>CM028671.1:20930636-23330636 GCA_016760335.1 Gastrodia elata | reverse complement strand
TCTCAACATTCAAAATATTTATAAAATAAAGCAAGTAACTATATGAATATATATATATATATATATATATATATATATACACTACAACACTATTCATATTCAACTTAAAAAAAACAATCGAGATGATGAGACTGAGCTCCACGTAGGCAATTTTAGACTAGAGTGGGGCTTAGCCTCACCCAAATAAAGCATAAGCTGCATCTTAGTGACATAAAAAAGCTTTCATCTTATTTCAGATAAATTACAACATAAAATCAAGTCAATTTTTTCATATACTTTCTAAGCAAGTATTTGAAAGAAAAAAATTCCCAATCTCACAAAAAATTAATGAAAAAAATATAAGAACTAATACTATGAATATATATATATATATACATATTATATTTTATAAAAAATGTCCTTATATTATCATATATATTACGAATTGGAAATTTTTTTCTTACATATATGCCTAAATAAAAAATATACTGTATTGATAATATGTTTACATATGATGATGTAAATGTAGTAGAACGATGTATATATATTATGTATATGCAAGTATTTCAAGTAACTACATATAATGGATTGAGAATTCCTTCACTGAAAGAAATTCCAAATAAAATGCTTTTAGAATGTCAAGAATCGTCTGATCGATCTATCAAAGAGGCGGAACCACTTGAAACAAGAGCAGAATGGAAAACTAAAATCGCCTAATTAAGAAGCCACACGTATCGACGTCACACACATATATATGATGAATACAAAGGCATTGTCTTCTCCCCTATTTTAAACGCCCCTCCTCTTTCAGGAGCTTTATAGGTAAAAAAGGTTTTACATAATAATTGACACCGGGAAGATAAAAATCAAAAAAGAAATTTGTCCAGCATGGCTGGCCACAATCGACACTTTCAAAAATAAAAATAAAATAAAATACAAATAAAAAAGGTTTTTTAAATATATATGTATATATATATATATATATATATATATAGAGCAATAGCTTAACTGCTTATGCAAGCCAGCCAGGTGGCATGTAATTACTGACATTTGGGGCTGCCATCGGCGCAATCGTTAGATCGGAATGATATCTGCTTACATTAAAAAAGAAATAAACAATTACAACTAAAATGAATTAATGATATTTACAGCACTCGAGGAAAGTTCATATGAAGTCCTTCGGATGAAAACTGAATTTTTTCTTGCATTTCTTCACAATTATTTTTTAAATCAAATAAATTCTAAATATAAAAAAAATTTGTAATCATTGTAAATTTAATCTAAGACATAAAATAATAAATCATAATCTTAATTATTGAACTACACATTTGCTATTTTTCGTTACTTCGTTTTTCTCTCTGTACATTTTGCTCAGCTAATACAATTTGAGCTCCACTAATTTAAAAACAAATACTTACAGCCTCCAACATCTAATCATATTTAATTTAAAAGTGTTTGAGTCGGACGATGATTTTACTGTAATAAAAGAGATTAGAACAGTAATTTCAGTGTTTTAAACTTAATTACGTAAATAACAAGGCTTTTTGGTATGCAAGAATATATAACTTTTAAATGAAAAATCTGAGGACTCCCATCGGTATTTGAATCTAAATGTAGTATTAAATTTATATAAATTAATAATCAAAACTAAAGTTGCAAAAGGGTAATTGGTTACTTACCCGATATGCAGCGTGGGTTCGCAGTCCAAGGGATGGTAGAAGGCATCGCCATGAGGCTGAGCAGGCTGGCGGTCGTAAGCCATAGCATGAGCAGCGCTGGGATCCCATACGTGGTGCGGGTTTGCCTGGTTGCTTTCCTCCAACTGCTTCCAACTCCAAATACATGCATAACCCAATTGATGAGCAAGAAAACACAATTTTGAACAAGAATGAGAAAGGTTCTCAGCAATTAATTACCCTTCTCTTCAGCGCTTTGTTGGCCTCGCAGAGCATTTGCTCCTGTTATCATGAAAGAAAAGCACTTATGAAACTCTTGTATGGGAGTCTTTAACAAAAATGTTATACAGAATTTATAGAGAACAAATACCCTTCTCTGCAGGTCAGCAAGCTGATCGAGCATGAATTGCGTCTGTCCAAAACACAAACGGTTTTTATGTAAGAAATACTATTGCGGTCTAGATTCAAGAATGAAAAAAGAAATGACTTTCAATTTATACCCACCCGTGTTGATCTTATCAGCTTAAGTGAAGCGTCCAGCTGCCGCTCCAGCTGTTCGAGCTCCTTGCTACTAAGGGGACCAAGATCCTCGCCCAGTAGGTTCCTACAAATGAATGAATTAATGAAGGAATTGATTTGTACAAAACACTAATGCTCATTATTGATCCATCGATGCACGGAAAAGAAGCTCCTGAAATTAAAATATGCAGGGCAACAGTGCCCACCTCTGGGATCTTTGTAAGGCTTCAACGCGAGCTTTAAGTTTCAAGTACTCCTGCTGACTACTCTGCGTTTCAATGAGCATGTTTAGAACTCGTGTTGGCACACAAGAAAATAATTATTTGAATCAATATAAGTTTGCATATGGCTTTTCTCTTATCGACAGCTTTATATACCTGCTCTTGTTTTATCTACCTTTGCCACATGCATTTTTATTAGCCATTTGAGTAGAGTAAGATTTTACCTGAGCAACTTTTTTATTAAATGGGCTCCGATTTCTAACCAAAAAGAATGCACAGAATAAAAAAGCACAAGCTATTGAACAGTCTCTTCTTTTTTTATAAAAAGTTTTCATTGAACATTTGAAGTAAAAAATGATTTATAGTATGAATAACTATTTCATAATTCTTATGCAAAGAATGAAGGCACGATTGCACCCATAATCGTAAATTTTGTACCGGGAATAAAATTCTTCAAAACTAATTTTACCAAATTTATATTGTATGAAAAATGAGTTTTTTCTTTGTATTTTGATTTTACACTTTATTTAATAACACCAACATGTTCATTTATATAATAATGTTACTCCCTAGAAATATGCAATTAACCAAAGAGCATTTATAATTTCTTTAATAATATATATGAAAATGCAAAAATAGTTTCTATATGTTCCTTTTTTAGATTTTGAAAATACTTATTAATAACACCAATAATAAAGAATATATAGCTGAAAACAAAAATGACAACAAATCAAGCCCCTAATCCAAATTAAGTGGGCTAAGGTACTGGTCCGGTACTATAATGGATTATCATATAAAACATATTCTATAGTATATTGGATCTTTCTTCAAATTGACGGCTAGTTTGCATCTCAAAGCCCAACTTCTACAAGTAGATCATTTATATATTTTAACTGAGATAAATAGACTCCATTCTTGCTATAAGTAAATTCTAACCTAAAATATATTTTGATCATCTCAAATCTTTATTAAAATTTTTTTGTAAGTGAATTTTACTTTGGATATGCTTACCATATCACTCATATTGGGTAAAATATCATCTATAAACCCTGGACCCTATCATTGTGCGAAAGGTTCAATGTCTTATACAAAATAATAATCATAAGCGTTTCTATGAATTCCCTTTTTTCCCAATATATTTTTTCTTACCATGCCTTTGAACTTTGAGTCTCAAAATAGCCTTCCCAAATAGCCATACGCATTTCTCTTTTGACTAATAACTTGGAGGTTTCCACTTATAAATTGCATTTTATAAATCATCAAAGTAAGGTGCTGCTTAACATCCATCAGCAACCTAGAATAACTATTACTAATGGCTATAGAAAGCAAAACTTAAATTAAGGCTAACAAACGTAGAAAAAAAAATATGATTTCAAATGTCATTGTATTTCAAATCCGTTCCAATTTATGCTAACCATGCCGCACCATAATAAATGCTCTAACCCAAAATATGAGCATTTCAAATCCTCATTTTATCATAACTAGAAAAGAGAAATAGCCACACTCATCCAAGTTTCATTAACTACCAAGTATGAGAATCACGTTGCTGGGTCCAACATAGGCATGGGCTGGCTGAAGTCCACCTGATAAGCAGGATCCTAGATGTGCTCAAGAGCTAAGAGGGATGTTACCAGGCATTGTTTGGCTGAGGCTTGGGGGCCGAGGCATGCCCAAGTGCTAGACAAATTTTTGGTGCCAATTAGAGCCATGGTTTGGGCGCTTGGCAGACCCTAGCACTAGTCACACTTATAAAAGTGCTTGAATCTATTTTAGAGTTAATTTTTGGCCCATTTTTTGTGGATGTCAAGGAAGAAAAAAGAAACCCTAATTGACGAAGGATGAGATAAGCCATTGATTGAAAATTTTCTTGGCTCTAATGAAGTGTAAGGTGTTTTCTCAACCTTAGGTTCATGGAGAGAGCTTTTCTTCGTGCATTTAGCTATTGTGCAATGTAAGCTCTTGTATCTCATTGATGTTGGGTTTTTCTTTAGAGTAAAATACTGTGAGTTTTGCCTTCTAAGGATATTGTATCACTGTTTATTTTAGATTGTGCAATGTTTCCAATCAAATTATAGCTTTCATCAATCTTAGGAAACACACACATCTAATCCTAAACCTTGCTTATCTTCATCGTTGCTCCCCCAACAACAATAATAGCAACAATAATGTCATTTAGACTAACACCATTGATATAATATTTTGCATTATCTAGATTAGTGTTCTTATGACAAAATCTACCTGCTAAATGTTTACTTTTCTGTTCTGAGATGAATGTTCTGGATGTATGCTTAGCTTCCGCACTCTATTTATATATTACTTATACTTAGTATTGTGATGTGATCAACATACTGGAAATACTGATATCTTATACATATATTGAATTCTTTATGTTGTATTTTAAATTCAATGTATGTATTTATCAAATACTTAGGATAAGAATACTACTTTTATCTTAAGTATTAGCTATCGACTATCATTGGGGTTGAGTCAACAGTCATTCAACTGGGTTTCCTTTTAGTTATTCGAGGAGATGAGAAATTCTTTCCTGAGTAGCGCACCGCTTCGCCGCCGAAATTAATTATGATCTCTTTTGCGCGCAGCGACAAGGCGGGGCGCTACACCTCCCCTCTTCCCCCAGTCGGCCGCCACCTCTTCCCCCTCCCCACCTCACCGGCAACTCCCAACTTTCCTCTCCCCATAACAACGTCCTAGCCTCTTTCCAATTACCCTATTCTCTCGGCCAACCATCACCCCTTACTTTACTTCACCTTGCCGACACCTTTTCAGCACTGTGCCAAACACCTCAAACATCATTTTTCCCCTCTTTGGCAAGCAAGCTACCGCCGCTCACGATGAACCCCTCTCGAATGTGGAAGGACTAAAAGATAAAAAATGAGGGAGGATTTTTTTTTAGAGAATACTATAATATTAAAATTAATAATGAGAGATAAAAATAATTAAAAATTAATTTTGACTTTTAACCTTATTATCCAACTAACTACTTTATATTTGTACTCATAATATTTTTTATGCATTTTTTGTTACCTGTCCTTTTCTTTATTAACTTTTTTTTTCATCTTCGTATTATTATTATAATATATATTATATATATAATATCTATATTATTATGTAATTATTATAATATTATAATTATTACACTATCAATATAATTATTACATCATTATTATAATATTATAATTATTATATGATACTATGCTATAATAATAATAATAATAATAATAACATTAATTTATTATTATTATTATTATTATTGTTATCACCATAATATTATTATTATAATAAATCATTATCCCTAATGATAATGATAAATTATGATAATAAATATAATATAATATTTATTATTATATGCATAATAATAATAGTAGTAAAGCCATTATTATTATTATCAAATATTTTGATCTCTTTTATTATAATATTCATCTCAATATCATTAATAATAATAAATAATAATAATATATAATATAATAAATATATCATTATACTTATTATTATTATTATCATTATCATAATAATAATAGTAAAGTATAATAATTCATTATTTTATTATTATAATATTTCCTCTCCATTATCATTCTTAATTAATTAATAATAATAGTATATTATCATACTTAATACTATTATTATCATTATATAAATAATAATAATAGTAATGATAATGTTATTATTATTATTATCTTATTATTATCATAATTCTCTATTCAAAAAATTTGCATGAATTCTTCACATAAAAATTTAATAGAATTGGTATAGAGATGATCTCCAAATCACAATTGAATACCATATGTAGTATTGAGCCAATCAAATATACTTTGGAAGAACAAATCAAAGTAGCCCAACATGAAGATGGTAAATACTCCAAATTAAAACAAGAAAAGAATGGACTAAAAAAGGATCTACACTTGAAAAGTGCTTATATTTATCATGAGACAAGAATATGGATTCTTAAAGTTATGAGATACTAACCGAAGCTCTGGATACACAATACATCCATGTACAAAAATGTATAGGGATTTAAGAAAGTATTATGATGGCCAGGATTAAAAAAAGATATTCGAGAATTTGTAACTCATTGTCACGTATATAGTGTGACGACCCGTGTTAGGTTAATAACAACCAATCTAACATAAGTGCATCATTTCACAGGATTATATTGGTGGTTAAGCAAACTAGCAGCTAATCACATCCAGAATCATACAAGAATAAAAACATTATTCATTAAATTTAAAAGTAACATATCATTATCTAGAATAATTTCATAAATTACATCATATGAACAATAAATGTTTATCTTTTGAAAAGAAAGTAAAAGCTAAAGTTATAATTTGCGGCATGATTCATTTTAACTCCTATAAACTACTTTAGTCTCCTTCAGCTGTATCTGATCTGGTATTATAAAAATAATGCTTTAGTGCACATTATAAATACAAAAGATATTAAATAATATACTTTTAAGCAAAAATAATAGGCAAAAATAATATAATAATAATTACAGGAAAATATAGTATAATATAAATAAAAGATAATCATTAATTTTGCAAATTAATATTTCTCTATCAGATGCCAAATTTCAAATAATGATCGCATAAAAATTTATGTTATGCTTATGTTTACATCTTGATATCATGAAGCGACGGTAATAGTTATGATGGGCAAAGCAAGAACCATGAGGCTGGGTTGAATAAAAGCATAAAAACATAATTTCCTTTACCTGGGCTCCTCTTAAAGGCTCCAGATAGTACCCTTATGTCTCGTGAGGACTAATCCCATCCCTAACATTTTCATGCTCCATTTTAGAACCCTTTGCAATATTCACAAGATACATAAATATCATTTTTTTTCTCTTACATCATTAGTAGTAAGAATAACGCATTATGTAGTAATATGAAACATGCTCAAAGTAATGCTTAATGAGATGATTCACACACAATTCTAATGTAGTACTGAGAGATTTGATGTGTTTGCAAAAATTATGTTTTGCAGTTCTGTCAACCTTTGAAAATGTCTATCTTTATTATTAAAGCATATATTCTCCTTTCTAAGTTGATTTTAATTAGTTTGTTAATTAATAACTTATGTGTTATTACTAGGATGATTATATTTCATTATTAAAGCACTTAGCCTGATCAAGTCTAGACATAACGATCCACTACATTCTGTCATTATGCAATGACCCTAAGTCATTTATAAGGAAAATGTTAATTTCTCGCAATATTTAGATTACGTTAAATCCTCGCAAAAATTCATCTTTTCCGTTAAAATCTCCCACAAATTTCAGTTTCCTTTCCGTTAAAATCTCCTGCTAAATTACTTTTCTGTTACAAATCTTGATTAAGGAAGTTTTTCAAACTTGATGCTAAAATAGGAATTAATATGTCATTAAACCATAATCAAATTAAGTAAGAGATAAATTACCTAATTTAAGGCAAGAACCGGCTATCCATATTAAAACCGTCAGCAAATAAGCTTTTTTCAATTTTTGATTCCTGTAACGTACGGGCATCGTTGAAACTGGCGTGCGTTCCATACACGCGCCCTATTTAATCACAAAGGGACCGAACGACTCTCACCACTCGAACGAGCCTTCTCTCCCTCTCAGTTAGTCGAACCCCCTGTTCGACTATCTCTCGCGCGGAAGACGACTGCGCAGCAGCCGACGGGAGTGCACCTTGCAACAGGCGAGCAGGCGACGGCGACTCGATCCTTACAGCCAGCGACGAAAGCCGACAGAAGTGCGGTCGACATCCCAGCACGCACGATAGCCTCTCCCTGTGTCCGATCCTTCTCTGCTCGACCGCTCGACCCTTCTGTGCGTTCGACCAAGAGTAATACGGTACGAATTATCGATTGTGTCGACTCTTTTAAATATAAGATAGAATCGTATAGGTTAGTTAATAGCACTTCAAACCTAAGTTAAATTATTTTACTCTAGAAAATTTTGTAAGTTTTTAGGTATTCAAATACCTACTGTCTTAAAATACTTAAACAATATGTAATAAAATATCTAATTCAGATTCTGAAATAAATTCCAATAGAAATAAATTATGTAATTCATATTAAATGAAATTTGAATGGATTAAATAATGATTACTACTAAATAAAGGTTGAACTTATAGTTAGGTACATCAAAGGTTTGAGCTGATAAAATTAGTAGATAATATTTAGTGTTTTTGGACTAATGTAAGTTTCAACAGGCTTAAATTTGATGTATTCAACATTGTGAGTAGATAGGATTATGAGCATGAACCAATTTACATCAATCTACTCCTATAGTCAATTATTAATAGTTAGTGTTAGAAAAGTTTACTATAGTTGTAAAATCAAATGATGAGCAACCGACAACAGTTCCTGATTCTTGCCTTAAATTTATGCAGTTATATGTTAGAATGAATAGGAGATAGACTTTAAAGTGGAAGAAGAAAACGGTTTGATGGATATGATTCAGGCATTTGAATTACCGAGAATAAGGAGGAAAGTGGAAAGGTTTCTAAAACTGGTCCAAAGGAACGACAATTGTATTACTATAAAGAAGAATTAAAACTTAATGAAGAACTTGATCCCTTGTAGAAACACATATGTAGACTATTATTTCACCAATGAAGACTTGTTGAATTATGATTAGTTCAACTACACTAGTAATTCATAAGATGCATTTTATTCCCATATTGCAATCTAAATTAGATCCAATAATTCAATTTAGATCTAAACCATTTTTTTAAAATTAAGACTTAGCATTCAAAATATGCATGTCTTTATTTCCAACAGTCATTTGCAAAGGTTAATAGAATTATAAAATATAACTTTTTGCAGATACATCAAGATTGTGTGTGTCATCTTATTAAGTCTAGACAAAGGTACATTGGATATTATTTTTATGCTTTTTACTTTTATTTGCTGCTTAAGCATCGCTTTGAGCCTATTTCGTATTACTATTTAAAGTGTTATTCTTACTACTAATGATGTAAGAGAAACAAAATGATATTTATATATCTTGTAAATATTGTAAAAAGGGTTCCAAAATGGAGCATGAATAAGTTAGAGATGGGGCTAGTCTTTGTGAGCTATAAGGGTGCCATCTGAAGCCTTTGAGGGGACCCAATTGAAGGTTATGCTTAATTGCATGTTAGTTGCCATTTAAAGCCTTTAAAAGGGCCCAGGTAAAGGTTATGCTTAAATATATTTTTATGAACCAGCCTCATGGTTCTAGCTTTGCCCATCAGAACTGCTAACGTTACTTTATAATATCATAAACATAAACATGAATTTTTATGCGATTATTGCTTTATCATTTAGAAATTTAGCATGTGACAAAAGAACATTTACGTTGCAGGAGTCATGATTATCTTTTGATTGAAATAAGATATATCTCCCTGCAATTATTATAATTTTTGCTTTCCACTTTTACTTAAAATATATTTCAATATCCTTTGTATTTGGAATACGCACTAAGGTATTATTTTTGTAATGTCAGATTAGTACAGTTGGAGAAAGCTAATATAGAAAGTCATTAGAGAGAGGCATGGCGCGGGAGAATAATGAATTCTAATTACCCTTTGATGAATAATCATTTTTGTATAATGATATTTATGTAATAAATTTTGGATGTTATTTATTTTAAATTGAATGAATATTATTTCTTTATACTTGAATGGATCTGGATGTTGTTTAACTGCTATTTTACTTAATCGATAATACGATCATGCGGAAAGATCCGACTTCGCCATTGCTCATCACCCCAAATTAGCTATGGGTAATGTTTTGGAAAGTTTTGGAAGTTGTCGGATTTTCCTGAATATGTTAAAGTCTTTAAATATCCCAAAATTAAGATAATTAAATTGATCTCAAAATTAAAATTCGACTTCACCATTACGTTCCTCACCATTCAATTAGCTAGGAGTGAATTTTTGGAATTTTTCAGAGCTCGTTTATCGATCAAATTTTAATAACTAAAATGTGTTAAGAAAAAAATAAAAAAATAGTTAAATAAAAATATATTTCTCATCTTGCGCTGGGACCCCGCCTACCCTCCTCCTTCCCACGTGCAAGCCCCCTCTCCTCACACAAGAAGGCCTGGAGCTCCTGCCTTTCCTCCCCATACCGTCGATGGGAGAGGACCTGCTGCCCCCTGTCCAAGCCCATGCCTCCTCCTCCTTTAAAGTTTGAACCCTTGTCCTCCACCCTCCCCATTTGCTGGCAGCTGGAACTTCCTCCTCCCAAGCCCCTGAAAAACCCTAGCTGGAGCTCTCCCTCCATTTGCAGCGCTGAAGAGCGCTATAGCGCACCATAGCACAGTATTGCGCCATAGCACCTAGCTTTCGGTGAGTGAGCACTACAGCGCGCCGCAACCCCTGAGCACGTGGTAGCGCCTGGAAGCGCTACAGCACGCCGTAGCACAGTAGCATGCTGTAGCGTGCCATAGCGCCCGACTCTCATCCATGAAGCGTTACAGCGCATTGCAGTGCGCCGTCGTGTGCCACCGGCGCTGCAGTGCTTAGTTTCGCACAAACTTCATATTTTTGTATTCTATTGACTTTAATACCTTAATAACGTAAAAATACACTAAAACATGCATTGTGTAAATGTAGAGGTAACTTCAAATATGAAATTCAATCCTTATCCAATTGGCATGTTTAGTAGCAAATTTACTTGTCCAAATAATTCGTTTAGGGTCTGGTCTCTAGTTGCTCATTATGGCATGAAGAATTTATTTCTAATATTTGATTTAATTTTCTGTAATTTATTTCTGAATTTTTTCTTGTTAATTAAATGCTAAGTACTTTATGATTGCATTATTGATAATTAGTCTTAATTACTATCTTATTATGATAACTTGGGCACTCATTAATTTGCATAGATTTGACTAACACTTGCTCATTTTTAGTATTTAATCCTAGATTAGTAAGATAAAAGAATATGTATTAAGGTGATTCATGTGATTAGGTATCTTAATTAATACCTTACGATTTTTCATGATTTTCTCTTTAGCAAGAGAACTAGCATAAATTGATCTTTAATAACCTAATAAAATGTGATTGATTTACAAACAATCAATTCTCAATAAAATTTTATAATTTTATCCCATAACTTAAAGTACTGTGATTAACGTAAAAATTTAAAAGATTAGCATACTTGATTTTTGCATTTAAACCAATGTTTGAACTTATAAATATACATGAGGTTTCATCATCATGATTTCTTAGAATAAACTTGCGATTTTAATTGTAATGATTAGAAACTTTAGATCTTTAAGGTATAACAATAGTTCTAGGCTTAAGTAATTAGATCTCTTAATTATTTTTCTAGCTCTTAAAATGACTTAAATCATTCAGTTATTAAAGTCTTGGAATTTCATGAATCACATAATTATATCATTGTATTAATGTAGCGTTGTGCTCGCCTAGAATCTGTTAGCAGAACATTGTGCTCACCTAAGATCTGTAAGCGGAACATTGTGCTCACATAGGATCTATTAGTGGAGCGTCGTGCTCACCTAGAATCTGTTAGCAGAGTGGTTCTGCTCACATAGGATCTATAGGATGTCATGTGACATCAAGGTAATGCATATTTGAGGCATAATATTCTATGGCATATTCAGATATATATATAAATACAATGGCATACCATAGTTTTATTTCAGTATTTTATTCAGTTTCAATTTCATTACAGCTTATTATTTTCAGCACCTTATCTTTTAGTTACTATTTTACTTTACTTTCAATTTTGTATAATTTTATATCTTTTAGTTATTTTAATACTTTTTTACAGTATTATTTTATTTTATTTAAAATGTTAACCTTTCTAAACTATAATAATGTATGTTATAGTTTTTGATGTGTTAAACTTATTATCTAACACGATGTACTTTTTATTTCTTTTATCCAGGAAAATGGCATTTTGGGATCCGATAATTTATCAGATCCGGAGCAGTTTGAGGAGTAGGCTTTGGAGGTTTCCCAAAAGATCCAAGAGGAGCTAGTGAAGCATTAGTTAGTTTAGTTCTTACTCGCTATTTTTAGATACTTTCTATTGTGAGTTGAGAGACACTTATTGCCCTTTTTATTTTAAGTAATAGCTTGTAATAATTTAGCTCTGGATGTATTTCTCTTTTCTTTTCTGAGATGAATACTTTTACTTAACTTCTGTGATGAATGATATGGATGAATGATATATCTTCTGCACTTTATTATTATTACTTATACTTAGTATTATGATGTGATGATATGTAAATCATGCAAATACTCATATACATTAGATTTTTATTAAGACCATCTCTCATAAATCTAATGTATGTAAGTACTTTATCTAATTCTTAAGATAAGATTATCAAACTTATCTTAAGGATTAGTCTTCAAATGTACCATGGGTATAGTCTCAGTAGCATTCGGGGAGGTTCAATAGTCTTTCCCGAGTAACGCACTGTTCTGCCGCCAATCGTTTTGTCTTTAATACCTCGGTTACACACAGAGACGGGACGGGGCGTTACACACCACCATTTGAAAAAATTCATTATAAACAAAAAGATTACCATTATTCAGAATCTATCAATCTCAAGAAGAAGAAGGAACCATCACCTTTAGGTTTCCCGGGTTTCTTCTCTCAATTTTCTCTCAGGCTCTCACTCTAAAGTTTCAAGAAAGTGCAGCCGCCACAAAAGATCCAAAACCACATAATAACCATCAAGTAATGTTGGATTAAATACCAACTCTCAAAGGACTCAAAGACGACTTAAAATAGCTCATGGGTTGCCTTATTTAGCTCAAGAAACGCTTCAATCTATGGGATCATTGCCGCAGGCGCTTAGGTAAGCCGAGGCACCCAAGTCTCGAGTTGAACCTGTTTCACGAGTGCCCCCTGCTCGGATTGCAGGCCCTGTTGGGCGCCCGAGGCGCGCTTGCAGTCGTCCCAATGATGCCTTGCCCTAAAACCCACTGGAACTCCGCCGACACTTATTTTAATGATCCAATTGGTCTCCACACCTTAACATCACTATTAGAATACTTATAAGGGTTTGAATACATATAAAACTTACGAATAAGCTGCTAGTAATATACAAATGAAAACAAAATGTTCCTTAGCTTGGTTCTGCATATTTTAAAGTTCCTCATACATTGTTCAACAACTTGATTAGTATTTTAAAAACACCAATCTAGAAGTATAAAATAAGTACAATTATATAATAGCTCAAACTCTTAAATATTAATATATTATTCAATTTGACTTAAATAACGTAACAATTTGTCATCAAATGATAGTTTTCTAAGTGCTCACCCTTTCTAAAAGTGCTCCAACTTAGACGCACTGAACTTTGGAGTTCATATACAAATTCTCACTATTATATCAAAAATTATCTCAATATTTAAGTGTTTTATTTAATTAAACTTAAGTATGTTTCACAATATCCCCAACATAAATAACTATCATCATTGCCCATATTCACGCATAGATCTAAGAATCATCCATTATATAGATATAATTAGAGGTGGCTCATGCAGGCTCAAGAGGTGATTTCAGCCATATAACATTTTGTCCTATCTTGAGTTCAAGAGGTGTCTCCTATAGCATAACACTTTGCCCTATTTTACATAGCTCCCATCCGACACCAATAGCATGCTCTAGTACTATTTGTAATAGCTCAAACTTATAAGCACCAATGTGTTATTTACTATGACCTGAATAGCCTTATGATTTTATCATTAAAAGATAATTTCTCAAGCACTTATTTGGAGAGTGCTCGCACTCAAGAATAACTTTTGATTTATTATCAGACTCTATCATTATCGTTTCAATATTTAAGAGTTTTTCTTAATCATACTTATGTGAGTTTCACAAATTAAAAACTAATATGCTCATATAAGTAAATTTTTTGCAGAAATAATAATATCAACAAAAAAAATTAACAAAGTGTAAGTAGTGATCTACATTACAATTCAACTTATGTTGAAAATAATTTAACACCACACGGTTTGCAAATTTCATAAAACCTGTATCTATTATTCAATTATATTATTCAGCCATTTGACCATATCCTCAAGGTACAAAGGCAAGCTCCGTCGAGCAAAGTGGTACTAATAAATTTCTTATTATGTAGGCACAACCACGTCATCAAAAATTACCTCAGACTAACCCGATCCACCACTACCAATGGGATCAAATCCCAAAGGAAGCTCCTCTTGGGTTCTTGAATACAAGAGATCATGTCTTTTTAGAGCTTGTTTTTTTCTTCTTGCGTTATTTTTATTTAAGATTAAGTATTTACTTGCATTCAACATTAATAAGATATTAATTATCACATGTCTTTCAAATTTCACATACCAGGTTTATGTTTTGTACTAAATAATTTCTATTGCCTTCCTGAGTTATTGCACTAAGTTATTCAACATCAATCAAATATTAATCTAATTGGAGGGTATCAAAATACAAAATAACAGATATCTATAATTTGATGATAGAAATAAAAAATTAGGTATATATATTAAACTGATAAAATCAGGTACTGCACTTGATTTTAGCCAAAAGGTAAAGAAAAGTAAGGAATTTTAGGTGATTGTCTGATTTTTTTTTTATATTTTTTTTCTTATATATATTTTTTTCTACTTTAATTTGTTTATCATTAAATTCATATATCTTCTTTTATATTTTTTTCTCTTATATATATTTTTTCTATTTTAATTTGTTTGAGATCATTAAATTCATACATATTATACTTGTTTATTATATATATAGATACATAGATAGATATATAGATAAATATGATTTGACTTCCAAAACATTTTAACAGTTGGAGTTATTGCACTAGAAGACCATGCAGTTCTTATTACAAAAAGATTAAATAGAGATGACGATTGATTAAAGGAACAATATCTATGTGAGAGATTAATTTGCTTGTGGAGACTGTTTAATAAAAAAAAAGAAACGAAATGCTTTCTTGCAAATTTTATGTTGGGTTAAGATTACTTTTTTAGAGCCTTGTAATTGACTCAAGAAAAATTTTCATACAACTTATTTAACAAAATTCAAATTTCTTTTAATCTTTTTAGTTGATCTAGAAAATTTTCACAATATTTTCTTAAAATTGAATAAATTTCATTAAACCAAAAAATTGCTATAATCTTCTATAATGTTATGTGAGGTAATTGTCGTAATAAATACAGAATAAACACGGCTCATACAAAACTTTTTCTCATTTTAAAAATTTCTCTCATGTATTATATTTTCTATTTTATTTTAGAAATAAAAATTATTCTAGTATAATTTATGGACATAATTTAACATTGACATTATTTCCATATGATTATGCATATTTGTACTAATTTTTTTTCTACATTTTTTTCTCATAAATTCTACGTTGAGTAAAACAAAGCTCATCTCTTTAAATAACTAAGCATTTCTTTCAACATTTATTGAACTTCTATGTATTTATTTTTAACATTTGAGCATATTTATGAATATTAATTTAAGATAAATTATAATTTCTTTTGCCATAGCCTTTTTTTTGTTGATTTGACAAATGAAGTCTCAAGAAAAAAGCAATAAAACTATAGTTGTCATTTAAATCAATAATTAATAAGAAAAATAATTTAATGAGGTGCTTTTTTAAAGTGTAAAGTAAAAATTAATGAAATGCATTTTTATACATCGATTATTATTATATATTTTTTTGATACTTTAAAAAGTGTTTATTTTTTAATAGTATTGATATACTTGCACACACCAAAATATATAGATAATGTGTTAATTTAATATGTAAATAAATTATTAATTGAATACACTTTTTGCGGAGCCTATATGCAAAAATTTTAAAAAAAAAATTCTATTATTCTTGAATATTTTTTGATGTATATTCTTGTGTATAGGCTCCACAAAATATTATTATGCCCCCAATCACTATAAAAATAATGAATAATTAGAATTTTTATTTAAATTATATATTCTCAGTTGATTCTAATTTTTTTATAAGACAACAAATTTTTTATAAATAATTGATTTTTTAAAAAGGATCATAATTTCAGTGTTATGTTCAATTTCTGTTGATTACCCACAGATTTTCATTTTTAGTCAAGAAAATTCTGGCTTATATCTGTTACGTACTATAAATAATTGATTAAATTATTATTTTAGATAATTTTGGGATTTCATTCTACCCACTAATATTGTTGAGATAAAGTTTCTATTACTCTTCATAATTACTATTAATATAATTAATTAAGGATTTCATATTATTTTGTCTCATTCATTCAAATTTTCAAAATACAAAAAAAAAATATTTCTTTTGAGTTGTGAGCTTTTAATTAATGATTTTCCCAAGCCTTCCTGAACTGTTGAATGGTTTCTAATGTAAAGCTGACAATAAAACTCCATTTCAACAACCCTGAAACCCTCAATTCTATCCCAAGAGCTCGATCGTTTCTTTTCTCCTATGAAACCATCGGCAAAGGTCTTATTTAGACCTCACAACCCTCTTCTATAAACGCTACTTTTTCCTTAAGCTCTTCCTCATTTTCCCTCTTAGTTCCCCGCAGCCTATCAGAGCTATCAGTCGCCATATGACCGCTCCGTAAGATTTTGAAAACTCTCCTAAGTCTTTAGTTACAGAGCCCTGTTCTCTCGATAGCCTCTCCTCACTGACAGAAATCGAAGGAGACCTGCGATTGAGCCCTCCCGTTCGACTCTCCCACACGGAGGAACAGCCCAAAAGCTTGCGGTAGAGGCGCAAATGAGCATCGCTGAAGCCAACCGGAAGGCAGACGTACGATCAAAAAATTGACAACTACCCTTCCGTTCGCTGTGAACGACATCTGCTCTGTCTCTCCTACACAATCTTCTTATATTTTCGACATTTGCATTTTTCCCCCATGATCTTTGCGCTCGACAACAATGCTGCCATCTTATTCTGTAGATTCTAGCCACTGATATCTCTTTGGTTTCGTCTTCACCAGAAACTTTCGATCGATTAAGGTATTAATTTGCTTACAAATGCATTTAGTCATATATCTTTATTTAATTGATTTGGAATCAATCTTGTCACTAAAATGTCTACCCAAATTCAAAACTTAAATTTAATGCACTTAGTCCACCTTATTCTAGAACCTAGAATAGTGAATCTTATGATTAATCGTGGAGTTGTTTTCAATATGGAATGCATACATTGATAAAGAAATAATTTTAATATCAGGAGTTATTGAATTATAGATGTTATGATCACTTTTTGGATCCAACAAAATGGCATTTATGTTCTACAACCATACTTTATTTATACGACAATTAATAACCAAAGTCACCAAAGATCTGTTGTAACTCTAGTATCTATTAAATTTATTGATGTTTCTTATAACCTTAACACCTTGTTATAGTTCTCACATAACTCATAATTCAACCCATGCATGCTCACTTAGGTTTTAAGAATACATGAATTTTAATACTGGTTTTTCTATATCATTCTTACAGATTAACTTAGATGATCTCTTAACTAAAGCTAGTTTATATGTGTCTTAAATCAAGAGGAATAAGAAATCAATTGGGTCAGAATTAATCAAAAGCTTATGAATGAAAATATTAGCTTTGATAGAGCGAACAAATATTTTCAGAAATTAATAGAATTTCAATATCATTTCTGCAGACACATCAAATTTTTAGCACTTTCTCAACTGTTTAAAATAATGGTACACTGAACATTCTTTAATATATTCTTATTACTTTTATTGCTGCTTAAGCATTATTTTGAGTATGTTTCATATTGTTACTTAATGTATTATTCATACTACTAATGATGTAAAAGAAACAAATGATGTTTATATATCTTGTGAATGTTATTAAGGGTTCCGAAACGGAGCATGAATAGGTTAGGGACGGGACTAGTTCCCAGGAGATATAAGGGTGCCATCTGGATCCTTTGAGGGGCCCAGGTAAAAGATATATTTTTATGCCTTTATTGAATCCAGCCTCAAGGTTCTGGTTTTGCGCATTAGAACTATTACTGTCGCTTCATAATATCAAGTCATAAACATAAATATGAATTTTTATGCATAAGTAATAATTATCTTTTATTTGCATTTTATCATATTTTCGTGCAATGATTATTATCATATTTTTTTTGTCTTCCACTTTTTGCTTATAAGTATATTATTTAATATCCTTTGTACTTAGAATGTACACTAAGACATTATTTTTTTAATGTCAGACCAGATCCTGCTGGAAGAGGTTGACGTAGTTTAAATATGTTAAAGAGAATCATAACGCGGGACATATTTTTAGTTTCTATTTTCTTTACGAGAGGCAAATATTTATATTCTGCAGTTTATCAATTTATGTAATAATCTGGATGATATTTATTTTAAATTAAGTGAATGAAATTTCCTTCTTCTGTGCTCTGGATATCGTTTAACTGCTATTTTACTTGGCCGTCAATATGGTCCTGCGAAAAGATGCACCCGATGTTAAATTGATTGTTACTAACCTAATATGGGTCATCACAAATGGGGACAAAGGTTTAAACATTTTTAATTGAATGGCCAGTCTCATTTACATACAAAGAATATATATTCTTTTCGTTCAGTTGAAATAAAAAAATAATAATTCAACGATAATGATTGTCAACAAAAACATAATTGAGCACAGTAAAATGAAATTTCTTACCTGTGTCTCCCTTGATATAACACTGGTTTCTGGTGCTCCATAATTGCACTTCTGGTACCTCTCTAATGTCTTCAGCATGCTGGAAATCATAAAAGGAAACTTTGTAAAACCTAGAAAGCATAGTGCTTTAGACTATAAACACAAGTATTCTATCAAAATAAATTCATTCAAAGAGAGAATTTCAGTCAATAGCACAGTGAAGGATACATGTCTAACCATCGTAAATATATAAAAATGAAAATAAGTAGCAAAACATCACAAGAAAACAATGAAAATAAAGAGAAAAAAAAAAGGACTATCTTAGTATTAGAAATGCCAAACTTCCAAATTAACGACTTTATATATCTTGCTCACCTGACCCGTTTTAAATTAGATACCTCACAAAGTTTTAAGATATTTTCCTTAGCACAAGTTTTTTCAATATGAAAATAATGAAAAATAACTGTTGTATATACGGACAGGTAAGGTGATAGCCATGTGGCATGTCACGTGATCACCGACTAGAGCTGCGGATTGCAATAAGCCAAACTCACGAGGAGAAGAGATCATTCAAGAGTTTTATGTTGCAGGCTGGCAAGGGCAGCAAATAACATCCAAAATTACAGACGAGATCATTTTATTTTTCAAAAAATAAGTTGCTTGCGAGTAATTAAGATAATATGTTATTCAAATAGCATGTTGCTGAGATAGCAGTGTAATTCAAAGAGTACGTCAGTATTATTTATAAATAACAAATGTTAGTGTTATTCAATATATTATATTTGATTTATTATATTCCTATTATGTTATACATGAGGTTAAAATTAATCCCAACAGTAATATATATATATATATATATATATATATATATATATATATTTTTTTTTTTTTTTTTTTTCCCTTATGTGTGGTCGGTAGAATTTGAACTCATGACTTGGGATAACAAATCCTGAGCCTCAACCATTAAAGGCTAGTTTGCTAGATTTAAGCCTAATTTTAGAATGATTGACGGGTTCATTAAAGGCTTAAAGCTTGTTATTCCTGTTAATATTAGATCTTTTGATTCGCATAGGGTCTTTTTCACTTTTGAGTCTGATTTGGATTATGCTAGGGGGTTCTCGAAAGGTTCTTATGACCTCAAAGGTAATACTATGTGATTTTGTAAGTGGGGTCCGTTCTCTGATGTTACGCATGATGTGTCTATTGTTCCGGTATGGATTAACCTACCAGGGCTTAGATTACACTATAAATAAAGATATCCTTCTTAATATTGGGAAAGCTATTGGCAGGCCCCTGCAGTTGAATAAAAACACAGCTATTCTTAGGAATATTGCTGCTCCTGGAATGTTATTGGAATTAAACATCTCTACACCCCCTCCAAATGCTATTTGGTTGGGATCTAGAAAAAAAAGATACCTCCAAGACATTATTTATGAGAATATACCTTCTTTTTTTTCAATTGGTGTAACACTTTAGGACATAACACAGACACTTGCACCTTTCGTCAGAATAACCCTCCCCTCAGTATACATCGCAGGGATGTCCAAAATCAGGACAGACCTGTGTTTTGCTCTATTGATGGGGGGATGTTGACAACACTATTGCTACTACTTTACAAGTAGATTTTCCTACTTTTAATGCTTGTCTAGATAATGCTCTTGTTTGTTGTGCTAACTATATTGGGACACATGCTCTAGATAGTACTTAGGTAATTAAAACCTCCGTTTCGCTTGCTAGGACACATGCTCTAGATAGTACTGAGGTTATTGAAACCTCTGTTTCACTTGCTGATCATAATTTAATCCATGCGAATATAAAATTAACTGCTAAAAATGTTAACACTGCAACTAATACTGAAAAGGCTATTGTGGTTTTTGTCCCAACTGCTAAAGATAAAGAAGTCAATTTACTTGAGAATTGCAATATTAATGCTTTAAAGGTTAGGGATACTCCTAAAGTTTTAATCTCTTTTGCTGAAGATATTGCTAATACTGAAGATATTATTAATGCTGGTTTTGGATATGTCCATTCTATATATGCTCATTCATATTACAATGTTGGAAATAATGCTGCTGGAAAAAAGCTTGATGAATTCACCAATTGTAAATTCGGTGAATATAATAATAATACTGCAAACATTACTAATGATGTTCCTCAAGTGGACTTGCAGATGGAAGATAAATCGGATACGGTCCTGGCGACTACGAAAGTGCAGAGGGATAATTTCCAAATGCCCAAAAGTCCTTTAAAAAACATCCATTGCAGATCTTCTTCCACTAGGAATCCCAACACCAAAATCACTAATAGGTACAAATCTTTATCTGCTCTTGCTGATTTAGATAATGATATTGACCCTATTAACCAAATCAATATGATAACTCATATCAATAAAAGCAATCAGAAGTCCCTTAAAGGAGCTTCTAATGTCTGCTCATGAATATTTTATGCTGGAACATTAGAGGCATAGATAATGTCTCTTCTAAAAATAGATTAAGCACATTATTTTTGAGAATAAAATAAACATTGCGGCCATTCTTGAGCCTAAGCTGTCTGCTAAAAAAATTTATAATATTTGTCATTTTGCTAAACTTGATAGAACTGTTGCTTCCTCTTCAAATAAAATTTGGGTTATGTGGTCTAACCTTTGGAATGCGGAAGTCCTTTCCCAATGTGATCAAGCCATTCACATTATATTTTACAACAATGACCATAACTTTTGTATTACTTTTGTTCATGCACATAATCTTAGGAGTGACTGCTTATCTTTGTGGTTCTTTCTTAAATATTGTGCTACCACTTCCATTCCTTGGGCTATTGGGGGAGATTTTAATGCTGTAATGAAAAATAATAAGTACAAAGGTTACTCCACCGACTATTATAGCTCTACCTTTGATTTTAACTCGGCTATGCTTGATTGTGATTTGGAGGATTTCAAATATACTGGTGCTCATTTTACTTGAAATGCTGGTTAGAAGTTTGCCCGTTTAGACAGATTACTAATTAATAACATTTGGTGTAACAATTTCTCTAACTATCTTAACTCCTCTCTTAACTCCACTGTCTCAGATCATAAACCAATCATTCTTTCCTCTTAGAATAATAAAAACAACTTTCCCAAATCTTTCCGCTTTCAATTTTTTTGGCTTCAAAAAGAGGAGTGCCATAATATTGTTAACTCAATTTGGAATGAACCTTGTAATTATTTTGGGCTTTATAGATTGGTTGAAAAATTTTAAAAATTAAAAAAAGCTCTTGGTATATGGAACAAGTCCTCCATAAGTGATATTTTTTCCAACTTGATCCGTCAAGAAAATCTTGTAACCACTCTGGAGTCTCTTTTTGACATTGATCCTTCCGAAAGTAATAGGATGGCAGTCAATAATGCTAAAGCTAAGCTTATCATGAACCATAATGATGTTGAATCCTTTTGGAAACAAAAATGCTCTTTAAACTGGCAATTAAAAGGAGAACGTAACACCACTTTTTATCACAATTAGGTAAAAAAAAGGAGACATATAAATCACATAAATGATGACAACTCCCCTGAAGGTCACAAAATTTCCAATCTGACTAAATTACAAAATTCGGTCACAAACTATTTCAAAGATACCCTTAAGAACACCATTCACATAACCCACAAAAGTAACCTTATAAACCTTGATGCTCAAATAACTCCTGAAATCAATAACAGATTAAACCAAATGCCTAATGCCAAGGAAATTTGGGAAGTTATTAAAGACCTTAAAGATAATTCTTGCCATGGGCCTGATGGCTTCCCCGGGGAGTTCTTTAAAAAATTTTGGGATATTGTTAAGTTGGATGTTTGTAATGGGATAAAGGAATTCTTTTGTGATGTTCCTCTCCCTAAGTTCTTCACTCACATAATGATTACTTTAATCCCAAAATCTGATAAAGCTTCTTGGTGGAATAATTTTAGACCTATCAGCTTTTACACCACTTTAAACAAAATAATCTCTAAAATCTTAGCAAAACAAATTCAATCATTTCTCCCCCTTCTTATTGACCTAAACCAATCTGGGTTTATCCATAGTAGACACATCCAAGATAATATTCTTGCTACCCAAGAGCTCTTCCATAGTTTAAAAAAAAATATTGGGATCATAATCTTTTTCTAAAAATTGATCTTGAAAAGGCTTTTAATAAACTAAACTGGAATTTCCTCACCAATATTCTTAAGTCTTATGGGTTCAATGACAACTTTATTACAAAAATAAAAAATTTAATGCAACATAATTGGTTCTCTGTTATTCTCAATGGCAACCCTACTGGTTTCTTCCCTTCTGAGAGGGGGTTTAGACAAGGGGACCCTCTCTCACCCCTCCTTTTCATTTTAGCAATGAACTTCTGGTCTCATAACATAAGCAATTTGTTCCAACAAAATCCAAAATTACATTTTAACATAGGAGGTAAAATGATGGTTTACCACCTGGCTTATGCTGATGATCTTATAATTTTCTCAAATGGTAGCAACACTTCCTTGAAGAAGCTTTCAGCTCCTTGTTGACCTTGAAAATGTTTCTGGGCTTAATATCAACATCCTTAAAATCAAATTATTTTGTACATAATAAATGCCCCCAAAGTAACTGCACTAAAATTGAAAACATCTTTAAATTCATGAAAGGGAAATTCCCCTTCCCTTATCTTGGGATCCCTATAAATATTGGATACAATAAAAACATAAGCTACAAAGGTCTTCTTGACAATATCTTCAAAAAACTTCAAGGTTGGGAAAACAAGCATCTCTCACAAGGTGGAAGACTTATCCTTATCAAGCATGTGCTGAATACTATACCTCTTTATTGGCTGGAGGTTTGCTCTCCTACCAAGTTTATTCTGAAAAAGATCACCTTTATTTTCAACAAATTCTTGTGGATTCATCATAGTGGAAGCAAAATTATCTGGTGCTCTTGGAATCAAATTACTTTCCCTTATGCTGAAGGTGGGCTTGGAATTAGAAATATTTTTGACATTCACAATGCTTTATGTCTTAAGCTTTGGTAGAAATTCAGAACCTCCGCCTCTCTTTGGTCTAAAATTTTACTTGTTAAATAATGCGCCAACACCCACCTTACTGTTGTTAAAAACAAGATTACTGATTCTTCCATTTGGAGAAGAATGCTTATGTTTAAAGACACTATGGAGGAAACTATAATGTGGGAAAATCTTGACGACTCCATATCTTTCTGGTTCGATTGCTGGAATGACAATAAAGCTTTACACAATAATTACAGACACATTACTCTCCCAAGAATGAAACTTGCTTATCGTTACTCCAACAATTCTGGATGGAACATGCCCCTCCTTCATGAATTGTTATCGGGTGAGGATTTGATTAGTATCACTGCCCTGCACCCTATTTTAGAAGATATGAAATCTGCCAATTATGTTTTCTGTTTTAAGAACAAAATTAATTTCTCAATGCTTTGGAATTGCTGTGAAACCCATGCTGTTCCCTCTTTCCCAATATGGATTTGGCATAACTACATCCCCAATTTAATTAGTATCTTCCTTTGGAGGCTCTACAATAACCTCATCAATGTTGACACTATAATGCAAAATATGAGCTTTTACCTTGCTTCTCGTTGCCACTGCTGCAATGAAATTGAAACTTTAAATCATAATTTCATAGATAGTATTTTCAACAAATCGAATTGGAATGAAACTCCTTTATCTCCTTCCTCCTTGAGAAATAACACAAAGTATTTTTTTTTGTTGGCCCAAAGTAAAGAAAGCTAAGATTTATGTTGGCAATCTTTTTGATGCTTTCACTCTTTGGCAAATTTGGAATGCTAGGAATAAAACAAAATATTCAAATATAACAATTAATCCTGCTGCTTCTACTTTGATCATTATTGAGAATGTGAAAAACTGTTTCAACAATTATGATAAAAAAGTTTTCAGCTAAGAAAACCTAGATGCAGTTAACATCAAAAAGAAGCTTATGCTGGAGTGATGGCTTGAGGTTTGGTTTTCCCTTGAATATATGGGTTTTTGCTGCTAGAAATGGTCTCGATATGGGGCTGTCCATAAACTCCCTCATAGTTTTTGAGTTTTGCTCTTTGGGGTAACAACCCAAATTCTTAAGCATCAAGGTATTGTCCGCTTTTGGCTAGAAAGGTCTCACGGTTTTTCCCTCAGAAGATAACTTCCCAGTAGGTCACCCATCCTGGGAGTGCTCCCACCTGAGCACGCTTAACTTTAGAATTCTTATCAGGAACTCTACCGTTATCTGAAAAGACGCCTCAATATTTAAGAGTATTAATTATTACTACTTAAGTGGGTCTTTACAATCTCCCCAACTTAAGTAACTGACGTCCTCATCAGTAGCCACACACAGATCCAAGAACCATCCATTGGGTAGATATGACTAGAGGTGACCCTTACAGGCACAAGAGGTACCCACAACTATGTAGCACCTTAACTATCATAGGTTCAAGAGGCTGCTCACATGAAGTGGTACTTTGCCCTATATGATACTTAGCTCATATCTGACACCCTATGGCCTGCTCTGATACTATTTTTAATAGCCCAAACTCTTAAGCACCAAGGTATTGTCCGCTTTTGGCCAGAAAGGCCTCACGGTTTTGCCATCAGAAGATAACTTCCAGTAGGTCACCCATCCTAGGAGTGATCCCACCTGAGCACGCTTAACTTTGGAGTTCTTATCAGGAACTCAACCGTTATCTGAAAAGACGCATCGATGTTTAAGAGTATCACTTATTACTATCTAAGTAGGTCTTTACAGGGGCCACCTTACTCGCTCCTTATTATCATTGTGTTTACGATTTTAATAAGCTTCATATAAACTTATCTTTGGCTGAGGTGAAGTTGGATTTCTGTTACATAATGTTAACTATGATATTTTGCTTGGGTGGGGGCAAGCATGATGCTTTATATTTGTTTTGTATTTTAAATTCAGTCATTCTTTGCACCCGGTCTGATCCTATGAATACCATATTATATTTGGTTGGCTTGCTTGGCTGGTTGCTCAATCGGCTGTGGGTGAGTTATACTTGGGTTTTCAATAGTCCCTCTGGTTGTGCTGGTAAGTTTGAGTCTTATGGCTTAATGGTGAATTTCTAGTTGGTGCGGTTAGCTTACAGAATATTTTGGAGCTGAAATTTTAGCTTTGGCATAATGTTTGCTTGGGTGGGGGCGATAATATGCATGATGCTTTTCATTTGTTCTGTATTTTAAATTTTGTCATGAGCTTGATGTTATATTTGGTTTGTTTGCTTTTGCTGGATGCTTAATCGGCTGTGGGTTAAAAGTAAAAAAAATTAATATATATATATATATATATGTGTGTGTATGCATGCACAATTTTCTCAGCATGATACAAGAAATACAAAACATAAACCGAGCAAAAAAAAAAAACTAGATGTTATTTTTTCTTGATTTATATTCTCCAAGCAATGAAAGAATACCATAGGCAGCTATTTTCCAATTCGGTATTGGCTCAAGCAAGAATGTCATTACTAACGAGTGCAATTGAAATATTTTCTTGAAGAAAGGATGGCCTTTCAAATCCTTCTCATATAGACACATGAGCGTCTTCCCTGAGCAAGGGCTTGGCAACAGGGATGTGGTCACGCATCGTGCTATCCAAACACCAAAAACCTTAATCCGAGCAGCTCAGTGTCGGCGAGATGGAGGCTGAGGCGGAGGCGGAGCAACAAATCATCAACAATGCGGAGGCGGAGGCTCTGTGTCAGCGAGGGGAGATTCGGGCGAAGGGTTGTACCCTAGCTAACAGATTTTTGGACAATGTTACTTGAATGTCGACCAAATTTGGGCGACATTTAGATAACATTAGGGAGTGACATTTTCTAAATTTTTTGATAGCATTAGGGAGATAACATTGAACCAAACAACTCCAATTTTAATTACATCTTTAAATAACATAGCATTGCAAGCAGATATTTGTGAACCAAACTGACCCTTACTTCATTCAACCACAATATTAATAGAAGCAGTAGCATAACTTAATAATAAAATGTTGAATTTATAATATTTACTCTAACAAGCTAAAAACCAAGAAAAAGCCCTTCAAGGCTTTATTGAGCCTTTACAGGCTACGGCTTATCTCAACATATTTTCTGGCGTCAACTTTGAAAGACTGGCAAGTGAGTATCTAATGATAAGGCGTGTATAAGGCCACAGCTAAGCTTCTTCTCCATAACTATAAATCATGCACCTTTTGACATATAGAATATTGCATACTTCGCTTAGTGATAAAGTTATTGTGAGAAAAAATAAAGCCAAAACATCACAGAATCAGTCACATGAAATGAAAAGCTCACGATTAGAAAAATCTTCAGAAGATCAGAAATATCTAACCTATGCTAGGGAAAATAAAGGTGAAACAAAAATCTGCTACCCTAAACTCCTCAAACGATCACTTATACAGAGGCCTATTAGATCAATTTTTGTCAAAGAGTGCTACACAGGAATAATTAAATTTGAGATACATCAAACATTTCATAAGTATTAAATCAAGAAAATAAAATTTGATCCTCCACTCACATCCCTTTCTTTTGTGATTAGATAGCTTTATTAACTAATTTACAAATACGCAAAAAAGCATGTTGCATAATAATTTTAACATCGAAATTTTTATAATTTATTATTCGTTTTAATATATATATATATATATATATATATATATATATATATATGTGTATATATTACAATAAAAAATTCAACTATAAGAAAATAAAATTAGTATCTTTTGAATATTTAATCAAAAAAAAAAAAAGAAAACAAAGGAACACAATAAAAATCAAGATTCTTTCTTAGACATAATACTATTTTCTATATTAAAAGCTGCATCTATATATATATATATATATATATAATATCAACTTCTTGAAAAACGTTTGCAACGACTCTATTTGTCGCTAATTTGGCAGAATGTTTACCACAATTTTCTTAACTCATATTGCGACAGATTTGCGATTAAATCCGAACTAGTCCATATGAGTTTTGTTGTTAATTTGTTGCATATTATCATAAATTTGAAAATTTTGTCACAAACCCGAAACAATTTTATAACAATGAGTTCCTGAATAAGGGATTGGATCGAATATGTTTCCTTGTTAGTCGCAATATAGTTAAAACTATGACTAGATGAATTGCAATATCAATGCAAATATCTTTTCTAATGAAAAAATTCAAATTTTTAGAAAAGCATCACAATATTCCATAACAAACAAAAATATAAACAAACAGCCGTTAATTAAGAAATAGTGCTATCATAAGTATTAATACCAATTTTTGATACCGAGTAGTGTAAATAAGTCGACAAGCTCAAGCAACCCCTGTTTTGCTTTGAGCTTGATTAATGAGCTAAGTTCAAGCTAGCTTATAAGTCTGCTTATAAGTTGATTCCTTAAGAATTAAAGAGAAGATACCTTTTAAGTATTATAAAAGATTAAAGAGAAAGTGGGCTTGGTCTGATTCTCATCACAAATCTTTTTTCATAAAATTTTGGTGGAAATTAAGAATTTCAAATTTCATTTGGGTTTTGATTATGAATATTAAATATTATGCTAAATATCATCCTTCTCAAGTTAAAACTAAAATTACTGACTCTCAAATTTGGATAAATATGCTTGATATTAGAGAAATCATAGAAGAGCTGCTGGTTTGGGACCAACTTGACCCTTCCATCTTCATTTTGGTTTGATAAATGGAAGGATTCAGATGTGTTGTTCTCCCTAAGTTAACTCTAAGTGATTGCTTTAACAATGATAATGGTTGGGACTTAGATGTAATTCAGGAAATTCTTCTTAATGAGATGGCTACTCAAATTATTTCTTTCAATCCCTCCATCTTGTTGTAATCAAACAAGATAACTCTAGTCTTTGTGATCATAATAACTTAAAGCTGTCCAAGCTTTGGAACGTTTGTCATCCTCACGCTCCCTCTACTTTGCCTAATTGGATATGGCATAAATCCCTTCCCACGCTTAACAGTCTTTTCCTTTGGAGGATTTATATTAAATTTATAAGTACTGACAAAAAATTGCAAGCTATGAGCTACCATATTGCCTCGAAATGCCAGTGTTGTTTGTAAGGGGAATTCTTAATCACATTTTCATTGTTAATTTTCATAGCATCACAGTTTGGAACAAATTGAATTTAAACACAAATATTTCCAATTATTCCAGTATCCCATCACTATTGGAGAGGTGGCCCAATACTAATCAAACTTCAAATACTTCATATGGGTTAGTTGTTTGATGCTTATAAGCTTTAGCATATTTGGAACGCTAGGAATAAATCAAAATATGTGAATTCACCAATTTGATCATCCAGATTATCATGGCTATTCTCTCGGATGTTCAATCTACTATAAATGCTTATTCGAATAATAATCTTATTTGTGTTGATTTGAAAGAAACCATTTTTGATTTGTTTATCAAGTTTAAACCTCCCTAAGTGGGTTTGGTTTGTTGTGTTGCTTCAGTTGGTTGTTTGGTTACTTATGCGGTTTTTGGTTGCTCTGTCTTCAATCTGCTCAGTTTGTGGTTGTTGCCGGTGGGGCTGTTGTCTCAATTGTTGGCTATCTCTTTGTTTGAGTGTTGGTTTGATGGTTCTAATGGCAGTATTGTTGTGTCTGTTTTCAACGGTTTTAGCGTCTCTAATTGTCTCTGATTTTCCTTCTAACTTATGTGTTGTTGGATTTGGTTGTTTCTGTAGGTTTTACAGGGTTGTCTTGCTCCCTCCTCTGTGTGGCCTAAGTGTTTTATTCTGGGTTTGTGTCTGGATTCGTGGATTTGTGCTGGTTGTGCTGTTTGTTTTACTGATGTGTCTTTGCAGATTGGGTTCCGTTGCAGACAGTCAATGTTCTTGCGCCTTTCCTCTGGCCTTTGGGATTGTTTTTATTTTCTTTTTGTAAAGACATTTAGGTTATACCTTGAGTCATTTCTTTTGGGATTGATTTCAGGCTCTTAGTTTAAAGAGTTTTGTATCTTCCCAACTCTCGCTGTATCTTTATCTTTTGTATCAATAAAATTTACAAGTTTTTATTAAAAAAATAATTATTAGTAAAGATTATATAACAGTTATACAATTAAGAAGAGGTTTTATTGTCACAGGATGGCAGATTATGAGGATGTTAAAATTATTTGGATGTTGGTCAAACGTATTGTTACCGATCTAGGCTTGATTGAAGTCAAATATAAAGATAAAGATTTGGTTCTGCACTTTATTATCAAAGTATTTACGATATTTTACAGTTTTTTAGATTCAACATTTTTTTATCGTAAATTTATTTTGCTAGAAAAATAACACATACTTTATTATCAAAGAGCTTGTTTGGTAAAGGTGGATAGCTATCTAGGTTGGGGTAAATTGATAGCTTAGTCAGGTGAGGAAGATCGGAATATATGAAATTCACTGATAAACCAATATTAGGAACTAAGTCTTAAAAGAAAAGTATATAACATTGTAAAAATGGCCATTAAAAGAAGAAAAGTACCTTTATAATTACTGTAAAAAAGGCCATTAAAAGATTGACTAGCCGAAATAGAAGAAGAGAATCAATCCAAGAAAAATAATCAGACACTTAAAAATATTCAATCAAGCCAAATTCTTACTGAAGATGACGGGAGCATTTTGCTAGTTAGTGAAGAAGAACAAATATTTATATTAGAATGGATTCTTGATTCAACTTACATGTTTCATATCATGCCCAACAAAGTGATTCTTCAAATATAAACCTACTACAAGTGGAGTTCTTTTTATGAGGAAAGATATATGATGCAATATTGTTCTGATTAACACAATGAAAATGATGATATTTGACAGGTTTGTTTAAACACGGATATATTTCAAGCTTGAAGTCAAATTACAATCAATAGTTTAGATGTAAGGGTTTTAGATACACTAGTGTGGGAGAATACTTTAAGAATGTAAAGGTACTCAAGTGGTGATGAAAGGTAAAAAAAGCAACTTTATATCAACCGACACAACTATATTTTCTTTCTCTAATACTTTAAATGTTACTCGATTATGCTTGAGGCTGGGACACATCAGTGAGAGAGGGATAAAAGCTTTTGGCAAAAAGTGAATGTTATGTGGAGAGCATATCTGACAACTATTATTATTTCGCAATGTGTACTTTGTATACAAAATAAAATATTTTTAAATACTAGTTCTCCACACAAAGAAAATATTGAACTACATACATTTAAGACTTTGGAATTCTTCGTGTGATCTAAAAAAGTGGTATTGATATATACTTGCATTCATTGATGATTATTCCAAAAAAATTGACTATTACTTATAAAAAAAAGTTTGTTCGGTTAAGATAATTAAGCTTCTAAAGATTAAGCTTAAAAAATCTAAGAAACTCTATCAAACATTTTCATATAGAAAATAGCTTAAAAATTACTCTGAGGTGTTTAATCAACTCTGTGCAAAGGAATGCATTATATTGTATCATGTTAGGATCTCTAACTATCAGTTCTAGAGTGAATTCGAAGTAAAAGATCTTTAACTACCAATTTCGATGACTAAGGAGAAGAAAATAAGAGCTTAGATATTTTATATATAGATAATATTCAAAGTATTCATTATATTAGACGGAAAGTAGTTTTGATTTATTTAGCTTCACTTTGTCCGCTTTAGGCATATATGTTACCTGATACATGTTTAAAAGAAACATATGTAGATGTCATAATGTTAGCATTATTGGAAGTTTATTATATGTTATGGTTTAAATTTGACAACATGTGACACTTAACAACTTGGATGAGGAATAAATACATTGTAAATTCAAAATAAATTTGTTTTGAATGTCAATTAAATGAATTTGAGATATCTTTGTAGAGCATTATGTGCATTATAACTTTTGGAATAGGCTTTGCTAGATTTAATAATTTAGATTATGATATAAATTTTAATAAGAGAAGGTTCACACTTGGCTTTATGATTAACTTTGATGACTCACTATCTGCTATAAATACTCTCTACAACATACAATTTGTTTTTGTCAGATATTGAGGCATTATAATTTCAATGATGTGAAGACATCCATTTGGCTTGAACTCAAAAGAAATTTAAAAGGTAATTATTTTAGTAGAGTTCAATCATGTTAACCAAATATCTTATATTCATTGAGAAAATAAGGCATAATGATGTCAGTATTACTTTATTTGAAATATCATTGCTCGAGGCGATATTATAATAAACGCAACTATTTCATACATGGCATATAGTTAAAGAAAATTTGGTAAGAAATTCTTGGTGCATGCTTCAAATTTTGGTTAAACATTTTGACTTTCCTTCTGTAAGGGCAGAGTTGTGTTTTGAGTTTGACAATATGGACTAGTACGACTTTATTTTATTTCTGAAATTTCGTAAGGCAGTTGAAGAAAGTCTGTGGCAGCTAGGGATGTGTGATTACTAGGCCTTGTTATCACTTTTAACCCTGTTCTCTAACTCCGTTATTTCCCTCTGAATCTTCGATTAATGTTTGCTTGCTATGGCTTTAGCAGGCTAGTTTTTTCTTGTTTTTACTCCTTGGCTCCTTCTGTTGTGCTTTGATGTTTCCTGGGTTGCTTGGGATGGATCCTTTTACATCAATGTTGCCTAGAGCTTACATGATTACCTGACGGGTTTTGCTGATACTTTCGGCTGCTGTTGATTGTTAATTAAAGACGATTGGAGGTGCTTTGTTGGGTTCTCAAATCTACTTCTATTGACTTAGATTTGATTGATAGGATCTTTCCTGATCTGCTAATATAACTTTTCTTGTTCTAGAGATGTTTCCTTTTGCTCTATTAGCTGAAGCTTAGGTTTTGGTTTTTATTTTTTATATGTAATATTTTATTTTTTAACAATTTTTTAGGATTTACTTGGGTTAATTTATTTTTTATATGTAATACCTTAAGTTAATTTATTTGGGTTCGGTTATTTTTATTTTTTATATTTTTATTTTTAATATTTCATTTTTAACAATTTGTTTTTTATACTGACTTTTAGATATTAATAAAATTTAGAGGTTGCTAATAAAATATTTAAGTTGAACACCGCAACTCCCATTATGAGAATTGACTTAAATAATAAATTCTTAAACATATTCATAACTTCTTATTCTTTTTAATTGCTTCAACCCTCCACTTAAATATAATTGCCATAGGATATTAGAGCAGATGATTTTTGTATCTTAGACATTTTGTTTATCTTCTTTAGTGTAGCCATTTTTTCTCATCTAGTGAGAATTTTCTCATCAAAAGTTTTCTATATGAAATCTAGAATTTACTATTTGAGCACAATTTCCTAACTAATAGAACTTTGGTATGAAGTAAAATTAAGGTAAAGTAAAATTTTTTCAAGTAAATTGAGATTATCAAATTTTGGTATGAAGTAAAATGTGCGGAAATTTTTACACTGTAATTCAATTTTGTGTTCATATATATAAAAACGGCGTAATCCAGTTACACTCGAATCGAGAGTAATTTAGTTACACTTGAACCTTTTTACGCTTTATTCGGGCGTAACTCGCGATTATGCTGAGTGAGCGGAGAAGTTGAGCGAGAGCCCCTCTTCTGCGACTGCGACGTGAGAACCTCTTCTAGGATGTGCAAACTCCCTCTTCTGAGACGTGAAGAACTCTCTTCCCATGCTTCACCGAAACCTTCGCATTGGAACAAACAATTCGAATGATTTCAAACGAAATCATTTAAGCAAAATCGATTTTGTTCGAAAACCTGGCAATTTCGATCAATGAATCCAACAATCGTTCGAATGAATAGTTCAAATGAACGATTCGATCATACGAATCGTTCAGACGTTCGTCCGAATTTCGTTCGTTTCGTAACAAAGAAATCCTAAATAAAATTTTGTGGGGGTAAATTTACCCTTCAATTTACTCAAAATATTATACTCATAAATTAATTCATGCTAAACAAAAAAATATTAAATTTCCTGTAAAATCATCAAATAACGATAAAATAACAAATTTCATTATAATCAAATCACTTTACACTCAAATTTCTCATATTTTCTAATACCAAAGGGGGCTCCTTAATATCATTATCAAATTTTGTAGTTTTTTTTTTTAATTCAATACCCTTTAAATGCACATTTTTTTATTACTTAACAACTGCAATAAACCACTTCAACTTAAAATTGCATTATTACCCCAAGTCTTTTGATATTTTACTAAAATAATATTGAGTCATGCACACCTTGATATGCATTTTATAATATATGCAAATCTTTCTCATTTATTATCATGTATCAAAATTGTTTTGAGTCAGATGTAAAATAGTTCCAATGTAGTCCTTTAATCTTCTTAAATTTCTCATTATTGTTTTGGTCTTGAGCGATGCTACTGAATCTTATTGTTATTGACTCAAAATTATTTGTATACATTATCTTACTATTAATTAAGCCTTATATATCTGAATCTTGACTAATGAGTAAATTTTGTCTTATAGACCACCCACTTCATAATGATCTCTTTTCTTCTAGATAGCTTAGCTCTCAATGATAATTTTCTTGATCTTTTCTTATAGATATCTTAGCTCTAAGATAAATTTCCTGAACTTGAGCGGTGTTGAGGCACGTTTTTTATTGATTTTTTGTTGTACAGATAATAATGTATTATTGGCATTATTTTCAAATGGCCCTATCTTCTTGCTATCATAGCATTAAATATTGATAAGAGCAGTTTTTTTTTGGAAGCGCACCGCAGTGCCTAGTCGCTGGAGAGGCGGACGTTATAGCGCACTGCAGCGCTTGGTCGCCTGAGAGACGGGCGTTATGACACCCCGCAATGCATCATAGAGCGCACCAGCGCTAGTCGCTTGAGAGTCGAGCACTATAGCGCGCTGAGCGCCCGATTCAGCTGGCATGAGGGTAATTAAATATATAGATGTCAATTATGACTAATATGGCATCAAAGTTCTCAAGTATAAATCAAACTTCATTTGTGTTAAAGATCACTGCGGACATGTGAAACTGACAAAATATCTACGTCTTTAAAAAATTCAGGCGCTGTTCCCTTAATTGTGATAATATGCTATACATTTAGCTTTGACATGCTCTTATAATCATCAAATAATTCTATGAATCAAATTTTACGTATTAACAGATTCCTTAACCTAAAACTTGGATAGAATTTATGATTAAAAGTAAGTGTACAAAAAATTTAACTGAGGACTTGCTAAGTAAACTCTCTAGGATATCCAAATAGTCAAGCCAAATGCCCTCTCATAGAAATCTAACTCCAAAAAAAAGTTGCAGAAAATTCTATGTATAATTCTGAGATTATTTTGGCCATCATTTAATTTGTGAGTTATTTTAAATCATTTTTTTGCTAAATTAAATGTAAAGAAGATTGAAAACAATAGATTTTCAATAAAAAGAGAATTGTATCAGGCCTTCTTTAACTGCTATTTTTAAAATAAAGGGAATCGGAAATAATAAATTTTATGAGAGAAGAATTTGTATCAGCTCTTTTTTAGTTGAATAAATAGAGAGGCTATGGCAGCTAGGTTGGGAGGGTAAGAAAAAGCTTTATAATTTTCTTCTTCTTCACCGAATAGTGAGCACCTTATCCTCTACTCATAGATATATAAGTGAATCATACGGAACTACGTAAAACTTATATTTTGTATTATGCTTGATTTATTTTTCTATTTTATGTGCTTGTGTACTCTTTAAGAGTTACAAGCTTATTGAAGGTGCGAAAAGTTCCTCTGCAACAACAGTATCACAAGTGTGGTATCATAGAGAGATTATTGTGTCGCAAGATCCTGAGGTTCGAGAGTTTGTGCCATGGTGGAAGGAAAAGCTTCATCATACTCAACAACAATTGAGAGATCTATGCATCAGATTGTTACACATCTAATAAAGATTGATATCATCAAATTTGGTAGGAATAATAACTTTGGGATGTGGTAGTGCGAGGTGATGAATGCACTGTGTACTATAAATCATAAAAATGTTGTTGATGACCATGAGAAACCAAACAAGATGTCAGAAAAAAATTGGGCAAAAATGAATAGATGCGTATACGGATTAATCTGTATCGGCCTCATGTAAGACGTCAGATACATCGTGAAGATTGAGATGTTGATAGTGAAACTTTAGCAAATGCTAGAGAATAAATACTTTGAGTAGTACTTAAGAATCGACTCCACAGAAAGAGGAGAGGCTCTATAGATTTCGAATGAGAAGATGTATTTTCATTGATGAGCACTAGAATGATTTTATTAAATTATTGATGAATCTACTAATTCTAGAAGATGTTGAAGATCAAGATAAAAAATTCCTCCTATTGAACTCACTCTTGATTGAGTACAACAACTTTACTATAATGCTTATCCATTGGAAAGAGGCCTTAAAGTACGAAGATGTGATGATGGCACTATTGAATTGAGTACCGAAGAAGAGATAATAAATCCAATAAATGGAGAAGGTCGAAGCACTAACCATTCAACAAAGAATTGCTATGGTGTGAAGACCAATTAGATCATCAAGGGAAGTGCAATCGGTGTTTCGGCAAATTTTGAGACGGAACTGTTGAAGCCAACATCAAGGTTGGCACCCAAGCACACCCAGGTGCACTGACGTCCAAGTGCAAAGCAGACAGAAAGTCTGGAGCCTAGAAGCGCCCCAGGAGTCCAACAAATAGAGAGTCTAGTGCTTAGGCACGTCCAAATGCCCGCAAAAGTTTCAGCTCGGGCATTACGTTCAGAACTGCTTACAACACTTTGAGGTATGGTTTGGAATCTCATATAAAAACTAATATGATGGGTTAGGGTGATGTATGCACTTTTTTTCTATGGAGAGCTCTTGGAGGCTTGGAGACTTAGAAGCTTGAAACCTTAAAGTAAGAACAATGAAAAATTTGAAGAATAAGAAGAAGAAGAAGAAGAAGCTCAAGACGGTGAATATTTTCTTCCTCTAAGATATTGATAAGTTCTTTGTAACTTTGTAATCATTTTTCTATACTGTATCTTTCTTGTGGTGGTGTGGCTCTGTAATTTTTCTTATTCTTGAGTTTTGCACGTGAATCTTTATGATTTTGTGAATGTTTGTGTGCTTGTGTACATGTGAATGTTTGTGCTGTGATTTTTTATTTTATGTTGGTATACTTTACGTGTTTGCATCAGTGACTCTCAGCAATCAAACTCTGATCCTAAGTATTTCTTCTTCGTCAGAGATCTCTCAATTTCCTCAACAAGTGGCATCAGAGCATTATTTTGGGGTTAGCGTTTGTTAGCTTGAGTGGGAGCAATGGCCGAAGAAATAAGATGCAAGATTGAGAAGTTCAGTGGAACAAACTTTGCATTTTGGAAGATGCAATGGATGATTTGTTCTACCAAATGTTGTACTTACCATTAGAAGGAGTTGATAAAAAACCTAGGACTATATCAGAAGGGAAATCAAAAGTCCTCAATAGAATGACACTAGACTTGATACGTCTTTCTTTATCCTTAAGAATTGCATTTAATATTTTGAATGAGAAGACAATAGTGGATCTCATGGAAACTCTTACCCGAATGTATGAGAAGCCCTCAACTTCCAACAAGGTATTTCTAATGAAGAAGGTATTCAACATGCAGATGGCAGATGAAAGCTCAATGATAGAACATGAGAATAAGTTCAACACTGTGACAAGCCAATTAAACTCGGTGGAAATCAATTTAGATGATGAAGTTAAGCTTTATTTCTTTTGTCTTATTTGTCAGATAGTTGGGACAGGCTGGTGGCTGTAGTCAGTAATTCTTCTGAAAATGCCAAACTAAAATTGTTTGATTAGTGAAGGCTATAGTACAAATTTCATAAGGGATTCTTGGAAATTGATAAAGGGTGCTCTTATTATAGTGCACAAGAATATGGATGGAACACTTTAGTTGATCAATAAGATGTCTGACTCCATTGCAGTAGCTGAACAGGTGGATGCAAATCTTTGACACAAAAGGCTCAGTAACATGAGTGAGAAAGGCTTAAAGTCACTACAATCCATAGGAAGGAATCCAGGTTTGAAAATAGTTGATTTAGAATTTTATGAAAAATGTGTATACGACAAACAAAAGTAAGTTCTCAAGGAGTGGGAGCAACTTGAAGTTTCAGAAGCTGGAATTAGTTCATACAGTTGTGGGGACTAGATTCTACACCTTCCCTTAGTGGAGTCACCTACTTCATCACCTTTAATGATAACCATACCAGGAAGGTATGGGTATATTTCTTAAAACAAATCTAATGTGTTCGATGTGCTTAATAAATGGTTGGCCTTAGTTCAAAATGAGACATGATTGAAGCTCATGTGCCTGAGATTAGACAATGGCAGTGAATACTATGATAAAGAGCTTAAGGAATTATGTGCACTAAATGAAATCAAAAGGGGATTCACTATTCCAAGAACACCTCAGCACATAGTATTGCAGAATGAATGAACAAAACTTCTACAAAGCAGGCCAGAAGCATGAGATTACATGCATGATCGCCAAAGAAGCTTTGGGCAGTGGCAGCAATTACTGCAACTTATCTGATCAATAGTGTGATGAACCACTTAAGTAGTAATAAGTGAAACTCTTAAACATCAAGGCGCCTATTCAGATAACGGTGGAGTTCCTGATAAGAACTCCAAAGTTAAGCGTGCTCAGGTGGGAGCACTCCCAGGATGGGTGACCTACTGGGCTAAGTGCCATACTGGGCAAAGTACACTTCATGTGAGTAGCCTCTTGAACTCATAATGGTTAAGGTGCTACATGGTTGTGGGTACCTCTTGTGCCTGTAGGGGTCACCTCTAGTCCTATCTACCCAATGGATGGTTCTTAGATCTGTGTGTGGATACTAACGAGGATGTCAGTTACTTAAGTTGGGGAGATTGTGATGACCCACTTAAATAGTAATAAGTAAAACTCTTAAACATCGAGACGCCTTTTCAGATAACGGTGGAGTTCCTGATATGAACTCCAAAGTTAAGCGTGCTCAGGTGGGAGCACTCCCGGGATGGGTGACCTACTGGGAAGTTATCTTCTGAGGGCAAAACTATGAGGCCTTTCTGGCCAAAGCGGACAATACCTTGGTGCTTAAGAGTTTGAGCTGTTACAAATAGAGTCCTTCAATTCCATTGAAAGAAGGGATACCCAATGAGGCTTAGAGTGGTCAAGAAAGAGGTATCACTCATCTTAAGGTATTTGTTTGCTCATCATATGTACATGTTGATGCATTCCAGAAGTAAACTTGAATCAAATGAGACCAAGTGCACCTTTATAGGATATGGAATAAGTAAATTTGGCTACGATTCTAGGACAAGAACGGTGATTAGAAAACTATCAGAAGTCAAGATGTTACCTTCAATGAAAATGAAATATACAAGTATAGGAACGGTGATCAGAGCAATCCATCAGGAACTTCAGGTGATGCACCAAAATATCTAGAGATAAATGACAATGCTGAGCAGAATGAACAAGCACAACAAGCTCAAAATGGTGGGGAATAAATAGGTCCTCAGACATCTGCTACTGGGTTGAGGAGATCCACAAGGATTTAATAACCAACATATAAGTACTCTTCTTCCTTACAAAATTAATTACTAGCTGATAGTGGTGAACCATAATTTTATGAAGAAGGCCTTTAAGTTAATGACTTAATCAAGTGGGAATCATCCATGGATGATGAGATGAAGTCACTCATGTCAAATAAGACATGGGAGTTGGCTACACCACTAGAAGGAAAGAAGGCTCTTTAAAATAAATGATTTTCCTGGTTGAAGGAAGAATCAAATGATAGCAAATGCTACAAAGCAAGGCTTGTGGTGAAAGGCTTCCAACAGAAGCACGACATGGGCTACATTGAGATCATCACTCCAGTAATGAAGATGACTACTATCAGAGTAGTGTTGAACATCGTAGCAGTCAAAAATCTATATATGAAATGGATGGACGTGAAGGCTGCACTTCTTCATGATGATCTGAAGGAGTTGTACATGATGCGACCACAAGGTTATGAAACATGAGAAAAGAGTGAGCTAGTCTGCAAGCTCAAAAAAAGCTTATATGGCTTGAAAAATGCACCGAGACAGTTGTACAAAATGTTTGACAAGTTCATGTTAGATATGGGATACAAAAGATTGCAAACAAATCACTATTGTTATGTGAAGCAGAGTTTGACACCTTCTATATAATTCTACTTCTGCATGTATATGATATGCTGATAGCAAAATCAAATATGGATGAGATAAAGAGACTTAAAAGGTAATTGTTAGAGTTTAATATGAAGGACTTGGGGCTGGCAAAGTAGATACTCAGGATGAGGATCAGTAGGAAAAGAAGTATAGAGATACTGAAGTAATCTCAGGCTGATTATGTTGAAAGAGTACTCATGAGATTCAACATGGAAGAGGTAAAGCCAGTTTGCACTCCCTTAAGAAATCACTTCAGCTTGACAAAGGAGCGAATGCTAATGATTGAAGCAGAACAAGAATGAATGGAAAAGTTTATAATGCTTCAGCGATTGAGAGTTTGATGTATGCGGTGATTTGTTCAAGACTAAATATTTCATGTTCGGTAGGAGTGGTCAACAGGTATATGAGCAACCCCGAAAAATCTCATTGGGAGGCAGTTAAATAGATTCTCAGATATCTAAGAGGTACATTAGACAAAACACTTTGTATTGAAAAATCTAAGATAAAGCTACATGGATATATAGACTCTAATTTAGCTGGAAACATAGACAGCAAGAAGAGCATAATTGTATATGTGCTTACTTTGGGTAGTGTTGCGGTGAGCTAGATCAATAGGCTATAAAAGATAATCATCATATCCACGATTGAGGCGGAGTATATCACCATCACTGAGGCGAGCAAGGAAATGATCTGGTTGAAGAACTTCATTGTTGAGTTGGGCAAGGAGCAAAGGGATGGAGGACTACATAATGATAGTATGAGTGCTATCTACCAAGCTAAGAATGTTGAATTTCACGCCAGGATGAAGCACATTTAGTTGATGTATCACTTTATTATATCAATACTTAAAGATGGTCAATTAGCATTGGAAAAAAATCCTACTTTGATGAATCCCACAGACATGCTCATAAAGATGGTGAAGGTTGCAAGGAGAGAATACATATTAAAGAAAATCTAAAGTTGAAGATGGATTGATCACAATTGATCTCCAAGTGGGAGATTATTATGGTGTAGAGACTAATTGGATCATCAAGGGAAGTGCAATTGGTGTTCTTGTGGATTCTGGGATGGAACTATAGAAGCCAACGATTGACTAGTGCTAAAGCGCGCCCCAAACGCCCAGCAGACAAAAAGTCTGGCGCTCAGGCATCCAATAGATGGAGAGTCTAGTGCCCATGCGCCTATCAGGTCGAGAGTTTGGTGCTTAGGTGCACCCCAAATGCCTAACATACAGAGAGTCTGGCACCCAAGTGCCCTAGAAGCAGCACGGCAGGTGACCAAGTGCCCAAAAGCAGAAAGGCAGGCGCCTAGACACCCGCAAAATTCCCGCTCGGGTGTCATGTGATTAGAACTATTTAGGATACTTTGAGGGCTGGTTTGGGATCTCATATAAAAGCTAACATGATGGGTTAGGGTGATGTGTGTTCTATTTTACTGTGTAGAGTTTTTGAAGGCTTGTAACCCTAGAGTGAGAATAAGAAGAAATCAGTGTGAAGAGAAGAAGAATCTCAAGGCGATGAATCTTTTTTTCCTCAAAGAGATTGATAATTTCTCTATGACTCTGAAATTAATTTTTCTATAACGAATTTTTCTTATGGTGGTGTGGCTCCATAGTTTTTCCTATTATTGGGTTTTCCACATAAATCTTGGTGTTTGTATGCTTGTGTGCTTGTGAATGTTTGTGTTATAATATTCATTTTTGTGTTGGTATACTTTTGTAATTGCTTTGATGACTCTCAGCGATCAAACCCCGATCCTAAAGATTTCTTCCTCGTTGAAGATCTCTCAGTTTCCTCAATAAGAATATCCGAGGAGTAAAAGAATTAGAAGAAGTAGAGAAACAATAATTGTGATAATCAGAGCTAGGATAGAGCTCGAGGCTAGAGTATTAGGTATAATCAGTGCATATTTGGCTTAAAATTAATCATTGGAAGAGATAATATACTAAGTTTAAGATCAAAAAGGTAGAATCCTTAGAGGAACCATTTCTTATCACTAAAAAGAGACGCGATTGAGAGGACTTGGATATAACATTTTTAGTTATGCCCCAAAGCTTGTATGCCGATGATGAATGTTAGATCTTGAACACTAGAGCAATATATCACATTTTCCCTCGACATAATTGGTTGTATGCATAGGGCACTTAACAGCGGCACCATAATAATGAACAATAATCAAGTTTTTGGTAATATTAGGATAAGAATATTTTGATACAAATGCATGTGGGGCTTTGGGAGCTAAAAGAATTAAGATACATTTTATAAATTCATAAAAATCTATTTCTAGTTGAGTCTTTAGAAGCCTAAAGCTATAGAATAACCATTGAAGTATGGGCTGTGAAGATCAGTGGAGGAGCATTGACTTACATAAAAGGAGTCTGACATCATAATTTTTATTATCTCAAAAGAAATATGGTAACATGTTGTAACAATCCAAACTCTTAAGCACCAAAATATTATCTGCTTTGGCCTAAAAGGCCTCATAATTTTGCCCTTAGAATATGACTTCCCAGCAAGTGACCCACCCTAGGAGTGCTCCCACATGAGCACGCTTAACTTGGAGTTCTTATCATGAACTCCACTGTTATCTAAAAAGGCACATCAATGTTTAAAAGTTTCACTTATTACTACTTAAGTTGGTATTTATAATCTCCCCAGCTTAAGTAACACACACCCTCATTTGTATCCACACACAGTTCCAAGAACTATACATTGGGTAGATAAGACTAGAGGTGGCCCCTACAAGCTCAAGAGGTACCCACAATAATATAGCACCTTAACCATTATGGGTTCAAGAGGCTACTCATATGAAGTGGTACTTTACTCTATATGGAACTTAGCTCCTATATGACACTCTATAGCCTGCTCTGATATTATTTGTAACAGCCCAAACTCTTAAGCACCAAGATATTGTCCGCTTTGGCCTGAAAAAGCTTCATAATCTTGCCCTTAGAAGGTAACTTCTCAGCAGGTCACCCATCTTGGGAGTGCTCCCACATGAGCATGCTTAAGTTTGGAGTTCTTATCAGGAACTCCACTGTTATCTGAAAATGCATCTCGATGTTTAAGAGTTCCACTTATTACTACTTAAGTGGCTCTTTACACATGTAGAGTTACTATAGATGATGATTCATCTGATGCTATTATGTTATGACATATGAGGTTAGTACACACGAAATATCCCTCATTGAATTATTTAAAGAAATAAGAACAAATAAAAAAGCTAATGCCTACAGGCTCAAGTTTTATGAGTACTGTATATTTAGCAAAAAGATACGTGTATCCTTTACTATCGTTCACAATATTAAAGATTGATGTATGAGATCTGATGATGATGACATCATCAGTAGATAATAATTTTTATTCTATTGTTAACAACTACTCCAAATTCATTTGGGTGTGCATCATGAAGCACAATGTTATAGTACTAGAGAAGTTTGAGATTTAGAAGAAATCAATGGAGAACCAAACTAATAAAAATATCAAGAGAATTAATTGAACAATATGAGCAACTAAATTGCAGATGAATTATTACAAAGAGTGATATAAATTTAAGATAGTGCATCATTTCAAGTTAGAGAGACATCATAGCATAATGTGGTGGCAAAGTAGATAAAACAAACTTTGGTGGAGAAAGATTGATATTTGTTGTCAAATGTTAGGATGGACATAGTCTTCTGTGTTGAGGCTTTAGACTATGCTTTTATCTTTGTAAACCATTAGCCCTCTGCAGCTGGTGTGGTCATGTAAACTTGCTTTTGAATATGATTAACTAAAGATTTTCTTATGTTCCATTATTATCATGTGAAGCTTGATATGTTTAAACTAAGAGAAAAAAGGGCTACTTTTATTGGGTTTAAGGATGGAGTAAAATTGCTTAAATTATTTGAAGAAGAGAATAAGAAAGTTATTATGAGCAAGGATGTTACATTTAATGAGGGATTTCTTATGAGCTCAGGTTGCTCAAAGCATGGAATTCCAAGAAGGCCAAAGCGCACATGCAAATAATGGAGTTTCATACAAGTTCATATGATCCATAGGTATCATCTTCCTTAGAGCTTGTACTTGAGCAAAGGTTCATAATGATCATGAAGAGGTGAAGATTGAGGAAGAGAGTGTAGAAGAGACTTTATTACATGAGTCTATTATTATCGGTGGACCTAAAAGGATGGATGTTCTCAGTCTTACATGGTTATGGACTATGTAGGATTTGCCTAGCTACTATGGATAATGTTTGTGGCCATTTCATAAAATCTATGGAGAGCTTGATGGCAAAAGAAGTCTGGTGATGAAGAGATAGTCTTTTTATAAGAATATTGTATGGAAATTGATGAGAAAAACCTTAAAAAGAAAGGCTAAAAGGTGCAGATGGGTGAAGCTTTCTCAATGAGAAATGATGAATTCCTAGTTACAAAATATCCCACGATCCGTGTGCTGTTGATGCTTGTGGGCAAAATAATATGATCGGAAGCAACTAGATATAAATACACCTTTCAGATTGAGAAAGGATATCCAGATGTAACAATCTCTTGGATATGTTACCATTGGTCAGAGATTGGTGAGCATTGAAGAATTTTTTTGATACTTTTTGTTATGTGAACTACACATGGTTTGATTTTTTTGAGAAGAGAATACATGTGCAATCATCTTAGATGCTACCATTTTATTAGTTATCTTTGCTTATTTATCACAGATAAAGCTGAGGTAAAGATTTGTAGTAGTATTATTTAGGTAATTAGGGAAGATTTTTGCCCTAATTTAATTGGGGTGTTGATTTTAGCCTTTATTTTATTTTCTTGTTATTTTAGAAATTTGTAATTGCTATTTTAAGTGCAAAGGTGATTGGAAACCATAGATTTTAGTAAAAGAAGAATTATAGTAATATTAACCACTATTCTTAATATAAAAGTGATTCGAAATAACAAATTTATGAGAGAGATTTATAATAATTATATTTTCTTTACATAAATAGAGAGGTTGTGATAATTTGGTTGGAAGAGTTAAAGAAATATTTTTTAATTTTTTTATATTTTCTCTACCAGATAGTGAAAATGTTCTCCTCTCCTCTTCATGAATATAGATGAATCTCACTAAATTACATGCAATTTGTACGTTCTGCTTTGCTTGATTTATTTTTTCTTTGTGTGCTTATGTATTCATTGAGAGTTATAATTTCCGTAAACGCGCAGCAAGTCCTTCGGTCACAACGGTTTCAAAATAAGTTGCACAATAGATAGTTCTAAAGCTTGAAGGATGATTTCCGTGCAAACCATAGAGAGCTCAGCGATAATCAAAAGAACAGAAGTTCGAGAAAAATGGAAAGGTTTAGACTTTGATGAGTATCTTTTGTTATAAGATGGGAAATTATAGAGATTGATTGCAGATAGAGGGAAAGTCAATATTTTAATTCAAGTGGAAAGAATAAAATGTTTTATTAATAATAAAAAAAATATAGAAAATATATTTCACTTCATATATCAGTCCTAATAAAAACTATATTAATAATATTATCAAACACATCATTTATAATGTACGCAAGGAAAATAATGAATGAACTAGGATCACTTTGAAATCCTATGTTCCGAAACAATTTTTATGCAATTTTCAATCTCACAAAAATATACTATCAATCAATTAAAAATAAATTTTAGTACTATAGTATATCATGTATCAACATACTACGACCTACAGTAGAACACCAACATGTTGGGTGTAGAGTCTGATTGGATCTACACAAAAGATGTCGACGCTGTGGTGTTCCGAAGGGTTACAAAGCAAGGCACAGCGTTTCGATGGGTTATTCCGGGACAAGCTGGCAGCAATCCAGACGCCCAGGCATGCCCTACAGAGATTGAACTCGAGTGGGAGGCGTCACGGCAATAGCAAGCCTTGTGAGTGCAAAGGAGGAGGCGGCAGCCCTAGGGCTGAGGCCGCAGCCCAAGGCCACATCGGAGGTCGCAGCCAATGGCAGCAGCGGGAGGCTGCTGCGGTGGCTGCACCAGGAAGCCATTGATGGAGATCTTCATCGAATATTTGCACATAATGGCTGCAGTGGCATGCTACATCGAGGATCGCAGCGGTGTGCTGCGGTGGTGCCCGCAACTGTGTGCTACTGTGACCGTCGTAGCGGAGTGCTATGGCGGAGCCTAAAGCGGAGGTCTGAAGTGATGACTCGATGGCTGTTGTGGTGAACTGCAATAGAAGCCATTGTATGTTCAAAAGTTGAGTTAGAGAAACTGGGGAATGGCATAGATAGAAGGGTTTGTGAGTGCAAAGAAGAAGGCGGCAGCCCTAGGGCTGAGGCTGCAGCCTAAGACCACATCGGAGTTCGCAGCCAAGGGCAACAGCGGGAGGCTGCTGCGGTGGTTACTCCAAGAAGCCGTTGATGGAGATCTTCATCGGATATTTGCACAAAAGGGCTGCAGCGGCATGCTGCATCGGTGGCCACAGCAGTGTTCTGCGGTAGTGGCCACAACTGTGTGCTACGGTGGTTGCCGTAGTGGAGTGCTACGGCGGAGCCTGCAGCGAAGGTCTGAAGCGAAGACTCGATGGCTGTGGTGATGAACTGCAATGGGAGCTATTGTGTGTTCAAGAATTGAGTTAGAGAAATTAGGGAAGGGCATAGATAAAAGGCTACTAGGGTTTGTGCAGTCTCCCTAGCAGTGCAACTTTCTTCTTCTTCCTGGTTAGGGTTTCTCGAGCATAACTCTATAAGCTTTTGATAGTTTCTCATAGTGGATCTTCTTGGCGGCATGGCTCCGTAGTTTTTCTAGATCTTGGATTTTTCATATTTATTGTTGTATTTGGATGGTTATTTCTCTGTGATTGTGCTGTGATCTGTGTATGATTTCGTGTTTTGCAAACTTTACTTCAGTAATCTCAACTCAAATCCATCGTAATAATCCTAACACAACAACTATAATATCCTTTTGAGACAATGGGCAAGAAGGGAGAGCGTTGTCCACCAAGGTGTCATCTTGAGCCATGAGAATGAACAGAGAAATGACAGAACAAGAGAAAATGATCACCAAGGCTTCGACTATAGAATGAACTAAGAATGGGATTTGTTCTGAAGATAGACAAAGAGAAGTGAAAATCTTGAACAAGCATTTTCGCGTGCTAAGAAAATAAAATGGTGATTTTTATGTAGGTAGGGTAAAACTTGTAAATAATATATATATATTTCCAACTATATATTTCTAAGAAAAGCTTAGAGCTTTAAAATAGTTACTAAACTAATTTTCAAAATTTTAAATTATTTATTTCATATAAAAGAAAAATACTTTTACACGATAAAATTGATAAAATTATATATTTTAAATAAAAATCTTAGTCAACTATTATTATTTGTAGCTGATTAAAAGTTAATTAGTATTTTTCTTTCTAAAATATACACCTCATAAAAGTTAAAAATAAAATATTATTATTTCATCGAACTTAAAATATTTCAAATAATAAATAGACAATATTTCATGCACTTAACAAATATGATGCAAGAAAATGATTAATTATTAAATTTTAAACTTTGATGCTAAATAATTATAATTCAAAGCATTTGGTGCCGTACTTAAGAATTTATATTTATAAATAATAATAGTTTGGTGCTCAAATGATATTTTAGAATATTCAGGTGCCAGTGTGGTAAAAACAACGAATCAGTTATGTCATAGAAACCTAAAACTATAATGCCGACATATCGGAACCCGCCAATCAGCACTGCCCTAAAATTTCTACATTAATTACTGCTCTGTATCATTTTTTAATAAAAGCGATTTATATATATACAAACGTAACTTCCAAGAAAAAAAAGACTTGTTAATAAAATTAAGGAACGTATAAAATTGTGTATGGGGCCGCTGGCCCTTTGCCGTGTAGCCCTCAAAATATTAGTCATCAATAAGCTGTCGCTGTATTTAGAATAAAATATATATATCAATGAGAAGCATCTGTTAATCTGCCAATATTAACCTTGTATTTTAGTGGCAGAATATATTCACCTCAAAACCATTCAACGGTTCTTAAAACCGTAGTAGAGCAACAATATCCTCCTACATTCGCTTCTAATAGTTTGTCGTATTACTTATGGAAAAAATAGCTATTATCTCTTTCTCCATATATCTTTTTCTCTTTTTGTTATCTGCACCATATAAGTTTCTCCGAGATCTCCGAGTGATGAATAGACAATCGGTAAAAGCTGTTAAGAAGGTTGCTATCGAGGAATTTATTGTGCCTTCATATAGTTTGTATGCTCTCAAATCATATAAGAACAAAATCTAATAATACAAAATCACAAACATCACAACATAGAGAAATTATATGCTTTTGTGAGATTCACATATATCTATGGGAGGAGAGGAAAAGATTTCATTAAAGAGAAGTGAAAGAAAAAAATACAAATTATATGAAGGCACCCACCTTTTGGGTATACTAAGCCTAGAAACACACGCAACACAGTGAACAAGCATCTGTGTATTTTCACCTCCACATGAAGCTTGCTCCCAAGCACTCACATTTTGGGTATACTAAGCCTAGAAACACACGCAACACAGCACACTAAGCACTTGGCCCAGATATCCGTTTCTAGGGCAAAAATGTCCAAAAAGAGCGAGCTGTATGGCATCAAGCCAAGAAAAATAACGAATGTCCTAGAGCCATTTCTTGGCCCACTTTGCGTTTGCTTCGCCTCCAGTTGGTCTATAACACTTCCAAAAGCACTCTTAAGCTCTCAAGATTCTAAATATCAACAATGAATGCAAAACTTAGCCTTATACTATCCAATTATCTCCACAATTCTTCACTTTAGCTTTTATTTGTGACAAATGTGAGATGACATGTATTAAAACAGTTGCATCCAAGATAGCTATGTATATCCCTCTCAAAAGAATCAAGTTATGTGTAGTTCACACAATGAGTAACTATCATCATTGATCTCTAATGTTCACCAGTCTCTTGCAATGTGAACTAAGTAAATAGAACTTTGGAAAGCATGCTCACTGGATTCTCTTTGGTACAATCTTCTTCAACAATATGTCACTCTTCTCAATCAAGTCTCAAACAAAGTGATCATACACAAATATGTTTGGTTATCACATAATAAACTGTATTTGTAATTAAACAGATTGCATTTTTAGCTATCACAAAATACACTTAATTGTTGTTGTTGCATACTTTGATAATTCAATTGTTATGATCGATGAATACAGAATCACAAACTAAACAAGAACAAAATAATAGAAAATTGCACAAACAAATCAAGCACAAACACAACACAAGGATTTACGTGGTTCAGTATACGTCTATGAGAAGAGCGGAGGAGAAATCTTACTATACTGAAAGAAGTATACTACTATAGTTTCACAAAGCCCTCACTCAAGCCCTCAACAAAATTGTTTTTTTCTTCTCTAGAGATCACACAACACAAATTAGGATTTCTCTAAGTTGGGATGCCCTAAAATGGGCTACAAACAATTTTAAATGGCCTAAAAATACGGTCTACAATACCATGGGTGTCTAGGCACACTTGAGTGCCTGGCGTTCTATTAATGGGGCGCCCATAACACACTTAGGCATTTTCCCCTCTATTTGCTAAACGCCTGTTGTTCCATTTGGCTAATCTAAAACCACTTCAGCTTACTTTTCAAATTAACATTAATAGGCCGTGCAACCATATACTTTCTTCATCGCCTTACTAACAACTTTGTACTATGCTTGTATCGTGGACAATGTGATTATGGTTGCAATGTATATCTCTGGCTAATTGGTTCTTGCTAATGTGAACAAAAGAATGGTTGTTGCTCATTTTCACATGCACTTATATCCTAAGCAGCATGTGCATATATATATGGGTAAAATGTAAATCTCAAGTGACACAATTAAATTGATATTAGGTGTTTCACGCTATTATGGTGTTTTCATATTCCCTCAGTACTTGTGCCCAAGCACCCGCCTTTCGAGTATACTGAGTTTAAGTACACCCAAAATAGTTCATGTTCGGAGACAATTCTCAATCAGTTTTGCTTCTTGATTTGTAAACCTTCCAAAAGCATTCTTAAGGTCTCAAGTCACCTAAATACACCAAGAATGAGTGCAAAACTTTGTCTTCTTCTTCGATTCAATCATTTTCACAAAAGCTCCATCAATATTCATCATAGTTGTATAAATTCTAAGATGAGCGATTACAAGGTGCAACACTTTTACAAGATAAGTGATGTATGAGATTGATTCTTGTCTAACAAGTGACATCCGTCATTGCTAGTTGTGTAATTTTATAAAAATAGGCTATATTTATTAAATATTTATATGTATTTTATTTTTTTAATACTAATGTTTATCTTCTTTTATTTAAAATCATGCAAAAGATATTATAAATAGTGGTGAATATATTGTATCATGTTTTATGTGAAATTGAGAGTTTCTCTTTCATAGTGGATTGCTGGCTCGGTGAAGCCTTTGGGCAATCCATGTTATGGCAGGCATATTTTTGCCGTCTATTTTTGTTGATGTTGTGACTCTTGATTGATTGCAATCATCCCATCGCTTCTATCAATTACTGTGAAATAGGCATTCATTTTTAGTGATAATACTATTAGATTACTGAAAAATTGTAATTTGTTGAATAAAAGCTACAAACCCATGAAGCATTTGCCATGCAAAAAAATTTTGATCGTAATATATTATGTAATTAAAATTGATTGTTTGACGTTAAAAGTAGAATTAAATATGCTTACTTGAGTGCATATGCATGTCAAAAAGTCGAAATGTTACATCACTTAATTCATACATGAGAAGAAAACATAACAATTTATAGGGCTCTTTGTTGAAATAATTGTATGTTGTTTGGAAGAAGGAACTATGGCTCTTGGTTGAAATTATTGTATGTTATTTGGAAGGAGGAACTACAGCTTGTCAAATATATATATAAAAGAGTGTCAATATCGGAAACTTGAGCAACACTGTTCTTACGATGGAAGTTTAACTCAATAAATTTAACCTATAAATTTGATGGTACATTGGTCGAAGGTTCTAGAAATAGGCAATGCGCCATAGAAGTTTATTTCGCAAGTCGCATAATATTCAACTTGGACAACAAAAACTGTATGACATATAGAAGATAGCAAATTCAAGTGATGTATTTGTAAAATATGCTGTGTATGTTATTTTATATTTTCTTAAAAAATTTTAAAATATGCAGTAAAATACAAATTTTAAATAGGAAAAAAATAAAATAAGCATATTTTTATATGGTAATACTAAATGCTTAAAATTATTTATTAATGCATTTTTGAATTTATCATATTAACCTATATTTAAATTAAAATTAGTACTTTAATTTTAAATAACATATTTTTCATCTGAATACATAAATTGTATGTTACTAACAAAGCGTAACGAGCAACGAGCAAACGAAACAGACTAATGCTCCTCATGATTATGCTGCTGCACCAACTGCTCTGATATCATCGATTCTGTCTTCCGTCATCTTTTTTCAATTGCCAAGTGAACGAGGCCAGACATCACTGAGGCAAGAATCGTAAGAGTAGAGTCCCATTCTACCCACTTGGCCAATGGAGAGCAATGCACATTAAAAGAATATTTCCATTATACAAATCAACTCACGCTCTTAATCAATAGAGGAAAAAAAGACTAGGAAGCACTTCCAAAAACCAAAACTGGCCTGATGTTTGAACCTTCTACAGCTTAGTTAAGCAGCAAGATTACTGTTATCTTAATTTGTGTTCCCACCGGCGCCCATACAGACCTACCCTTGACCATGAGCCAACTTTTGTTGTGTCAATAAGAAATTATAATACTGACGCTAAGCTATATGCTGTAGTCTACAACTGCAAGTCAATTTGCCCATTATTTTTTTGTTTTAAATGTACAAATTTTATTAAAAAGAACATTTAGAAAGGCCAAGTGATATTCAATTGATATTATATAATTAATTCAGCATATTTAAAAGGAAAAAAAATGGATTAGTAGCAGTTTTAGGATAATTAAAGATGTATGTACTAATTATTGAGCTGTACTTCGGCTATCTGTGAGCAGGAAGCCAATTCCGCGGGTCAAACGACGCTGCATAAATATTTTTTTCTTTGATTTGAACTTTGCGAGTTGCTATAGATAACTACAAGAGCTACGATCGAACGAGAGATAGTATATATTATTGAGAGCAGCGCTGCATGCACTCGCCCACACGTTATGCTTTCCCAACTGATATGAAGCAGAGGGAGTATGCTGATAGCTTTTTCGATCTTATTTTCTTCATTATATGAGAATTCGTGAGTAATGAAACTGAATATAGAGAAAAAATTTGGCAATCAGACAGAAGCGGGCAGCTAACGAAAAGGATAAAAAAAAGTTATACAAATAGCAGCGTACAGCTCTATTTATCCACGATTCACAGCAAAAAAAGCTCATTTAATGAACTTATGATATTAAGAACGTCGACATTATGATGTAACACTAAGTTTACAAGCTGTCGGGTCAGGCTCTCACAACACATTCTCTAGAGCAGGGCTTTGTGAGCAAGTAATTCCTTCTATGTTAAAATATTTACGAGTTTTGTAAGCTTTAGAGGCTTTAGAGACACGTTCTACAGATTAGGGTTTAATAAGCGGGAGCAATAGCATATAATTAGGGTTAATTGATGAATCAATTGTAGGGTGTTTCTGAAAATAAATTATTGCTTATAAAATTTGCATCGAGATATAGATTTCATCTTAGCGCGGGGTAGTATTTTATTGAAAATTTTTGAACTTATCTTCGCTGTAGAAAGTTGTTGCGCTGGCGATTTTGAAAGGGCTACCGGCAGACGAAAGCTTAGTCGAAGAACCGTCATGTGAATTTAAAATAACGTGCATAGGCGAATTTTTCTAACGATTGTATAAGAGAATCCAGTTAGTCCTCGTAATATTTGCACAAAAAAGCTTAATAATGGATAAGGCAAAAGCATATTTTGTCTTAATTGGAAGCGTTTTCTATTGATTCGGAACAAGTTAAAAGAGAATCCCGATTCGCGTGTATACTGTAAGTTTGAATCAGCGCGGCACAAAATAAATAAAACAAAATCCTAATCCAGACTTCAAGACCGCCTAAAATACTGTGAAGCTCTCTATTGACTGAAGGGCAAATACTTTAAGGTATTTGTAAGTGATTAATTAAATACTAGGTTTAGTTGTCATCTTCCTAGGACTATTTTGTATTTTCATGGCAGCTAAAGCTGCCGCTTATTTATGGGGGTAGAATATAAAGGCACAAGCGATAATACTAGGAATCACATTAAGTCGATGTGACTCAAAAAAGCTGCGAAGAGTAAAACCTTGCTACTATTTCTTTTTGGAATGCGTTTCCAACGCCGACGAAGAAATTCAAGTAACGGGAAGACTGCTTAAACAACACCGCATATGAGTTAAATCCTAAAATGCAAACATAATTTAAGAAAAATAAAGATCATTAAGTCAATATAGTTTGAATAAAGATCTGGAGATTGAAGAAAGCTGTAAAGGAGTAAAAGGAATAAAAGGAAGAAACGAAAAAGGACACCGTTTAAGCTCACAAAGAAAGATTCAAGAAGCAGATAAAAAGAAGGAACCTAAGGGACTTTGAAAGACCTTGGGTCTAACTCCTAAAATAGTAGAAACCGACCATAAACATGGCTTCCAACTATGTATCCGGTAACGCTCTCCCAAAGTGAAAAACACTTTTACTATTTTCCACAAAACCACAAACCCTACACGCCCTAAGCTAAGAGCTCCCAGTTCAATAACCTAAAAACAAAGGGGGCAAAAGAGCTCCAAAATAATCAAGGAATTAGGCGAGCCTAAAGTAGAACCCAGTTCCAAATGGCACCAGTTTTTTTTTCACTGCAGATCTACTTCTTTTCATCCCCCTTTCACCGAAAAGGAAACCTAGAAAAAATTAAGGGAAAGCCAAACTAAAAGCTAAAAAGCACATTAATCGCTTACCTAGAGCTGCTGCAGAACTCATAAAGCTTCCCTCGGTTGGAGAAGATGATAAGGGCGACCTCAGCATCGCAAAGGACGGAGAGCTCGTAGGCTTTCTTTAGAAGGCCGTTTCGCCGCTTGGCGAAAGTTACTTGCCGGTTAATCTTGTTCTCTATCCGCTTCAGTTCAACTCTCCCTCTTCCCATATCTTCCTCGGCCCGAGTCCGCCGGTGATTCACGGAGAAGGATCGGAATGGGAAAGGTAGGAAAAAAGGTGAGGCAGTTTCCGGCAAGAAGAGGGGAAGTGGCTTCAGCTTTGCTATTTATAGGATGGAAAAGTGATATATGAAGACTGAGGGGGCCCTCTCTTCTCATTACTCTAAGGGGGCTCCCCATTTCTGTTTGCTTTTTCACCTTTTGGGCCCGTCGTCGTCTTGTGGGGCGGTGAAAGTGTTAGAATTCTAGAGAGAGAGAGAGAACGGGGAGAGAGAGGAGTTAAGAAGGAAACCTTAATACCGAGCGGGCTGTGACGCGGGGATGAGACTGACGGACACGTGTCGACGGATGGATGGGGAAGCACCGGTAAATTTCCCGCTACGGACAGTCATGTGACCCAACCTTGGATACTCACGCGATTAAAGAATGGTAAGAAGGTTCTTCGGAGAGAAATATTTACGAGGATGCCCTTCTACGCCTCGGGTTTGAGGTTTGGGCTGAATCTGTCGCCGGTCCGGGGTATGCAGGGTGGCATGCTTGAATTGGTTCGTTGTGGGCTCCATGACAAAATAGTCGGGTCGAGTCGCTTCGGGTCTCCATATTCGTTACGCTTAAATTTGACAGTTTTAAGATTACCTGCGACTGAAAATACTATTTGCCCGTTTTTGTCTACTAACTTTAAATTAATTATAGCTAATTTATTTTTAAATATATTAAAAATGAGATTGCAAACGCAAAATTTTCATAAAATATAGAAAAATACTATGCTTACAATAAAAAAATATTTAAGATCAATAATTTTTTTTTTTTTTTGCATAATCCTACAAAAAATATATTCATATATCTACTTATACATTAAATTAACATATATCTATATATTTTGATATATATTAATATCTAAGTGTAACAATACTCTAAAATATAATATAAATACATGAGTTATATTTACAATGATTAAACTTTTTATTTTTATCACTTATAGTACTTAGAATTAAAAAAGAATTTCTTAATAATTTCATGTGTGCATAAATAATACGTGGTTTACTAAGGCACATGCATTTGCTTTAATCTATTGTTCCATATTAATTACGATCTAAGTGCTCAAGTAAATCCATGTATCAGAATCATTGGAGCCAAGCCATGTGGTAGATGATTATAACTAATCCTTGAGATAAATCTTAAGCACGAACTTAACAAGTGTGCCCAAAGAGTTCTTGATCTTGTCATAGTGCAGCGATAAGAGCAATTACGTAGTTGTCAACATTGTTGACCTGGGTTAAGGATATTAACCACTCGGCATATATTAGATCAGCTATAGTTGACAATATTGTTGCATGCACAATCGTCAATGTTGTCAATCATGGAGAATGAATTTAATCACTTAAATATCTACTTAGTTATAATCAGTTATCGATACATGGTAGATAATTCCTTTTGCACATTGTAATATAACTCCATTGATGTTGGCTTAGCAAGCAACTTTTGTTGGTAGTTTTAAGTTTATAAGAAAAATGTATATCTAATACTCGTCTTATTGATTCTTCAAATGTTATTTTCATTAATTGGTAAATCCAAGCGCATTCTGCTCAGCTAATACTAGGTTATATTTGACAACATGAGGAAAAGGACCGATCGAACTCTTATATGAATACTTAATAATAGTCCTTATTGTAACCGCCCAAGCTCTTAAACACCAAGTTATTGTTCGATTTAGCCTGATAGGCCTCACGATTTTTTCCTTAGAAGCCCAGCAGATCACCTATGGCGACCCATGCCCCGACAAGGTGAATTGTGTGATCGTCACTTGGCAAACCCCTCACTTATCATTAGATTATGGTATAATCCTCAATCCACTAATAAGGGAATGATGTGTACTTATGAAACAGTAGAATATTTCACTAAATACATACATATCAATCAGAGTGAGAAAGAAAGAAAAGAATGAGCTTACATCTATTACACCATAATGCAAAAAATAGAAAATATGCAGCTTAGAATAAGGTATGCAGTGAAAAAGAAAATATACATGATACATGTATTATTGCAATATTTAATAAGCTTAATCTGAAAAAGAGAATAACACTCAGCCTCACAAGCAAATAAATAAGAAAACTAAAGATCTTCAGCAACAGGACGCTCCTCCTCTTGATCTAGTTCAACTACTGGCTCAACCATCTTAAATAGCTTAGAATCTACCAAATTCAATTTCACAATGACAGTGCCCCAGCCAAAAGAAAAGAAAATTTGATTAGACATATTGTCTAAGTACATTTTATGCTGATTAATTCATACTCTTTTTAGATATCACCATTCACTTAAACAACTAAAATAAGCAAATGAGTGCAATAAGCTAAGAAAGAATAGAGAAAACTATAAATAATGTATTATAACTTAAGCAAAAAAGTGAGGTAAAAAGGTATACCTCAATCAAAAGCTGCAACAAGATTATGCAATATATATGTAAAATAAATTGTAAATATTGAAAAGAAAGACTCATCCTAATATGCTAATGATCATATGATATTATGCAGATTAACAAAAAGTAAACTAAAGTGTGATACATATAAGCAAATTGAATCAACAACTAGCATCCTAGCATATATATAAGTGAGTATTATACTAATACTTAACTGTAATAAAAGTATACATAAAGCAAAAAAGAGTTATGTACTATGGGGCCCCACACCCCCCGGTCATGCTAATACTGAGATCAGCATTAATATGGAGAGTGTGGTTTCGAGCTGTGGAAAACCTTCCAATAATAGTTGTAATAACCCAAGATTGTTACCCAGCTTAATGTCAGTTTAATCAAATCTTAATTATCATTCTATGAAGTTCAACTAGCCATTAAAACCAAACTCTAAAAATTTGGAGTAATTCGGAGCTCAATCAAATATTTTGGATAATTTTAATATTTAATTAACTAGAAAATGGAGGTATTTAATTTAACCTTGAAATCAAAATCCAACTTCATCATTGCGATCTTCACCCCCAAATTAACTAGGGGTGGTGATGTTTTGGACGTGTTTGGAAGTCGTCAATTTTTTGCGAGTATTTTAATATAATTAAATGCACTAGAAAATAGAATAATTAAATAATTGTATGAATTGAAATCCAACTTCACCGTTGAATTTCTCACCCCAAATTTAGCTAGGGGTGAATTTTTAAGATTTTTTCGGAGCGTGTTAATTAAATCTGAATTTTTTTAATAAATTAAAAATTGAAAAAGAAATAAATATTTATTTCTTATTTTCTAATTTTCCTTTTTCCTTCTTTTTCTTCCCTGGCTGGCCCACCCGCCTCCTTACCTAGTTTGGTGCCCCCTTCCTGGCGTACGCAAGGGACAGAGCACCCTTCCCCTTCTCCCTAGCCCATGCCTATTTCACCTCTTCTTCTTCTCCTTTAAGAAAGAGCTCAGCCTCTCTCCTCCTCTCCATTTGCAAAAGTTGTAGCTCTTCCTTCCTCCTTCCTTGTTGTGGTTGGTGAAGAAGAAATTATTCTCCAAGTTCCTGAAAAAGAATAGAGCTTTCTTCTTCCTCATCTAAAGGTTAAAATACTTATTTGCTCTACTCCCTTGGTTACTTTCTCCATGATTTATAAAAATGCTATAGATGATACACTCATTAGCTCTTACATAACGTCTAAGGTAATTGTAGAACCTCAATCAGACTCAAATGAGTCAGATTAAAGCTCATTCCTCAATTAAAATTTATGTTAAGAAAATTATTTGATTTTTGTATACTTAGGCTTTAACTTAATTGTTTATATTATTAATATAATCCATTCATGCCAATTTTAGTATCCATGAAAAGGTTTAGGAATGACCTTTCCATCGATATATGGCACCGCACGTAGAATGCTCTGGATTGAGAGTATGTGGGTGCGAAAGGAGACCATTCACAGTTTTCGCACAGGCGATACACCGTAGGGCGCTACAGCGCACCGCAGCGCCCGAAATTTCGAATTCGGGTCCACGATAGTGCGTCGCAGTGCACTACCCGCGTGCCACAGCGACATAATAGTTTGATGAAACACAAAAAACATTTTTTGATGAAATTAAATGAAATATGTCACAGCGCGCCTGAGCGCCTAAAAGCACTGCTGCGCATAGTGGCGTATGCGCCTCAAGGAATTAGACGTCGTAGCACCCAGCTCTCTGGTTGGTCACACCGTAGTGCGCCGGAGAGCCAAAAAGCGCTGCGGCGAGCCCCAACGCTGATTTCCGCCGCAACGCGCCGCCGCCCCCAGATTTTGGAAAGTTTTTCGCCACAGTGCTGCATTTCACCGCAGCGCGCCATAGCGCCTAAAAGCGCTGATGCGCGCCCCAGCGCGCCATAGCACCCAAAATTATTCGGAACTGCCCAGAATTATCCGGAATTGCCAAAACTTCACATTTTTTGCATTTTAAGAATCCTAGGACCCTAGTGAGGTCGAAATATATCAAATTTGAACCTAGTTTTAGTAAAATTAAGTGTTGTATAAAATTATATGTAAAATTCAAATGTGAAAACTTATCATTTATAGCATGTGATAAAATCCCTTATGTGTCTTAAATATTTTGTGCGAAATATTAAATGATAGAATCTTTGATTGCTTATAGTGATTAAGTAGATCTTAATAACCAAATTGCATGAAACTTAAACTCTTTAGATTTGTGATCAATTGTTAATCCCTTTGATTTGATTTAAATTTTAGGTTTGCCTTAATTACTTTCTATTCCATATCACTTTACATTCCTATGCTTTCATGATATTAGGGTGTATATTAGAGAACTTTAATATTTATTTGGACACCTTGATGTACTTAATTGATATTAAACTATATTTGAACATGAGAATATTAAGACCTTGATTATGTAAATGATACTTAATATAAATATGAAATTTACCATCAATAATACACCAATAATATATTGATTTTGTCATTGATCTATAAATCAACCATTTGTCTTAATTTTGCTAAGACTATGGGTTAAACCCTAACTTATCTTGATTAAGATATAAATATTAATCATCTTAATCAAGTATCTTTGATTGAAAGATAATTCAACTTGCATAATTCTAATAATATAATTGATTTGACATTGAACTTAAATACATTGTATTATAAGTGCTAAGATTATTAAAAGATTTCAAATAATTAACTATCTGGACTTAAGCTTGAGATCTCTGATTTTCTCATGTATAAGATCCTTAGCATGAGAATAATTATAAAATTGTAATGATTTACAATATAATTTTATTTCAATAATATTCTTGATTTTATCTCATGATTGTAGTATAGGATGTGATCAGATGTGTCTAACCATCTGATCTGATCAAACTAATTCAGACTTAACAAGTGCAACTTATAATCTTAGTGCAAATTATTATGTTAAATGTTATATATGTAAGATCTTGATAATCTTACAATAGAATTTTTATGTAATTGAAAGCCTTAATAAAATGTTAACACATTGAGGTAGGAAGAACTTATTGTGACACATTGAGGTAGAAACTTAGATGATCCTTCTTAACCCTAGAAATTTGATCTTATATCATTATGGTAGAATCACCTAGAGTATTTAGAATGAGATTTCTCCAATGATATAGTAACCTATATTAGGTGATCATTTTGGTTATATCTTTGGAACTTTGTATATGATTCACCTCTTTTAGTCTTATTCTCATAGCCTTGGTGATCCTTATTGATTAAATAGCATTGATTGAACCCAAGTTATTAGTTGAGTTTAGTTATGTATACCCATAGTGCTGGATCACTTTAGTAATATTCAGGATTTGTTTGATTCATTTTAATATAGGACTATATTTGTGTTGTGTTCTATCCTGCAAGCTTAGTCGGATATAGTTCCACTTAGAATAAATTATCCAACCCTAAGAGTGTTATAATTAGTGACTTAAATCCTTAGTTTGAGATATAAACTGCAACCAAGTTCTACCTATTATTGTCGTGCACGTCAATAAGTGCAGTTTAAGACAAACTAAGCATCTCAAGCCACTCTTCTTAGAACACTAGTAGTATGCTGTGATTAGGGAAATAAAATTTGTAATTTGAGATATAAGTTGCGACCGGGTTCTACCTCCTATTGTCATGCACGTTGATAAGTGCAGTTTAAGACAAACTAAGTATCTCAAGTCACCCTTATTAGAACACTCAGTATGCTTGTAATCAGGGTATTTAACAGCTCAGTTTGAGATATAAAATACGACTGGGTTCTGCCTTCTATCATCGTGCGTGTTAATAAGTGCAGTTTAAAACAAACTAAGTATTAAATTTACCATTCTTGGAAATATATAACCATGCATATACAACATTCCCAACTAATAATTTTAAGTAAGATTCTAAGTAAAACCAATCATGGAAGTTAAAACTAGGTCAAAATCCAATTAGATGGATTCTACATAATGGAGACATTTGATTTATTACCTGATTTAAAACATTTTCTGTATTTTTTTAGATTTTAATACATGTACTCTTAGAAACATGATCATAAGCATAAGTATGGTTACGTGTATTAGTGATTATATATGGATTATGAAAGATGCATACATCAATAGGGGAAATTCAGGATGTTCAGGCATTATAGTAAATTGTATTTTCTAATATGATGTATGTAGACAATAGACTATATATCCATGGCAATTTAGTGATACTTCAATTGCATATCAGTGGCATACAATATTGTGGCATATTCAGATACATAATTTCAATAGCATACAATACAGTTTTACATGTTATTTACTCAGTTTTAGATCATACATTATTTTATTCAATTTCAGTATTCAGTATACAATTAGCTTTACTTTACTCAATTTTATACAATTTTAGTTATTCAATTATTTTTACAGTCTTTCTGCAGCTCTGTTTACTTTACTGTTAAATGTACATAATTAGAACTATTTAGATTAGTTTCGATGTATTAGACTTATGTCTAACACATGTTACTTTTGGGATCTGATAATATAACAACCTTAGGTTGTTACCCGCTAAACTACAATCTATATAACCATTATTTTAGACTCCATTACTTTAGAACACCAAATGAAGCTTATCCTAAAAATTTAAAATCCATTAGACTTCTCTAAGTCCAAAATGATATTTTGATCAGTCCAGATACCCTAGTCTAGACCCAAAATATTTTGATCTAAAAATTAAATTCTGATTGCATTTTTGAATTTCTCACCCCCAAGTTAGCTAAGGGTAAAAGTTTGGTACAATTTGGAAATCATTTGGATCATAATTCAATTTAAATTAAAATGGTCCAATTGCACTTAAGGGTTTCTAACATTTCATAATTGCATAAATACCCATTAAACTGGATTAACAGTCGGGATCCGCTGTGCGGACCGTGGGTGATTCGCTGCGGAGCCCGGGTCGGGCGACAACGGCATCCCGCAGATCTAGCTGTCGCGCCTTCTTAATCCGACGGCTAGGATTAGATCCCGCGGAGCCACGGATCAGCCATTGGATCTACCCGACCGATCCAACGGCCCGGATCACTCCCGCGATTGGCCGTTAGGATCCGGGCGATCCGAGCCATTCCGCCATCTGATCGATGGATCAGACGACATCCAAAGGTCCCGATACTATGGACCTTCGTCTTCGCCACGCCCGTGCCCGACAAGGAGAAATTCTCGTACTGCCAGCTACCCATCTGGTCTGCCACTCGTGCCTCTAGCTCACCAGGGCTATTAGGAGCCTCCCATGAATGGTTAGAGACCCCATTCGGGCCTCGTGACCCGGCCGAGCTCTAATTGGAAATTCGAGAGCTCGGCCATGGCCCGACCTCTCGGGACCTCTCCAGCCCGAGCCAGCCCTCCAGAAGCTTTCCAACCCTCGGCCAAGGATATACCCTAGCTCCGCTTCAATTGACCTTTGCTGATCAATTGAAGCCTCGGTACCTTCCGCCATTACTGAACTCCCGAGCTTGCGTAGGAGATCCCCAGGCATTCCCGGAGTGTGTACCGCTGATAGAAGAGTCTCCTAGCATTCATGAACTCTCAGAGGAGGCTCAACAAACCTAGCATTGGCCTCTGCATTGTCTGCGAGCTCTCCCGAGAATCCAGGTACCCCACTTATCGGTTATGAGCCAATGAGGCTCGAACCTTCTCCATTTTGATTCGTGTAGCTTCGTATTGTCCAACCGAACCTAATGCTATAGAAATTGAGTCATGAGTTACCCCAATATATCAAATCGATCGATCAGGCTAAGCCCCTTGAGGATCGTCTCGGTCGAGTAAGGATCCTGTGATCCAGACATCCTAGACCCTCAGATCAGAGGCTTCGATCTGCCTCACCTTCCTGATGCTGTAGGGATCAAGCCCGGAGTCTGGCGTGGTCTTTGTGGGGAGAGTTGCCTCCTCATAGTAGCTCCATTTGAGGAGGCCTCGGGTGAGTAAGGTTCGGCCGATCCAGACTATCTCACAGAGGGATTCGGGTCCCGTTCGGTGCGTCTGACCACGATGATCGAGAAGGGATGAATTGTTAGTCATGCCGTGGTTGGGGTGCACCAGATTTAGCCAATTAGGGTTTCCTTAATCGGGTGAAATCTTCGGGACGGACGCGGGGATGAAGACCTTGCGCGGGTTGGGTCAGCCCGTGACCCGCGCGGTGCAGCAGTCCTGGGTCTTCGGGCCCTGGTCGACCCACGCGGTTCGGCTAATGGGCCAAGCCCATTTAATTAATATCCGATTAATTAGAATTATTTTCCTTAAGGAAAATAATCTAATTAATCAAATTATATGAAAAATTAATTAGAAAAATATAGAATATATTAATTGAATAACTTTTAATCCACTGGTCCAAACCCTAAAATATTATAAATGAAAATAATTAGAAAATCATCAAGGATTTGAATATAAAATAAAATTTCACATCTGATGGTTAGATCTTCCATTATTGCCTAATTAGAGTAGAACTTAATTGGGGTGATTTAGCAATTATACTTAACCAAATTGTATGTTTAGGGTGCCATTAGTTTGCTTATGATGATTAGAATGCATATGCTAAGTGAATTATTTTTTTGAGTTCTGTATTTCAATTTATGCCCTAATCTTATTAAAACATGATTAGTGAAAATTACGATTTATACATATTGGATCTTAGCAAACCTAGGCTCTGATTAATTGTATTACTAAATATGTTTTGTATGCCAAATTGCAACTAATTTTGATGGTTAAAATTGTGATTATTTGCTGATCTATTTGAATGGATTTAGGGTTTGATTAGCACTAATTACTTTTTATTTTTTGAAAATTTCCTTTTAATATAACTTATAAAAGTAAGCTAGATGTATTGAAATCTTGTAAGCTCAAGTATTAAGTATAAATGAAATAAATCTAAATTTGAAAATCTTAATTACCTTAATTAACATAAGAAATCTTAAGACTTTGATCAAGCTATCAAGACTTGATCTAGGTCTGAGTTTGCCACTAATAATACATCATTAACCTGTTGATTTGACATTGATCTATAAATATACACTGAATCGTATTAAGAAAGGAGTAGGGGTCAAACCCTAACCTACTTAAGTAAGATCCAAATCCTTAAACCTTAACATAACTAATTTGATTATAAGACAATGAACTTGACATTTTCCAATAATGCATCTGATTTGATATTGATTCTAAATATTTAAATTTCACATATTAAGATTGATAATAACTCTATGTAATTTCTTAATCTGAATCAAAACCTAAAGATCCTTGATTTTCTCATAAATAAGAATATTATCATAAGAGATTAACGAAATCATCTTGATTGAATAATTGATCTAAAATATTAATAACAACTTTTGATTTAGATCCCACAATCCTAGATCAAGTTGTGATCAAATGACTTAATCATCTGATATGATCATTCCAAATCCAATTATGAATAAAAACCTAAGAGGTTAATATTGATGGGAGATCTTAAGCATCTCTTCATAAGATCATCTTAAAACATTTAAAAGACCCAATTTAAATATACTTTGAGGTAGGATGACTTGTATAATTCATTGAGATAGAAGCTTAGATGATCCCTTAACCTTAGAATTTGATCTTAACCTCTCGTGGTAGGAATCATCTAAGATATCAGAATGATACTTTTTCTTGTGATAGCTCCATATTGAGTGATCTTTAATCACATTCTGTTGGAACCTTGTATAGGTCTTACCTATTTAGCATATGTCTTCATAGTATTGATAATTCCTTGATTTATTAAGTAGACTTGTTTGAGCCCTGATTATTGGTAACGTAGTATAGTATACCCATAGTACTAGTTTTCCAGTAGTATTCAGGATTGGTTGATTCACTCTAATAGGGACTTATGAGCAGGTGCTATCATGCGGGATTAGACGAATACAGTCCCATTAGAATAAATCATTTAAACCTAAGAGTATATTAAACGAGTATTCATTCCTTAGTTTGATTAAAATATAAGTTGCCAATGGGCAATGCCTCCTAGCGAAGATCACTTCAATAGGTATGGCTCAAATAAACTAAGTAATTGAAGTCACCTTCTTTAAGACACTAAGTGTGATTGCGAGTAGTCATCTTAATAACTTAGCTTAAGATACAAATCGCCAAAGGGTGATGCCTCCTATCGAATATTGCTTTGTTAGGGTGGCTTAATCAAACTAAGTGATGAGAACCACCTTCCTTGCAAGGCCACTAAGTATGTGTATACCATCATTCTATCTAAAAATCTTTAATTAAATCTGCAACTTTAACCAATTATCATTCTAGAAGCTAGAAGTCAGAATCCTTTTAGTAGGATTCTGTATAATGGAGACTTAGAATTCATTATCAGCATTCCAATCTTTCATGGATTTCTGGATTATTACTCATATAGAATAGAAGCATGGGCATACGCATGAGCATGGGCTTAGAGCATTATTTCAGCAGCTATGCATGAGTATCAATGATAAAGTATGGGTTACAGAATGCTACATACATGTACTGGAGAATTTCAGGGTGCATTTGCGTCACCATACTGTATTCCCAACTGGGTGTATATTTACATTGGACCGTACTACTCATAGTCTTTCAGTGATAGTTCAGTGATATATCCGTGACATGCGTGGTATGGCATATTTTGGTGCATCATTCCAGTGATATATAGTACAACATTCGGCATTTCTTTCATCTTGATTTCTGAGTATTTGATATTTTCTTTACTTTCAGTTTTCATTTGTGTGACAGTTTTACTTACTTAGCCTTTACTGTCTTACTTATTTGGCTGTTATAGTTTTACCTTACTTAGTTCCTATTCCCCAGTTTTTCTTGCAATTTTACTTTACTTTACTTGTTACTTGTATTTAGCTTTATTTCTGCATAGTTAGTTGCGATGTGTTAGACAAGAAGTCTAACACGGGGTACTTTTGGGATCCGGCAATTTGCTAGATTCTGAGCAGCTTGTAGAGATAGGGCAGGAGGACATACCGGAGATCTAGGGGGAGTACGTGGAGCCTTAGTGGATCGGACATCTACCGTTACTTATTCCTTTATTTCAGTACTTTAGATAGACTTTCTATTACTGCATTTAAATCTGTCTGTAATAAATTATGGATGTATTTTTACTTTATTTTTTTGAAATGAATGTTTACTTCTGCTTGTGATGAATGTATTTTGGATGTTTTGCTTTTAGCTTTCACACTCTATTATACTACTATACTTAGTATTGTGATGTGATCAGCATACTGGAAATACTGATATATTGAAAGCGTATGTTGGATTCTTATTTGCTTCTCTAGATCTAATGTATGTACTAGTCTAATGCATAAGATAAGTATTCTACTCTTATCTTAGGTATAGACTCTCAATCCTACTCATAAGTTTGAGTCAACAGCCTTCAGTGTGGCTCAATCTCTAGCCTATTCGAGAAGATGAGTGTTGCTGGTTCTCATCCTCCCGAGTAGCGCACCGCTCTGTCGCCGATCTGATTTACTGCTTGTCTTTTGTGCACAGCGACGGGACATGGCGCTACAGATAATTTGCTAGATCTTAAACAACATATTGAGCTAGGTCATTAGGATTCTCAAGAGATTTAGGAGGAGTTCGTCAAGCCTTAGTAGGGCCCTCCTTCAGCCTTGCCATTTTCTTTCTATATCTATTTCAGTTCAGTACTTAGATTCATTCCTTGTGTTTCAGTAAACTATTTGTAATAATTCTGGATATATTTTCTTTTCTTTTCTGAGATAAATGCTTCATTCAGCTTCTGTGATGAATATTTCTGGGTATTTGCTTTAGGTTATGCACTCTGTTTATATATTACTTATACTTAGTATTATGATGTGATCAGCATACTGGAAATGCTGATATTTTATACATATATTAGATTCTTCATATTATACTCTAAATCCAATATATACATTTGTCTAATACTTAGGATAAGGATACTACTCTCATCTCCAAGTATTTGCTCTTGATCTTCCTTTGGGATTGAGTCAGCAACCCTTTAGATGGTTTTGTTTCAGCTATTCAGAGAGATGGGATATCTCTGGAGTGGCGCACCCCTCTGCCGCTAATTGATTACCTTTCTTTCCTTTGAGCGCCACGATGGGCAGGGCGCTATAGTTGGTATCAGAGAAGTATCATAAAGTGTCAGATAAAGAAATGTTCCTATCTACTTTATGATCCATTCTCTGCAGCGGATAAGATCATAATTATTGAGTGTAAGAAGAGCAGCATCCATAGTTCATTCTACTGAAATCTCAAAAATGAAACTAAAAATATCTGGAATGGGACACCTTAGGAATTGAACGAACTATAAATAAATAAAATATGGTTAAAGGTTAAATCCAAGCAATAAAAGACATCTTAGGATCTAAACGGATTTTAAAGAAGTAAAATATACAAATTAAGTGCTTATAACTAAAATAAGTGGAAAACCAAAACTAATAATTGAATGAAATTTTAGAGATAGAATATTAGCAGTTCGATTTCTTCTACTACCTTAGATTATTTGATGAGTATTGGGCAGATGATTTCCAAGATGGCAGAATTTATGGAAGCATCATGGAAGGAGTATCTCCTTGTGGAGTAGAAGTGCTGGATAAGATCTTAGTTTGTCCAACCTTCAGAGGAACTAGTCTCCCTGTTCTTACCAAAGAGTGTTTGGACCGTATGACCACTGCTTTTTGAGAGACAGCTTGTCCTGATGACTACCATCTCCAGATTCTGGGATTTCTGCTTGGAGGTTTGCCGATAGATGGTGGTACTAGATATATAGAATATTATCTAGGAAACATCGAGTAGTAATATTCGATGATTTTTATGCTACCTTTAGGGCAAAGTATTATAGCTAATATCCTTAGATTTCATATAATATCTTGCTTTCGTATCAGTTTACCCTTTTGTCTACCTATGTAACTTCTCTTTTGAGAAAGTGATGATTGAAAAACATAGTGGATCTTTGTTTCATTCGCTAAATTCATGATTTGTTGTAGTCATGAATCCAGGATCTCCTTCAGCTCCTACCACGATTAAGAATGTGGTTTCGACATCTAGCGAACCCGATGAAACAAATTCAATGGCTAATCTGATAAGAGCACTAATAGAAAGTAATGCGCATAGGTGCAAGAAACCCGTGCTCTAATTTAATCTGCTCATCAGCAATCTGTACCACAATCTAGATTTTCATCATTCTCATATTTCACAGGAGATGGGATCCTACACAGCTTCCTACGTCTTAGGACACCCATGTTTAACAGAGCGTTAAATCCAATGGACACTATGAACTAGCTCAAGATCGCTGAAATGAATTTAGCTAGCATTAAATGCCCAAATTCAGAAGTTATTCACTTGATCACCCATCTATTTTAAGAGGAAGCAGAGTAGTAGTGGGAGAATGAACCAAATAGTAAGTTTGCTGAATACAAGTTAGAAGATATCCAATGGGATATATTCTTGGAAGCATTCCACGAAGCATTCATTCCAGCATCGGCACAGGCAATCCAAGAGGACGAACTCCTCCACCTCACTCAAGGAAACAAATCCACATTTGACTACGAACAAGAGTTTCGGAGACCATCGCATTTTGTTCCGAACATGGTTAGAACTGAGGCGGCTAGGTGCCACCGATTCTTGAAAGGGCTAAGGGACTCTATAAAAGCTCATCTAGTGTCTTGCCAAATCAAAAATTTAGTATAATTGATCGAGGCAGCTCGCCTCCAAGAAGGATTTCAATGTCAAATGGACCGTAAGCGTAAGAATGTGTTTGTGCAGCCAAGGAAAGAGCAGTTTGGTCATCGTAGGGTGGCTAAAGTTTTAAATTTTGAAGAAAAACAACCCCAATATGAAGTTCCTGAATGCAAGCGTTCTCATCCATATGGTAAATGCTATCATTTTAGCAATGTATATTTCACCTACGGTTGAGATGACCACAGCTTCTATCAGTGCGACTCTAAAACAACTATCAACGGAATTCTCATCGATCACTCTCGTCTCAATAAAGTGTTCCGTCTGCAGCCTTTAAATAGTCAAGCTCTAGCCTTAGTAGTGATGCCAGCTTCCGTGCCTACAACCAATAAGAATGCATCTGCTCCTATGCTAAAGCCGGCCTATAATCGCCAAGGCCAGCGGCCTCAGGGCAATCAACCATCAGCTCCCACAATTTGATCATATCCTATACTACAATTATGGGATATAATCAAGAGCATTGTTAAGATTTGATCTTGTGATAAATCAGCTTAGTTTTATAATTAGCTTTATTGTAAGAGTCTTATATAAAAGAAAATCAAAAATATAAAGTTTAAGTCCAAATAATTAATCACATAAATTCTCTTAATAATATTTCTAATACAATGTATTTAAAATCAATATCAAATCAGATGTATTATTAGAATTATACAAGTTGAATTATCTTTCAATCAAAGTTATTTGATTAAGGTGATTAAGATTTAGATCTTAATCAAGATAAGTTATGGTTTAACCCTTAGCTTTACCAAAATTAAGACCAATGATTAATTTATAGATCAATGATAAATCAATGCATTATTGGTGTATTATGAATAACAAATTTTAGACTTAGATTAAGTATCATTTACTTAATTAAGTTCTTAAAATTCTTATGTTCAAATATAGTTTAATATCAATTTAAGTAAATCAAGGTGTCCAAATTAACATTTAAATTCTCTAACATACTTAAACATTACATTGATTAAAATAATGAGTAATTAAGGCTAATCAAATCTCAAATCAAACACAAAAGGGATTAGCACTTAATTATAAATTTAAAATAATTATATTCCATACAATTTAATTATTAAGATCCACTTGGTCATACAAGCAATCAAAGATTCTAATATTAACATTTGACACGAAATATTTAAGACACATAAGGGATTTTAGCACATGCTAATAAGGTTAAATTTTCACATTTGAATTTCACATAAAATTTTATATATCAGCCTTACTAGTGTCCTAGGGTCCTTAAAATACAAAAAATGTGAAGTTTCGGCCATTCTGGACAGCTTTGGAAAGTTCCGGACAGTTCTGGGCGCTACGACAGCGTTTTCAGGCGCTGTGGCGTGCGTCGGCGGATTGCAGCGCCGTGGCGTGCTGCGGAGTGCTACGACGCTTGATTCCCTGAGGTGCAGTCGTTACGGTGCGCTGCGGCAGATTTCATTTAATTTCATCAAAATTTATTATTTTTTTTAAGCTTCATCAAACTATTATACCGATGCGGTGCACTGTAGCACGCTATGGGGGGTCCAAAAATTGAAACTTGGGCGCTGCTGCAGCACATTGGAGCGCCCGACATTGATTTCGCTTGTGCAAAAACTGTAATAGGTCTCCTTTCGCACCCAAATACTCCCAATTTTGGGCACCTCACGAGTGGTGCCATATATCAATGGAAAGGTCTTTCCGAGCTTTTTGATAGTTTTTCTAATGGAGAGCAAGCTTTGACTGAACTTATTTGAGTCCAATTGAAGCTCGACAATCACACATAAATTTCATACAATATCTATTGAACATGCCATTCGGAGTACTTAATAAATCTGATGAAGATGGCTCAAGGAAGAGTAAGCAAAATGGTACCTTATAAGAATGGAGGAAGAAGCTAACTCTATTTTTTTTTCTTCAAGAACTTTGGAGAAATGAACTCCTTCTTTAGCAAGCACAGCAAAGAAGAAGGGAGGAAGAGCTTCAGCTTTTGCAAATGGAGAGGAAGAAGGAGGCTGAGCTCTAATGAATCCATAATTTATATACTAATTAAAGGAAAATTTCATTCGTTTATCATATAAAAACTGCTTCCTTAATCCTATTTTGCTTATCTTTTTTAGAAAAATATTTATCCAACGAATTCTAAGCAAAATAGACAATTTTCCAAATTTTATAAAGGAAAACCGTTGTCGCGCGCTGCAACGAGCCATTTTGTGAAGCGCTGGCGCCACAGCGCGCTGCAGCGGGCCATTTTGGAAATTGGGCGCCACAGCGCGCTGCTACGGTCCAGCTTGCGAAGCGCTAGTGCCATAGCGTGCTGCAGCGTGCCATTTTGCAAAATCGGGTGCCATAGCACACTACAACGGAGCCTTTTGCGAAATCGCTTACGCTCTAACGCGCTACAATAGCCCTTCATTGTATGAGCCAAAATGCCCCAGCGCGCCACGGTAGTCCACTTTGCGAAAATTTTCGCCATAGCGCGCTACAGTGCGCTGCAGTGTCCCGCCAAAAATTCTTCTGAGCAGAGCAATAAATGCAGCTGGGACAAGACCCCCCAACCAGCACCTTGTCTCTAGCCATCATTCCTTCTGCATCAGTTATATTTTTTTAGGAGAAAATGATCTTCTTAAGGTGATGTGGAGAATTATTAATGTAGAAGTAATAGTCTTTTCATCCATCAAGTAGATTTAGCCATCTGTAACAACCCGAGGTTGTTACTGGAGTAATTAATCTCAAATTCAGGAGAATTAAGTTGACATTAGAATTTCAATTTTAGTCAAATAAAAATTTAATAAAAATATTCTCAAAAAAAGCATATCAAGGGGATCCTTCTACCAAACTTTGAACGCAATCTAAGTCCCGGATCATCCTAAATAAATTCAGGAAGTTTAAATTTCTGGAGTTGAGATAATAGATAAATTATAAGTTGTAATTTAAAAATTTTTGTATATTTAAGTTAAGCATTATAAGAGGACACTATGTCTTAAGTTTGATAATTTTTCGGACTCCATATTAATCGTAGCGAAATTTTGAAGTTTTTCAATTAAAAATTAATATAAAATTAAATACACGTCCAAATGAAATAATTTTTTAATACCTAAGTTCGTCTCGTCGAGACACTCATTCGGGCCAAGTTTCATGAATTTTGGAATCCAAATGTCAGAGTGATAAATGCAAAAAAATGACAAAATTTTAATCAAATAAATATTATTATTTTTGTTTTATTTCTTTATTTCAGCTTGTCACTCTCTCTCACTTCAACTATCATTAAATTATTGAAAGCATTTGGAACATTGGATTTAAATCAAATGGTTGCATGTAGTTTTATAAGCAGCCATATATATATTAAAAAAAAAGAGTTTTCCTTTCTCTCCCACGCAAGCAACACCCTAAGCAAACTGAGCGACATCCCCTCCTCTCCATGAAAAGCTATGATCTTCCTCTCGGCCAACCCTAAGCATCTCCTCCTCCATCTCCTTGGCTGAGAGGCGTCCGCCTCCTTCTTCATCTCCTCGGCTGAGCGGCAGCAGCCCGAATCCTCTCCATGGCCGAGCAACTCATCCCTCAAGTCGCAACAGCTCCCCTCCCTCCGTCCTTGGGCCGAGCTGCAACCCCCTCTGCTCCCACGTTCGATCTTTTTCTTCTCCCAGCCGCAACCGTTCGAGCCCCGTCTCCTTCGCCAAATCGAGTTTGAGCCGAGTCTTCCCTCCCTCTCGTGCGAGCGTATGAGGTAGCAGCCCAGTATGCATTAGTTGGTCGCCGATTCATCCCTCTCTTCTCTCGGAAGCTGGCATCTCCATCTCTCGGCAAAAGCCCGAGAGGCTGCGCCTCTCTACTCTCGGCAAAAGGCTGAGAGGCTCCTATCGCCGTTGCGGTTTTATCAACGCATCTTCCTCAATCAAAGTCCATTAAGGTATTGGATTTTTCTTTTATACTTAATTGAATCTTAAGCTTAAGTTCATTAACATTATTGATTTGGTTACCATTGTGCTGTTTGTACACAATAACTCTACCACCCGCTTTATTTTGAATAATGAGATGCACTAATATGCTCATCAAGCTTATGTTGTGGGAAAGGCCAATGTCACTAGCATATGTACATGGTTGATTATGCTCATTAAAAACATTATCATGTGGACCATGCAAATGTAGGCACATATATATTTACAAACCAATCTAAGTCTATGTAACACAATACCATTATAATGAGCTAATTTAGATTATCCAACTGCTGCTTGAAATAGATAAATTGCTTATTTGGCTACTCCGCAAGTCCGTTTAATCCAAGTCCGGGCGAGAAAAGCTTTGATATTAAGTAAATATGAATTTATTCAATGGCGTTGAGTTCAATATATATATATTTGACAATAATGAAAGCCTTAACATTATGATATACCCATCATTTGCAATTAAACAAAAAAAAAAGTTCCATTTATTTGAGACATAGTTATCTATCAAACTCATTTGTATTTTTTTTTCTTCTTGCTTTTGTTTTTGCACGTTGTGATTTTGTGCCTATTGAAGCGTCATGAAATGTCTCTACCGTAAGGGCTTGAAGCGATATCCAATTTTCTTGTGCATTCATATCACTTCATGCTTTGATTTCTAAATGGTGGTTATAATATCATTGCATACAAGTTATTGTTGATCACTATGTTAATTACTGGTAATTCTTGATTTGTATATCATTATGTGCATTGTTCTAGATCAATATTTATTTCTTGTTGCATGCATCATATTGCTGATTATTTTCTATAAGTTCGAGAAATTTAAGTCTTTTATTTATGAAGCAGAGGTTGGCTTGACCTTGCTATTCTTTTTGAGCTCGATTCAATCCTTACAAGACCCTCTTTATCTTGTGAATTTCATCTCACATGGTCCTTACACCATCAACCTTTGAGATTGCTCCATATAAATCTTTGCATCTATATGCCATTTATAACTTCACCGTCAACTAATTAATTTCATTTTGATAAATGTTAAGCATTAAAAATACATTAAAGAAAATTTCTGGATGATAACTATCAAAAGTATATTTATAATATACATTTTTTTTTTTGTTATAACAATGGCAATGAACCATCTTCTTATTGTTTTCATTAAATCATTATTTTACATCTCACATTTTATCTTGATAATTTATTTTCAAATTTCTATATTCAATTATATTAAAACAAAATTATTTTGAACAAAGATATTTTTCTAAGATTTTTATTCCACTTAGGTTATGTTGTTTGCTCATTAGAATGAATCAACTCTCATATTAATTTGATTGAGATCTAATATTAATATTTTATTATTCATGAAGTAATACTCCTTGTTGTGATTCAATGATTCTCTTGGGTTCATTCTTAGGAATCATATCTTCGTAATTCCACCTTCCTCAAGAAATTAATTATTATTAATTATTACATTCCATCTTGTAGATTATATCTCTAAGCTATTATAGCTTAATCTTCTATCATATGTACTCGAGGAGGAATTAGATGATATCCATGTTTGTTTAGGAGTAAGTAAAAGTATCAAAGAGTCTGATATAGATGTTCATCGCCCAATTATTTCAGGTATGGTGATTGTCGTCTCACTCCAACCAATCGACGAGCTTCAAATTCGAATCACCTTAAAGGTATGTTATGTACTTAGAACTTTATTGAGTTCAGTATTCTTGTAATTATATTATTTTCTTGAGCTCTATGTACAGTGCGTACACCACTTGCATAGATCTTAGTATCATTAGTGATTGGATTGTTATTTGAAAATCATGACATCAGGGTATATGAACTTTTGCTAACTAAGTTGTAATCATTACCTTAGTTGAAAATTGCAAATTATGCAGACATGAATGAGAGCCTAGAGTTAAACTAAAGCACTTTCTTAGGATCTTCACTTCACCTTAAGATCTTTTCCTTAAGATTAGGAATAGACACTAGGTTAGACTTCATTCATTGAATAAGTGATTTATTCGATGAATGGAACCTTGGTTTCATTAGTTTTTAGATTTTCATAATTTCATTTTGATTAATTTATCTTTCAATTTTAGATTACGAATAAGAGATTCATTCTATTAAGCTTGAGTTCACTTAATTGAATATGCCTTAATCATCAGTTCACTTGTAGATTGAACCATAAACCTTAAGCTTACCTTTGGATTATATGATTGAACCCAAATTTGTGGTGTTTAATTCATAATCCATAGCTTAGTAGATCTTGGTCGGATCTTAGCTTAGAACGTCTCAATTCATCAATTATGACGTGATGATTTATTATTTAAGTTATAGTCGATTTTGATTGAACTAAATTGGTACCTAATCAGTTATAATTATTTTCAACTCATAAGGCCGTGCTTCTAAGTTGTACAACTTAGAATAGTTAGAATAGTTAAATTAAATAACAACAGTGTCACCTTGTATAGAAGAGTGTAACAACCTAGGTTGTTACTTTGGTTAATTAAGATCAATTTAAGTCTTAATTGAGGTTCTAAGTCACAAATTAAGTAATTTAGAAATCATTTCTGAATCCTAGGTCAAACTAGAAGTCAATTAAGTCAAATCAGAAATTTTGGAAAATGTCAAACCCTAGAATTTGACTTTTCATCTAGACCTCAGATTGAAAATCTGACTTTGCCATTGCATTCAGAACACCCAAATTAGCCAAGGGTGAAGTTTTGGAGGCATTTGAAAGTCGTTGAATTTTCGTCAAATATTTTAATAATATTTAAATACCTGAGAATTCAAATAAATAAATACTCGTCGAAACAAAAATCCGAGTGCGCCGTTGCGTTTCGCACCCCTCATTTAGCTAGGGGTGATTTATTAAAAATACTTGGAATTAAAAAGCATTAATTTAGATTTTTGTTAAGAAATTAATAAAAATAAATTTATAATCTTATTATTAATATGTTAATCGATTTCCGTCAAATCCTTAAGCACGTCGTCACTTCCATTAAGCATTTTCCGTCTCCTTTGGATGGCACAAGCATCACCGTTCGATCAGACCATCCAATCGAACGGTCCGGAGTCGTCTCTCTCGCGTGAGAGCGCACGACACCTGCATATGTCGCACAGATGTCGCCCGGCCATCCACAGCCAGGTGTCTCTCTCCAGCCTCTCCCACCGCTTCCAATCATCTTTAAACTCAAAAATTGATGTTCTTCACACCTAAGATCCATCCGTGAACCTAATATTTTCATCTTGATCATTTTTCTTCCTTGCTAAGTGGCTCAACCTTTCAACCAGGTACTTAATCTTTTCCCACCCTTCATTCGAATGATTCTCTACGAGTGTTGTAGTTTTGAGTTATTAATCAAATTGGTATATTAATATTCATACATAAGCGAATTTATCGTTCCCAGTTATTTTCAATTTCCTGTCAAAATTTTTTGCTGCCATTTAGGGCATCCATTTTTTCGATGATAGAAGAACTCTTATGCATTGATATCATTATCTATAGGAAGGTCACAATGTAAGCTTTCGATCAATACCTAGAACTCTTCTTTAGTGCTCGATTCTGCGAAGTTCTCGGGATCCCTAATCCTCCATCGAGTCGGGACCTATCGCGAGCGAAGAAGGCGAGGGCTTGCGTGGATTCCTGCCGCTTGCGTGGCGTTTGCCAACTCGGCCTGGTGGGTCTGAGCCATGTCGCCTCTTTCGCGTGGCATGGGATACCTGCAATTGTCAAGTCCTGCCGTGATCTTTAAATAAAAATGCAAGATTTTAATTGTTAATAAAGTTAATTAAATTTTGATTAATTAAATTTAAAATCCTAAACTTTAAATGTTCATAAATCTAAAATCAATAATTCAAATATAATGATATTATATGTCATTTTGATCAGAAGAAAATAAGGATCACTTTGGCATTATCAGAATTTTATTTGGAGCTAAATATTACATAGTGACACTTAGGATCCTTAAAATTGAACCCTAAATGTCACAAAAACTATAACTAGTCATAACTTTGTTTCTATTTACTCAAACATACCCAATATGGGTCTTAAAGTGATTAGCTCAGCCTAAGGATCATTTTAGTAGTGTTAATTTTGCTGTTTCGATTAGTATGAGCCTAATCGCATTTAGGACCTAATCCTAATTACCCTAATTAGACCTAGAACTTCAATTTACCATAACTTGGTCAATTGAGCTTTAAATTTAATGATCCAAATATTAATTTAGATCATAAAAACCTAATTAACAGAAATCTATAAAAATATTTAGGATCCAATGGTTAGATTTGCTAATCACCTATAAATACCCTAAATCTTGATTAGTGAATTTTAGCAAATCTAATAACCCAAATTAGACATTTTATGATTCAGAGGACTCATAGAGTCATTTAGAACCCAGCTGTAAGGTTGGATTAGTATTTGAGTGATTAATTTCACTAATCACTCACTAATCACCCTAAACCCTAATTAAGTCATAACTAAGTCAAATTAGATCCAAATTGAACCTACCACATGTCATTGTGATCAGTGGACTAATTGTAAACTAGAGACACTAATTTTACTTAATTTGGATACTAATTGACAAAGTTAGGATTTTTACCTTAATTAAGAATCCCTTAAATAACCAATTAAGCCATAAATATTGTATTGGCCATAACTTGGCCAATACTTATCAAAATTTGGCAAAATTTAATTCTATGAAAAGCTTAGGTAATAAAGAACAATAATCTGAAAGAAAATTTAAGTTTTATTTAGCTAAATTACCAAAATGCCCCTATGAGTCAAATTTACAAATTTGACCTCATAAGGCTTAATAATCACCCAAATTTAGTGTAATTGCTGTCCAATCCTACATTAGACAGTAAGAAACTCATTCCAACATAAAAAATTTAGATTTAGAACTCTAGATCAAAATTTGATATTTTGAACACTCAAGTAGGGGCAAAATGGTAATTTTGCCCAAATTTAGGGTTTAGCTTTCTAAAGACCTAAAATCATTTTATAATCATTAAAACTAGTAAATAGAATAATTTCTAGCAGAAATTAATCAAGTTCAAGCCTTAATTAGGTTTTAATTAAAATCCCAATCTTAGCTCTTAAAGAAAATTCCCAAGTCTTAAGTGAGTGATTCTTCTCCTAAAGTCATTCTTAGATCTTCCTTAGGTTTTATAACATTAGTTAGGATGTGTGTCTTGGGAGATACTCTTAGCAATTAAGAGCCTTAATTCTTAAGATTAGGAATAGATCTTAAGTTAGAATTCATCTGTTGAGTAAATTGGGTTATTCAATAGATGAAACCTTGAGTTTTCTAGTTTATAGTTTTCTTAGTTTATTAAATGATTATTTAATCTTTGAACTCTAGAATTAAGAATAAAGATCTATACTAATGAATTGATTTATCATTAGGATTTGCCTTAACTTAATTTGTGAGAATTGGGTTCTAAACCTTAGATCTTTAGTTATACCTTTGGATTAAGTGATTAGACCCCATCATCTGGAGTCTAATTCTTAATCTTTTCATCTTGATCTGGCTAATCAAGATGATGTTTGGGTAATTTAAATTATAAAATTAGGTCGACGATTTATTTAGTTTAACCAAGTAGTCATCTTTTGATTAAGATATAGTTAGGACTTGGCCAGTCCTAATTATCGTCAACTAGTAGGATTCGTGATTCTAAGCTACAGAATGTATAAGAATTAATGATTCTAAAACTTATGTAACTTAGAGTAGATAAAATGAATAAGTAGACAACAAAGGATATCACATGTGTTTTAAATAGAGTCTCTTGCTCAATTTGTTTTGATGCTTCGCTTACCTTGATCTTTGAGCTTTAAACCATGAACATATTTGAGATACATAAGATAATTGATAATTATCTTATGTCAACTTTGATCATTCATAAATAGCATTTTGTTTTCTTATAGTATTTTATTTTATAAGGTGTAGCTTGATTAGTATGCCTCTTCAATCAACCGTTCGGGGTCAGCTACATTGTTCGGGTCAGTCCGATAGTCTATGCCATGCCTAGTTAGTAGGATAGGATGGATAGACTCTTGCTCGTACTGACTGAATAGTCAGGATCTGATATGGTTATACTAATTCAAGTACACTTACATTTGGTTTCTGTCTTAGCTCATCAGGTTAAGAGGTTTTTCAGTGATACTCAGGCCAGAGCTTCTTTCTTAGCCCATCAGGCTAAGTTTTACTGAGTATGCCTTTAGTTGAGTGGCTTGAATAGCCATTCCAGTTTTCAGTTTTCAGTTACTATTTTATTTTTCATATTCTGCATTTTAGTACTGTTTTTACTCATAGTTTTTCCTATACTTTTCTAAGCCTTGTTTATATATAGGATGCTAGATTTACTTGTTGTATTTAGGATGCTAGTCTTATTCACATGTCTTTCTTACTTTATGTCAATTAGCATATAATTGATTAATCATAAACATGTTTATGATATATTTTCTTTATAGTATTTGTTTAGTCTTTCTTTTGCTTACCTGACTTTGTTGCAGTTGCTTGGAGGAGGTATGTGCTTACTTCCTAGTTGATTTAGTTATAAACTATTTTGTTTATAACTTTATACCGTTCTTTTCTTACGCTTTCTGCACCTACTTGCTTGTTGTACTGGTTTATGGTGATATTCAGTTAACTTAATAAAACTTTTACCCTAAAATGTACTTAGACAATAGTCTAACCAGTTTTTCTTTTATTGGCTGGGGCCCTACCATTATGAAACCGATAATGGTAGGTTCTGAGTTTATTGGAGCAGTTGATCCAGTGGATACCTTGCCTTTGGAGGAGGAGCCTGTGCTTGAAGACTCTTAGCTTTAGTTTCTTTCTGCTTGTGAGATTGAGAGTTTCTTTTTCAGCTCTTTAAACTTATTAAATGTTGTAATAATACAGGTTAATCATTTCTTTTCAGCATTTTTATTATTCTAGATTATTGTATTGTATGGATGGATGTTGTATTTTATGCTCCGCACTTTAAGTTCTTGTATGATCATTTAGTGATAGTCTATGGGATGAATGGTAAAGTCCTTAGTTAAGTTGGATTAGAATGTGTGTCTAATCCAATCCTAAGTGGGGACCTTGTCATTTGGTAACCCCTCCACCGTAATCATGTTAACTTAAGAGTTAACAAGACCACGGTGGGGCTGGGTCGCCACAGATGGTATCAGAGAATACCATAAGGTGTCAGAGTGGAATTTGTATTCCTCTCTACCTAATGGATTGTTCTTCTGCCACTTGATCACTAAATGAGTACTTAAGACAACATCCATGTCATATTAAATATAATTTAGAATAAAATGAGGAATAATAAAAATATTAAAAGTATTAATATATGAATATATATGTATATACATATGCTCAAATATACTAAAGGGATCTAGTCATAATTGTAGGTTTAAAAGATCAATCAAGAAATGACATTTGTGGCGTATCTAAAGGAGTTCAAGACTATTTGGAAATATGAACATAAGCTAGGAATAAAGCAAGGAAGAACCATTGAAGGAGTATCAGAACGCGGATCACAAGTAATAAATAAATTACTGAAAGAAGGCGTCTATAGAGGCCTTGATTTTCCTGTATTAGCTAAAGAGTGGCTCGCAAGAGTTGACCATATATTCGGTGTAATGGAGTGGCCTAATCATATTAAACTAGAAGTGGTGCTATGTCTTCTTCGAGTTTAAGCAAAGGAATGGTGGATTATGTCATATGAAGAATTATTCCATAAGGCTCAGGAGGAGCATCGTGAAGTAACTTATGAAGATTTTCGTAGGGCATTTTTCACTAAGTATATAGGATGTGAGTAGTATATAATCCATGATGTAATAAGTATGACATATTTCACTATTGTAATAAAAGTTTAATGATGAATAAATAAGAATTTAATCTTTATCGTATGTTTCATTTTAAGTAAGCTAAGTATACATATTTTGATTTCAGAAAGATGAATCCGGCAACATCTCCGAATAATACTCCAATCAACGCTCAACCCTCTTCCAGCGATGCTCCAATTAACACTATAGCAGTCACCAACAATAATACTATAGATGAAGTAACCTCTTTGAGAAATATGGTTAGCGCAATGCTGGAAAACCAGAACCAGCAAGCTCTAGCCATTCAAAAGTTAGTGGCTGCATTACCATCCGCCAACGCCAGCACTTCTTCAGCATCTCCTACTCCAAATTTTGCTAGCACATCTTGATAGTCTGGAGATGGAATACTCCATAGTTTCTTGAGGTTAAGACCACCTACTTTTGATGGATCTGAATCACCTATAGAAACTTTAGCATGGTTAAAAGCAGTAGAGAAGAATACTACCAGTCTGGGGTGTACAAGTAATCAATCAGTAAGATTAGCTACACATTTGCTTCAAGGTGAGGCGAAATATTGGTGGGAGCAAATAAGAGCAACACGTTTTGAGGAATTTGAACTAAATGAGATAGAATGGAGTTGGTTTTCTCAGGCCTTCAGAGAAACATTTGTACCACCATCAGCTAGAAACATTATTGGTGAATCTTTGCTAAAATTAACACAAGGAAGTCGATCAGTAGCTGATTATACTGCAGAGTTCCGAAAACTCATCCAGTTTGCTCCACATTTAGCTCCTACAGAAGCAGATAAATGTTTTAGATTTGAAAATGGACTTCGAGAGTCCATCAAAGATTCCGTAGTTCCCCTCCAACATACTCAATTCGAGAAATTGGTTGAAGCAGCAAGAGTGGTGGAGCACCACCAATCGATTAAAGAAATGAAGAGGAAGGCATTTAACATGAATAGTCGACCTCAAAACTTCAAACAGCACCGTTCAAATCAAGGGAGGGTGTACCAGATGGACACTTATGACACATCAGGACATAATGAAACATGCAATAAACCACATCTTTATGGTAAATGTTACCATTCTGGTAGGGTCTGCTTTACTTGTGGCAGACCAGGGCATGGGTATCGAGAGTGCAAAGCAAATAAAACTATCGTTGGAGTACTGATCGATCGGAACCACCAGAATAAAGTGTTCCGAGCAACTCCCATCAACTCACGAGAACCTTAGAGAGCCCTTATGCCACCACCTTCTGCAATAGAACAGAATCCAGTAAAGATTCAGTATGCTGCAAAATCTCCTAATTCCAATCAAACTAAGGTTCAAGATTCTAATAGAGGACCTTCTGGGAAAGCTAGAGTATATAATCTCACCCCATTGGAAGCAGCAGAAGATAACAATGTGGTCTCAGGTACAAATCCTTAATAATTACTTTTATTTACTGCATTTTGAATCTTCTAATTTGTCATTATTTAAATTAGGCACCTTATACATTAAAGATGAGCCCTGCAGTATATTGTTTGATACTGGGGCTAGTCACTCATTTATTTCTAAAAATTTTGCTAAGAAGTTAGATCTACACAGCTACAGAATTGCAAAGACTTCAAATGTTGGACTTCCATCTGGAGCCCAACTTAGTGCAAACAGATTTTGTGATATTTAAGTACTAATAAACAAGCATACCTTCCAAGCTAAGTTAATTATATTACCTATAGCAAACTTTGATATCATACTAGGCATGAACTGGCTTAGTATGCATAATGCTACTATAAATTGTCAAAAGAAGAAGGTTATGTTACAAACTCTGGATGCCTCAGAAACATTTGTAGGAAAATTCAGTACTAGTAATTCTTTAATTAATGCAATTCAAGTAGAAAAGCTTGTATGCAAAGGGTGTATGGCTTTTCTAGTAACCATGATGGGCAGCAGTAAAGAAGAGATACATATCTCTACAATAAAGGTTTTTAAAGATTTTGAAGATGTTTTTCCTGCAAATCTGCCTGGATTACCACCAACCAGAGAGGTAGAATTTGAAATTAATATAGTCCCGGGGACACAACCATTATCTAAGGCACCATATAGAATGTCCCCGAAGCAGCTACAAGAATTGAATAATCAATTGCAGGAGCTACTAAAGAAAGGATTCATCAAGCCAAGTATGTCTCCCTGAGGAGCTCCAGTGTTGTTTGTGAAAAATAAAGATGGGTCTATGAGAATGTGCATAGATTACAGGGAATTGAACAAGGTAGCCATTAAAAATAGATACCCACTTCCGCTAATTGATGATCTATTTGATCAACTTTCTGGTGCCGTAGTATTTTCCAAAATTAACCTAAGATCTGGATACCATCAAGTAAGGGTAAAAGACTCAAATGTGGAAAAGACAGCATTTAGAACACGATATGGACATAATGAGTTCTTAGTAATGTTCTTTGGTCTTACTAATGCCCCATCTCTATTCATGGACTTAATGCAAAGAGTCCTGAAACCTTACTTAGATAAATTCATGATAGTTTTTATTGATAATATTTTAATTTATTCAAAAACAGTTAAAGATCATGAAGAACATTTCAGAATGGTTCTGGAGAAACTTAGAGAGCATGAGTTATATGCTAAATTCTCATAATGTGAATTCTGGTTGAATTCTGTATCATTTCTTGGCCATGTGATTGATGCTCATGGAATTCAAGTAGATCAAAGCAAAATTTGTGTTATTCAAGATTGGGTTCAGTCCAAAACAGTCACTCAAATTCGTAGTTTTCTGGGTTTAGCCGGATACTACATAAAGTTTGTTAAAGGCTTCTCCCAAATTGCCGTGCTACTTACAAAATTGACTCAGAAAGCAGTTCCATTTGTTTGGTCAGAAGAATGTGAAACTGCATTTCAAACTATAAAGGACGCGTTAACTTCTGCTCCAGTTTTAGTTCTTCCAAAAGAAGGGGTTAATTATCATGTGTATACAGATGCATCTGGAATTGGTTTAGGATGCGTATTAATGCAAGAAGGCAAAGTTATAGCTTACGCATCTCGCCAGCTTAAAACTCATGAAAGAAACTATGTTGTGCATGCTTTAGAGTTAGCAGCATTAGTTTTTGCCTTAAAAATCTGGCGCCATTATCTGTATGGAGTTCAGTGCTCAATATTTACAGAACATCAAAGTCTGAAATATATCATTACCCAAAGAGAATTAAATTGTAGGCAAAGAAGATGGCTGGAATTAATTAGTGATTATGACTTAGACATATAGTACCATCCATGAAAAGCTAATGTAGTAGCTGATGCTCTAAGTCGTTATACTACTATTAACAGCATAATTTCAGAAAGTCTGTGGATGAATGAGTTTCGTAAGATGGAAATTTCTCTTACTAAAGGTGATTCAGTCAGTACTATGATATCCATGAATAATATAGAACTTACTTTTCATAGAGATGTTTCAATCTCTCAAAGCAAGGATGATGAATATTTAAACCTTAAAGTGGCAATAGAAAGTGGTCGTCATCCAGAATTACAGTTTAAGAAAGGTGCTATTTATATGGATAATCGTCTATGGATACCTAAGTCCATGCAAAAAGAGATCTTGATTGAAAGTCACAATTCAGGATATCAAATTCATCCAGGGAATTCTAAGATGTATCAAGACCTAAAACAATCATTCTGGTGGCCAGGAATGAAGAAAAGTGTTGCAAAATTTGTTGCAAAATGCCACGCATGTTGCTTAATAAAAGCAGAGCATCAAAAGCCTGGTGGCTTATTGCACCCATTAGAAATTCCAAAATGGAAATAGACAGATATATCCATGGATTTTGTCATGGGTTTGCCTCATGCTAAATTTGGAGCTGATTCAATATGGGTTATAGTGGATCGTCTTACTAAATTTGCTCATTTTATTCCAATCCATCAAACTGACTCTGTGGAAAACTTGGCTAAACTATATATTAAGGAAATAGTCAGATTACACGGAATTCCTAAAACAATTGTATTCGAGAGAGACAGCCGTTTCACTTCAAAATTTTGGCAGGCTGTTCACCAAGATTTGGGTACCACTTTGGCCATGAGTACAGCATTCCATCCACAAACTGATGGCCAAACAGAAAGAGTAAATCAAGTCTTAGAAGATCTTCTCCGCTTATGTATGTTAGATTTTTCAGGATTCTGGGAAGAGCATATTCCTTTAGTAGAATTTGCATACAATAACAGTTTTCAGTCAAGTATTCAAATGGCACCATATGAAGCATTATATGGGAGAAAGTGTTCAACTCCACTAGCGTGGTCTGAGATAGGAGATACTCAATTATATGGATCTGAGTTAGTGGAAGAAATAAATAAGAAAGTTAAACTCATTCAGCTAAAAATTAGGACTGCTCAAGACAGACAAAGTAAATATCATGATAACCGTCATCATCCACTGGAATTCAAAGAAGGAGATTTTGTGTATCTAAAGGTGAGCCCAATGAAAGGAATCTATCGTTTTGGAGTTTCAGGAAAGCTCAGTCCCAAGTATGTAGGACCTTTCTAAATTATGCAGAAGATTGGATCAGCAGCTTATAAACTAGAGCTACCAGAAGATTTTGCTGCTGTTCATAATGTATTTCACGTATCATCACTAAGGAAGTGTCTTTGAGATCCTTCCCATCTTATTCAACTTCCTGTAATAGAAATCCTACCTGATCTTTCATACACTGAAGAACCAGTTAAAATTTTAGATCGTGATCAAAAGAAATTAAGAAATCGATCTATTGCAATGATAAAGATTCAGTGGAAGAACCGGTCTTGCAATGAGGCCACTTGGGAGAAAGAAGTGGATATGCGTCAGAAATATCCAAACCTTTTTAATCAAGGTAATTCTTCAACTCTAGCCAATTACAATTCGTTTCTTTATATCTGCTTTACTTTTCTCACTTGAGTGATGTCGAGGACGACATCATTCTTAAGTGGGAGAGTTTGTAACAACTAAGGTTGTTACTTTGGTTAACTAAGATCAATTTAAGTTTTAATTGAGGTTATAAGTCACTAATTAAGTAATTTAGAAATCATCTCTGAATCCTAGGCCAAATTAGAAGTCAATTAAGTCAAATCAAAAATTTTGGAAAATGTCAAACCCTAGAATTTGACTTTTCATCTAGATCTCAAATTGAAAATCTGACTTCACCATTGCATTCAGAACACCCAAATTAGCTAGGGGTGAAGTTTTGGAGGCATTTGGAAGTCGTTGAACTTTCGTCAAATATTTTAATAATATTTAAATACCTAAGAATTCAAATAAATAAATACTCGTCAAAACAAAAATCCGAGTGCGCCGTTGCGTTTCTCACCCCTCATTTAGCTAGGGGTGATTTATTAAAAATACTTGGAATTTAAAATCATTAATTTATATTTTTGTTAAGAAATTAATAAAAATAAATTTATAATCTTATTATTAATATGTTAATCGATTTCCATCAAATCCTTAAGCACGCCGTCACTTCCATTAAGCATTTTCCGTCTCCTTTGGATGGCGCAAGCATCACCGTTCGATCGGACCCTCCAATCGGACGGTCCGGAGTCGTCTCTCTCGCGTGAGAGCGCACGACACCTGCGCGTGTCGCACAGATGTCGCCTGGCCATCCGCAGCCAGGTGTCTCTCTCCAGCCTCTCCCACCGCTTCCAGTCATCTTTAAACTCAAAAATTGATGTTCTTCTCACCTAAGATCCATCCGTGAACCTAATATTTTCATCTTGATCATTTTTCTTCCTTGCTAAGTGGCTCAACCTTTCAACCAGGTACTTAATCTTTTCCCACCCTTCATTCGAATGATTCTCTACGAGTGTTGTAATTTTGAGTTATTAATCAAATTGGTATATTAATATTCATACATAAGCGAATTTATCGTTCCCAGTTATTTTCAATTTCCTGTCAAAATTTTTTGCTGCCATTTAGGGCATCCATTTTTTCGATGATAGAAGAACTCTTATGCATTGATATCATTATCTATAGGAAGGTCACAATGTAAGCTTTTGATCAATACCTAGAACTCTTCTTTAGTGCTCGATTCTGCGAAGTTCTCGGGATCCCTAATCCTCCATCGAGTCGGGACCTATCGCGAGCGAAGAAGGCGAGGGCTTGCGTGGATTCCTGCCGCTTGCGTGGCGTTTGCCAACTCGGCCTGGTGGGTCTGAGCCATGTCACCTCTTCCGTGTGGCATGGGATACCTGCAATTGTCAAGTCCTGCCGTGATCTTTAAATAAAAATGCAAGATTTTAATTGTTAATAAAGTTAATTAAATTTTGATTAATTAAATTTAAAATCCTAAACTTTAAATGTTCATAAATCTAAAATCAATAATTCAAATATAATGATATTATATGTCATTTTGATCAGAAGAAAATAAGGATCACTTTGGCATTATCAGAATTTTATTTGGAGCTAAATATTACATAGTGACACTTAGGATCCTTAAAATTGAACCCTAAATGTCACAAAAACTATAACTAGTCATAACTTTGTTTCTATTTACTCAAACATACCCAATATGGGTCTTAAAGTGATTAGCTCAGCCTAAGGATCATTTTAGTAGTGTTAATTTTGCTGTTTCGATTAGTATGAGCCTAATCGCATTTAGGACCTAATCCTAATTACCCTAATTAGACCTAGAACTTCAATTTACCATAACTTGGTCAATTGAGTTTCAAATTTAATGATCCAAATATTAATTTAGATCATAAAAACCTAATTAACAGAAATCTATAAAAATATTTAGGATCCAATGGTTAGATTTGCTAATCACCTATAAATACCCTAAATCTTGATTAGTGAATTTTAGCAAATCTAATAACCCAAATTAGACATTTTATGATTCAGAGGACTCATAGAGTCATTTAGAACCCAGCTGTAAGGTTGGATTAGTGTTTGAATGATTAATTTCACTAATCACTCACTAATCACCCTAAACTCTAATTAGGTCATAACTTAGTCAAATTAGATACAAATTGAACCTACCACATGTCATTGTGATCAGTGGACTAATTGTAAACCAGAGACACTAATTTTACTCAATTTGGACACTAATTAACAAAGTTAAGATTTTGACCTTAATTAAGAATCCCTTAATTAACCTATTAAGCCCTAAATATTGTATTGGCCATAACTTGGCCAATACTTATTAGAATTTGGCAAAGTTTGGTTCTATGGAAAGCTTAGGTAATAAAGAACAATAATCTGAAAAAAAATTTAAGTTTTATTTAGATAAATTACCAAAATGCCCCTATGAGTCAAATTTACAAATTTGACCTCATAAGGCTTAATAATCACCCAAATTTAGTGTAATTGCTGTCCAATCCTACATTAGACAGTAAGAAACTCATTCCAATAGAAAAAATTCAGATTTAGAACTCTAGATCAAAATTTGATCTTTTGAACCCTTAAGTAGGGGTAAAATGGTAATTTTGCCCAAATTTAGGGTTTAGCTTTCTAAAGACCTAAAATCATTTTATAATCATTAAAAATAGTAAATAGAATAATTTCTAGTAGAAATTAATCAAGTTCAAGCCTTAATTAGGTTTTAATTAAAATCCCAATCTTAGCTCTTAAAGAAAATTCCTAAGTCTTAAGTGAGTGATTCTTCTCCTAAAGTCATTCTTAGATTTTCCTTAGGTTTTATAACATTAGTTAGGATGTGTATCTTGGGAGATACTCTTAGCAATTAAGAGCCTTAATTCTTAAGATTAGGAATAGATCTTAAGTTAGAATTCATCTGTTGAGTAAATTGGGTTACTCAATAGATGAAACCTTGAGTTTTCTAGTTTATAGATTTTCTTAGTTTATTAAATGATTATTTAATCTTTGAACTCTAGAATTAAGAATAGAGATCTATACTAATGAATTGATTTATCATTAGGATTTGCCTTAACTTAATTTGTGAGAATTGAGTTCTAAACCTTAGATCTTTAGTTATACCTTTGGATTAAGTGATTAGACCCCATCATCTGGAGTCTAATTCTTAATCTTTTCATCTTGATCTGGCTAATCAAGATGATGTTTGGGTAATTTAAATTATAAAATTAGGTCGATGATTTATTCAGTTTAACTAATTAGTCATCTTTTGATTAAGATATAGTTAGGACTTGGCCAGTCCTAATTATCTTCAACTGGTAGGATTCGTGATTCTAAGCTACAGAATGTATAAGAATTGATGATTCTGAAACTTATGTAACTTAGAGTAGATAAAATGAATAAGTAGACAACAAAGGATATCACATGTGTTTTAAATAGAGTCTCTTGCTCAATTTGTTTTGATGCTTCGCTTACCTTGATCTTTGAGCTTTAAAACATGACCATATTTGAGATACATAAGATAATTGATAATTATCTTATGTCAACTTTGATCATTCATAAATAGCATTTTGTTTTCTTCTAGTATTTTTTTTTGTAAGGTGTAGCTTGATTAGTATGCTTCTTCAATCAACCGTTCGGGGTCGGCTACATTGTTCGGGTCAGTCCGATAGTCTATGCCATGCCTAGTCAGTAGGATAGGATGGATAGACTCTTGCACATACTGACTGAATAGTCAAGATCTGATATGGTTATACTAATTCAAGTATACTTACATTTGGTTTATGTCTTAGCTCATCAGGCTAAGAGGTTTTTCAGTGATACTCAGGCCAGAGCTTCTTTCTTAGCCCATCAGGCTAAGTTTTACTGAGTATGCCTTCAGTTGAGTGGCTTGAATAGCCATTCCAGTTTTCAGTTTTCAGTTACTATTTTATTTTTCATATTCTGCATTTTAGTACTATTTTTACTCATAGTTTTTCCTGTACTTTTCTAAGCCCTGTTTATATATAGGATGCTAGATTTACTTGTTGTATTTAGGATGCTAGTCTTGTTCATATGTCTTTCTTACTTTATGTCAATTAGCATATAATTGATTGATCATAAACATGTTTAGGATGTATTTTCTTTATAGTATTTGTTTAGTCTTTCTTTTGCTTACCTGACTTTGTTGCAGTTACTTGGAGGAGGTATGTGCTTACTTCCTAGTTGATTTAGTTATAAACTATTTTGTTTATAACTTTATACCGTTCTTTTCTTACGCTTTCTGCACCTACTTGCTTGTTGTACTGGTTTATGGTGATATTCAGTTAACTTAATAAATCTTTTACCCTAAAATGTACTTAAACAATAGTCTAACCAGTTTTTCTTTTGTTGGCTGGGGCCCTACCATTATGAAACCGATAATGGTAGGTTCTGAGTTTATTGGAGCAGTTGATCCAGTGGATAGCTTGCCTTTGGAGGAGGAGCCTGTGCTTGAAGACTCTTAGCCTTAGTTTCTTTCTGCTTGTGAGATTGAGAGTTTCTTTTTCAGCTCTTTAAACTTATTAAATGTTGTAATAATACAGGTTAATCATTTCTTTTCAGCATTTTTATTATTCTGGATTATTGTATTGTATGGATGGATGTTGTATTTTATGCTTCCGCACTTTGAGTTCTTGTATGATCATTTAGTGATAGTCTCTGGAATGAATGGTAAAGTCCTTAGTTAAGTTGGATTAGAATGTGTGTCTAATCCAATCCTAAGTGGGGACCTTGTCATTTGGTAACCCCTCCACAGTAATCATGTTAACTTAAGAGTTAACAAGACCACGGGGCTGGGTCGCCACAAAGAGTCCCTTGCTTACTTGATTAATTTTGTTGCTACGCATCCCTTACTTTTGTGCTTACTTCGTTGGACATATCACATAAATAAACTTTGTGCGTGAAATGAAAACTTATAATAATTAGGATAACAGTTGCCTTTGGGTTCAGTATACTTAGTAGATTCGGGCGCGCATTTATCCTAATGGACATGGGTAAGGAGTAATAAGGATGCTTAACATTACTCAATGAGGAGTGTGTGTTAAGCTTGGAACTCGTATAGTCATGCAGACGTGCTTGCCTCCTCAGTTGTTTCTGGACGTGTCCACAGAAATAAAGTAAAATAATTAAAAGATTATGCATTTGTGATTACTGCCTCCTCAATTCTGTTGCTAGATTCTGTCTGCCCTAGCCCAGAAAGGTTGTGGGAATTTCTATCTGCCCAAGCCCAGAATGGCTTTGGGGATTTCACTAGCCCGATGGCCATCTTTCTGATATGGCAGTCTTTACAAACCTGATTCAGTTTTAGCTTACTATATACTGTGTTTTGATGCATATTTCAGTCAGCTGCTTTCCTTACTTACCTGCTTAGTTGTATATATTATAGGATGCTAGATTTTTCTGCTTAGTATATGTATCATTTCAAATTTCTATTTTTAATTAGCATATGTCATATGATCATCAAAATATTTAGGATTAGATTTTACTTTCAGTATTTTTACTTACTGCACTATTTATATGTATATGCCCATTTCTTATTTAGTTGTTGAGGTATGCTTTTGCCTCATTTATTATTTAGTTATAAATGTTATATTTATAACTATCCCTGTTCCTTATTACGCCTACTGCTCATACTACTTAGTTACTTTTTGTTGTGCTTAAGTTAAAATTGTGACATTAATTACACATGTAAGATATTTAGCTTAAATTGTACTTAGACTTATTAAAGTCTAACCAGATTTTCTTTTTTTGACTGTGCCCTGTCATATATGTACATATGGCAGATCAGGAGTATAGGTCAGATCCAGCGCTTAAGGATTTAGATGTTAGCAGGTTAAAGTAAAGTGTAGCTCATTGAAGGAGATATGCTTCCATCTTTTTGGCCTGCATTTAGTAAAAGTGTAATAACTAAAATTTTGTATTATTACTGTTCTACATTTGATGTATTGTATGTGAATGAACTAAATGTGGACTGTGTCTGGATACCTCCTCTTTACTTATTTTTGCATTGCTATACTAAATGTATGTTTATGTTGGATCTTGCTCAACTCTTGATTAGTATCACAGATATATTTTTAGTTTAATGTCCGTGGTACTAATGATGACCACCTCTTAAACTTAGTTGATTAAGGGGCGGCCGCCACACTATCATTGCATCAGAATTTTTAAAAGGCAAAAGTAGATTTTGAAATGAGAAGATGAAGAAGCAGCCCTCCTCTATAAATACCACTTCTCTTGACTTAAGAGAGGTTCCCAACTTGGCTCACTACAACTAAGTAAAGAGAGGGCTGCATAAAGGAGAAGGACAACTCTCTAAGGGTGGAAGAGCTCATCTTGCTAAGGAGAAGGAGAAGAAATGAAGCACTTGGGACTTAAGAGAAGCAACTTCATGAAAGAAGAAGAGGAGTCCGGAGAACTTCCCAAAGGAACGTTCCTAGTATTTTCTAAACTCTTGCTTTGTGTTTTTCTTAGTTGATCATTAAAGGGTCTTTATCCATATGTGTATTTTTTTTTCATCTCTTTTGTAATGGAGAGCTAGGCCTCCCTTGGGGAGGGTTGGGGTAATCCCACATGTATTAATAGATATTATAATTGTATGAAGTTTTCCTCAAGTTTTAATAAAAATTATAAACTCAATTCCTTGCTAAAGAAATAAAATGACTATTGTGAACTTGAATGTGGACCAAAGGGCAAATGACTAATTGAACTCAAGGACTATTTTGTCTTATGCTCCATAGCTCACCTTAGTTTATTGCTAGATTTATGAGTGCATGTGTGGCGGCCCTACCCTACCGTGGTCCTGTTAACTCTTAAGTGAACATGGTTACGGTGGAGGGGTCTCCAAAACAACAAGGTCCCTACTTATGATTGGATTAGACACACATTCTAATCTAACTTAACTAAGGACTTTGCCATTCTTAAGTAAAACTTTCACTAAATGAAAATACAAGAAATGCAGAGTGCGGAAGCATAATATATAACATCCATCCATCATATAATACAACAGTACAGAATAAGTAAAGTGCTGAAAAAAAATGTTAACCATGTATTATTACAATTTTAAACAGTTTAAAAGGGACTAAAAAAGACACTTATCCTTACAAATACTTATGGCCTAATTAAGGTTTAGGGTGATTAGTGACTGATTAGTGAAATTAATCACCTAATTACTAATCCAACCATACCATTAGGTTCTAATATACCCTATGTGTTCTCTGAAACTTAAATTATTCAATTTCAATCATTAGATTTGCTAATATTCACTAATCAAGTTTTAAAGTAATTAAGGTGATTAGCCAATCTAACCGTTGGATCTAAAATATTGTCATAGATGTAAATTAGGGTTTTCTGATCTAAATTGATATTTGGATCACCTAATTTGGGATTCAATCAACCAACTTATGGTCAATTGTAGTTCTATGGTTAAATGATCTAATTAGGATTATGTCCTAAAAGTGATTAGTCTCAAACTAATCCAAACAGCATATATTAAGGTTTGATATTTTGTGGCATTTTTGTAATTATTTAAATATCCTAAAATATCACTATGTGAAATACTTATCCAAATTGAAATTGGTCAATTTCATATTATTCTTCGATTTTTTCTTATCAAAATAATATATTTATTTATGCCATTTGGAATTATATTTTGTGAGATATTAATGTTTGAAATTTAGTATTTATTTGAATTATTTAAGGGTATATTAATATTTCTATTTAATTAATTAATTAACTTTAATATACTTAATAATTTATTTGATTAATTTATTGATTTTTATCATCAATATATTTAAGTTTTTATTTTCCTAATTTTATTAACTGTCTATGTGTATATATATATATATATATATATGTATATTAATATAATTATATACTTCACTAAATTTAATTTCATAATGTAAGTATTGTATTATATATTTATAAATACTGATTTATATAAAATACATATACATATATTTATTAATAACGTTTTTCTATGCAGGTGGGACCACATGGTACACGTGGCGTTCTAAGACACGTCGGTCAAGCGGGTGGGGCCCACTTCTGTCTCAAATGAGACAGGACTGATCGGTTGATCAATTGTGGGTCCCACCATAGACGCTCGTCCAATAGAACCCTGCCACGCATCTTCCATTACGCAAGTTTCAAAATGCGTGGGTATTCGGGTCGGGCCCGGGTCGACCCAGCCCAACCCAAGATGGTCTCCTTCTCGCGGATGACCGAGCGCCGATGCCTAGGGCATCAAAATTGACGACCAAAACATCGGCGACAGGGGCTGGTTCACACCTCGATGGAAAGGTCTTGAAGTGACCTTTTGATCAAGATCCAGAACGTGGCCAGAGGAAATGCATAGCTCCGTCAATAGCTAACCTTAGCGACGGTTATCGGTGATGCCAAAGGTAACGATAACAACTGTAGATGCATAATTAAATTGACTCGATCGAACCCGATCAAGTTCTAATCATCGATACAGAATAGCTTCTCATAGATGAAAATTGATGTCAATTAACTAGATTAGGAGAAATCAGTACCTTAAATTTGACGGTTTAGAACGCTCCTAAGTTTCGAATGGTATGAGCAGAGGCGAAATCTCTCGGATGTTGCTCGATTTGGATTCTCCAAGACAGCCGTTTATTGCATTCCAAACCTAGATGAGGTTTAATCACCTCCTTAGAAGCGGCGATGGACATCTGGCAAAGGAGGAGGAGGACGCGCGCCATCTGCTCGACACGCGCAAGACTTGCGTAGGGGATCGGGGAAGACGGACTCAGACCGTCCGATCTTCCGATCGCATGATCAGAAGGTACTGTTTGGATTAACTGAAAACGGGTAACGGCGTTAAACCTAATAGACGACGCCGTTTATTATTTTAATTTATTTTATTATTTAAATTAATTATCTTGATTTCTTAATTAAAAATAATGACTAATTGCTTTCCAAAAAATTTCAATAAATCACCCCTAGCTAATTGAGGGGTGATGAACACAACGGCGCACTCAGATTTTTGTTTCGATGAGTATTTAATTATTTGAATTTTCTAGGTATTTAAATAATATTAAAATATTTGATGAAAATCCAATGACTTCCAAATGTCTCCAAAACTTCTCCCCTAGCTAATTTGGGGGTGGTTAATGCAATGGTGAAGTCAAATTTTCAATTTGAGGTCTAGATAAAAAGTGAATTTCTAGGGTTTTAGGATTTCCCAGAAATCCAAATTTAATCCGATTGATTCTTGGTTTGACCTAGATCTTAGAGATGAGTTCTAAATGACTTATTTAGTTTACTAGAACCTCAATTAAGATATAGATTAGTTTTAATTGACCTAAATAACAACCTGGGTTATTACAGCATGAGAGCTTAGAACTATGTGAGAAAGTTGTTGAGCTTAGTGCACCTTAATCTATGCTCAACTAATGAGTTAAAGCGTGTGATGCTAAGATCCACTAATTGATGTCCGTTGCTCAGCAAACTTGAGAGAGGGAATGGATTCATGGAGTGCTCATGAATGAGGTGACATAGTCATTGAGCCCAATGAAATCACTCTCTCATCTAAACTATGCTTGATGCGCATAAAGCTCTTAGTGGAATCAATGCTTATAAGATCTTAAACTTTATAACCCTCATCTCCATGATCAAAAGATGAGATAAAAACTACAAATCTAAAATTTTATAAGGGTCTATGTGCTGAAAGAGAACTGACTGTGTGTTCATTTCATGCATGAGACTTGAACTTTTAATTCTTTGAATTAAAACTCTAAGAAGAACAATGTGCACTTGACTAAAAAACTAGTAAATGCTTGAGAAATCATCATACATAAGTTATCTATCATATCATGTGGGAGAAACCTAACTCCCCTCTTCCTTTTATCAGAAGTATTTTCTACTAAGTATTGTTGTGCTTATTTAGGAATCAACACCATTTAATACACGTATAGCTTAAATATTAGTGATCATAGATATACCTTAGTAATAAAATATCCAATTCTTTGTGGTTCGATAAATCCCAGAAATCCAAACTTTTCATTTATTACTTCAGACCACGTACACTTGCGTGAAAGTGCAAACGTATTTTAGCCCTGTCAAGTTTTTGGTGCCGTTGCCGGGGAATTGAAACTTGTTTTATATTAAGGATAATCTATCAGTAATTTGTGATTTAAGTAATTTTCTGCATATACGCTTAATTTTTGATTTTTGTAATTATAGGTGCTAACTATTTACTTTTCTGTTTTCTTTTATTATTATTGAATCTTTGAATATTATTGCAGAATTTGTTCTTGATAGCCTAATTTGTGTTGTGTATGAATAGAAGAATTTGGTCAGATTATTTTTTTGACCCTAAAATTGAGAGAACCTACTTGCAAGCTAGAAGATAACAAAATATTTTGGTAAGCCAACAAGCTGTTATGGAAAATCATAATGAAAATTGTGGAGAGCCATTAGGAGAACCTAGGGGAATAGCACTGAGAGACTACGCACTACCCACTGTTAGGGAATTCCACATATTATTATAAGGCCTAACATAGAAGCTAATAACTTTGAAATTAAACCTTCCACACTAAGTATGGTTCAAAATAACTAATTTGGAGGATTAGCCACTGAAGACCCTAATTCACACATTTCAACTTTCTTCGAAATTTGTGACACCTTCAGATTTAAAGGCATCTCTGAAGATGCTGTTAAATTAAGGCTTTTCCCATTCTCTTTAAAAGATAGAGCTAAAAGTTGGTTCAGCTCTCTTCCAAGCAAATCAATCCGGACTTGGGACGATTTGGCTAAGAATTCTTAGCCAAGGATTTTGCTTCGGCAAAAACCGCTCGGCTGAAAATTGAGATAACCAACTTCACTCAGTTGGAAGGCGAGATACTGTATGATGGGTGGGATAGATTTAAGGAGTACTTAAGGCGATGCCCACATCATGGGTTTCCTTTATGAATGCAAGTCCAAACCTTTTACAATTGTTTGAACACTCCTACAATGACTCTCATAGATGCGATCGTCGGAGGCTCTATCAGTAGCAAAACCCAAGAAGATGCTTACGACCTCTTAGAAGAAATGACAAACAATGCATACCATTGGCATTCTGAAAGGCTTAAAAAAGAATCTATGAAAGTGAATGAATCAAACCAAATAACGGCACTGCAGCAAGAAATCCATGCCCTGAATGAGAAAATTGAGAGAATGAATGTTAACGCTGTTCTAGAGATACAATGAGAGATGTGGAGGGAGACATAATAGTGAGAACTGTAATTTGAATAACCCTTTCGTACAAAAGAACACTGAACAAGTTAATTATTTAAGAAACAACAATACCATGAACAACCATTACTCCAATACCTACAATCTAGGGTGGAAAAACCACCCTAATTTTTTGTGGAGTAATAATACTAGCAACATAAATCAATATGGGATGAGCTCATCAAATCAGCAGGGCTTTAATAATGGAAATAATCATAACAATCACCATCCAAGTTTAGAAGGAGCTTTCAACTTCTTTAAGGCTGAAACCATCCAATTCATGCGCCGCACTAAAGCCACAATCACACGCCACAATGCCTCTATCCAAAGAATAAAAGCATCCCTTAGGAACATAGAGACCCAACTGGGGTAGATCTCTAAGCAGCTGACTATTCGGCAGCAATGCGCTCTACCCAGTTCCACTGAAGTGAATCCGAGGAAGCTGGTCAGTGTGATCCATTCTGAAGGGGTGCATGGGGGAAATATAATTGATAACTTGAGTGCCATAGAAGAAGAACTAGAGGCTCGGGTAGGAGCGAGGGGAATGGAATGTGAGAAGCTCACAGCTTCGAAATGTGACGACCCCGGGAGGTTGTGTATTCCTTGCATAATTAAAAATGAAGTATTTTTAGATCCCTTGTGTGATCTTGGTGTTTCTGTCAATATTATGCCCTACCACATTTATGAATATCTGAAGGTAGGAGGAATGGAGTACACCTCTATAATTCAAGAATTTGCAAATTTGGAATCCATTACCCTTCTAGGAATTATAAGGAAGGCTGCTATTGGATTGGGGAGCTTTATTATTCCAACTGATTTTGTGGTATGCGACTGGGATAGATGGAACAAGAACTCCACAATTATTTTCGGGCGACCTTTTCTTATGAGCACAAAAGCTATTATTGACGTAGGCTGCGGAGTGATGAGTATTAAAATTAAAGGGAAATCTGAGTTAGTTGATCTTAAACCCACCTTCTTTAAACAAAGAGAAATTGGAGAAGAGGTGAGGAAAAGAATGAGGAAAGAAAGAATTAGGCTTGATAATGTTTTTGAGAATCTAGCATTAGGAGATAAGAATTCTGATAATAGCTCAACTTCTTTCTCGGAGAAGGGGAGTAAGGAAGGAATGAGAAGAAGATAAATGTGAAGAGGAAAAAGGAAAAAGAATATTCCTCTTAAGATAGAACTTGAAAGAAGATGATCCCATGAAGGAAAGAAGAGAGGACGACAGTTTGAGCACCCTTGAGAGTTGTGCTCGCCCTAGTACCTTGAGGTTGTGGAAAGAGAAACCTCCGGATCCAATTATCTGATCGTTAATGAGTCTAGCTAAAGATGTTAAACTAAGCGCTTCTTGGGAGGCAACCCAAGATTCAAAAATAAAAAATTGAACTTTGACTCCCAAAAAATAGGCGCACAAAGAATACTACAATTAAATGAGCTTGATGAATTCAAACTAAATGCCCATGAAAATGCAAAATTAAATAAAGAGAAAACTAAAAAATGGCATGCTAAGCTGATCAAGCTAAAACATTTTCAACCTAGAATGAAAGTACTATTTTTTAACTCAAGATTAAAATTATTTCCAGGAAAATTGAAGTCAAGATGGACATGACCATTTACTATCACTAAGGTTTTCCCTCATGGAGCAGTGGATGTAGCTTTGAACGATGGCACTTTTAAAGTAAATGAGAATCGTCTTAAGATGTACTTGGAGGAAGGTATCTTACAAGAAAAGAAAGGATGGACCCTTCAAGACCTCCCAAATGAAGGTATCACATGATTGAGCCTACTCATGTTGGGCTGAGACATTAAACAAGCACTTATTGGGAGGCAGCCCAAGAATAAATAGGTTGTATTTTTTCTATTTTATTTTGCATCATTTATTTTTACACTTTTGTTTTTTGTGTGTTTTATTTTGAGGAATTTAAATTATGGATTACCATATTCCCAAATATCTCTAGAATTTGAAAATGATATATTTTTTTGAGTTTTTCAAGAAATGAAAGTCACAAAAATATCAATAAAAAAAATAATATGAAATAAAAGGGGTGCTTAACAAAAAGTGATCAATACATTGACAACATTAAATCTTAGAATAATGAATGAATTAAGGTTAATCTAATCTCCAAAAATTTAAATCAATGCTAAGGACTAAGTGTGGGGGAAAGTCTTGGACCTAAAAACTAGAGATTATGATAAGTAATCTAAAAGAGTGTGTTAGGCTCCTGTAGGACTTCATGATCATAAAGATTTGAATTGGGGATGAAGAAAAAAATATCTCTCCCTAAGAATGATAAGATAAAAACTTAAAAACAGGGATGATAAAAAATATCTCTCCCAAATGAAGGAAATGAAAAAGGATGATAAAAAATATCTCTCCTTTAATCTAATCAACTTTGTGATTAATAAGAAGGATCACATATGGCACAAAACTCTTGATTATTTCCCTTCCTCTCTAGTATAGTGTTCCAAAGAACCTCTCCCATTACCTAATAATAAGCATAAATACAAATACTTGGAGATTAATTTATTAACCTTAGTTCATATCCAAAATTTGAAAATTTAATACCAAATAATTTTGGACATTTCAGTTTAGCACATGACTTAAATTGCTCATCAAAATCTAGTTGATATCCTTTGTTGACTTTCACACCTAAGAAACACAAAAATACCATTTTAAGCTTACTTGAGGACGAGCAATAATTTAAGTGTGGGGGTGTGATGAATCCATAATTTATATCCTAATTAAAGGAAAATTTCATTCATTTCTCATATTAAAACTGCTTCCTTAATCCTATTTTGCTTATCTTTTCAAGAAAAATACCTATCTAACGAATTCTGAGCAAAATGGATAATTTTCCAAATTTTCTAATGGAATACCACTGCCGCGCGCTGCAGCGCACTGCAACGGGCCATTTTGCAAAATCAGGCTCCACAGCGCACTGCAGCAGAGCACTTTGTGAAGCGCTGGAGCCACAGCACGCTGCAGCGAGCCACATTGCGAAATCTTCCGCCACAGCGCACTGCAGTTGTCCAGCTTGTGAAGTGCTAGCGCCACAGTGTACTGCAGCGGGCTATTTTACGAAATCTGGTACCGCAGCGCGCTGCAGCGGTCCAGCTTGTGAAGCGCTGGTGCCACAGCGTGCTGCAGCGTGCCATTTTGCGAAATCAAGTGCCATAGCACGCTGCAGTGGAGCCTTTTGCGAAATTGCTTACGCTCTAGCGCTCTGCAGTGGCCCTTCATTGTATGCGCCAAAATGCCCCAGCATGCCACAGCGGCCCACTTTGCTAAAATTTTCGCTATAGCGCGCTGAGTGGCTAGCTAAAAATTCTTCTGAACAGAGCAATAAATGCGGTTGGGACAAGACCCCGCAACTAGCATCTTATCTCTAGCCATTATTGTAACAACCCAAGATTTTTACTCAGCTTAATTTGAGCCTAATCAAATCTTAATTATTATTCTGTTAATTTCATCTAGCTTTTAGAACCAAACCCTGAAAGTTTGGGGCAATTCAGAGCTAAATCCAATATTTTGGATTATTTTAATATTTAGTTATTAGAAAATTGAGATATTTATTTTGATCTCAAAATCGAAATCCAACTTCGTCATTGCGATTGTCACCCCCAAATTAGTTAAGGGTGATGTTTTGGACTCATTTGGAGGTCGTCAAATTTTTGTCAATATTTTACTATAATTAAATACCCCAAAAATTAGCATAATTAAATAATCATCTGAATCAAATTCCGACTTCGTCGTTGGATTCCTCACCCCCTAAATTAGCTAGGGGTGAATTTTTGGAATTTTTTGGAGTGCATTTCAAAAATCTGAATTTTTATATAATTATGGAAAATAAATAAGTAATTAAACAAGCCCCAAATTGCAATTTTCCCATTTTTTCCTAATCCCCATTTCGGCTGGCCATCACCTCAGCCGGTGCCCCATGCCCCTTGGGCTAATTTTTAATGGCCTCTCCTCCTCCCTCCTTCTCCCTCTCCCTAGACCTCATGATGGCCTATCCCCTAGGCTCATCATTTCTTCTCCTCTTTAAAAAGGAGCTCAGCCCTCCTCTTTTGGCTTACTGAAAAATTTGATCACTTCCTTCCTCCATTGATGCTCTAGTTCTGAAGAAGAAGAGGTTCGGCTCTCTACCTCCAAAGCTTTTGAAGAAGACAAAGTTCTCTCCCTCCCCTCCCAAGGACTAAAGGTACCCTTTCCTCCTCTCCTTGTCTTTCTCATGCTGTTATAATGTTAGAATGTAGCTTTGGAAGTCCATAAGCATGAATGTAAGCCATTATGACTCTTAAAAGCTTCACAAAAATCTGCTCTATTTTCATCTATTTTGCACACCCTGTCATTCATCCATATTTTTTGTATAGTTAAGATGTTCTGTTTGTGCCGATTTTAGTATCGATGGAAAGGTATTGGAAATACCTTTCCATGGATATATGGCACCGCTCATGGAACTCTCTGGATTGAGAGTAATTAAGCTCAAAAAACAGGCCTTAAGTTTTAATCCAGGCAAAAAGCACCGTCTGGCGCTGCAGCGCACTGCAGCGCCCGAAGTTGCAAAGCTAGGCCGCTGCAGTGGCATTTCGGTGGAAACTCATACAAACATATAATAGAGTGATTGAACAGTAAACTCGCAAAATAGACCGCTACAGCGCGCTGTAGCGGCTGTAGCGGGCTGCAGTGGAACTATTTTTGGAACTTTAGAAAATGTGAAAATAAAATAATTGAACAGTGATTTTGCAAAGTGAATCGATGTCGCACGTCATAACGCACCGCAGCAGGCCGCAATAGGTCGCAGCGCTACCGCGCTGAAAGCGCTCCAACGCGCTGCCGCACGAAAGACGCTACCACGCGCTGCAGCGTGAAAAGAGCTACCCTGCGCTGCCGCGCTAAAAGCGCTACAGCACACTGCAGCGTCCAAACTTGCAAAAAAAATTCTCATTATCATTTAAAATTTACCCAGAATTATTCTAATACTGCCCAGTTTTAACTGAAATGGCCAAAACTTCCTTATTTTGATATTTTAAGGTCCCTAGAACCCTTGTGGGGCTAACTTTTGGCTGAAATGGCTAAAATTGAATATTGCATAAAATTCTATAGGAAAATTAGATTTAACATTTGGTAATCTTTAAAAAGTGCTTAAAACCTACTTTATAACTTTAGATGTATTATGTCAAATGTTAAGTAATAGAATTTTATGTGCTTGTATCGAATATGTATAGTTTAACAACCAAATAACATGAAACTTAAGTTTTTTGGAATTGTGATTAAGTGATAATCCCTTTAATTTGATTTTAGAATATGATTAGCTTTAATTACCTTCTATTTTATGCTTTTATGATTCTTTAGGATGTATGTTAGAGAACTTTAACATTTAAATGAGACATCTTGTTATGTAAATTAAACTTGAATATAAGAATCTTGATAACTTGATTAAGTAGATAATACTTAATCCAAACCTAAAGTGTGACATCAATAATATACTAATAATATATTGATTTGTCATTGACTTTTAAATTAACATTGATCTTAATGATAGAAAGGCTAGGGGTTAAACCCTAGCTTGTCTTAATTAAGATCTAAACCTTAATCACTTAATTAATTAACTTAATTGTAAGATAATTCAATTGATATTATTCCAATAATGCACGTGATTTGATATTGATCTTAAATCATTAAATTAGAAGTGCTAGGGTTAATATTGAATATGTGTGATTGAACTATCTGAATCCAAACTTTAGATCTTTGATTTTCTCTTATATAAGACAACTAGCATAAGATAAAAATAAAATTGAAATGATTTATGCAATGATTTAACTCTAATAAGATCTTTGATTTTATCCTATGATTGTAGAATAGAAAATGATTAAATGAATTTTAATCATCTGATCTGATCACCTTAACCTAAGTATAACAAGTAAACCTTAAGAAGTAGAAAAGTGAGATCTTAAGGGTCTTGCTATAGGATTCATTATTGAAATGGTTAAAAACCTTAACTAATGATACATTGAGGTAGGAATGACTTTTGTAATTTATTGAAATAGAACCCTAGTTGATCCTTCATAACTTTAGAAGCTGAACTTGAAACCTTATGATAAGAATCACCTAAAGTACTTAGATTGTGGCTCATTCCTTATAGTAGCACCCTATGTTGAGTGATCCCTTAATCTCATCCTTGGAACCTTATGTATGATACACCTACTTAGAGTAAGGATTAATAGATTTGATAAATCCTTATTTATTAAATAGAATCTGCTGAACTCAGATTGTTGGTTAGGTATAGTAGGGTATACCCATATTACTGGATTATTTCAGTAGTATTCAGGATTGGTTGATTCACTCCAATGTGAACTTATGACCAGGTGCTATCCTGAGGGATTAGACGAATATAGTCCCATTAGAGTAAATCTTCCAAGACTAAGAGTGTTACAATTAGTGAACAAGATCCTTAGTTTGAGATATAAACTGCGATCGGGTTATGCCTCCTATCGTAGTGCGCTTCGATAAGTGCAGTTTAAGCAAACTAAGTATCTTAAGTCACTTTGCATGGACCACTAAGTATGCTTGTAATTAGGGCATTTAACAGCTTAGCTTGGGATATAAACTGTAACCGGGTTCTGCCTCCTATCGTAGTGCGCTTCTATAAGTGAAGTTTAAACAAATAAAGGGTTAAATCTACCTTTCTTGCAAATATACTAAATATGTGTATACAATCTCCCCAGTTAATAATTTGTAAGTAAGCTCTCAACTTTAATCAATTATCGAGATTAGAATATAGGAGTCAAAATCCTGTTAGTAGGATTCTGCATAATGGAGACCTAGAATTCATTATCAGCTTTCAAAGTATTTTCTGGATTTTGTATTTATCTCATATAGTTTAGAAGCATGACCATGAGCATAAGCATGATGTGTGAGTATCAGAATGATGTATAATTATCAGTGATGATTTATGAGTTACGAAATGTTGTATACATTAACTGGAGAATTTTAGGATGCATCGGCATCATCGGTAAGCAGTATTCCAAACTGGATATATGTATACATTGAGCCGTACTACTCCTAGCAGATCAGTGATATTTCGGTTGCATATCAGTAGCACACATTATTGAGGCATATTCAAATGCACAATTTCAGTGACATACAGCATAGTTTTACCTATGATTACTAAGTTTCAGATTCAGTACTATTTTGATTTATTTTAGTTTTCAGTTACAGTTCAGTTTTACTTTACCTTGCTTCAGTTTTATATAGTTTTATACCGTTTTATGCTTTCAGTCATATTTATAGTATTTTTACATATTTAATTTCATTATGAAAATGTTAAATGAGTAACTAGAATTGCTTAGATTAGTTTCAATATGTTAGACTTATTATCTAACATGAGGTACTTTTGGGATCTGGTAATTTGCTAGATCCTGAGCAGTATATTGAGCCAGGTCAAGAGGACACCCAGGAGATTCAGGAGGAGCTCATGGAGCACTAGTGGACTCTCCTCCAATTTTATTTTCTGCTTAGAATTTTTAGTTCAGTACTTAATTTTATGTCTATTTTAGTAAACTGTTTGTAATAATTATGGATGTATTTCCTTTCTTTTCTGAGATGAATGTCTTATACAACTTCTGTGATGAATATTTCTAGATATTTGCTTTAAACTTCCGCACTCTGTTATATACTACTTATACTTAGTATTGTGATGTGATCAGTATACTGGAAATGCTGATATCTTATACATATATTAGATTCCTATTATATTCTAAATTTAATGTTTATATTTATCTAATACTTAGGATAAGGATACTACTCTTATCTTAAGTATTAGTCATCAACCCTCCTTGAGGTCGAGTCAGCAGCCCTTCAGATGGGATTGGTGGTTTACAGCTATTCGGGGAGACGGGTTGTTCCTCCCTGAGTGGCGCACGGCTCTGCCGCCAATATGATTGTACTTAATTCTTTTGCGTGCGGCGACGGGGCAGAGCGCTACAATCATTCCTTCTGCAACAGCTATGTTTTTTTAGGAGAAAATGGTCTTCTTTAGGTGATGTGGAGAATTATCAATGGAAAAGTAATAGTCTTTTCATCCTTCAAGTGGATTTAGCTATCATTGCATCAAAAATTTTAAAAGGCAAAGGCAGATTTTGAAATGAGAAGATGAAGAAGCAGCCCTCCTCTATAAATACCACTTCTCTTAACTTAAGAGAGGTTCCCAACTTGGCTCACTACAACCTAAGTAAATAGAGGGTTACATAGAGGAGAATGAGAACTCTCCAAGGAGGAAGAGCTCGTCTTGCTAAGGAGAAGGAGAAGAAATGCATCACTAGGGACCTAAGAGAAGCAACTTCAAGCATGAAGAAGAGGAGTCTTGAGAACTTCCCAAAGGAATGTTCCTAGTATTTTCTAAACTCTTGCTTTGTATTTTTCTTAGTTGATCATAAAAGGATCTTTATCCATGTATGTATTCTTTTTTATCTCTTTTGTAATGGAGAGCTAAACCTCCCTTTGGAAGGGTTAGGGCAATCCCACATATATTGATAGATATTATAATTGTATGAAGTTTTCCTCAAGTTTAATAAAAATAATAAACTTAAAGTCTTATTAAAGAAATAAAAGGATTATTGTGAACTTTAATGTGGACAAAAGGACAAAGGACTATTTGAACTCAAGGACTATTTTGCCTTATGCTCCATAACTCACATTAGTTTGATGCTAGATTTATGAGTGCATGAGAGCTTAAAACTATGTCAGAAAGTTCTTGAACTTAATGCACCTTAATTTACGCTCAACTAATGAGTTGAAGCGTGTGATGCTAAGACCCACTAATTGATGCTCCGTCACTCAGCATACTTGAGAGAAGGAATCGATTCATTGAGTGCTCATGAACGAGGTGACATAGTCATTGAGCCCAATGAAATCACTCTCTCATCTAAACTATGCTTGAGGCACGTGAAGCTCTTAGTGGAATCAATGCTTATAAGATCTTAAAAACTTTATAACCCTCATCTCCATGATCAAGAGATGAGATAAAAACTTAAATTCTAAAATCTTATAAGGGTTTATGTGCTGAAATAGAACTGACTGTATGTTCATTTCATGCATGAGACTTGAACTTGTAATTCTTTGAATTAAAACTCTAAGAAGAATAATGTGCACTTGACTAAAGAACTAATAAATGCTTGACGAATCATCATACATAAGCTATCTATCATATCATGTGGGAGAAACCCAGCTCTCATCTTCTTTTTATCAGAAGTATTTTCTACTAAGTGTTATCGTGCTTATTCAAGAACCAACACTAATCAATACACATGTAGCTTAAATATTAGCAATCATAGATATACCTTAGTAACAAAACATTCAATTCTCTATGGTTCGATAAATCCCAGAAATTTAAACTTTCCACTTATTACTTCAAACTACGTACACTTGCGTGAAAGTGCAGACGTATTTTAGGTCTGTCAAGCTCCTTCTTGAAGGAGAAGAAGATGATGGTTGAATGCATGGCCTATGGGAAAAGGGAGATGTAATAACCCAACTTATTACCCTAGTCCATTAAGACTAATATAAATCCTAAATCTTAATCTTAAGTGTTAATTAAGTCATTTTGAGTCATCCACTTAGGCCTAGTCCAAATCAAGAGTCAAATAGGTTAAATCCAGATTTTTGGGAAATCTATAAAACCTAAAAATTTGACCTGCCTGAAATGATCTCAAATCAAAAATCGGACTTCGTCATTGCGCTCATTGCCCCCAAATTAGCAAGGGGTGATATTTTATGTCAATCGGAAGTAGTCAAAATTTTGACGAATATTCTAATAATTTAAATACCCCAAAAATTAGAAAAATAAAATACTCTTTGAATCAAAAATCTAACTTCGCCGTTACATTTCTCACCCCTCAATTAGCTAGGGGTGAATATTTGAAAATTTTTTGGAGCCAATTAAATATTTTAAAAATATTATTAAAAATAAAATTTTAATTATTGAAATTAATTAAATTAAATTAATTAAATATGTGTTAACGGGTCGGATCCGTCGTTCCTTAACGGGTCGGATCCGACACGTTAATGGGTCGAATCCATTAGTCGATCGGATCCAGATCCGCGGATCGACCCGTCTGGTTCGTCCGATCAGATCACGATCGAACGGCCAGGAGATCGCCTTCTTCCTTGCTCTCGTCGCCCACACCTCGTGCACCTCCGCTTTTGCCGCACCCAACCCAGCACCCCCCAACCTCGGCCTCTCCGCTCGGGGTGTTAATAAGATCCTCACCTACGGTTGGGGGGGGATCGTTTGCATAAATCGACTCCGAGATGAACCCGATCGAAGCCCTAACCCTACGGACCATCCACCTAAGGTACACCCTAACTCCCCCTTTTCTTCATCGCATGCATTATTGTTGAACACGAAAATATTATTTCATGCCTTCGATCGAAGATCTAGCGGACCTGATTGTCCATCTAAGGGGTGGATCAAATCAACAGTAGAATCTGTTAGGATCGTCCGTCCCGAACTTTAAGACCTAGTGTTATTTTCCCCGGTGGCTCCGTCCATCCCGTTGGCCGATTCGTTAGTCGGTGGCTAGCCCTCGTCACGGCCGACTCATCGGTGTGCGGGCCGGTGCCATGCACGGCCGGGAAGGCCTGCGTTTGTCGTGCCCTAGCTCCCCACCCTCGGGATGCTAGAGTGAGGGAGAGCCAATTCAGGTCGACCCGGGCCCGACCCGTTTCAGCGCGGATCCGTCCACGTGGGTAGTGGGGTCGGCGTTCCACGCGGTGTGCCCCGGCTCACCCACGTCGCGTGTGGGACCCGTTGTCCTTCCGTGACAGCAGCCGTGGTTCCACCAGCGGTTCTATGCCCAATCCTGGGCCACCACGCATCTTCGGCGGGACCCGAGGCTCAGCACCTCTGTCTGGCCGCCACATGGCGTTGGGTCCCGCCACCTACTCAATAATAAATATATATATATATATTCTCTGTTATATTAATTATGCTAAGATAAGTAATTAAATTAATTAGGTACTGATGAGATTAATTATAAACATTAAAATAATTAGGTTAATTATAATAAGATTAATTAATTTGTATTAATTTAATTTGATAAATAAATATAATTAAATAGAGGATTTATTTACTAATATTTAGATTAATTTAGTTAATATTAATTATAATAAGTTAATTAAGTTAATTAGTATTTTACTTAATTATTAAAAATAGTAAATAATTTAGAATAATTAATATTATATGATTAATTTAATTAAACATTACATTTATTTAATTTGTATAAATGAATAGTAAATTAAATGAAATTAATTTATATTTAATTAAACTTTAAAGTTTAATAAATTTTAAAATATTAATCCAAACTTATTAAATATGGGTCTCATTTTACTCAGAAAAATAAAGAAAATAAAATAGCGCTAATCAAAAATTTGATCTGGGATATTTTTAATATAGTGACATTTTAGATCCTAAACAAACTTTCATAACTTTTAACCTAATTATTCAAATATAGGCACTATGGGTCTTAAAATACTCAAGAGAATAGTCCCATCACTTTAGTAGTATTAGTTTTCTTATTTAGAGCTTAGTTTGAAAAGTGACATTTAGGACCCTACTCAAAAATGACCATAATGCCCCTAGTTTTCAATTAACCATAACTTGGTCACTTCAACTCCAAATTTAAAAATACAAAGTGCTAACTAAATTATAATTTTAGTTACATCTGTAATCTAAAATAATATTTAGGTTCTGAACCCTAAAAAATCAGAATAAAAAAAATACTCTTAACCCTAGTTAAGTCATAACTTGACCAATTGAAGTCCAAATTGGGTCTACTCCCTGTTAAAGTACTCAGTATACTATAGGGAAGCTATAGAAACTAAATTTGCTGAATTTGGACCTCAAATGGAAAAATTTGGTTTTTGCCCCCTTTTGACCCTTAGAAATTACCGACTTGCCCTTGAAAATAAGAACCTCCATAACTAAGCTATTTTACATCAAAATTTAGTATTCTTAGACTCTATGGAATCCTTGAATAGCAACCAACAATAAAATGTATAAAAATTTAGACTCCATTGAGTGTAAATTACTAAATTATCCCTTTAGTTAAAATTCTTAGTTTGAACCTATAAGACCCATTTCTCATCCAAATTGAGTGAACTTACTGTCTATCTTCATGTTAGACAGTAAGGAATCATTTGGTAATAAGAAATTTTAATTTGGAATTCTAAATCAAAAAGTAGCTCTTCAGACTCTAAAGTAGGGGGAAAATGGTCAATTTGATCAAAATTTGGGTTAAGCGTCTATAACTCCTAATTATCCTTCCAAATCAATAAAATTAATATTAGAGCTATAATAGAATCATTTAAGTGAATAAAATCATCTATTAGGTCAAATTAATTCAATTCTCTAAGATATTCTCTAAGTCTTTTCTTTAGAATTGTACAATTCACATTATGACTATTCTAAAGACTAGAACTAGATCATAGAATAGATTTCATTAATTGAATAATATGGTTATTCAATTAATCAATCCTTATTTTTTATTAGTTTCTAGATTTTTTAACTTAATTCTGATTATTTTATCTTTCAACCTTAGATTCAGGTTAGGAGAATCATCCTATTAAATTTGACTTTGCTTAATAAGATTTTCCTTAATCAATAGATTACATTTTGATTGAAAATCTAGATCTTAAGTTTTACCCATTTGGATTATGTGATTAAGCCCAAACTTGTGATATTTAATCATAATATATAGTTTAGTATATCTTGATCAGATCTTAGTATAGAACATCTGAATTCATTATTAGGATGTTGTGATTTATTTCTTAAGCCTGTAGTCATACTCGATTGAATTAAATTAGAACCTGATGAGTTCTAATCCTTTTTACCTTATAAAGTCATGCTTCTAAGTTACACTCAATAGTATGAATTGGAGATCCTGAACTTATGTAATTTTATAACAACCATAGGTTGTTACCCTGCTAATATATAGTCTAATTAATCATTAATTTCAATACCATTGCCTGTATAACATCAAATTAAGCATATCTTGAAAATTTGAAGTCAATTGGATTTTTCTAAGTCCAAGATGACATTTTGATCAGTCTAGATGCCCTAGTTTAGACCTAAAATATTTAAATTTCAGAATTAAAATCTGATTGTATTTTTGAATTCTTCACCCCCAAATTAGCTAGGGGTGAAAGTTTGATGCAATTTGGAGATCATTTAGACCATAATTTAATTTTAATTAAATTGGTCTAATTGCACTTTAGGGTTCCCAACAGTTTTAAATTGCAATATTACCATATACCTGTATAAACGGCCGGGATCCATTGTGCTGACCACGAGCGATCCGCTGCGGAGCCCAGGTCGCGCGATAATGGAGTCCCGCATATCTCACCGTTGCGCCTTCCTATCCAATGTCTAGGATTTAATCTTGCGAGATCATGGATTCGTTGTCGAATAGATCAGATTAGATCCAGTCCATCAGGACTGTTCTGTGGTCCTAATCGATCCATCAGACAACCCACAGTGCACCCGCAATGCGGATCTTTGTCTTTGCCTCGCCCGCGTCCAACCAAAGAAATCCCGCAGATCCTGGACAGCCTAGCCTATCCTCCACTGCTCGTTCCACCTCAGTAGGCCATTGAGGATCTTCCCTCAATGATATATCGGTCCTAGTCGGGCCTCGTGACCCGGCCGTGCTCAAATTAGAAATTGAGAGCTCAGCCATGGCCCGACCTCTCAGGTCATTCCCAGCCCGATCCGGCCCTTTAGAAACTTCCACCACTCCTTGTTGAGGCTATAAATAGCCTCAGCAATCCTCTCTCTACCCCTTGCTACTTAATTGAGTTCGATTCCCCATTGTCGCCTCTCCGTCATTGTCATCTGCTAGAGCTCTCTTAAGCGAATTCAGGAGCTTTCAAACTGCTGATAGTAGGCTCTCATGGTATTTAAGATCCTTTGCAGCATCTAGAAGCCCAGCTAGAGCCAGCCTTGTCCTTTGCCAACCGTCCCGAGCTCAGCCATGAAACCAGGTACCCCCATTTGCAAGTCTTGAGCCAATGAGGCTCGGGCTCATCTCCATTTAATTTATATTACTGCATATTATCAAATCAAACTTAATGCTATCGTAATTAAGCTATGAGTTATTCCCAATCGATTAAACAGATCAATCGGGCTAAGTTCTTAAGGAACGCCTCGGGACGAGTAAGGTCCCGGCGTTTCAGCGCACCTCAGGCCCTCAGACCAAGGTGCTTCGATCTGTTTCACCTCTCTGATGGTGTAGGGATCAAGCTCATGGTCTAGCATAGTCTCTATGGGGAGAATTGTCTCCCCACGGTAGCTCCATTAAGGGAGCTCTCGGGTGAGTAAGGTCTGGCCGATCCAGACCCTCTCACAGGGGGCTCTTAGTCTCAGTCGATGCACCTTGTCTAGGCGATCGATTCTCGATTAACCCGACGCTATGGCGTGGTCCCTAGGCCAAGAATTTTGGCCGATTAGGGTTACCATAATCGGTGAGGCGTCGGGGTGGGCGAGGGGAGGAAGACGAACTGTGCGGGTTGGGCCGACCCGTAACCCGCGCAGTTCGACAGTAACGGATCCCCGGGCTGAGCCGACCCACGTGTTTTGATATTGGGCCGAGCTCATTTTAAATATAAATTTGATTAATTGAATTATTTTCCTTATTTTCCTTAAGAAAAATAATTCAATTAATAAAATCATAGGGAATTATTTAAATAAAAATACATAATGTATTAATTGAATAACTCTTAATCCACTAGCCCAAACCTTATGATATTATATATCAAATTGATCAAAAAATTCTCAGAAATAAGAATATAAAATAATATTAAATATTTAATTGCTAAATTCTCCATTTTTGCCTAATTATGTCAGATCTTAATTAGGGTTGATTAGCATGTGTACTTAGCCAAATTGTATGATTAGGGTGCTATTAGTTTTCTTATGATTAGTAGAATAAATATGGTAAGTAGTTTATGTAACAACCCAAGATTATTACCCTACTTAATTTTAGCTTAATTATAACCTAATTAAGTTCATCCAGTTATTAGACCCAATCCCCGAAAATTTGGTGCAACTCGGAGCTAAATCGAACCTTTTGGATTATTCTAATATTTAATTAATTAGAAAATTGAGGTATTTATTTTGGCCTTAAAATCAAAATTCGACTTCGCCGTTACAATTATTACCCCAAAATTAGCTAGTGGTGGTGTTTGGACGCATTTGGAAGTCGTTAAATTTTCTTCAATATTTTAATATAATTAAATACCCTGAAAATTAGCATAATTAAATAATCGTCGGAATTAAAATCCAACTTCGCCGTCGAATTTCTCACCCCCAAATTAGCTATGGGTGAATTTTTGGGATTTTTCAGAGCACGTTTAATTAATCCTAATTTTTAATAAATTAAAAATTATGAATAATAATTAATTATTCCTTAATTTGCATTTAATCCCTCTTTCCTCCCTTAATTTTGGCTTGCTATTTTTCCCCCATGCCAGTCACTTGAGGCCATCCCTCCCCTCTCCTCTTAGTCATACCCTCCCTAGGCAAGTAGGATGGCTCTGCACATCCTAACCCCTCGCTCATGATGGAGCCTCCCTCTCACTCTCCTCCTTTAAAAAGAGAGCACAGACCCTCTTCTCTTGCTTGCTAAAAATTTTCTCATCTTCTCCTCCATTGATCCCTTATGCTGAAAGAAGAAGCTCATCTCTAAGGCTTGGAGAAAGATAAAGTTTTCTTCTTCCTCCACCCCCTTTGCAAGGCTAAGGTACCCATTTGTTCCTCTCCTTGTCTCCTTCATGTTACTACAATGCTTGAATGTATCTTTAGAAGTCTATAAACATGTATGGAAGCCATTAAGGCTTATTGAGAAAGCTCATTTATTCAAAAAATGCATGCACTGTTTTCATACATTTTGTATACCCTGTCCTTTATTCACATTTTTGTATAGCTAAATGCTCCGTTTGTACCGCTTTTGGTGTCGATGGAAAGGTATCAAAAAGATCTTTTCACTGATATATGGTACCACTCATGGAATGCTTTGGATTGGAAGTATTTGAGCTCAAAAGTAGGCCTTATAGGTTTCATCTGGGCGAAATCGCCGCCTGGCGCTGCAGCGCCCAAAGTTGCAAAACGGGCCGCTGCAGCGGCATTTCGACAAAAATCTTATGAATCAGTTATTAGTTAATTAAATAGTAAGTCGCAAAATGGACCGCTGCAGCGCGCCATAGCCCGCTATAGCGGGCTGTAGCGGAAATTCATGAAAACTTTAGGAAGTCAGAAAAATAAAACTAATTGAACAGTATTTTTGCAAGTTGGACCGCTACAGCACACCATAGCGGATGGCTTCGGAGTTAGGGCACTTGATACTGGCCAGATTCTTCTCGGCCATCTTAAGCCAATTTAGTGCTCCATTAAACGTAGGCGTTCGGAGATGGAGGTAACAGTGCAGAATTCCATTGCCCGTATAGTGGGAAGATGATGAGAACCCTGACTGGGTGCGTGTTGTTGCCTAACGAAAAGGATAAAAGCACGTGTCTCTTGCGCATGTTGCACATTGCTTTTAATTAGGGCCTTCACTAAACTGGCCATAGGGTTGGACTCCTCAGGTCCGCCTGACGACGCGATCGTATTCTTAATTGGAGTAGGAGCGGATGGGGAACCAGGATTCATGATTGTAATTATAAGTATGAACTTAGAAACATAAATTTTTACTATAATTTCATTCATTCTTTTCTTTCTTAAAAGATAAGATACATGGATTCACAAAATATATAACTGAGATGAAACATAATAAGATATCCAAACATCCTAGTGGCAATACTCTACCCAAAAGGCAACGCAGAAGTCGTCATATGTGACTATGTGGCTCTTTCGAGCTAATCTCCTATAAAGCCAATACCAACAATGGCTCGCTGATCCCCTTAGTATGATCTCTACAATCTCTAGTTAGTACTTCTCGGGATAGGCTGTCTCTCGAAGTGCAGTAGTAAAATGATCCAGCCATTCCTTAGTGAGTGTTGAAAGGCTGGTGCCTCCAAAGGATGAATGGACAAGTATCTAATCCAGCACCTCAACTCCACGAGGCGACACTCCATCGATGACCCTTCCGTAGATCAGGCCATCTCGAAGGTCGCCTATCTAGTAGTCATCAAATATCCTAAGGTAGAACAAAAATGCTGACTGCGAGTATTCTATTACTAAGATAATTCAACCCATAAGTATTTTATTCGTATTTCATTATTACTTTCAAAAGTTCGTTCAAGTCTTAAAATGTCCATGTTAAAAATGCATAGTTTTAATCAAATTACTATGTGCGTTAAATTCCTATGGTGTCAACATTCTAAACATAGTCCACCTTTTTCATTTTTGAGACAACTTAATAAACTTTTGGATGATTACTTTGCACTACACTTAGTAACTTATGATCTTTGTCTGATCTAGAGAACAAATCATAAAGTAGATAGGAAAAAACTCCTTATCAGACACTTTATGATACTTCTCTGATACCAACTGTAGCTCCCCGCCCCGTCGCCGCGTGCAAAAGACGAGTATAATCATGATCAGCAGCGGAGCGGTGCGCTACTCACAATACTAAGTATAGTAGTGTAATAGAGTGCTTGTTACTAATACGTACATTGAATTTAGAAAGGTAAATATGAATCCAATATACGTTATCAATATATAAGTATTTCCAGTATGCTGATCACATCATAATACTAAGTATAGTAGTATAACAGAGTGCAGAAGCTAAAGTAAAATATCCAAAATACATTTATCACAGAGCAGTAGTAAACATTCATCTCAGAAAAGAAAAGTAAAATATATCCAAAGTTGTTACAAACTGATTTAAAAGATAAAATGCAAAGTCTATCTAAGGTACTGAAAGTAAGGCAGTAAGAAAAGGTGGAAAGATGCTCCACTAAGGCTCCACGTACTCCTCTAGGATCTTTTGTAGGTTCTCCTGCCCTATCTCCACAAACTACTCGGGATCTAGCAAATTGCTGGATCCCAAAAGTACCCCGTGTTAGACAAGAAGTCTAACATATTGCAACTAACTAAGCAATTATAAAGTAAATGCAATAGAAAGTAAAGTAAACACAACTACAAGAAATAATAGTAAAGGCACTACGTAACTGAAATTGTAAAGACTAAACAAGTAAAACTGCATCAAAACTAAATACTGAAAGTAAACAAAAATATAAACTACTCAGAAATCAATGTGAAAAGTCAAATGATGTACTATATGTCACTAGAATGATGTACCCAAATATGCCACAACACGGTATGCCACGATATATCACAGAACTATCACTGAAAGGCTATGAGTCGTACGGTTCAATGTATACATACACTCAGTTGGGAAGATAGTATGGTGATGCCGATGCATTCTGAGATTCCCCAGTCTATGTATGCAACATTCTGTAACCCATAATTTGTCACTAATAGTCATGCATCACTGCCTTAATGATTCATCAAACTCATGCTCATGTATATGCCCATGCTTCTATTCTATATGAGTAAAATCCAGAAATCCACAAAACTTTGAATACCGATAATGAATTCTAGGTCTCCATTGTGCAGAATCCTACTAAATGGATTCTGACTCCTAGCTTCTAGAATGATAATTAGTTAAAGTTGAAGATATATTTAAAGATCATTAGATGGGATGATTGTATACACATATTTAGTATGTTTGCAAGAAAGGTGGTTCTTATCACTCAGTTTGATTAAGCCACCCTAACGAAGCGATCTTCGATAGGATGCATCGCCCGTTGGCGATTTGTATCTCAAGCTAAGTTATTAAGATGAATAACTCATAATCACACTTAATGTCTTAAAGGAGGTGATTCTAATTACTTAGTTTGTTTGAGCCACACCTATTGAAGCGGTCTTTGCTATGAGGCATCGCCAGTTGGCGATTTTTATTTCAATCAAACTAAGGAAGAAATAAATGTTTAATACACTCTTGGTCTTAGGAGATTTACTCTAACGAGACTGTATTCATCTAATCCATTGGTATAGCACCTGCTCATAAGTTTACATTCGAGTGAATCAACCAATCTTGAATACTACTAAGGAAAATTAGCACTATGGGTATGCCATACTACACCAACCAATAATCTAGGTTCGCACAACTCTATTTAATTAATAAAAATTTATCAAGACTATAAGTTCTTATGCTAAATAGGTAAGTCCTATACAAGGCTCCAAGAAAATGTGATCAAGTATCACTTAATATAGATTCTACCACAAGGAAAGGTATCATTCTAATGTCTTAAGTGATTCCTACCACAAGGGGTTAAGATCAACTTTTAAGTTAAGAGATCATCTAAACTTCTACCTCAATGATTTATGCAAAGTCCTCCTATCTCAATGTATAATCAGATTTAGGCCTTTAAAATATTTCAAAAACGATCTTGTATTGAGATACTTAAGATCTCACACTCTAATGCTAGCACTCTAGGTTTTACTTATCATTTAGATTTAGGATAATCAGATCAGATGATTAAGTCATCTGATCATTCCTTACTCTAGGATTATGGGATTTAAATCAAAGATATTATTAGAGTTAGAACACTTATTAAATCAATAAGATTCTATGAATATTATTATGCTAATAGTTTTATTTATGACAAAATCAAGAATCCAAAGTTTGGATTCAGATTAAGCAATCACGCAGCTTATTATTAAGCTTAGCATGTCTAGTTCAAATATTTAAGATCCATACCAAATCAAATACATTATTGGAATAATGTCAATCTCATTATCTTATAATCAGTTAATTAAATTAAGTGTTTAAGAGTTTGGATCTTAATTAAGCAAGTTAGGGTTTGGCCCCTACTCATTCCTTGATTGAGATCAAGTATTCATTTATAAATTAATGACAAATCAGTGAATTAAGTATGTATTATTGGTGGCAATCTTAGACCTAGATCAAGTCTTAAAAGCTTGATCAAAGTCTTAAAACTTCTTAAGTTAATTAAGGTGATTAAGTTCTCCAATTTCAAATTTATTCAATTTATACATCAAAAATTAGCATACATTATTTTCATATATTTACCTTACTGTTATAAAGTATATTAACAGAAAAATTTACAAAAATAGAAAGTAATTAGGGCTAATCAAATCCTAAATCAATCCAAAGGATTAGCACATAATTATAAATCTAGCCATCATAATTTCATATAAATTGGCACATAAGTTTTATTTAATCATACAATTAATGAGAAACTAAGTTTGCTAAGATCCAATATATATAAACCCTAATTTTCACTAATCATGATTTAACAAAATTAAGGCATAAGCCAAAGTACAGAGATCAAAAAAATAATTCACATAGTACATTCATTCTACTTTTTATAAGGAGACTAATGGCACCCTGAACATGTAATTTGGTTAAGTATAATTGCTAATCAACCCTAATCAAGATCTACAATATTTAAGCAAAAATGGAAAATCTAACCATTATATGTCTAGTATTATTTTATATTCAGGTCCCTGAGGATTTTCTGATCAATTTCATATATAATATCATAGAGTTCGGACCTGTGGATTAAAAGTTATTCAATTAATACATTCTATATTTTTATTTAAATGATTTCCTATAATTTGAATAATTGAATTATTTTCCTTAAGAAAAATAATTCCAATTATTTGATTATAATTAAAACGGATTCGGCCCATTATCGAAAGGCGCGGGTCGGCCGGGGCCCGAAGACCCGGGACTGTCGTACCACGCGGGTCACTGGTCGGCCCGACCCACACTGGGGCTTCGTCCCCGTGCCTCCATCCCGACAGAAGGACCCGATTAGAGAAACCCTAATCAGTTAATTCTGGTGCATCCCAACCACGGCACGACCAACCAATGATCGCTATACGTTCACTGTGGTCAGGCGCACCGAACGGGACCCGAATCCCTCTGCGAGACGGTCCGGATCTGCCGAACCTTACTCACCTGAGGGATCCCACAATGGAGCTACTGTGGGGAGACAATTCTCCCCACAGAGGCCATGCCAGACCCAAGGCTCGATCCTTACACCTTCAGGGAGGTGAGACGGATCGAAGCCCCCTGGTCTGAGGGCTTGAGATGGTCTAGAACGCCGGGACCTTACACACCCGAGACGTTTCTTAAGGGACTTAACTTGATTGATTGATTTGATTAGTCAGGACTAGCTTAAGGCTCAATTTTGATACCTGTGAGTTCACTTTTACAATACGCATGTAATTGAATCAAAAGGAGGAAGGTATGAGCCTCATTGGCTCGAAACTGGTAAATGGGGGTACCTGGTTCGTCAGGATGGCTTGGGATGATCTATTGAGGGAATGACTAGCCTTAGCTAAGCTTCCAAATGCTACAAAGGATCCTAAACACCAAGAGAGCCTACTATCAGCGATTCGAGAGCTCCTAGGATCGCCTACGCAAGCTCGGGCAGACGATAATGGCGGAAAAGAGACATTAGGGAATTGAACTCAGTTAAGTAGCAAAGGAGTAGAAAGAGGATTGCTGAGGCTAATTATAGCCTCATACGAGCTCTGGGAAGCTTCCAGAGGGTTGGCTCGGGCTGGGAAAAGCCCGAGAGGTTTGACCAAGACCGAGCTCTCAATTTTCTTAATTGAGCTTGGTCGGGTCACGAGGCCCGATCGAGACCGATATGCCATTGAGGGAAGATCCCCAACGGCCAACTGAGGTGGAACGGGTAGTGGGGGACAGGCCAGGCTGTCCATGATCTGAAGGATTCCTTCAGTCATTTGCGGGTATGGCGAAGATGAAGATCCACAGTGCGGGTGTGATGTGGGCCGTCTGATGGATCAATCAGGACCGCGGAATGATCCTGATCCTTCGGATCCTAACGGTCAGACCCGACTGAATCCGCGCAGTAGGATTCACACGGCGCATCTAACGACAGGTCTTCGGTTCCGCGGGATCTGATCCTAGCCATTGGATAGGAAGGCGCAATTATGAGATGTGCGGGACTCCACTGTCGTGCGACCCTCACAGCGGATCCTGGCCGTTATTTTAGTTTTAGGGTAAAATTAAAAATTCAAATTGTTGGAAACCCTAAAATGCAATTAGACCATTTTAATTAAATGAGAATTATGGCCTAAATGATTTCCAAATTGCACCAAACATTCACCCCTAGCTAATTTGGGGGTGAAGAATTCAAAAATATAATCAGATTTTAATTCTGAGATCAAAATATTTTGAGTCTAAACTAGGGCATCTAGACTAATCAAATATCATTTTGGACTTAGAGAAGTCCAATGAACTTCAAATTTTTAAGATATGTTTCATTTGATATTATAAAAGCAATGGAATCAAAATTAATGATTACTTAGACCATAGATTAGCAAGGTAATAACCTAGAGTTGTTATAATAGCATTGGATATTTTTGCATTGGTTTCTAAGCATTTGATGTTTTCTCTTACTTTCAGTATTCAGACCTCAGTTCAGCTTTACTTTGTTCAGTCTTTATAGTTCAATTACTCAGTGCCTTTACCATTATTTTCTATAGTTTTGTTTACTATTTACTTGCATTTACTTTAGTGCTGCTTAGTTTAGTTGCAATGTGTTAGACTTATTGTCTAACACGAGGTACTTTTGGGATTCAAAAATTATTAGATCCCGAGCAGCTTGTTGAGACAGGGTAGGATGACTTGAAGGAGATCCAGGAGGAGTACGTGGAGCCTTAGTGAATCCGTCTTCCACCTTTTACTTTACTATTTTTGCTTTCAATACTTTAGATAGACCTTACTTTTGCCTCGTTCTAAATCAGTCTGTAATAATTCTGGATATATTTTACTTTTCTTTTCTGTGATGAATGCTACTACTATTATGTGATGAATATATTTAGGATATTTTGCTTTAGCTTTCGCACTCTATCTTATTACTACTATACTTAGAATTGTGATGTGATCAGCATACTGGAAATGCTGATATATTGGTAACATATATTAGATTCCAGTTTATCATTTTAAATCCAATGTACATATTAGTCTAATACTTAATATAAGTATTCTACTCCTATCTTAAGTATTGGTTCTCGATCCTACTCTTGGGTTCGAGTCAGCAGCCTTCAGTGTGGCTAGTTTTTAGTTAGCCTATTCGGGAAGAAGGGTTAGTTGTCTTCCCGAGTAGCGCACCGCTCCATCGCCGAATTATGGATTACCTCTTTTTTGTGCGCGGTGATGAGGCGGGGAGCTACAAAATTAAAATAGTTAGAATGGTTTAAATAAAAAATAAATGATATCACCATATTTTAGTATAGTCCCTTGCTTACTATTTGATTTTGTGCTATGCATTCCTTAAACTTTGTGTTTATTTTTCTTGGACATGACATATAAGAAAAATATTATTGCATGAAAATAAAAATATAGAATATTAGGATAACATTTGCATTGGGTTCAGTTTATTGGTGATCTGGCACATTTTACTCCATTGAACAGTGGTAAGGAGAAATAAGGGATACTTGGCATTACTCATTGAGGAGTGTTGTGCTATGTTTGGAATGCGTATAGTCTTGCAAACGTGCTTGACTCCTCAGCTATTTTTAGATGTGTCCACTGAAATAAAAATAAAATGACTAAAAGATATTTGCATAATATTTTTTGCCTCTTTAGCTTTACTATTCTGTTCTGTCTGCCCTAGCCTAAAAAGGCTTTGGGAGTATTGCTGGGCCAGATTGGCCAATTCTTTTTTATGCATATTATTTTAGTCAGCTATATTTTCCTGTCTTACCTGCTTACTTATATATATATATATATATATATATATATATATATATATATATATATATATGATGCTAAACTTTACTACTTACTATACATACCATTTTCATATTACTATTTTAAATCAGCATATGTCATATGATCATCAGCATATTTAGGATTAGACTTTACTTTCAGTACTTATACTTACTGTATTACATATGTATGCCTATTCTTAGTTTAGTTTGATTGAGGTGTGCTTTTGCCTCAATCCCTACTTAGCTATAAATGTTGTATTTATAGCTTATTATGTTCCTTGTTTGCTTAATGCTCCTATGCTAGATAGTTTTCTTTTGTTTAAGTGTAATATAATGATATTAATAAATGCTTAATAAATTTTTAGCCTAAAATATACTTAGACAATTGTCTAATATAATTTTTTTTTTATTAGCTTGGGCCCTGGCATTATGAAATTGATAATGTCAGATCTTGAGCAGTTTGAAAATCCAGTGCCTGAGGAGGAGCCTTACATAGTAGAGGTACAGTATATTGGAGCTGAAGATCCTTAGCTATTTTACATATTACTTGTGAGGATGAGTGATATGATTTTATTCTATTTCAAACTTTAATAATGTAATAATGCAGGTACTTGTGATAATGCTTACTTTTCTGCACTATATTTTTCTGAGCTATGCTTCAATTTGTTTCTTGTTGATGTATGGTGAATTGGATGTACTATATATTTTATATGCTTTCACACTCTGTATTTTATTTTGATTTAGTGACTGAATCTTTATATTCATTCTGTGCACATCCATCCATTATTAATGGATTGTGGATCTAACATAATTTAATAATAAATGAGGGATCTGCCAGAGTGGCACACCACTCATTGGGTCTAATCTTGTGGATTAGGGGGTGGGGCGCCACAGGAGAGGCCTCAACTTGCCTATGCCATGGAGGGGGGTATGGGGCACCGAACCAAGGAGAGGAGGCAGGTCCTATGCGACAGGAGGAAGAAGGAAAATGCATTTAAATGAATAATTAATTATTCATTTCTAATATTTAATTTATTAAAAATTTAGATTTGATAAACGCGTTCTGAAAAATTCCAAAAATTTAGCCTTAGCTAATTTGGGGGTAAGGAATTCAACGATAAAGTTGAATTTTGATTCCAATGATTATTTAATAAATCTATTTTCTGGTGCATTTAATTACACTAAAATATTTGCGAAAATCCTCAAACTCATCCAAAATATCACTCCTAGCTAATTTGGAATATTATCAAGCTCAATTTATTATGTAATATTCTTGTTAAGGATTCTGGCCTTAAGATCAACTGCCATAAATCAAATTTCTTCATTAACAACAAAGCCAACTCCAATTTAAAAAACTTTATTATAAAAAAGTTAGGTTTCAAAGAAGGTAAATTACCTTGGCATTCCTATTTTCAAAGGCCCTAAAAAATATGATCTATAATAGCCTCATTGATCAAATTTTAACAAAATTCATAATTGGAAAAACAATTATCTATCTCAAGAAGGTAGGCTCATATTGATTAAATACATCATCAACATTATCCCATTTTATTAACTTGAAGTTTCATCTCCAACTAAGTCTACTTTAAATAAAATTAAAATTATCTTCAACAAATTCTTTTAGGTTCATATAAAGGGAATAAATTAATTTGGATTAACTGGGATAATCTGATCTTCCTTATCAATGAGGGCGGGCTTGGTTTGAGGAACCGCAAGGCCCTCCATAATGCCTACTCTACCAAATTCTGGTGGAATTTCAAAAACACGAATAACCTTTGGATGCATATTCTTATAGCTAAATAATGTGTTTCCACTCATCTGATTCTTGTTTCCAAGAAAATCATAAATTCTTTAAATTGCAAAAGAATGTTGGAGACTATAGATCTTATCAAACACATCATTGATTGAGATAAGCTTGACTCTTCTTCTTTCTTCTAATGTGATTCTTGGAGCACTCTAGGCCCTCTTCATATAATTTGCAACCCCATCTTACCTAAGCTAACTTTAGGTGATTGTATTAATAAAAATAAGTCTTGGAACATCAACCTAATTCTTTCTATCATTCAACCTAGTATTCAATATACTCTTTAATTCAGCTCCTAATCTTGAAGCTAAAAAGCATGTGTAACAACCTTGGGTTGTTATCCAACTTAATTTAAGCATAATCATATCCTAATTATCATTTTATTAAGTTTGTCTAGTCATTAGAACCAAACCCTGAAGGTTTGGAGCAATTCAGAGCTCAATCGATTATTTTGGAATATTTTAATATTCAATTAATTAGAAAATTGATGTATTTATTTTGACCTCATAATCAAATTATGACTTCAACATTGCGATCATCACCCACAAATTAGCTAGGGGTGATATTTTGGACGTGTTTGGAAGTCGTCGAATTATATTAATGTTTTAATATAATTAAATGCGCAGAAAAATAAAATAATTTAAATAATCGTCGGAATCAAATTTCGACTTCGCCGTTGAATTCCTCACCCCCAAATTAGCTAGGGGTAAATTTTTGGGAATTTTCGGAGTGCGTTTCAAAAATTTGAGTTTTTAAATAATTAAGGAAATTAATTAGGTAATTATTCAGCCCCTCATCTGCAATTTCCCCCAAATTTTTATTACTTCCTGTCAGCCTCCTCTCCATAGCCGGCGCCCCCATGCTCAACCATGATGAGCTCTCACCTAGACTCATGATGGCTCCCTATAGACCCTAGCCCTCCTCCCATTCTCCTCTTCTCCTTTAAAGGAGAAGCACAGCCCTTCCCTCTTCCCTTGTTGTCCATCTAGAGCCCCTCACCCTCCCCTTCATTGTTAAGTTGTGCTGAAGAAGAAGGAGTTCCAAGTTCTTTGAGAAAATAGAGTACCCTCTTCCTCCTTCTTTCGCAAGGCTAAAGGTACCCCCTTGCTCTCCTCCTTATCTTTCTCATGTTGTTGCAATGCTTGAATGTATCCTTAGAAGCCCATAAGCATGTATGGAAGCTATTAAGGCTCTAAAAAGCATCATAGAAAACTGCTCTGTTTTCCTTGTATTCTGCATACCCTTGTATTCATCAGCATATTTCGTATAGTTAGGATGCTTCGTTTGTGCCAATTTTGATGTCAATGGAAAGGTACTGGAAAGACCTTTCCATTGATATATGACACCGCTCATGGAATGCTCTGGATTGAGAGTAATTGAGCTCGAAAGTAGGCCTTCCAGGTTTCATCATGGCGAAATCACCGTCTGGCACAGAGCACTGCAGCGGCATTTTTAAAAAGATTAAATAAATCCGTTAATTAATTAATTAAAACAACATTTCGCAAAATGGACCGCTACAGCGAAAATTTTTGAAAAAACTTTAGGAAATGTCAAAATAAATTAATAGAACAGTAATTTTACAAAATGAACCGCTGCCGCGCGCCTTAGCGCGCCGCAGCGGGTCGCAGCGCACCTTAGGGCGAAAAGCGCTACAGCGTCTGAATTTGCAAAATTATTAGAATTTCCTGAAAAATTGCCCAGTTTTGAATAAAATGGCCAAGACTTCACTGTTTTTGTATTTTAAGGTCCATATGACCCTAGTGGGACTAAATAATATCAAAGTTGAACATATTTTAGCTAAAATTGAACATTGCATAAAGTTTTATATGAAAAATTAAGTTAGAAACCTTGTCATATTTAATAAGTGCTCAAAACTTACTTTGTACCTAAAATGTATTGTGTAAATTGCTAGGTAGCTTAGAATTTCAGTGCCAATAATAATCTAAAATAATATTTAGGTTTTGAACCCTAGAAAATTAGAAAACGATCAAAATACCCCTAACCATAATTAGGTCATAACTTGACCAATTGAAGTCCAATTTGGGTCTACTCCTAGTTAAAGTACTCAATATAATATAGGGAAGCTATAGCCACTAAGTTTGTTAAAATTGGACACCAATTGAAAGAGTTAGCTTTTTAACCCCTCTTAACTTAAAAAATTTTCAATTCACCCTTAGAAATTCAATTGACTATAATTAATTCATTAGATCTCAAAATTTAGTGTTCTTGGACTCTATAAAATCTTTGAACAATAACTAACAGTAAACTGCATAAAAATTTAGGTTTCATTAAGTGTAAATTATAAAATTGTCCCTTATGTCAAAAATCTTAGTTGGGACCTATATGACCCATTTCTTATCTGAATTGAGTGAACTTACTGTCCATCTTTAAGTTATACAGTAAGGAATCATTTAGTACCAAGAAACTTCAATTTGGACCCTTAAATCAAAAGTTGACTTTTTAGACCCTTAGTTAGGGGCAAAATGGTCATTTTACCCAAAATTTAGGTTAAGTGCCCTTAACCTCTAATCTATGTTTAAATCACTCAAACCAATATTAGAATTATATTAGAATCATTTAAAGTAAGAAAAAAAAATTAGTCATTAGGTCAACTTAGTAAAATTCCCCAAAATTCTCTAAATCTTTTCCTTATGATCTTTCACCTGATATTAGGACTACTCCTAAGAGTAGGACTAGCTCATATGTTAGATTTCATTCATTAGATAGGTGGGTTATTCAATGAATAAATCCTTAGTTTTATTAGTTTCTAGATTTTACAACTTATTTGGATTATTTTATCTTTCAACATTAAATTTAGGATAGGAGATTCATCTTATTAAAATTGATTTACTTAATAGGGTTTACCTTAATCTTTAGATCACTTTTAGATTAAAATCTAGATCTTATGTCTTATCCTTTTGGATTATGTGATTAAGCCCAATCTCATGATATTTAATCCATAATTTGTAGCTTAGTAAATCTTAGATAGAACATTTGAATTCATCAAATTAGGATATTATAATTTATTAATTAAACTTATAATCGTACTTGATTGAATTAGATTAGAACCTGATCAATTTTAATCTTTAAACATATAAGGCTGTGCTTCTAAGTTACACTCAATAGTAAGAATTGGAGATCCTGAACTTGTGTAACTTAGAATAGTTAGAATGGTTAAATTAGATAACAACAGTGTCACCATGTATAGAAGAGTTCCTTGCTTACTTGATTAATTTTTGTTGCTACGTATTCCTTATATTTTGTGCTTAAATTTCTTGTTCATATCATATAAGAGAACTTTGTGCATTAAATGAAAACTTAGAATAATTAGGATAACAGTTATCTTTGGGTTCAGTATATTTAGTAGATTCGGATGCACATTTACCCTAATGGATAGCGGTAAGGAGTAATAAGTATGCTTAACATTACTCATTGAGGAGTGTGTGTTAAGCTTGGAACCCATATAGTCTTGTAGACGTGCTTGACTCCTCAGCTATTTCTGGACGTGTCCACAGAAATAAAGTAAAATAACTAAAAGATTCTGCATTTGTATTTACTGCCTCCTCAGTTATACTGCTGGATTCTGTCTGCCCTAGCCCAGAAAGGCTTTGGGGATTTTACCGGCCCGATGGCCATCTTTCTGATATGGCAATCTTTACATACCTGTTTCAGTTTTCAGCTTACTATGTACTGTGTTCTGATGGATATTTCAGTCAACTGTTTTTCCTTACTTACTTGCTCAATTATACATATTTAAAGGATGCTAGACTTTACAGCTTACTATACGTACCATATTCAAATTTTTGTCATTTAATTTGCATATGTCATATGGTCATCAGCATGTTTAGGAGTAGACTTTACTTTCAGTATTTTTACTTATTGTACTATACATGTATAAGCCCATTTCTTGCTTAATTATTGAGGTGTGCTTTTGCCTCATTTATTGCTTAGTTATAAATATTATATTTATAACTATCCCTATTTCTTTGTACGCTTACTGCACCTGTGATTTTAGTTTATTTTTGTTGTGCTTAAGTATAAAAATGGTGATATTAATAACTCATGCAAAATATTCAGCCTAAAATGTACTTAGATAATTGTATAACAAAATTTTTCTTTTATTGGCTGGGGCCTTAGCATTATGAAACCGATAATATCAGATTCAGATAGGTTTTAGGAGCTAGGTGTTGAAGCAAAGGTGCCTCACTTAGAGGAGGAGCTTCAGCTAGGAGAGCCGGATATTGCTTAATACCTTTTAGCCGCTTGTGAGGATGAGTGATTTATCTTTCAGTCTTTTAAACTATTTAAATGTTGTAATAATACAAGGACTATGACTGTAATTTACTTTATGCACTTTATTATTTTTTGAGCTATTTTATTACTATTTTTTATGTGATGCATGATGAATGGATGTACTATTTACTTTATTTAGCTTCCACACTCTGTCTGTATATCAGATTTAGTGACTGATCCTCAGATGTTCTGTGCACGTCCTTCCCTTATTAGTGGATTATGGATCTACCTAATCCAATAATAAGAAAGGGATTTGCACAAGTGACCCTCTGCTCCTTAGCTTAATATTTGTGGGCTTAGGGAGCGAGGCGCCACAGCATGCCACTGCTGAGTTAATTCATAATGACAATTTTAATCTTCTTTTACCTTAGAGCATTTATAGGAATCAAAAGCCTATTAATTTTAAACCTTAATTTTGGCATAACAATATCCTGAATTTACTTAGCTTGTTTATTTGGAGATTTCACTTCAATTATATTAGTGTTGATCAATAATTAAACAAAAAAAGCTTTCAGCATCCTTTTAAATGCCATTGATGTAACTTAAATAATGATAGTACTAAAAATGTTACTCACTTATTCTTCAATAATAACATCTCTCACTCTCTATGGAATAATTTCAATATGATTAAAGTGCATAATCAATTAGCTATTAATAGCAATAACCTCATTGAACATTGGAATGCTAACATTATTAAATCCAAGAAACTTCACATTGGAACCTGGTGGATGCTTATATTGTTTGGCACATTTTAACCACTCGTAATCTCAAAAAATATCAAAGTTATGAGTTCAATTTACACATAATCAAAATGAATATCATTAAGGATGTAAATTCCATTGTTAAAACTTTTCCCATCAATACTTTTAGCTGGAAAAACATTTTTAACTCCTATTTTAACAATGGAGATTAAATTAGGGGTCCGATTTCCCATGCATGTACTGGAGGTCATTGTGTTCTTCAATATTGTTGGCTCTTATTGGGGCCTTGTTGTTTCTGCTATGAGGTGGCTATGAATGTCTTTTGTGGCTCTTCTCTATTTTCTGATTGGTTGGGCTCTTTTTTTTTATTGTTGGAGATCAATTGGCAAGCTTCTCTTATCTGTTAGATAGGTTGTTGTTGGCCAGTTTTAGTGGCTGGGTTGTTGGCTGGATTGGTGGCATTCTGTTCTTGTATGTTGGTGGATGGGTGGACAGTTGTTCTTGGTGGTTTATGGTTTCATTTGTGGATTTTCTATTCATCTTGTTCATGTTAGTTGTTATGTGATTGCTGGTTTTTTGCATTGTTGGTTTGCTGGAGCTTCTCTACTCGTTTATTTGGATGGTTTCTCTATTTGCACTAGTTGGTTTGCTGGGGATCCTTTGTTTTGGTGGCTGTGTTGATTCATTTTCATTGGTAGTTTGCAATGTTGGTTCACCGGGCTATTGGCTGTCAGGTGGTTTGCTCGATGGCAAGCTGCTCTTGTCTGCTGGCTGAGCTGTTGTTGGTGAGTTTCGCTAGCTCACGGCTCGTGGCCGATTTTGTTGGCTGGCTAGGTCCCTTTTTCTTGGTTTTGCTAGCTGGCCATTGGTTTCCGATGGCCTCCCATTGTCGTTGCAGCGGCTGTGATGCTTTGTATGTTCATTTCTTTTGGTGCAGGTTCCTTGGTTTGTTGTGCTTTCTGGGTGATTTGTACCGAAGATGTCTCCTGCTTTGAGCTGAGCTTCCTATGCCGTTATTGTGTTTGGTTACTTTTCCTTTTGGATGTTTTGGCCCAGCTTTCAATTTTTGTTTGGGCTCTTGGCTTCCTTCAGCTATTGTTGGCCAGTTACTTGGTGCAGCTTTCTCCATCTTTGCGGATGCTTCCTCCTATCAGCTACAGGTAGGGTATACAAGTAATGTTTTGATTCTGCTTGGTCATATATTCTCTTGCAGGTTTGTTGTTTGCTCTTTCTAGACTTGTTGAGGCTTGATTGCATAAGTTGGTTTGGTTTTGTTTGTTTGGTTGGAGATTATTGATATCTCTTTGTTGTTTTGCTCTTTTTTTCTATGAGGTCCTTTTAGGTTATATGCCTTGGGACTTGATTTTTTTTGAGTTGGCTTTAAATTTTTAGTATTAGGCTTTAAATCTATTACTTAGTGATGGTAGATATGATTTGGTTATGGGGTGACCTGTGGAATTATGTAGGGGCCGAGCAAAGGAAAATGGAATACCAATAATGTTAAAAATATATTAAGCTAGTAAAAGAGGGTTTATTGTAAGTACTTGAACCACCATGAAGGGGTGGAAGACATTTTTATATGAAAAAGTGATAATGAGGGTTGAAAAATGTTATGCTTATATAAGAATATATATCAAAAAATATTCAGTAAATAGAAAACTTTTTTTTTTAATTTTTACATATATGCATCACAAAAAAATATAGTTAACAAATAATCTACTTATACATTAGATTAACACATTAACTATATATATTAGTGTATACTAATATGTAGCAATACTCATAAGAGTTTTAGGCATTCATTTATTCAAATCCTAACTCGATTAAGAAATGAATTATCTTCATAATGTTTTGTTTCCCATTAATTAGTATTTATCGTTATATGCTAATTATATCCTTAAATTGATTTTGCAAGCCATTAATTTCTGTAGATTCTTAAATTTAATGCCATGTGCTGATAATGTTTACACGTGTAAATAATTAATCTGGAGCAATAAAATTTGCAAGTGGCATGCCGGAGCTCGATTTAAGATAAAAATCATATTTTTTTCGCTTGTAATTCTATGATTTGGCCCTTCAAAAGGGCCTTTTTAAGAATTTGCTTGGAAAAAAAAAAAAAAAAAAAAAAAGACAAAATTCCAATTTTCTTAAGAACTTATCTTGCAGAGCAAGAAAGCAAATGAGAGCTGTTAAAAGTAGGCATTTGACATGCCAACTGCTTTGTTCGCAACTGGTGTGTCCTTTTTCCCTTCTTTCGCATGTCTTTCAGGAATGCAATTTAGAGACAGCAATCTTATTTTCATATCTATGAAAAAGTAGGATGAATCTTCGAATCTGCTTAGCATCAATCTGTTGCCAGAATTAACCATGCATGCATTTATATGCACCCAAGTCAAAAGCATAAATAAATTCTATCGAACTTTATTGTTCTTTCTTAGATAATAGAAGGAGGCGAAAGCTTTCTATTTTAAGCGCTTTTTCTTTTTTTGAGCAAAATAAAGGTTAATTTACACTGAAGCAGCTAGCAGTGTCGACTGTTGAATGTTGGGAGAAGAAAAACGCTAATGGCGTTTGTGTTCCTAAGCTCGCCACGTGGTAGGGTTTCCCGACAATTTTTTCGCAATTGCACAGAGAGGAGGCGATGGATCACGAATGTAGGGTTTAGGTAGTTTAATAGGCCGTTAGTGGGTAGTTGGTTGGTTACAAGGCTAATCTACGTTGCAACAAAACTTTCCAAAGAAGGCAAGATTCTGCATCTCTGAGGTCAATGTTTGATAAGTAAGGATTGAAGGCACAAATTTTATAAAGAGAAATGCTAGATTTTGATATATAGATAAATGTTATTTAGATTTGTTGATATCAAGAAAACTCATTCAATAAAATTTGAGATTATTTATTTAGTTAGTATTTTATTTTTTTTTTATTAAAATAATATAAATATTATTTTCAAAATTTGTATTGAAATATATCCAAATCTTATTAGATGGACTTTTATGGATGCCAGGTCAACGGGTCTAAATATTATTTTTTAAAATTTAATACAAATTTTAAAAATAATATTTGTATTATTTTAATGTAAATAAATAAAAACTAATGAAATATGTTCAAATTCTATTGGATGGATTATATTTATAAATATGTATGCTTATTTTTAACCTACTTTTAATTTTTTTTTTTTTTTTTAACTTAAAATGCATACTTATTTTAAGTGAATAAAAAATAATGTTAATATAAATTAATCAAGAAGAAATAATATGTTTACATATAGCCTCAATTTTCATTATTTGGTTGATGTTATTCTTCTGTGGAACCTAATTTCATCAGCCAATATTTTTGTCAGTAAAACCTTTATATGATGTTGTTAAGGCAATGATTTTTTATGGCAATGATTTTTTATGAGAATGTAAGTGCATAATTATATATATTATTTACATTAATATAAAGTAGTTTTTATAAAGGAATTAGGGGTGTTCTTTTTATAATTTATTTTATAAATTATTTAAGTTTTTATATTTAATTTATTAAAGCTACTAAATATTTCCTATTCATAAATAAAATTTAGTCACCTTTTTTTGAAAATTTTGGTTCTTCTGATTTTTTTGAGTTGTGATCAGATCTTGTTTTGAGTTGAACTAGTTCATATTCGAACTTAGAATTTTTGAGTTGAGTCTGACTAAAACTTGATGAACCTGAAGGCTCAAAAATTGAGCCCGACTCGAATTTGTTCGATTTCAAGTCAATTTTGAGTCATTTCGAATCAAATCAAATAGAGCTCGAGCCAACTCAAACTTAAATCAAATCGAAGATTTAAATTCTAGAAAACATTTGGAATTGTCGGGCCTATTTGCAATGAGTGCTCCTCTTTTAACTTTGGTGGAGTGCTTCTTAGTAACGTTTGATGATGTATATAATTGTACCGTATTATATATTTTTTATTTTATTGAAATAAAAATTAGTGAACCCAAATTAAGCTCAAAATTACATCAACAAACTTACACAAAAATTAGTGATGTATGATGATGTGTTAATTCAATATATAAATAAATTATTGGTTGAATACATTTTTTGTACGACATATATGTAAAAATTAAAAAATTATATTAATCATGAATATTTTTTTGATGTATATTCTTATATAAGCATAGCATTGGCTGTCCTCACTTTGTGTATGTATGATATGATGATGTTTTGATATTTTGATGATTAGCTAATCTTTCTATTTTTTAGTCTTAAAAATACACTCTTCTCTTGTAATAGTTATTTTATTTAATAATTTCGAGCTAACCTTTCAAATGCTAAGAAAAATATTTATTATATTTTTTTAAATCTTTAAATGAGATTTTGCCTAGATATCACAGATATCTATTTCCCCTTTCAATTACTCAAATTTTATGTGATACATCTAGCCTCAATATGTGCAAGAAACATGATATTATTACTGCTCTTAGCTTGATCATAGAAGGTATTTGGAAAGAAAGAAACGTAAGAATATTTAGTAATTATGTGACGTAAGTGGAAACATTCTGATAAATTTGAATTTCTTCAATTCTAAAAGGCTGATCTCAACTCAAGGTATTAATCTGTTGAACCACTTACTATTTTGCCTAGAGATCACATTGTAATAGGTATTTTATTTAATAATTTGGAGCTAATCTTTTAAATGTTAAGAAAAATATTTATTAAAATTTTTTTAATCTTTAAAAGAGAAAAAAAACAAAAAAACTCAGGTACCACTCTCTCTGTACACTGCAGCAAGTAGATTCTAGCCAGCTGAGCATTCATTAACAGCGTTTATTACACGTCATGCCTCAAAAGCTGGGCCCCCTCTACAAAAATAAAAAAAAAATAAAAAGTTATTGATTGAATATAATTTTTGATAAGATTTATCTACAAAAATTATAAAAAAAAAAATTTTTAATTAGTCATAAATATTTTTTATGTATATTCTTATATAACTATAATATTGTCCAAAAATAATTGGGAAATGATATTTATATGTGACACCTACAAAAATTTATCAAATAATATTTTCAATATAAATTTTAAAAATAATATTTATATTATTTTAATATAAATAAATAATTATTAATAAAATAATATTTTAAATATCAAATCAACATATCTAATATTTTTCAAAAAGAATATTAAAATAATTTTGTAGCTCTTGCATTTAAATTTTTGACAATTATGGGCCACATATCCAATATTTTTAAGAAAAAATATTATTAAATTCAATATCATTCACAAATCTTTTTTCAATAATATTTGGCAATTCAAAATATTTAAGTAGAACTAATGTTCTTAGAGAAATAGATAAAAATAAAAAATAAAAAAATAGGAAGGGAATTTTGAATTCGTTATAATTTTAAATTTTTAAATCTTACAAAAATAAGATAAATATTATTTTTTATGAATAACACTAAAATCGTATTTAATAAAAGTTATAAGAAATAAATATAAAATCATTTAATAAAAAATTAATTTTGTTATATATATATATATATATATATATAAATGGTGTTGTAGCGGCTCAAGATTTATTATCACATATCATGAGTTTAAATCTCATTAGTCACACATAAGCTATATATATATATATATATATATATATATATATATATATATACATATATATTATAATTATTATTTTTTGATAGATTTTTTTATATTCTAGATGTTAATGATTATAATTTTTAGATTATTATTATACTTACACATTAGTGTACATTAAAATTAATAGATGATGTGTTACTATAATGTGTAAGTAGATGATATTTTTTATGAGACTTATATACAAAATTAAAAAAAAAAAATTTATTAGTCCTAAATATTTTTTGATATATATTCTTGTACAAACATAACATTTTTCTAATTTTTATGAAATAAAATAATTTTTGACTTGTTTGTTATCTCTTTTAATCTCATTTTAAATTTCTTAATTTTAAAATAAAATTTAAATTATATTTTGAGAACTAATTTAATTATATGGGCTTTAAATATCTTTAGAAAAATGCAAAAAAAGAAAAAAGAAAATGGGCCACAATATTCACTAAGAAAATATTCCATTAATACCCTCAAAGATGTAGGCTCGGGCTAATATACAATTCATGGCCCGAAGATAGATTTATTATGATAAATATTATCAATTCTCTTAAAAATGCAAAAATATAATCAAAATTAAAGCTCAAATCTAACTTCATTTTGAGACAAATTTTTAATAGTCTTTGTAGGGTTCCAAGTTTATGCCTAATAGTGTTGTGATCTAATGGTTAGATATATTAATAGTATTTTTGTCTCGTTGAAGTTTGATCTTCTTTGAAATAAAATAATGATAGATTTATTGTATAATGAATAGGGCTCACTTTGAGTTGTGATCAAAGTTAATTTGATTCTATTGATTTGTAAGCACTAGCAATGCCCATATCTGAACTATGGATTCCATACCAGTTATTTTGATTAGTTAGTCAACTCTATTGCACGCTTCATCTTCGATCATCCGGAAGAAGACGATATTTTCGTGCGACATCGTCCGTCTTAGGAAGACGCGAAGCTCCGAACCTGCATTTGTGCGTCAGATTTCTCCACGTGGATACGAAAAAGCGTCAAATTTATCGTAAAACTGTTACCGCCCTATTTATATGACAGTGAAAATTTTATCTCAAAATCTTACTTTATCTTGCATTTTCTTGAGGTCAAGCTCATGAACTATTAAATTTCAGATAAAATTTTTACTTTTTGCACTTAAATTACTTCACGACGAACAACCCACTCTGAATTACAATTCTATATATAGTATGAAGGAATAATGGTAGAATTTTGATTCATATACAAATCATTCACACTTTGAAAATATAATATTTACATATTTAACAAAAAACCATATCTTCAGCTTATAAGCATTTAAAAAATAAGTAAATTTGAGATGTCATATCCATTAGAAATTTATAATCAAGATTATAATTTTAGAAATATTAAATTATGGGTATTAGATATATATTATTAAAAATTTAAATGCTCATATATATTAATTTCTTAAGAACAATAAAATCCTAAAAAATGATGAAAAGTAAGGAAATACTAAAGAAAAAAGCTCAAATAAAAATAAAATAAAATTAAATAACAATATTATTATTTTTACTATTATAGTGTGTTTTTTGTTTAAAAAATATTAATATTTAATAAGATAACGAATATATCAAAAGTATATAGAATTTAATTTGTAAGAAAATAATTGATTGAATGTAGTATTAAAATTTTGTTACATAGTTTTTATATATTTCTTAAAAAATATAAATAATTAGGATTTAAAAAATTAAATGTAATAAAAAATTATTATTAAATCTATTTTTTTTTATAAAAATATATATTTTAAATTTTAAATTCTAATGATTCGTATTTTTTTCTTGAGATTTTGAGAGAAACTAACATTATTTTCGCGTGATTTTAGAATAAAGCAGGAAAAAGCGATGTGACATCCTTAAAGACAAGTACTAAAAAGAATAATGAGGGCCACGTGACCCCATATCAAGGGACCCACTCCAGTCACCAAAGTCTGGCAAAAAAATGTGTTGGCCCATTACAGCCTGTTCATCTAAGTTGACATTGGCTCCTTCTATACATTTCACATAACTCTTTTTGCACTTCAGTTAATCTTTAATATCAATTATTTGTGTTCTTCATTAAAATTATAATATTTGAATATAAAATACATTAATTCCTTTTTCATATTTCTTTTTTAATTATATTTTATTTTGCTTATTTATATCCAAACAATAAAGAGATTGTATAATCTTTGTGAGTATTTTCTTTCAATAAAGAAATACAAAAATATTTTTATCTCATAAAAATTATAATTAAATGTAAATTAAGAATATATATTTTAAATTTAAATCCTAATATTTTTATTAGAGTTATTTTTGGAGCAAAATAATTTTTTTTATTATTTAAATAGTTCATTTTTATTGCTAAATATAATGAATGAAAAAGCGGATTAGACCAGCTTGTTCGAACGGCTCAACGACGAATCGGTCGTCAGCCCGATTTATTTAACTCTGTTAGTTTTCATTGGACCGACCTAAAATATGTCGATTTTACGGTTTAACCGATGAACTATAAAGTCGAACCGGTTTTAATAAAACCAAGCAGTTCGAATTTCTAAGAAAAAAAAGCGCAGTGCACTACCCTCAACCCATATACCCCACCACGGCCTAACGCCGCCATGGTAAAAAGAAGTGGCAATGGGTTATTTATAACAGCATAATAAATTTTGTTTTATTTAGCTCATGTGTGACTACACAACACACTTAGAAAAAGAGAATAATTTTAGGGACTTTAGAATTATAAACTAACTTTTAATAATAAATTTTTGTTGATGAAGAGCAATCTTGGAAGCGTGTCACAGCGCCTCGACACCTGAGAGATGGGCACTATAGCGCGCAACTGTGCCCGCGGCTCCGCAAGCACAAATTTCAGCCGCTATAAATATTCTTAAGCCCTCTTTTGAGGTTAAGAGTTGAAAATATATAAAAAATCTCAACCTCCATTTGGCTTTGTGTGTGGTAGCTGCTCCATTGAAGAAAGAAGAATAGCTCATAGGGTTTGCAAATCCTAACGCATTGTAATCTTCTCTCTACATAGTGAGATCGTTTTGTTCTCTCTCTGTGAATATAGGTGTTAGCACCAAAATATGTAAATCTTTGTCTTTGTGTTGTGATTGTGCTTGCATATGAATTTTTACTGTTTTATTTTGATTTACTCCTGTATTGTTAAAATAGAAATGCTATTTGGACCTACTGATGTGGCACCCAAAAAAGCCCCACCCAATAGGATTTGAGCATATTTTATTAGTATTTTTTTATTTTCATTAAAATAATATAAATATTATTTTTAATGTTTGTACTGAAATCATGTTCAAATTTTATTGGGTAAACTTTTTTGGGTGCCACATCAACGAGTTGAAATAGCATTTCTCATTCTTAAAACACTACCACCTCAATAATTTGTTTTTATAAAATTTAAAACAATAAAAAATTTATAATTAAAAATGAGTATTAAGAATTACATTTATTAAAATTACCAAAAAATTAATCATTTAATTAACTAATTAAGTAAGCTAAAATGATAAAATATGCTTAAATGTATTCTTAATTAACCTAATAAAATTTTCCTAAGATTTTGATTTCATTCTCAATTAATCTATATTAACAAGTGCGAACAACATTTCTCCCATTCAAGCTTTGAATCTTCCCCCTTACTAAGCATGATCCCCCCCCCCGATCAATTGAGTCGAAACTTCCCCTTTGTATCTATTACTCCATGTATGTACCTTGGTAGCGAGTGATTAATACAGCAAGCTAATACCCCATCAATAACGTATTTTCTAGCCTCATATACCGAGCGAGATTTAGAGATGAAGCGGGCAAGCAACATCGTGTCTTTCAAGAATCAGGAAGTAGTGCGAGTAGGCTATGAGAAGTCAATCAAAGCCATCTCAGGCAGATACCGATGTTTGCTCAGTGCCTTTTCCAAATCTTGTTCCGAGCTATGACTTGTTTAGTCTGCTGAGCCAAGACCTGACCTGCTAAGCTAGGCCTTACTTTGCTCTCTCTCTTTCTTCTTACTTTACTAGATTCTTAATATAGCGCCTGACTTCTATTGTATCGCTCGCCTCCTTTGAAAGAAGAACTTGATTCTGAAATAACCAGACTAGCTTTAGGGCTTTTATATGCCTTTTTTTTATATGGTCTAAGATTTTGGTTATGGCGGAGAGTGGGGAGTGAAAACACCAATGCAACAGAGAACGACCGCATTACGACAGAAGACAGACAGAAGGGCGACACCTTTTCCAAGTGGTTTATCTTAGTGTGCTAGCCGCAGCTTCATTTCATATAGTATAGCGAGAACTTTTTCTCTTTATCAGTGCTTATTCCCCGCTGATAGATTGTGAAAGAAAATATATCGTTTATGATATGCTACTCAAAGGCAATTTGCAAGAGCGTTGTTTCAGAGTAATTGAGTTGAGCAGAGTTTGATCTTTAGTTTCACTAACATTCTTTGCTACACTAGTTCATAGTGAAATGCTTCACGCCTGAGCTTAGTGTTAGAATGTCATGTTAGAATTCAGTATCTAATCTTTCAAATTCAATTGAAACATCTATACAGCTTAGATCCATCTTGAAAGAAAAATTTACTGGCTTTAGAGACCGTCAATGAAGAACGTAGTTCTATTATAGCCCGTCCTTATGTTATGGCAAGTGGTCTACGAAAAAGGCGGTGATACTTTCTCTCATAGTTCGAGAATTTAAAAATGAACAAACTAAGCTAATGAGTTCAACAAAGAACTCTTTAATTGAAAGCTTGAATTTGAGCAAGTATGGTATGTTTGAAGCAGGGAACTAACATTCTTGACTGGGTCATAAACTGAGTGGGAAACCAACGTTCTTTTCGAGAGCGTGTCATAAGCATTTTCGAGAGCACGCCACAACGCCTTCCTCCAACCTGCTTCTCCCTTTTCCTTTATAACAATCTCCAAGTCAGCTCTCATGTGCTCCATATGAGAGCTAACTATTTTAAACTCTCTATCAATGCAGTTATACCATATTGGTTGCTTAGGTATTCGCCTCCAAAGGGAATTAAGTCGATCATAGTTCCAACAAATGAGAAGCCTAAAATGCTTCTCCACATTCACCAAGGTTTTGTAATAGGTGAATTTTTGAACTGTGAGCACATTTGTCATCATATCCGTGAGATTATCTTTAGTATCAATCTTCTTCAGCAAGATCTCACATTCTTCAATTACATCTCGGACGAAATGGTGTCGGACATCAATATGTTTTGTGCAAGCATGACAGACCGGATTAGTAGCCAAAAATATAGCGCTCTTGCTATCACAATGAACTACTACTTCCTTTTGCTTCACACCCAAATCTTCCAGCAATTCTTTCATCCAAATAGCTTCCTTGAACGCTTCAATGACTGTCATATATTCAGCTTCTGTCGTAGACAGAGCAACTGTAGACTAAAGAGTTGACATCCATCCTACTAAACCTCTTACTAAAGTAAATACATAACCAGTTATTGATCATCTTTGATCTAAATCTCTGGCATAGTTAGAGTTGACATATCCAATGCATAAGTCAGCTATTAAAGACTGCTTCTAAATTAATATGCTAACACCAATTGTAGCTTTTAGGTACCGAAAAATCCCTATCATTGCTTGCTAGTGATCATTCCCAGGATTGTACATATATTGGCTTACAACTCCAATAGCTTGAGTCAAATACGATCTAGTACAAACTATGATATACATTAAGCTCCTAACTGTACTAACATAAGGCATTGTGTGCATTTCTTCTTTTTAAAGATCTATCTTTAGATATTGCTCTGCAGACAAGCAAAAGTGAGGTGCTAGAGGTATACTCACAAATCTTATAATATCTTCAATTCTAAACTTTCTCAGCACCTTCTCCAAATACCTCTTTTGGGTAAGCCAAATCTTCCCAGCTATTATGTCCCTATAAATTTCAATTCCCAAAATTTTCTTTGCCTCTCCTAAGTTCTTCATTTCAAAGTTCTTTGACAATTGATCCTTCATATTATTCATCTCTGTCTGATCTGAAGTAGCTATTAACATGTAATTGACATACAATAATAAATAAATGAAGTTATCTTGAGGCAACTTCTTGAAGACACACAATGGTTAAACTTGCTTCTTTGGTACTCCTCCTTTTGCATGAATTAGTCAAATTTATTTTACTATTGTCTTGATGATTGCTTTAGCCCATAAAGAGACTTGTCCAATTTGCATACCAAGTCTCATTTTCCTGGCTCACTGTACCCTGGGGGCTGTGCCATAAAGATCTCCTCCTCTAGTTCTCCGTGCAAGAATGTTGTTTTAACATCAAGTTGCTCAAGCAACAAATTAAATTGTGCCACCAAAGCTAATAGCACGTGAATCAATGAGTGCTTAACAACTAGGGAGAACACTTCATCATAGTCGATCCCTTCTTTCTGAGCAAAGCCCTTGGCCACTAATCTTGCTTTGTAGCGCACATCAGCTTCTAAGGATCCTTCTTTCTTGCATACACCCACTTGCACCCAATAGCCTTTTTTTCTGGATGAAGTTTCTCCAATCTCCATGCTTTATTTTTGTGAGAAGACTCCATCTCTTCATCCATAGCCTGCATCCAAAAATTTCCTTTTAAGCCCGTCACCGCTTATTTGTAATGGGAGGGAACCTCATCCTCTAGTACGGACAATGCATACGTGACGTTGTCTCTGAGCCGGGTTGGCTGCTGAGATGCATTCCTTTTGGGTCTATCTCTAGCAATTGACTTCTGAACTGGAGTCTCACCATCAATATTAATTTGTTCTTCATCATCACAAATGTAGTCTTCATATGTAGGAATATCCTCGATGTGATTAGTTATTTACTAACCGTGTCCTACGGGTGTGATCAACTAGGCTGAGGGACATACATTAAAGTAACGGACCGAGAGACTTAGCCATCGAACGAACCGAGTGCTTTCCTTGTCCGAGCCGAGATTTCATTTCAGTTAGGAGACCAAAGTCAAGTAAAAGTAGAAGGACGATAACAAGGATTCAAACCATCGAACCGAAAGATGTCTGAACAGAAGTTCCCATTTCCCTGGGCAAGGGGGCGGGGAGATGACGTGACAGTCAGGCATTGGAGGAGCTGTGTACGTGGCAGTTCAAGCTGTCGAACATTCAGCATTGTGACAGAGATGGACGTCTTGTCAAGAGATGAGCATTTTTCCAGTCATTCGTACGCATGCATCAGGACCATCCACTTTGTCTTTGCTTACCTAACCAAATGAGAAGGGAAGCCCATGAGGTTCTTATATAATTAGATAAGCTTTTCCAGAGCGATTCCTATTTGGTATGCAACGTCATCTTCGTCTGTTCCGTGTACCTTAAGGATCAAGCATACCTCTGCTCGGTAAGTGAATAAGAGTGCCAAGGGTCAGCAGTTCGTCTCCCTTTTGATTAGCGTGCACAACCATTCATTATCATTCTTGGTTTGACTTTGGAAAAGACGATTCTGATTAGAATGGCTTCCATGACGAGGAGACAGAAAAAAGTTCGCTCCTTCCCTGCAAAACGACTAGAACTTGTATGAAAGGCCATACTAGTCAATGCATCACATTTGATCAAGAATTAAATTTTGTGATAGCACGGTCCTCCCAATGGGTAGGATAACAAGTTCCGCCTCCGGCTCTGTCTTATAGGTCGCCGGTCGACACGCTCTTATCTTAGGCTTTGCCTTTTCCAGACAGAATTTCCCCGCTTTGCTGCCCCAATTTGCTTCGGGAGGGCCTCCTTCCCCATTTACTTACAAGCTTTGATCGAACCCTAGTTGAGGTGAAGTAAATTCGTTTCCCATATGCCTTAGACACCCACTTCATACTCTCTTCACGTAAGTCCTCTCAAATGGGTGCAATTTAGCTATTAAATTGTGAGTCGCTAGACGAAGGGCAATTCGGTGAGCTGTTAGGATCGACCAACTGGATAGATGGGAGCCGATTAAATAGTCGAATCGAAGAGCCGATAGGGAGTCAATAGAAGGAGAGACGAATGAATGGAATCAATCCGTTAGTTCACAATTCAATAGATTAGGTTAGGAATGCAGCGCATTAGCCCAAATATTTTTTTCAAGAAATTGAAAAAGAATACAAAGTTTAATAAACTGAGAAAAAAAAGAGAGGTAATGGTCTGCGTTGCGTGTGATAATTATGAGAGAAATTATCTCATAAAATCATGAAATTTTTAAAATTAATAATTAAATGCAATAATTATTGGAACTGAAATAAATATAATAAAATATAATATTAAAAATTCAAAATATTATATTTAGCCTGGAATTTTTTTGTATGAAGCTCAAATAAATTTTAAAAATTTCAAATGTATGAAGCTCACATAAGAACTATCTCCTCCAGGCTAAATATAATACATGATTATTATGTTTATCTTGTTGTTTGGAAGCAGAGATGAACCCTAGGTAGTTTGGATCGGACAAAGTAGTGTTGACATATTATGGGTGTTTGACACAAGGCATTTTTGGGATAGATAAAGCCCAAGCACCCAAGCGAGGTCCAAAAGTTCATATATATATATATATATGCGAGGTCCAAAGAGGAGATAGTTCTTCCTTGTTGAGAATCAAACTACACAAAAGCAAGAAATAAAACACACAATCACAGACAACAACAAATTTACGTGGTTCAATATAAATATTTACATTCACAAGGAGGGAGTATGAGGATTTCACTATAAGAGAAAAGATTAGAATTAAGGTTTCTCAAAACACTCACCGAAACCCAATAATGAAGTTTCCTCCAAGAGTTTCCCACACGCATACAACTCTCGGGTGCCTTAAAATCGGCTTCAAAATGCATATAAACTCCGTAATCGCCGAAATTTGCCATAGGGATGCATTCCTTTGGGCCTGAATCGCTGCAAGCACTTTGGCTTGGGCACCCAGCACTCGGGCTAAGACTCTATTAACAGGTGCTTGGGCGCTTGACTCTCTGGTCAAGAAGTTCCTGGGGCGTTTGGATGCCTAGACCCTTGCTTTTGGGGCGCCTAGGCACGCTTGGTCGCCCATGCCTCGATTGCTTGGAGTTGGGGCACGCCCAGAACTCGCTTGGGTGCTTGGGCTTTATCTATCCCAAAAATGCCTTGTGTCAAACACCCATAACATGTCAACACTACTTTGTCCGATCCAAACTACCTCGGGTTCATCTCTGCTTCCAAACAACAAGATAAACACAATAATCATGTTGCAAAGAGGACATCTTGTAACTTTAATTAGCAACATAATGCTTAGCTCTTAAATATCTACAAAATGGGAGAATCGTCAACACAAGCAACTTAATAAGAAAATATTAATTAGTAAATCTACAAAATAATATAAGTTCATATACTAAAAAGACCTTAATGACCTTACTAATCGTGAAATTGAGCTGAGTTGAACTCGAAAAATGCCAAGTTCGAGCTTGAACTCAAGCTCAGCACAAGCTTGTTTTGTCAAGCTCCAATTAGCTTGATAACAAGTTCCATAAACAAACAAAATAAGCTTTTGGTGTAATAATTTAAGAATTTAGTTAAAGTAAAATAATGATTTACATTTATTAATATTACCGTCGAATAGTATATTATTTACTACTGTATCATATATAAATGAGATTTCTTAATAAGTTAATAAATTGAGCTTGATTAGTGATCCCATCAACTTGCTGAGCTCGAGTTCACTCACGAGCTAGCTTGCCTCATTTTCATTTTTAGACCATATTGATGGTTTGAGTACTAGGTGGCATTTGGCATTGACTAAATGCATATGGACTCTAGCTTAATGAGTATCCTTGAGCTTATCATAGTAACTAGAGTTTATCCATTTAATAATAACTATATATATGATAATGATTTTAGTACTAATCATTTATAATTTAAAAGCTTATGAAAAGCAATTTATTTAATTTATAATAGTTATTATTTTTCTAATTGATGATGATTAAAAAATGATATATGAAATAATTTATAATATATTGTTACTATATTAACATAAAATAATTGTTTGCAACATATTAATTAGGAATACTAATTAATAATTAAGAGTATTATAAAGTGCTTAAATGGATATAAATATTCAATATTTATAATTGATAATTATTAATATAGTAAAAAAGATAATATTTCATCACAAAATACTTATTAATACTAATATATCTAGCACACCCCAATTGTGTGCTAGATAGTAAATGGCTAAATTTATTTTAATTGACTAGTACTAACGGTACTCATGATTCACATATTATCCAAGTTAGAATATTCATGATAGATTGCTTTTATGAGTAAAACATCTTTCTGTTGTGTGTAATATCTAAAACAGTTAAAATCCTTCATTTATTCCGTTGATGCATAGTTTCTAAATGGCTCTCTCTGATTACTTTGAGCTTGGCTCGTTTATGTCAAATTTATGGCCATCCGTTATGGCAGGTGTCAACGGGTGCGTGTAACGACTCACACGAGAAGTCGGTCCTTACCTCCAAACTCTACCCTCTTCGTCCCGTCCTCTGAATTCGATCCCTAAATCGACTGGAGCGATTGCTCTACCCCTTACAAATTGCAATTAACCTAGTAATGGCTGCCGCTCTGGCCCGTCTTTCTAGGAAAGCCCTAGGCTCTGCCCTGGGTACTCGCGTCCCTCTCCCTCGACTCCTATCTGCGGAAGCAGCGGTGGCTGCGGCCTCGCCGTCACCCTCTTCGGTTACACCTTCAACAGATGATCGCGTGAAGTGGGACTATCGCGGGCAAAGGCGGATCATCCCTCTTGGACAATGGCTTCCTAAGATCGCTGTGGACGCGTACGTGGCTCCGAACGTGGTGCTTGCTGGTCAGGTTACTGTTTTCGATGGTGCCTCCGTCTGGAACGGATCCGTGTTACGCGGAGACCTTAACAAGATCACTGTTGGCTTCAGCTCTAACGTTCAGGAAAGATGTGTCATTCATGCCGCTTGGTCCTCCCCTACAGGTTCTCAGTTCCCCCATATTTATCATATCCGTCATTTTAATGAAGTGGAGTACTCTCTCTCAGTGCGGTATTGAAATCTAATGGGGGTAGGTCCTCGATTCTGCTTTTAATGTGCGAGCTCGGGTTCTTTCTGTGGCTTCGTTTGGTTTGAGCATGCATTTGTGATATGGTAAAGTGTTATTATGAATGAGCATGTTTTTTCTCTCATGTTTTTGATGATGTGATTAGAAGGCCTTGATTGTGCATCAGCAAAAGCACCAGTTTCGGGTCTGATGTATTTGATGTATTTCATGAGGGAAGATTGAGGATGACGGTCATCTTTGGTGAGTTCTTTGGGTAGGATGGAACAAAAATGATCGTTTTGGATCTCTAGTTTAGATTTTATACTGATGCCGTTGCTTTTTGTGCCCATAACTTTAGCACGGAGATTGCTAGGATTGTTGGCATTCTAAATGGCAAAGGTGGAGGACGTTTACATGGTGCTTACATTGACGCTTAAATCACGCATAATTCAACAAAAAAAAGAAGATAAATAAATCATTATGAAAGGAGGTTTAACATGATAAACACTTATTAAATGCATGTAAATGGGATATGTATACTATAGTTCATTAGTATTATTAGATTATAATCTTGGACAACATGCAAGAAATTTACTTCTGTACTTACAAAAGCTCTACGAAGAATTCAGCCATGAAGTGTTCTCCATGGATTTCATTGGTTGTAAAATTTTTTCGTTTGAAGGTCTATGTTGTATGTGTCGTGACCTGGCATAGCACCTTGGGATGTACAAGACAATAATGAATGCCAAATATCATGAGGATTTTAAAAGTTCCTTTCTTCTTCCAAAAATCATCTTTTATTCAGTTTCCAATTAGAGAACAGCCTCTTGACCAAAATTCTCTAACTAGCTGCTTATAATATATAGGATTATAAGCATATTTATACAACAATAAATATGATTGTAATCACAATCAGTTTAATTTTTATATGATCTAGAACTTATGGTTTTCTATAATCAATGGCACTTTTTGTTATTGATCCCATTTGAAGCTTTTCATGGAATAATAATATTAATTATGAGGGTATAAGTTATGTCTCTAATTGGGTGAATATTAAATCTATAAAATAATAATGAGGATACACACACATTAACTATCAGTTACTAATTATTTAATAGTAATTATTATTTATTTGCATAATAACTATTAATCATGACTTATTTGTATCTTGGATACTACTTACACTTTAATTTGTAATTAATTATGTAGTCACATATTATTTAATTAGTAATTAATTATGTTTTAATATGTAATTATGTATTTTTAATTAATAAATACACACTTAATTATGCATCATTAGTTACACATTAAATACTTAATTTAGAAATTACAAATCAATTAATTAGTAAACAAAATAATTAATTAGCATTACATATTAATTTTGTATTAATTAATTATCAATAAAAAATAATTACATTTTTTAAATTGTATATTTTTATCTTGGCTTAACAAATAATAGCTTGTCTTTTTTAGTAACTTATTATTTTAACTTAGTTTAGCTTAGTTTATCTTATTTGATCTAACCTAAGAAAAGATAAGCTTGAAATGAATAGGCCCTAAGGTCCTTGCTGAAAGTTCTTGTAACATACTTACCCTTAAGAATAAGTAATCCATTTCTTAATACGAGAAGATTTACTTCAAGGAATATTTTCTTTTTGTTTTCTCTTTCCTAGTATTTTTATAAGGAAGATAACATGAAATATGGGAAAGACTGAATATTTGAAACATTGCACTATGAATTTCTTTCAATTGACCTTTTATTATTTTGATAATAGCAAATCCTTTCCTCACACAAATGTAGAGCAAGAAACTAGACCCACAGGGGAAAGATGCACCCTTTAAGTACTTGAGTACTAAAGTTTACTTATATTTTATAGGATTTGAACTATAATTCACAGCTTTTGATGTTGAAGGAGAAATAAGTAAGGGAACTATTTTTTCTTGCGCATTCAAAAGAAATCCTCTCAGTAATTTATTATCTCTCAAGTAGTAAAAGAAAATCAAAGCTTTTAATTAAGAAAATACCTAAGATGACAATGAAGTTTGTAAAAAAATTCTGATTTCATCTAGAAGCCCCATAGAAACCTTTGTGCGAGCTTTAATAATGCAGGGGCTTTGCGTATGCTATTTGTTGTTGGTGATCACTTGTAGTTAGTGAGTTCATCCTGCAGTTGCTTGCATACACATGCCCATTTCTTACCTTTCTCATTTCTTTTTTCAGCCTTTTGCTCAAGCATGTCTCATGAACCCATGTCTCTCATGTCGCTCTATCTCTTTCCTACATTATCACTAGGAATCCAAACTGCTTGTGGTTTTAAATTGGAGAAATTTGGTCAACTAAAAAAAAGATTTTAATGAGGAAAGAAAATAATGGAATATTATAATATTATTACCATTATTTTACTTGGAATACCATTTAAGACGAAATAAAATATTTATTTCTCAAGTCAAAATTAATATTGAATTAATAAATTATTAATTACAGAAAGTACAGATATTTCACAAATTGCTCATATCTTCCACTCATAGCCAAAACTACAAATGTACATTGACATTAATAAATATTACATTAGTATTCCTATTAAAAATCAAGATCTAAATCTTTTAACATTTTCTTGAGGGGCCAAATTCAATATATCAATCTCATTTCTTCACATTACTTTGATAATAGTTTTCAATCATGTGCCTAACTAATGTTGAATTTTTGTGAGGGCTAACAATTTTTGTAAATCTAGATAAAATCAACTTGATCAGTCAGATTACTTAGTGAGATCGACCTCAAAGCCTATGGGACTAGCCTCAAGCTGAATCATGTTGCTGTCCAATTCACTAAGTGTGGACTTTGAGAGATTTGTCAATTGATTTTTCGAAAAAGCTAAATCATCCCAAGTTTCTGTTCTAAAATTTTTTTAAGAGGTGGGATTATGAGAGAAAATTTAACAGGTTAAAAGAAAGAATACATTGCATTAATTCCTAATTGCAACCATGCATGCCAACTTGCCAGGTTTTTTGAGATATTACTGGGACATTGTAGCAATATCTATAAATATTTATTCACATTAGAGTACGCTTATTGAATGCTGAATTTTTTATGCATATTTTTTTTAGTGTCATAGTTAATCTTGTATTACTTGATTATAACCTTCAGTGGTTTGATTATTATGGTGATAATGAATGATATTCTCTTAATTGTGCCATTACAAATTCATTGGGCACCAAAACTTTGTTGATAATAAATATAGAGCACTTAAGATAGCTAGAGATTTTTAAGCATAGATGTACTATTATGCCTATCTAAACTTAATGTTAATAGTTAAGCATTAGCATGATAGAAATATGATTTCATAATGTAAATTTGTTTTTCCAAATAGACTAGTATCCCTTGGAAGCGAAAGGAAACAGTTTATGAGAAACTAGAATCTGTTAAAAGCGTTGTTAATTGAGGAGTCATTTTGTTTAATCACATTTGTTTGAAGGGTGTATCGTAGGCGATGATATATTACCGTAATACTATATGATAGAAAGATTTTGTTTCTAGACCAACTTTCGTTTTCTAAAAGCGGCAATTTCCTTACTTTTCTAGACTAAGAAGGTAATGCTCTATATCACATAGCCTGGAAAATATTTTTCTTAATCAAGACTGCTCACAATAGAATTGCACTAATCAACTTTGAGCTGAATTGGGCTTAACTACTCTTATAGAGATTCTTAACTTGGAATATATTTTGTGAAAGGTAAATAAAAATTTAAATTTGTAGAAGTATAAAAGATGAAGTTTGGGACATAATGTACAATTGATTTCTAAGAATTGAATTGAGGATATAATGTTAGATATAATGAAAACCATAATCTACAGTATCAATGCTTCTTCTTGTTTGTTTATTCTATTGCTGTCATGTTGATGTAAATTTGAACTATATGAGATTGTGATAAATTTTCATATAGCAGACAAGCCTTTGATGATTGGCTCATTACTTAAGGTTCAGTGATCATGACTCTTAAACAGAAATGAATAGTAAACTAAAAGCTTGGTAAATAGTCAGTGAAGTGGCATACATTATGTCATCTTAGTTATATGGTTGTATGCAGATTCTTCTAAAATGTACTGGGGAAATTACTAAACTAACGTGACAATACGATTACTAAATATTTCAACCCTTCCTTTGTTCATATAGTTGTGGGAGCTTTGTTCATTAATGCTTTAAGTTTGCTTATTTTATTTGCTCTAGGAGTAAAACTTGTGAACTGAAAGTGATCATGTGTGAATCAAATTTTAGGAAATTGGTTGTTTTCCTTTTGTCAACGTGTTATGAGAAAGTCTTTATATTGATGCCAAAATATTAAAGATATTAAAATTAATGCTTAAGTGGATTAGCATGATTCTGGCTCCCTGCCAGTAATTTTAAAGATGGTTAGTGTCCCAGATAATAAACATTTCCCTTCTTGATTTATGGTAGTTAATATTGGTTTCCAGTATTGAAATGTATTTGAAGGCTAGCTTTTAACTTTTTAGAATATATGGAAGGCAAAGTGATCTTTAGCTTATTTGGTTAGCAATATTTGCATAATATTGTATTACATTTGCTCAATAGCTTTTTAAAAATATTAATATTATTATATGAGTCAATCCATTGACTTGTAAATTTAGAATAAGTGTATGTGCAAAATGGTGTTTTTCTAAACACTCTTCCATATAATCATAATTGCTTAAAAATGTGTGCAAGTGGAAAGAATAATCAAATAAAGCTTGAAGAATATTCTAGAGGATTGTTTGATCTCTTTGTATAGGGTTGGTTTAGACTTTATTTTTTATTTTTGTAATCAAACTAAAGTATTTAGCAATTTGTGCTGTAAAGTGCACTTTACTAATAATCATGGAACTTTAGATGTTTATATAAGTTGAATCTAAACTTGGTGTCTTCAATTCCTCACCCATTTTGCAGGTCAAATTGGCATCCTCACCTTGTGTAAGTATGTTCTTTATGTTAGTCTTTATCCATTAGGGGCTACTGCCAATAAATTCAATATTACTAGTGTTATGGAAAATGTTCTTGAGATAGGCTTAGAGCTTTGAAGTTTAGGTATACAAGTAAAAATAATACATTTTGTTTGATAGTGGATCACGCACAATTATTATACCGTACTAGTCTATTGCTATAGTTTTTTTTCTTTTGCAACTATAGGTAGAAAGGTTTCTCTTCCTATAATAAGCAAAATATAATCTCTTCTAGGAAAAAGGCTAACCATACCAAAACAACCTATTCGATGGTAACTTATGAAGAAAAAGTAAAAGATTGCTACTTTGGAATACTTTGATTGCTAGTTTGAATGGATCTTGCTCTTAGAGAATATCTTAAATTGGGAATGAGAAGATAAAATGTTGAAGACTTTAATAATAAAGAGCTAGTTTGATCTTAAAATATCTTAAATTGGGAATGAGAAGATAAAATGTTGAAGACTTTAATAATAAAGAGCTAGTTTGATCTTAGATTTAGATTGCCTATTTAGAATCAAAGTTTTAGATTTGAGAATATTATTATTTATTTCAAAATAATACTTTATAGCAAATATATTGATGTTAAAAAAGTTCTAGAACCATAATTATTATATGTGGCTATTGAATCTATTCTAAATCATGTCAAGCATTTGAAAGATTATGACTAGTACTTAGAATTTGAGTTTGTTGCAAGACACAAAATTTGCACAAATACTAATATGTTGACATTGAACCGTAAATTGTTTGCATCAATATTTAAATTTGCAAAGAAATTATCTTTTTTTTCCATGATTTAGTGGCACTAACACAAATTTAGCTATGGTTTGTTAATTACTTTACGACGAGCTAAAAGTTCACATTGACCCGTTAAATTAAAAAAATTTGAATTTTGTTATTGCATTTTAACCATTAAATTATTAAGAGCAATTTTTGGCTTCTATGATTTCTTATGAAAATTTTAAATAAGTGATTAGTGTTTTATTTTTTAGTGCAATTGAAAAATTATAAGGACTCTAATTACAATGGACAATTATTTTTTAGTTCTTGAATTTTTATCAAGATATGCTTTTGTGTATTAAAGATTTTAGCCTTGTCTAGCTAGTACTTTAAATATTTTGTTTCTTAATCACTTAAATTTAATTGTAGGTACTGATAATTATTGTGTTTTCATTTTTATGTACTTTAGTGCCTCATGATGTTAACAATCTTTCTTTTTTGATGATGGCACATAATTTTCTTATAATTAAGAGTGGATGCGCAAAATATCAGCTCTTGATATTCTTAAAAATATTTATAAAAAATATATATGTTGACTGAAATATCACATATTATTTTATCCTTTGGCATTATCAAAAAGTAAAAAATATTTTATATTATTTTTATATCCAAACTAGGCATAGTTAATCTCTTACTAGGTAGAGAGATTAGTAATTGAACACACTGCTTTGAATTTAAGACCGATAGGTATTATTAAAAGCATGCTTTTTTTAGGCTTATTTTGGCTTAGCTAAGCTAAGTAGATGATGTGAGATTGATGTAACATATTTGATTAAGTTATACTTTTACTGATTTTTACTAAAAGGTTAATAATTAGCCAATGGACTTAAGTTGGATTAAGCTGATCAAGGCTTAAGCTAGCTTAAGCAGTTTGAGGTTTAAGCTGGCTTAGCTTAACCTATTCAGAACTTAAGCTAGATATTTTAAGTTAATAATTAAGCAAATAAACCCTAATTGATCACAACTTGGTTGGAAAAAAAAATATTGAATATATCTAAAAAATATTAGGCTCTCATCTCTGAGTAATTATGTAAACTCTGTAGAAGATGATATCATTTATTCATGATAATTAATATTATAAAATATCAAAGTCAAAGAAATATTGTGAAGAAATGTGACAAAAATTAGTTCGTATAGCATACATGACAAAAAAAATATAGAAATGTGATAAGAAGCAGTTTGTTCATTTATCATAATCATCCACTTCTTCTGATAGAACTTAGCATATAAAGCAATTTCGAAAAGGGATGATATCCTAGTTTTAATGATGCAGCATCCAGTTAGTTTGACATATGATTTTAGAGGTTTGATATATTAATTTAAAGCAACGTGAAAAACATGCATTCAATAAGCTTTGAAATAGTTTGATAGGTTGATGAAGGGCGAGCTGAGGAGGATCTGAAGGTGAGGCAGGAGGGATTTATGATATGGAGATGAAAATGAGACATTAGAATTGAAGAAAGCGTGAACATATAAATCAAACTGAAAGTGTTCAAATGAAGATATGAATATCTGGTTACAAGTGAAAAAATAATTATGTGGTTGAGATTGGAATTATGCGTGTTATATTTCACGTTTTTTAATTTTTAGGAGGATGCAATTAATGGTGATTTTTGTATATGTAATATCCATCTTCTCTCATACAAATTATGATGTAAGAGAGAACTGGGTTAATTTTTGTGCCTGTATTATCTTCATGAAAAGAGCATCATAGAACATATTGAATATAGAAAGCGTCTTGTGAAAGGAGATGAAGCTCATAATGTGGTTTGAGACGGGAATAGAGCATTTTGTTTACATATTGATAATCAAAGATTTGAGAAAATTGAAATAGCCAACACCGTTTGTTTGTATTTAAAGTGTGATTAATATCATTTGAGATGTTCACTTCGAACCCATTGATGTCTGAGAAGACAATGTTTGGGCTCATTCTAAATTTTAATTTTTCAAAGGTGCGGATGATCTCAAAACAAATCATTTAAGTCGAGTGTGAATCTTGATGGCAAATTTTCTTGTGAGTGATGCTCACTCCAAGATCGACATTTGGGCTAGCTATTGAGATATGTCAACATTCTCTTGGTTGATGGAGGCATGTGGGACATTGTCATGCTGTGGTGACGTAGTGGTGCCTAAGACAAGCCTTTCTACAATGCGATTTCATTTTCATCTGAATAGTTTCTTATGGTTCATAATTGAAGAAAACTATATGACTAAGAGAAATAAAACTTTGAGTGTGTGAATTTGAGAAATTCTCTTGTTAAGGTTCTATTTAAGAATAACTATCACATGCATTTTTGGGGGAAATTTGGAGGTGTTAGACTATAATTTGAAATGTTTTTGGTAGATTAGTTGATGCTTTTTAAGGTTGTGCGGTATTTCTCATTGGCCACATTATTTGATTCCATGAGAAGGTACATGGTGTTTCGTATGTCAAACAAATGAATTTTGAAAATTTTGGAGTTTATGCTAAGCAGCTAAGTTCGTATAATTGAAATTTTAAATTTTCTCTTTAAGTTTGATTTTATATACTGAGGGGAGTATGCTAGTTTTATGCATATGTAATTTATTCATGAATCAACGACACAATTTTTTTCTATGAGATTGATTTTGTCTTGTGCAATGTTTTTTTAAGATCTCAAGCTAAAATGTTTTTTGTGTTAATAAATTCAATTTTGATTTCACTTTTTGTAACATGGATTTGAATAAAGGGATGTCAAATTTTAGCGCTAGTGCTGGAGCGGTGTATTGGAGTTTTTGTTTAACTTGCTTATTGCACTAGTGTTATCACATCATTTACTAAAATTATTCCGTAATCTTGCAGTAGTTGCTTTAGTCATAGTATTTGTTTTGAATAAAGGGACGCCAAATTTTAGTGTTAGTGCTGTAGTGGTGTATTCAATTCTTTGTAAGCTTACTGCTCTAGTATTATCATATTTATTTCTTCATTTCCTAAAATTACTCCATAGTCTTGCAGTAATTGCTTTAGCATAATACTTGAGTGCCACAACTTCTTGAACTAGGGCTTCTTACCTTAGTTATTGTTAATGAGACATAATTTTGCTTTTTAGTATACCATGAGTTGAGTGCATTCTAAAAAATTTGCATGATTTTGTGATGCTATTTCTGTTAATTTGCTCTTGTGAATACTAAATAAAAAACCAATAAGTTCACTAGGTAAGTATTTATTGGAAATTGAAGGCCCAAGCAAGATGCTTTTATGAGAGATTGAAAATGCGTTTGATAGGAGTTATACACTTGGGTCTATAAACTCGTTGGGCATTGCATTTTTAGTGAGAAGGTTTGAAGGTTCATTAGTTCAACTGGGTCAAATATGAGGATTAATCATGATTTTATAATTATTAATAAAATTCCTTCAATATCTATCTAGCATCCAACTTGAGGCTTTTTGTTAATATATAGGATTTTTGGGCAATTAAATCCTTATAACTCAACAATTGAACCGATGGTCTGAGCGGTTGAGTGCCAATTTAATCTAGGCAAACGTAGCCCTACATAATAGAATCACTTGAGGTCTAACTGATTCAACTAGCCAATTTGATCCATTTTTATTTTTGAAGTATCTCATAAATATAAATATTAAATATAATGTTTGATTTACTTATATAAAGATAGAATAATATTTATATTAAGCAAGTTTTAAATGTGCATATTTGTTAGGATCTTAATTTATGTAATGTGCTCGTATGGTCAGTTTATAATTTTAGATTTTTGTTTCTATGAATACTGTGCCGAGTAAAGAAAGTTTCATACTCTTTTCGGTTATCTTAGAGTGCTAAGAAGAAATTGAGCCCTCTTATTTAATCTTACAATAAATTATATAAAAGATGGAATGCTTATTTTCAAGATAATGAGAGAACGTCATTTTAAAATTTCATTCCCTAAATTTTGTAATTTTTAATTTATTAAAAATCACATTAAATGAGTATTGATATTTTCAAAATATATTGTTTATGTTGTAAGAGAATTTTATCTCAAAACGAAATGAGCGCTTCATTTTAAAATGAAGTTTTTCTTAAATTTACCCTTTTTATTTTTAAAAATCATAAAATGGATTTAAGCATTTTAAGTTTCTTATATAGGTTATTTTTGTGGAAATGTTCTCTTGTGGGCTGTTTGGTTAGCTATATTTGGAGCGTTAAGTAATCTACTAATAGGTTCTTGATTTGAAAAAAAATGAAAGCTAAGTAACCTCGCACCTCCATTTGTGGGATTTGATTTTTGCTTGTAACAAATGGTTTAAAATCTTCTGTTGCACAAGCTTGACATTCACCAACCTCACAACTCACTCATCAAACCATTGGCCTCACCTAACCCTTGCTGAATTCTGTTACCTTCATTGCTCGCTGCCTTCACATGTTCGTGTGCAATATACTATGTACGCCAGCCCTCATTGATTGCAACCTGGCCCTTGTCTAATTTTTTTGACCGAAGTCAAGCCATCACTGAGCATCGTTGGTGCGATCAAGCCCTCATAGGTCAATTTTTAGGGTTATTCTTCTTTATAATTTATAGTGAATTTATTTTTCACCCAAACAAATATTCAATTCTAATTACACAATAAAAGTTTTAAATATCCAATTGCAAATCAATAACGACAACAATAATCTTTAGTTTCACTAGATGGGGTCCGCCGCATGAATTCTTTGTTTTCATTGTACACGATCAAATATAACTCCCTCCCAAAGTTCCAAAGAAAAATGCTCATTTTTAAAAAAATCAATTCATTCTCTTTGACATAATTTCTCAGCAATAATCTTACTTTATTCCTATCATTAGTTTCAAGATCGTTTAAGATTCTTGTATATCCATTTAGACTAACTTATGCTTTTTTTTTTTATGTATGGGTAGTTTCTATTCATCATTTTGAAGTTGTTTATTTATTCTTGCATAATCTTTGTATAATGGTTATTGAAATAGAGTGGCTTAATTTGTTTTGGCTTAATCGTTGATAAAAAAGCTGATTTTTTATTTTCTAAAAAAGTGTCTAGTCTCAATACTTCAGAAATTTTCTCTTAAATTTTCTAATTAGGATAAATTTTGTAATATCTCTATTTTTCAGAGTTCATTTGCTGTTTTATTTTTGTCATCAACTTTTAAATTTTCAAAATCTTCAACAATTTTTTTTTTCCATTCATAATTTGATTTTTAAATTAAGGTAATAATCTAATTTTGATCTTTTATTTAATATTCCAAATGCTTTGCTAGTGGAGGGTTATACAAGAAATATTTTTTGATCTATATAGAGAACAAAATTTTTTGGATTCATTTTATCTTCTTAAAATTATAGTTCAAGGATCTAAAAAATGAAAATGTGAAATTTTGAGTTGTCTACGTTTGTCCAATTTATATCGTGCCTTCATTAAAATAGATTGATTATTTACTCTAGTAATTATGTAATATACAATATTAATAGCTGTCTTAAATTTTTTTGATAATTTGCATTTATTTAACATTGATTTAGCTTTTTCAACTAGAGCTGTATTCATGTGCTATACAATTTCATTTTGTTAAGGCATTTTAGCTAACATAAAAATTTGCTTGATTCTTTTGTTGCAAAAATCTTTGTACTATTTTTAAAATTTTTCTTTTTGACCACTTTGAATTGAGGGTTATCATATGCCTCGGCTTTTCTAAATCCTTTTCAAAGAATCAACAATTTTCAATGCTTAACTTTTATTTTCAAGAAACTTTACCCAGGTAAAATCTCAAGTAGTCATCAACAAATAAAAACATGTTTTTTTTTTGTCTAGATTGGAATTGTTAGTGTGTTTAAAAAGATTAATGTGAAGAATTTCTAGAGGCTTAGCAACAATAATGCTTTTAAGGGATTTCAATGCAACCCAGGTTTACTTACCTGTCTATCTAATATTTCAAAGGTGATTTTATTGTATTATAGTTTGATTAATTCTATAAGCGTTCGCAACATTTCTAAAAAACGCATCCTAAAATTCCGTTAGTGTTTATTAAATTTATTTAAAGTTAGTTATTAGGTGAATACACTGGTTAATCAAGAATTAAAAGCATGCTTGGTTCATTAAATTTGGTAAAAGTAAATAGTGAGGTTGTTGGCTAGCAGCATTGCTGTTTAAGTTTAGACAAAATTTTTGGAATCTATACAATTTTGTTTAGCACTATGAAACTCTTAAACTCTTTCATGTGGGTTGAAATTTGGGTAGTTGCTATTACTTGCTATTGTGGATTAAACTTTTTTTTAGTTACCAATTTCCAATGAGAATTAAATGTGGAAACATAGAAGAATTAATGTTATGCACATCTTAGGAATTTTATAATTGTATGCTTTGACAATATGTTTTTGTGATGGCCTAGATGGAAAATTATACTGCCGCATTAATGCTCAATTAAATTTTTCCCTAGCATTTTGAATAAGTAACTTCCATTACAACTCACCATATTTTAAACATATTTAGTTATGTTTAGCATAAACCTTGAGAACACGTTCAAAATGTTCTTATTATATTGGTTCAGTGGGGCGCTACTTTTTAATGATGTATAAATATATTTGGATAGCTTTGAAACTATTATGACAATCAAAAGAGTTTATAATTTGCTGCGACCTCCATGCATTATAGATAAAGTTTGACGGAGTAAAATAGTTGCTGTCCTGAGGAATCAGTTTATTGAAGATATGAAATCTTGTTGCCAAATGCAATACTAGATGTCTAATAACTTAGTGTTTGCTAATGCAAATCTGGATTTAATGGCAAGTTTGTTGCATCTTTACAATTTTCTTATCTTGAACATTTAATTTTGATAACTATGATGCATATAATTGAAAACCAAATCATTTGCTATCCAATGTAGATGGAAAATCAGTGTTTTTTATTTTAATTAAGCATAGAAATGCAGGACCATGAAAATTCTTAACTAAATTTAAATCTTGATCACATAGAAATCAAGATTCGATCTATCTAACTTGACATCAATCAAACACTCAAACCAGTAACTAATGCTTGAGAAAGCAAAAAAAAATAAAAAGAATAATAACTAAACATGTACTCTTGAATATGGAGATTACTTTCTTCCAAAGCCAGTAAAATTGTATAATTTCAAGGAGTATATTAAAAAGAATAACTTATTGAACAAGTGTTTTGTTTAGAAATATAAATTTACTAAATTTTGTATTCATTTTTTGTTTTTTATATTTTCACAATATCCCATTAAATTTCTCTTATACAGTATATTCATCATTCCACAATTTGACTATAAAAATTGAAATAAATCTATAAATTTGACTAATCTTGTGGATCTCACATATAACTAGTCTCTTAAATATATTGGATTTCAATAGTTCCGATCCACCTTTAGAAATAAATATTATATAGCAATATTAAATCACCAAAGCCATGTTGATGGCATAAATTCACTATTAAGCACCAACAATAGACATTCAAAGGAACAATTTTATATACTGAAAATAAAAAATGCCAATTGAAATTCTCTTAAATCCATCGAGCAAACTTTAATGTTCAACATAAACTTCTTTGTGAATTTTACAATTTGTTTTACTGATATTTATTAAGTAGATCTAAAAGCCTAGGGGCCATTCTTTTTGTAGAAAACTTTTTTTATCATCATTAAAAGGCAGATTGTTAATTTTAAGTTTTTTATTCATTAGTAAAAACTTCATATCCAATTGTAGTTTTAAAAAAGGTTAATGTGAACATTTTATTCCTATGGATGATGTGTTAGATGCCAATCCTAAATTTGGTAAAGGGAGTCAAAATATTTTTTAATGGTGGAAAATAAAGTTAAGTATCTCAAATACTTGCTTGACTTTTTTATTTTCTTAACCTCGTGGCATTTGTCCTGATATGTTGTGAGTTTTTATGAGGTCAGATTTTTTGTATTTAATTTCTCGAGAATTCTAATACGAAATCTCTTTAATGGTAACTAACAAATGATTTATAGCAGTCTTGTTGAATTATGAAGCATTTGATTTCACCTATATAGACAGAAATTTGAAGTTCATTTTTTAATACATATATTATAAAATTTTTCATATGCCAAAAGAACTTTTATTCTCGAGTTTTTAATAATTTTTTAAATTTTGAAATCAAGAACTTTAAACTATTCAATTCTAGTTTTGAAGGCTAGATATGATTTTCTTAGTTATTTTATCATGATTCTGTTTATCAAATTCTACAATTGATTTGTCAATACCAAGTGATGATTTACTTATTTTCATATTTATGAATAAATTTATAATCTAATTGAAATTTAAGTTTTGATATACTGTCTTGAGTACACCATCTATTATATATTTTGACTCAATGGAATTCCAAGTTCATGGACATACTCTAATGTAGATTGTGGTGAAACTTAGATTTGAGGATGATGATTTTTTCCCTCAGAATTATTATTCATACGAGTGTTAACAAAATTGTAATTATAAATTTTGATTTAATTTCCAAGGTTTTGTAAAGCTTCACTTTTTGCATATCCATTTAATATTTCATTGCCTAATCTTTTTAGTTTAAAAAATATGTAAACATATTGTACTTATCTTGCTTAATTTTCTAAATTGATCAAATATTTGGTCTTATAACACTTAATGACATTTATTGTTCATTAATTTTTTATTTTATATACTATGATTCTTATTTTGATAAAGGCATAGCACATGTGCAGTAAATTTTGCTTTAAAGAATTTGATTGTTTGAGAGACATGCTTATTGTATCTGTTAAAAATTATTTTTTATCATCCGTCGTATATCTTGATTTCCTAAGATTTAACCTCTCACAAATATAATATTACTAAAACTACATTATTTTGCTCTCTAACTCTGTTATTGTCCTTGCTAACATTGTGATGCTACCTCAACTTTGATGTAAAGTCTAAAGGCTATCTTATCGTTAATGATTTATTAATGCAAATATGCAATGTTATGCTTTAAATCATTTAAACACAAATTAATAAATAACTGAACTGCTATATTTGTATTTTAATGATAAGGTGAAATATGACGAGTCTATGCAGTTGATAAATTTCCTTGAAAAAATGTTCAGAAATTTAATATCATAAAATTCATGCTAATTTATATTAACCGCTCATTGAAGTTCAATTGGTAATAGAACTAAAATAATCAAGTATCAATAACGAGTCAAATAGAAGAAAATAGGCAACTTATTAAACTTCCTACAAACACTTGCTAAAAATAGCGTCTCCCAGAAACTTTGTCCTTTTACACACCTTCAGATGGTAGACCAAAAAGGATTAGCACATCCAATCATGTAGCTGAATAACATAATTTATTAAAGCATAACTTGTATTCTCTATTTATAATTATAATAAAACTATTCAAATCTATCTTATCCACCAGATATCAACCAAAAAAATCACACACTAAAGAACTGGAATTCTTGAATCTGTAAATCTCAAAAATCATGCATATCACAAAACCAATACAGGAGCAACTTTAAAGCTTAGTACAAACTCTGTAAATAAAGAAAGCCCCTTCATTGCTAGAACCAATTAAATGCAGAAAAGTATAATTGCCAGTGCCATTCTATTGCCAGAAACTCGGCCGTGATGAACCTGCCAGTCTGCAATGGAATAGTTATAAAAATAGTATCATTTAAACTAAAGCTACAAACCTTCAAAAATTTTTATTTGAAGTATAAAGTTCCACATAAAATGCTTACATTTTCTAAGTTCTTTTACTTTGTTGATCCTACTCATTTCCAAGAAAAAGAGTTTCCTTGATGATTAGATGAATTTGTGTCTTGTTGCCTGTAGAACACATTGTTAACATTGTCTGTCAACAATGTTTGGAAGCCAAATCAGTCACGATAAAATTGGAGTTGTTTGGCTACCGATTAGTTTCAAGTTACAGTTACATTAACTAAATCGTGTCTGTCCATTAGCTTTAGTTCCAGGACAACTTAAGCATTGAGTAGAGCGTTGTCCCTTGCCCGTACTGCTCAATTCCAAGAAAAGAAAAGGTTTTTTGGTGTACAAATAGAAGGGTATATCAGGTTTTGAATACATCATAAGAAACTTTGAAAATCAAATAGATTGGGCTTCCATTTTACTCATATGCATGATTCTTTGAATTTCATAATTTGCTAATTCTAATGGGATAATGTTAAATCTTCAACCTTATTAAATCTATATATATAAATGTAATTGTTATTTAAACAATAGAAGAAATGAGTTCATTTGTTATACAAACAAAGAGACTTATTGATAAAGAAAGTGTTAGAAAGATGAGGGTGTTATGGGGATTAGTGGCTATGCTCAAAAAGATAGGATGAAAATGAGTTTATTTGTAGAAAGGTTGGAGTTGACCAATAGTGGATAAGCTTAGAGAATTTTGTCTTCAATGGTTTGGTTGTATTAAATGTAGACTATTTGGTACCCTAGCTAGAAAAGTGTGTGCATAAGTTTTGCTCATTAAAAAAGGAAAACCAAAAAAGTCATGTGAAGAAACCTTTTTAAAAGGCTCTTCTTTTTAAAACCCTCATTGGTCAATTTCACAATGTCATACAATTCAGTTGAGCTGCACGTGTGCACACACATGTTTAATTATCATATATTCATGAAGTGTTAAGCTTCACCTGAGTGCAGCTAACCCAAATGATCTCTAGTCTTCCACTCCCAGGAATGTTTTATAACCATGTCAGTGAAGTTATTCCTGTAGATGATGGTACAAGGAATTCTCATTGATAGTTATGCAGGGAGGACAAGGTGTTTATGTTATGGAGGATGGTGACGACAGAAATACAATTAAGGAAATCACTCATATTACTTTATAAATTGAGAAGTTTTCAGTTATCTAGAGGACAGTTAGAATTTGTAATAAAAGAGAATAAATAATAACTATGGAGTGTAAATGATTTCACATATAACAGATTTTGTATTTTGTAAATGCTTTCCCTGGATTATTGAGTTCCACTTGATATTTGTCAAGGCACCATAATTCATTGAAGCCTAACATCATGATTGAGCTTTCATTCTTGCCTATAAACATGACTGAAATAGTTCAAAGTAATCTAAATGAATGAATTTATCTCTTTATCACACCACTTGAAGGGGTGATCTACTTTTATAAATTGTACTGTGGTTAAGGAAAAGTGCTAGACCCTTCTTATTGGTATATCATATAAACTATTAGGGTACATGTACCTACTTATTGTTCTATCACTTTATCCTTTTTCATTGGGATGCCTCTTTAATTTTTCCTCTGTATATATCTTAATTGTTCTCCCTCTTTGTTCTACCTTAAATCAAGCGGGGATATTACTTTGGGAATTTCTTCTTCAAGTACAAACGACTCAAAGGGTTTGGGATTTCTCTACATTTGCAATAGAATGAATCTCCATATAAAATGGCAAGTCCAATTGGTATGCATTATTCTTAATTTTTTGTAGAATTTAAAGGGAATTTCTGTAATTGGTGTTCACAGCTTTTAAGCTGTCATTTTAATATTTAGCCATGCCAATTAGAGATCACATGAAGTTGAATTTTCTTCAATTCTGTATTTTACAGAGGTTGTAAAAGCATTGAGCTCTTTCAATTTTGGTGGTAGTTTCAACTTCATCTCTTGAAATAGTTTAGTGAACTCAACAACAAATGAACTTTATGGCAAACATTCCAGTGACTTATAATAACATTTGATTAGTTGAGCCCCAAGTTTCTCACTTGATTGCAAATTGAATGTATGGTAAAATTCTATCCAATGTTTTTGGTGTTTGGAGTCCTAGCAATTTTATACACAACTGTCATATTAGCAACCTTAGTTCGGCCATTAGATTGTAGATGGAACACTTTCTATTCAAAGTTATATCCATCCATAATACTTTCCAATAACCTCTCAAGAATCAAGAGTACAGGTTCAGCATGATAGAATTTGGGATGATAAAAAGTGTAGCTAAATTTTGTTTGAAGAATATGCAAGTTGACTCTTCTCCAGTGATATTGGCATGATAGTCACTATCTTTTGAGCTACTGGTATATCATAAAAATGGTACTTAGTTAATGGTACTTATCCTAGAAAGTTAATGGATATGCTCTCCCATGGTTGACTAGGTACAGTGAGAAAATGTACAATCCTTTGCTTCCAGTTCAAAGGTTTGAATGCACAACAAACGATTATCTCTTGTAAATGTGGAAACATTAGTAGAACAATTAGATCAAATGCATACCTTATTTAGATTTGTATGACTTTGCTCATTCCGAAAAGCCTTATGTAGAACTTCAAGCTTCTTTTATCCCTCAATGCTCCATAATACAAAGCATTTTTTTATAAAATAAGCCCTCAAATTTTTTTTTTCCTGGCTTTTCACTACACTCTAAAGATGCTGAAATGGTTGGAATTGCACTATTGTTGTCAGGCTTGTTGGAGATCTTGATAATATGTTAGCCATCTTGGTCTAGTACTATTATATTGTAGATTCCAGATGCATTGGTGCAAATAAGCTTCCATGTCCTGTTTTAGGATTGTTGTAACTTGATTTATATTTGCAAATGTTTTAATAGTGCATGATCAATGTGTATTACTTTTTCCTTGTCTAATTTATAAAATCTCAAACGTTTCAGAGCTTGATAGAGCGAGCAGCTCTTTATCAAAAGTAGAGTAGTTTCTTTGCACTTGTAATAGTTTATAATATGCTGCAAGTTCCACTTCTTTCAGCATTATTTCACCTGATGCATAGCTTGAAGCATTTGGGTACTAATTCGTATGGCTTTTGCAAATTTGGTAAATGCCCGGATTGGAGCTGTACCGACTTGCTACTAAAGTGCCTTGTCGTATTTTTTCTCTTAATTGAATCTGTTGCTTAATACTATAGATCATTATATCATCTAAATAGATGATAACAAAATAGTCTACTAGTTAAGGCTATAGAATCTGATTCCCGAGCCTCATAAATATTTTTAACACATTGCATTGACTTCGAATAAATATCATGCTTTTTTCTTTCAAACTATTACCGTATTAATAATCAAGTTCTGCTACAATGCCCCAACAACCTTTCCTATTTTGACTATTTTAATAAATTATTAATACATGCAAAAAACTGGTTATTGATGTAATGTAATTGCTTGTGAACTCATATATTTATGTATATTTTTTAATAAAGCATGAGTACATTCAGTATAATTTGATGGTTAAAAATTTGAGAAGCTCACTGTTGATTTTGAAATATACTAAAACTGGAAGCATTTTTCAATAATTCGTATGGACAGGTGCTATTATATGGGTGAATTTTTAATGGTATAGGGTAGGGAGTGGAACGTGGGGGGTAAAAGGATGGGGTCATGGAGAGTTTGTTCATTGCGAAAATTTTCCAGCGCCCTTCAATGCAAAAGAAAATATCAAATAGGGTCTACCAACATAGGAGGTTGCGTCCGTGAATGGAATTCGATCCAAGGCTTGGGATTAATTTCTTGAAATGGAAGAAATTAATTAAGCATTTAGATAAAGACGAAACTGCATTGCATACTTTTTCTTAAAGATGGTAAATCATATGATATAATGCGTTTAGGCATTATAATTTTTAAAGAGTGAAATATGCCATATCGTATCAGGAGATTAAGTTTATTCTAAGTAAATTAGGATTATTAATTTAATGTAACTCACATATAGACTCCTAAATATAAATATAAATCTATTATACATTTAATACACCTCACATTTTACCATCAAATGCTTTAAAGCTGGTATTTTGATAAAGTGGGCTGGCAAGTTGCTATCAGAAAGCTGCTGCAAGAATTTATTGTTATTGATGTGGACTGAATTATTTGAAGGGCATGTGCCTTAGATAGGACTGGCACCTTTACACAAAACCCAAAATTAGAAATCTGGTTAGCTCAAAATATAATCGAACAATTTTGCATTGATTTTGGGGTTAGACTAACTCTCTTGATTTATAATTCCAACCCACTCAAAACTAGTAATAAATATATTTTATGTGTTCTTAATTAAATTGTGCATCTTGCATTGCAACATTATACTAGAGGTCACTTGTTCTTTATTTCTTTAGTTTAGTTTGAGTCGATTTTGATTTGAGCTAAACTTAAAAACTTGAGTTTAAGTTCAACACAAATTCTACTCAAAATCAGCTTTAACTTTAAACGATGCAAATGAAAAGTAACAAAAAAAAAAAAAGTTGTTTGTTTGATAAACTAAAAATGTGAAAATTTTTAACTAAAAATAAATAATGAAAGTATATTGTTTTTTTGTTGTTACACAAGTATAATGTTTTTGATAATAATTTTAAGATAATTTAACATGATGCTGATATTATGATTATTAAACTTTATATTTGCAAATAAAAACAATAAAATTTCCATATGAATACAATGTGCAATCAAAGCCACCTAAAGCATTGCAGAAACCAAAAAAAATTAAAAAAACTAAAATAATTTTGCATCACTGATTGCGTGCATCAGGGCTGCCGGCGGAGACGATGATCGAGAGGTACGTGACGATCGGCGCGAACAGTCTGTTGCGCTCGTGCACGATTGAGCCGGAATGTGTGATCGGGCAGCGGTCCATTCTCATGGAAGGCTCGCTGGTGGAGACGAACGCCATACTGGAGGCTGGCTCCGTGCTTCCGCCCGGCAGAAGAATCCCCACCGGCGAACTCTGGGGCGGCAATCCGGCGAGATTTCTCCGCAAGCTGAACTACGACGATATTAAGGAGATCCCGCTGCTCGCCATGGGCATCAACGATCTCATGCAAAGCCACTTCTCCGAGTTCCTCCCCTATTCCACCGCCTACCTCCATGTCGAGAAGTTCAAACAATCCTTGGGGATTCAAATCTAAATGCGAGTTACAAGGGTAGTAATAAGAAGCATCTCCTGTCTGTTCTGCCGCGCCTGTCTTGTTTTAGAAGGTACAGTATGGGACCTGATTTGTCTATTGTTGCTCTCCGGTTATCATTCATTGAGCTTGCAATTTGCTGCTGCTGCTGCCAGCTTTTTTTTTTCTTATATATAATATATATATAGATATATATATATATATATTGTCTACAAAAATAATAATTACCAAAAAACAATGATTAAGCTAAACAATTAGTCCAATAAAAACATCATAGCGATATAATATGTTGTCAACTCAGTATCAAAGCGCTTGGTCCGAAAAACACTCCCTCAGCATATCTAAAAGGCATGATCCTAGTCACTAACCAATACTGTGCTTAGATACTTTGGGCTTCTCATTCTAACCCTTCGCAGGGGGTTCTGAATCGTAAGTCCTTTTCTGTCCACCTTTAATTAGTTTTTGATATGCAGTTTCTTGCTAATTATCAATGATTTCTGTTGTAAGGGTTTGGCCTCTAACATCTTGGATAGGAGATGGCTATTTTTTCTTGCTGGTTGTTTTCCTTTTGTTAGAAACTCGGATTTTTTTTTTCTTGGAAGAAGAGTAAATAAAGTGGACATATATAGCCGGTAGGATTTGAATCATTGACCTGTTAAAAGTTTAAAATTTAGGGCTATAATTACTGAGCCACAACAATATTTACTAGAGTTTAAATTCCTTTGTTAGAAGCTGCTGCTTTGATGCTGTTTTTATCCACGCAGTTCTATCGTCTATCCATTCCATATGTTTGAGCAATTGCTTCTACCTGTACTGAAGAATTCTTGTAACCTGCTCTATAGTGGATGCACTTTACACTAGATAGATCCTGCATCTTTCCTGCCTACGGGATCGTTACCGAGATAATATGATGTGAATTACTTCTCATGGATGAATTATTTCTTTTGTATGCATCGCCTGAATGAAATTATCAAGGATCTGCATGTCTATGTTTATATTGTAGCACTTGTAAACATTATTCTGTTAGCTTTTGGCACCCTCTGTACGTTGCAACTGTTATTTTTATTATTTGAAATGATAATTGGATATTTTGAAGTGAAAGGTATTCTTCGCTAGTGTTTGATGAGCTAAGTTTTGAGAGATTCTCTTGCAATATGAATGGAGGAGATTTAAAGCTCAGAGTTATCATAATTTGGTTACTCAAGAAAGTTTTTTTAGTTTACATTCATATTTGTTCATCGGAGGTGCTGATCTTAAATAGTAAATCAGGCTCAACAAGCTGTTTAATCTGTACATGATCATGAAAGCTTAGCCTGGTTGGCTTAGGCTCAGGCCTATTTTGTGATCTACGTTAGCACCTCACTAATCCTATTAAACCATAGGTTAAGGCCAGGCCTGCGATTCCTCATTGTAATGGCTTTCAAATTGGAGTGACATCTATGAATTGGTGGTTTTACCATTGCAATGGTAAATAATATTAAGGGAGAGATTCTTACGTACTTGAAAAATTGTATATTCACATATTAAACACTGAAACTTAATATATCTATAAAACACCTAAAATTATTATATAGTACAAGTTCAATCAGCAAAAATTTGTAAAAAATATTTAGAAAAATTTTGATGTTGCAGCATAAGTTAACATAGGGAAGTCGCACTTTAAATAGTAAAACATACTTGCTCATGCTCACTTTTTTAATACATCCTCGTAATATTTGGGAGAATTTAGTAAAAATAAAATCATCATGATATGTTTCCACCAAAAAAAAAAATTTCATACAGATAATCTGTCTCGGATCACTGAAACCTATAGAACATGCAAATCCAAACATTTCCCATTTGACGCAGCTCAATCTTTTTTGCCTCTTCACTCTGGCTTTAATTGAAGCCATCATCCACTTGTACCAAGCTTTTTTGCATTCTTTTTTGTTGCTTTTAAGCGGCATGTGTTCGAAATTATGTTATCTAGCAACTTTAAGTGTTTTTTAAGCAAATATGAAGTTTCGGATGTTTAATAGGTAATCTCACAAGCTTCAGGTGCTATGCATATAAAATTCCCAAGGAATTAGAGAAAGCAAATATTAATCAAAAGTATAAACAATAAAGCAATCTATGCATTTCATCCACAAAAGAAAAATTTATTCATCTTATCGAATCAATATATTATTAAAAGAGATGTCAAAAATATTTATCAAATAGAATTTAAAATTATTTTATTAATATTTTATTTTATTTATATTAAAATAATGTAATATATATCCAAATCTCATTGGATTAAGTTTTTATGAATGCCACTTTAACGAATCTAAATATGATTACCAATATTGATAATAAATTTATGATAATTATAGATGAAGATCAAAGATCTTATGAAAAATGTAAACTAGACACCAAAGAGTCTAATATAAGATCCTAAACATATTTTAATGAATAATTCAACAGCATTTGATGATAAAATTATGCTAACTCAAATAACTGTTGTATGCCTTATTGTTAACAAATAAATGAGATTAATTGAATTTGAGCATAATGATAATGACACGACGGCACACAACAGATGGAACGATTCGCCATTAAAGTCAGTAATCTCAGATTAGTTGTGAATAAAAGAGAAGCACAGAAGCTAAAAACTGACTGAATGGGGATTCCATCACTACAAGCATATCTGATCTATTGCCATGAGAAATGGAGAGAATGGGAAGTCCCATCAGAAGGCCCATCATCCCCAACATTGAATATACTCTGGCAATGGAGATCGGCCTCGCTTGCATCTGAAACCAGCACAGTGCCCAAATGCTCGTTCTCGACTCCAGAGCATGAAAACCCCGTCGGTGAGACATTTCCGGATATCACTTGCGATCGGGAGTATCTGCCAAGGCCGGCACTGCCATACTGCAGGCCAGAGGGCAGCAGAGGCTGGCCCAACGGAATCCTATCAACCGGCACCATATGGCCTATATTGATTCCCGAAGTGTGGTTGGAGGATGACAGAAGAGAGAGAGCACAATCGGAGTCGAGAACCGGAGGCAATCCGTCCGCGAAGATCAGTTTTCTGTCGCTGCTATCCGCTGCTGCCGCAGGCGAGACGGTCCTCAGAAGTGGCTGGCAGATGCCAACGGCAGCAGCAGTTGGCTCCAGAGCTGCATCGTTGCCTTCGTGAAGGAATGGGAATTGCTTGCTTTCTTTGAAACTTTGATTCAAGGAACTGCCAAAATGTGGGGGCGGTGGTTGAATCCTATCAAGGAATTGCATTGATGATGATGTGCTGTGCTGGCTGTAGAGCACACCTTCGCCTTTGATAATCGTATTCCATGCAGCATCGGTTCCAGCTGCTGGAAATACCTGTGGATAGGATGTAAACCCTCTACCTGTGAAGCAAAAGCATAACCAATGGATGAGGCTTTCCACCAATGTTAAGTTTAAAGAATGCTATCTCTGATAATAAAAATGGCAACCTAAAACCTAAAAAAGCCGAAAAGAACAACACAAGCAACATGATGAAGTCTTTTTGCATGACAAATTGACTGTATGGGCGTATCCCAGTGCAGCGCATTGATGTTGATGCCAGTTCCGCACTCACTCCCCAATATGCATGTTTTGAGGAAAATCGTTATGCATTATTAGTGACACATTATCTTGTAAATACAATAAAGGCCGGAAAATTTTGATATGGAAGGAAGATTAAAAGACAAAAGGAATAAAAAATAAGATGGCTGAGTTTAAAGGTATACCGTGGTTACTCGGAAACAAGTTACCAGAATTTATGGAGTCTGGTTGTGGCTTCCTGCGTCGTCTATTGTGCCCATCAAGGCGTTTTCTGCAGCTTCGCTTGACCTCATCAAACTCTACCAATAAGTGGAACCTATCGAGGAGAAAGCAACGGGCAAGATGCATTTCATTCAGTTCCCCAAACGATAATCATTAGATAAGTCTCATGTTTATAGAAAGCAATGCATATCCTACAATCGTGTTCTAACATGCATGAGTGTGACAATAAACTCAGTATATAATCCCTTCAATCATAATCATAATATTCATATATCAACAGAAAGGAAAGCAACGAAATAATGCAAATAATGGGATTTATACTATATTCCCTTGAACAAATAACACAAAGACAAACAGAAAAGTTATGAATGATGGCCAACACATTTGTAAGAAGATTAATATGCGCAAGCAAAAGCTCATGAAGCCCAAGGGAGTCAGTGCAAGCAGAAAGGAGTTCAAAGATTCTCTAACATAGTGAGAAAACTTCTAATTTTCTCAGGAAAACATCTTGATAAAGAGCCACAAAATTCCATGCTAAATGGTTTGTTACTGAGCAACTGAAATGCCAGTTTGGATCCAATTGTATTCATCAGCTCCACATTTCCACAGAGCATAAGTTTAAAATCTCAATTTTCTATATAAACTTGCTTTCTTTCATATCTGAGATTCTCAAAAAGGGACATTGCACAAGATCAAAAACAATAGATAATCAAGAAAAAAAAGACTATTTAGGAGAGTTCTGTCAGAATTAACTTCCATCAATGTGTAATTGCTGATTTCTTTATAGAATTAAATTTAACTATTACTTCCAGTTAAGGATATATATACACCTTGCATTTTCTAGGATGATGAATCACCATTTCAATGATTCGGTCAGGCTACCTTTCTAGTGTCCCATAATTGTTTCAAATCGAGGTTGTTAGGTTCCAAGGAGCTATCCTAACAAAGAACTACAATTTTTGTGTATTGTTGAGAACAAGCAAATGCTATTAAGGGAAAAGGATGCAGGATTAGTCTCACTTAAAGTAACCAAAAAAATAATAATAGCATAAGATGACAATTTAGTGCCTTTCATTTTTGAGGGCAGCATTACAAACCAATGTTGAAGCCAAACTTGACACCCCTAATTATAATGATTCTATCACTACCATCATGTCAAGGAGTTGACATGTGTTGATTGATTATCTTGAAATCTATGTTATTCATTATAGGCATTATGTGCAAAAGGTTTACATTGCGCATCTTAAAGTCAAGCCAATCTAACTTTGCCATATTGTTTGTCATAGATATGTATATCAGAAGGTTATGTTAAAAAAATTCAAGAAATTGTTCCATAAGATTTTAGCTGATTAGACAAGTAAGCATTGAAGTGATGCAAATTGTGACATATCAATTAAACCATGCAAGGATACAGTACACTGGAGGACACGCCCTAATAATTCTCATGCTATAAAGCACAAAAATGCCGAAATGGGACTTAAACCTTAACACGTGCCCTGATTACTGGATACAAACACACCTCCAACATGCCCCATCACGTGTCCAATAAGCCTGAAAATAGGACCTGATTAACTCTAAGAGATATGGGCCCTCAACCCTCTAACTGCATAATCCATCTCAGCATCCCACTTTATAAAATTGCAAGCTTTTTTGTTTACATTATTCCTTGCAACTCAGTCAAGTTCTGATCCTATCAAAGCATTCAATCCTAATTAAGTGCACAACTTCTCGTCCTCCAATACCAGCAACTTGTAACTGCCCAACACTTAAACTTCTCATCCACTCTTCTCGGCTTGGTCCCAATGAAATTCAAATCTTTCTTACACAACCTGCTCCTTCAATGCCAGATTTTGCCAATGCTTATTCAATCTTGGCTGTTGTCCCTTCCTACTACAACCCAAACTATCTTTGTCATCCGCATTTAAGGTGAGTAAAATTTTCATTCAACCCCTGACTTTCCTAGTAGCCAATTGTGACGTGGAATCCCCATCATTTTCTTCAGCAAGGGTTCAGGATAGGAAATTCCTCGTTGGCTTGGACACACTGTGACGCCACCCTCATGATAGCTTGTTTTAATAAATAAATTGTTAAGATAATTAATACAAGATTATATAGTTTCCTTGGAGTGGCATGCCCATGTCTCACATATGTGTTGATGCTTCATAATAAGTTTGTCACTAGAAAAGATAATTCCAACAAAGTACGTGGTCGGGCTGCTTCAAAACTTCATCCACAAACTTCCACTTTCTTGGGACAAAGAAACATTTTTTGCATGGCACATAGAAAAAGAAAGCCTGGTGGAGAGATATTCTTGAATAATAGACATAGAGGAAATTCAAAAATTGACAAGAAAAATGGAAATATAAGACATTGCCAAAGACAATTCATAAACATCTAATTCAAGGAACAATCTTTATTCTAATCACCACAAAATCTCAGAACTATATAGACAAAACTCTTAGAAACATCATCCATAACACTTCTGACAGTATTTCAACTAGAATACTGCTGGGAGGAATGATGTTACAGCAACTGACTCAAAACAAACATTACAAAAAGTTAACAACAAAATTCAACTAGATAGACAAGTGGTTTAGCATGGCATAAACTTTTTATAAACAGTACAGATTCAACTAGATGGCTCATAATACATTACAGATGCTATTGTTTTATTTAGTTCGGTTTATTTGAATTTCCTAAAACTACAAACCAATAAAAATACAAAACAAAAGAAGCCATTTATATAATAGAAAATTCCTGAGGTTATTAAAGATTATGAGGAATGTTTAGTTCATGAGTTAGCAATTGTTTCTGCAATGCACAAGAGAACAACATTTAAAGAAAACAATCCAAGCTTGAAAATGACAAGAAAGAAGATGCTCAAATCTTTAAAAATCATACGCCAGTAAAACACAGACAAGAAATGAAGGATAACACACATTTCTCTGTGGACAAGATTACCAGAGTTTCTTTTCTTCTAAAACAGCTAAAACTCACCTTGTGTCATAAAAAATAAGGTGGAGATGATTAGGCAGACAAGGTTCAAAAAAAAAAAGTTCAATAAAAGATTAGGCAGAGATATTGTCCCCTAAAGAGAAAAATCAGATGTCAGAGCAGAACTAGGAAAAGCAAAAGAAAGACTGAAAACTTGGCAACTGTAAAAAAAAACAAACCCAAATCTTAGGCCCACCGAGGGGACATAACCATCAGAAATATAACTCGGAGAGCAAAAGTTAAAAAAGAAAATTTAAGTAAAATTGTTGGAAGATACTACAGTACCCCCAATAAATACTCCCTTTAATACCCCACAATCATTATTGTATTTAAAACAATCATTAATATATTTAAAATTAATAATTAATTCATAATAAATGAGATTCACTATTATAATTATGATTAAAAACTCATTAATAACGCAGAGAAAAGTGTTGGAATATTTATTGGGGTATTGTAGTATTTTACAAAATTGTTTTCTCAAACCCTGCGAATAAATAACAATAATAAAGAACCATTAGATGCATGACATGTGGAAGGCAATTTAAAGGCTTTTTTGACAGAATTTAAGGCAACATACTCACTAAGACAACATTAATAATGCTTATAATTTAGCAAAACATAAAAAACATACAAAAAAAATGAACTTTAAAATACCGTCAAGTTCTTTTTTATTTTTTTCTTTTTAATACTAATTCACTAAAAAACTCCATTTTCAACAAAAAACCAACAAATACCATATAACAACTTATAAAATCAAGAAACTTGTATCAAAGCTCAATACATCATACAAGAACAAGAAATTTCAAAGCATTATTATAAAAAGTCTTCTTTTCCTAGAAATTCCAGCTAGCAAAACCAGTCGGAAGCAGAATCGCAAGCCATTCAGAATCTCACTCAACAATGATTGATGAAAGCGTCGTTTAAAATATCATCAAATTTCAAAGGAATCAAAATCAAGCCTGAATAGCGCAATAAAAATAGACAAACTAATTGAAACTTTTCGTTCACATGTACCTGCTACACTGCTGGCAGAATCTCTGCTCCTGGCCACCAACCAAAACAATAGGAGTCTTGGAGTGAACTTCACAGACCTTGTGCCTCCTGTGATACTCCCTGCAATTATTAAGGTCATTCCTGCAGCCATCTACAAGGCATGAGACCTTCTGGGTTCCAGCACAAGGAGCTCGTGGTCTCTTCAATGAGCTCATCACTGCCGGGGCCCTTGAAGGCTGCTCCTCCATAGACGAAGCTCTTCTCTGCTCCCCCTTCCACTTGTCACTCAATCCAAAATCCCCCAAAACCGCCAAGCTTGAGATCAACAGAGCAGTCAAGGCCTCCTCTTTGCCTCCTCCTTGGGCTGTTGTTTCCACTTGAATCAACCACAGAGCTTAAGTTTGCCTCGCTGACATTTTGCTCCAATTCAGACAAATCCCAAGGAGGCATCTTCAAATCCCACTCCATTAAAGAAACAAACTTTAACTCTTTTCCTACTTTGCTGCCTCCCCAGGGCTCTCTCACTCTGTCTTCTCAACTGTTTCTTCTTCAAACCTTTCCCCCAACCCCCCCACCCCCCCACCCCCCCACCCTCCCCCCGCCCCCTTTTTCTGTTGTTCTTGCCTCCTCTTTTCAGCCAAACCTACGGACTGGGCGCAATGCCCCTCCTCCTCTTATCCATCCGCCAAGCGCATACAGTCCCCATCTAACCTCCGGCACCATAAATTTCAAGGGATTGAGACTTAGACAGGACGAAGAATGAGTCCATTAATGGAAACCAACAACATGGAAAAATGCACACTTTTTGGAACTGCAAGTGGAGTACTGTACCCACAAGAAGAAGACACAATAAAAAAATGGAAGTTGTGCATCAAAACCATCGTTATGCTATGCGGCAAAACTCAGCAGAAACGAAAAAAAAAGGGGGAAAAGTACTCTTTTTTTCCTTTTTGCATTTCCATAGAAAAATTCAAGCGCACACACAAAAAAAAAACTTTTTAAAATAGTAACGGTCCCCGGAGAACAACTGAATACTTAAAAAAATGGGAAACCGGGGAAGGATAAAAAGGTAGGATTATCGTGTTGAAATGAAAAGCCAGCCGCAGTACTTACAAGGAACAAACAGGAGCAGCTGGAGGGGACGAGAGGACTGATTTGGGGCTTTCTCAACCATTCAAATCCTGACAGTGTTTCCATTTGAGAACGCAATAAATGTGAAGGATCGAGAGGCATCACATCTACTGTTCACCATACCATCATCAGATGAAGAACAAAGATAGCCACCCCTCATTTTAATTAACTTTAACAACAACTATTGCAATCAGCAAACAGTAATTTCAAAAAGATATACATTTTTTAACATCAACTAACAATTCTTAAACGAAGGAGAGAGAGAGGCTTTGATCTGCTGCCCTTTTTAAGACACAGTGAAAACTCATGAGAAAATTAAGGCAGCGCAGCAGCAGAAAGCGATGGAGTTAGAAAAACAGGATATAATAATAATGGTGGGAGAGTGAGAGAAAGAAAGCGATTTTGCAGGAAAGGAGCCACGGAATGGTTGCTTTCAGACTTTACACTGGAGGAAAAATTAAAGGGACTGCGTTTGGGAAAGGCTGAATCAAAAGCGGATGTATGGAAGTAAAGGAGACTAATTTGAGAGAATTTTAAAATTTAGAATCGCTCGGTTCCGTCTGTCGCCCCAACTGTTTAATGCGCCCAAACGTTCTGCCTCAGTTCAGCAGATCCCATTGTTATATGACGCTCAATTATCTGTCAAAATATATTAATGGTTAGGATTTAGGGAGTTAATTAAAATAAAATTTTTTTATTAAATCCACTTTTACTTGTGAGGTCCATAAAAATATATTTTTTAAATCTTAAATCTTAGTCATCTATACTTTTGGGAGATATTTAGGAGCTAAGTAATATTTTTTATTTTTATTTTATTTTTGGTATATATCAAGCACTTTAATTTTCATATTCATTAAATCAGACTTTTATATAAATAATACGCAAATGAGAGTTTTATCTATATAAAAAATATTTTTTGCTGAATTTCTAATAATCACAAATTTTCAATCAGATTTGGAAACTACTATATATTATAAATATTATAAATCTGACGTTCTATGTAGAAAAATGCTAGGTATCCTTTCGGGTGTCTCTACTTTCTCAACTCTCTTTTTTTTAAGTAATTAATTATTTTTAATGCAGTTAAAATCATGATTTTGATAAGTAATTTTCAAATATTATCAATTTAACCATGCCTAAATGCATTAATTTTGTTGAGCACCGAATAAAACACATCGAGCGATATACTGCATCATTCTTCTCTCTCTATATATATATATATATATAATTGTAAAAATCAAGCTTGTAATGACATTGATAGGAGATCTGTTACTCCTATTATGGTGGATAATAATAATCTTAATATCTATGGAAATATTGTATCCCCTTTAGAGAGTTATCAATTGAATAATAGAGAAACTAATTTTTTCCTATCTGACTTTGTTCTTTCTATTGAAAATAATTTTTTTTGAGAATAATGCCAGAGCTCCTAATGATGTTATAAATCATTATGACTATCATAATAATATTTCTAAAAGTCATCCTATTGCTGGTTTTTTGAGAGAAGGAATAGATTTGAACTTGATTACTATTCCTTCACTAATAAATCTTTTCACTTTTCTAAGGCTCATGAGATATTGAAAATTATAGATAATACTTCAATCGAAAATGCTGATAACTCTTTTCAAGGAGTGGGTTGTACAATGGTGGAGGTACTATATATTCCTACCCTTCGGTTGGAGGGAGTTTCTAAAAATAATACTGATATTAATTTGAATAATTTGGCTGGTAACTTATCTTCTAATATGGATAATTCTTCTAATAATATGATATTTTTGATGGAGGAAAATTCTAGCAGGATGGATGATAGAATCTTGGATTCCCAGTTGGGACAAGAACTTAACATTAAGTTTAAATCATTATTCTAGTAAATCCTTATTTCAGGATCAAGGTGAAGCCATCACTAGCAAAGGAAATGCTACAGAGAATCAGAAACTTGATTACCCTAAACCCAACATTCTAGTACCAAGGACAGGTATCACTAAAACTTTTAGATAAATTGTTACTAGAGGTTCTCCAATAAAGAAAAAGTTTGCTATTCTTGAACCAAAACCAAAGAGAGTTAATAAATCTAAATCGATTCCCCTTACTCTCAAAGGTGTTTCATCCAATAATTAACATCCTAGTTTGGAGCATTAAAGATTTAGGAAATAGATCCTCCAAAAATAAATATAAGCATATTTCCTTGCTATAATTGAACCAAAGATCAATCCTAAAAATAAGATTAATCAATTGGTGAACTTTGATAATTCTCTTTTGTTTGCAATTAGCAATACTTGGATTTTTTGGAAAAATGGTTGGAGTATTGAGGTTTTGAATGAATGTAACCAAGCTATTCATCTTAAAGCTCAAAGATAACTTAAATGTGATGCTTATTTTTATCCATGGCAAAAACTTTCTATTGAAAAAGAAGGCCTTTGGGACTTCCTTAAAAACTACAGCACTTTCAACCTTTCATGGATGGTTAGTAGGGATTTTAATACAGTCTTGTATGCCTCTGATAATAAAGGTTATGTTAGCAATTCTATTAAATCTACTACTGACTTTAATTTAGCTTTAATTGACAGCAGTTTAGAAGATTCCTGCTACTCTGGATCTCATTTCACTTGGTTCAATGGTATAAAGTTCGTCAGAATTGATAGATTACTTTTTAATAGTATACGGATTGATAATTTCCAAAATTAATCTAACTTCCTTAAATTCTACTTACTCTAATCATAAACCTCTTATTTTTAAATCTTGGTTGGACCCTTTTAAGAAGCACAAGTCTTTTATATTCCAATTATTCTAGATTATGAAGAAAGAGTGCAATGATACTATTAATAAATCTTTGAATGGGGAGTGTCATGATCATGGTATGTATATAATAGTTTAAAAGTCAAAAAGGCTACGCAAGCATCTCTCTATTTGGATAAAAATACAATTGGCAATATCTTTAATAATATTACCATCTTAGAGAACATAATTAATTCCATCGAAAACATCTTTGAGAATGACTTGTTGGATTTTACTCATTTCAATACTCATCTTGCTAAAGCTCACTTAGTCCAAGGGCAAAATGTTAGTGCACGAAAGAGATACCGGATGTGATACCGTTGGGGATACTAAATAATAAACAAAATTATCCAATCACAAAAATGGAGTAAAACCACACAAAAATCATAGCATAAACCACACAAGCCTCCAAATACAGGAAATTTTACGTGAAAAATCCGATAATGAGAAAAATTATGGAGCTACACCACACAGAAAAATCTACTATGAACAAGAATATTACAGTTATAAAGAGCTTCACCTTCAAAAGAATAAGAAAAATCTACCACTTATAAAGCATTTTGATCAACTTCTTTTCTTTTAGAAATCTCCTACTCTCACTCTAGGTTAAAGGGGACCAACAATAGCCACACAGCCAAATTATGGTTGATCACTTAAGAAAATATCACATTGACTCCAAATGACCCAAAATTCCCTTAAAAATACTTAGGGGACCTCCAAAATCAGTAATAGAGCTTCCGGTGGCCCCACGACACTCCAGGGATCCCTAGTTTTGAACCACAGGGTGCCACAGCGTGTCGTAGCGCCTATATTACCCCTGGCTTGTCCCAGAACACCCCAGGACCTCTCAGAAACCCACTAGAGCTTCATTGGTACCTCCATAGATGATTAAATTAGTCTCCACACACTAATAATCTCCCACTTGAAGACCTATTGCAATCATCCCTTGTTCAACCTTGGATCTTCATTATCTTCTTTCATCATTATAAAAAATATGATGTGGCTCACCCTGTCCTCTCATCACATATTGAGATCAACTGAAGCAACACATAACTTTAATTTCTCCACTGTTATAGTTGATGAGCTTCATATTTATAGTTATTTTCTTATATAGGACGTGTGTTTTTATAAGTTTTGTTGCTACTTTAATTTTTTTTCTGTACGTTATTTCAACTCAAATTAATCAAAACACCAAAAAATGGAATTTTTATGAAGAAGGATGCCAAGACACATTACAATGCCTGAAATTTGCAAGAAATGTACCACAACGCACTGTCGCGCTTGACAATTCGCAAGGAGCTCGCTACAGTGCGCTACAGTGCTGGATAATTTGAGACAATAGCGCTACTGTGCATCACAGTGCAAGACAAGGACATAAGGATCAATGCCACTGTGCACTGCATTGCCAGAAGACTCGAGACAATTGTGCCATAGCGCATCGTAGTGATGGACAACTCGAGACAATAGCACCATAGCGCGTTGCAACGCCATATGACTTGAAACCTTGGTGCCATGGAGTGCCATGACACGCGTCAATGAATCTGCATAAAAATTAGAGTCAAGCAAGGAATTTAAAAGGACCAAAGCACTCAATTCCTCCAGCTCCCAACACTAGAATTAAGAAAAAAATTAATTCCATCAATTTTCAAGAAGGAATGAAGGAATATTCCAAGCTTATTAACATAATGGTTTCAACTTTTATGGAATTAACTGAAAGGAAAATTAAAAGGAGAGGAAAGAGGATGGATGGAGGGAAGAGAGTTACTTAAGGGAAAAGTGAAGATAAAAAGAAGGCTTTTTGATCATTTTCTAAACCAGGGGAGGAACCCTATTCACTCCATATCATCAAGGAAGATTCCTAAGAAAGGAAGAATAATAACAAGGAGAAGAAGCAAATCATCGAGAAAGGAGAAGATAAAGAGAGCGCTAAAAGAAGTTCATGCGTATTATTTTTTTAACTTTGCTTTTGTATTTTTATTACTTGTAAGAACATAATGTATGCATTTAAAAATTCATGTATTTCTCTTATCATATTCATTGTGATGGCAACCTAATCACCCATTTGGGGAGAGTTTGGCAAAAAACATGTAATGAGTATTAAATTTTGTGTGTTTAAGAATTCGGTCTTAATAGAAATGTCATGATTTTTAAGCTGAAAGTAGTATTTTACTCATATGGAATGAAAAGTGTTGATGAATGAAAGAATAATTTAAATATCATTAAATCATATTTTTAATGAAATCTTATATTGTGCGATGATCATCTTGTTTTAAAACTTGCGCACTTAGAGCATTCACACTGTGAATGAATGTGATATATAATTTGCTAAGCGAAACTGCTCATGCACAAATTATAAGTCAAAGAATTGATCATTTGAGCCATAAGCAAATTTAGTAAGTCTTTAAGTTCCATAGCTTAATTCATAACACATAGAGAAGACATGTTAGGTAGTGAATGATGTGACATGTAGGCCATTTCTAACTCTAATTTATGCTATAGATTAGATGCATGTGAGATAGACCTATTGAGCTCTATTGCTCACATGTGATTTATGCAAGATAATAAAGTGCATTAAGCTGTGAGTGATGTGACATAAGCTCAATTAGCTTTGCAGTGCATTATATTAGCTAAATCAAAAGTAGAATTGTGTGAGCTATAGATGGAATCAAGACAGAGTGATCAAGGATAAAATAAGAATTTTGTCGCTTAGACATAATGACAACTTTCATTTATAAAAAATTCATAAAATATCTATGAGCTGATTTGAACCATAGAGTGTCCATGTTAGCACTAAATAGAGCCATAGTAAAATTAATGCCAAAATGATAAAACTAGACTGTAACAACCCGACGTTGTTACTGAGCAGTTTAGACCTAATCCTGAGCAGATTAAGATGAAATTCAATATTATATTTTAGTTGGATAAAAATTAAATAAAAATATCATCAAATGAAGTGTATCAATGGGATCCTTCTACCAAAATTTGAGCGCAATCGGGATCCCGAATCGTCCTAAATAAATTCGGGAAGTTTAAACTTCCAGAGTTGATAATAGATAAAATAAAAATCAAAATTCAGAAATTTTTATAGATTTGAGTTAAGAGTTATATGAGAGTGTTATAATTTAAGTTTCAAGAATTTTAGAGCTTTGGATTTATCGTAGCGAATTGTTTAAGTTTTTTACTTAAAAATTAATATAAAATAAAATAATAGTCTAAATTCAATAATTTTTAGACTATTGCGTTCATCTCGTCGAGACGGTCGTTTTGATACTAAGTTTAAAATTTTGAAGTTTATTTGATCATTCAATCGAATCTTTGAATTTTCGGTGATTCTTAGCCACCCGATCTTGATCGGATGGCTCTCATCCATACATTTGAGCTTATACTTAGTCTTTTGGCCATAGCCTAAATTTCTAACCTAGCTATTTTCTCCCAGCCGAAATTTTTATCCTCATCCGACGCATTGAGGAGCCCCTCGTCCTCCTCTCCATGGCCGAACCCTCTTCTACCTCTCCACACGCTGATCACTCTCTTTTCCTCCACGGCCGAGCGTGGGAAGTTTTGACCCTTCCTTTAGCGCAAGAGAGATTGACCGATCTTGTGAGGTTCCTCCTTTGATGAGAGATCGGTCATCTATCGCATGACCTTTCAAGGAAGCGTCGAGTATTTGCCTTCTTCCTCACCTCAAGCTGGCCGTCCTTCTCCCTCAATCATCAGCACCCTTTTAGGTATTTTAAAGTTTCTATTGAAATGTTAATGCATGATTTTAGTATCAATCACAGCAAGGTTGAAGGTTTTGTTTATTATTTTGTGCTTTATTTTGTAATTATTAAAGTTTGGGTGCTGGATTACATTAAACCCAATCCTTAATCTTTATAAAATAAGCATGCATATTATATATATATATATATATATATATATATATATATAAACCCTAAGAATATTTGGATTTTGAGAAGCTTGAATGTTTATGTTACAAAACAAACACTAAGTTATCATTCTATAAATGAATGGTAGTGTTATTTTAGTTTTTCTCATATTCACAATATTTCTTCATCTGATAAACCATTGGATTTTTTTCATTGTATATTGCAAACATAATAGTAATATCATAGCAATATAGCTGTTATTTTATTTTCCGCTATAATTTGCACTTAATCACGTTCTAAACCTGTCAAATCAAATAGCTGTGGTATATTTGTAACACTTATCAACCAATATATATATATATAGAGATATATATATATTATATATATATATTATAGATGATATATACATTGATAGAACTTTTAAAACAATGATCTAATAATTTATACTCATAGTAAAAGAAATTAAGATGGTACTTATAATATTGACACACTTCATAGCTTTGGCTAAGCCTTTTGAAGGCATAAACTGTAGCATCTTGAACAAACTTTATTATCATGAGGAAAACAGCTGAGCCCTTAAAATAGATAGGAAATTATTAACAAGAACTATATGGTTTGATAAAAAAAAAGGGATAATAGGTAAAGCCATGTGATGCAATGCCTAAGAAATGACTTAGGTGATGTGGTTGAAAGTTTGATAATATACATATGAAGAGCCAAATAAAAATATACGTACGGTTAGATTAAATCAAATAAACTATAATATATATTCAATCACAATTAGTTGATTAATTATATATTGTTGTCTCTATCTTGAATTCATTTTTTAGGGAATATTGGTTGGGCTAATAATGATATTATTTAGGATTTCTATTATACCAAATAAAATATATTAAGCATTTCATTAACTAGTTAATTAGCTCATCGTATGTCTTTAATCGACTAATGGAGTTATATTCATAAATCATAATTTGGGTGTTTTATTAATAATGTTTATGTTATATTATAGTAAACAAAGTTGCATAATCATAAATTCTTAAGATAATTAAGTTGTATAATAAGCGCAAATTGATTTGGGGATTATTATAAAGTAAGCTAAGCTAAATTAAATTAAATGCAAAACAATACATCTTTAAGTTTATATATCTTTTACTAAACTGATTTGAATAATAAAAATATTGACTAAATCCTTAAATCGCAATTAACACAAATGTTGGCTCCTCTTAATCTCTTGCTCTGTTATGATAGATAATATCTGAATAGTTTAACCTTATGAATTAATCCATCAATTTGTTTTCATTTCTCAATTAGAGAAATCCGTCCATACTTCATGCAAGGTCAAAGGCTTAAGGCTCCTAGCCATGTGTTGTAGAAGTTCAAAGTCGCTCGAGCTAGGTACGTTACGTACTTAAGACTTTATTGAGTTCTGTATTCATTAATTATATTATTTTCTTGAGCTCTATGTACAGTGCGTACACCACTTGCATAGATCTTAGCATTATCAGTGATTTGATTGTATTTGAAAACTATGACATCAGGGTATAGGAACTCTTGCTAACTAAGTAGTAATCATTACCTTAGTTGAAAATTATAAAATTATGTGGACATGAATTAGAACCTATAGTCAAAACTAAAATACTTCCTTAGGATCTTCACTTCACCTTAGGAAATTTTCCTTAAGATTAGGAATAGGCACTAGGTTAGATTTTATTTCATTGAATAAGTCATTTATTCAATGAATGGAACCTTAGTTTTATTAGTTTCTAGATTTTCATAATTTTATTCTGATTATTTTATTTTTCAACTTTAGATTAAGAATATGAGATTCATTCTATCAAGCTTGATTTTTACTTAATAGAATATTCCTTAATCATCAGTCCACATGTAGATTGAAACCATAGATCTTAAGCTTACTTTTAGATTATTGTGATTGAACCTAAATTTATGGTGTTTAATTCATAATCCCTAGCTTAGTAGATCTTGATCAGATCTTAGCTTAGAATATCTCAATTTATCAATTAGGACATGATGATTTATTATTTAACTTATAGTCAATTTTGATTGAATTAAATTGGAACCTGATTTAATTCTGATTATTTTCAACTTATAAGGCTATGTTTCTAAGTTGTATAACTTGGATAGTTAGAATAGTTTAATAAATAACAAATGATGGTCACCTTGTGTAGTTGGAGTCTCTTTCTACTTAGTTATTATTGCTCTGCACACCTTGAATATTGAGCCCTTATTCCTGAGCATAATAGGTAAACTTAAGATATGGAAGATATATCTTAAGTTAGCATTTGAAAAGTATTCATTCAGTTCTGTTAGTGCATTTAGTTTAGTAGAGTATGTCCTCATAGTTAGTTCAACCTCTTTAAGTTCTAGTTTTGTTATAGAATAAACTCGGACCTAGCTCGATGGATGTCTAGGATGATGCGTGTCTTATTCTATAAGTTCAATTCAGACCTAGCTCTGTGGATGCCTAGGATGGATACATATTGAACTTCAATTCAAAAGCCATGTATGACTTATTCTGTTATGGCAGCACTATGTTTAGGACTTACTGCTACTCTTGTTTAGTTGTTCAGTATTTGTTTTTTTTTTTAATTTTTGCCACATGTTTCAGTGGCCTTTCTTTTAGTGCTTGGTTTGGCTTTGCCACATGCCTCAGTAGTTTTTACTTTAGCTCTTTTTTTGTGCTTAGCTACTTTGCCACATGTCTCAGTGGCATTTATTTGTTTTAAATTTGCATGTTTGTATATATATGTTTCATTGAATACTTATAAATAAGGGCATGTTATGAGGCTAGAATTGTATGTTTATTTTAGCACTTGTGTTCTTTATGTACTCAGCATGTATCCATGTAATCATAAGCATGTTAGGATCAAATTTACTTCAGTAGTTGCAGTTACTTTGCGTTTAGCCTCACCACATTTAGTTACTATTTTGTATGTTCAGTCATTACCATTAGTTTGTTGCAAATGTTTTATTTGTGACTATTTCTTTTCTTGTAGCTTGTGGCACCTATTTATTTTGCTTGCTTAGTAGTACAAGTAAAATGGTGATATCTTTAAATTCATGAAATTTTAATAACTTAAATTGTACTTAGACTTATTAAAGTCTAACCAGATTTTTTTTTTGGCTGTGCCTTGTCATATATGTACATTTGGCAGATCAGGAGTATAGGTCAGATCCATCGCTTGAGGATTTAGCTGCTAGCGGGTTTAAAGTGAGGTGTAGCTCATTGAAGAAGATATGCTTCAATCTTCTTGGCCTGTATTTACTAAAAGTGTAATAACTAAATTTTTCTTATTATTATTATTCTGTATTTAAGTTTTGTATGTGATTGAATTAATGTGGACTGTGTCTGAATACCTTCTTTTTACCTATTTTGCACTGTTATACTATTTGTATGTTTATATTAGATCTTGCTCAGCTGCTGATTAATATCATGGATACATATTTGGTTTAATGTCCATGGTACTAATGGCGACCACTTCTTAAACTTAGTTGATTAAGGGGCGGCTGTCACATAGACCTCTTGATTAGAAAAAATTATTAAATAAGAGAGATATGATATGATATTAGGAGAAGAATTCTTGCACATAAATTTACTATAAATTGCATATTTGAAATCTAATTCTCCCCAACTTTATCAAATTGATTAAAAAACTAATTTAGAATAATCTATAATTTTAGGACAAAAATACCAATTTTTTAGTTTAAATATTATTGAAAAGAAATATACTTTAGTAATTAACGCATACTATTCTCAGAAAATGATAAATCTCAGGATCTCACCATCTCATATTACTTCTGACCACGTACACTTGCTTGCAAGTGCAGACTTACAATTTTGGTTTGTCAATAACCTTCGTAAACATGTTAGTAAAATTATTCGAAGTGTGAATCTTCAAGTTGGCCTTTTTCTAACAGTATCTGAATAAAATAGTACTGAAGCTATATATATTTTATTTTAGCATGAAATGCAAGAATCACGTTCATACTATCAATGTAGATATTCCATTTTCTTGTTTCTTTCCCAATTCTGCCATAAAGTTCTTCAACTAAATCATCTTTTTATTTGCCTCAGTGATGGCAATGCACTCAGCCTCCGTAATGGATTAAAGTAATAATATTTCTATAGCTTAAAGATCTAGCTCACCGTAGCACTTCCTAATGTAAATACATATCAAGTAGTACTCATCCGACTATCAACATCTCCTACAAGGTATGAATATACAAACCATTGTATATTAATATTAGACTTACCAAAGAAAAGTGATTTATTTGTTGTACCCTTCAAATACCTCATAATCTACTTGACAGCTTCCCAATGGTGCTATAACAACCTTGGTTGTTACCCTTGCTAATTATAGCTTAATAAATTATTAATTTCAATGCCATTGTTTTTAAAACATCAAGTTAAGATAATCCTAAAATTTGAAGTCAATTGGACTTCTCTAAGTCAAAATAGTATTTTGATCAGTCTAGATGCCCTAATTTAGACCTAAAATATTTTGATCTCAGAATTAAAATCTGATTGCATTTTTGAATTTTTCACCCCCAAATTAGCTAGGGGTAAAAGTTTAGTAAAATTTGGAGATCATTTATACCATAATTCAAATTTATTTAAATTGGTCTAATTGCATTTTTAGGGTTTCCCAACAATTGAAATTGTAAATATATTTTTTACCCTTTAAAACGGTCGAAATTCGCTGTGCGGACTGAGGGTGATCCTCTACGGAGCCCGGGTCAAGCGACAGCAGAAGTCCCACAAATCTAACCATCGCGCTTAAGGAACCAACAGCTAGGATTAGACCTCGTGGAACCGCGGATCTGCCGTCACATGCATCCAGGGAATCCTACGGTGCGGATCTAATCAGATCCGACTGTTAGGATCCAGAAGATATAGACCGTAGCGTCTTTTTTCCTCGATCAATCGAATGGCATCTGACGGTCCCGACACTGTAGACCTTTGTCTTCCTCTTGCTCACCCCCGATATGGAAAATCCCCCCGTACTGCCAGCTGCCCTCCCTGTCCCCCACTCGTGCCTCCAGCTCAGCAAGGTCGTTAGGACCTCTCCCATTATGGTTTGGAGTCCTAATCGAGCCTCGTGGCCCGGCCGAGCTCGAATTGGAAATTCAAGGGGCTCGGCCATGGCTCGAACCTCAGACCCTCCCCAGCCCCGATCCAGCTCTCTAGAAGCTTCCTTGAGCCCGATCCCTCAGCATTCCTCTTTATTCCCCTTCGCTGCTTAATTGAACTCAATTCCTGTGATGACCCATGTTAGGTTGGTAAGAACCAAACTAACATCGGATGCATCTTTCTGCAGGATTATATTGGCAGTTAGATAAAATAGTAGTTAACGAACATCAAGGCCATTCACATAAAAGAAACGACATTCATTCAATTTAAAACATAAAAACAACATCCATAATTTATTACATGAAATTCAATATACATCAAACTATTAATCCTGGAAGGGGCAGTTATTTTCCCACGCTACGCCTCTAGATTATATCAACTGCCTCCAACTGTATCTGATCTAGCATTATAAAAATAATGACTTAGTGCACATTCTAAATACAAAGGATATAAAAAATATACTTAAAGCGTAGCAGAAAGCAGAAGGCAAAGAAAAATAAGATAATATTTGTAGGGAAATACAGTGTGTTTCAAATAAAAGATAATCAGGTCACCTGCAATAATAAATGTTTTGTTCACATGCCAAATGTCAAAAGGAAAAGCAATAATTGCGTAAAAATCTATGTTTATGCTTATGTCTATGATATCATGAAGCAATAATAGCAGTTTTATTAGGCAAAGCCAGAACCATGAGACTGTGCTCATATGTATTTAAGCATAAACCTTCACCTAGACCCACTTAAAGGTCTCAGATGGCAACGTGCATTTAAGCAATCTTCACCTGTGCCTCCCTCAAAGGCTCCAGATGGCACCCTTATAGCTCCCGAGGACTAGCCCAGTCCCTAACCTAATCATGCTCCATTTCAGAACCCTTCTTGCAACATTTACAAGACACATAAACATCATTCAATTTCTCTTACATCATTAGTAGTAAGAATAACATATCAAGTAGTAATAAGTTCAAAGCGATGCATAAGCAGCAATTGAAAGTAAAAGTAATATCCAGTGTACCTTTTGTGTTTTGACTAATAAGATGATTCACTCACAATTTCGATGGATCTGCAAAAGTTATGATTGGAATCCTATTAAACTTTGAAAGTAAAGTGTGTTTCAACGAATCTTATTTATAAGATTTAAGACCTACATTCCTGTTTCTAAGCTTAATTTTAATTTATATATTTAGAATCTCAAAGTCATAAGGATGATTTTAAGTTAAACAATGTTTTCTTTAAAAACTCCTAATTTTGTTCCAATTTCATGCGTAATATAAGTGCAAGTATTTATAAGTTGAAAAATGTATCAATTTCTATTAAATAGAAGTTAGTATATCGCATAGATTTTCCTAGTCTAACACATTTCATAAGTGATATCTAAAATGGCTAAGTATTCACTTAGTTTATACTTTCAATTTAAGCATATACGAGTTTATCCCTGTCAAATTCTATCTCTTTAATCTCAAATAGATGAGGGAAAAGGAAACGAAAGCGGGAGAGGGGACAGGGAGGAGGGGCGGACGAAGGGACGAAAAGAAGGGGGAGGGGGAGACAAGAAGGGAAAGGAAGGAGACGAGGCAGAAAAGGAGAACAGAAAAGGGAAAGCAAAGGAAGGGAGGAGGCGACGGGGAGGAGGAGGAGAGGCGGAGGAGGAGGACGGGGAGAGAGAGACAGAGACTATAGAAATAGAGAGACAGATTTATACATATACATATACATATATATAATATATTTATATTATATTTATATATTTATATGTACATTTATACATATATATATCTATAACTATATTTCTCTATATATATACATTATTTATCCTATTAAGTGCTCGGTCGACAGAGGTTTACCTTGCGTCGAGCACGTAGTTGGGCGCGTAAAGGAGGGTTGATGCAGAGGGGCCCAGTGGCAGAATCGAGCTGGGAGAAGTTGACGCAGGATTGTGCGGAAGGGGTTGGCGCAGAGTCGAGTGCAAGGGAGTCGCCGCACGGAAGGACAGCCGAGCGGAAGGAATCAAGCTGAAGAGGGTTCTCACCGTGCACGCTGGGACGTCCGTCGACCGCTAGTCGCGTCGTCTGCTGGTGCGCTCCCGGCTGCTCAGGTACGCCGTTTTTCGTCGAAAGAAGGGAGAGAAGTGCTAGAGGGGCTGTGCGAAAATTGTCCGGCCTTCTAGTGCTTAAGTAGGACGCGCATATGTAACGCACGCCCGCTCCTTGCTACGTGGGTTACGGACCGGCTCGCGCGTCCTTCCAAAACCATCGGCTCCTCCATACGTTATTCGCAGGGGGGGAAAGTTTCGTTAACCTTCCAATATTACCGACATTTTTCTTAAATTTCTGCCGGTTTCAATTGATTCCGATTTAAAGAGGTAAGTTATGCTTAATTAGATTGAGTATAACCTTAATTTCTATTCCAGTTTTTTTTTTTTTTTTAATTTTGAAAAACTTTTTAAGCTATTTTAGCGGGAGATTTTAACGGTAAACTGAAATTATGGGAGATTTTAGCGAATCGGGAATTCAACATTTACCTAATAATGACCTAGGGTCATTACAATTCATCTCTGCATTCTCTTCGCCATTGCCGTCTGTTCGAGCTTGCGTAGGCAAATTCAGGAGCTTTCGAACCGATGATAGTAGGCTCTCCCGGCGTTCATGATCCTTTGCGCTCTCTAAAAGCATCGCCAGTGCCTGCCTCACCCTCAGTCGATCACCTCGAGCTCAACCGTCAAACCAGGTACCCCCGCTTGCTCGATCTGAGCCAATTGGGCTTAGACTCCCCTCCATTTGATTCACAATCATGTGTATTGTCAAAACGAACCTAATGATATCAAACTTGTGCCCTGAGCTAGCCCAGATCGATTGAATCGATCGATCGGGCTATGTCCGTAAGGAAGTCTTGAGACCGAGTAAGGTCCCAGTGTTCCAGCCCACCTCAGGCCCTCAGACCAGGGGGCTTTGATCCGTCTCACCTCCCTGATGGTGTAGGGATCGAGCCCTAGGTCTGGTGTAGCCTCTGTGGGGAGAATTTTCTCCCATAGTAGCTCCATTGAGGGAGCTCTCAGGTGAGTAAGGTTTGGCCGATCCAGATCGCCTCACAGAGGGCTTCTGGTCCCCATCGACGCGTCTGGCTATGATGAATGTGTAGCGACCGGTTGGTCTTGTAGTGGCTTAGGAGAGTGGGAATTAACCGATTAGGGTTCCCCTAATCGGATCCTTCCATCGGGATGGGGGATCGGGGATGAAGCTCCTGTGCGGGTCGGGCCGACCCGTGACCCGCGCGGTGCGACAGTCCCGGGTCCTCGGGCCCCGACCGACCCACGTCTTTTGGTTTCGGGCCGAACTCGTTTTAATTAAATCAGATTAATTAGAATGTTCACAGTTTCAGGTGACAAGTCCTTGGCTTAAGGCTAGTTAGGTACTACCTGACTCTACTTGAGTTGGGGATTTGCCACGGAGTGGAGCACTGCACTCCCCGCGATTATGCTAATATCAGTATTAGCATGGCCGCGAGAAAGTACGGGGGCCTCACAATATTTGAGAAAATCCGATGACTTCCAAACACTTCCAAAATATCACCCCTAACTAATTTGAGGGTGGCAAGCACAATGGAGAAGTCGGATTTAGATTTCGAGGTCAAATTAAATATCTCACTTTTCTAATTAGTTAAATATTATTAAAATAATCCAAATATTGGATTGAGCTCTGAATTGCTCGAAATCTAATGAAATGATAATTATGATACAATTATGCTAAAACTAGACTAGGTAACAACCTAGGGTTATTACACCATAAGTCTGCTGTAAAGTATGTATTATAACCTTCCATGACTAATAGGCTAAATTAAATTAGGTTCCTCTTTAGACATGTCACATGTCTAACTTCTCTTAGCTTTCAAATTGCACTACTTAGTAGTTGAACACCCACATCACCTTTCTCTATAATATTGCATGCATTATTATCTCCAAGATATACCTTCCCCAAATCACCCTTAGTATAATTCTTGAAAGTACTGCTCATAGAAGTGGCATGAAAGAATGTGCCTGAGTCCACCACCAAGGACTCCATGTTAACAATTGATAAGATCAATGCATCCTGATCCTCTTTAGCTAAAATACTTATTGTGGGGCACATATCCTTTCTCCCACAACTTGTCTTTTTTAGGGTAGGGCAATCCTTCTTAAAGTGACCTACCTTCCCACAATTCCAGCAATCCATCTTTGCTTTTCCCGGTCTTGATTTTCCTCGTCACTATATTGACATATTTCTGTTATGTCTCCGATCTAAACCTTTTCCTCTGCTATCAGCAATTAACATTGAAGTAGATGCTCCCCATGGGATCTCTTTCGCACATCTTTGTTCAGCATTATCCCGACCATGTTATCGAATTTCAATGACACATTTCCTGATGAATTACTGATGGCTGTAACTAACCCATCATAACTGTCTGGCAATGATGAGAGGAATAATAGAGCTCGAACCTTGTTATCAAATTTGATGCCCACCGAACTCAACTGACTCATCAAAGTGTTGAACCCATTTAGATATACAGTCACTGAGTAGCCATCCATCATCTTCATATTAAACAGTCTCTTCATCACAAAAAAATTGTTAGAAGCTGAGGGCTTCTCATACATCCTTGTCAGTGCATCCATGATATCTACAATAGTTTTCTCATTAACAATATTAAATGCAATAAAAAAGATGAATCAAACCCAATGTGATTCTATCAATAACTTCCCAATCTTCATCTGACATAGTCATCAATTTTTTGTCAGCTCCACTTAGTGGTATATACAACTTATTCTAATAAAGCAAATCCTCCATACATTTTATAGGAGATGAAATTAGTGTCGTTGAACTTCTCAAATTTATGTATCATTTCATCAGATATTGCTCCCACACAAATTTCAAACCCTAGAACAATAAGAATAGACGAAGAACCTCTCTGATACTACTTGTCGGGAATCACCTATAGCACCATAGTGGAAGAAATTTTGTACTTGAGGATCGGGGTTGCGTTGACATAAATAATGAATTATATAAAAAAAGGAAAATTGAATAATGACAAACCTTCTAAGATATAACTGAGTCATTAGCTAATCTTCCTTAAGTCGGTCTTTTGATGGATATATAGATCTGACCTTAGTTGAGTTAGAAGAGAAGTAAAGCTTGCCGATCTAGTCTCTCCCTTTGCTGCGAGTAGTAGACTATTCTATTTGACTCTGGCTAATCGGATGATTTCAAGACTGTTCCATAGAGGTGCGAGTCTCACTCTAGGGATTCCAGAACTTCTAGGGACTACCCTCTCTTGGAACTAGAAACCTCATTTTACTAGACTCCTAGATTGAAGGAAATCTAACCAGAGCCTCTACTGCTCCCCCCTAGGTTAAGACTTCCACCTCTTACAGAGTTTTATCCCCTGAGCAAATGACAAAATTACAAGCACAACAAAAAGAAACATAGCACATACACATGTATCCAAACAATAAGTATTTTATAAGGAAACCCCAAAGATGGGAAAACCACGGAGCCACACCACACAGAAATTATATTATATATCAAAAGGATTATGGAGTTACAAAGAGCTTTGCCTCACAAGAGAAAGAAAGATCTACTATTTACACCACCTCATGGTCAATTTCTTCTCAAATAGGGAACACCAGCTCTTACTTTGTGATGAAGAAGGAGAGCAGCAACAATCTCCCTTAGGGTTCGCTCCAATAACAGTCAAAGCCCTTAACTTGCCCTTGCCAACATTGGAAAGTTTTCCAATATGTTTCCTTAAGTACCCAGCTAACATTCAGACCACAAATGGTCCAAAATACCCTCCAAATGGCTTATTGTGACGCCTGAACTGGAAAAAATTCCGTCAAGTGCTACAACACGCAATAGCGCCCTGGCCTTGGGTAGCAGGCGCCATGGCACTACAGTGCCCTAGTCTCGAGAAACTATTGCCATGACCCGCTACAATTCTTCAGTCTCTGGCAGATTAGTGCCAGAGCGTGCTACGGTGCTTCAGTGTCGGGTTCTTGGCACTATGGCGCACTACAATGCGCTACGACACCCTAGTCTCGAATAGACTGATACTGAGGTGCACTACAGTGCCTTTATCTTAGGTGTTGGGCACCATGGCACAGTACGACGCGCCACGACACGCTGTGGAGCCTTGCTGCAGCTGAGGTTTCCCAAATTTCTTTCTTATTGCCTCAAAACCCCCGAAAGCTCACCGGAGCTCCATTAGCATCTCCATGATGATCTGAATGGTCAACACATTCTAATATTTGCTTAGTGAAAGCTGAACATCATAAACCTGGTGAACTTCTCAAGTCTTTGGAATTACCAGAGTGGAAGTGGACAAACATCTATAAATTTTGTAATAGGCTTACCTCATGATAAGTTAGGTGTAAACGCGATATGGGTGATAGTTAACAAATTGACTAAATTGTCTCATTTCATACCTATCAAGCAAACAAACTCAGTCAAGAAGCTAGCTAAGACTTATATCAAGTAGATTGTTCGACTTCATGCAGTCCCTAAAATAATAGTTTCAGACTGCGATAGAAGATTTACCTCTCAGTTCTGGCGAGCTGTGCAGCAAGATCTTGGAACAAATTTAGCTATGAGTATAATTTCCAGTTGGACAGACTGAAAGGGTAAATTAGACCTTGGAAGATTTGTTGCGATTGTGCATATTAAATTTTGGAAAATATTGGGAGAAGCATTTAGTCTTAATAGAGTTTGCTTATTATAAAAGTTTCCTTATGAAGCACTTTATGATAGAAGATGCAATATTCCACTAGCACAGATTGAATTAGGAGATGTGCAATTATATAGTTTAAAATTAGTTGAAGAAACTAATAAGAAGATACAGTTAATAAAAAAGAGAATGTAACCAGCTCAAGATAGATAGAAGAAGTGTCACGATGCTCTACACCATTAGTTAGAATTTCAAGAAAATGATATTGTTTATCTTAAAGTCAGTTCAATGAAGGGTATGCAGAGATTTGGAGTTTATGGCCAGCTAAGCCCTAGATATGTGAGATCATTCTGAGTATCAGCTAAAATAGGAACACCATCCTATATACTGAATTTACCAAATAACTTTTAAGTTCAACATAATGTGTTTTATATATCTTCCTTGAGAAAGTGTTTGTTGGTGTAATAGTCCAAACTCTTAAGTACCAAGGTATTGTCTACTTTGGCTAGAAAAGCTTCACGATTTTGCCTTCTGAAGATCTTTCCTAACAAGTCACCCATCCTGGGAGTGCTCCCACATGAGCATGCTTAACTTTGGAGTTCTTATCAGAAACTTTACCGTTATCTAAAAATGTGCCTTGATGTTAAGAGTTTCACTTATTACTACTTAAGTAAGTCTTTACAATTGAATGCATACAATTGAGTTTCAACCAGATTTGATCTATATGGAGAAACTAGTGAAGATTTTGGGAAGGGATCAAAAATAACTAAGGAATTATAGAATTCCTATGATTAAGGCTTAGTTGAAAAACCACTTAGTTGAAGAGGCAACTTGGGGGAAAGAGGATGAAGTACAAGAGAAATATCCAAAATTATTTGAGTAAATAGGTAAGATCCTAAGCCAATGAATTTTCTGTGTCTTTCAATTTTTAATTATGTAGTATCGAGGGCAACACTTTTTTAAGGAGGGGTATCTGTAACAACCCATAGTTGTTACTTGAATTTTTAGTTACTAAATTAGCATAAGAACCTCTCAATTAGTCTTAAAATAGTCTTAAAACTAGATATTGAAGTTTTAGTAGAGTTTGAAAGTCATTTAAGTGAGATGAATATTTTAATTATTTTAATTAATTAGAAAAATGAGATAGTTATTTAGACCTCTAACCAAAAATTTGACTTTATTTTGAGATTCTCGCACCAAAATTAGCTAAGGGTAAAATTTTGAAAATTTTTGAAGATCGTTTTGAGTAGTATTTTGTATTATTAAATTAAATAAATGAAATTAATTGTTTAAAGTATAATTTTAAATTCTTAAGAGATGTTGGAATCGAATGGCGGAAGATTCGTTGTTCGCTCGGTCGGATGGCTCTGATCAGATCAGATCCATCCGAAGGAAAAGGCGACCAGGATTGGTTTCGGATGTCTTCACGGGGATCGATCCTCGAAACCCATGAGGCGCATCAAATCACCGCTGGATCCACCTCTTCACCACGTGAAGGCCCGGAAGAGCTACCTCCTCCAGTTTGTTTCACTAAGTTGCAATCGTTAGTGGGAGCGCCGAGTCATAGGACCAGTGGAGCGAACGAGTTGAACCGACGGACTAGCCTTCGCCGAACCCCAGGTACTCCTCATTCCCAGCTAAATTACTATGTCAATCTCCAATTTAGCTTTGTGTTCTTCCATTTTGATTTATGTATTATGGTATAGTAAATTCAATTAAGAACGATCGATCTTCGATCGACCGGTTACTCGTGCTTGTGAACACTTGTAATAACCCTAGTTTTATTACCCATCAATTAGTGATCTAATTGACTATAATCTTTTCCATTCATCCTCTAATAGTATTAGGAGCTTCCATTTCAATTTTCGTACAACTTGGAGATCATTTGACAATTTCCAACATTTCCTGGTTTTCTGATAATTCTGAGAATGCCTAATTTATTTAGACCTTAGAATCAAAAATAGAGTCCGACATTGGACTCACCACACCCAAATTAGTTAGGGGTGGTATTTTGGAAGTGTTTGGAAGTTGTCGAAATTTCCCCAAATATTTTAATAATATTTAAATACCTAGAAAATTAGGATAATTAAATTGACCTCCGAACAAAAATCTGTTTGCTTTTTTTAGTTTCCCACACCTCAATTAGGTAAGAGTGAATTTTTTGGATTTTTCGGAGTGCGCTTGATTATTCAATTTTGATTAAAAAATAAGTATAATTAATTTCTTAATTAAACTAAATAAATTAATATATATATATATATTATAAATTAAATAATTCCAATGGTATTATTTTATTTGCCGCAGAAATTCACTGTGCGGTCCTATGCATTAATCTGCGGTTCGCCTCCATCTTGACCTTTGATCGTATTTAGCTTGCATTCAAACAACTGCGATCTTTCCTTATGTTATTTGTTTTGAAGCCGTTCGATTTGGTGCCAAATCTGATGGTTCTGATGGAGACACTGTACGTCTCCTTTGCCTCTCGACCGATAGCAGCTCTACCGCCCCAGAAGAGTGGGCGTACGTACGTCCTCATCTCTAGGTGGCTGTCATCGTTCAATTCAATCAAAACCTCCAATTTGGCACTTCTCCCACTGCTGCCTTTTCTTTGGGGAACCTTAGAAGCTGTGGAAGAGCTTAGTTATCATTCAGAACGTGCCGAGAAGGAGGAAAATAGCCAGAGTCTAGGTACCTCAGATGATTTTGTTCTACCATTGTAGAAATACTTTCTCATCTCAGATTCGATTTCATCCAAACTTATGTAGCATTGTAATCTTTGTTTAATGTATGTTACCTTTGCTTTTCTTAAATTTTTATTCTTAGTTTCACGTCCTTCAAATTCACCTGCATAATTACTTATTCTTATTAACTTATTGTTATGATGATGGCTCTTGCTATGTTTAAGAATTTAGTTGTTACTTATGCTTGACATGATTGGCTATATTAAATATAATTACCTTGTCTGAATCACATCTGCTTTCGTTCTGCATAATTCATAAAAAGGAAAAAAAGGTAAAGTTAGGGCATCCCTTCTACTTACCTTAGAATTAGTTTTGACTGAAATCCATAGGTGTATTTCCAAAGTTTTTGATTAGCATTCATTCTGTGAAGTTTGGAGTACTGCAATGTGTTCTAACTCGCTCTTCTCTGATGCCCTAGAGGACCCCTCTTTGCGCCTAATCGGGAGAGACGAAATGCAGGCCCCGATTTTTTTTGAACCGGGCTTCAGTGTGGTCAGGTTCATCCCATCTTCTGAACCGCGCCGCAATTGGATGATGTGGCATGTTGAAGTATGTGTCTGTGTCAGTGCCGAATTCTTTCAATGTTATTAAGACGACTGTATAATTATTAAAGGATTAATTAAAATGTTATTTAATGCCATTTTTCATTTTTAAATATAAATTGAAAAATACTCATCCTATATATGCAATAATATATATTATTTCGATCGCAAGAATGCGTAGAATAGAAATAATATGTAATTTAATTTTTGTTTTGATAAATATTTTAATTAGTTAATAATTAAGATTAATTAATTAATTATAAATTAAGTTCATCATTTCATATGACCTAATTTGATCATTTAATATCCAAATTAAATGATCAAATAGTCCATCTCACTCACAAAAATATGAGGAACATTAATATGAAATCAAAATTAAAATTTGAACCTAATTTTCATAATCACTTTTTAAGCCTAATTAGGAGTCACAAAAACTATAATTTTCCAATGTTGTCCAAATTTGATATGCTTAGTGTCATTTTTCTCCTTATGTTATAAGGATTTCAATTTTATGCAAATTAATTCCATTGGACAACAATTAGTGATTGTAGGTTGTTGACTCTTAATTAAGTGTTATTGTGATGAATTTTAATTTCTTAAAGTGCATGTTTTAGGTATTTTTAAAACCTTAGGATAGATAGCATGCCACATTTATTATTCCCCATATTAATTTATATTACATATGTTTGACCTTAGTTCTCATTTTTCTAGATACTTGAATTAATTGCAAAGTGCTTGATTCACCTTTCAACTATAAGGTAGAAACCCTAGAATTAATTTAAACATGAATTGTAATTGATCCCTAGATCTATTTTGTTATATCAATTAAGAGTAGTTAGCCTTAATACCTTAATACTTTTGTAATTATAGATTATTAAATCAACTAGGACTAGTCTTTAGTGACTAGACTAAAGCTTAGTTTATGTATCATAATCCTTAAGGTCTTCACTTAAATTCTTTAAGAGCTAGTAATAGGAATCCTAACTCATTTAGAGTAGTTTAAGATTCCTATTGATTTTCTTAACCTTTAACTATTAGAAAACATAAAACTTGTAGTTCCTAATCCCTTCTTTTATTTGCTTTAAACCTTTCATTTTACTAAACTTAGCTAGATTAGTAATTGATATGGGTAGATCCTTCAAACTTTAACCTAGCTACAGAGCTTTAGTGAATTGAACCTTAATTTTCATTTCCTTTAGGTTTGATAATTTCATAACCTTAATACTTCTCTACTAGTCACCTAAGCCTTAATTTAATTATCATAATTGAATCTTATAGTTTAGGACTAGAATAGAACTAGTTTCTATTTGTATTGATTATACTTATAAACCATTTTGTCTTATCATAATAAATGAAATGAAACTATTATTTTCAAAACCCCAATTAATATTATTATTTTCAATTGACTTGAGATCAATATCTCAAAGTCAATTGGGAGCTCAATTAGCTCCAATTATAAAGTAGATCATTAAAATTAGATAACCTTGGATATCACTAAGTTGAAATTATTGAATTTTCCTTGAATGCTTGCTTAGCTTTGAGCCTTATTCATTTGAATCATTCATATAAGATATTGTGCATAAATAAAACTTTAATATTAAAAACTATGGGGGATTACATGATGGTTAAGCTAAGGGTAGGATAATAAGGAGACCTCACATTCTCAAAGGGTGAATGTGAGTGTTATTTTATTTGACCCCACATTCCTTTACTTGTTAAACAAACATATTTAACTCCTCGCTTCATTCTGTATTTGCCTGCATAATGAATACTTTCTTGAAACAACTTTAATTATTTAAAATATGAGATATTCTTCAATCTTATAGATTGTAAAGACTCATCATAGCTTTTAGCTATGTTACTTTCTATAGTTTTAGACTATGTAAATCTTAGACTAATAGTCTAAGATTTTCATCCAATTTATATACTATGCATTTTACATATTTTAGTACTGTACTTTACTTGTTTACAATTTACTTAGATTACAGTGAATGTTATTAAAAATATATTTAAATGCTTCACTGTCTCTTTTCTTTACTTAGCATAAATTCATGTAAACATATACATGTTTTACTTCATTTACTTTCATATGCACTTTAGCTCTTTTCTAGCTTATTTAGGATGCTTTTACCCTTGTTCTAATTGCAGGCTATGATGTATATTTATGTGAGTATTCTTACTCACTTTGCCTTTTTACTTACTTCCTTTTTCCATGTTTTTATGCTTACATTTTGCACCATTGCTTATGCTTAAGTTATAACTAGTTGTAATATCCAATTAAATAATAATATGCTTAGCCCAATCTTAAATTGTACTTAGACTATTTAGTCTAACAATATTTTCTATTTCTTGGCTTTGCCCTATCATATTTAAATATCAAATATGATAGATCAGGTGCATTTGGGGGCTAGTAGAGCTGGGCCAAATGCATAAGCTAGCTGCTTCTGCTTAAACATATAAAATTTAGCTCATTTAATTATCCAAGTGTGAGCTATTACTTTCTTTATTTCATTTAATTACTTTTGGTTTATATAATTAAAGTTATTTACTTTACATTTACTATGCTTGTGTTGGAGTTTAATTTTTATACTTAATTGCTTGGTTTGGGATGAATGGATGAAGGTATGTGAATGAAAAATTTAAATAAATTATTAATTGCATAATTATCTTGCATATTAAACTGGAGTTTAGTTATATATTTACTTTGTATGTTAATTTGGAAATTAGTTGTATACTTAATTGTATATAGAATTGGAAAGTAGTTACAAGTTAAAGTTGAGAATTATTGTTAATTCTTCGTTCTCTTGTATGTAGTAAATTATGTGGAATGTGCATTGTGGCGGTCCGACCCCGCCTTAGTCATGTTAACTCTTAAGTTAACATGATTACGATGAAGTGGTCACCAAATGACAAGTTCCTCACTTATGAATAGATTAGGCACATATCCTAACCAATTATAATTAAGAGGAATTATCATTTACATTAAATATACACTAAATGATATATACAAGAGATCAGAGTGGCAGAAGTAAAAGCCTAACATCCATCTCCTCATAATACCTAAGTAGTAAGAACATACAACTCAGAATAATAGCAGTAAAAGAAAATACAAACTAAATATGTATTATTATAACATTTTTAAAAGATAAGAACTGTAATACAAAGGACAGACTCCCTCTCACAAACGGAAAGGAAAAAACTAATGATCTTCTATCGCTCGATCCTCCTCCTGAATTTGGTCTTCAAAAGGCTCCAAAATCCAAATAATCAGAATCTACCATTGTGGGTTTCACAACTGATAGGGCCCCAGCCACACAAATAATAAATTCTAATCTAGATAAAATGTCTAAGTACATTTTATGCTACAATTTATTATGTTTATTTAGATACTCACCATAAACTATACATATAAACAACTTTCAAAGGAGCAGATGCATGTGAAGAGAAAGACAATTATTAAATAATGAGTTTATAACTTAACAAAATAAAAAGTAAGACACATACCTCTAAGATTAGCTGCAACAAGGTTAGGCATAAAATAGAGACTAAATACTAATATAATTGAAAAGAAAGCTCAACCTATCATGCTTATGGTCAATATAAGTATATGCTAATCGGCATAAAGTAAAAGAACATATGAAATATTACATAACTGAAAATAAAACTAACATCCTATATATATACAAATAAACAAAAAGTAAATCTAGCATCCTATAAGTAAATATGGCTAGAAAATGCAGTAAGAGTAGTAAGTAAGAAAGTACTAAAATGCAGAAAAGTAAACTAAAAGCAGTAAACTGAAACTATCCTAGCTACTCAAGCCAATCAAACTGAAAGAAAACATCAAACTCACTAGCCTGATGGCTAAGGCAAAAGAACACAAGTAGAGGTATACCTAAGATTAGTACTGCCATATCAGAACAAATGACTCTTCAAGTCACAACAAATCTAATATATTCTCTTTTTCCAACAACTAGTAAGTGAAACACTAGGTGGCTTCACCGACAAACTAGTGTTCCCACTACTAGGCTGAACTAACACTACTATACCTTTCTGACAAACTAGTAAGTGAAACACTAGGTGGCTTCACTGACAAACTAGTGTTCCCACTACTAGGCCGAACCAAATCTAAAGAGGCCAGACTAATTAGGTTTTGTAAAGCGCCAATTTAAAATGAAAATGATATATATATATATATATATATATATATATATATATATATATATGCAAATTCAAAGACTTGAAACAAGATTACTCATCAAATATCCTATGTTTCAATACATGTAACCAAGGTATCAAAGCTCAAAATAAGGTAACAAAGCATCAAATATCAAAGTGAGCAAGAGACTCTACTAGGACATAGATTGATACCCATTATTTTCTAATTTATTCATTTTATCTACTCCAAGTTACACAAGTTCAGGATCTCCAATTCCCTACTATCGAGTTGTAACTCAGATTCATGGTCTATAAGTTGAAAATAATTAGAACTGATCTGTTTCTAATCTTATTAAATCAATGTCGACTATATAAGAGAAATAAGTAATCAATCGACCTATTTTTGATAATTTTAAGAATCCCAAATCATCTTGATTAAGCCTAATCAAGATGAAAGGATTAAGAATCAGACTCCAAATATTGGGATTCAATTGCTTAATCCTAAGGTGAACCTACAGGACTAAGGTTTTACCACCTAATCTCACAGATTAAGATTTAGGGCAAATCCTATTAAGTGAAGTCATACTTAATAGATGGATCTCTATCCCTTAATTCTAAAGTTAAAAGATTGAATAATCAATAATAAACTATGAAATCTATAAACTATTCAAAACCAAGGTTTCACATATTGAGTAACCCAATTTACTCAATAGATGAAATCTAACCTAAGAAACTAATCCTAATTCCTAAGGAAATAAGATCTTAAATATTAAGATGAATTTTCAGACACACAACCTAACTAATGTTATAAGTGTAGATTAAGGAAAGAGATAAGAAGCTTAAGAAAGGGGGGTATGATGTGAGATTATCTCACATCATACAATCAAGGATGAAAATATGATTTTGCTTCAAACTTAAATTGTGATTTAAATTTCACTAAATTAATTTTTTAAACTTCTCTATTTACTAATTTTAGTTATTAAAGCATGAATAATCTAGAAGCATTAAACCTTAAATTTGGGCAAATTGACTATTTTGCCCCTCCTTAAGGGTCTAAAAATCTACTTTTTGATTTAAGGTTCTAAATTGAAAATTTTTAGTGGCTAATAATTACACTACTGCATAATATGAAGTTAGACAGTAAGTATATCAATTTTGGATGATTATTAAGCCTTATGAAATCAAATTACAAAATTTGACTTATAGGGGCAATTTGGTAAGTTACTTAATGAATTCTAAATTTTCTAACATTTTATTAAAGCTTACTGTCTAAGGGTCCCATAAAACCTTAAATCACTAAATTTTGATAAGTATTGGCTAAGTAATAGCCAAAAACAAGTTTAGGGTTAAATAAGGAAATTAGGGTCAAAAACTTAACTTTTCTAAATTAAGTCCAAATTTAGTAAATTCAGTGACTGTAGTTTCCCTATAGTCTACTGAATACTTTAATTAGGAGTAGACCCAATTTGAACCTCATTTGATTAAGTTATGGCTTAATTAGAATTTAGGTGATTAGTGAGTGATTAGTGAAATTAATCATAAGATCACTAAACCAACTACACAATTAGGTTCTACTCTACTCCATGAGTAATCAAAAATAAAAATTACTCAATTTGGATCATTAATTATACTAATTTTTACTAATTAAGTTTTAAAGTGATTAGGGTTAATTAAGAGATCTAACCATTGGATCTAAAATATTTTATAGTTTATTGTTAATTAGGTCTTTCTGATCAAAATAATATATTGGAAGACCTAAATTAGAGCTCAATTGACCAAGTTATGGTCAATTGAAATTCTAAGGTTAATTAGGGTAATTAAGGTTAGGTCCTAAAAGTGATTAAGCTAATACTAATCCAAACAGAGAATTGTATACTACTAGGTTATTCTAGAGGTTCTCCTGATCACTTTGAGACACATATTGCCTATATTTGGACTAGAGGTTACAAAGTTATAAGCTTTGGAAGATTAGAGTTTGGGTCAAAAAGTGATTAGTCAAATTATTATCCAAATAGCAAAACTAACCCTATAAAAATAATCCCGAGGCTTTGCTGATTAATTTGAGACCCATATTGGGTATGTTTGAGTAAGTGTGTGCAAAGATATGATCATTTGAAATTTTTGGGACATTTAGGGTAATTTATGGAATCATAAATGCGACTATGTGAAATAATTATCCTTCTAGAATTTGGACAGTGCCAAAATGATCTTCTCATTTTTCTGTGTACAATGGTATATATATTTGCTATATTTGGGTGTATGGATTTAAAGTTATAAGCTTTTGAATTTTTGCAATTATACATTTAATTAAATCAAAATCTCTATTAATAGATTATATATATATATATATATCTAATTATGTGTATTATATTCAAATATTTAACTAAACATGGCCGATTAACAGTGGCAGGGCTCATGTCCTAATGCGACGACAGGTGACGTGGACGGCAGAGCCCTCGATCAGCACGATGTGTCAGAAATGCGGGGCCCGCCACATCAATGAGTTGTGTTTTAACCCGGTCCGCCCAGAAATTAGGTCGCCCTCTTCGTCCAGACGACATGCCAAATCACAGAACTAGGGCAAGAAAGTTGTCCGACGAAACATCGTCACGGAGAGTTAAATCACACTGTGATGGAAAGTACTCACCAAGGGCTTCCCAACCGTGGCCGGAACGAGGAATGAGGCGACACAAATCACATGTTACATCTAACCATAAGGATCGGCCACAAACGGCAAGCAGAGGGATCGCGACTGTGGATCGATCCATAATTTAATAAGTAAAGCACTATAATTGATTTGAAATTGGAGTAAAGTCACAGATGAAATAAAGATTTGTATTATGATTGAGGCATATGCTATCAAGTAATATGTAAAGAATAAGTACCTTACAGCTGTTTGAGAGGCTAAGGTTGAGAGTGTTTCACGGATTATGGCTGCGAAGGGGAGGGGTTCGATTCACATTCAAGATTGAAGATGCTCATCCTTTTGCTTGAGGTCCCAGCTCATGCATCAAATGAGATCTCATGACGAGGGGAGGCCATGCGTGGAAAAGCAGCCGTCGCATGAAGAAGCAGCCGCCGTGTGCCCACAACTTGCGACACGCGCCACGCGCAGAAGGACAGGGACGACATGTCTCGACCCATTGAATCGGGTCGGGCCGATCTGCAGCTCAACCTGCGACCAACGGGATGCAAAGCCCGGTCCAATTAGGGTCCAGCACGGATACAACGGCGGTTTCAGCCCAAAAGAAAAGGTGTGTTAGATTAATTGATGAGGGACCCATTTAATTATTAAATGGAACTTTTTTTAATTATTTCAAATTATATTGAACTTTATAATCAAATTTAAATTACTATACAAATCCAGAAAAATTCCAAAAATTTACTCTTAGCTAATTGAAGGGTGAGGAATGCAATATCGCAATCAGATTTTTGTTTCGATGAGTATTCACTTATTTGATTTTTCGGGGATTCAATAATATTAAAATATTCGTCAAAAATCCAACGACTTCCAAATGCATCAAAAACATCACCCCTAGCTAATTTGGGGGTGGTGAACACAATGGTGAAGTCAAAATTTTGATTTGAGGTCAAATTAAATAGGTCAATTTCTAGGGTTTCTAGAAATTCCCAAAATCAGGATTTGATCCATTTGATTCTTGATTTGGATTGGATCTTAGAGGTGAGTTCCTAATGACTTAATTAGTATACTGGAACTATAATTAGGACTTAGATTAGTCTTAAATGACTTAAGTAACAACCTGGGTTGTTACATGCATACTCTATGATAGATAATTGTTATATATGTATTTTCTCACTTCAAACTATTATAATTAAAAATAAGCAATCCCATAATGGATTGATTTTATATTAGAATTATAAATAAGAAATCTCATGTAATAGATTAACTTTATATTTGAATTGGAAACAAGCAATCCCATATAATTGATTGACTTTATATTAAAACTGGAACTAAGCAATCTTATATAATAGATTGATTTTATTTTAGTTTTAAGTTGCTATCTTTTCAATTTAATCTTCCATTGAAATGGAAGACTTGTATGTTGAAATTTGCAGGTGTTTTTTTTAACCAAATATAGTAGAATTCATGCTGAATCTTTAAGATTTAATTGACTTAGACTTATATTGCATATTGTACACTAATATCTCATATGTAAATCTTTAGAATTTTCACATCTAAATTTGTAAGTACTCATATTATATGCTTTTAAATTCACATTCTCATATGTATTTCACATAATGTATTTCATAAAATCATTTCCATCGTAACTTAAGATCCTCTTCTAAATTCTTGGCCAAATACAGTATCTAATGACTTAGATTAGTTTCCTTCTAATCTAGCATTAAATATTGTGGTGATGTATCAATATTGAGTTTAGCGATTCTCAATATTTGGGTCATCACAACAGTAGTCCACAATGAACCCTAACTCCCAGTTTTTCCCGTGCCACATTAGAACATTGGGTTTACACCTAGGTTACAATTTTATGGGAATTTAGAAGATCTTTATGAGGGCTTTAATTTGATGTATGATGCATATCGATAGGAGCTCAAAGCTCGGAGCTGCAAGAACTTGATTATATATATATATATATATATATATATATATATATATTTATTTATTTATCAATTGACTAAGACCTATCTTTAGTTAATTGGGGGTTCAATTAACCCTAATCATTAAGGTAAATTACTAAAATTAGACAATCAATGGATATCACTTAGTTTGTATTTTTGACAAATCCTTTGAAATGTAGCAATGCTTTGAAAACCTTAATTATTTGATCATAATTCATTTGCATAATAATTATAAATTAAATTGAGAAGGGGTTTCACTTAGGGTGGATTAGTCTGTATAGACAGTGAACTAGGGCTATCTATGGAGAGATCATGAGACCTCACATATCATTGAGGGGGAATATGAGGTTATATAGGAGAATTTGATACATGTAGTTGGGTAGACGTACCTAACTCCTCTTTTATTCTGTATGAGCCCGCAAAGCATATTATAATATAAAATAATATTAAATATCATTTATTGTTTGACAGTCTATATATTTTGCTATTGTTCAGTTTTTCCTTCAGCAATATACTTGTACTTAGGTTGCTAGAAGATATTTTATATAACTCATATATAAATACCTTTATTGCTTAACCATTCTTTTACAGGAAAACATAGTGTGCTTCACACATTCACTTATCTTTACTATTGATGCAATTTACTTATATTTATAATATTTCCTTATTACTTGCATTGTGCATCTTCACTACTGCTATTCCTAAAAATGTGATATAATAAAACTTAAAATGCTAGAACCCTAAAATGTGCGTAGACTTATGTAAGTTTAATCACTTATATTTTTATTGACTGTGCCCTACCATATTAAAAACTAAATACAATATATCAGGAGCCTAAAGTGGAGCTAGCAAGTGAACCAGGAGAGGATCTAGATGATCAGGAGCAAGCCTGAAGACTTTATTAGAGTTTACTTTTAGTTTCAATCATGTGAGGATGAGAGTATTATTTCATTTAAATTATTGTAAACTTAGTTGTATGGATTTTACTATTTATTTATCTGGGACAAATGTTTTTCCTTTATTTTATGGATGAATGTATTGGTAATGTATGTTTCATATCTTTATATATAAAGGCTTCTATGTTCTTATCTTATAGGTCCTTTGCCTCTAGTAGTACTAAATAGTGGATTAAGTTATACTAATTCAGTATTAAGTACTACAGTGACACTCAGTGTTAGGTTAGGACATCTAATATGACACTATGGAATTACCTGGAAGGCCAGCCCAAGCTTCAATCACTTATTTTAGGGCTATAAAAAGCTATGAATTTCCCACATTAAGCTCTTTGCTCACTATGCTAAGCTCTGAGTTTCCTTATTGCCCTCAGCTACCCCCCAGGCTTCTATAATTTCTTTCTATCTATCCAGTCAGCCTAACACAACTTCTAGGCAATCTTCCCAGTGTTCAGTGGGTGCGACCTGCCGTTCAAGTCCCCAATTGGTTGCTGTCTGTCCTTGCAAGATTCAGAAAATAAGTCTAGCCTCTAAAATCACCCCTTCCACCTACATTTCCCTTCATCCATCCCTGTCAAGGTACTCCTATAATCTTGAGCTGGTTCAGCTCTTATGTCATTCAATTCATTGTGATTATCAATCTTTTAATTGTTTGGATGCTTAGGATTCATCTGTGAATAGATTAGGATTGGGCGCAGTCTAGCAATTGGTCAGATAGTGGAGTTCACTATCTGGATGGGCACTGCCAGCAGACTGCTTGTTTCCAGCAATTTGTAGAAATTAGCGCATGATCGAGCATCCAATGGTTGCTGAGAGTGATTACTATGAGGGAATGATCGAACAAGCTAACCAAACTTGATTGGGCTAGCCCAATCGATCTAGGCCTATCAAACTCGCGACCGTGCACTATAGTACACCGTCGCTAGTAGGGCCCCAATAATATATCCCATAATCGAGCATGTTTAATAGCTCAGTCGCTCCGCCTGTGGTCCCTGATCATGTAGGGATCGAGACAGAGCGACAATGTGGTCTTTGTGGAGATAATTTGCTCCCCACAATAAACCCTAGAATCCAATTTTAAACGAATAGGGTTTCGACTTCCCCAGAAGTCCCGCAAAGGGGATTCATGGTGCAAATGGTGCATCTCGATCCAGAGAATGTGTATCGATCAAAATCGAGCGATGGCGTGGTCTAGATAATCAATATTTGGCGATTGATCATAACCTTGGGTTCTCGGGCATCAGGAAATTTCAACGAGGGAGATGTACAGTAATGGGCCGGGTCAGACCTAGACCCGTGCCTTTTTATTTCATGTTATTTAAATAATCTGATTTTCTGTATTTATTTACCTTCTATAAATTTAATTAATAAATCCTTATGATCAGTTAAATGGAAAAATTCCATTTAAATTAATGGAATAAATTGCTCAATTTAAATTCAAATATGATCCAATATACTATTTTAATAAAAAAAAATAAGAAATATTAATCTTCTATAAAATTCCACTTTCTATAATTAATTACTTAATTAAGCCCTAATTACCATATAAATGGATTAGTGAATATTAGGCTTAACCTTTGGCAAATTTTCATGATCAAAGTCTTATTCTCTTCATTAGACAGATGGGGATCTAATTATGAAGTCAAAAATGTTTTCTTGTAATTAATTTAGTTAATCACTCGCTAATTATTTTAAACCCTAATTAGTGACTAGTTTAATCATTTGAGCTCTGATTTTAGTGTTTGAGGTATCGAATGACTCCTTAAATAGTGTAGAACTTAATTATAATTTAAATTTTAATTTTCCAATATTTAATTTGCTAATCACTCCTTAGTAAGCATAAACCCTAATTAGTGCCCATTAAACTCATTTCTTAACCAATTTCAAATTATATGATGTTAATACTCTTCTTAGACAATAAAGAATTATTTGGCATTGAATAAATTTAATTTAGAACCATAAAACCTAAAGTCAACTTTTGGACCCTTTATGGGTGACATTTTGGTGATTTTGAGTAATCTTATTTATCTTGCATTTGAAACTTCCATTATCCTTAAAATTAGTAAACGAAGTGTTTAGAACCTTATTTGATCTTAATTGAACCATTATTAGCCTCATTTATTTAACCCTACTTTTTACCCTAATTAAGGTAAGTAAATTCTAAGGAAAGTGAATGTGGATATGAAATTCACATTCCATCTCATAAATCCTTTATTTAACATTGAGAATCACTTATGATCTGCTTAGACTTGTTAAAGCTCATAAATCCTCCTTTAGACTAAAACTTGAGAATTAGGTTAGAGCTTAGAACATAAGTAGGCTTGTGCTGAAGATCCACCTTTTCTTTCTTAAAACTAAATTTAGTAATATATAGTAAACTAATCCTTATGGAATAATAATTGAACTTAATAGATTGCATTAACTTATATATTTCAATTTTAGATTAAGGCTTAGTTTTCTTTTTAGACTTAAGATCTGATTATTTTATTTTTGATTATCATTATATGTCCTTACTAGTGGCATTAGTATTTCCAGTCTTATTGAGCATGATTAGAGTCTTGGAGAGTTTAGACCTTAGATGTTTAGAATTTTTGATTAAGAGATTCAAACCTCAAATAATGGAGTTTAAACTCTTATCTCTAAATCTTGATAATATTTATCAAGATTGGATTGGGATATTAAAAGTCATCTAATAGGATGATTGATTTAATCACTTAACAGTAGGTGATACTATTTGATTTTTAGATTAAAACTTGATTAGTTCTCTAATGTTTAACTTTATAGGACTATAATTATGAAAATCTGGATAGTAGGATGTTAGAGATCCCCAGCTTATATTTTCTTAGAATAATTAGAACAAATAAATTAGATAACAATAGATATTATATGAGTAATTAGTATGAGTCTTGCTTACTCATTGATTTTGATATTTGCTTTTCTTGTTTTAAGCCTTGTTGCCTTAAATATGTCACATAAGATAAATTTGATGCATAAAAATAAATACTTAGTAAAATTAGGATAATATTTGTATCAGGTTTATATCAAGATGTGTGATTGTGTATACACATTATAGTCAATTGACAGTCTATAAGGAGAAATAAGGATACTTGAGACATAGTCATTGGGGAGAGTTGTATATAATTCAAGAACTCATCATAGTCTTGTAGACATGCTTGACTCCTTAGTTATTTCTGTACGTGTCCACAATAAATTAAGTAAAATAACTAAAATATTTTGCACATGCATTTCTGCCTCTTCAGTTTAATTCAGTTCAATTTTAGCTCTGAGTAGCTAAGTGATTATATGACATGTTATAGTTCAGTTTCAGTCACAGTGACCTTGTTAGCCAAGTTCTGATATGATAGTTTTACTTCTTTTACTTTCAATTTATATATGCCTTTACTTTAATTTTAGTTTTTTATGTAAACCTGTTAGTACTTATATGCATGTAATGATGTTAGTCTTGATTTCTAGTTGTCTCGATCTATTTTTATGTATCACTGTTCATTTATGTTTATTGTTTACTTAGCATAATTTTCAATGATCATATTCCTATTAGGATGCTTATTTCAATCATTACATAGATATTTTAGTATTATATTATTATTGACTAACCTTGTTGCAGCTACTGGTCTTGAGGTATGTTCCCTTACTTGCTTTATTTTGATAAGCTATAAATGTTTCATCTATAATTTTTCTATTTTTATTGTGGCTTGTTGCACTCATAGCATTGCCATTATTATTTAAGTTAAATGTGATATCCTAAAAATATATAAAATGTACTTAGAAACAATTGTCCAATAAAAAAATTTTTTCTTTTCTTGGCTGGGACCCTGGCGTGTGAAACCGACACATCAGACTTGGAAGTTTTTGAGGAGATTGCACTAGGTGAGGAACTTAGCCATGAGGATGATCTTGCTGCTGTAGATTAGGCCTTTCATTTTTCTTTTGAGAGATGAACATTTTATTTTCAGCTAAACATTTAACTTTAAGTTGTAATAATTCTGAACTTGTACGTATTTCTTTTTCTGCATTTTCATTATGAGTTGACTTTTGTTACTTTCATTTGGAATATGATCATGAATGTTATCTTCTTGCTTCTACACTCTGTTTATATACAAATGTTCATTTAGTGATTGATTTATAAGCAGGTGGAAAATTCTGCAATTATCGGTAGATTAGCGAAAAACCTAATCTAGCAAAAATTGAGGATTTGTCACGATGACCGCTCAATTGTAATCGTGTTAATATACATGTTAACATGACCACAGTCGAGGTGGGGCTCCACAGTGCATTTTTCCCCAACCGTAATATTAAAGATAATATCATTGCCACTCAAAAGTTGGTTCATAGTTTGGAGAGGAAAATTAGAGGGAATAACCTTATTCTCAAAACTGATCTTGAGAAAGCCTATGATAAAGTTAAACGAGATTTGGTCTCTTCTACTCTTGCGGATATGGGTCTTAGTAAACATTGCATTCAACTTGTGAGCAATCTTATTAATAATAGTTGGTACTCTATTATTCTTACTGGCTCCTTTAAAAGTTTTTTCAAATCTCATAGAGGTTTACACCAAAGGGATCCCCTATCTCCTATTCTTTTTGTCATGGTCCTGATCATTGGCCTAAGAAGCTCAATCAAATCATTTATCCAAATCAATCTCTTAAATTTGAGATAGGGGGAAAAATTATTATTAGCCATCTTTCCTATGATGATGACTTCATTATCTTTACTAATGTAGCTCAGAGGTCCATTAAACTCATTGCTAAAACTTTAGATTATCTTGAGAGATCTATTGGTTTAATTATTACTAAAAAAAAATCTGTATTATTTTTTAGTAATAATTCTAAGCACACACGATTAATAGCATCATTAATGAATTCCAATTCAAAAGAGGTAAATGGCTAATGATTCACTTAGGCATTCCCATCTGCAAAGGTTGTGTTAAGAATGATTACTTTGTTCCTCTAATTAAAAAAATTATGAATAAAATCAAAGGTTGGGAAGCTAATTATTTGTCCCCGGTGGTAGATTAACTCTAATCAAGTCAGTTTAAATTCTATTCATATTTATTGGTTAGATGTCTACAACCCTTCCAAGTGGTTCATGAAACTTATTAAAACTATAATCACCAAATTTTAATGGGTTAGACAAGGAAGTTCTAAAATTATTTGGGCAAGTTGGAACACCATTGCCAAACCTCATCTTGAAGGAGGTATAGGTATCCGTAACTTAGAATGTCTATAATACCATGTCCCTTAAGCTTTGGTGGCAGTTCCGTACGGGAGATTCCATTTGTGATCAAATTTTACAAGCTAAGTATTGTGCCACTAAGCATCCCAATCATGTCATTTGGAAGAACACTAACTCTCTTTTATGAAAAAGAATTATCAATTGTAGGGATTCTATGGAGCAATTCATTATTTGGGATAATATCTCTAGTGAGCCCTCGTTTTGGTATGACAATTGGTCCAATATTAACATCCTTGGATTTGATTATGATTGTGATGATCCTAAGATTAAAATCAGCAACTGCTTTGACCATAATTTTGGTTGGAGAACAAAATCAATGTCATATCCCCAACTTTTGATCAACAAGCTTCTTCCTCTTCCATCTTCATGAACATTAATAAATTCAATCTCAATTTCGCCTGGAACTTTGTTATGATTCATTATGCTCCGGGTCCTTATCCTTGGTTCCGGAATTCTAAAATTCCCACCAACATCAATATTTTTATTTGGCATGTTTATAATGGTTTGGTTAGCGTTGATCAAATTATGCAATTGAGGGGATTCTAGCTTGCTTCCAAATGTGGCTGTTGTTCCCAAACATTTTTTGGGAGAGTCAGTTTGCCATCTCTGTCTGGTCTTCATGCAATGTGCAAATTTCTTCTTTCATTAGCAACAATATTATTATATTTCTTGAGAGATGGAATACGATGAATAGATCAAAGAAAAATAAAATTCACTTTGGAAATCTTATGGATGTGGTTTGCATTGGGAAAATTTGGTGCATCAGAAATAACTATTAATATTAAATATCCCGCACAATCCCAAAAGAGCTATTTCAAAGAGTTTTTCTGAAATTGAGAGGGTATCGATAAACATAAACTGAGTAAATGTATTAAGATTCCTATTTGATGCGGTTGGTTGGTTTGGTCTGGTGTGGATGTTCCTTTTGTTTGCTGCTGGGCTTCCGTCTGGGCTATTTTTTTTTTGGGGTGAGTGTTAGCTTATTCTCTTATTGCTCGTCCTTGCCTGATCTTTTGTCAGCTTCGTTTTGCTTTCTGGTTGATGCTGTTGCCAGGTTTGTTTGGCGTGCGGGCTTTGTTTGTGGTTATTTGGGTTGCCTGCAGTTGATGGCTTCCTCTTTGTTGTGTATTATGGTTATCGGGTGCTGTGACTTTGGCATTCTTCGTGGATTTGTTGTATCTGTTTTTGTTGCAGAATTCATTGCAGTTGGTTTGCTTAGACCTTTTGGCTGTGGTTTATTGTGGATGCTTCGTTTTTGGATTATGGTGATTGTGTGGCTTTGGATGGATTTTCTGGTTGCTGCTTGGAAGTCTTTCCATCGCTTTGGTGTTGTGGTGCCATCATTTTGCATTGTCTTTCGGCTTGGTGCTGAATTTGGGCCCCCAACTACTTGCAGGTTGCAGATACCGCAGGTTGCAACTCTTCTCTGCTGAATGAAATTTGGTATTTTAATTGGTATTTGCTTCCCGTTGCGTTTATGTTTGTAAAGTTTGTGAGTGAGCAATGGAATGCTCATCTTTGCTGCTTTAGATTTTGGTTTGTTGCTCTCTAGTGTTTTGTAGTTTATTTTCTCTATCTTGCTCGTTGATTTGTTTGTTTTAGTCTAAACTATCTTCATTTTTCTTGTGTGGTTTTTTGCCCTTCTTTTTTCTTTTGGCCAGGAACCTTTTAGGGTACACCATGACTTTTTAGCTTTTTAGGATTGGCTTCACTTTCTAGTGAGCAATGGAAAGCAATATAATATTAATGCTATTATTATTAAAAATAAAATAGCTTTTAGCATGAGAACATTAGCTCCAAGGGTTTATAATTCTGATTTCTCATCGTTACGAATAATTTGCAAATGACTCTCGGGGTGGAGTAGAAATTTTAGTCTCTTGCAATTAATTTTACTTTCCATTTGAAACCTTCTTACCATTTTGGCTAAAGGAGTTCATAGTCCTATTTTTACTATTAAAAGATTAAAGCTTTAGCTTGTAGATTCTTATTAGATGGTGGAATAGAAAAGAGAAAATTGCTTCCTATAAGCTGGAATAAAATAATTATTTTAAAGAGATTTGGTGGCCCCAATTTTCTGGAAGCTGCCTCACTTTATAAAGCTTGCAAATTGGGAAATGATATTTAGTTAGGAATATGTCTAGGCTCAGCTCATGTTTTTTCTGTTTCTACTTATTATAGCGAATCTGTGAATGGAATCTCTTTAGCTCAACCTAAATTAATTGTTCTGAGTAGACAAAGCATTGTTATTAAATATAATTTTTTGGAGATAAATGCAACAACATCTATCAATTATGCTAAGAAAATTGCGGATATGCTCAAAAAATTGATCTCAATTGCAACAACATCTGTCAAGTATGCCATAATATGGCGGAATCTACATAGTACATTTCATTTGATGAGCACAACCAATATAAAAAACAAAGGTGGTTCTTAAATTATTTAATCAAATTTTCTCTTTTACAATGGAAGAGCTGATGCAAGGTGGCTCCTCACTATGCATGACACTCAAGCCATGCTTGATGCTGAACCAAGTCCTTAGAGCCGCCTGGTGCTCAACAAGACATAGGATTCTAAGAGATTCCTGAGCTTAGAGCTATCCTAAATTTTAATTTCGATGTGCTCTTTTAGTCCGAATGTTTTTATCATCATTACAAATTGCTTTCGGTGACGGTATTGTTCTCTTTTGCTGCTACTAATTGCTTATTTTAATATGATATGAAATTCAATGCCTTTTACTTAGATTCTGGAATCTAAGTGATTACTTTAGATGCAGTTATGCTTATTAAGTTGTCAGCTTCCAGGTTTGACTGGATTTTATCCCAGTAAATGAATTGTTGCCTTATTAGTTCTGTGTTTAGCAATATTTCTTATGTTCCGTATGAGGAAGCAACAATGTTGTATGGATTTGATGAGGATTCTTCTTCCCCTTCCTGGGTTGTCTATTGGATTTCTTTTTGGTGCCTAGATACATATGTATGTTAATCTGCATTAGGTGCAAATTTTGGGAGCTGATGTTATGCAGTTTATATAATCAATCTGTGGAGATATGGCTAGAGGTTTCTGCTTGCGTCTAATGACCGTTTGGAAGAATTGAGCATCAAAGTACCTCAAGTTTGGATAATTTTAGTTTTTTTTTTAATGTATAAGAATCTATCTTTTGTAATTGTTTGTCTCTTTTTATTTTATTCTCTACACTCTATCCCTATCATTGTATTTTTGTTTAAGTTTCTATTTGGAATGAAGATTAGGTGCTAGCATTTAACTTCTCCATAAAAAAATAATATATATGAATAATAATAAGCACAAACTTTTTTTCACCGTAAAATTTCTTTAATTAATAGAAACGCTTAGAAAGCCTCAAATCTGAAAATTTTTAATGCTTTTTGTGTCTATTTAATTTCTTTCTCTCATCTATCTATTTTTCAATTGAAAAGAATAACTCTTACTAACAAACTATAAATATTATTTTAACCACTAATTTTCATTTATGAGTTATTTTACATTAAAAAAGATTAAAAATTTAAGTGAAATAATTTGATTACAGTAAAATCTAATTACAATGCAATCAGGTAACTTTACTATTGTTTGATAATTTTATATAAAATTTAACATATATTAACATAACATCGAAATACAGTGTAGAAGTTTCATCCAGATTTAGCAAATCAGTCAATAACTTCGTGAATTCGTTCAAATGCTCATCTATGAAAATTCCAATTCTCATCTGAAACTGATAGAGCCGCATTTTCATGTAGAGTCAATTCTCCACTCTTCGTCAAGTACTTGCTCTCTAAAAATTTCCATAGCTTCCACGCTGAAATCTCAATGATCACTGCATACTTGATCTCCAGGTTTAAACAGTTTCAAATCAAACCACATGCACTACGATTCATTTTAATCCAATCCCTCCTTGAAATTTATTCTAATTTTTCTTCACCATCAAGAACATCTTTCATATTTAAAACACATACTGCGTCTGTCACCTTGCACCGCCACATACCGAAGTTGTTCTTTCTATCGAACTTAACCACATCAATTTTTGTTGGGTGTCACAACTTAGTGGAGAGATCTCTCCACCACCGATGATGATGAAGTATCAACCACTTCTACTCTATCTCCCATGTTTTTCTTTGTCTTACAAAACTCAACCACAAAGATACACAACTTGTAACAAAACCTTAACACTCAAGCACAACCAAATAAACATTGATCTGATACCACTTGTTGGGATCTTAGGGTTCAAACAATGCGGAACAAATCATGTGTATTTTGAGCAAAATCAAAATAAAATAAAGAGAAACCGCATGTAAGCACAACCACAGCACAAGACAAGAAATTTACATGGTTCGATGCTAACACATACGTCCACGGGGAGAAAAGCAGAGAAGATTTCACTATTAGAGATGAGATTACAATATTTTTAGGGTTTAAGAACCCTTACCCAAACCTTAGGAGCTTTAATCTCCTCTATGGAATAGCACCACACACCCAAGAAACCTTGAAGACCTCACACTGCTGTTCCAAACCCTAAAAAGGTCTTAGAAAGTACTTAGAGGCGCTCCAAAAATAGGCCTGCTGAACCGCGAGCGCCACGGTGCGCCGTGGCGTCCCCCTGTTGAACGCCCAGGTGTTGCGGCGCGCCATGGCGCTCCCTGTCAAATGCCCAGGCGTTGCGGCACGATGTGGCGCGCCGTGGACATCTCTGTCGAACGCCCAGGGTTTGCGGTGCGTCGTGGCGCGTTTCTGTCGAATGCCCAGGAGATGCCGAATGCTGCGATGTGCCCTGGCGTCTTGTGAGCGCGTTGTAGAGTGCTACGGGGCGTGTCCATAAACAACTTCTTTAAACAACAATCTTCACCTCAGATTTCATGTGCATCACATGAGAGCTGAATCAAATATGCTTTCCAACATTGCAGCTGCACTAACTTGGTTGCCTACGTATCCCCCTCCCAAAGGAATCAAGTCGCCCATAGTTCCAACAAATGAGAAGCATATGGATGCTTCCCCAAATTCGCCATAGTTTTACAATGGGTGAATTTCTAAATCGTGAGCACTTTTGTCAACATCCGTTGGATTATCTTTAGTATCAATCTTTAGTAACATCTCACCCTCTTCAATGATATCCCAAACAAAATGGTGTCGCACATCTATGTGCTTTGTGTGAGCATGACAGTCTGAGTTAGTAGCTAAGAATATAGCGCTTTGGCTATCCTAATGAACTATACTACCTCTTGTTGTTTTGCATCAAACTCTTTCAACAAGCCTTTCATCCAATTAGCTTCCTTGAATATTTCAATAATTGCCATGTATTCAGATTCTATTGTAGGCAGGGCAACTGTAGGCTGTAGAGTTGATCTCCACACAACCGGACCTCCTACTAACGTGAACACATATCCCGTCGTTGATCGTCTTCAATCCAAATCTCTCATATTGTTGGAATCCACATATCCAACACACAAATCAGCTACTAAATACTGCTTCTGAAATAATAATCCAACACCAACTATACCTTTCAAGTACGGAAATATTTCCATCATTGCTTGTCAGTGATCCTTCAACGAATTGTGCATATACCGGCTCACAACTCCAATTGCTTGGGCCAAATCTAATCTAGTGCAAACTATGACATACATCAAGCTTCCTACTGCACTAGCATAAGGCATTGAGTGCATTTCTTCCCTTTCAAAATCTATTTTTGGGCATAACTCTGCAGATAATCGAAAGTGAGGTGCTAGAGGTATACTCACAAACTTTGTAAAGTCATCAATTTTAAACCTCTCCAGCACCTTTTCCAAATACTCCTTTTGGGTAAACCAAAACTTTACTGCCTCTCTGTCCCTACAAATTTCTATTCCCAATCTTCTTCGCCTTGACCAAATTCTTCATTTCAAAGTTCTTCGACAACTACTCTTTCATGTGATCCATTTATAAGACTGATCTGAAGTCACCACCAACATATCATCGAAACATACAAGAAAAGGTAAATGAAATTACCTTGGGGTGACATTTTAAAATACACGTAGTGATCAAACTGGCTCCTCATGTACTCCTCTTTCTGCATAAATTGATCAAAATTCTTACACCACTATCTCGGTGATTATTTTAGGCCATAAAGAGACTTGTCCAATTTGCATACCAAGTCTCTTTTTCATGGCTTAATGTATCCTGGGGGCTGTGCCATAAAGATCTCTTCTTTTTGTTCTCCGTGCATACATTATTTTTACATCAAGCTATTCAAGTAGCAAATCAAACTGTGCCACCAAAATTAAGAACACACGAATCGATGAATGTTTGACAACTGGGAAGAGCAATTCATCATAGTCGATCCCTTCCTTTTAAGCAAAACTTTTGGCCGCTAGTTTAGCTTTGTAGCGCACATCAGCTTTTAAAAAATACATATTTTCTTCTAAGCCCGTCACCGCTTCTTTATAATGGGATGGAACCTCATCCTCCAATACGGACAATGCATATGCGACATAGTCTCTGAGCCAGGCGGGCTGTTGTGTTGCATTCCTTCTGGGTCTGTCTCTCGCAATCGTCTCTTGAACTAGAGTCTCACTAACAATGTCAGTTTGCTCTTTCACATCACCAATGTAGTCTTCATATGTAAAAGTATCCTCAATGTGATGTGAAGACTTCTTTAGAACAAAAGGGGTGGCATCAAACCCCACTCTCTACATGATTACAGGAGTCTCTGTATTATCTTCCAACTGATGCGAACTCTTGAGTCTAAGAAAAACTCATCATCAAATCTAACATCTCTGCTCACCACGATCTTCCTGTCAACTGGATCAAACAACTTGTAGCCCTTCACTCTGCGTCGAACGCCCACAAAAATTGCCTTCCTAGCCCGTAGTTTTAGCTTATCTTTCTTGACATGATAATAAACTGAGCTCCCAAAGATCTTCAGCTAATCCTAATCTGTGGCACGATGTCTAGACCACAATTCTATTGGAGTTTTATTGTTAAGTGCTGCAGATGGCAGATGATTAACCAAGTAGTATGCATAATCTAGAGCCTCTGCCCAATAAATTCTCCAACCTAGCATTAGACAACATACATCACACCTTCTCCACCAAGGTACGATTCATTCGTTTTGCTACCCCGTTCTGCTGCAGTATTTCTCCCACTGTGAAGTGGTGTTCTATCCCTAAATTCTAACATTCTTTTATAAAAAAATCAGAAGTATATTCTTCGTCATTGTCTGATCGAATCCTCTTGATTCTTTTGCCAATTTGATTTTCCACCAACTTCTTTCAATTTGTAAAAACCTTCAGCACATTTGCTCTGCTCTTCATTGTGTACACCCATACAAATTTGGAGTAATCATCTATAAAAGAAACAAAATATCTACAACCACCGAATGATGTTGTTTTCGTTAGTCCCTAAACATCTGTGTGTATATACTCGAGTATATCTTTGGTGTTGGTGGAGGCCAACACCAAATGATTTGCTTGTTTTCTTACCAAATATACAATATTCACAAAATTGTAATTTGCAAGAAGTTATACCTTTTATGAGTCCATCTCTTTCCAATGCTCTCGGTGAAGGCTCCTGCAAGTGCCAGCCTCATATGCGACAACGTCATGACATCATCTGGATCTTCTGCCATAGCTATTGAACGTACCACTGTACTTCCCTGAATGTAATAGAGGTTTTGTTTTCTAAATCCTCTCAAATAAGTCATTACACCATTACTGATCTTTAGGACCCCTGCCTCAATCACTACCTTAAAGCCCTTGACTTCTAAGACCTCAATAGACAAAAAATTCTTCTTAGTCTCGAGTACATGTCTGACTTCTTTCAGTTCTTGAACTATTCCTGCATGTGCCTTGATCAACACACTTCCACCTCCTGCAATCTGACACGTAACATCATTCCCATTATGAATGCACCACTATCTGTTTCTCTATATGAACAAAACCAATCCTTTTGGGAACATAAGTGATACATTGCACCCGTATCCATAATTCAACTTGGGCTGTCAGCTATTAGTTCCATAAAAATAGTAACAAAAAATACCTCTGAGTTTGAACCCTCCACATTCTGAATCATATTAGCCTTTGCCTCAGAAGATCCATTTGTCAACTACTTTTCTTTTAACTTTGGACAATCGTTCTTCCAGTGCCCTGTCTCCAAATAGAACGTGCACTGATTACGCCCAATGCTCCGACCTTTGGATTTTCCTCTCTTCTAGAAATCATCACTCTTCTTTGGTCATTTCTTTTTTCTTTTCTGATCTTCCTCTCTGGAGTGTAAGAGCCTCTGTCATATCGATTTGGTAGACTCTTTATCCCTTCTTCTAAACTCGTAGTTCACAAAAACTGTAGTCACCTCCTCATACCTCAAGGCATCCTTCTCATGAATCAATATCATGGTGAAATTTTCAAACTCATTTGGCAATGAGTTCAACAAAAGCAGAGCCTCATCTTCATCCTCCACAATTTCATCCAGATTTAACAAATCTGTCAGTAACTTTGTGAACTCGTAAAGGTGCTCATCTATGAAAATTCCCTTCTCATCTGGATCTGATAGAGCCACATTTTCATGTGAAATCGATTCACACAATCTTCGTCAGGTACTTGCTCTCTAAAAATTTTCATAGCTTCCACGCCGAAGTCTCCATCATCATTGCATACTTGATCTCCTGAGTTAAAAAATCTTGAATCAAATCGCATGCACTCTGATTCATTTTGATACAATCCCTCTCCAAAATTTCTTCCGATTTTTCTTCACCATCAAGAACATCTTCCAGATTTAGTGCACATAGTGCATTTGTCACATCGCACCGCACAGACCGAAGTTGTTCTTTCCATCGAACTTAACCACATCAATTTTCGCTGGGTGTCACAAGTTGGTGGAGAGATCTCTCCACCACTGATGATGATGAAGTACCAACTACTTCTACTCTATTTATAATTTTTTCCTTTGTCTTACAAAACTCAACTACAAAGATACACAGCTTGTAATAAAATCCTAACACTCAAGCACAACCAAACAAACCTCACTCTGATACCACATGTTAAGATTTTAGGGCTTAAACAATACGGAACAAATTGTGTATATGTTGAGCAAAATCAAAATAACATAAAGAGAAACCATATGCAAGCACAACCACATCACAAGACAAAAAATTTACGTGATTCTGTGATAACATCTACGTCAACAAAAAGAAAAGCAGAAAAGATTTCACTATTGAAGATGAGATTATAATACTTTTAAGATTTAGAAATCCTTACCCAAACCTTAAGAGCTTTAGTCTCCTCTATGGAACAACACCACACCCCTAAGAAACCTTGAAGACCTCACACTGCTGTTCCAAACCCTAAAAAGATCCTAGAAAGTACTTAAAAGTGCTCCAAAAATAGACCTACTGAACCGCAGGCGCCATGGCGCCCCCTGTCGAACGCTCAAGCGCTGCGGCGCGCCATGACGCGTCCCTATCAAATGCCCAGATGCTGCGGCGCATTCCTGTCAAACACGTCAAGCGCTGCGGCGCGCACCTGTCGAACGCCCAGGAAATGTCAGGGCTGCGGCGCGCACCTGTCAAATGCCCAGGAGACGTTAGGCGCTGCGGCGCGATCTGGCGCCTTGCATGCACGTTGTGGCGCGCCGTCCATAAACAACTTCTTTAAACAACAATATTATAGTATCCCATCTGTGCCATGCATTTTTTTCTAATTAATTAAATATCTTTAATGAATTACAATCATGATATTAACTAATGAATTTCAATTATTATCAATTTAACACTTTTTAAATACATTAATTGTACTGAGGTACCAAATAAAAAAAGGGTACTATAACAATGTTCATTTTTTAATTAAATAATGATTAGCAAGAATATACAAAAGATAATGCATCAAGAGGAAACAAAAGCTGATCAAATCTACAAAGAAAACTGTTAAATTCATAATCAAATACATGGATTCAAATGATGAAAATTTCAAGACAATTAGACATACAAATCTGATGCAGTGACAAGGTCCTTAAGAAAATCTCCTAATAAATTATACTAACATGGAGAGAAGATCCTTATCTTTATAAATTGATTAATGTTGGAGGTTTGAATTCATAACGAACATATTAATATGAACAAACATCACATCTTTAATGTTAATGTTACAGCTCAATTAACAGAGATTCACTTAGTGCAAAGCCAGACTATTGAATTTAGCCTTAAAGAGGTTTAGCTAGAATTGAATCATATTAAAATACTTATAAGACATTTTTAAGGATATTGCTCTATTTTGAATGATATATAAGAAGTAGAAATACAATTCTTTCATATAGATTAACCCAACAAATATAGCTAATTTAGTGTTAATAATTATGCTTTTCCTAAGTTTAGCTATACTTTGATGCGTGTTTTTGCAGCAATTCAGGACCAAAGAGCTAAATTTTAAGTTTAAGGAAGAATCTGAACCAGGAGGGCGTTGCAGTGCGCAGCGTGCTGCAGCGGATCCAACCCGAGAGGTCGGCACTACAGCGCCTACCTAAATCAATGAGCTCAGCACTACAGCGCGCTGCAGTGGATCCAACCCAAGAGGCCGACTCTACAACGCGCCTAAATCAGTGAGCTCAGCGAGCCACAGCGCGCGGCAGTGGATCCATCCCGAGAGGTCAGCACTACTGCGCGTCACAGCACCCATCAAACAGATAGCTCGGAGTTATAGCGCACCACGGCGGATCCAGACAAAGAACTCGGAGCTACAACGTGCCACAGCGGATCCAACCCGAGAGTCGGCGCCACAACGCCCATCAAACAGATGGCTCGGTGCTATAGCGCGAGCATAGGCCTGCCTAAACAGTAGGGTTGTTGCTTGATTCACTGCCAAATTTGTAACTTGTAAAATTTCTCCAATGCAATTTTTATAAGCCTAAACAATCTACTTTCTCTTTTCAATTTGAAGAGCAATTTATGACTACATTGTCCAATATGTAACTTGCCAAATTTTTCCAATGAAATTTTTAAAAAGCTTGAACAGCATAGTTTCTTTTTGCAATATATTGATGTTGTGATGATTAGATTCATTTTTGTTATTTGGAACAATCATCTTGATATTGTGCTATGAAATGGAATGCGACATAATTCATTTGAGAGTAATCTCATCATCAATTACTCGAAACACAATACTCTACAAATTATTTCATTCAAAAAAAAAAAAAAAATTGATCACTATAACACAAGTGCAATCAGATTCAAAAATAATCAAATTTTACAATCGTTAGATTGCATTGTAATCTAATTACACTTCCAATACAATATTGCAAACATACCCCAAAAGGGGCATTGAACAAAAAAATTCCTTCCTTTTGTATGTATCTATAATGCTATGATGCCATTGTGTGAAAATATGAAAATATCAATACTTTATGATTTGATTAATTAAAGCTATTGTCACTTAAAAAGGAGACCTGGATTCAAAGTTAGTTTATTATAAAATTAAATTAATTTCACAAGAATAGTTCAAAGAAATAAAAAAAAGAAAAGAAAATTCACGTGAGGCATGAAACAGTATAAAAAGCAAACAAAGAACTGAGAAAAAAAAGAAGGTACAATGACTACCGATTGTGCACCTGCATGCATGCTAGTGCTGGATGGAGTAACAATGTGAGGATACTAAGACGAAGGTTGGGCCTGTAAAAAAACAAACACAACAACGTAGAAAAAAGCAATCTCAAAAGAAATAGAAGAGAGCGGAATCTGATTACCTTTTGTTGTTCAAGTAGTTTTCGGCTCTGGGCAAAATATTCGTTGGGATGGTTGATACCGGTATCGCAAGATGCGTTATGGGTTGCTTCAAACGTGATTGTGCAGGCCAGCTGAGAATAGCAGATATTCCATTTTACATTAAAGCCTCATATATATTTAATATAGCATGAAAATCTTATTTTTTTACTACATCGATCTTCCTTAACGATTGGATAGTGACGAGATTCTTCTGACATGAAAATGACTAGATTTTTTAAGTATTAAAAAATGAGTTATTTATCACAATCATACATCAACTCTTGCAAAGTATTCAAAATGATCGTTAACTTTTGTAAATATCTGTTTGATACACAGAATTCTGCTAAATGATTTTTTTGGTACATACAATCTTTAATTCTTGTTATCAAACCGTGAAATGCAAGGGCAATTGTGGAATAAAAAAATTTGAATTTAAATTTTCATTTATGAGTATAAATAATTGAAATTTGATGAAAAAAAATTATGTGTATTTGAGGGCTAAATTTTTTTGCTTGTTTAATTAATTATCAAAAAATATTTATGTGCAAGTAATTAAATTTTATTTGCTTTAATTTTAAATAAAAAATTTTACAGATTTAATTTACAAGTTAAATTATTTATGCGCTAATAAATTTTTAGTGTTTGCGGGTTTTACTTTTTTTTTGTGGGTTTAATTTCTGGGACTTAAAAAAAATTGTCTAAATAATTGAAATTTTTGAATTTAAATTTAAATAAAAAATTTTGGGTTTAATTTTTCTCTCGTGTAAAAATAACTGAAATTTGATGAAAAAAAATTATGAATATTTGTGGGCTAAATTTTATGCAGGTTGTGTAAATAATTAAAATTTTTAGCTTTAATTTTAAATAAAAAGTTTTCATATTTAATTATTTATACATAATTATTTTTTATATTTGCAGGTTTAATTTCTATAATTAACGAAAAATAATGTAACTCATTAAGATATTTAGATTGACTAGAACTAAAATAACAAACACTTATCCCAAAACCCTAAACCCTAAACCCTTATTTTTATATTCATTTTTATCACCGGACAATTTTCATTATTACGTCATTAATTCAAATTTATTTTTTTATTGGAATCCAATTTATAGAATAATAATAATTTTTTTATTTTTAAAGTTTAATAAATTTAGCAAAGAGAGATGAGAAGAGAAGTATCGAAACTTCTTCGAGAGACGGAGATGGAGAGGAGTCGGCATCGAGACTTCTTCAACGGAGACAGAGAGGAGTTGACAGGGCAAGAGAGAGGGAGATAGAGAGGCGTCGGCGTCGACGAGACAGGAGAGACAGAGAGGCATCGAGCTCAGCGTACATGAAACCTAAAAGCACTGAACGAGAAAGATAAAAGGGAAAATGCACGGTAAGAAGGAATAAAAGTCTAGAAAACAGGAATAAAAATCGGAAAACATCGAATATTTAAAAATCGAGAAAATAGTGGCCAAAAATACCGGACGAAATTACCTCCCTTTTTTTACTGATTAAATGGGGTAACGAAAAGCTAACAATTTTGGCAAAAATAAAATTTAGTAAGACTCCATGTACCAAAACAAACACTTACAAGAGTTAACGACCATTTTGAATTGTAACAGCCCAAACTCTTGAGCACAAATGTATTGTCCATTTTGGCCTGAAATGCATCACAATTTTGCCCTCAGAAAAAAATTTCCTAGCAGATCACCCATCCTAAGAGTGCTCTTACATTAGCACTCTTAGCCTTCAGGTTCTTATTAGGAACTCCACTGCTATCTATAAAAACATCTCGATATTTAAGAGTTCTGCTTAATACTACTTAAGGGGGTCATTACAATCTCCCAACTTAAGTAATTAATGTCCTCATAAATATCCACACACAGATCCAAGAACCATTCATTGGGTAGATACGACTAGAGGTGGCTCCTACAGGCTCAAGAGGTACCTACAATCATGTAGCACCTTAACCATCATGAGTTCAAGAGGTTGTTCATATAAAGTGGTACTTTACCCTGTATGACACTTAGCTCCTATTTGACACCTTATAGTCAGCTCTGATACTATTTGTAACAGCCCAAATTCTTAAGCACCAAGGTATTGTCCGCTTTAGCCTGAAATACCTCAAAGTTTTGTCCTCAGAAGATAACATCCCAACAGATCACCCATCCTGAGAATGCTCCTACATGAGCACACTTAACCTTAGACTCTTCTTCCCAGATTGCTTTCTCCTTCCTGCAGTTCTTCCATCTCACTGTTCTTCCATCTCATTTTTTTTGGTTATTTTATGATAATTTAAATCAAAATAATTATATAGTAACCGGGAAAAATCTACTCATATAAAAATTCCCAAAAATTTCCTAAAATTCTATAAAACTAATCTTAACATGCTCGTAATTTTTCTTTTGCAAAAATAATCCATGGTTTACTAAAATTAAAATAGGTGATAAAAAGAAATTTATTTGGCTTAAAATCTTGAGATTTTACATTCTCCCAAACTTAGAAAAGTTGTCGTCCTGACATCAAATTAAAATTTTAACTACTTCAACAAATAGTGAGAAATAAAGTAATAATCTAGCTACTTACAGTTATTAGATAAATAGTTGAGAGTAAATCTTTCTCATACTGAACTCTTCCTCCCAGGTTGTTTCCTCCTTCATTCAGTTCTTCCATCTTTCTTCTTGACAAACAATACTGGAGCTCCCCAAGGGGAACTGCTAGGTCGGATGAAACCTCTTTCGGACAGCTCTTGAAGTTGCTCCTAAGTTCTTGCAATTCCTTTGGTACCATTTATAAGGTGCTTTACAAGAGTTAACGGTCATTTTGAATATTTTGCAATAGTCGATGTATGATTTTGATAAATAACTCAATAAAAAATAAAATTGAGCATTGAATATAAAATTTAGGCCTCCTACTATTTCAAGTGATAATATGAAAATTAATCGCAAGGCATGAAAAAAAAGATACAGAAGTTAAAACTCTACCCTGAATTGGGAACTTATAACCCCTCCTCTTGGTACAACCAATAAGTCAGTTTGAAATATTTGAGTTATCATGTTGAACTTAAAAGAAGTTTGAGCGCTTACATCCAAGGGGGGGAGGTATCCTAGAAGGTGAGACATTCAGATTTAAAATATTACTAGAGATCCTTAAAAGGTTCACAGAAAAACTCAATTACAAATAAAATTCATTGCTATAGTGCCTTAAATTGATCTCTGTTAGGTGAGAGGTATGACAAAATCCTTAGGATTGAGATTTGACCGCTGAGTCACTGAAGCAAAAAAAATATTCCAACACAAGCAATAGAAAATACATCACAAACAATCACACAAGCATACAAACACAAAATATTTAATGAGAAAAACCCAAGAATAGGAAAAACTATGAAGTCATACCACCACAAGAAAATTTACTATGGGCGCCTGAGGGAGCCTGAGCACTAGGCACACTGCCTTCTTGGGTCTGGGCGCGCCTGGGCACCAGGCACGCTGCCTTCTGGACGCCTGAGCGCCAAGGCTATCGGCTACTGTAGATCCGTCCCATAATCCACCGGAATACCATTTGCTCTTCCCTTGACGATCCAATTAGTCTCCACACCATAACAATCTCTTCTTTTGTAAGCTCTCTAAGAGGATCTGCCCCTTTCGGGCAAAACAACTTTCTTGCAAGGGTAGATGCCATCAAAAAGGTAGGAGGCACAACTTTAGCAAACTTTAGGTTTCCATTTATACCCAATAGCTCATCAAAGAAGAGCCAATTATATTTAGCATTATAGAAACAATAAAAAACATAAGAAGAGAAAACTTCAACACAAACCCTTACAAATAAAGGCCAATGATTTGGTAAGTGAATCTCCAATAAGCATGATTTCAATCTTACTAAAGATTTTGGAAATCACCAATTCAGTCCATGGCACAAGAGGTACATTCGGTGGATTTACCCAGATTGGAAGAGAAGCAAAAGGTTCCTTAGCAGGTGATTTTGTTGTCGTCCGCAGCAGACCACGCACGCGCTAACCCAAGCCTTAACAAGAAACGAGGCATCAAAGAAAATCCATGAACTTTCAAGAATTATAATATAATCTTTTTGCATGTGAAACAAAGAATGTTGCAGACATATTTAAGAGTGATAAACTCAAGGATTCCACTGCTAGTTCATCATTGTTAGAAAATTGGATAGGAATGCTTGTGACCAAGAGCAAACCCTATTGAGCAGAGCTTAGAACCAACTTCCGAATCTTTCATGTCAAAAGACACCACTGCATCTTCCGGACGTTAAAACAGTGAAATCAAGCTCACCTTAGCGACAAGAGAATGATTCTTCTCACCTTATTGACAAGAGAGAAACCCTAATAACACAAAACTGGAATCTTTGACTCCCATGTCTAGAGTGCAAGCAGCTGGCTAGATGATTAAGTATTACTTCGTTGTTCTAATGGAAACTAAGCTCTCCTGTGATTGCTTTAAGAATTCTTTAATCAAGGAAATGAGTTGTTTGAAGATGAACAATCCCTTTATAATTTCGATAAAACTCAGACAAAAAAATTCTCACTCAACTGGAATAAAGTAGTAAAGTTTAAACTTATTTGGTATGATTTTCAGTATATTCAAAGGAAAATTTCATCTAATGGCATACCTTCCTTTCTGGCCATCTTTGTCTATGCTCCTAAGCCAGTCTTATAGATAAGAAGGTTGAATGGAGTAAGCTGCTCCTATAAATCCTATGGTTTCTTTCCCTAAGATTTTTTCAGAAGATTTTAATTGTATCAGATACATATTTGAAAAGATATGGAAGTGCAAACATTTATAATGGCAAGTTAGCTAACTTCAATAAGTTTATTTTTGAGCCTTCCGTGGATAAACTTTCTTCCGCCAACCTCTACAATACTCGTGATATAATCAACAAGAAGCAAATCCCGTTAACTCATCTGGACAATCCTTTTAACACCCTCTAAATGGAGTCATTTCCTTCCTCCTAAGAGGTCAACAATCTGAGTATCTCTGATCATACACCTTACAAATTTCTATTACTCATGATAAAGCTAAGGGTGGAAGCTTCCAATACAGAAATAATTGAAGATTCATAACCAACTAGAAAGAGATTATCCGCAATGCTTGGAGGACTTACTGTAGAGGTGACTAAGTGATTGTTCTTTTCAATAAACTTAAAATTATAAGAAACATCTTCTCTTTTCCATTTAACGAATGCTTCCACCATTGATTCATTAGACCATGCTAGAACAGCATTATATCATACCTTTGAAAATATGGATATGGGATTTATCGGGACATACTCAATTCTTCCACCTATTACTACAACTTTAAGGTGTATAAAAAACTTGTTGAGCAAAGATCAAATGACTTGCAAAGGGAGAGGATGATATTAGATTTCTTTACAAAAATATTAATAATAAGAGGAATTCTAATTCAATTAATTTGCTTAATAAAAAATTCAGATTTGATGCAATTACTGCTCTTACTGTGGCTCACTTTGATACTCAATATAACAATGGTTTATTACTCAATCTCTTAAGTGTCCAATAGGTCAATGCTAACAGGCTTCCGATGGTAAGGATTTAATTAAACCATTTTCGAAAGAGAAAATCCCTTGTACTTTTAAACCAATTGATGTCTTTGCTTCTTTAGATTCAAATGGCATCTCCTCAGACTTATTCCTTCAAAACTAGAACCTCATTGCTAATCAAGCTATTAATGGTATTGACCACTTTTATCAATTTACGAGGCTGTTGATAGGTATTTCTCACTCTATTAATGTGATTATTTCTAATTCAACACATGTGAGCACAATCTCTAAATTCAGGCCCATCTTTTTGCAATCCGCCTATAAAATTATTGTTAAGCTTCCATACAGCTTAAGAAAGTACCCCAATCTTAATTGATCAGGCTACTTTTATTTTGGAAAGAATTCTCATATATCATATTACTTATTTGATATTTTTATTTTTCTCAACACCTCTAAAAGCCAATTTTTATTTGCTAAAATTTAAATTTGCAAGTTCTTAATAATATTAATCGAGAAATTGTCCAGGTTAAATTGCAGGGAAAATGTTTTCCTCTACAATTTATGAATTGAATTAATACTTGTACATCTAATGTTCACTTCTCGATTATTATAAATGACTTTACAGATATTTTTTTTCTAGCAATGACTTCTTCAAGGGTGCCCTATATTTTCAATACTAATAATTTTACTTGCTCTCATCTTTTATTTGCGGATGATCTAAAGTATTTTGGGAAGCTCAGCCAGTCAACATGCTCAACCTTAAAATATTTCTTGAGTCCTTCCACTATTTCTTGGGATTGAAGTTAAATCCAACAAATCCTAAATTCTTTTCTCCAATATAATTCATAATGCTCAAAAATTGGCAGCACATTTAAGCTTTCATTTTAATAGCACCTTTTATTTATTTGACATTCTCATCTCTCCCATAAAAATTAGAAACTATAGATTCACTTTTGTTGAGAAAACCAAATCTTGGCTTAATGGATAGACTAAGAGATTCCTTTCATTTGCGGGCCACATACGATTACTCAGCTACTGTGTAAAATCTTTGAACTTATTGATTATGCTCAGTCCACCCTCTAATAGATATCATTAAACAGATCACTACTTTGTGCACAAGATTCCAATCTGGTCACCCAATAAAAGCTCAAGCTTATCAGTTGGGAACTACAGCCATACCTGAAGATTGTTTGTGGGCTTGATCTAATCAACATTAATAACTAGTAAAGCGTGCAAGCTTGTTTCTCTTGGGAGAATTTCATTCAGCTACACCTTATTAGGTTATTGGAGGGGCTTTAAAAGGTGCCAAACTAAGGATCCGTAAGGCTTCAAATGCTACTTTTTTTGGGAAAAAACTGTCTTTACTTGTCTATCGTCAATCATTGTTAATAAGTTGAAGTTGTTCACTCTAGCCAATGTGTTAATGCGACTATTAATGGCAATGCTGCTCTCACTTTATCATATGCGAAATATTAGGTGTCACAATCGGCATGAAGTCTCTTTGTATAATTGGTTGTGATTTAACATTACAAACTTATGTCTTTATGCTTTGTTTAGTAACAACTTCAAAATGATATTAAAATAGCAAAAAAAGTGGTCCCAAAAAAACATTGTTTGTAACCAAAATTGTAATATGTGCTTCAACTTTTCTTCTCTTGCTGTTATTCCTTCAGCCTCTTTAAATACCTTAACTTTCCAAGAGGTATCCTCTTTCCCCTGACACTACCGCAACAACTTTAGTCTGCATATCTACTGTTAAAAAACCTTTTTTTGCATCAAACTACCCAATATTAAAAGAAAGAATGTTCTCTATTGATTGCCGGTGTTTCTTTTGTCTTGTTTGAATTTGCATTAGTTCTTTAAAGTGAAGACAGATGCTGATGAATCAAGAGTTCACCACTTTGTCCAGATAGCAAGCTCTGGTGATATTAGCCATTTGAATGATACTATGCTTCTTACTTGATACTACTGGGCTTGCAACCTTCAAATAGCTCAGTTCCACCTTACTCTTGAATTCAAATTCTCTCATTTCTTTAGATTTTTGTGCTCATGTTTTCGTTCACTTAATTTTAGCTTTTGTAGTTTTTATTTTTCTCTTAGATTTCACTTTAGCTGTAAATTCATTTCCACTATTTATATGAATTAGGCTCAGCCCTCATTCTTTCAAAAAAGAATACAAAAATTAAAACGACTTCAATAAAAAAATGAGGGAATAAAGTCACTTGTACTAACCTGATAATGGCGATTCCTAACTTTATCCAGTGCATCATCCACTGAACGCCTCCCAAGTCCCATATTTGCAAGCGCAGCCCGCAAGTTCTCTTCACTGGAACAAAACAAATGAAAATCGTCAACCACGAGCGAGATAATTAATATCAAGCTATTCTAAGAAGAGATGATAAAACTACCCTAAATTTCATAAAAATTGTTCTAATGATTAGATAAAGTGCAAAAAATGATTTATTTTGATATTTTAAAACACTAAGTTCATTTTAACATCTAATAATTTTGTCGTTCTGCCTTACAGATTATTAATGAGAATTTATTAAGAAGTACAGCAGAACAGTTTCTAAATATTAGGGAGCAAGAGAGGCATCATCATGCCCACGTAATTTCAATAAAATCCAAAAAAGATTGATTGTTTAACAGGCGGATTAGTTAAGCTAAGTTACGCTTAAGCTAATTAAATTAATCGATTTAACTTTAATATTTTGACTTATAGTTATTTTGTGTTAAATCTAGAATAGATAAAATAGATAAGTTGAATAAGCTAGAAAAGGAAGAAAAGTTAAGCTAAGCTAAGCTGCCAAGTTATTCGGGAATAACTAAGCTAAGCTGTTAAGTAGTTCAAAAGTAACTTAACTAAGTCAAAATAAGCCCAAAACAGATCTGTCCTCATAATTCCAATAACATATTATCTTTATAACACTTCACATAATATGCAATTAAAGAGCCCCTATATTTCAAGGCATCAATTTCTTATTGTAATACAGAAACTCCACTTGCATCACTTCAAAATCAATAAAATATAGTAGAAATATTATCTAAAGATATGCAAATTTAAGATCAAACAAATCTAAGAAAACAAGTTCCTTGAAACAAATTAAAATAAATAAAAACTATAATCAGTGCAAAGTAAATGAAATGATTCGTAAGGAGCATCGTTATTAGAATAGTTTGCTGAACAGAATCTTTGAAGAGTTTGAGCAGGAATTTGTACCTGAAATGTCGATAAGGGCAGCCATGGTGATCGCCAACACTGGGAATACTAGAGATTATCTTTTGACAGGAGTAAGGAGTATAATCCTAAAACAAGCGGTAATAATATTTGAGTTTATGCGCATGAATAAATCTAGAAGATTTCCAATAGGAAATGTCAGGCTTACAGTCCTCTTCCCTTCCTTTCCATAATTATGGCGAATTGAGTATGCATATTCTTTATCAAATCGATCAATGCCAACCTATAGGTCAACAGCAAAACAAACAGAGATTAATTTTGACATGAAGTAGGGCAAGCAACAGGATAAACGTGCCCTTGGTATGTTTAGTTATTTTGGGAGGCCAACATAGGGCTAGGGCCTAACAATGAATAAAAACAAAATGGCAAATACTGATGATTTTACTAATAACTATCACTTATATATTACATAAATTCAAATTAGGGCAACCCAACAAACATTTATCTCACAAACCTAATAGAATAATAACAAATGCATATCTAGCCCCCAATCTTTCGTATCAACTAATAAAGCACTATTGTCTTGTCTATTTTAAAACTTATTTACTCATTAAAACCGCACATTCATTTCTCCAGGGGATGCACCAAGTCTCATTCACAGTGTCAATGGTAAAGACTTCCAACTAAGCATTATTGAAGATACAATTTTAGCTAATGATGGAATTTATTTAATCTTTTAAACAAGTCAAGAAGGAAATGCAGGGAGCGAAAAAATATATATTCAACGCAAAAAAACCTTTTGTGAGAGCTCGGCTTTCCAAAATGCAAGAGCATTCTCTAAATTAAGCCCAACACCCTGCACAAGACAATAAAAAATCATCAAAAAGTGCAAACTTCAATTTGACAAAACGATAAGTTCAGGCAACATAGTAAGAAATACCATTTACCTTTCACAACGAGAGGTTATCATATTTTAGAACAAATGGTTATAATATCTGCCATTTCAAGGTCTGATAAACACAGAAAATACCAACACATTAAATTTACAACACTTACAATTTATTAGTTCAGATTCTTTTGTCTAAGCTGCGTTAAAGCCACAAGAGGTTGGCTCATCCTTTTACTAATCAATAGATGGCACATTAATTGAATTCAGGAATGAAATTCAGCTCTTCACCGAAGAAAATTAAACAAAAACTACCCTAAGAAGAAGTAAAATTAAAGGATAATTTTCAGTAATTGGCTTTTTTGGCTACTACCTCTCCATGTAATCATAAATGAACTAAGGATTGAGTGTTGTTAAAAAGACAGTAAACCACTATTGAAAATTCAAAACATAAAGAAACATAGCGCATGTGTTTTCAACAAAAAATAGCGTATGATATTTCAGCCAAACATATAAGCAAACTCAAAACACGAATGAGGATAGTTAACAACGCGTAACAACCTTTCTCTCAAATAACAGGATTCAATGCCGTGGATTGCTCACAAAGCAGAGAACTACATACTGCAAGTAATATATATATATATATATATATATATATATATAATAATAATAATAAATATATATATATATATTTTGGAGAGCATCTTTTGACTTGTATATTAATATTTAAACAAAATACAAATGCCGTGGTTGGTGACCGCCAAAAAACTTGAGCAAAAAAAGAATAAAGTAACATAAAAAAAAGAAAAGCAAAACCGCCACCAAATCCCCCAAGAGATCTCGCAAAGGAGATTTTAGTACAAATGACAGATGATAACATGACAAGATAAGCAATTCCACGCGAGCTATAGTAACCTTCAAAAAGTTTTCACCAGCCTTTTTTTTTCCTGAAGTAATATTTGAATGCAGATCCTTTTTTTGCCATTTTTTATTTTTACCTTTTTTTGTTAAATAATATCTTCCATTCCCTCAAAATCATGATCCATTGTTGAAGAATACCCTTTACTCTTCAAAACCAGAAGCCATCTTGGATTCATAAACCCCCACCTTAAATAAAGGAGTTAATTTCTCGATGAAAGGATTGAGGACCAATTTCTCCTTATTCAAGGAGGAAACTCACTTCCTGAAGACTTCCTTAATATCATACACCATACCTTGAAGCATATTCGTTGATCCTTCCGCCATCATCAAATCTGAATTAATGGCCTTACTACAAACAACGGATGGGCTGACTGTAACAACCCAATTCACAACTTCGCAAAATTAGGTCAAATCCCAACTCAAAAATCAAGACCCCAGGGAACTTCAATTTAGGGCAAACAAAACATGATATTAGATAAAAATAATTTTTAAATAAAAATGCCCTAATTTGAGAGCAATTCGGATAACAGAAACTCCCACTTTAATTTATGAGTTTTTTTAAAATTCAATAAATTGAAAAAATTAAATACAAATCTAAACTCATCGATTTTCATGCCATTGTGTTAAATTTATTATTTTAAGCCTATGCTAAAAATTTCATTGATTTTGGAGCTCCGGTTCGATCGTGATTAATTTTTGAAGTTTCAAACTCCTGAAATTATTTTAAAATAAAATATTACTCTGAATTGAATGTCAAAGTGTTCATCTCATCATAACACATATCGGTGTCAAGTTTCGCTATTTTTTGAAGTCAACCGGCAAAAAAACATGAAAAATTCAATTGAAATTAATTAGTTTATTTTCCTGTTTCAATTTTTCTCCTTCTCTGTTTGCTGATTCCCCCCTGGATCGAGCGCAGACTCTATCGCTCGTTAGAGTCTGCCAGGCGCGCAGACGAACAGAGCCGCAGACCGCACGTGTCGCCCTAATCGGCGCATGTCGGCGGCCGACCAGCCGCCACACTGACCGGTCGTCCCCTCCATCCCTCTCCTTCCCTTCCCTATTTATACCCCCCACTTCCTTACCTTCTCCCACAGCAAACCCTCAACCAGCCAGCCGTCGCCCCTCTGCTCTGGCCACCCCACTCTGGCGATCCCCTCCGGCTTCCGGCAACCCTAACCCTAGGTGAGAGGATAAGGAAAAAGAGGAGAAAACTTATGCCTTTTTTATTTTATTTTTCTTTACTTATTTTCATAGTAATAATAATTATACTATCTTTATTATGTCATCGCATTAGCATTATTGTCATTAATCAATAATAATAATAGTACAAATATTATATTTGACTGCTATTTTTCATTTTGTCAATTTAATTTCAGTTATTTCTATTGTCTTTTTCTTTCATACATTATTATTATCATTGAATAATGATAATAATAACGCTATTATAAGTATTTCAATAAGTTAAAATTCTGTCTTCTATCAAGAAAGAGAGAGCAATAGAAAAATAGAATAAAAAAAAAGATAATAATTACTCCTTAAAATATCAAAAACTTATGCAAATTCAATAAATTGTTGCACTTTTGAACTTAAAGAAAAAAAAGGTACCCAGTATTTGAACATGTATTACTTTTGCATTTTACTGCTGCTTAACTTCGCTTTGATCCAAATTCATATTGATACATGGTTGATTATTCGAAACCAACATCCTTTTATATCGTGATTAGTTACTGGAAAAATGATATCAATAACATTCATGGTTGATTACTTGAAAAATGACACCGGTGGCATTCGTGGTTGGTTACTGAAAAAATGATATCAATAACATTCATGGTTAGTTATTGAAAAAATGGCATCAGTAATATTCGTGATAGGTTACTGGAAAAATGACATCAGTAACATACATCTTTGTGATAATACTTTTTGCATGAAATAAACTATCCTGTTTGCGTTATTGCCTAATTTTTTCCAGCATTTTTATTGCATCCTTATTTCTACTAATCGCGTCTCTGCTATTATAAAATATAATATTTTATTGTTTACTGCGGTACTTGAGTATTCTCTAATTATTGAGAATTCTAATCCCGGTATTGTTTTATTTATACTACCAGGTCAGGTGCTTCTAGGAGAATTCAAATGAGAACCCTAATTCATAATCAAATTTGCTGATGGATCTACGTTGCCATTTTACTTTATCTTTTTATTTTATTTTTATTTCAGTTTCACTTTTGTTCTAAAAAGATAAACATTGTATGAGGTGTACATTGGAGATTTTTGTAATATAAAATTTTAATGAATGAGAAATATCATTTGATCTTTATATGTGTATCTCTTCTCTTTTAAATTGCACAATAGGATCATGTGATATATGAGCACCTGATATCGGGACAGTTCTCGCTGAACTGGCACCGGGCCTCCACACTGCCACAACCTCATCTGGGCGCCTTCCGTTTTGATTTTGCTTTTAAGCTTATCAGAAGAGAAGTTGTCATACACTGTCATCGTCTCTTCTTCCGAAGGAATAACGCAGGGTCCACTCTCACATCAACATTGAACATAATGCACTCCTCAACAGCATTGACAGACCCAACAAGTAAAGTACCCTGCTCTCTGTGTGTACACCTCCATATTCACAAAAACAACCAAAGAAGAAACCTCAATAAAAGCTGAAGAGGCAGGAACAGATGCCACTTCCAACATAATTGAAGGTGCATCACCCTTCTCCATAGCCTCAATATCACTCTCCATCAAGAAATGAGGTGCAATCACCATCTCGTTCCCAGTGAGGTCATACAATTTATGTATACCAATTCTCTTAGACTTCATAGCATTCACATCCAAAGTAACTTTCAAATTGAGCACAACCTCATCTCTAACCACAGTTGTATCCATCTGAAAGAATTCATATGAATCTCAATTGAAACCCGGTTGGAATATAGGAGGAAGGTTTGAGCCAGAGCTCTCTCAGCCACCACAATATTATTTTTAGGCACATAGACAAGCTTAATAGAGACATGACCGATAGACAGCACATGATCCTTAGGAGGAATCCTTACAAAATACTTAGGAGGAACCACCTTGTTTTGAAGTTTAGGGTGAATTCTAAAGCAAGTAGCAATATCAAAGGCCCCAAATACCACAATGCTTACAAAATTTGGGCAAATTATCAAATATTACTTCTTACAAATAACCATTCTCTTCCTCATCAATCCATATTTCATGATCAAAGGTTTCAATAAATCAATCTCCATCAAAACCTTTGCCACCGAGGGGCACAAAAGATTTTCAATGGTAGTGTAAACTTTGAGTGGCTTCCCAAAGTAAGACCCCAAAGAAAAGAGAACTAAGTGAGTGATAAAGTGGGTCTTTAACAACAGGAAGTTAAGACAAATAGGGATCATATGAGGCTCATATATATATATATATATATATATATATATATGTGTGTGTGTGTGTGTGTGGTGTTGCAGCCCAGTAGTTGAGGCTCGAGATTTATTATCTCAGGTTATGAGTTTAATCACCGACCACACATAATATATATATATATGTATGTATAGTTTTAGAATATAGTTTGGCCAAAAACACAAAAAAAGAAGTTTGAATTTACTTTGAATTTTATGATTGGAATATAGTTGAGACGGCATTACAGCAAGAGAAGAGAAAGGGGGTTGGATGAGGTACCTATAAAAAAGAGGATTTGAGTTTATGGAATAGGTTTTATTAAAATAAACATGGGATAAAGGTTGCTTTTTATACAAGTCTTGGAAGATCTATAAGAAAACATGTAAGATGGAAATATCAAAAGCACATATTGACAAAAATTACATGAACAAAGACACCACATAATCACAAAGTATATCATCTTGCAAGGCTGTTGATGATGATTCTCAAGATGAATTTGAGCTTTAAATCCAACATATATATAGCTTTGGTGGAAGGTGTGGAAACATTGAAAATGATCAATGGCAAGAGAAAAGAGGGGAAAAAAGCTTAAAATAATGGCCGATAAGTAAGAAGTAATACAATGTATCAAATAATATTTTCAAAATCATAATCTACTATTTCACGATGCTTGGCAAAGAAAATTATAATAAACTAAATTATCAAACCTATTAAAGGATTATGTTATAACATTACAATCTTTAAAATAGAGAAACTGAAATGAAATAGCATAAAATGCAATGATAACGCTGGTGCAACCTATAATCTATAGTTTCTACATCAGTAAATCTTTATTACCATTAAACATTTAGACATTCAACTTAAAAAAACAAAATATTAAACTTCATTTTGCAATACTGAAACCAGAACTTGAGAACATAAACACAGAAATATTGTATAATGCTGTCATGGATTTAACAAAAGACTTGTTACCTTTAGAAAAAGACCAAGCTGCATCCTTCCTCCATGTTTTAAATGATGGTCCTCCCTTAGCTGTGCATATATAGTATGTTAACTCGGTGAGGAAAAATTGAAAGCAAAATGTAATGCATAAAGTATGTTATCAAATCTTATTACCCTATTAAGCAAATTACGCATACAAAGAGGATATGAAGTGTTGGCCAATTGGTCAATATCCTTTAAGGATATGTTTGCAAATTCCGTAGGCTGCAGAAGACAATCAAACAATGAAAATTAAACTTATCTATGAACAACCACAGTAATGCCAGTTCAAGACACTGGGAAGCAGTTCAGAATAAGAAACAAAAGTTATAGTACACCAACATAGGTAACAGTTACCTGAGAGTAGTCAGGCCTTGGGTAACTTGAACTTAGGGCTTCAACAATCTAAAATAATAACCTCATAAGCACATATTATAGATAAATGCATCTTCTCATCAGTTTAACACTTTTAAAATCCAACATAAATCAGCTTATTTGATAAATGTACTCACAGAAGTCAATCTATCCTTTTCTTTCTCTCTAACAGTTGATGTCCAGAATCTGGTAAAATAAAACCAATATGAATATAAAAGTATTATAAGAAAAATTTTATAGCCTTGTGATTCTTAGCATTCAGGAATGTTGTAAGATAACCAGAAGCAGAAATAAAATTCCCTAATCTTCAAGCACAAAACATAAATTTTTATACTAAAACCAATCACAATCACAAGTGTTTGTGAAAAACTGTCATATATAACTGTTAACAAGGTTCCTTGTTTCAGTTTGCAAAAAGACGCAATGAAAATGATATAGCATCTCTTTCAAGGATGTTCACATATGAAAAGGGTAAAGACTTATTTAAAAAAGTGGAGCACAAAAGCCTTCGCTATTTAGATTTATATGAATAGAATTTCTTTGAGGCCAATTTTAGTTTTAACCAAACTTTTTCCTGACACATTAGGGTTTATTTAGTTATAATAAGAATCAAACTACTTGGCTTAAGGATGTTTCAAATCTAAGATTAACCTGATCATCAAATCACATCACATAGATCCACTAGAAATCAAAATAATATTAGTTCTTAGCTTGGGTATGTTTTATCTACTATTACTATTTTTACACATGCATCTTATTGTATATTAAAATGAGTATTTACTTGTTTGTATATACATTGTGGCTTGGAGGAGAAAAGGTGTTTTGCAAGCTCAAAATTTAAACAATATGTTTAGGTGAAAGTGCTTTGCTGTAACGACCCAATGTCGTTACTTCGCAAAATTAGGTCAAATCTCAATCGAAAAATAAGGATCTCGAAGAATTTCAAATTATGGCAAACCAAAATATCATTGGACAAAAATAATTTTTAGATCAAAATACCATAATTTGAGAGAAATCCGGATAACAAAAATTACTATTTTAATTTCTGAATTTTTTAAATTCAATAAATTGAGAAAATTAAATGCAAGTCTAAATTCATCAATTTTTGTGTCATTGGGTTAAGTATATTAGTTAAAGGCTATGCTAAAAATTTCATCAAATTCGGAACTCTAGTTCGATCGTGATTAATTTTTGAAGTTTCAAACTCCATAAATTATTTTAAAATATAATATTGCTCCGAATCAAAAAAATATGGCGCGATGGTGTTTGTTTCATCGTAACATGTCTCGATGTCAAGTTTCGTTATTTTTGAAATTATATTTTTATGCTTTGTTTTCTTGTCTTTGTTTTCTCGGTTCCCCCCCGGCCCGACTCGAAGGCGCAAGTTCTGTCGCTCGACAGAGCCTGCCAGACGCTGCCGGACACCGCCAGACGGACTGCCAGTGCCCCCCACGTGACGCCCTGGTCAGCGTTCGATCGGCGGTCGACCCGCCTCCCAGCGGGCCGGCCATCCCCCCTTCCCTCCTATTTATACCCCCTCACTCCCTTGCCTTCTCCCACAAAAGCCTCTCAGCCCTCAGCCCTCCCTCAGCCAGCCACCAACCTCCGGATACCCCACTCCGGCCACCCAGCCATGTCCAGCTCCCGGCAACCCTAACCCTAGGTAAGAGGAAGAAGAAAATGGGGAAGAAAAGATGAGAAATTTTTTTGCATTTTTTGTTTTATTTATTTCTTTTTGTTTTTCTTTTTTTTTTTAATGATAATTATACTATCTCTATTATGTCATTGCATTATTATTGTTGTCATTAAATAAATAATAAATAATAGTAAAAATTTCATATTATGACTGTTATTTCCATTCCATCAATTTCAATTCAATCATTTCCATTCTATTTTTTTCTTTCATACATTATTATTATCATTATTATTATTAAATAATGATAATAATAACGCTATTATAAATATTATTTCTACCCTCAGTAACTTAAAATTATGTCTCTATCAAGAAGAGAGAGCGAAAGAAAGAATAGAAAAGAAGATTATAAATACTCCTAAGAATATCATACTATTTTGTTGGCTGAAAAGACTAATTTTAAAATATCAAAAATTGATGCATATTCAATCAACTGTTGCACTTTTGAGACTTAAAGAAAAAGGTACCCAGTATGTAAACATGTATTACTTTTTGCACTTTACTGCTGCCTAGTTTTGCTTTGAGCCAAATTCATATTGACGCTTGGTTGGTTGTTTGAAATCAACATCCTTTTATAACATGGTTGGTTACTGAAAAAATGACATTAGTAACATACGTGGTTGATTATTGGAAAAATGACATTGATAACATACGTGGTTTGTTACTGGAAAAATGACATCGCTAACGTACGTGATTGGTTACTGGAAAAATGACATTAGTAACCTACATTTTGTGATAATACTTTTTTGCAAGAAATTAATTATCATGTTTGCGCTATTGCCTTTTTTTTTACCTGCATTTTTATCACATTCTTTTTCCGTTAATCGCATCTCTACTATTACAAAATATAATATTTTATTGTTTATTGTGGTACTTAAAGTATTCTCTAATTACTGTAAATTCCAATCCCAGTATTGCTTTTTTTTACAATGCCAGGTCAAGTACTACTAGGAGAACTCGAACGAGAACCTTAATTCAAAAATTTTCAAATTGCTGATGGATCTACAAAACTATTTTACTTATCATTTTTATTTTATTTTTATTTCAATTTCACTTTTGTTTTAAAAAGATGAACATTGTACAAGATGTGCATTGGCTATTTTTGTAATATGGAATTTTAATAAATGAGAAATATCATTTGGCATTTATATGTGTATCTCTTATCTTTTAAATTGCTCAATAGGATCCTGCAGTTTGTGAATACCTAATATCGGGACAATACTCGTTGAACCGGTATCGGGCCTTCACAGTTGATATTAGAGCAGGATTGAGCACATTTGAAAGGAAATAATATAATATAAAAACAAAGATATATCCATTCTAAAAATGTTAGAATTGACATTTTTAGTAAGATAAATCAATTCTGTGAGAAGTTAGGAGGGATTGAGAACTTTAGACATTAAATAACTTTCCATTCATCATTATAAGTAGAACATGGAAGTGCTAGTGCAAAATATCGGATATTATTATTCATCTTATCTTTTATAAATATAGATGGATCCAAATAACAAAATGATTGAGTACTTTGAGGATGAAAGTAGTGATGGTGGCTCATCGCACTCCGAAGTAACTAAGTTTAACACAAATTTGGACGCCTTGCAGCAGAAGCAAAAGAAAATGTGATGGCAGAGAAATTAAGTGAGATGGAGAGTACCCTAACCTGGTGGGTATCATTATCCAGGAACAATATTAGAGAATTAGAAATGTAAGTTCATGAACTGAAAGGTACCTTACATGAAAGAATGTCTACTATAGAATGGGAAGTAAAAAGAAAAGATGACATACAAAAGCAACAAGTCGTCCAACTACATAATGAAGTTCATAACCTAAAGAGGCTTATCAAAACCAACAGCACGACGAATTCTACTTCAAAAGGAAAGAGGAAAGTTGGGAACCACTGGGAGTCCTCATCAAAAAGAAGATCAACTAGTTTTGATTTCTCCGATATTTAGAAAAATTAGAATAGGACCTTGTAGCCTATGAATATCCTTGGAGGATATGCATCCGACAATGAATTAGCCTTACTGTTAATGCACCCCTTTTTGTAGAGCGGATCTTTTATTAATGGGAACTTTATAAATCAAAAGTTTTAAACTTTATTTATTGTTGCAAATAATTGTTTATGTATTCAGTTAAATGCAACCTCTTCTAATTACAAGTTTTCATTAATCATTTCCAATAGATGGATTTCGACGAAGCCTTCCTCGCAATACCCTCCGCAACCCCAGTTAAGACAACCATTTCTTCAGCAACAGCAGATTATAGAACGGACAAACTATTGGAAGTTGTATTGCTAGCCCTTTCAAACCAGGGGAGAACCTCTACCTCCCTGCTCGCACCAGAACCCCATCATGGACAAAGACTGCGGGTAAATGATGCCTTGCAAGCCTTCTTTAAACTAAATCCTCCTACCTTCAACAGCTCAGTCCGGCCCATGGAAGCCGAGTATTGGATCCAAGCGGTTGAAAACAAGTGGGACAGCTTAAATCCTGCAAACGAAACAATTAGACTAGCAAAATATTTGCTAGAAGGTGAAGCTGAAGGTGGTGGAAAATCACCTATGAAACCACATTTGAGGGCATCAGTCTGAAGAATATACCGTGAGTGAAATTCGCAACAGCGCTCAGAAGCCGAGCCAATTTATAAAAGTAACCCAGGGCAATCGATCGGCAGCCTATGTAATGGCCCGACATTCGCGTGTTCACATACCGCAGGATCATATTGAGCAATTTGAGAGAAAAGAGCATACACATACAAAATCTAAATATGTCTCATTCATTTCAAATTTACATATTATAAAATCCTTCATCGTACATTACGAATATTGTTCAACTTTTTAGAAATAAAGAGAAAATAATAAAAAAAAAATTAAATTTAAGGTAGCGTCGTCGATCCATCGGCCAATTGATAATTTAGTTTTTAAAATTCTTCTTCAAGCTCCCCCAGAAGTACCTGACCTGGTATTGTTCAGAAAATAATACCGGAATTGAAATTCTCAGTAATTAGAGAATACTCTCAAGTACCACAGTACAATAAATATATTACATTTTTATAAAAGCAGAAATGCGATTAGCAGACATAAGGATGTAATAAAATGCAAGAAAAATAAGGAAATAGCGCAAAAGAAATAAAAGTTTTCTGTAACAAGTGTTATCATAAAGATATTGGTTATTTGATCTTTTTTCTAATAACCAACCACGAATGTTACTGAAGTCATTTTCCAGTAACCCACTATGTTGCTGATGTCATTTTTTCACCAACCTACGAATGAAAAAGACGTTGGTTTCTAACAACCAACCAAGCATTAATGTTACTGATGTCATTTTCCAGTAACTTACGAATATTGCTAAAATCATTTTTCCAGCAACCCACGAATAAAAAGGATGTTGGTTTCTAAAAAATAATTAAGCATTAATGTTACTGATGTCATTTTTTAGTAACTCACGAATATTGTTGATGTCATTTTTTCAGCAACCCACGAATGAAAAGGATGTTGATTTCTAACAACCAACCAAGCATTAATGTTATTGATGTCATTTTCCAGTAACCCACGAATGTTGCATTGCTTCCGAACAGCCAACCAAGCATCAATATAAATTTTGGCTCAAAGCGAAGAAGCCAAGCTAAGCAATAGTAAGGTATAAAAAAATAATATATGTCATGTACTGGGTACCTTTATTCTTTAAGATCCAAAATTTAACAGTTCGACTTTTGGATCTACATTTAGATTTCGATATCTTAAATTAGCTTTTAATCAACATTATTAGGAATAATTACTATATTTTTTTCCATTATGTTTTTCTTTCGCTTTTACATTAGGTTGGTGTTATTATGATAAAAATAATAATAATATACGAAAGTAAAAGACAGAATGAAAATGACAGAAATTAAATAGCAAAAAGTAATAATAATAATAAAATGTTAGAATAAAAATAATAGTCATCTTATAACATATGCATTGTTAATCATTATTGATTAATGATAACAATGCTAATGTGATGACATAATCTTATCATATTTATTTTCATAATAATTATATATTAAGTATATAATAATATTAGCAAAATCTCCATATTTATACCTCATTCCCCCTCCTCTTACCTAGGATAGTATTGCCGAGAGGTTGAGGGAGGCTGGATGGCTGAAGGAGGTGGTTGAAATGGTGGCTGGCTGGTGGCCAGCAGGAGGGAGGTGGGTTGTTGCTAGAAGGGGAGGCTGGTAGCAGGGAGAGGGTTGGCAACAAGGAGAGGGCTGGTAGCAAGGAGAGGGCTGGTAGCAAGGAGAGGGGCTGCTATTAATGAGGGGAAAGTGATGGGAAAGGAGGAGAGAGGGTTTAAATAGAAGGAGGGGAAGGAAGAGGAATAGTCTTCCCCCACTTAAGGGGAGAAGAGAAAGAGTCTTCCCTAACTTAAGCAAGGGAGGGGAGGAGGAAGAATCTCTTAAGGAAATTTAAATAAATTACTTAAAGTTAAATTTTTTGCATTTTTTCGTCATTGGGCGTCCAAAAATAACCAAACTTGACACTGATGTGTGTTATGATGTAACGAACACCCTCGCGTCAAAAACTTTGAATTCAAAGCAATATTTTATTTTTAATTAATTTCTGAAGTTTTAAACTTTGAAAATTAATTGAGATCAAACTAGCATTCCGAAATTTATGAAACTTCTCGAGCAGCCTTTAAATAATATTCTTAACATAATGACACAAAAATCGATGAATTCAAACACGTATTTTGATGTTCTTGATTTATTAAGAAAAAAGCTGAAAAAATAAAGCGAGAGTTTTCGTGATCCAGATTTCTCCCAAACTAGGTCACTTTGATCTAAAATTTATTCTCTCATCTAAGGGTATTTTTGTTTGCCCTAATTCAAAATTCCCCGAAATCCTGATTTCTGAGGCGGGATTTGACCTAATTTATAAAATAACGACACTGAGTCGTTACAGCCTACGAGACAGAATTCATAAAAATCTCTCGTTATGCACTTAAGTTAGTTGATTGTGAAGCAACAAGGTGCAGTAGGTTCTTAGAATAATTAAAGGACAGCATTCGCACTAATTTGATTTTGCTTAAACATACTAAATTTGTTGATCTTTTAGATTGTGCAATAATGCTTGAACATAACAAGAAAGTGATCATAGAAAGATAAGGAAAAAGGCTAATCACTTTCGCTAGGGACCAAGAGGCATTCAAGCGTCCTCATTACCCTCCACCAGCCAAGGCATACCAAATGTTTGCAGAAGCTCCCAGGACCAATGAAAGTTTAACTTGTAATCGACCTTACCCGATTGAGAGGTGCTATCACACGTAGAACCGTTGTTTTACCTACGGGCATTCCAGTCACGATTTTTGTTTCTGTATTGTCAAGAAAACGATCAACGGAGATGTTATTCCTGGGGCAAGATCTACCCCAAACCAGAACTCAGCACCAGCAGCCCCCCTTGCCAACAATCAATGGAGAGCTGCTCTTAGACAAGTTGAAACAACAGCGACGCCTAACCAAAGGAATGGTCAGGTGCCTCGACCCACCGTTCTAGCAAGGATGTACGCCTTCACACCTATCATGGCACCCGACGACAATGACGTGGTGTCAGGTACATTTCCTTCCTTACTTTAAGAAAATTTCTCCACACATACATAAACTTTTTTTAATAGTTGTTTCCTTTTCTAACTAGGCGCCATATCAATTAATAGCAAATCTTTTAGCGTCTTGTTCGATACGGGAGCAAGCCACTCTTTTATTTCAGACAATTGCGTAAGTGCTCTCAATATTCCGCGTTGCAATCTAGCCAATACTCTTAATATTGGGTTGTCCTCCGGTGCCACCATGAGCGCTCAGCAGTTTTGCGTTTGCAACATTCCAATCAATGATGTGGTATGTGAAGCTACTCTACAAATCCTACCTATAATGAACTTCAACATCATTTTAGGGATTGATTGGCTGAGTATGCATGAAGTAGTCATTGATTGTCGGAAGAAGAATGTCACTCTTAAAGGAAAAGGAAAACCAAAAGTAGGCAGATTGAGTATTAACGCCTCACTAATCAACGCATTAAAGCTAAAAAGTTAATTCACAAAGGGTGTGAGGCTTACCTAGTCTCTATGATAAAGGAAGCAGAAAAAGACACCCCTTTAACAAAAACCAGATTAGTCAGAGAATTCCCCAATGTCTTCTCGGACGAGCTTCCTAGCCTACCTCTAATAAGGGAAGTGGATTTTACTATTGACTTAGTGCCTGGATCGCAGCCGTTGTCAAAGGCACTTTACCGTCTAGCCCCACAAGAGCTGCAAGAGCTACACGAGTAATTGCAAGAGCTAATGGATAAAGGCCTTACAAAACCCAGCATGCACTATGGAGAGCTCCAGTTCTTTTTGTAAGGAAGAATGATGGATCGATGCGTATGTGCATAGACTATCGAGAGCTAAATAAAGTAAATCAATAATAAGTATCTGCTACCACGAATAGTTGATCTATTCGATCAACTCTTCGAGATAAAAGTCTTCTCAAAAATAGATCTGCGATCAGGTTATCATCAAGTCCGAGTTCGAGAAGAAGACATTCCAAAACAGCGTTCAAGGCTTGTTACGGACATTTTGAGTTTTTGTTATTGTCATTCGAATTAACCAGTGTTCCATCAGTCTTCATGGATCTAATGCAACGAGTACTTAAGCCCTTTCTTGATAGATTTGTGATTGTGTTTATCGACGACATACTTATTTACTCCAAAAGTGAAAAAGATCATGAAAATCACCTAAGACTCGTTTTGGGCACATTAAAGGAGCAACAAATGTATGCGAAGTATGAGAAGTGGGAATTATGGTTGAAATTTGTTGCCTTTCTTGGTCATGTAATTAATGCGGAAGGAATAAAAGTTGATCAGAATAAGATAAGCGTCATCCTGGAATGGCCACAACCCACCACTATAACCGAAATTCGAGGCATTTTGGGACTAGTAGGCTATTACCGAAAGTTTGTTAAGGGATTTTCGCTATTAGCCTCACCTCTTTCAAGATTAACTCAAAAACAGTACCTTTCGTTTGGAGCCAAAACTGTGAAGAAGCATTCCAGAAGTTGAAGTACTGACCGTCGTACCAATTCTGATCTTACAACAAGAGGGAATTAATTATCATGTATTCACTGATGCATTCAACATTAGATTGGGATGTGTCCTAATGCAAGAAGGAAAGGTAATTGCCTACGCCTCAAGGCAATTAAAGAAGCACGAGAAGAATTACCCAGTTCACGATCTGGAATTAGCGTCAATTGTTTTGCCTTGAAAATCTGGAGGCATTACCAATATGGGGTACGATGCGAGATCTTTACATACTACCAAAGTCTAAAGTATATTTTTACCCAGAAGCAACTAAACTGCAGGTAAAATATATGGCTTGAATTAATTTGTGACTACGATTTTAGTATCACATATCACCCTGGTAAGGCCAACGTTGTAACTGACGCCCTCAGCAGAAAAGTGTCTCTAAATGAATTGATCATGGCAAGCTCCTTGGTGGAAGAGTTCCAGAAGCGAAGGACAAGACACATTTCCAGCAAGCAATTAAACAATCTACTCAAGTTAAGTACCGCCGAATCTACGCTCCTGCAGCAGATAACTATCACTCAAGGGCAAGACCCAGAGTATTCAAGGCTAAAGAAGACATAGAAAATGGACGCCGATCAGACTTGCAGCTTCAGCAAGGGATTTATATTTATCACGAAAAAAGAGTTTGGGTCCCTAATAATGCATCCATTCGAAACCAAATTCTAAGCGAAGCTCATAACTCAAGGTATACAGTTCACCCCAGAAACTACAAATGTATCGAGATGTAACATAAATATTCTGGTGGTCAGAACTCAAAAGAAGTGTGGCTGAATTTATTATTAAGTGTCATGTGTGTTGTTTAGTAAAAGTTGAACATCAAAAATTAAGTGGACTCTTGCTGTGATGCCCCGACATTCGGGTGGTCACATACCGCATGATCATATTGAGCAATTGGAGAGAAAAGATGTAACGACCCAATGTCTTTATATGCAGATTAGGTCATATTCTCGTCTCAAAAATCGGGTTCCAAAGAATTTCGATTTAGGGCAAACAAGAATACCAATAGATAGAAATAATTTTTAAATCAAAGTGTCCTAGTTTTGGAGAATTCAGATAACAAAAACTCCCGCTTCAATTTCTGAATTTTTTAAAATTCAACAGTTGAGAAAATTAAATACAAGTCCAAATTTATCGATTATTGGGTCATTGGGTTAAGTATATTATTTAAAGGCTATTGCTAAAAATTTCATCAAATTCAAAGCCCTAGTTCGATCGTGATTAATTTTTGAAATTTCAAGCTCCAAAAATTATTTAAAATAAATTTTTACTCCGAATCAAAAATTTTAGTGAGAGGGTGTTCGTTTTATCGTAACACGCCTCGGTGTCAAATTTCGATATTTTTGAAAGTCAAACGACGAAAAAATGCAAAAATTTTAATTGAAATTATATTTTTAAGTTTTCTTGTTTTCCTGTTTCTGTTTTCTCGTTCCCTCCCGACCCCAATTTCAAGGCATAGGCTCTGTCACTTGACAGAGCCTGCCAGACGCAACCAGACAGACTGTCAGAGCCCCAAGCGCGTCACCCTGGTCAGCGCCCAGTCGGCGGCCTACCGGCCAACCAGCTAACCGACCATCCCCCCTTCCCTCCTATTTATATCCCCACTCCCTTACCTTCTCCCACAGCAGCCTCTCAACCCTCAGCCCTCCCTCAACCAGCCACAGAAAGCCAGCAGCCTCCGATTACCCCACTCTAGCCACACCCCCTCCTGGCCCCTTCAGTCACGTCCGGCTCCTAGCAACCCTAATCCTAGGTGAGAGGAGGAAGAAAAGGGGAAGAAAAGATAATAATTTTTTTTTGCACTTTTTGTTTTCTTTATTTTTTTTTTCTTTTTCTTTTTCTTTCTTTCTTAATGATAACTATAATATCTTTATTATGTCATTGCACTACTTTTGTTGTCATTAAATTAATAATGAATAACATTAAAAATGTTATATTATAACTCTTATTTCTATTCTGTCAATTTCAATTTAGTCATTTTCATTCTATTTGTTCTTTCATACATTGTTATTATCATTATTATTATTAAATAATAATAGTAATAATACTATTATAAATATTATTTCTATCCTCAGTAATTTAAAATTCTGTCTTCTATCAAGAAAAGAGCAAAAGAAAATGGAATAGAAAAGAAGATAATAAATACTCCTAAAAATATCATATTATTTTGTTGGCTAAAAAGACTAATTTTAAAATATCAAAAACTTATGCATATTCAATCAACTATTGCACTTTTGAAATTTAAGAAAAAAGGTACCCAATACATAAACATGTATTACTTTTTGCACTTTACTGCTGTTTAGCTTCACTTTGAGTTAAATTTATATTGATGCTTAGTTGGTTATTTGAAACCAACATCATTTTATAACATGATTAGTTACAGGAAAAATGACATCAGTAACATACATGGTGGATTAGTGGAAAAATGACATCAGTAACATACGTGATTGGTTACTAAAAAAATGATATCAGTAACATACATGATTGGTTACTGAAAAAATAGCATCAGTAACCTACATCTTTGTGATAATATTTTTTTGCAAGAAATTAATTATCCCATTTGCGCTATTATCTTTTTTTTCGCTGTATATTTTTTTGCAAGAAATTAATGATTCTTTTTCCGTTAATCGCACCTCTGCTATTATAAATGTAATATTTTATTATTTACTGCGAACTTAGAGTATTCTCTCATTACTGGGAATTCCAATGTCAATATTGTTTTCTTTACAATACCAGGTCAGGTACTTCTGGGAGAATTCAAACGAGAACCTTAATTCATAAATTTTTCAAATTGCTGATGGATTTACGGCGTTATTTTACTTATCATTTTTATTTTATTTTTGTTTCAATTTCACTTTTGTTTTTAAGAAATGAACATTGTACGAGATGTGTGTTGGCTATTTTTGTAATATGAAATTTTAATGAATGAGAAATATCATTTGGTATTTATATGTGTATCTCTTCATTTTTAAATTGCTCAATAGAATCATGCAATTTGTCGATACCTAATGTCGAGACAGTTATCGCTGAATCGGCATCGGGCCTTCACATTTGCGAAACTTTGTATTCTAAAATTGTGATTCTTTAGAGTAGTATAGAGTATCTTGTACTTTGAGAGTGTGGTTAAATGTTTTGTATATACGAGTTTGGAGGGACTTTAGGCTCAATGAATTGCAAGCCTTTACTGTATCATGTATTAATCTCGTGATTAAGTAGTGTGAACTCACTTTTTTGTTCACTGAGTAGATGGCAATAACAATAAGATAATATCCCTATCATTATCATTGTCTTCACTACTTTTCTCATAATTACTCTGACTATTAGAGTGTTGCTCAAGTACTAAAGAAAAATTAAAAAGCAATCAATACGCATTCAAATTTGAATATAATCTTTTAAACCATTAAATTTGGGTTTAATATAACATATAGCTCAGGTCTGATATATAAGTATGATTGAGCTCGAATGTAGTGTCCAGGTTTAAAGATATTGTTTATGACTAAAAGTTTAAGTCTAAGCTTATGTGTGATGTATATGAATCCTTAAATTTGTACTTCATACAAATCATGAACAAGTAAAGATATAAAGTTTATATTTCTTATCTTATCACATCAGTTCATTTAATAAACTAATTAATCAATCAAATAATTATTTAAAATTAATCAACTAATTAAGTTAGATAAATAATAAACTAATTTCATCTATTTAATTAATTTTAATTAGCCAACTTAAAGTTTATACAAAATTTTAGCTACATAACATGTTTTGCATTTGTCTAAAATTTTAGTGCACTTTGGCAACATAACCTTGGTTCAAATAACTAGATGACAGCTATTGAAAACCATCAAATCAATATGAGCAAAAAATTCAAATATCATGGTTCAATTATTCAAAATAATAGTGAAATAGAGAGTTAATAAAATCCAAGCTGGTCAGATGAAATGAAGGAGCCCTGCTAGTTCGCAAGAAAAAAATTCACTCAAAATTAAAGAAAAACTCTATTAAGCAGTTATATGATCAGTTATGTTATAGGGCTGAGTGATAGTACAGAAGAAATTGATAAAATAAGCGTTGCAAAGATGGGGATGCTAAAGTGGATGAGCGGAATACTAGTAAGGTTAGAATGAGAATGAGTTCATCAGTAGCTAATTAAAGTGGCTCTAATAGTGGATAGAGAATGTGATCTTAAATAGTTCGAGTATAATAAACATAGGTTGTTCATTCCCACATTTAAAAAAGCTGAGTACATGAATTTTGCACATGTTAAAAGAGGATCAAAAAAGGCATGTGAAGAAAATATTAGAAAGGACCCTCTCTATTTGGAATTTAGGGAGCAAGTTCCACTTGATTGTTCATAATGAAAACAAAAGATACAAGTAGCTGACCACACCTAGCGGGATTAAGCCTTGGAATTGTTATTGTATTTTAGAAAGCATAATAGAGCTCGGAATTGAGTCGAAAAAGCGCTCCTTTGCACCAGAATAAAGATCACTGGAAGGAGCTTAAACGTGTATAGATTGTGAAGATCAATGAAATGCAAGTCTTCTAGAAATTGTTCAAGCAGAGTTTTCCTTTAGGCCTTGAAGTTCATCGTGTGTGGTGAGTTGTGTGAAGAATGCCTCTAGAATTTATAGAGGCAAAGAGAAGGGAAGGATCAAGTTATAAGGAGACAACTCTGGTAGCACATTGACCCATCCTAGCCTTTATCAACCTGATTGAGCAGCACAGATTACTTAAATGTCGCATATATCAAAATTTTCTCCCATTACTTGAACAAGAATTGACCACGAGTGGGAGCTCAAACATGTATAGATTGTGAAGACTGTAATTGCAATGCTTGTGTTCATGGGGTTGACTAGGCGCCTGTGTAAAGGCACCAAATTCTTGCAAACCAGAGGTTCATGATGGTCCAACTGCAAGTAGCCATATGATCAACAACTTTGTGTGAAATGCACAAACATGTTGCAATGTGTAAAGACTGCCCAGAGCTGTAGAGCAAGATTTGGTGGCCATATGTGTGAGGGCCTGGTGCCAGATCAGCGAGAGCAGATCCAGCACCGATTTTTGTGGTGATGGAAAACAACAAGTCCTCTAGCCGTAGGATCATATTGAGTGATTTAAGAGACAAATATATAAACATCAAACATAATTCATTTATTCATTAGTTCACAAGTCCTGATTACAAAAATTAAAATAAAAGAAAAGTTACAAACTTTTTAAAAATGTCAAAAAGAAAGCGAAAAATTAACAGGAAGCAATATCAGCACTGCTTGGTTCTTAGCACCTTTCTTCAAGGACAAACTCTTGATTTGGGCACGTTTCAAAAGTGCGGGCATTCGAATACTAGTAGTTGTGAAACTAAGCAGTGATAAATGTCATCTTTACAAATGTTAAATAATAAGCAAAATAATTAATCATATGGCAGGAAATAAAAGCTGTACGAACTTATCCCTGCAAACATGTTTCAATTGCACTTGAAACTTAGCATAAAAATAATTGCAATCACAAAAATAAATACATAATTTTAGCATTTGATATATGAGGCAAAATATGATTTTGTTGGGCAAATACAAAATTGAGGAAAATGAGAGTTCATTTTTGTGTTATATATCCCAACTTCCCTCTATACCTGCCCCCTCGAAGGCATATCAGTATAGGCTCCTTATGACTCCCGATGTCGGACAGCCCCGTCCTAGAAGTCGTCTGATCAGACAAAAAGAATAAATCAAAATGAAACTCTTGCTTCTCACTTATCCAAACTTGTTCATTTATCATTTTATGTGACTTTAAAAAATACTTTTATCAAATTTGTGTGATGCTGAGCAAAAATCATATTTAAACAAGTGTAACAAAAAATATCTGATACCTTGTTCTATAAGTTCAAAAGTTCAATAGTTCGGATGAGTAATAGTTCGCTCAATCTGTATTTAGGTTTTTGATATTTTAAATTAAAATGAAAGTGATATGATATATTTTTCTTTATGAATTTTTAGTTTCTTCTTTTTCATTCTGTCTTTCTTTCATCCTTTTATCTTGATAGAAGACATCATTTCAAGTCTCTGAGGGTAGTAATTATATTTAATATAATGCTATTATTATTGTTATGTAATAATAATAATAATAATAATGTATGAAAGAAAGGACAAATAATGGAAATAATTGCAAAAATCTGCATAAAGTAATAATAATAAGGGAATGAAAATGACAATAAAAATACTTAAACTGAAATAATAGCCAATTTATAACATTTGTATAGTTTTCATTATTAATTAATGAGAACCATATTAATGTGAATGACGTAATTCTATCATTATTATTTTTTATAATAATTATTAAGTGTATATAAAAGAACAAGAAATAGCAAAAACTCTTTATCATTCCCTTCCTCTTTTCCTTCTCCTCTTACTTTATTGCCAAACAAAATGGAGAGAGGTCGGCAGGAGGTTGCCGGGGCAGCGGGGGCTGGCTGGCCGGAGGAGGGAGGCAGCTAGCAGGGCTGTTGAGAGAGGGAGGAGAGGGCTGCTGCTCTTTGGGAGAAGGAGGGGAGGGAAAGGGCTGAGGGAGGAGAGTGGCTACTGCCAAGGGTTGAGGGTGGCTGGGAGGGTGGCTGTCGGCTGCTGTGAGGGAGAGAGGGATGTTGTGTGGGTGGAGAAGGAGGGGAGGGGAAGAGGGAGAGGGCTGGTCGGCCATTTGGCCGACCATTCCTGCACCATAATGGCGCAGGAAAAGCCCAGGCGCGGAAGGTTCCGCGCCTTAAGGCGTAAGGAATGGGGTCAGGCGTAGAAAAGGGGGGGATTAGGAGAAAAGGAAGAAAAATTTAAATAAATACTTAAATTTAAATTATTTCCATTTTTCTGCCGTTTGGCGTCCAAAAATAACGAAACTTGACACCGATGTGTGTTATGACATAACAAACACCTCGCGCCAAAAATTTTCTATTCAGACAAATATTTTATTTTTAATTAATTTATGAAGTTTACAACTTCAAAAATTAACTACGATCAAATCGGCGCTCAGAATTTGATGAAACTTTTCAAGCAGCCTTTAAATAATATACTTAACATAACGACATTGAAAACGATGAATTCGGACAAGTATTTCAATGTTCTTGATTTATTGAATTTAAATAATTCAAAAAAATAAAGTGGGAGTTTCTGTTATCCGAATTCTCTCAAACTATGGCACTTTGATCTAAAAATTATTTCTATCTAATGAAAATTTTGTTTGCCCTAATTTGAAATTCCCCGGGATCCTGATTTCTGCGACGGGATCTGACCTAATTCGCAAAGTAATGACATTGGGTCGTTACAATATGTGAGACACAAAGGAATCAAAGATAATGAGGCATTATTTCATTTTTCATATATTACTTCAAAAAATTTCCCCAACTAATATGGTGGGTTAATAAAGCGCAGCATATTTGTTGTATTTAGCGCACATGCTTTTATATTTATATTTGAACTTGATCTTTTAGACATTAAGGTCTATAAATATTACATTAACAAAGCATTTTATGCTTATTAGCACAATGCCTAATTGTTTAAGTTATACATAAAATTAGCCTTTTAAAAGTTAAAAAATACTTCTATGTTTGATCTATTAGACATGTTGACCTTAAGAACATTACATTGACTCTACTTTGAATGCTTGCCAAGTCATAAAGATTGCTCAGCCTTTAAAGTTTGTGAGTCGTTACTCATTTGGACTTTTAGGCTAGTTGAACAAGTAAAAGAGCCTATATATTTGTGTTTGTCAAATTTGCTCATTTAGACTTATCAAACTTGAAAAACAGATGCTCACTCGATTTAGAAGTTTGTTGAGTCAGCTAGGAGATCTGTCCCTTTGAGTTTATGAGTCATCACCTATTCAACTTCTTAGGCTTGTTTGGACATGCTAAATTAAAAATTTATGTAGGCTTAGTCCTTTAAACTTATTAAGCTATTGAGTCTTTTAAGCTGAAATTTATAAGGATCGATAAATTTAGACCGGTAAAACCTAAACTTTATACTAACGCAATCATTTAAACTTACCAAATCATTACTTGTTTGGCATTTTAAGCTTGTTGAATAAGTTGAAAATTTTTTCTCAAGTAATATCTTTTAGACAACTATAAATTTTTAAACAGCTCAGTCATTTAAACTTATTAAGTCTTTACGTGTGATGCCATTTAAGCTTGCTGAGCAAGTTGAAATTTGATCAGGTTTGGTCTTTTAAACTTGTTGAACCTACTTGGCTATTTAAGCTTTGACTGAATTGTTACTTATTCAGCATTTTGGTCTTGTAGAACAAGCAAAAAAAAATTATTAAATACAATCTTTTAGAATTATTGAACTAAAAATTCCACATCAACTCAGCTATTTATACTTGCTGAGTCAATTAATAAATTTGATATATCAAAAATGTCCCATGTATTACAAAAAAATGAATTCACTTATATTATATAGGGATACAAAATTGTCATGTATTACAAGAATAAAAAATTATCTCATGATTACAGGTATTTATGAAATTCCGCTCTATAATGCAAGAGATATAAAATTGCCCACTATGTTATAGAGGATATGATATTACACCCTATATTATAAAGAGTACAAAATTGCCCCTACTTTTTATAAAGGATATAAAATTATACCATGCATTACAGAGAATATAAATTGTGTTGAGAGATTATCACATTTCACCTTTTAGATTTGAATGAAAGATTAAATTTTTTCATTTGATCATATACTTAGGATACATAAGAAAAAATTATATTATTATGTCATCATGGCGACTGTTTAAAATTCAATCCTACCTTTTAAGCATACAAATATTTAATGTAAAATAAGTGTCAATAAAACAAAATATATTTTTAGACACATACCATTTATGAGAGGCCCATGCCTTTACGCTTTCAGTATTAATGAGTTAGTACACCTCTCCTTCATTTATCTTTTGACAACAAAGAGTCCTTCTCAATTGCATAATTTTACCTCCAATTCATCAACGAGGAATTATGGGAAGGCCTCTATCATGAAGTGTCTCGCACTTGGATAGGGTTGGACTCACTCACTTAACAACTCCAAGTGGCTGCCCACAGCAAATTGAAGTTTCCAAACTTTATTGGGTTCGGAGTCATATTTCCTCTAACGTTTCAAGCTCTTCTAGACAGATTTGTGCATTTTCTACATTGGCAAGTTTGTACTAGATTGTAATACAATGTGACGAAAGCTCCACTTTTAGAGGTAATATCGCCCCAATTCCAAATACCAACAAATAAAGGGTAGCTTAAGCGTACCATTCTTTTTTATTCCTGGAATGAATTTTCTTTAGCAATTTTCCAATATATTATTAAAAGCTTCCTCAAGTATATTAGCTCTTAAAGTATTGATCAAGACATATAACCATGTCATCTTGTGATGCTCAATGTAACAATCAATATTTGCACTTCTAAATATCATGCACTATTAGATTTAACGTAAGGAACTCTAAAATAATATATAATATGATCTTGAAAGAGTTTCATTACATTATTAGCATTGACTTTTCTCAACGCAATGACTTCAACCCATTTAGGGAAATAGTCAGTAGCAACCAAAACAAATTAATGTCCTAAGCATGAAAAAGAATCTATTGGGTTGATCATATTAGTTCCCCAACTTTCAACAGACGATATGCAATAGTAGGATGCACTGAATTTGGAGTCTTGTGACAACCATCTCCATGAATTTAGCTTAGTGGCATTTTTGGCACGATCAATACAACATTCACCATACTTGGGAATAGTTTTTAACTCGTGTGATGTTAATTTTGGTCTTAGGTTCAAGTTGGCGTCTACCACAGTTTATATATTTCTGCCATAACTGTCTTGGATTCATTTGAGCTAAGGCATCGCAGCCGCATCTAGTCAAATGGCATGTAATATGTTGTCTTTCATGAAGGCATCATAATATCATTTGTGATAATTATGAAGCTAACAGCTTATTTTCAAGTAACCCTCTCTTCAAATAGATGATAAATGGTTTCTTCTAATCATTCTCTTACACGTTTTGAGACTCTGAGATGATTGAAATCAAAATTTAATGATCTTGATTTGTTATAAACATTTGTTTTAGATATCAATTTGTCATTTCCTTTGCCTGTTTGGCCTTCGCATCAGCTTTACCAATTTAATGATTCAATATAAACAAACTTTTAAATTTTCATGTTAATTGCAAGCTCAAGCTCTACTATCAAAGATTTATACTCTATCTCGTTCTGATAAACGGTATGCGTATCAAAGTATGCCTCCCTGAAGTGTAATGAAAATTAAGCATATTCGTGCTTGTCATCTGAAGTGAATTACTTTGTTAATACAGCTCTATCAAAATATAATTCCAACTCTGTGGGGTCTCTTTCTTGACTTTCTATACTAAATATCTGTTCAACTGGCAATTTTTGTTTTTTTTTCGCACATTTATATCAAACTATGATAATAACACAAATCCATTTACTCAAATGATGCATATTATAGCAGGTCTTATTATTAAATATTTTAAGGAATTACCCTCATTATCAATGTTATATTGTGCGCTAGCAAATAATAACAGGGCTTCTACATTTGAAAAACTACTGTCAAGCATTGCTTCTCAATTAGCGAGTATCTAATTTCTGCTGCAACTAGTCGGTGGCTAATGTAGCACAATGTATTTTATTTCCCTTCTTCGTTGTTTTGCACAAGTAGTTCCCCCATCAAATCAATTAAGATAATTCTATACAGGATCAAAGGTTTCTTAAGGATCAATGCTGCCATTGTTGGAGAATGTAGCAGATACTAGATAATGCTGTCAAAAGTTTCTTGGCATACATACCGATGCAAAAGGAGCATTTTTCTTCAATGAAATGAAGATACGTTGGCATCTTCCCACGAGGTTGGAAATAAACATCCTTAATTATAGTAGATCACCCCCTGTAAGGAACATAGCTATTTCAGCATTTTAAGAAGTAGCATCATTCATGATTGACTTTATTTTTTTTTTAAATTTATTTCATCTCCTTTGAGACGCACAATAAAACCCAAAATCATTCCATAAGAAACTCTGAAACCACATTTCAAAGTATCCATCTTTAGATCAAATTTGCGGGTCCTTTCAAATATGATTCTGAGGTAAGCATGAGTTTTAATTTTTACTTCTAAATCCTCAGCATAGCACTTTTGAGTATGAGATCACCAAAGATACAAGTCATAGTTTGTTGTGACTCTGATATTCTTTAATTCGGAAGGGCATCATCACCTTACAATAATATAATCCAATGAGGCCTGAAAAATGTATGTTTCTCATCCTCTGATCCATCCGTATATGAGAATATTTCATACTTTGAGGACAGTCCTTGCAGCCAATGCAAATTCGAATTTGCCACTATAATTCCTCACCGTAACAAACTTTGTAATTCTGACATCATATTTTTTCTCTCAAATAAAACTAGCTTCAACAAGTTTTTTTATTTCTGTAATGACTTGTTCTTCTATTTTAAACCTCATCTACCTTGTCAGTTGCTTTACAAGTTAATGGAGTTTATAAATATTACATCCAAAATAATTAATATAACTCCAGGTAAAACAATCACTATATAAGAAGAGCACTGAGATAGAAGTTTGCCCTAATGCTTCTTCTAAGCCCAGTTAATTTCCTAAAAAGTTTTTTTATTTCTGTAATGACATGTTCTTCTATTTTAAACCTCATCTACTTTGTCAGTTGCTTTACAAGTTAATGGAGTTTATAAATATTACATCCAAAATAATTAATATAACTCCAGGTAAAACAATCACTATATAAGAAGAGCACTGAGATAGAAGTTTGCCCTAATGCTTCTTCTAAGCCCAAGTTAATTTCCTAAAGATCATCCACCACAATTTTACCACCATTTTCAAGTTTTTTAAGGACATATTAGACATGCATAATGAGTTCTTCAAAGTTTTTCCCATTTTCATATAAATTGGCTTTGCCATTTGTGATTGCATAGCAAAATTCTTAGAATGAGCCAACAGTTTGATCATAATTAAGGCATCATACGGTGAATTTTTCATTTAGGTTAGCTATTTGAGCATTGCCCCCACTCCTTAGCTCTGTAAATAGAGCTCATATTTCACTTTGTTTCATTGGAATGTGCTCTTTAACGATCATTTAAGAGTAGGTAAAAGGTATCTTTGGAAATGTCAATGGGACTTTTTCATTATCAATGTTATCTTTCCATTCTAATTTATATCTAACTGTACAGAATTTCCAGGTAATTTGTAACATATAATCCCTTTCTCTTTGGGATTTATCCGAGGAGGGATATAAAATAATTAAAACATAATCCCTTTCTCTTTGGGATTTATGCCAGTAGCTAGCTAAGTAAATACCTTAATATGAGCTAAATGTACTGATGTCATCAACATCTGCACTTTGGAGATCTAAAATTTTGCCACCCTTTCTAAAATATTGGGATTTTGCACATTTTCTTAATCTAAAATACTAAAGATCACGGTCATCTCTATTTTAGGCAATTGGAGTTTTCTAGGTTGAAATAAAAATTAATCTTTCTCATCTTCTATATCACTTGCCAAGTGATGGACTCCTTTCTTCAGTACAAAGAGCAATATCTTTAGATCAATATTCTTTGGAAATTGTTGATTTTTTACCTTTAAACATAATGGTTATGCTTGAGTCTTTAATGATCGAGCACTCTATTTTGCTTCTTGAGATTTAGCTTGTCTCTTTGATAAGTAATGCTTTGCATCCTCGTACAATTTCACTTCATAGATAGTAAATGAATCTGTGCTACCATCGATGTTCCTCACTATTTCTGCTATATTTCAGGCATTAATGAAGAGTGGATAAAATCATGGCATACTCATGCAATTGTGGCTTTCCCAGCAATAAGATAAAACTTGTTTGGGCTACTTTAAGAATTTCATTAACCATTTATACCTTTTATAGCACACTGAATCAACAAGGAAAATAAGGAAAATAAGAAAAATAAGGAAAATAATTTTATCATTTGTATATATAAATTGTGAGGAGGTATATGTAAGTTCATCAAATGCAACTCCTTGAGAGCCAGCCTATGAGGATCTCTCAATCTTTAAGATAGAGTCTTTGTTAATATCATTGTACGCTCCATTACACATGATAAGTATATTGTATTTAATAATTTATGATTATTATGGTTTATCTCCAATATCCTAGAAAACAATAAATTGTAAGAATTTGCACCTTGGAAATGCCTTGAGATAATGAGTTTGTCCGATACTATTTTGTGGCAATATTAATCAGGACATTTATAATTTGAAAAAAACATAAATATTTAAAATATTATGAAGTTTGTGCATGAAGCAAGTATAGTACTATTGAAAAAACCTAACTTTTGTTCTTTAAATGATTTACCAGACCAAAGAAACTTGAATTTATAGTTTATCTTGCCACCACATATACAAAAGAGGACATTGTATTTTTAACTAAAAATGTACATAATATTTTGTTTGAGTTTAGCATGGCTCAAATCTGATAAGCTAAACAAAGTTCTTCTGCTAAATAAAAATAGTTTGAATACTAAGCTAGCCTAAGATGACTTAAGTCCTACATTAAAAACTATTTGGTTTAAAGTTGGGCTAAATATTTTAAGTTGTAAATAATTACTTAAATTAGTATAATAATTAATAGATAACTCAATTATTTGATAAATTAATATTATTTAATAATAAATAAGTATTTTAATTAACAATAATTAATGCGATCACAAAATTAACTATATTATTACAAGTAATTAATTAAGCATAATTAAAATTAATGTAATTATAATTAATATAGTTAATTGATTTATTATAATTTAAGTAATTATAAATAATGTAATTATAAGAACTTGGTGATAATTATACTTAATAAAAAATATTAATTATGATTATGTTAAGCAAAGTTAAAACAGAGCTTTTTATTCACATTCAAGTAAGTTTAAGTTGAGCTAGGATGAAAAATAATGTTCAAACTTAAATTAAGTTAAATAAGAATCCAACAAGAGAATAGAATAGAAAAACTATTAGGCAGGGCACTATTTTATGATATTTGCTTGCTTTGATTTCATTTAAGAATATTCTCTCATTACTAGTGTGTGCGCTAGACATGCGTGTAACTCTACAATTATCAATCTAAACTCCAAATTCTCCCATGCGCAGTATGATTTTTTGCTTTGACATAAATGAGAAAATATATTATAATTTAATTACAGAAAAGAACCACTACTAAAAGCATCCTTTAACTAATCAACCATGAAAACACATGATAGTACCAGAGGCTTAACTTTCCCACACTATTTGAAAAAACTGTGATGCAGCCAACATTATTTCCTGAAGAAAAAAGGATATACCCTCAAAACAGCACAATGTAGATTTTTCCAGCCACAGTTTGAACAATCTTCGGTGCATCCAACTTTCTCTTGAAAAGAAAATAAAAAAGAGAGCACAATAATGACATATCCCACAAAATTTATAACGATGGTCAACATCTCGTATCACTAAATGAAGAATGAAATATTTGAGTGCTCCTTATGATTTGATAAACTAGCCAGAGATATTAAGAAAATGTAAAACTTGTTACAACATCTATCAAAAATTAAGAGGTAAAGAAATATTTAATAGCATCTTCAAACAAGTATTCAGTGTGAAAGAAACATTACATGAAGTCAAATTATGAAAAAATGAAGAACCTGTTGGTCAACACAAGAGCCTTTGAAAGATTACTTCGAAAATTAGAAACAACAATTGAGGTCACCTATTTTTAAAAACAAGAAGCCTTCCATTGTTAGAAATAATTTGAGCTATACTTAACAAAAAACATTCACGTGAGTTGTTCTCACCTGACTCATGGCAACATATGCATAACCCTTAAGCAAAAATACTCTCCGGTTAGCAATGAGTTCTGGAACTTCTTCGAAAGGCACCTATGCAAAAAGAATCCAGTTAAAACTCATAAGCACATCTACTTTATAATATATATATATATATATATATAAAAGCGTGTGTGTGTATGTATATATATATTTATGTATGTAATAAGAGAGAAAGAATGGGAGAGCCTAACCTTGAAGAAGATTGTCTCGACTGTAAAAGCAAACATTTAAAGTTATGTTAGTGTGCAAGAAATAGTTAAAAACAATGGTAGCTATGCTTTAAAATGTCAATAGTTAACAAAAATAATATAAAAAATCTTTGAATGTCAGTATTTTTTGAACATGAATTCTAGAAGATGCTAAGCAGAAGTATAGGATAAAGTGCGAGTTGAATCTCTGGAGATACATGAACAACAAAATGGGCCCAAAATTCAAAGTAACTGCAACTAGAACAAATAGAACACTAGAGCATAGTAGTAGAAATATATAATTTATATGATCTTATTATTTTCTCTAAATTGTATTATTATTGTAGTAATGATATGTACTTTAATATTGCTAGACAGCGCATTATCATTATATAAAAACACCAATGAAACGATAGCACTTGATATATTACATATCATGTGTATTGTATTTATTAGATATACCCTTTAGCTGTGACATGACAAGTAAAGCAGATGGGCCTATAATTGTTAAAATTCAAAGTCATGGAATTTCCTAATTGTATTTGAGTGTATTTTATCCAAATCAGCTAATTAAAATACATATAAAAAATAGTAAAATAAATGACCAAGAAGGCATTGATATATCTATGTAACAATAAAATTTACATTGTCAATATTAGTATCAAAGTGTTATAGTTATTATACAAAATAAAGAACATAGAAAAAATTGATCCTTCATGTCATATATCAGTTAAATTTTTACAAGTACATTGTTTTACTTTAGTTTTTTGCGGTTATACAGTATTAGCTTTGTCAAGTTTTGCTGCCACATATTGCATATAAATGACATTGCCCGTATTTTAATTGTTCTTTAAAATTAATAGGCGAATCATTGTTTCGAGAGCACACACTAGTAGTTTACTTAGTATCTATATTTTTCCTTTTATATATAACATTCATTACATTGATACTTTGCAGGTTTGAAATTAGATTCATTTCAGTTGTCAAAGATTTTTTAATTATTTTCTATCCATGTTGAACTTAGTCTTATACCTCTATTTTTATAAGAAGTTTATTTTGCTTCTTTATATATATATATATATATATATATATATATATATATATAATATAGCTGAGTGTCCATCTACATCATCCCCTCCCATTTGTAATTCCACAGAAGTTAGCCACACCATGGCTATAGTTTATACCCTTTCTCCCAATAATGTTTAACCTTTGTTCATATTCTTTCTACCAGACCAGAGTTTGTCTCTAACTATTGTTGTATTTCTTCGTCGATCTGTATTACTACTGTTCCTTAGGTGCTGGTACATATGATGCGTAGATGAAGTCGGCAAAAGGGTCAAGGCCAGTGTCCACATTCTCCACATCCAAAGTATTCTCCAGCTCCCTGAAGGTCCCCATCACCAACTTCTAGATCTGCTCCGCATAGCCAACTTCTATGTCTGCCTCAGCAAGCCAAGACTTGAGGCCCCCATTTGGAAATCTGATCTAGGGGATTTGTCTCCAGTCGTCAGTTCTATAAGGTCGGAACTGTTGCCCCATCTATGAATCCATTGTGGCCAAAGTCTCATCACCGCTTGGTGTGACAGTGTCTTCTTAGACTAGGGCTTCACCCTTTGTCATTGAGGTTCAGGCTTGCCTTCAACACTATGTCCTCATGCCCCTGTCTACATTCTGAAAGAGACGTATATGCATTCTATGACATATTGGCATATGAACCATTCTTCCAAGGGTTTTGATCTGTTGTTCAGAATGTTGTTGGAGTTGAAGCTACTCCATGCGTTCCTAGCATCAAAGCACATCCTTTGCACAAGGCAAAATTGACAATTTCCTTCTTGGTGGAGTTAGTAAAACTAACACACCCTTTTGAGTTTTCCTTGGTTGGAAAATTTTCATGTGATCGACCTTCAATGACTCGTATAAGAGACTTTTTTTTAATCTTCATTTGATAGGGGAATAGTCAATTGGTCAAATTAATCACACGTACAAATTCATAAAAGAGAAGACCAAGTCAAACTACATGCCTTTGTTTTCCAAGAATGTCTAGATGTCAAACAATTATCTTAAGAGATACATAAATGGCCTATAATATTGATTTGATAGCAGCATTACCTATTAAACTTATTTAAACCGCATTCACCTTGTTCTATATTAACTTTTGTAACAAAGACACGCTACAGTCTTTCGGTTGAATAACTGGAAAGCCACTTAAAATAAATCCTACCACCACCGCCTTCATTTGACCTATAGAGGCAAGGAATTTGCTTGAGCTTGATATCATTGCCACTATCGACAATCCTTCCCATGTTTAGATAGGATGTGGAAACTCGGGTTTTTGTTAAGAGGTTGTAATAGAAAATATTTCCAAGTATTGCAATTTTTATCGTCACAATTGGGATTCTTGCTTCTACATCCAAATGTTAAACCCCCTCGCATCCACCCTATATCCACTAATTGAAGTAACTTCAGAGGCAAATTCTCAACTATGACATCTCCTCAAGTTAATGCCACTGCTATCAAGGTGGCAAGCACTTCAACTGTGGTTTTTGTTGGTTCAAAATTGCACGTCAACCATGTCTTTGAACATGCTGATTTCTCTTCTAAGCTTCAAATTATTGAAAGAAAATTACAATGTTTCAACAACTGTGGTGGTTTGTTCCGTTGAGCGCATATCTTCAAATGCTGTTCTTGCAATTATTGATGAAGCACCTATTGATACTGAGGCTTAAAATTATGAAGATAAATTTTTAAATGAAAGATGTCACATAATTAGTTGATTTACAAGAATATTTCAACATTGCATATATTAGATTAACAGAAGAAACCTACTATGAGGATTATTACGTAGAAGCATACTGACTTTTGATCTCACACAATGGCGTATGTAGAATGTGAGCAAGAACAGACTTGATGTATAAGCAAGAGAAAAGTGCCCATCATGCTAATTTCTCTGTGCTAGTGAGGAACTAATTTATGGTTTTTTTCTTATATAAGATACGTAATTGACCTATGGCCTTCTTGCACTCCATATTTATTTTGAAATATAATTTTGTTTCTTTAATAAATATAAACATACATGCATATATGAGCATACATACACACACATATATATATATACATAGTGCACGCAAATATATATACGTGCATGCACACACAAACATACACACAGAAACACACACAAATATACATTTATATTTATTCAAAAATACAAAATTATTTAATATTTTTCATTGGGTACAATGTTTTGGACACAAGGTGTGAAAAATCAACTCTGAATAAGCTTCTAAGGTGGAAAGCTTCATAGACAAAATGGTTAAAGAACGAGCTAAAGGGCAACGAAGAGAGAGTAAGAATGTATATATCCATAATATTAAGGGCATTATTTAAGGTAATGAGATAATCCTTATAAGAAGTCTAAATTTAAGCTAATGAGAGAATCCTTATAAAAAGTCTAAATTTAAGCATACTAGTAATAGAGAACACTTAAATTGTGTGATCTCTCATAAGGGTAAAATAGTAAGGCTTAGTGGTACAAGATAATTTGAGCTAATAAAGAATATACATTGCATAGTATGAATTAAAATAGTATAATTGATAATAGAGTCTAATCTTCCCTAAAATGGCATACATTTCAAGAACAAACCAAGGAAAAGGGAGAGCATATGTTTACCAAAATTTGATGGTGATAGTCTAATAAGAGCAAAGAGTGATTGTCTGAATAAAGGATCTGAACAAAGAGTATCTCTTAGCAAGTTTTTAGAAAAAGAGGTAACTTGAATGAACTGAATACCACATCCAAATTAGAAAAAAGGCTAATGACCAACATAAGTAATAGACAATAATATAAAAGAGTGTCTTTCAATTTAGGTAATAAGAAGGGGTTCACATATGAAGTCTATACTTAAGTGTGCTTGTAATTAAACTTCCAAATATTAATGGCCTCTTGAAATGTTATCGTATAAAGGAAAATATGGGAGATCCAAAATAGTAAAGTGTAATTGGCTAAAGAAAGTAAATCCTTACATAATAATTCCCAAATTTTTTGAAAACTACAAACAATCTACTATACATGCATACCAAACTTGAACAAAGTTCAAGTTCATAGCCAAGTATCACCACGAGTTCAATAAGCAATACTTAAACTTTAAAATAACCAAGATAAATCAATTTTACCAAAAATATAATACCTAGTTCAATTATTATCTTTCTCAAATTATCATTCCTTGACTTCCTAAAATCCATATAGAGGCCACCTCAAAAAATTAGCGATTGATGAAAATTGTATTTATTTAATTACACTCAAAAAGTTACATTCGTGATGATATTAACTAAGAATAGTATAACTTGTTTTAAATTCATATTACCCCTTTCTCTCCTAAACAAGTACTCAAAAGCAGTATCAATTTTTTGTGAAATATTATTGAATGACAATATTCACATCATCAAGTTTTTCATTAAGAGTATCAAAAATATATAGGGTCCATCACATTGAAACATGTCCAGGCTTTAACCAGCTTTGTATGAAATAAGTACATATTTTAAAGTGTTGCATTGCATCGACTCTTTATCCTCATAACAGGTCTTGGAAAAAATGGTGGGGGTAAACATTAAGTCTTCATTCTAGATTTAGTTGCATTGTATTTCGCATTAGATTTAAATCGCCGTTGCAAGTTTAAAGCAAGAATAAGAAAAGTTGTGGGATGTCAAGCCAACAAAGAAACACAAAACGGAACTTAAAAAAGTGAATCCAGTTTCAAATGTTTTTTCACATGAAATTTAGAATGGCCAGTATAGGATTTTGTTTTTGACTATCTTATTGCAAGACGCAATGGCAATTTTGATGGGATTGAAATAGCAGATGCTATAAGTGGCGGTGCCACAACCACTCACTGTATTCATTTGCATAAATATATTATATAATAGAACAATATCAATTTCCAATTAGTTTAACATCACCAAGTGATAAGAAAATATCCAGTAATTCACCCAACACTTTCATGAAATATGTAGAAAAATAAGTGAAAGTGTTGACAAGCACCTACCAGATTGGCCAATAGATCGAGCAGTTTGGACCAACTTATCTTTGACTTTCTAAATAAAATACAGTAGAATCATTATGAAATCTTCAAAGCTATCTATGCACATAACATAAATTAATTTAATCAGCACGGCAGAGATGGAAAAGCACATACCTCATATTCAGCATTATTTAATGCTTTATAAGGAAGCTTAAATTCAGCCATTAGCATTCGCTACGAATAAAAGGATGTCATGTAAGAAATAAGTTCAAATACACTGGCCAAAAAAAAAATTCCACGCATCTCTCAAAAAACAAGAAGATAAACCTGAGATTCAAGACTCTCGAGACGAAAGCGGTAACGAAAAAGTGTGGTCTCCATGCTAAGAAACCATTTTCTATGCTCTTCCCTGTGTGGAAAAGGGACAAAAAGTAATGAAACCGGCATCAAAATATCGGGAAACTAATCTGAATTCAAGTTTTAGCCGTACACTCACGTTTTACAATATGCAATACGAAGCACAAAATGTGAGATTATATCCTTGTTTAGAAGTTGAGTAGCATCGGGGTGGCTCATATTTTTTTTCCACATCTCTTTTACCTATAGTTCATTAAGCAAGCAAGAATAAGCACTCGATCCACTGGGTTGACACACAGCATTCAGCAGGTTCTAAAATACCAGTGCTTCCATCTCGTCGGGCCTCTTCCCGCGGCACAAGCCATCGGAAATTGCTTTCAGAACTGCATAGAACCCACACATCAAACAAAACTCATTATGTTAGGGCGTCAGCCTTCGACCAAATGTGTATCCTTGATGGAAACAAGAGCAGGGAATTTTGAGGGGGAGGTAAGCACCGCGAAGACGATCGTAGGAATAGAGCTCGATGTCGTCAAGCCGAACTTCTAGATCAGCAGCGCTGCGGTAGAGGGAGAGATTCGAGGGGGCTTCGACGGTGGTCTTCTTATGTGATCGGATGATCTCCATTCTTTGATTCGGCGGGAAACTATTCTTCGCTCTGATCACTGACTAAAAAGGGAGGGAGGAGTAATGAATCAATAGATCGCTGGGTGCGGCTTAGTGTTATATGCCATTGATTATAGCATATAAGCAATAGGTTATAGTTTTGATTTTTAATTATTTTATATCTATAAATTGATTTGACCCTATCACACATGAGAGGTCAACCAACTAAAAGAAATTAAAATACAATCATAGATTAGAATCAAAAGAAATTCACTTGAAGTCAACATCTTCAATAGGCAAAAATTCAAAAACTAAACACTTGAAAGCTGCATTCAAGATGATGATACTACATATTGCCAACTCCACTAATCAACATTCATAGCTCGGGCAATTCAACTCTGTGGGACCCAATGCTGAGTTAGCATGGGCTAAACCAATATTAGATGGATTCCCCTAAAAGCAAGTTGATCGCAAGAATCTTAAATATTACAACATTAAAGAAAAAAGAATGAAACAACATAATAATGATTAAAGCAAGTTGATGCAGCAGCAATATTCTCGGGCTCTTATAGCATTCATTTCAGGATCCTAATGAGCTCCTGATCTGACACATTTCAAAGTGCGAGTATTCAAATGCCGGTTAGCCGTGAGACTAAGTACCGAAAAGATATCAAAAGTTACAATTGTTTAACAATAAGAAAAATAATTATTTGATCGAAAATAAAGAGCTGTACAATTTTTCCTTACAAATCTTGTTTTATTATCCATAAATATTAGCATAAATAATTTGATATCACAAAAATAAATATATAATTTTCATGTTTGATATTTGGTGTTAAAATTGAGAAAAATGAGTTCAAATTTGATATGCATAATAACACAATTTCCCTTTTTACTTGCCCTCTCAATGGCTTATTAATATAGACTTCTTATATCTTCTGATGTCGGACAACCTCATCTTAACAATTATTTTATCAAACTAAGAATAGATCAACAGTGAACCCGAGCTACTAAGTTATTCAAATTTTGTGTGAAGATGAGCATAAAAGTATACGAAAGTAAAATAAAAAATATGTGAAGTAAAGATATCCGGTATATTTTTTCTAATAGTATGACATATCTATCATTATTTAATTAGTATTTTGATGCAAATTGACAATATTATTCTAAATAGATCTTTTTTATTTAATTCATTTATTCCGCTCTCTCCTTAATATTTGCAAATTTATACATTTATGACCTTATATTAATTTTGGATAACTTAAGAGAAATAACAGAGATATTGTCTAACTCATTCATTTATAAAATAAGATACACCAGAGATATTGTTTTGATCGTAAGGATCTTAAATATTACAACACTAAATAAAATAGAATGAAATGATATAACAATGATAAAAGCAAGTTGATGCGGCAGTAACATTCTTGGGCTCTTATAGCCTTTATTTTAGAATCCTAATAAGCTCCCAATATGACACATTTCAAGAGTGTGGGCATTCGAATACCGATTAGCTGTGAGGCTAAGTACCGAAAATATATTAAAATTTATAGTTGTTTAACAATAAGCAAAAATAATTACTTGACCAGAAATAAAAAGCTGTAAAATTTTTCTTTACAAATCCTATTTCACTGTACATAAATATTAGCATAAAATATTTGATATCATAAAAATAAATATGGAATTTTCATATTTAATATCTGGTGCTAACATATGATTTTATTGGACAAATACAAAATCGAGATAAATAGGTACAAATTTGATGTTGCATAATAATTCTATTTCCCTCTATACTTGCCTCCTGAATGGCTTATCAGTATATGCTCTTTATGCCTCCCGATGTCGGGCAACCTCATCCTAGCAATTGGTTGATCAAACTAATAATGGATCAATAGTGAAGAAGAACTACTTAGTTATTTAAACTTTTTCATATATCAAATTGTGTGATAAAAAATAATTTTATCATAAATTGTACGAAACTGAGCATAAAAGTAAATACGAAAGTAAGACAAAAAAAAAGTATGTGAAAGTAAAAGTAAATGAAGATATACGATACTTTTTTCTAATAGTATGACATAATATTCGCAAATTTACTTATAGATTTACGGCCTTATATTAATTTTGGCATGCTTAGGATCATATATATACGAGAGAAGTATGTATATATATATATATATATATATATATATATATATATATATATATATATATATATATTCATATGTATTTATCAACCCCTCCGCAGCGTCACGCCCCATCGACGCGCGCAACAAAGGTATTTAAGGAGTGAGTACCTTAAACAGTTGGCGGCGGAACGGTGCATTACTTGTGAAGGCATCAAAACCTTCCCACACATGAAAACTGAGTGTCTACGCAGGGTAGAATTAAAGGCTAATCCTTAAGATAAGTAGTATTCTTATCTTAAGTATTAGTTTGAATACTTATCTACATTGAACTTGATAAGACAAGAAGGATATTTTCAATGTATATGCGTAATGTATATGAGCATTTATTACTGATCACATCACAATACTAAGTATAAGTAAGAATAATCAAAGTGCAAAAGTTAAAAATATTCATCCAAACATTCTTCACAAAGCCTATTTGAAGCATTCATCTCATAAAGCAATTAAAAGAGCATACATCCATATAATAATTACAAACTATTAATGTAGTATAAAAAAGGCAGAAATAAGAGTCTCTCAATCTCACAACTAAAAATAACTAAAAGCATAAATATTAGGTCTTCTACTGTTCCATCGAATCCTCTTGGAGCTCTTGAATAGACTCCAATGTTGGCTCACCAAACTACTCTAGATCTAGCAAATTGTTAGATCTCAAAAGTACTATATGTTAGATAAATATAACACCAATAAAATACTACAACATACTTTTATACAATTTATATAATTTAATATTTAAATAAATTAGAAAAATATTGCAAAAAATATTGAAATAATTAAAGGCTCTAATGTAAAGTAAAATAATAACTGAAAGAAAATACTGCAACAATTCACTATAAATACTAAAAATTGAATAACCATGCTTTATTAATAACATACTGTATGCCAATGCAAATACATACAAAATACAATTAAATTATCATGAATACATAATTTGATGCCCATATACATTCTATTAGGAAATAAATATCTTGATGCCCATTACATCTCATAATTCATCTCTTGATATATGCTACATTCTGCAATTCATAATTATTTTTAATACTTGTGCTTATGCTTATGCGTATACAAAAATGCTCTTAAGATAACCTAGTCTTAAGATTCTCTTAAGTTATCACATATTGGGAGTGCATGTACATAAATATTATATTTCTAAGAAGGATAACTTGAAACACCTAGTTTTTTTAACTGTACTTATCGATGCGCACAAAGATAGGGGGACGACACCTTTTTACAGTTTGTTCTCCCAAACTAAACTGTTCAACTCCATACTTATAAATATAACTTAAAATATTCTAAGAAATATAATTTAAAATACTTAGTTTGTTTAACTGCACTTATCGATACATACAAAAATAAGGGAACACCGCCCATTTACAGTTTGTTCTCCCAAACTAAGTTGCTCAATCCTCTACTTATAATATAATTTAAAGTTTCCTAAGGAAGATAACTTGAAATACTTAGTTTGCTTAACTGCACTTATCAATGTGCACAAAAATAAGGGAACGACACCCTTTTACAGCTTGTTCTCCCAAATTAAGTTGTTCAATCGTTCATTTATAACACACTTAATAAAACTGAAAAATTTATCCTAATATTATTATAGATCCATCTACGATAAGATTATGATGTACAATTCTATTCAAGATGAATTAACTAATTTCATATCCTTATCGAATCAAATCAACTTTATGGATATACACTACAGTCTCCACATGATAAATACTAATAATTATCATTATATACTAAGTCTTTAGAAACCAAAGAAATTTAAACTAATAAATCCATTCTCCATTAGGGGTTTTAAGCAATGGGGTTCCAATATTATGATATAGAAGTCACTCTAATTAGGTAAACTACCTCATTTAAGCTCAATGTATAGTTTATTGTGTTATTACTACCATAAAAATAGAAGCTCAATTATTTATGGCTCAAAAGGTTCATCCAAAGGCCTACCTCAATATATATTCAATAAGATATCTCCTACCTCAATGCTTCCTTAATCCAAGGTATAAAGCACTTAATTCATAAAAATCTAACACGACAATAAGAGATCAAGAACTTGAATTCACAACAATTTAGCTTTCTATCCTAAGTTGAATCATGAGATCAAAATTAAAGGTTCAAACACATGAATAGTTCAATAAAAATAACAATCACTTAATTAAAATGGAATATTAACAAGGTAGAACACTAACTTCTATGTTTAATTAGAATGATCAAGTCATGTGATAAAATTAACATATTATTAAGAATGAATTATTTGAAAACCAACATATTTTATTGATTTGATACAAGTTAAATAATTCTAGTTCTCTTAATTAAGAGAAAATCAAGGGAGTATAAGGTTTGATCAAGATAATAAATCACATTATCATGTGCCTTACGATTTATATTTAAATTTATAAGCTTTTACTTACTGATTTTAAGGACTTATGGATGATATAATGTGAACTAGATTCCACATTATGAAGCTTAAGGATTACTTAGGAATTTTTCAAAGAAAGATTTCAGTTTTACTTAAAATTTAATTCAATAAGCTTAAGATCTAAAATTGATTCTAAATCACTTAATTTACTAATTAGAAGGAACATTTTAAGTTTTTAAGGCTTAAGAATACTTACTTAAATTTGGGCTAAATGACTACTTAAGGGTCTAAATACAAATTTTTTATTTAGAGTTCCAAACTGAAATTTATTAATGCCAAATAGTTACTTACTACTTAATATGAAGATAGAAAATAAACACACCCAAATTGGCCAAGGATTAAGGCTAATGAGCTCAAAATAAGGTTTTAGCTCATTAAGGGTATATTAGTAATTTTACTCAAGGATTATTGCAAAATGACCATTTTAAAATTACTAAATTTAAATAATTAATTATGCTAATATTCACTAATCAAGATTTATGGTAATTAGAGCTAATTAAGAAATCTAATCATCAAATTCTAAATACTTTTGCAATTTACTATTCTTTAGATTCTCTTAATCAGAATGGTATATTAAATGACCTAATTTGAAGTCAAAATGATCAAGCTATGGCTAATTGAAATTATAAGATTTGAGGGTGTCATTAAGGAAGGGTCCCAAAAGTCACTAGGCAAAATATAAGTCCAATGAAAAATTTGACACTACCAGAATATTTTTGACATTTTTTTGGTAAAAATGAGATATAACATAAATATATTTGGATTTATGGATTTCAAATTATGAGGGTTTTAAGATTTGCTAATTAACCAATTAATTAGATAAAATTAATTAATTAGTTTAAATCTGTTTAACAGTTTCTTCTACAGGTGGGTCCCACAGCAGAATTGAGAGGATGGCCCGGGCCCATAGTTCTTCAGTTGTAGATGGATCAGTGGGGCCCACCGAGATGACGGCTTTGCCAAAGATGGGGCCCATCATCAGCGATCGCGGTAGAGGATGCCACGTGTCAGCTTGAGATGCCGACAGTGTGACGTGGCAGGGCTCGTACGATATGCTAGAGCCCAACATGTGGCATCCCACGTGAGGAGAAGCCGGAGCAGGCCTGACTCGATCTGAGATGGGGCTCTCTTCTTCTCGACAGAGCCCTGAGGCGAGAAGGCTAGGGATTGGAAAATGGAGGCTCTCCCGGCGGCGACAGGTCTCGACCCGCACGGTGATGGGAAGAGCTTGAGGAGCACTTTTAGATGGGAACTGGATTAGTGACTAAAGTGGCTTGAAGTGGCAATAATGGCTAACCCGTGGCTCCCCGCCCCTTAACCACCAACAATCAAGGCTAATGAGTGGTGTGCCACTTTGGAAAATCCATCACTTATCATTAGATTAAGGTGTAATTCCTCAATTCACTGACAAGGGAAGGATATTCCCTGAATAATGCAGCAGAATCATTTACTAAATATATACATTCATCAGAGTGTGGAAGCAAAGATAATAAAAAATGCTACATCCAATCTACCATAATACAAGTAAAAAGTAAACATTGCAGCTCAGAATAAAATAGTATATTAAAAGGACATACATATGTATCTGAATTATTATATCAATTTTAAGATAATTTTAAAATGAAATAAATCACTCATCCTCTTAAGCAGAATAAAATGACAGCTATTATACTGATCTTCTGCCCCAACCTGATGCTCCTCCAAGAATGGCTCCTCTTCAGGCACAAGGTCCTTAAATTGCTTAAAACTTGCCATTGTCGATTTCACGATAACAAGGCCTTAGCCAAAGAAAATAAAATATGGTTAGACATATTATCTAAGTACATTTTAAGCTATTTAAGTTCATAAGTTTTATGATATCACCATTTTACTTAGACTATAAAACAGGCAAAGCGTAAGGGTGCAACAAGCATACAAAAAAATATGAAAAGTTATAAATACATCATTTATAATTGAGCAACATATGAGATAAAAGAACATACCTCAATACTAAGTTGTGTTAAAGTTAGGCATATATATATATATATATATATATATATATATATATATATATATAGTATGAAAAGTACTGAAAGAAAAGACTCATTCTAAATATGTTGATGATCATACGAATTATGCAAGTTTAAAAGTAAGCAATCTATCTATGATATATATATATATATATATATATATATATATAAGTAAGCAGTAAAGGAAATCTAGCAATCTATAAGTATACAAGTAAGCAGACAAAATAGGAGCTAATTACAGTAAAAATAATAGTAAAATAGTAAATAAATATGTAATGACTACCATATTAGAAGGATGGCTAAATTAGCCTGCTGAACAGAAAATGTGTATTCTTAGCATCATCTGAGGCTAATCTGGTAAGTTACTTAGCGTCATAATAGGCTAAGGCGGAATAACAAAGAAGAACTAAACTTAGGAGGCATTAAGTATAAATGAAGTAATATCTTAATTATTTATTTTATTTCTGTGGACATATCCAAAAGTAGCTATAGAGTCAAGCATATTTGCAAGATTGTTCGAGTTCTAACTTAACACAATACTCCTCAATGAGTAATGTTAAGTAATCCTTATTTCTCCTTACCTCTGTCTAGTATGGTAAAATACGCATGATCAACAAGTAACTGAACCCTATGCAAATATTATCCTAATTATTCTAAGTTTTTATTTCATGCATCAATGTTCTTCTATGACATGTTCAAGGTAAAGACACAAAGTTTAAGGAATACAAAAGTAACAAGTAAGTCAACACTAAGTAAGGGACTCTACTACACCTAGGTGATATCCATTATTATTTACTTAAGCCATTATAACCATTTTAAGTTACATAGTTCAGGATCTCTAATTCCTACTATCAAGTGTAACTTAGAAGCACGACCTTATAAGTTAAAAGCAATTAGAATTGATTAGGTTTTAACTTAATTCAATCAATATCGCTTATAAGTTAAATAAGTAATCAATACATCATATTTGATGAAATTATACGCTCTAAGCTAAGATCTGATTAAAATCTACTAAAACTAAGGATTAGGAATTAAACTCCAAGAATTGAGGTTTAATCTCTTGATCCAAAGGTAATACTTAAGGACTATGGTCTAAATCCAAGTTGTGAACTAATAATTAAGGCAAATCATATTAAGCAAAATTAAGGCTTAATAGGATGAATCTCCTAGTTTTAATCTAAAATTGAAAGATAAAATAATCATAATTAAAGTATAAAAATCTAGTAACTAATAAAACCAATATTTCATCCATTGAATAACTAATTTATTCAATAAGTGAAATCTAACATATTATCTATTCCTAACCTTAAGGAAAATGTCCTAAGGTGAAGTGTAGATCCTAAAAAGCTCCTAATAAATGACTTAAAGGATTTTAAGAATTGATGATAATTAATACAATTTATCTTTATGTGCTACACTAATTTACTTAAGGAAGTTAAGGATGTGAAATTGAAACTAGGATATAAATTCATAGATTTTACTTACAAAAATTTCAGGTATTTAATGAGAATTTTTATTAAATTACTTAATTATGAGGTTAAAGGTTCTTAATTGATTCTAAAATAATTTTATTACTATTTTTAATGATTTAAATAATATTTTAGAGAAAAATGGTACTTAGCCTAAATTTTAGGCAAAATGACAATTTTGCCCATACTTAAGGGTCTAAATTATTACTTTTTGATTAAGGGCTCCAAATTAGATGTCAAATGATTCTTTGTTGTCTAACATGAAGATAGACAATAGGTACATCAAATTTGGACAAGTATTAAGTCATATGGGTCTAATTTAAGGATTTGTATTTTGGTAATTTCACTTAGCGAAATCTAAAAATTCAGTTAGTTTATTGTTGTTTAATGCCCAAGGATTCCATAGAGTCCAAGAATACTAAATTCTGATGTTTAATGATTAAGGTATGATTGTTTCAATATTAGGGTTATATAATGTAAATTTAGGATTTATAAAAGAGTCAAAAACTTAACTTTTCCATATTAAAAAATCACCTCCAATTTTATATAATGCTTGATTTTATTAAATTAAGGTTTGATTTTGACATATTTTGGGTCCAATAGGGTCCTAGAGTCATTAACATGCAAAAAGTATGAAGTTTAGGCCATTCCAGATAGTTCTGGGCACTTTCGGACAATTCTGGGGCTACGGTGCGCCATAGCGCCTTCTGGCCAAGAGCCAGGCGCTGCGGCGCGCTATAGCGCCAGTTTTCCCAAGGCACGGGAGCTATGGATTTTAGCGCTGAGGCGCGCTGTAGCGGCGAACTTACGATTCGAATCTGATGCATCACGTGGTAGCAGCTTTAATCTAATTTCATCAAAATTTGTGCCACTACGACGTGCGGTAGCGCGCTACGGTGCACTACATCAGACTCAATTCAAAACTTGGGCACTACGGCGCGCTGTAGCGCCCGACAGTGATTTCGCATGCGCGAAAACTGTAACGGGTCTCCTTTCGCACTCAAATACTCTCAATTTTTGGGCTTTCTTATCAGCATTATACTGATGGAAAGGTATTTCTGAAACATTTCCATTGATACTCTAAAATCAGTACAAAATGTTCATTTTAACGATGCAAACATTGAAGTTAAAGGTCCATGTATACAGAAAGAAGAAAAAAATATAGTTGTTCATTTACTATAAAATCTACAACTTTAATGAGCTCTAATGAACATGATATCTCAAACACAGATTCTTATCAGCATGAAACAAACATGCAAGATAAATATAATAACCATTTGATAAAGAGAAGATGTATCAAAGAGGTACCTTGGCTTTGAAATGAATGGATGAATAGAGCTTTATTTTCTGCAGGAACTTGGGAGCTTGAGAGCTTGAAAATTCCTTCAGCAAGCACAACAAGGGAAGGGAAGAAGGGAGGAGGAGCTTCAGCTTGACAGCAAAGGATGGAGGGAGAGCTAAGAGCTGCCTTTAAAAGAGAAGGAGAAGAGGAGGTGGTAGGCATGACCTATGGGAGAGGAGCAAGTCCTCTTCCATCACAGCATGGAGGGAGAGGAGAGGGAGCAGAGGCTCTTGCGTGTGCTAAGCAACGGTAGAGGGTGCTGAATGGTAAGGGGAGTGGGATCCAGCTAGGGAAAAAGAGAAAAAGGAGAAAAATGGAGATTTAAATAACTTTTAATTAAATTTATTTAATTAATTATTGCTTTAAAAGTATGATTTTATAATGTGCTCTGAAAAATCTCAAAAATTCACTCATAGCTAATTCTAGGGTGAGGAACGCAACGATGAAGTCAAATTTTGATTTCAATGAGTATTTAATTTTCTTATTTTTTGGGATATTTAATTACATTAAAATATTCGTAAAAATTCGATGACTTCCAAACACGACCAAAACATCACCCCTAACTAATTTGGGAGTGATGAGGGCAATGGCGAAGTCGGATTTTAATTTTGAGGTCAAATTAAATATCTCAATTTTCTAATTAATTATATATTATTAAAATAATCTAAATATTAAATTGAGCTCTGAATTATTCCAAATCTTTAGAGATTGAGTCTGATGACTATATGAACTCAATAGAATGATAATTATGATGCAAATAAGCTAAGTAACAACCTAGGGTTGTTACACCCTATGTCTTAAGGTTTGGGACGGATGCATTCACTGTGGATCACTATGGATCCACGGTGGGTTCGCTCGAGACAGTGACATAGAAATTAGCCACACAAATTGACAATCCATACATTGAAATTAATAAGCGAAACAAGAATGAACACATCGATTCAATAAAATATAAGGATTAGTCGTACCTCTACTGACAGCTGATAAGCTTAGGGTTCGCTCGGGACGGTGACGCAAAAATTCTTCGCTAACTCGACTCAATCTAAATAATGGAACCAATGCTTTGAGGGTGATGGAGTTCTTAATGCCATCCTAGAGTGGAGGTAAAAGCTCAGTCCGACGTGTGTTGAGGTTCGCGTACATGTCGTGAGGAAAACGGTCATGCGACCATTGGATCGAGCTACTGTTTAATCGAACGACATAGATCTCACGTCATTTGATCAGATGGGAAAGAAACGGCTGAGATGGCAGGCGTTAAGTCTTTTTAATTTATTATTATTTAAATGATTACTTTTGCTTTTTCTTAACTAAAAATTAATTAATAAATGACTTTCAAAAATTTTCAATAAATCACCCTTAATTAATTGATTGGCGATGAACGCAACAGTAATGTTGAATTTTGATTTTGACGAGTATTTAATTTTCCTATTTTTTTTGGTTATTTTAAATATATTAAAATATTCGACAAAAGTCCAACGACTTTTAAATGCTTCCAAAATATCACTCATAGCTAATTTGGGGGTGATGAGCACAATGGAGAAGTCCAATTTTTAATTTGAGGTCAATTTAGATAGGTCAAAATCTAGGGTTTTAAAATTCTTAGAATCAGGGTTTGTTCTATTTGACACCTGAGTTGAACTAAGACTTTAGGTGCGATTAGGGCTGGCAATTTGACTCAGAACTCAAAATTCAAACTCAATTCGACTTGAACTCGAGATATTTTGACTCGACTCGAACTCGACCCAAAAAATTTTGGGTCGAGTTCGAGTCATACGTCTTGACTCGATCCATATTTAAAATAAGTTGAAATGACTCGAACTCGACAAGAACTCGAATAAAACTTGACTCGAACTCGAACAAGTTCGAGTCGAGTTTGAGTATGGGCTGACTCGACTCGAAGCCAGCCATAGGTGCGATCCTAATAACTCATTAAGAAAGTAAAATCAAAATTAGTACTTGGTTTAGTCCTTATTGATTGGTGTAACAACCATGGGTTGTTACACCATCTTTATCATCATAAATAGACACCTATATATTTTTAATAAATCTTACTTATTTATTATTACTAGTTTGCCATAATTATTATTCTTATAGCTTCAGTACAAGAATATTATTATGATCATAGAGTAGCTTTGCTAGCAAGTAATAATGTAAAATACTAAAATTTTATTCTCAATTGTTTATTAATATTTAAATAATTTTGACTTCAGATTGAAAATTTGACTCCGCCATTATGTTCACCACCCCCAAATTAGCTAGGGGTGAAGTTTTGAACGCATTTGGAAGTCGTTAATTTTTGGACGAATATTTTAATATTATTTAAATACCTAAAAATTCGAGTAATTAAATACTCGTCGGATTGAAATTCCGAGTGAGCCGTTGCGTTCAGAAGACCTCAATTAGCTAGGAATGATATTTTTAAAATTTTTGAAAAATAATTATTAAGTTAAGTTTAATTAATTAAATTGATTAAATTAAATTAAATAAATATATAATTAATTATACATTAACAGCGCCGCTAAAATACAGCCGCCGTTCCATTAATTTGCGCCTTACCGTCCAAGATCAAACGGTGATTTTGGACCGTTCGATTTCGGATCGAACGGTCGAGCCGTTTCGTTCCTCGCGTCTTCTACGCGTGTCAACCCTACGCACGCGTCCCCCCTCTCTTCGCCGCAGGTGGCATTCGTGCAGCTATCCCCACCGGTAAAACCTTCCATTAAAAGCTCGACTAAACTTTAAAGACCAATTTTCCTTATCTGTGAGCAAAGTAAATCGATAAGGAGCTCTAAACTTTCTTCTCCAAACCTTAATTAATTCCAGCCGTTCAAATTGAGGTAAGCCGTGCATCCATTTTACACATTCAATCGTTATTTTTCCATATCGTATCTTTATTCCATTGCATAGATTATAAGAATCAAGAGTCGGATCGAAGAATTAGGGTGTTGATTGAACGAATTTAATCGAACGCATACAGTATATACCGTTATTATCTTCCTAAACCATGACTACCTCTGCTAGGGTTTACTTATGTACCCAAACCAGACTACCTCCCTCACTAATCTTCATACCATTTAATAACTATGTTTACCCTCTACCTATCGGCATGCAGGCTGACCTCCGGCGGCAACTTTTCGGCCGCCAAAAATGATACCCTAGATCACTAGGATCGGCTGACCGCGAAGAAGGAGAAGAAAGAATTGGGTCGGGCCGGGTCAACCCGGGCCCGACCCATCTCGACGGGCTTTTGTCCGTTTCCTCGGGCACTCGAGTACGCGGGACCCACGCCAGCCGCAGCGCGAATAGGAAGACGTCACATGGACGTGGGGCCCGCCAGACATCTTGTCCTGCAGAAAAATGTTAAAAAATATATATTTATATATAAAATCAGTAATTATTAATATATATATATATATATATATATATAATCATAACAGAAAGTTTTAAATAATATAATAAAATAATATTTAATAATTGTATATTTAATAAAATAGATATTAAAATATAAATATCAAATCAGATAATATAAAATATAAATAAAAATATATTAAAATAAAAAAAAACAGAAATCTAAATTCTTATAATAATTAAACAAATAATAAAATACAGTAATTAATATATAAATAAATAATAGATAAATAAAAATAGATAAAATAAATAATTAAACAGAATAATAATAATAATTATATAGAAATTAATATATACATATATAAATAGATAAATAGATAAACAAATAGAAAATTGATAATTAAATATTAAATTATAATAAGATATTAATTATTCAGAAAATATAATATTGTATTAGATTTGTAAATAAATAAAAATCATAAAATAAATATTTTTGAATTAAATAATGATAAATACATTTAATTAAATAAAATCCTAAAAACTTTAAAAATCCATAACTCTTAAAATACTTAACCAAATTATACAATTTAATATACCAAATTAACCAAAAAAATATAAGGAATATTATGGTGCTAACCAAATTTCAGTAGGAGCAACATTTTATATAAATACAATTTAGGGCATTTGAATATTTACAAAATATCACAAAACTTCCAATAGTCATAACTTTACAAATACTAATCCAAACCTATTGAATATGGGTCTTAAAATACTCAAAAAAACTTAAAAAATATTTTAGAAGTATTAATTTTACTATTTGGATAAAAATTTGATTAATCATAATTAGGACCTAATCCTAATTAAGCCTTTAACCTAGAACTTCAAATAGCCATAAGATAGTCAATTTAGCTCCAAATTAGGTGATCCAAATATCTATTTAGATCAAAAAATCCTAAATTTCAGTAAACTGCAAAAATATTTATAATCCAATAGTTAGATCTCATAATTAACCCTAATCATTCTAAAAACTTGATTAGTGAATATTAGCAAATATAATAATCCAAATTAAGTGATTTCAATTTTAAATGACTTATAAAGTGAATTAAAACCTAAATGTATAATTAGTTTAATAAGTTTGTCCCAAAAATCACTAATCACTCTCTAATTATAATAAACCCTAATTATTAACCATAGAAATTATAATAGCTATAACTTAACCAATTCATATCAGAATTTGATAATTTTGGACTCTATAAAAACTTTAAGACATAATCTACAATAAACTAACATAAATTTTATACTTTATTAAGGGTAAAATTACTAAAATACCCCAATTTGACCTTATAAGGCATAAATAATTATATAACTTAATAAAAATAATTCAAATAAATCAAAATAGTCATTTTATAAACATAATACTATAAATCATGATAAAGACATTAAATTAATAAATTTCATTATTTTGGCAGATCAAAAAAATTAAATTTGGTTGATTTTATCAAAATAGTCAGGTACGCAAATTTACTTATAAGTTTTATTTCAGTATTCTTATTTGAGCCATTTTCCATTTGAGTATTATTTTGCACTGCTTACCGCATTTTAATCTGCAAAAGAATTATATCAAAAAGTATGTAATAAAAAGAAATTATATATATTTTGTGGTGTATGTCTTTGAAGGGTGGAACGCAACACTGAGAATCTGTACAGATTGGGCCAGCTAGTAGCCCCTGGGAGTTATATGGAGGGATTTAGCCTCTTGTAGGAACTAGGCAAATCCAGAGGAAAGACACACCATCAGTTCCTAATTTGAGTAAGCTACCGACGGGTGGCGAGATAAGCTTCCTACAGATTATGCCTATGGGTTTACCCATTTGGGCTTAGGGGTCTCCGGACTCGACTTATTGTTACAAATACTTTTGATAAAATTTATTTTATATATGTTGATTTTCACAACTATTTTGTATGACAGAAATTGAATTTAGCAATTGTTTTATTTACATGCAAACTTTCAGTCATTTTCATATGTGATTCATACCTATTATAGGATACTAGATTTATTCTTATAAGAACAATTTGCGTACTCCTACCTGACTGGTAAACTGAATTTTTCAGGTTTTGATAATTAAAAAGCTTAGAAGATCTGCCAAACTAAAAGAGGAAGAATTTAAAGAAACAGAAGAATGTAGATATTCTATTTCATATTTTGTAAGAAAATTCAATCTGATGTAACTTTTCATATATATTTTGGCTTTATGTATAAAAGGACTGTGGATTATATTATTTTATTTTATTGTCCTTTTTGAATGATAAAAATATTTATATTTTCAATTGAGTTGAATTGTTCTTTAAAGACTTTCGAACTTCGATCCTCGGTCGCCACAAATAATTTATGCGAACCTCACATATAACAACCCAAGATTGTTACCCTAGTCAATTAGGACTAAATCAAGTCTTGATTTTGATTCTAACACTCCTAATAAGTCATTAGAAGCATATCCTGAAGTTTTAGTCCAAATCAGGTGTTAAATGAATCAAATCGTGATTTTGGAAATTTTATGAACTCTAAAATTTGACCTATTTAAATTGACCTCAAATCAAAAATTAAACCTTTCCATTGTGCTCATCACCCTCAAATTAGCTAAGGGTGATATTTTGGAAGCGTTTGGAAGTTGTTGGATTTTTGACGAATATTTCAATATATTTAAAATACCCCAAAAATATGAAAATTAAATACTTATCAAAATCAAAATTTGACTTCACCATTGCGTTCCTCACTCTTAAATTAGCTAGGGGTGATTTATTAGAACTTCTTAAGAGTCAATTTATAATTAAATTTTAATTAAGAAAAGTAAAAAAAAAATATTAATTAAATAATAATTAATTAATGGCATTAGCGGCATCGTCTGCATGATGCCTGCGTTATCTTCCTCTACCATTGGATCAAATGGAGATTCTAAACAGCCTGATCATCTGATCAAATGATAGAGCCATCGCCTCTCTTGTGTTCGCTACGCATAGTGGGCGTAGCAACTCGCATCACCGTGCCACTGAGACAGGCATCAGCCACCACTTTTGGATCAGCTCCCAAGCATAATTAAACCTTGTTGTAGGTCCCTTATCGTAGTTTATGCAATTTGGATCTTACCCAAAGTTGAACGCATCACAGAAACTTCGTTTAGCCCGGAGCCATTTATTTAAGGTACCGTCTTCTACCTCCATTTCCTTGCTTTTAAGCATTCGATCTCATTTCGTTATCCTATTTCATGCATTTGATTGTTGATTAATCGAGCTCGATCGGGTGTATTTTGCCTATGACCTACAATACTCTACAGTATGTCTTTCCATCATCTGTAGCTTAGTGCTTAGGGCTGGGTATCTCCAGCAACCCAACTCTTTTTTGTACCGATGATCCGTACATCATCTAAAAGGCCTCTTCGAGACCTTTCCAATGCCGTGCGGGTCAGCCCCATCATCATCGGTAAGGTCCCCAAAACCCTTGCCCGTGTCTCCTTGTCTCAGGGGTAAGTCAGGAAGACGAAGGCTTGGTGTGGGTTGGGTCAGGCTAAACCCGACCTGCGCCTTCGCGCGTGGGCTAGCACCTCAGCCGCTGATGTGGTGGGACCTGCAAGAGTTGCAACCGATGTCAGCGGGCTCTGCTGTCCACTAAAATGATGCCAGGTGGGTCCCGCTAGTGCTCAGCTGCCATGCTGTAAGTTGCCGCTGTCCTGTCTAGTGGGTCCCTGTAACAACCCTAGTGTTGTTACCCATCAATTAGTGAGCTAATTGACTCTAATCCTTTTCCATTTATCTTAAAATAGTCTTAAGAGTCTCTATTTCAATTTTTCGTGTGATTTGGAGATCATTTGACAATATCCAACATTTCCTAATTTTCTAATGATTCTAAGAATGCCTAATTTGTTTAGACCTCAAAATCGAAAATAGAGTTCACCATTAGGCTCACCACACCCAAATTAGTTAGGGGTGGTACTTTGGAGGTATTTGGAAGTCATCAAAATTTTCCCTTATATTTTAATAATATTTTAAATACCCAAAAAATTAAGATAATTAAATTGAACTCCGAACAAAAATCTGATTGCATTTTTGAGTTCATCACACCTCAATTAGCCAAAGGTGAATTTTTGAGATTTTTTGAAGTACGTTTAATTATTCATATTTGATTAATTAAAATGTGTATAATTAATTATTAAATAAAGTATTTAATTTAATTTATATAAATATTACTTAAATAATAAAACGGCTGTTTATTTGTTTATGCGCGAATCCCGTGTGTGAGACCAGCACATGGGACATCGGTCTGATGCGATCTGAACCATTGCGTGCATTTGGGTCGAAATCTAATGGTCCTAAACTCACCTTAGAAAGGAACCTAATCTAATCGTTCGATCAACTGTGTGATTGGATGGCCTGTAACAATTGCCTATGTATCTTCTTCTTTCCCGTGACCGAGCCCTGATAACCACGCTCGTGGTCATGGGAGAAGTGAGGGCGTACGCCTCCTCATGGTTGGCCACCCTTTATGGCTACCAAAACTCCTTAGCAAAGGTCCTTTTTCCTTCTTCTTCCAACTTTCGAAACTCTTTCGGGTAGCTGTGAGCCTTTCTGAAGGACTTGGTTGCTGCCATTGAAGGTTCAAACTTCAGCCAAAGAGATACTTAAGCTGAATCTAAAGCTCAGTGCAGGTACTCCATACTTCCTTCTAATCCCATTTCATTAGTAGATGTAAGTTTCTCTCAACCTGTATTTGATTTTTAAATCCTTTTATTCTTCTTTTCAGTATACCAAGATCAGTACTTTTCTTATCATTGATTACTATCTTAATTAAGCTCAATTCATTTTAGAAAAATGAATTCAGTTATGCATATATTGAAGTGGAATTGTTCTGACTTCTATCTTTATTCAATTGATTATCGTTGAGGATAGAAACTGAGTGAGGAACTTTGTATCTAATAAGAACAATTCTTGATTTTAAATATACAAATATGAATATAAATCTTCCTACGAGCATTCCTTTTCCTTGGTTTGATTGCATTCATTATCTCCCTGGGTAATTTTGATAATGCCTTAAAATCTCATCTGCGTGCGATTCGTCAGGGAAGAAACAGTCCAGAAGTGAAGGTTCTCTGAAGCGAACCGGCCGGTCCAATATCCCCTGTCCTGAACCGCACCGTTTTGGAAATGGCCACGTGGCGTCCTGTAATGCATCCTGCCGTTTCCTTTAAGTATCGTAAGCGAATGGTTAATTAAATTAAAGGATTATGATATGTTTAATTAATAACATTATTATTAAATAATCTAATTTTTATGTTTATTATAATTTTAAAAATACAAATACAAATAATGCAATATTATATATCATTTTGATCACAAAATGAGTAGATCAATATTATAAAATTTAATTTTTGTTTTGACAATTATTTTAATGGGTCAATATTTAGGATTAATTAATAAATTACAATTTAATATTCATCATTTCATGTAGCATAATTTGATCATTTAAGATCCAAATTAAATGATCAAATAGTCTATTTCACTCACAAAAATGTGAGGAATAATAATATGAAATATAATTCAACATTTGAACTTTAATTTTCTTAATCACTTTTTAATCTAATTAGGAGTCATTAGAACCCTAATTTTTCTAAAGTTATCCAAAATTGATATACTTAGTATCATTCTTCTTCTTATGACATAAAGATTTCATTGATTTAAAAATCATTTTCATTGGACAACAATTTAGGATCTTAGGTTTTTGACTCTTACTTAGTATTATTGTGATTATTCCATATTTCTAAATATCATGTTTTAGGTCTTATAAAACCATAGGATAGCTAACATGTCATATTTATTATCTCCTTTATCACTTAGATAGTATTTTATGAGCTTAGTTCTCAACTTTCTTATTATGTGAATTAATTGCCAAGTTCTTAATTCATCTTTCAACCCTAAGGTAAAAACCTTAGGATTGATTTGTAATTGATTTATAATTGAATCCTAAGTCTATTAGTTATACCCATTAAGAATATATAGTCACAATGCATTAGTAATTGTAGAATTATGAATCAACTAGATCTACTTTAGTGATTAGATTAGGATTTAGTTTATTCTTCTTAATCCCTAAAGCCCTTTTATTAATTATTTTAAGATGCAGTAATAGGAATCCCTAACTTACTTAGATTAGTTTATGAATCCTATTGAATTCCTTAAACATCAATTAATAATAAACATAAAATTTGTAGTTCTTAAGTCTAGTAAGTACTTAAACTAAATCTTGCAATTTCTTACAATATAGCTAGATTAATATTTGTTTGATTAGAACATTCAAAATATAACCTAGCTAATGAACCCTTATGAAAATTAGTAGATTTACCTTAGTTCCAAATTTCTTAAGTTAGATAATTTCTTACCTCAATCTCTACCTACTAGGTACCTAAACTATGATTTAATTATTGTAATTAGATCTTATAGTTTAGGATGAGGTTAAGAGCTAGTCTCTAATAATAATAATTATACTTATAAATTATTTTTGTCACATCATATTAAATAAATGGAATCAATTATTTTCAAAATCCTAACTACTACTATATTATAATTAACTTGAGATCAATATCTCAAAGTTAATTGGGAGCTCAATTAGCTCCAATCATTAAGTAGATCATTAAAATTAGATAACTTTGGATATCACTTAGTTACAATTATTGAACTTCCTTTAATTGCTTGCTTAGCTTTGAGCCTTATTCATTGAATCATTCATATATTATATTGTGCATAAATAAAACTTTCACATTAAAATTACTAGGGGTTTCATATGGTGGATTAGTCTAGGGTAGACTGAATAACGAGTAATAAGGAGACATCGCATTCTCAGAGGGTGAATGTGAATATTTTAGGACTTGACCTCGATTTTCTTAGTTGTTAAACAGACGTGTTTAACTCTTCATTTTATTCTGAATATGCCCACATAACGAGCACAGATTAAAATAACTTCAATTAATAAACATATGAGATCTTCAATCTTATAGATTATTAAGACTCATCATAGCTTTTAGCTATATTACTTTCTATAGTCCTATGTCATGTGTATCTTAGATTAAAAGTCTAAGATTTTCCTTCAATTTCCTTATTATGCATTTTCTATGATTTAGAATTATACTTTACTTATTTACCGTTCATTTAGATTACAATGAATGTTGTATAATTTCATTTAAATGTTTCACTATTTATTTTCCTTACTTAGCATAAGTTCATTTGAATATATACATGCTTTACTTCATGTACTTCATATGCACATTAGTTTATTTCTAGTCTATTTAGAATTCTTTTACCCTTGTTCTATTTGTAGGCTAGAATGTATATTAAGCGAGTCTTCTAACTTGTTTTCCTTACTTACATTTCCTTACTTGTATGCTTACCATATTGCACCCATGCTTGTGTTTATTTTATAACTAGAACTGTGATATCCAATTATAATAATAACAAGTTTAGTAATCTTAAAATGTATTTAGACTATTTAGTCTAACCAGATTTTCTATTTTTTGGCTTTGCCCTATCACATTTAAATGTCAAAATGTGATATATCAGGTGCACTTGGAGGCTAGTGGAGTTGGACCAAGTGCTAAAAACTAAACTACTTCCGCTTATTAATTATTAAATTTTAGCTTAATAAGAACTTCAAGTGAGCTATCAAATTTCCTCCTCTTATTTAGTTTATTGTTGGTTTGTAATAATGTCATTTACTTTAAATTTTACTATACTTGTTGTAGCTTAGAATATACTTAAATACTTGTGATGAATGAATGGATGAATATTGAATGGATGAATGGTTATAAATGTATAAAATTTGCATTTTAATTAAGTCTCTCATTGCATACTTACTTAGAATGATAAATGGAATTAATTGTATATTCATTTATTAATAGAATAGGAATCTAGTTTCTTATTGAAGTAATATTCTTTGCATATCTTCATGTGAGTATTGAATATTATGATGAAGTAAACCTTAGGGTAGATAATTGTTACACATGTTATTTCTCCCTTTAAACTTTTAGAATTGTAAATGAGCAATCCTATGAAATAGATTGAACTCTATTTTAGAATTGTAAATGAGCAATCCAATAAAATGGATTGAACTCTATCTTAGAATTGTAAATGAGCAATCATATGAAAGGGATTGAACTCTATATTAGAATTGGAGTTAAAATAGTTGGAATGCATGTTAATTTAGGTTGTCTTTTCTTTCAAAATATTACTCCCATTGGAATGGGAGTCTTGCATGTGAACTTGCATGTGTTTCCTTAGCTAATTACAAAGGAGACCCTGCCAAAATTTTTAAGAAATTTTAGACTTAGAAATTTTAATAGAAAATATACTCATAACTCACATGTTAAATACTCACAAAATATCTAGAAATTCATGTCTAAGGTTGCAAGTGTTATTTAAATTATTTTAAATTACAATCTCATGTCTTCTTACATATATCATATGTTAACTTCTACTTCACTCCCATTTGTAAAGTCTATGTATTGCATATTTACTTTTAATCTTCTAAATACCATTCATAATTTCCCTTTCATCTTAACTTAAGACTCTTTTCTAAATCCTGGGCCAAACACAATATCTAATGATTTGGTTTAGTTTTCTTCTAATATAGTATTATGTATTATGATGACGTATCAATGTTGAGTTAAGTGATTCTTAATATTTGGGTCGTCACAATCCCACTGCTAGATAAATAAAAAAAGCTTATTTAATTAATAATCAGTTAAGTTGATTTAATTAAAGCAGATTAATTACAACTGTTCAAACACTCATATCTCTTAATCTAATGATCCAAATATATCAAATATATATCTCATTTTAACAAAATTTTTTTGAGAATTATGATGGTGGTATCAATTGTTCTATTGATGAGCATTTATGTTAGTGACATTTAGGACCCTCAACTAATGACCTATTTAACCCTAAAACTTCAAACATTAATAGCTTTGTACCCTTAGCTCTAAACATAGTCAATTTATATCTCATTTTGCTCAAGAGAATGCTAAGAACATTCTGATAGTATTGGTTTTATTATTTGGAGTGTAATTTAACTAATAATATTTAGGATATTTGCTTAATTACACCCTTAAACCCTAGAAATTTATTTAGCCATAACTTGATCATTTGAACTCCAAATTAGGTCATCCAATATACCATTCTGATTAGGAGAACCTAAGCATCTGTAAACTGCAAAAATATTTAAGATTTGGTGATTAAATTCCATAATTAGCTCTAATCACCCTAAGATTTGATTTATGAATATTAGCATAATTAATAATTCAAATTTAGAAATTTAAGTTGTTGTAGGACTCCTAGAGTGGAGTAGAACACCTCAATGGAGTTAAATTTCCATTTCTAAAATTAATTTTACTAATTATTCACTAATTACATAAAACCCTAATTAGGACATAAGTTAGGCAAATGAGGTTCAAATTGGGTATACTCCCAGTCATAGTACTCAATATATTATTGTGAAGCTATAGCCATTAAGTTTACTAAATTTGAACATCATTTGGAGAAGTTAGGTTTTGAATATTTCCTAAAACTTCATAAATTATCCTTTTAGACCCTTAAATTGTTTTGGCCATAACTTGACCAAATGATATTAGAATTTAGCAATCTTGCACTTTATGGAATCCTTGGATAGTAAAACATAAGTATAGCAAAATTTTTACATTTCTTTAGGTAAAATTACTAATTTTCTTCTATAACAACCCAATGTTGTTGATAAATATTTAACCGTCAAATTAACTACAAATCTATTCTAACAGTTATAATTAATCATTAGGAGCGAGTCCCAAAATTTTGATCCAATTTAGAGATTAAATAAGCAAAATTCTAATTTTAGATAATTATTTAAATCAGGAAAATGAGAAAATTATCTTAACCTCAATTTAAAAATCGGACTTCGCCACTACGTTCCTCTCCTCAAATTAGTTAGGAGTGAAAATTTGGTGAGATTTGGAGATTGTCAAAATTTCCCAATTATTTTATTGTATTTTTGGATGCTTGAAAAAAATCAATTAATTAAGATAACTTCCGATTAAAATTTTGACTACATTTTTGAGTTCGTCACCCTCAATATACTAAAGAGCAGATTTTTGAAAATTTTTTAGAAGTATATAATTGCTTAATTCTAATTTATTAAAAAGTATAATAAATAAATAATTAATCAATTATTAAAAACAACCTTTATTATCTCTTAAACTATTGTACCCTTGCCCTAATCCCAATCGCACCTATCCTAACACCCTTCGATCGCATGGCATCGCTCGATCGAATCGAGCGGCCGCCTTCTCCTTTGAAGCTAGAAGAGCGACGCGTGGTCACGCCGCCACCTTTGCCAATGGGAGGCTTTGGCAAGGATCAGACCACCGCTTATCCCAATCAAACCCATACCACTTTTTCTTTTTATCAAATGCAACCTTTACCCTCTTGGCACAAAATGAAAAGAAGGAGCAAATCCAAGTAGTAATCTCCCGGTCCTTAGGACAGTGTTAAGGTACTCCACCCGATTCTCCTATCAATTATTGTTTATAATAAACCGATTCTTAATTTAGGTTTTGAGATTTAGTCTATTTTGATTTATTTTGTATTACCTTGAAGATTAAGTAGAACTAAATGTAGATTGTTGAATAAATGGCAACTGATCAAATATATTTATCCATAATAAATTATTTTATTTTGATCTAAATCTGGAAGAATTTTTTTCTTATTGTTAACTCAAACTGAAAATCCATGTTGGTTTATAATATGAATATCTGATAATATTAAGAAATCTTCTTATTCTAACCCTATATATGTATGTAGTTTAAATATTATAATAAGGGAAGGGTTGTTCATAAATAAAACTTTCATCTATATGGGACCACATCCACTTGTTCATTAATTTTTTTTAAGCTGTCAAAGATTAGAAATGATTATACTTAAAAGAAACACATATCATGATTATGATGGATGAGATTAGTTTGTTACCTTTGCAAAGGCACCTCACTTTATATGTGAGTAGTTTGTGATTCTTTATGAAATATACATTATGTTTATATTTCCTATGTATTATTTGGTTTTAATTAGTTTTGTTCAAAATAGAAATGGAAAGTAACTTATGAACGCTGTTGTAACATAATAGATATACTTTATGAGATGCATTAAATTCAAATGCCCAATCTATATGTTTTATATGATACTGCTATTCTAATGTTCAAGCAAGTTCAGCAAAGGACCTTATTGTACATTGATAATTCATTAAAGTGCGACATATTTATTGAATGTAGATTTACTTATGCTGCTGAAATTAATATTAATACTGATGTTAATTTAATACCGAAATCAATGAATTAAACTTTCTTACTTTGAATCCTATTAGTAATGCTGAAAAGTCTACTGAAATTTCTTATAATAATACTATTAATAATTATCCTGAGACTATTAAAGAAACTGGTATTTCAGTTAAAGATCATGTTATTGACGTTACTAATGGCACTAATGTTATTAGTGTTTCAAACTCTACTAGTGGTTGACGCTGTTAAAGTTGATGCTCTAAATCCCATACATATTAATGAGATTTATATTAATGCTGCAAATTTCATAGATTTCAAATAAGATAAACTTGAATAAGCAAATACTATTTTCTTTTAGAAATATGCATATATATATATATATATATTATGCAATAAAGAAGATTTGGGTTTAATCATTAGAATAACCTAAGGTTAGACATCAATTTATGAAGTGCTAGTAAAAATTTGAAAAAAGTATATCACTCAATTTTAAATGGTAATGGTGATTGCATTATTGTTATTATTCACTATAATGATCCAAAATTTTCTATTTATGTGATCCCTTTTAATAACTCCAAAAGATTTCATGCAGTTTTCATGTGTGTTGGAAATGTATTAGTGTATACTTTATTTTGGAAATATATTAGCTGCTCTTTGTCTTGAGGCCTATTCCTAAGAGGCATAAATAAAGTCACACGAATTTTTAATCCTAATGAAGCATGTCCGAAGACTGTACCTTCTTATGAATATATTGATTTGATTATAGTTTTATAAATTGCTTTTACAAATATTTGGCTATTTAGGATTGTTGGTCACAATTGCTCACGTAATAATTTTCTAATACTGCAAAGGATTTCTGAGCAAGTATGAATTTTCTTAGCATCATTAAATGGCATTAACATTTTCTGTTTGTTTGATCATTTTATGCTAGTTCTACATTTCATTTTCTTTCTTCATATTTAAATGGTCTTCTTGTACAAATTTGTAATGTAATTACAACAATCTATTTAGAAAAAAATGTTGTTTGTTCATTTTATGTATAGAAACATCTATTTTAAAGCCTCTGTTAATAACTCTAATCCTTAATGCAATATAAATATTTACTATTCTTATCCATGCATACTTTGTTCTTTACTATTTGGTAAATATTATAGTCATTTTCTTATAGCTCATGCTTATTATTTGATAAATGACAGCTACTTTTGTATTTAATAAAGCATCTGTTCTTACAGAAATGCTATTATGAAAGTAAAATGTTTTAAAGGCAAATCAATTAACATTTAAGAAAAATTGATAGTACAAATTTATGGATCTAATCAAATCTAATTTCAAAATTAATTTAGTAAGGAATACTAAATATTATTACTATGAAAAATTTAAAATAAAATAGTAATTATAGTATATGTTGTGAAGATCACAATAATTTTAATTACTAAATATCACGTCATTTTTAGCTGTCCATAGAATGTGATAGTGTAATATTCGAACGTAGTTGAATTCAAAGTTATGCTTAATGATGTTCACAATATATTTTATATCTTAAAATATACGAGATCATTTATTGTAATGAGGTGATATCATCCTATTTTATATTCATGCTACTGTCAAATAGATTTATGCTCTTTTGATGTTTTAGAAGATTGAAAGGAAATGTGTTCTTACTTTTTTTATATTTTCATTAGAAACACTTAGAATGAAGTAAATGATAAAAGGATATATGTTAGACTATTTGTAAACAATATATAAGGGACTTTGTTAGTCTTAAATTATTAGAATAGATAATTTAAAATAGAAAACAATGGATATCATGTGATTTATAATATTTTGATAAATTCTTTATTATGCTGCAACGCATTGAACCTAAGCCTTGAATCATACATTAAGATTTTGTGCATATAATAAACACTTTAATAAAACATTTCAGAGGGGTTTATATGGAGAATTTTAATACAACTGTCATTAAGTAGGGCAGGCTATTGGTGTATCCAGAGACGACATAAATTTTTTGAGGGGGAATGTGTGTGTTTACAGTTGACCTCACTTTTAGATAAGTTGAGTAGACGTACTCAATTCCTCACTTATTCTGCACCCATATAACAAAATTACAAGATAAATAAATCATAAATTGCATTTTCTCACAATCTTATTGATTGTGAATGATTAAGTATAGTCTTATGACTATATATATATAAATTTATATATTCAGTCTTTAGAATTGAAATTACTTACTGCTTTATAGTATTTTAAATCTCTTAGAATCATTTATGCAGTGTAAGATTTCTTACAAAAATGAAGTTTTATTTCTTACACTGTTATTCTTAATTAGCATCTAATATTATTTGAACATGTTCATATTTTCTTTAACTGCAAATGATTCAATTGCTATGCTAACTATGTTTGTTGTAGGATTAATAGAATGCTTACATAATGTGAGAAAACTTTTCTTACTTTATATCCTTACTATTTTCATGCTTATTGCACCATTTATTTTATTTAAACTGTAAATGGCTAATGTGATATCCGATTAATAATGTGTTTGGCCTACTTTTAAAATGTACATAGACTTTTGAAGTCTAATCACTTTTTTTTTGTTGTGCCCTACCATATTTAAAACTAAAATACGGTGGGTTCAGGAGCTTGTTATGGACCTTAGACTCAAGATGGATCATGTCCAGTTATGGCAGTTCGTGCACCTTCCCTAATTCCAGTGTTTTACTGTATTTATTTTAGAGGACATACATCTTTCATTAAAAGCTTGTATAAATATTATTAACTGTTGTATATTACTTTACAAATCTGTGATGTATTTATTCTTTTATTATATGAATGGCTAGAATGTTATAAATGTTTATTTTCATTAGTTATGCATCTGGTTTATCCCATTTAGAGATCATAAATTCCTTATAGTACTTAATAATGGGTTTAATTTCACTAATCCAGTATTAAGTACTATAGTAACACTCATTATTAGAATAGATTATTTAATCTAATAACGGGGCGTTACAGCCTCTAATGAGATAAAACCTTAATTTTAGCTCACAAGTCTTAATCCTTATTCAATTTGGGTGTACTAACTGTCTATTTTTATATTAGACAATAAGTAACCATTTAGAATCAATAAATTTTAGTTTTGAACCTTCAATCAAAAAGTTGTATTTTAGACCCTTAAGTAGAGGCAAAATAGTCATTTTGCCTAAGTTTTAATTTAAGTTCTTCTAAGTCTTAAGAATGTTGTTGTTCCCTTAAAATTAGTAAGTGATGGCTTATGGGTGCATGATAATATGTTTTATTATCTTAATCAAACCTTCTGCTCTTTTGATTTTTCTTAATTAAGAGAATTAGCATAATTTAACTTGCATCAATCATTAAAATATATTAATTTTCAAATGATTCAATCTTAATAATATGCTGATTTTATCCCATGATAAGATTATTTAATTAAACTTAGGAGCTTAGCAATCTAACTTATTAATCTTCCCTTTTAGTTATGTGATTTATTATAGATAAACCTTTTATATGTTTGTACTTTAATTTGATATCATATTTCACCTTTGGATTGAAAGCTAAATGTTGTGATTATGAGTTTTTAATCCCTATTTATGGTGTTAAATTATTAAGTGCCTTATACTTTGAATCAAGGAAATATTGAGGTAGGAGATATCTTATTGAATATATATTGAGGTAGGCCTTTAGAAGAATCTTTTGAACCATAGATAATTGAGTTGCAATTTTGTAATAGTATTAACCTAATGAACCATAGATTGAGCTTAAATGAGGTAGTTCACCTAATTATAGTGGCTTCTATGTCACAATTTTGGAACCCTTTGCTTAGTACCCCGAATGAAGAATAGATTCATTAGTTTGAATTTTATTAGTTTCTAAATAGTTAGTATTGAATAATAGCATTAGTGTTTATCATGCAAAGACTGTAGTGCATATCCAAAAAGCTGATTTGATTCAGTAAGGATAGGTAATTAGATAATTCATCTTGAATGAAATTATAAGTTCTCATCTTGTCTTACATGAATCTACAAGAACATCATGATAAATTTCTCACTTCTATCAATTATATTATAAGTAGGGGATTAAACATCTTAGTTAGAGAGAATAAATTATAAAAAGATTATGTTCCTTATCTTTGTGCTCATCAATAAGTGCAATTAAAGAAGCTAAGTATTTCAAGTTACCCTTCTTAGAAATATAATATTTATGTATATGCACTCATAACATATGATAATTTAAGGAAACCTTAAGTTTTAGTTATTTAACATCATTTTTGCATACGCTGCGCTGCATAAGCATAAGCACAAGTATCAAGAATAATTGTGAATTACAGAATATAGCACACATCAAAAGAGGAATTATGGGATGGTGTGGGCATCAAGATATCGAATTCCTAATGAGATGTATACGGGCATCAAACCGTGTATTCATGATAATTCAGTGGTATTTCATATGTAATTACATCGACATACATCATGGTTATTCATTTTTCAGTCTTTATAACAGATTGTTACATCATTTTCTCTTAGTTTTTGTTTTACTTTACGTTCCAGCTTTTAATTATTTCAGAATTTTTCTGTAGTATTTTTTTGATTTACTTAAATGTTAAATTCAATAAACTGTATATAAGTATGCTGTCGTATTTTATTGGTGTTAGACTTATTCTCTAACACGTAGTACTTTTGGGATCCGACAATTTGCTAGATCCAGAGCAATTTGGTGAGCCAGCATTGGAGTATATTCAGGAGTTTTAGGAGGATCCGGTGGAGCAGTAGAAGACATAGTCTTTATTATTTTAGTTGTTTTTAGTTGTGAGACTGAGGGACTCTTATTTCTACTCTTTTTATGCTACATTAATGGTTTGTACTAATTATCTTGATGCATATTCTCTTATTTACTTTCTGAGATGAGTGCTTCTAGTAGGCTCTGTGTGACGACCCGTGTCATCATTAAATAGTATTACTGTAAAAAAAAAAAAACATAGCAATTATAGTTTCCTATATCACACTGAGCACTTTAATTGGGAGTAGATCTAATTTGGACTTAATTTGGTCAAGTTATGACCTATTTAAGGTTAGGGGTATTTTGGGAAACTTAGGATTTTTAGGGTTCAAAATTTAAATTTTATCATAGTTTACTGTTAGCACTAAAATTCTATGCTATGTAGCACTTTGCATTTCTTGATTTAGAGTTCAGTTGACCAAATTATGGTTAATTGAAGTTCAAGGGCATTTTGGTCATTTTGGGAGAAAGTCCAAAATGTCACTTTGCAAACTAAGCTCCAAATGGGAAAACTAATACTACCACTGTGATGAGACTGTTCTCCTAAATATTTTAAGACATATATTGCCTATGTTTGAATAACTAGGTAAAAAGTTATGTGAGTTTGTTTATGACCTAAAATGTCACTAGGTTAAATAATACCCGAATCTAATTTTTGAATTATGCAATTTGTTTCATTTTATTTTTCTGAGTAAAATGAGACCTATATTCGATATGTTTGGATCAACATATATCAAAGTTATGATATTCCAAAGTTTAATTAAACAAATAAATAAATTAATTAATTAATTAAATATAATATTTCCATTCTCAAAAAATTTAAAATTATTTTTATACATCAAAATTAAATTTTGACCAAAAATTTAGGTTCGAAACGTCAAAATTAGATAGGAGGGAAAATTTCAGATTTTTTGGAGTTCAAACGGACAAAAAATGCGCATAATATATTTGTAATTAAATTTTTCCTAAAGATTTTAATTAAATTTGTATTTTTCAGAATTTAAAAATTCATTAATAAAAAAATAGCGGGAAATCCACCGTTTGGGTCTGAACGGCAAACACCGGATCCGGCCAATCCGCGCCGTTGGATCGCGCGGGACCGTTAAGCTCTTGCCACGTGGCAAAACACGGAACACCCTGTGCCACATCGCGCCACGTGGCAAAATTTCAGAAATTTGATGCCACGTGGCGACACGTGGACGTGCTCGGAGCTACGGGCCCCACGTGGCAGTGCGCGGAGCCTCGGATTACCACATGGCAAAATTTTAGAAATTTGATGCCACGTGGTGACACGTGGATGTGCTCGGAGCTACGGGCGCCACGTGGCAGTGCGCGGAGCCTCGGATTGCCATGTGGCAGCATGCATTATCTTCGGGTGCCACGTGGAAGCACCTCGTTACACCGCGTCACCGTGCGCCACGTGGCAGCACCTCGTTGCACCGCTTCACCGTGCGCCACGTGGCATCACCTCGTTGAACCACGTCATCGTGGGCCACGTGGTTGCATCGCGTCCCCGTGCGCCAGGTGGCAGCACCTAGTTGCACCGCGTCACCGTGCGCCACGTGGCAGCACCCTGTTGCGCCGCGCGATCACAGATGCCACGTGGCAAACACGTGGTGATCGAACATTGCGTCGTGTCACTGGGTGCCACGTGGCAGCACCCTGTTGCGCCGCGCAACCGCGGATGCCACATGGCAGCATCGCGGTGCGTCTGATCCACGTGGCAGCACCGTAGCGCCGACGCACAAGTGACTGCCACGTGTCACGCTGGGATTTGGCGGTGGCGGCGGCGGGGCGGCGACGGAGCCTACGAGGGGGGCGCCCCTGCCTATTTAAAGGCCTCAGTGAGGCCGAGGGGAGGGCACCTTCAGATTGTCAGAAGATCGCCGGAGTTCGCCGTAAAAAGCTCTGGAAGTTCGCCGGAGGCGGAGATTCGCGTCAGGTACGCCGGAGAAGATGAACAGTAACTGCCACGCGGCAGCCACATGGCAGTTTGAAGGTCCACAGTGCCACGTGGCAGACACATGGCAGCAGATAGGTCTCTATTTGTATACGTGGCAGCCACGTGTTCCCGGATGACACGTGGCAGATTTCTGTGTACTCGCGCAGCCACGTGTCAGCCATGTGGTCGCTACGTGTCAGCCACGTGGTCGCCACGTGGCACCGCCATCCACCGTTAATGAATTCTGTTTATAGAAAGAGAATATTCTTGGAATATTCCCTTACTGTTAACGTTAACGATAACTTAACGGAAACTGTTAACGGTAACGGAATATTCCAAAAATAGTAAAAATTCATAAAATTCATAAAGCTTCAAAAATTCATATCTTTCAAAATAGGAGTCCAAATATAGTGAAATTATATATCAAAATGATCAGAAAAATTCAAGAATTCTAAAAATATTATCATATTTTTGATTTGACCTCAAAATTTTTAAAAGTTATTTTGCCTCGTAAAGCGTGCAATTTTCAAATTTTAGTAATATTGTCACCGTTCTGCCCGTAATCACCCGGATAACTTAAATAAACAATAATTAATAATTAAAACTTGCACACCTCTTTTTTGTGCCTTGTAAAGCATGCCAAAACTCAAATTTAGGCCAAGTAGCCTTATTAGGAGGATTAATCAACTAATCACTAACCATGCAGGTAACTTGGAAATTCCGCAAGAAAGGTACTAGATATTTTCTTACATTTAATGTTTTACTCACTTTCTTTCGACGCTTTAGCACCGCTTTGAGCCTTAAATTCAGTTATAGTTATAATTTCATTTTTATCAAATACTGTCACTATAAATGTTGAATGAAATATCTTGATAATGGATGCATTATTTTTTTGGGTTCTCAAAACGGTAGCTTTGGTGGGATATATGGTGGAGCTAGTCAAGAGGGGAGATAAGGGAGCGTGCTGTAGCCTACGGGGGGGGGGGGGGGGCATAGTACGATATTATGTTATGATATGAACCCACATTCTGTCTGGCCCCAAAGTTCTGTGTTTGCCAAGTAGGACAAATTATTTACGTTTATGCTTACTGATGCAAAACATATTATACTGATTCCTATGACATATTTTTGATAAAATTCAGCACATTTTTGTGAATTTTTTTTCTTGTGAACCTAACAAATTGTTTTGCAGAATAAAACTTTCGCATATCCTCCTATATTTATCCCTTTATTGCTTACCGCTAACGCTTTTATAAATGTATGCTTATATCTTGTACTTAGTTTACGGGACTAACCGGCATTCCAACGCCCGTACTTTTATGTGCCAGGTCAGGAGCTAGTGGAGATCGAGGTAGCTGAGATGTGAGGAGGATCGGCTCAGCATATCTATCTTATTTTCTTTTTCTTTATGCTGTTGTAATAATTAAACTATGTGATGTAATCTTATTTTAATGGATGATCTTATTTCTGCTTACTTGCTGTACTACTTAAACTGCTCAATCGGATTCCTCGATGGGGAACCTCATGCGGGGCTGATCCTCTGTTATCAACCCGACACGGAGGCCCCTCACACTTTGTGATGAATGTTTGGGTGAATGCTTTTGGCTTCTGCACTTTGATTATTTATAGTTCTACTTAGTATTGTGATGTGTGATAAATCTAAAATTTATAGTGATGTAAGATAATAAAAATAAACACTTTTTTTAGAGCTTGTATGCTTTGATGTGCTTTTGCTACTTTTCAGGACAAAGAAGAGCTAAATTGAATTTTGGAAGAAATCAAAAAATATGGGAGAAATACACTACGATGCACTGTGGCAGATATCTGCCTAAGATTGCCACGCTACTGCACGCCGTAGCAAACATGAGACTACCACACTATCGCACGCCATAACGAACCTTCAACAGAGACTCTGGCGCTACTGCATGCCATAGTGAATATATAATGTTTTTCAGGATTTAATTATTCAAAGTATTGTGCTACTGCATGCCGTAGCAGTCCAAAAATAGAAACACTCGCACTACTGCGTGTTGCATCTTTCCGAAGACCGAGACTCTAGCTCTACTGCACGATACAATAAAATTAAAATATTACTTGGTGTTTCATATAAATTTAATGATCAAAAGCATCTCACTGCGCACATTGTAACAATCCAAAGACCAAAACACTGAAGCTACCGCACACTGTGGTAGACCAAAACCGAGACTCTGGTGCTATCGTGCACCACAGTGCAACTCAGCCAGAAAACTCGGCACTATCACACGTCGTAGCGCCTTCAAGACATAAAGCATGGCGTTATCGCATGCCGTAGCGCCCTCAAGATAAAAAGCCTGGTGCTACCGTGCGCCATATTGCCCGTCGTAAAATTACTTAAGTAACAACATCCAAAGCAATATATGGAAGGCCAAAATTCTTGATGTTTTTTTTCTTCCCACAGCAGGACTTAAATGCTAATAGTTGAAACTCTTCATTACCAAGGGAATAAAAGAATAAAAACTTAAGGTAAATACAATTTTCTAAATGGAGACTTAATGGCTGAATAAGTTCTAAAGCAGCTGGGAAAAGGTCTATAAAAAGAAGAATTCAAGATGAAGTGAGTCTTCCTGATTTTTTTGGAAAGTAAAGAGATCTTATATCAATGGCCCCTACAAGAGATAGAGAAGGAGAGTTCCCCCTGCCCAAGGAAAGTGAAGGTTGTACCTTAAAGGATAAAGGACTAAGTACAAAAATACATGGGAGAAGAGGGGAAGACAAGCTGGTGAATGTGACAGTAGTTCTGAGTATCGTACCACCATCTAACTTATCTTCTTTTCTGTAAAATTTATGCGAAGGCTTTCTGTAACAACCCAAGTTGTTACCCTTATCGATTTGGACTAATCTAAGTCCTAATCTTGATCCGAAGTGTTAATCAAATCATTAGGAGTCAAATTCTAAGACGTAGTCCCAATCAGGAGTCAAACGAATTGAATCTTGATTTTTGAAAAAATCCAGAAACCCTAAAAATTGACCTATCTAAATTGACCTCAGATCAAAAATCAGGCTTCATCATTACGCTCATTGCCCCAAATTAGCTAGGGGTGATGTTTTCGAGTTAATCGGAAGTCATCGAAATTTCGACGAATATTTTAATAATATTTGGTACACCAAAAATTGGAAAATTAAATACTTATCAGAATTAAAATCCGACTTCGCCGTTGCGATCCTCACCCTCAAATTAGCTATGGTGAAATTTTGGGTTTTTTCCGAAGTCATCGAATTTTCTTGAATATTTTAATATATTTAAATTAGTTAGAAAAATAAGAAAAATAAATCGTCATCGAAATCAAAATCCGATTTCATCATTTTGTTTCTCACCCATAAATTATCTTGGGGTGAATTTTTGGGATTTTTCGGAGAACATTTTTAAAATATAATTTTTGAGATTTATTAAATTAATTTCTTAAACTCCATTCTTTGGCTTCTTCTTTCTTCATTGGCTGGGTGGGACCCACACCCACCCAAACTTGCGTGAGCTCCCTTTTCCTTTAGCCCCATGCTATGCTCAGCCTAGTTTGTCCCCCTATCTCCTGCCAGCCCCTCCCCTATCTCACCAAGTGGGTTGGGTCAACTCCATTCATCCCATCCATTGGCAGCCCTCTTCCCTCTATTAAGACAGCCTTTGGCTCTCAGCTCTTCCCCCCTTATTTGCCTAGCTGAAGTCCATTCCCGTTTTCCTATTCTTGTTGTGCTAGCCAATTAAAGAGAAGTTCCACAGCCCTCAAACTCTCAGGTTTCCAAGGATCCAAGAAGGAACCTCATTTGTAAGACCAAGGTACTTCTTTTTCCCTATTGAATGTATTTAATGGCTACTTCATTTTAATCTTATACTTAGTTTGCATCCTTAGAAACCTGTATTTAAGGTATGAAGTTCATTAGAGCTCATTAAGATTGTGATTTTAGGAAGATAAACTTATCCTATTTTTCTTTATTTCTGCATACCTATTTCTTTAACCCCACTATTTGCATTGATAGCTTAATCTTTTGATGCTAATTTTGGTATCAATAGAAAGGTCTCGGAAAGAGATATCCAACGATATATGGCACCGCACGTGAAGTGCTCTAGGTTGAGAGTAATTGAGCCCGAAAGTTGACCCATTGCTGTTTTCACATAAGCAAAATCACCGTTTGGCGCTCCAGCGCGCTGTAGTGCCCAAGTTGCAAATTTGGGTCTGCTACAGCACGCCATAGCCCCTAAGTTGCAATTTTGGGCCACTACAGCGCGCTGCAGCGCCCCAGTTTCGTGTAAGGTCCGATATAGCATGCCATAGCACTTAAAATTGCAATTTGGGTCTGCTATAATGTGCTACAGTGCCATAGTATCGTGTAGGGTCCACTATAGCGTGTCATAGCACTTAAAATTGCAACTTTGGTTCGCTATAACGCGCTACGGCGCTCTACGGTGCGCTACGTCACCCAGAAATATTAAAATGACCATAACTTGGTCATCTGGACTCCAAATTCAGAAATTTAAAGTGCTAGATAGCTTAAAATTTCAGTGCTTACAATAATCTAAAATAATACTTAGGTTTTGAACCTTAGAAAAATAAAAATGACCAAAGTACCCCTAACTATAATTAGATCATAACTTGATCAATTGAAGTCTAATTTGGGTCTACTCCCAGTTAAAGTACTTAGTGTGATATAGGGTAGCTATAGCTACTAAGTTTGATAAATTTAAACTCCAAATGGAAGAGTTAGTTTTTTGACCCCTCTTAACTTAGAAAAATTCTAATTTTCCTTAGAAATTCAAATGGCTATAACTAATTCATTCGACCTCAGAATTCAGTATTCTTGGACTATATCAAATCCTTGAATAGCAACCAATAGTAAATTGTATAAAAATTTAGATTTCATTCAATGCAATTTACTAAAATGCCCCTTAGGTCAAAAACCTTAGTTTGGATCTATATGACCCATTTCTTATCCAAATTTAGTGTACTTACTGTCTGTTTTCATATTAGATAGTAAGGAATCATTTGGTAGTGAAAAATCCTAATTTGGAGCCCTAAATCAAAAAGTAACTTTTTGGACCCTTAAGTAGGGGCAAAATGGTCATTTTGCCCAAAATTTAGGTTAAGTATCTTTAACTCCTAGATTATCTTCTAAGTTAATAAAATAAGTATTAAAATTGTATTAGAATCCTCTAAGTGAGTAAAATTAGCTATTAGGTCAAATTTGTTAAAATCCCTAAAATTTCTCTAAGTCATTTCCTTAGGAAATTCAACACTTCACAATAAGATTATTCCTAAGATTAAGATTAGATCATAGGATAGATTTCATTCATTGAATAATGGGGTTATTCAATAAATGAATTCTTAGTTTTATTAGTTTCTAAATTTTACAACTTATTTAGATTATTTTGTCTTTCAACATTAGATTTAGGATAGGAGATTCATCCTATTAAGTCTGATTTACTTAATAGGATTTACCTCAATCATTAATTCACATTTAGATTTAACCTAGATCTTAAGTCTTACCTTTGGGGTTATGTGATTAAGCCCAATCTCATGGTGTTTAATCCATAATCTCAAGTTTGGTAGATTTTGGATATCTTTCAGTTTAGATCGTCTAAACTCATAAATTAGGTCGTGATAATTTATATAGTCAACATTGATTAATCATATTAGGACCTAACTAGTCATAATATTTTGTAACTTATAAGGACGTACATCTAAGTTATACTCGATAGTAGGAATTGAAGATCCTGAACTTGTGTAACTTGGAATAATTAGAATGTTTAAATTAGACAATAAATGGTATTACCATGCTTAGTAGAGTCCCTTACTTACTATTTGACTTTATGCTATGCATTCATTGAATTTTGTGCTTATTTTTATTGGACATATTATATAAGATAAATGTTATTTCATGAAAATAAAAACTTAGAATATTAGGAAAATATTTGCATTTGGGTTTAATTTATGGTGGATTATGGTGCATATTTACTCCAATGATGTAACAACCCAGGTTATCACTTGGCTAAATTAAGACTAATCTAAGTCTTAATTAAGGTTCTAAGTCACTAATTAAGTAATTTAGAACTCATCTCTGAAACCTAGGTCAACTCAGAAGTCAATTGAGTCAAATCAGAAATTTTGAAAAAATTCCAAACCTTAGAAAATTGACGTTTTATTTAGACCTTAGATTAAAAATCTGACTTCGCCATTGCATTCAGAACACCCAAATTAGATAGGGGTGAAATTTTGGAGGCATTTGGAAGTCGTTGGATTTTCGTCAAATATTTTAATAATATTTAAATACCTGAAAATTCAAATAAATAAATACTCGTCGAAACAAAAATCTGAGTGCGCTATTGCGTTCCTCACCCCTTAATTAGCTAGGGGTGATTTATTAGAAATTTTTGGAATGCATATAGTTAGTTAATTTTAATTAATAAAATAAGTTTGAAAATAATTAAAATAATAATATTTTTTTAAAATAAATAACGGCGCCGTCCACTTGACCCTAACGCCGTTGCCCTAACTCTAATTCACCGTTCCATCTAACGGTTATCGCGGACCGTCCGATCAAAAGATCGGACGGTCGCACGATCGTCTTCCTCGCGAACGCCGGGGAAGGCAGCGCGTGTCCTACGTCTGGACACGCGGCGAAGCCGGCGCAACGTGGACCTCCACACAGCTCTAAACCACCGTTTAAGGACTCGTATAAGACCCCCAATGTTCCGGGTTGCTCGGTTTTCAACCCTAAAACTCGAAAGCCAGAAGTCAAATATCGACTGTTCTCTGCCGTTCAAATTGAGGTACTTCTATCTCCCGATCTATACTTCCAATTACAGAAATTATTTTTCGCATAATGATTTCATAGTTCTGATTGAACTTTGATAGGACCTGATCGAGTTGATCAGGTCTGGTTAGCCCAGATTTGTATAATTTTCAACAGTGGAAACTGTTATTTTCTTTTTGTCTCACCGAGCGTAGGAATTTAGGGTTAGGGATTACCGGAGTTGTGTGTCATCTCCGGCGGTGTTTGAGGTACCAATCAAAAGGTCTCTTCAAGACCTTTCGATCGGTATGCAGCTCGTCGTCTGGCACCGTCGTCTTCGCCTCCGATTTTCAAACCCTAGTTTCTTGCCGTTGGGACAGTCGCGTGGAGAAGAAGATCCTTCGGGACGGTCGGGTCGGCCCGGGCCCGGCTCGTGGCCCATGGCGCTTCATCTGCCTTGGTGGGGCCCGCCTCGCAGTGCGCAGCCAACAGCAGAGCGACGCGTGGCCTGTCCCGCTGTCGCTCTGACCTGTGGGACCCGCTGCAGTCTGCCCAGCCTGTAGCGGCTCGCCACGTGTCCTGCATAAATATTAAATAAAAAGTTATATATAATTATAACGTTTATATAAATAAACGAAATTATATTTATATATATATTTATAATAACAGAATTATTAAATTAAATTAAACAAAATTATTCTAATTAATTAAATGCAAAACTTTAAACGCTAATAACTTGCAAATTATACATCCAAATTATGCAAATAAATATATCAAATTGATCAGAAAAATATGAGAAATTTATTGATGCCAATAATTTTGCATTTGAACTTGTATCTAGCAAAGTGATTATTTAGGGTTTAATTTAAGTTAAATTAAATGTTACAAATCTTATTTAGCTCATAACTTTGTGTAGGTTGACCCAAATATATTGAATATGGGTCTTAAAGTGATCAAAAAATCCTAAGGATTAATTTGGTAATATTCATTTTGCTATTTGGATTAGTATTTGCCTAATCACTTTTAGGACCTAACCCTAATTACCTTAATTAGACCTAAAACTTCAATTGACCATAACTTGGTCAATTGAACTCTAAATTGAATGATTCAAATATCAATTTAAATCAGAAAAACTTAAGTATCATTAATCTATAAAGATATTTTAGATCCAATGGTTAGATTTGCTAATCACCCCTAATCACCCTAAATATTGATTAGTGAATATTAGCAAATCTAGTAATCCAAATTGAGTGATTTAAGTTTCAGAAGACTCATAGAGTCATTTAAAATCTATCTGTAAAATTGAATTAGTAGTTGAGTGATTAATTTTGCTAATCACTCACTAATCACTCCTAACTTTAATTAGGTCATAACTTAGTCAAATTAGATCCAAATTGAGCCTACCACATGTCATTGTGATCAGTGGGCTATTTGTAAACTATAGCCACTGATTTTGCTTATTTTGGATACTAATTGACAAAGTTAAGATTTTGACCATAATTAAGGATCCCTTAATTACCCTTATAACCATAAATCTTGTATTGGCCATAACTTGGCCAATACTTATCAAAATTTAGCAAATTTAGGTTCTATGGAAAGCTTAGACAGTAAAGAACAATAATCTAAAAGAAAATTTAACTTTTACTTAGTAAAATTACTAATTTGCCCTTATGAGTCAAATTCACTAATTTGATCTCATATGGCTTAATAATCAGCCAAAATTAATTTAGTTGCTGTCTAATCTTACATTAGACAGTAAGAAATACTTTCCAAAAGAAAATTTCAGAATTTAAGCCCTAGATCAAAATTTAATCTTTTGAACCCTTAAGTAGGGGCAAAATGGTCATTTTGCCCAAATTTAGGGTTTAGCCTTTAAAAGCCCTAAATTCAGTTTCTAATCACTAAAATCAATAAATAGAATGATTTAGAACTAAAATTAATCAAATCCAAGTCTAAATTAGATTTTGATTAAAATCTCAAAATTTGCTCATCAAGGAAAATTTCCTAAATCTTAAGTGAGTGTTTCTTCTTCCTAAATCATTCTTAGATCTTTCCTTAGGTCCTTATAACATTAGTTAGGATGTGTGTCTTGAGAGATACTCTTAATAATTAAGAACCTTAATTCCTAAGATTAAGAATAGATCTTAAGTAAGAATTTATCTATTGAGTAAATTGGGTTATTCAAATAGATGAAACCTTGAGTTTACTAGTTTATAGATTTTCTTAGTTTATTAAATGATTATCTGATATTTAAACTTTAGAACTAAGAATAGAAATCTATCCTAATGAATTTGATTTATCATTAAGATTCACCTTAACCTAATCCGTGAGTTTTGGGTTCTAACCCTTAGACCCTTAGTTATACCTTTAGATTAAGTGATTAGACCCCATCATCTGGAGTCTAACTTTTAATCTTTTTATCTTGATTTGGCTAATCAAGATGAGGTTGGGATGAATTAATTTACAAAATTAGGTCGATGATTTATTCACTTAAACCAAATAGTCGTCTTTTGATTTAGTTATAATTAGGACTTGGCCAGTCATAATTATCTTCAACTAGTAGGATTCGTGATTCTAAGTTACAGAATGTGTAAGAATTGATGATTCTGAAACTTATGTAACTTAGAGTTGATAGAACGAATAAAGTAGATAACAACGGATATCACCTGTGTTTTAGATAGAGTTTCTTGCTCACTTTGATTTTGATGCTTCGCATTCCTTGATTTTGAGTTTATTACCTTGAACATATATTATATACTTAAGATATTTGGTAAATATCTAATGTCAATTTTGAACATTCATAAGCAGCATTATGTTTTCTTTTCAGAAGTGGTTTGTAAGGTGTAGCTTGATTAGTATACCTCTTCGATCAACTCGTTCGGGTCGGCAACCTTTCGAGGGTTTAATGTCCGACAGTTTATGGCCATGCCTAGTCCGAGAGATAGGATGGATAGACTCTTGCCATACTGACTATAGAGTCAGGATTCTGATATGGTTATACTAATTCAAGTACACTTATATTTGGTTTTGTCTTAGCTCATCAGGCTAAGAGTTTTCAGTGATACTCAGTTCAGAGCTTATTTCTTAGCCCATCAGGCTAAAATTTGCTGAGTATGTTTTCAATTGAGTGGTTTGGACAGTTACTGCAGTTTTCAGTTTTTCAGTTACTCTTTTACTTGTATATTCTGTATTTTAGCACTATTTTACTTACAGTTTTCATGCACTTATTTCTATATAGGATGCTAGTTTTACTTACTACTTTCATATGCTCACATAGGATGTTAGTTGTTTTCAGTTTTATACTGTTCAATTTCTGTATGTTACCTAGTATAATCTGTTTGATCATAAGCATGTTTAGGTTATATTTTCTTTACAGTTTTGTTTAGTCTTTCTTTTTCTTACCTGTCTTTGTTGCAGTTGCTCGGAGGAGGTATGTGCTTACTTCCTATTTGCTTAGTTATAAACTGTAGTTTATAACTTATTACTATTCTTTTGTACGCTTTCTGCACCTTTTTACTTCAGTACTGGTTTATGGTGATATTCAAGTAACTTAATAAAATTGTTTACCCTAAAATGTGCTTAGACAATAGTCTAGCCAGTTTTTCTTTTGTTGGCTAGGGCCCTACCATTATAAAATCGATAATGGTAGGTTCAGAGTTTATTGGAGTAGCTGATCCAGTGGAGTGCTTGCTATTGGAGGAGGAGCCCGTTCCTAAAGATTTATAGCTTTAGCTTTCTTTCTTTCAGTGAGATTGAGAGTTCTTTTCAGTTCTCATTAAACTATTTTTAAATTGTTGTAATAATACATGTTTAACTTTTCTTTTCAACACTTTACTTATTCTGTATTGTTGTATTTATACTGTATGGATATATATTATATTTCTATTGCTTCCGCACTCTGAGTTCTTGTATGATCATTTAGTGATAGTATTTTTGGGGTGAATGGCAAAGTCTTTATTTAAGTTGGATTAGAACATGTGTTTAATCCAATCCTAAGTGGGGACCTGGTCATTTGGTGACCCCTCCACCGTAATCATGTTAACTTAAGGGTTAACAGGACCATGGCGGGGCAGGGCCGCCACAAATGAACAGGGGTAAGATGAGATCAGGATGATTAACACTACTCATTGAGGAGAGTGTGTTAAGCTTGGGACCCGTTCAGTCTTGCAAATGTGCTTGACTCCTCAGTTATTTCTAAAATTATCCACAGAAATAAAAGTTAAATAATTAAAAGATATTTGTATAGTATTATCTGCCTCTTCAGTCATACAATGATATATTATTGTGATATGTTTGCCATAGCTCATAAAGGCTATGGAGATGGATATATTTATTGGGCCAGATTAACCAATTCTTTATAATATGTCAGTTATACATTTCCTTCAGTTTTCAGCTCACTGTTTATTATATTGATGATATATGTTATTTCAGTCAACTGTAGATATATTGTTTTACCTGCTCAATTATATAGATATATTATGTATAAGATGCTAGACTTTACTGCTTATTATATATACTATTTTCATATTAATGTTTTAAATTAGCATATATTAATGATCATCAATATGTTTAGGTTTAGATTTTTCTTTTCAGTATTTTTACTTAATATATTGCATATGTATGCCCTACTTTGTTTAGTTTACTTGAGATGTGCTTTTACCTCAATTCTTTCTTAGTTATAAATATTACATTGATAATGTATCCTCATCCCCTTGTATGCTTACTTGCTCCTATGCTAGATAGATGTTTCATTTGGTTTAGAGTAAAATGGTAATATTAACAAATGCTTAATAAATTACTTGCCTAAAATGTACTTAGATATTTTATCTAATAAAATTTTTCTTTATTGGCTAGGGCCCTAGCATTGTGAAATTGATAATGTCAGATATTGAGCAGCTTAAGGATCCTGTACCTGAGGAGGAGCCTTACTTAGAGGAGGTGCAGCAGCTTGGACCAGAGGATATTTAGCTGCCCTTTTATATCTATTATGAGAATGAGAGTATTTTCATTTCATTTCATTAACTTTAATTAAAATATTATAATAATATAGGTACTGTGACTGTGTTTACTTTCTGTATATTATTATTTTCTGAGCTATTTCATTTTGTTTCATATCTGATGTATGGTGAATGGATGTAATGTTTATCTCATTTTGCTTCTGCATTCTGTATGTATATATAAATTTAGTGACTGATTCTCTTTGTTATTATGTGCACATCCTTACCTCAGTAGTAGATTGTGAATCTCACATAATCTAATATTAAGTGAGGGATTTGCACGAGTGACACTCTGCTCCTTAGTCTGATGATTGTGGACTTAAGGAGTGGGGCGCCACAGTTGGTATCAGAGAATTCTATAAGGTGTCAAATTGGAAATTGTATTCCACTCTACCTAATGGATAATTCTTCTGCCAATCAGTCATTAACTAAATAGATGAGTTACATCCAAACACCATGATCAAGAGTTCAAAATTATAAGAGTATGGAAATAGAAATGCATGCACAAGTAACATATCAGTAAACTAATGTGACTTAGAAAAGTACTAGACGTACAAGGATGACGGTTAGGTGGCATCACCAATGATTTGAAGATAGGTGGGAATACATTGTCCAACTTCATCGGTAGCACAAGAAGTATGTAGAAGGAGTGTCTTACCTCAAAGTTAGAATGCTGAATCAATTAATCCAACAAAGTATATTCAGGGGATACGATCACCCCGTTGCAGCCAAGGAGTGGCTGAAGCGACATATTTTGTGTTTGGAATTATTAACTGCCCGAACAACGTTAGGATCCCCATTGTATCCCGCCTCATACATGACAGAGCCAAGGATTGGTGGAGCATCACCCTACGAGCACTCACTCGTTGGTGTGAGGATTGCAAAGGGAGGTCATCTATGCGGACTTTTGTTGTGCCTTTACCGCTAGATATGCCGGATAGATCTTTTAGCTTTTATTTCTATGCTAACTTTTCCCAGGCCTTCACTGAAGAATACATAGGATATACTCTATATTTTTCCAGTTGCTACCTTTCATTATCTGATGTTTTATCTACTATTTTCAATGTTGTAGTTTCATTTTTATTTCTGATTAATAAAAGAGGTGAAATATTATGATCCCCTATTTTCTGAATTTCTGAAAGTGTGTTATTTTTGATTTAGAGTCCAGTAGAAGATAATGAATCCTAGATAGAGCCCCTCTCCTACTCCCTCTAGCACTTCCTCTAGTGAAGTAAATGCCTTACTAGAGGTGGTCAAACTTATGGTGGAATCCCACCACAAACAAGCAAAATTCAGCCAAAGACAGGCTAAGAAGGTTGCCGATGCTTAGGCCAAGCAGGCCGAGAGATTGGAGCGGTTGCTGGTAGCTTAGATAAGCCAGAACCATACCATAACCGAAGTTGCACCAACATTAAAATACTCCCATCAACATCACATTCAGTCCACAGATGGACTGCTGCACAGTTTCCTCCGCTTGAGACCCCCCACCTTCAATGGGAGTCTCTCTGCAGTTGACACAGCCACCTGGATAAAAATGGTGGAGAAGAACCTGACAAGCATAAAGTGCCCTGATTCAGAGGTGGTCCATCTCACTACCCACCTCATACAAGATGAGGCCGAGTACTAGTGGGACACCACCCATAGCACGCAGTTTGCCAGGGTACCGTTAGAGGACATCCCATGGGATGAATTCATTGAGGCCTTCCAGTCCCGCTTCATCCCTCTATCTGCCAAATAGTGCTTGGGAGACATGTTTTTGAAGTTACAACAGGGTGACTGATCTGTAGCTGCATACGAGGTAGAGTTTCGCTGCCTTGCTAGGTTTTCCACTATCTTAGTTCCTACTGAGCCAGACCGCTGCCACAATTTTCAGAGCGGCCTGCGACCCTCCATCAGGAGCCAAGTATCCCTTTTCGCATAATAGAGTTCGCGGAGCTACTTGAAACTGCCAAAGTAATAGAGCAGAACCAGGCTAGGGAAGGACCCAAGAGGATTATTGGGTCCACATCATTTCAGCAGATCCCCCCAAATGAGCTAGGGTATACCAGCTCGAGGCCAAGGTTCCTCCTGTCGATCCATTCAATGGGTGCAGAAAACTACACCCGTATGGTCGGTGTTACCACAGGAGTCATGTCTGCTTTACTTGCGAACGGCCAGGCCACGGATTCTACCATTGTACGGCTATGGAAATAATTGATGGAGATCAAATCAACCGTCCCAAGCGCCGCCAAGCCTTTGACTTGTTTTAGAAGCCTATGGCAGCTCGTCCAGCACCACCCTCTACTCCAGCTATGAGGCGCGAGACAGCTAATGTCCCTCGCCCAAATGCACCTTGACCACCTCCATGGCAGACCTATAACAACAGGCCTGCTGGCCCTGCACGTGTATACACCCTCACACCAGTTGAGGCTACTAAAGACAATCATGTGGTATCAGGTACACTCTCTCGAACCTCTTTTATCTCTACAATTACTACTTGCTTTATGTAGTTAGTAATTAATTACCTTTGCAATTAGGTTTGATTTGCATAAATAATAAACCCTGCAACATTCTATTTGATACTGGAGCTAGTCATTCCTTTGTGTCTGATGGCTGGGCAAAATCACTTAACCTACCCTTGTATCGCTTGGCCAATCCTCTTATTGTTGGGTTACCTTCTGGAACCCAATTGCCAGCTCGCCAGTTCTGCAAGTTACAAATTCCAATCGAGAATGAGAAGTATGAAGCTAAATTAGTAGTTCTTCCAATAGCCAACTTTGATGTAATATTGGACATGAATTGGCTAAGCCAGCATAACACCATTATCAACTGTACAAAGAAGAAGATTACCTTAGGAAGTGGTAGTAGGCCAGATCCTTTATTGGTAACCTTAGCACTCGAGCTTTGCTAATTAATGCTATAAAAGAAAAGAGATTGGTTCAGAAAGGTTGTGATGCCTTCCTAGTAACAATACTAGGAGAAATGAAAGAAGGCGTTTCCTTATCCGAGAACCCAGTCGTCTGCAAATTAGCTGACATTTTCCTAGAAGACTTACCCGGTCTTCCTCCTATACATGAAGTGGAATTTGTAATTGACACTGTTCCAGGAACGCAGCCCATCTTTAAAGCTCCTTACCGTATGTCACCCAAGGAATTATAGGAGTTGAATAAAAAGTTATAAGAACTGCTAGAGAAAGGTCTTATTAGGCCAAGCTAGTCACCTTGGGGAGCACTGGTACTATTCGTAAAGAAGAAAGATGGTTCCATGCATATGTGTATTGACTATCATGAACTAAATAAAGTCACGATAAAAAATAAGTATCCTCGTTGCGCATAGATGACTTATTCGATCAGTTGGCAGAAACCAAGATATTTTCTAAAATTGATCTGCGATTGAGCTATCATCAATTACAAGTCAAGGACTCAGATGTTGAGAAGACAGCCTTCAGAACTCGTTATGGACACTACGAGTTTTTAGTGATATCATTTGGGTTGACAAATGCACTTCAATATTCATGGATATAATGCAGCACATCCTTAAACCATGCCTTGATAGATTCGTAATCATTTTTATTGATGACATCTTAATCTAATCTAAGAACTAGAAAGAGCACAAAGAGCACTTAAGAATAGTACTAGAAGAACTACGTAACCATAGACTTTATGCTAAATATTTCAAATACGATTTTTGGCTCTATTCAGCAGCTTTTCTGGGGCATGTGGTAGATGCCCAAGGTATTAGAGTCAATTAGAACAAAGTCAACGCTATCCAGGAATGAGTTCAGCCCAAGACAGTGATTGACATCAGAAGCTTCTTAGGCTTAGCTGGTTACTATGGGAAATTTGTAAAGGGCTTCTCCCAGGTAGCCTCCCCACTAACTAAGCTGACCTAGAAAGCAGTGTCATTCGAAAGGTCTCCAGTATGTGAGGAGGCCTTCCAAGCATTAAAGGATGTACTATCCACCGCTCCAGTTCTAGTCCTTCCTAAAGAAGGGGTGAATTATCAAGTCTATACTGATGCCTCAGGTATAGGCTTGGGTGCCGTATTAATACAAGAAGGAAGAGTTATCGCGTATGCTTCTTGTCAGTTGAAGCCCCATGAAAGGAACTATGTAGTTCATGATCTCGAGTTAGCCGCTGTAGTGTTCGCCTTAAGAATATGGCATCACTATCTCTATGGGATTCAATGCTCAATCTTTATAGATCACCAGAGTTTGAAATACATATTCACTCAACGAGAGTTAAACTACAGACAAAGAAGGTGGCTAGAATTAATCAGTGACTATGACCTTGATATCCAGTATCACCCTAGAAGGGCAAATGTTATAGCTAATGCTCTGAGCCAACATGCCACTCTCAATGCTCTTATATCCAAGAGTCCTCTGGAAGAAGAATTTTGTAAACTGGACATCCTATCAGCACACAGTGACCAAGTGAGTTTAGTGCTCTCAATGATTAATGTGGAGCCTTCCACAGAAATGTATCCATTACTCAAACTAAAGATGATGAGTGCCTAAAATTTAAATAAGCATCGAAAGTGAGTCATACTGATATTTGATTTCATAAAGGTGCCATCTATCAAGGAGATCGCTTATGGATCCCTAAGTCCATACATCAGGAGGTACTAGTTGAAGGTCATAATTTCAGATACCAAGTTCATCCGGGGAGTTCAAAAATTTACCAAGACCTGAAATAATCTTTTTGGTGGCCAGGGATGAAGAAAAGTGTAGCTGAGTTCATCGTGAAGTGCCACGCTTGTAATTTAGTCAAGGCAGAGCATCAAAGACCCAGTGGTCTGCTTCACCCACTTAAAATTCTTGAATGGAAATGGCTAGATATATCGATGGATTTCATTATGGTTTTGCCTCGTGCAAGATCTGGAGCCGATGCTATTTGGGTAATAGTTGACGGATTAACTAAGTCTACTCATTTCATTCCAGTTTGGCAGACAGATTCAGTTGAGAAACTTGCAAAACTCTACATCAAAGAGATAATCAGGCTCCATGGGATTCCCAAGTCAATCGTATCCAACAGAGACAGTCGATTCACCTCCAAGTTCTGGCAGGCCTTGCATCAGGATCTAAGCACAACTCTAGCCATGAGTACAGCCTTTCATCCACAGACAGATGGTCAGATAGAGCGAGTAAATCAAGTTCTCAAAGACCTACTCAGATTGTGTATACTTGACTTTGCTGGATCTTGGGATGATCACCTCCCACTAGTGGAGTTCGCCTACAATAATAGTTTTCAAGCTAGCATCAAGATGGCTCCCTATGAAGCCTTGTATGGCAGAAAGTGTAGTACTCCATTGGCATGGTCAGAAATAGGTAGTGTCCAGCTGTATGGATCTAAATTAGTAGAAGAGACAAACAAGAAAGTCCAGTTGATTCAACAGCGAATTCGTGCAGCCCAGGATCGCCAGAGTAAATACCATGACCTTCATCATTGTCCTCTGGAGTTTAAAATTGGAGACTTCGCATGCCTAAAAGTTAGTCCAATTAAAGAAGTCATTAGATTTTGCATAGCTGGGAAACTTAGTCCCCGTTATGTCGGTCCGTTTGAGATAGCAGCCAGAATAGGTTCTTCCGCCCACAGACTAAACCTTCCAGATGACTTTGTCGCAGTTCATAACATATTTCACGTATCATCTCTGAAAAGGTGCCTCAGAGATCCATCTCATATCGTGCAATTCCCAGAAATTTAGATCCAGCCTGATCTGTTATATGCCAAGGAACTAATTCGAATTTTAGCCCGTGCTCGCAAGCAACATAGGAATCGTGCTATTAATATGATCAAATTACAGTGGAAGAATCATTCTCACAATGAGGCCACTTGGGAAAAAGAGTCAGATATGTGAGTTAAATATCTTAGACTCTTCGAGAATCCAGGTATTCTTTCTTAGCATTTTAAGAATCAAATTCAATTTATATTTTTATTCTTGCCTTTTCTCTCCATTTGAGTGATGTCGAGGACGGCATCGTTCTTAGGTGGGGGATTCTGTAACAACCCAAGTTGTTACCTTTATAGATTAGGACTAATCTAAGTTCTAATCTTGATCCTAAGTGTCAGTTAAGTTATTAGGAGTCAAATTCTAAGACCTAGTCCAAACCAGGAGTCAAACAAATTGAATCTTGATTTCTGAAAAAATCCAGAAATCCTGAAAATTGACCTATCTAAATTGACCTCAAATCAAAAATCGGACTTTATCATTATGCTCATTACCCCCAAATTAGTTAGGGGTGATCTTTTCGAGTTAATCGGAAGTCGTCGAAATTTCGACGAATATTTTAATAATATTTAATACACACGAAAATTAGAAAATTAAATACGTATCAGAATTAAAATCCAAATTCGCCATTGCGATCCTCACCCTCAAATTAGCCTAGGGTGAAATTTTGGGAGTTTTTTGAAGTCGTCGAATTTTTTTGAATATTTTAATATATTTAAATTAATTAGAAAATAAGAAAAATAAATCGTCGTCGAAATCAAAATCTGATTTCTTCATTTTGTTCCTCACCCACAAATTAGCTTGGGGTGAATTTTTGGGATTTTTCGAAGAAAGTTTTTAAAATGTAATTTTTGAGATTTATTAAATTAATTTCTTAAACTCTATTCTTTGTTTTCTTCCTTCTTTATTGGCTGGGTGGGACCCACAGCCACCCAAATTTGGCTGAGCCCCCTTTCCCTTCAACCCCCTGCTGTGCTCAGCCTAGTTTGTCCCCCCTATCTCCTGCCAGCCCCTCCCCTATCTCACCAAGTGGGTTGGGTTAACTCCATCCATCCCATCCATTGGCAGTCCTCTTCCCCTCATTTGCCCATCTAAAGTCCATTCCCCTCTTCCCATTCCTACTATGCTAGCTGATTAAGGAGAAGTTCCCCAGCCCTTAAACTCTCAGGTTTCCAAGGATCCATAGAAGGAACCCCATTTGCAAGACCAAGATACTTCTTTTCCCCCATTGAAAGTATTCAATGGCTACTTCATTTCAATCTTATACTTAGTTTGTATCCTTAGAAACCTGTATTTAAGGTATGGAGTTTATTAGAGCTCAGTAAGGTTATGATTTTAGGAAGATGAAGGTGTCCTCTTTTTCTTTATTTCTACATACCTATTTCTTTAACACCACTGTTTGCATTGATAACTTAAACTTTTGGTGCTAATTTGGGAATCAATGGAAAGGTCTTGGAAAGAGCTTTTCAACGGTATATGGCACCGCACGTGAAGTGCTTTATGTTGAGAGTAATTGAGCCTTAAATTTGACCCATTACTGTTTTCACACAGGCAAAATCACCGTCTGGCGCCACAGCGCGCTGCAGTACCCAAGTTGCGAATTTGGGTCCGCTACAGCGCGCCATAGCGCCTAAGTTGCAATTTTGGGCCACTACAGCGTGCTACAGTGCGCTGCAATTCCCCAGTTTCGTGTAAGGTCCGCTATAGCGCGCCATAGTACTTAAAATTGCAATTTGGGTCTGCTAAAACGCGCTATAGCATGCTGCAGTGCCACAGTTTCGTGTAGGGTCCACTATAGCGTGCCATAGCACTTAAAATTGCAATGTGTGTAAGCTACAGCGCTACGGCGCGCTACGACGCCCAAAAATATTAAAATGACCATAACTTGGTCATCCGGACTTTAAATTCAGAAATTTAAAATGGTATATAGCTTAAAATTTTAGTGCCTACAACAATCTAAAATAATATTTAGGTTTTGAACCCTATAAAAATCAAAAATGACCAAAATACCCCTAACCATAATTAGGTCATAACTTGACCAATTGAAGGCCAATTTGGGTCTACTCCCAGTTAAAGTACTTAGTGTGATATAAGGAAGCTATAACCACTAAATTTGTTAAATTTAAACTCCAAATGGAAGAGTTAGCTTGTTGACCCCTCTTAACTTAGAAAATTACCAATTTTCCTTAGAAATTCAAATGGCTATAACTAAGTCATTAAACCTTAGAATTTATTGTTCTTGGACTCTATGGAATCCTTAAACAGCAACTAATAGTAAATTGTATAAAAATTTAGATTTCATTTAGTGCAGTTTACTAAAATGCCCCTTAGGTTAAGAACCTTAGTTTGGACCTATATGACCCATTTCTTATCCAAATTTAGTGTACTTACTGTCTATCTTCATGTTTGACAGTAAGGAATAATTTGGCAGTAAAAAATCCTAATTTGGAGCCCTAAATCAAAAAGTAGCTTTTTGAACCCTTAAGTAGGGGCAAAATAGTCATTTTGCCCAAAATTTAGGTTAAGTATACTTAACTTCTAGATTATCTTCTAAGTCAATAAAATAAGTATTAAAACTATATTAGAATCCTCTAAGTGAGTAAAATTAGCTTTTAGGACAAATTTGTTAAAATCCCTAAAATTTCTCTAAGTCTTTTTCTTAGGAAATTCAACACCTCACAATAAGATTATTCATAAGATTAAGGCTAGATCACTAGATAGATTTCTTTCATTGAATAATGGGGTTATTCATTGAATAAATCCTTAGTTTTATTAGTTTTTAAATTTTACAACTTATTTAGATTATTTTATCTTTTAATATTAGATTTAGGATAGGAAATTCATCATATTAAGTCTGATTTGATTAATAGGATTTATCTCAATTATTAGTTCACATTTAAATTTAACCTAAATCTTAAGTCTTACCTTTGGGGTTATGTGATTAAGCCGAATCTCATGGTGTTTAATCCATAATCTCTAGCTTGGTAGATTTTCGACAACTTTTAGTCTAGAATGTCTAAACTCATAAATTAGGTCGTGATGATTTATAAAGTCAACATTGATTAATCATATTAGGACCTAGCTAGTCCTAATATTTTGTAACCTATAAGAACGTACTTCTAAGTTACACTCGATAGTAGGAATTGGAGATCCTAAACTTGTGTAACTTGAAATAGTTAGAATATTTAAATTAGACAACAAATAATATCACTATGCCTAGTAGAGTCCCTTGCTTACTATTTGACTTTGTACTATGCATTCCTTAAATTTTGTGCTTATTTTCTTTGGACATATCATATAAGATAAATGTTGTTGCATGAAAATAAAAACTTAGAATATTAAGAAAATATTTGCATTTGGGTTCAGTTTATGGTGAATTATGGTGCACATTTACTCCAATGGATAGTGGTAAGGTGAGATCAGGATGCTTAACACTACTCATTGAGGAGAGTATGTTAAGCTTGGAACCCGTTCAGTCTTGCAGATGTGCTTGACTCCTCAGTTGTTTCTGAAATCATCCACAGAAACAAAAATAAAATAACTAAAAGATATTTGCATAGTATTATCTGCCTCTTCAGTCATACAGTGATATATTATTGTGATATGTTTGCCCTAGCTCGTAAAGGATATAGGGATGGATATATATATATATATATATATATTGGGCTAGATTGTCCAATTCTTTCTGATATGGCAGTTATACATTTCCTTAGTTTTCAGCTCACTGTTTATTATATTGATGACATATGTTATTTCAGTCAGCTATAGATATATTATTTTACTTGCTTACTTGTATAGATACATGTATAGGATATTAGACTTTACTATTTATTATATGTACTATTTTTGGATTAATATTTTAAATTAGTATATATCAATGATCATCAGCATGTTTAAGTTTAGATTTTTCTTTTTAGTATTTTCACTTACTATATTACATATGTATGCCCTACTTTATTTAGTTTACTTGAAATGTGCTTTTGCCTCATTTCTTGCTTAGTTATAAATATTATATTTATAATGTATTCTCATCCCCTTGTATGCTTACTTGCTCCCATGCTAGATATATATTTCATTTGGTTTAGAGTAGAATGGTAATATTAATAAATGCTTAATTAATTACTTGCCTAAAATGTACTTAGATATTTTGTCTAACAAGATTTTTCTTTATTGGCTAGGGTCCTGGCATTATGAAACCAACAATATCAGATATTGAGCAGCTTGAGGATCCTATACCTGAGGAGGAGCCTTACTTAGAGGCGGTGCAGCAGCTTGGACCAGAGGATATTTAGCTGCCCTTTTATATCTCTTGTGAGGATGAGAGTATTTTCGTTTCATTTTATTAACTTTAATTAAAATGCTGTAATAATACAGGTATTGTGACTGTGTTTACTTTCTACACATTATTATTATTTGAGCTATTTCATTTTGTTTCATGTCTAATGTATGGTGAATGGATGTAATGTTTATCTAATTTTGCTTTCACACTCTGTATGTATATATAGATTTAGTGACTGATCGTGTTTGTTATTATGTGCACATCCTTACCTCAGCAGTGGATTATGGATCTCACCTAATCCAATGTTGAGTGAGGGATTTGCACGAGTGACACTCTGCTCCTTAATCTAATGATTGTGGACTTAAGGAGTGGGGCGCCACACTTTCTATTGCTTGTAATCTTTTCTATATTTTTTTATTAATGGCAGCATAAACCCTCCTTGGGGAGGGTTGGGCGTAAACATGTAACGAATCAAGAAATAAAAGTGTTTGTACTCTTCAAAAATTAGTTAATGTATTTTAATATGATCTTTTTAATTTAAATGTTGTGAAGAATGAAATGGATAAGTAAATGTTAACATGAAGATATCTTGATAAATGTCTGAATTTAAAATCATAGTTTCCTTAATCTTTCAACCCTTAAAACTCTGTACCCTTAGAATAAGTATTTATGTGGAACTTTAGATCTTGAAGGTTAGCACCCTGGATCTAGAGTTTAAACCCCAATTGGAGTTTAGCTTTAAATCCATGCATCTTAATTCTTTCTAAGATCCAGATTGGGTATGGGATATTAAAATACAATAATTAAGTCATTGATTAATTATTTAACCTTTATAGTAAACATCCCTAATTATAAATTAAAACTTATTAAGTTCTAATATTTAACTTTAAGGTTATAAATCTAGGATTATGCTTGATAGTTTGATATTAGAGATCCTAAACTTGTATAATCTCAGAGTAGATAGAACAAATTAAATTAGACAATAATAAATATCACATATATATAATAGAGTTCATGCTTACTTTAACTTTGTTGCTTCACACACCTTGTGATTGAGCCTTTTTTATTAGATATACTAGTTGGACATGTGATATTTGATGAGCATCCTATGTTAGATTTGAATTGCATAATCATCATTTAACTTTTAAATTAGAACATTCAGTTCTTCAAAGATTAGTTTAGTAGAGTGTGTTCTAATTAATCGGCCTCTTCTATTTAGTTCTTTTGTAATAGAATCAACTCGGATCCACTCATGATAGGGCTTGGATGATACATGTTTGATTCTATAGTCTCTCTCGGATCCATCCATGATATGAATTGGATGATACATGTGGGACTTTCTGCTCAGGGGCTCTGTTTGGCCAGTTTCTGTTATTGTGGTATTAACTTAGGCACATGTTTATATTTAGTTTGTTTCAGTTCTATTTTAGTGGATGCATTTAGCTAACTTATATTTTGGCATTATATTTTTGTTTTATGTACTTTCTTACAGTTCATTTCAATTTAGTCATTTTCAATTCAGTCTTACTTAGTTCTTTACATATATTAAGATGCTAATTATGCTTATTTTAGTCACTTTTCTACTTCAGTTCAATTACTTTTCTATAAATCAGCATGTATTCATATGATCATAAGCATATTAGGATAAGTTTACTTTTAGTACTTTTAGTACTTTCAGTTATTTATATGTTTACTGCCTGACCTTGTTGCAACTTCTGGTTGAGGTATGTTATCTATATACTTCATTTTTGTTTATGTATAAATATTTTATTTATATCTCCTTGTCTTTTTGTTGCTTATTGCACCTCTTAAAATGCTTACAAGTTTAGTATAATGTGATACCTTAAAATATGTAGTTTTTATTAAATCAGCTTACAATGTACTTAGACAATTGTCTAACTTAAGTTTTTTTTTTCTTGGTTGGGGACCTGATATTATGATACCGACACTGTCAGATTCAGAGTTATTCGTGGAGATAGCATCAGGTAAGGAGCTTAGCCAGGAGGAGGACCTTCCTGCTGCTGATGAGGCTTAGATAGATTTTCTTTCTTGCTTGTGAGGATAAGTGTGCCTTTCATTTTAATTCAATTCAGTATTGTAGTAATTAATGTTCTAGATGTTCTTACTTTTCTGTGCTTCTATACTAAGTTGAGATCTTGTTCTTTCTTTGCATGCTATGAAATGGATGTTATATATTATTTTGCTTGCGCACATTGATTCTTTCTTACATGTTGATGAATAGCTTACAGTTTCAGGCAACAAGTCTTTTAGCTAAGGCAGGTTGGGCTGAAACCTAACTCGCTATAGTTAGGGGATTTCCTACAAGGTGGCGACCATCTCTGTAATAATCCTAGTGTTATTACACATTAATTAGATATCTAATCGACTTAATTTCTCTTTCATTGCTCTTATAATAGTATTAAGAACCTCTATTTCAAATTTCGTGCGATTTGGAGATTATTTGGCAATTTCCAGCACATCCTATTTTCTAGATAATTCTAAGAATGCTTGTTTTATTTATACCTCATAATTAAAATCGGAGTTCACCGTTGGACTCATCGCCCCCAATTAGCTAGGAGTGGTATTTTAGAAGTGTTTGGAAGTCATCGAATTTCCCTGAATATTTTAATAATATTTAAATACTCATAAAAGTAAAATAATTAAATTGACCTCCGATCAAAAATCCGATTTAATTTTTGAGTTCTTCACCCCTCAATTAGGTAAGGGTGAATTTTGTGATTTTTCGGAGTCCGTTTAGATATTGAAAATTAAGTAAATAAATATGATACATTTAATATTTAAAACATTTCTTTTAATTACATAATATATAAATATAATTAATAATTAATCATCGGCTCCTTATTTTAAAAGCGGATATTCGTTGTTCTTGTCACAACACAGAACAACGGATCGACGAGATCAAGGCCGTCCAGTTCTATTTATTCGGATCGAACAGCTGGCCAGCTAGGCTTCCATCAGGCCATTGATTTAAGAAAGAAATTTGATGGCAGGGATCGGACCACTGTACGCCTTCTTCTTCTTTTTGCCTGCGTCGTACTCTGCCAAGGGAGGGAGTGGGTGTACGTCGCCCAGCTCCCTCTAGCTGGCCATCCCTTCCCTATTATTTGATAATTTTCATTTCCTTGAGTCTTTTCTTGTCCTTACCTATCTTCTTTCATGTGATCTGGAAGGTTGAAGATTCACTATCCCTTCTCTACCTCTTCGTGAGTTCGAGTTCTTCATCCTAATCAAAATCACAGTCACTCTTTCAGCAAAACGTAAGGTTCCATTCCCCTTACGATCATTCCATTTAGTGATTTAATAGGTAACTTAGACATATTCTGCAATATATATAGGTTTCATTTTGGAGTCGATTGTCCTGTATGTATTGACCGTGCTCAATACCTTTGTAATATAGAATAGGAGTACTGTAATTTTCTCCACTCATATTTTCTTTACTTTATTATGAAGCGAACTTCATTTCGTTTGACAGATTTCTTGAGCTTGAACGAATATTCCAAATGATATATCAATTATACTTAATTACTCAATCGTTTAGGCAGTTTCATTTCTCTGTTTACTTATGCAGGCATTTGTATTTAATTCAAAACATTATATTAATTCAATTATTATCTTTCCTTTTGTATCTTTTATGTAATGTGAATGGGTTGGATTTAGGAGGCCATTTCTGCATACCTTGGGATCACTTTCGATGAGGGATGTCGAGTCCAAGTCAAGGATTCGTGATAGGGATTTATATCTGGAATTGATCTCCATAGAAATTGGTAGAAATCGCAAGTGCAAAGATGCCCTAATCTACCTGCGTGCAATTTTGATGGAGAAGAAGGAACCTTGCTGTCCACCACCTTGAGTGAACCGGCCAGTTCATCATACATGAACCATGCCTTTTTGTTTCAAGTCATGTAGCATAGGGATCAGTCAAATTATGCAATAAGAAGAAGAATATATAATATAAAAGTGATTATGAATAATTAATGTAAAATTTATTATGCTTTTAACTTAAAATGTAATTTTCCAAAATACACAATATTATATATATTTTTTATCATAGAAATGCGTAGATTGATAATATGCCATTTAATTTATGTTTAGATGATTAAAAGACTTAATCATTATTTAAGATTAACTAATTAATTGTAAATAAATTTAAGTTTTTGCAAATGACATATTTAGATCATTTAATATCCAAATTAAATAATTAAATACTCCATTTTACTTTAAAAAAAGTGAGGAATACTAATATGAGATCAATTTTAGGTTTAGAATCCTAAGTCTCATAATGATTTTTAACTCTAATTAGGAATCCTCCCAAATTATAGAAATCTAATATTGTTCAAATTTGATATACATAGTATTATTTTTCTCCTTATGCTATAAGGATCCTATATTTGCATGTATTATTTCATTTGGGCAATAATAAGTAATTTTAGGTTTTTGGCTCCTAAATTAGGGTAATTTTTGATAATTTTATAATTTCTTAAATTACATGTTTTAGGTATTTAAACCCTAGGACAACAAATATGTCACATTATTTATTTCCTATGTCAATTTTAATTGCATGATATTGAGCTTAGTTCTATTATTTAAGATACTTGAATACTTAGTAAATTGTTTGATTCATCTTTCAACCTTAGGAGAGAAGCTATATGATTGATTCATAACTTGAATTGTAGGTGATCTTTAGATATAGTTATTATATCCATTAAGTGTAATTAACTTTAATGCTTATGTAATTATAGATTGTGAATCAATTAGGTCTAGTCTTAAGTAACTATATTGGATCCTAGCTCACCTCACCTTTAGCTGTTGAATCCTTATTTAAGTCTTTTAAGGATTTGAATTAGGAGTCCTTAATTTATTAACATAGTTTGAAAATCTTATAGGTTTCATTAACTTAAAACCTATAGTAAAGTATATAGTTTGTAACTTCCAAATCCTTTCTTTCATATTCCCTTAAATCTTTCATATTACCTTAAGCTGGATTAGTGTTTGTGATTGATTTAATCCTTCCAACTACAACCTAGCTATAGGAGTTTGGAGTATAGGATCTAAACTTCCATCTTCTTCAATTATGATAATTTCATAACCATACCATTTCCTAACTAGTTTTCTAAGCCTTGATTTAGTTAACTTATTTTAAGATTTAGGATAATGATAGGATTAATTTCATTTAGTATCATTATACTTATAAATTATTTTTTCATCTCATAGATTGAAATAAAACTATTATTTTCAAAAATAAAATTACTTTTGTTACTTACAGTTAACTTGAGATCAATATCTCTAAGTTAATTAGGAACTTAATTAGCTCCAATCATTAAATAGATCATTAAAATAAATAATTTTGAATATTATAGAGTTTGAAATTATTGAATTTTTCCTTGAATGCTTGCTTAGCTTTGAGCCTTTTTCATTTGAATCATTCATATAAGATAATGTGCATAAATAAAACTTTCACATTAAGGATTTATTATTAATGGTTAAGCCAATGGCAAGCTAATTAGGAGTAATAAGAATACCTCACATTCTCAGAGGGTGAATGTGAGTGTTATTTTGTTTTGAACCCTGCTTTCATTTACTTGTTAGATAGACGTGCTTAACTCCTTGCTTCATTCTGTATTTTCTTGCAGAATGAGTGCTTTCATAAAATAACTTCAATTTAATAAAATATAAGTTTTTTACAAACTTGTTGATTATAAGATCTCATCATAGCTTTTAAGCTATGCTATTTTTCATAGTCCTAGGCTATGTACCTCTTAGACTTATAATCTAAGATTTTCTTTAATTTACTATACTTTGCACTTTCCATATTTTTAATACTATACTTGATTTGGTTACAGTTCATTTTAGATTAAAGTGAATGTTACTTTAATTTTAATTAAATATTTATTATCTTCTTTTCCTTACTTAGCATAACTTTATTGAACATATATATGCTTCATTTTATTTAGTTTTATATGCACTTTAGTACTTCTCTAACCTATCTAGGATGCTCTTACTCTTACTTTATTTGCAGGCTAAAATGTCTAAGCTTATGAGTATTCTTACTCACTTTTCTTTTTAATTGTCATTCTTACTATTTTCCTTATTTTCTTTTCCTTATTTAAATTCTTTCATTTACTCCATGCTTACTTTCATATTATAAACTAGTTTGTGATATCCAATCAAACTTATAAAAAGCTTAACCAATCTTAAAATTTGCTTAGACTATTTAGTCTAGCCACTATTTTCTTTTTTTTTGGTTTTACCGTATCATATTTAAATATCAAAATATCATATTTAAATATCAAAATATGATAGACCAGGTGTATTTGGATGTAAGTGGAGCTGGACCAAGTGCTTAAAGTTATCTTAATTGCTTCTGTTTAAAATGTTATTTACTCACTTTTATTTTTAAGTGAGAGAGTTCTACTTACTTATTCATTAATTAATGGTATGTAATAACTTAAATTAATTACTTTGCTTTTACTTATTTTTTGATGGAATTAGATATTCTACTAAATTGCTTAGCTTGGATAAATGGATGAATAAATTGCATAAATATTTCATACTCAATCGTCATATGTAATTAATTTCATTTATCTTTACTTGTAGTATAATTGCACATACATTTCATAATTGTAAACTCATATTGTTATAGTGAATATTTCACTTTTACTCTTACTTGCAAATATTACTCTCACTTATAATTTGCAATCTCTTTAAATTCTTATTGACACTTATGATTGCAACTATCTTTTGCTTCAATTAATTACAAGTATTTCTATTCACATATTCCACTTCCTTTGCTTATAATTACAACTACACTTTACTGACATATAATTACAATTACTTCTATTCATACATTTTATTCTTCTACCATCCTTATCTTATCTTAAGACCCTCTTCATGATCCTTAGCCAAACTTATCATTTAGTATTTGCTTAGCTTTTCTCTAATTAGATATTAGATGCTAAGGTATTGCACCAAAGTTGGGTTTAATTTCTACTCAATATTGGGGTCATTATAGTCTCTATTGTAATTATTAGCATGACCACGGTGGAGACGGGATGCCACACCTCTTGAGTCTTCTGAATCTCCCCAAAGTTAGATTCCTTGAACTGCTCTAAGTTTGACATATTCAATTTCACAATGTCAGGGCCCCCCAAAAAAAATTTGTGTCAGACAATAAGTTTAAGTACATTTTAGGCTGCATATAGTATTTTTTATTCTTAACATTTTAGGAATATTATTTTGTGAAATAGTAAACAATCAGTAAAACATAAATCAACTGAATAAACTGAAAGTACAATTGTGCTAAAAATTCAATTTTAAAATAGAAACTGACAATGTTGAAAATGAAAGCAAATGTTCTAAAAATAACATACTGAAAGTAAAATTGTAAACTGAATAGAAGTATGAAATTAAACTGTAATGTATGGAAAATAAATATGCATCTAATATTGCTATATAATATACCATATATACATATAACATTGATGCCAATTGTATATAGATCCTAGTTGTTCTCCGAAACGCACCGCTAACAGCCCTATGTGTGCTACATATCACACCATTAATGATATGCTATACTTATGTAGTTCATGTTATGCAAAATGCATAAATAATTAAATAAATTAAATTCTACAAATAAAAAAGCTATCCCTTTTTGCTATTTAACTATTTATTCTGTCACATTCTAATTCAAGTACCACATTAATTAGGAATTACTCATGAAATTGTTTAATTTATTAGCTTTTGATTATACTTGACCTTAATCAATTGATTTCAATATCAAATCAAGGATCTAATTGAATTTGCCATATGTTAATTGTGCATACAGACCACTAGTGTATTCCAAGAAATGTGAATTTGGATACTTATGTTGCTTATATGCACATATTCTCAGACACAGATATAAGAGATACATATTCTTTCACACTTTATTTTCCCAAACTAATGTGTCCAAACCCTTACTCATAACACACATTGAGATTGTGATATTTATGTTTCATCCTTATTAGAATGATTCTCAAATTAAATCTTTCCTCCACCCTAGTCAAAATACAGTAATATCAGAACCCTTCTCCACTACTAAAGAGATTAGGACACTTGTGGAATTGGTAAAGGTTCTTATTGAGACATAAACTCAAGCAGCACAGAGGTCTCTGAACCCACCCAACTCACAAGTCATACAACCTATTATAGATGGATTTCTATATGCATTCCTCCCTTAAACCCTCCAACATTGAACAAACCTGGCACTCATATAGAGGCAGTCAATTGGCTGAGAATAGTTGGGAAGAACTTACTGAGCATAAAGTGCCCAAATAAATAAGAAGTTCATTTGACCACTCAGCTGCTAACTAACAAAGCATAATTCTGGTAGGGGAGTAAATTAAACTCTCGATTTGCTAGTCAAGGTATCGAAGACATTCCATGGGAAGAATTTGAGAGACATTCAAAGAAGAACTCATTCCACCATTTTCTCAAACCATCATTAAGAATGAATAAATTCAACTGACTCAAAGTGACAAGTCAGTATTGACTTATGAGATGGAGTTTAAAAGAATATCAAGGTTTGCTCTAAACTTTATTAGAATGGAAGCATCAAGATGTAATCGTTTCCTAAGAGGATTGAGAGATTTGATTAAATACCATTTAATCTCTCAATAATTTGATAGCTTTGCTTAATAGTTAGAAGGAGCACAACTAATGGAGCATCATTTGCAACAAAAGGAATAGAGAAAGAGGTCATCTCCAACACCATCAGGGATTGAAGAGAGCAAGAGGAGTAAACCACCACCACCAAAGGTTTATCAAATAACATGTCTGCAACAAATTTGACATGCACCAAGATGCCAAAGGCCCCACCCCCTATGGCAAGTGTTACTATTAAAGGAACAAGGGTTACACTTGTCGGAGACCTGGTGTAGCGCCCTATTCCATCACCACGTGCAACTGAGGTATTTTCAAGGAACAACGATAATTGGTGGTGGAACGATATGCTACTTGGGAAGGGCTGTTGAACCTTCCCTGAATAGAAGCTACTTTTAAAGTCCTACTCAAGGTAACACTGAGAGCTAATCCTTAAGATAAATGTAAAATACTTATCTTAAGTATTATATATAGTACTCACATACATTGGATTATAAGAGATAGTTTTAAATAGGAATTCAATTAATGAGTTTTAGCATTACATATATGATGATCACATCATAATACTAAGTATAAGTAGTAATAGTAACAGAGCTCGAAAGCTATAGCAGTCATCTATATCTTTCATCACAAAAGCTAAGTAAAAAAATATTCAACTAAGAAAAAAAAAATTACATCCAATGTTAAGTTATTACAGACCATTTGCTTAAAATAAAAAAATAGTAAGGGTCTCTCACTCATAACAGAAATTAAACTAAGTAGTAAATAAAAGAACTAGGTCAGCTAGTGCTCAACAAACTCCTCTTAGATCTTCTAGGAAACCCACAATGCTTGCTCCTCAAACTGTGCTACATCTGACAAATTGTCAAATCTCAAAATGCTAGTTTCCCAAGCAAAAGAAAAGAGAAAAGTACCTCATATTAGACAATAAGTTTAACACATCAAAGCTAATAAATACCTTTACAGTTTAAAAAGATTTAACATTTAAGTAAGCAAAACATTATTACAGAAAAAGCATTAAGAATATTTTATATCCTAATTTGGTTTTAAGGGTCTACAATTATTCTCGAGAGTTTAATGAGCAATCAGAGCCCTTAATCAATTAATTTGGTTATTAATTGAATTTATTATGATTTAATTGAAAATAGAATAAGGATTAAGGAATTATTTTAAATCCAACAATTGGATCTGTGATTTTATTTTATATTTAGAATCTTTGTATTTTTCTGATTCAAATGATATATTGGATTATACAATTTGGATCAGTATAGCTAAAGTTATTCAATTAATTTAATATGTATTTTTATTTAAATTAAAACTATATGATTTGATTTATTTAATTAATAACCATATAAAATATCATCCTATAATTCGCTAATAGCCGCGGCCCAAAATCAAAAGGCGCGGGTCAAGGGTTGGCCCGACCCGGACTTCATCTCTTACCTCTCGACAGCTCCATCCCAGACGAATTTCAGCGCTGAAATTCTCGGCACCCGGACGATGGTGGCAGCTAAACTCGATCCTTACACGTTCCTGGAGTCGAGACACGTTGATTGGACCAGGAAGCTGCGTCTGGGATGCACCCGATCGTCGGGGTGCTACTCGACCGAGATGTGCTAGGGGGGGACTTAGGGTTCCCTGTGAGTGAGCAATTCTCCTCACAGGAGCCACCAAACTGATGGGGTTTGATTCCTACACCATTAGTGAGGTGAGGCAAGTCAAACCCCTAAGATTTCACAGCTTGGGGCATAGCTAAATGCTGGGTCCTTACTCGGACACAGCCTCGGCTCCGCTACTAGCTTGATCGATCGATATGATCGATCTAAGCTAGCTCAAACCCTATCATAAATCACATTAGGTTTCCTAGGTGGCTATGACAGTATAGGCAACATCCAAAGGCTCATTCCAGAGATAGAATGGAGAACTGCATCGAAGAAAATCAATGGGAGAAGGTTGTACCTGAAGTCGGGGTTGCAGGCTTGGACGAGGAGAATGAAGTGCTTCCAAGCTTCCCTAGAGGTAGACGCAAGTTTGCAGGGAGTCTGAACACCAGACGGACCCTCTATCAATGGTTTTAAACTCCAAAAAATGCCAGGAATTCATTGAGATGACGGGATCTCCAACAGACCTTCAGCTAGGCAATTGGGGATTCACAGTGAGCAAAGGGACTCACTGTGAAGTCCTGAGTGTATTTATAGGCTCTAGGGAGTCGTAGGAGTGGAGACCAGGGCTCGGGGATGGCAGGAGGCTCGGGCCGAAGGAGAGGCTGGGTTCTTGTGGCGCCCACCACCCTTAATCCGCCAAAGGATTAGGTTAAGGGTGGGGTGTCACTCTGGCTAACCCCTCACTTATCATTGGATTAGGATAGTCTCTACAATCTACCTGATTAGGGAAGGATTAACACAGAATCAAACTAACAGTCACTATATAAGTAAATAAACAGAGTGCGGAAGCGATTTAAAGAAATGTAAACCATCCAAGCATCACAGTGTAAATAAGAATAATAGACTCAGAATATAAGCATAAAATCCAATATATAGTCAATGGTACCTGTATTATTACATAATTTAAAATGTTTAAATAAAAAAAAAGAATGAAAACCACTCATTCTCACTCGAAGTATAAAGGGACTAAACGACAGCTTCTTCTGCGAGCTCCTCTTCGGGGTAAGGCTCCACACATAACTCCTACTCATCTAACTATAAGGAGTCTGCCATTGTCAGTTTCACAATGTAGGGTCCCAGCCAAAGAAAAGAACAAAATCTGGTTAGACAATTGTCTAAGTACATTTTAAGCTGATGAATTATTATAAGTGTTAAGTAATATCACCATTTGACAATATCTAAGCAACATATATATATGAAAAGAGCAGCAAGCAATACAAAGAAGCAGGGAAGCTATAAATTATTATTTATAACTTAAGCAAAGAAAAGGAAAGAGGCTGAGACATGCCTCGCATACAAACTAAACAAGGAAGGGCGTATAAATATATGTAACTAAACAAGTGCAGTAAGGAAAATTCTATATCCTAAACATGCTGGTGATCAACAGAAAATATGCTAATTAAAATAAATAAACAACTCAGCAGTGGTAAGTACATATAGCAGCAAGATTCTAACATCCTATATATGTATATCAAGTAGTACAAGAAAATAGCTGACAGAATAAGAATACTGAAAAGTAAGTAACAACAACTGCATATAAAGTCACACGTGCATCGTCTGCCATACAGAAAAGAGCTACTCAAGCCCATTGAATACCAAAGAAGCTTAGCACCATCACGGTTAAGTCATAAACTGTGTACCCCTAGCGACATAAGAAGGCTAGGCATATAAGCACACAAAGCAAGCGAAGGGTCTTAGCACCAGTACGGTTAAGGCCCAACTATATGCCCCTAGCAACATACGAAGGCTAGTAAACTAAGCATACAAGGCAACCTTAACACCAGTACAGCTAAGGCACCAACGGTGTACCCCTAGCGATATAAGGAGGCTAGTAAACTAGGCACACAACAAAATGGATCTTTTCCCTAACGACATAAGGAGGCTAGGCAATAAGGATATAACTGAGAGGCAGCTCATAAAATCATTATCTTTTTATAAATCACTTTAATATTTTCACAAGAAATCTAAGGAGTCTCCATATTTTCCTAACAGTTTATTCATGCATCAAATATCTTATATGACATGCTCAAGGAAATATGGCACAAAAATCAAGGGATGCATAAGCAACAAAGTATCAAATAGAAGCAAGAGACTCTACTAAATATGGTGATATTATTTGTTTTCTACTTAACCATTATAATTATTCTAAGTTACACAAGTTCAGGATCACCGTTTTCCTACTATCGAGTGTAACTCAGAAATTCGTCATTACAAGTTAAAAAAAAAGGATTGGAACTGATCAGGTTCCAATCTAGTTCAATCAGATAGACGACTATGAGTTAAATCAATAAATCATACGTCTTAGTTTTGTAAATTTAGATGTTCTAACTAAGATTTGATCAAGATCTTCTATACCTATAGATTATGGATTAAACACTACGAGAATTAGGTTTAATCTCATAATCCAAAGGATAAGACCTAAGGTCTAGGTTTTATTCTATAAGTGATATACTAGTTATGGCAAATCCTATTAAGTAATCAAATATAATAGGATGAATCTCCTACCTTAAACCTAAGGTTAAAAGATAAAATAATCAGAACGAGTTGTAAAATAAAAGAAGATCTAGAAACTAATAAACCAAGGTTTCACCCATAAGGTAACCCAATTTATCCAATGAATGAACTCTAACCTATGATCTAGTTCTAGTGAATTGCTCCGGTCATCGGAGTGAGAGTGGCGCTCGCTCGTACTCGCTTCTCAGGAAAGGTCCTTAAGGTGTAGTGCTTTTAAGACTTAACAAAAATTATTGGAATCTAACTTAAGAGTTGATTTCACTCACTTAATTGATACTAAGAAGATTATAACCTTGGTTTAAGAGTTTTGAAATGTAAACTAGAGGTTAAGAGTATATAGTCCAAACTTAGGGCAAAATGACTATTTTGCCCCTACCTTAAGGGTCAAAAAGTCAACTTTTGATTTACAGGTCAAAATTGAATTCTTTTAGTTCCAATTGGTTCCTTACTGTCTAACTTGAAGATAGACAGTAAGTACGCCTAAATCGGGCGAGAAACGGTCAAGTTATGGCTAAAAAAAGGCTAGGGGTAATTTGGTCATTTAACTAAATTTCTAAGGTTTGGATCTTAAATATTATTTTAATATAATGATGACATTAAAATTTTAGGCTAGTTAGCATCTTGAATTTTCCAATTTGGAGTTGATGTGACTAAGTTATGGCTGTTTGAAGTCTAAGGGCATTTTGGTCATTTTTAACCAAAGTCAACTCTAAGTTCTAGAGTTGATTTTTTGTCCTGATGTCCAAATGGGAAAACTAATACTACCACGGTGATGGGGCCGCTCTCCTGAGCATTTTAAGACCCATATTGACTATGTTTCGATAATCGGGTAAAAAGTTATGGGGTTTTAAAGAGGTCCTAAAATGCTACCTCATTATACGTACCCCGAAACGAAATTTTATATTATGTCATTTGATTCTAAATATTTTTCTGAGCATTTTAAGACCCATATTGGCTATATTTGGATCATCCTACAAAAAGTTATTAAACTTTTAAGTTTTATTATTCAAAAATATAATTTGAATTATTTTACTATTCATTTATTCAAATTGAATTATTTTACTGTTCATTCATAAAGTTTTTATTTAATTACTCACTATTTAATTATTAATTAATTAATTAATTAATTTTACTGTAGCAAAGTAATTAGTGCTAATTACTGCTTAATTAATCTTAATTAATCTCTAATTATATCTAATTATTTAAATTTACTGTTCATTCCTAAAGTTTTTATTTAATTAATCACTGTTTAATTATTAATTAAATAATTAATTAATTTTACTGTAGTAAAGTAATCAGTGCTAATTACTGTTTAATTAGTATTAATTATTTGTTAATATTAAATTAAATATAATTAATTAGGTTTTACTATTCAAAAGTAATTAATTATCTTAATTACTGTTTAAGATTTAATTAACAGTTAATTAATCCTTAATTAATCTTTAATTATAATTATTTAATTAAAGTTACTGTTTAAAAGTAATTAATTATCCTAATTACTATTTAGGATTAAATTAACATTTAATTAATATTAATTAATCCTCTAATTATTTTTAATTAAATAAAGTTACTGTTCAAAAGTAATTAACACTAATCCTGGGTTAATTAACACTAACTGTAATTAATTAGGGCTAACAGTAATTAATTAACACTAACAGTAATTTAATTAATTTTTAATTAACTGACAGTGGGCCCCACTGACACGTGGCACTTCCAGAGGCTGCCATGTGGCACTATGGTCCCCACAGGTTGCTGACTCAGCTCGGCTGACTGGACAGTGGGCCCACCTGACACGTGGCACTGCCAGAGGCTGCCACGTGGCACTGTGGGTCCCACGGGCTGCTGACTCAGCTCGGGTGACGGGACAATGGGCCCACCTGACACGTGGCACTGTGGGTCCCACGGGCTGCTGACTCAGCTCGGGTGACGGGGCTGTGGGCCCCCACTTGACACGTGGCGGGCCCGAAGGCTGCCACGTGGCACTATGGGTTCCACGGGCAGCTGACTCAGCTCGGGTGACGGGGCTGTGGGCCCTACTTGACACGTGGCGGGCCCGTAGGCGGCCACATGGCTGAGTGGGCCCCACCCGCGCTGACGCGGACCCGACCCGGACGGGTCAGGCTCGGGTCGACCCGGCCCGGCCCGGAAGCGCGACGCTTCGCCTTCCGGGGGGTTCGGCGGACCGAACCCAGTCTGCTTCAGGGACCTGGTGCGCCCGATCGGGTTGGTTTAACCCGATCGGAACGGTGGATGTGAAGATGACATCCTAATCTACATATCCTACAATTTTTGTAATGATCGAACGGTAAACGAGGGAGATCGGGGTACCTGAAGTTCGGATCGGCGAAGGTTTCGGCGGAAAAATAGGGCTGATTTCGGGGCTTGATTCCGGCTCGATCCGGGCTCCGTTCGGTGTAAACTCAGAGCCTAGGGGTAGGCCGAGGTCTTATAGACCAGATGGCGACCTCGTCGAGGTCTGGATGTGGCCGGATTGGCCAGAAAATGCGACGGGCCGCCGCGTGTCACACGGGCGGAGAGGGCGAGGAAGACGTCTCCGGACCGTCGGATCTGTGCGATCGTGGACGGTCCGGATTGCTCCAGACCGCGTGACGCGGATCGCGGCCGAGAGCCGTTGGATCCGCGCGCGATCGGACGGTCCGGATGGATCCGTCTGATCTGACGGCGCCGTTAACTGGAGTTAACGGCGTCATACGGCGCCGTTAATTAATTAATTAATTAAATTTTTTTTTTTTTAAAACATTTTCAGAAAAAAAAATTTTGAACATATTTTTCCTAACTAATTTGGGGTCAAGGAACGCAATGGTGGTGTCTGTTTTTTGATCGGAGGTCAATTTAAATAGGTCAATTTCTGAGGTTCTTGAAATTCTCAAAATAAAGATTTAATCTGTTTGACCTCTGGTTTGGACCGGATCTTGGTAGTTGACTCCAAATGACCTAATTAGCACTTAAGATTATGTTTAAGACTTAGGGTTAGTCTTAATCAATCATGATAACAACTTGGGTTGTTACAATTCTAATGGTCATGGGCAATTTAGGGAGTCCACTGTCGGCAGGAGGTCGCGATAAGGGCAGAAGGGGAAAATCCATGGCTTTCCCGTACTGCCACGGGGGTTAGGATATGCTGGGCTGTGGGGGGGGGGGGGGGGGGGGGGGGCTAATGCAGACGGGGCGAGGCTGCATCTCCTACCATACAATGCTTCATAAGGAGCTATTCTAATACTGGCTTGAAAACTATTATTGTAGGTAAACTCCACTAATTGAATGTGATCTTCCTAGGAACCGATAAAATCGAGAATACAGAGTCTAAGCAAATCTTCCAAAACTTGATTCACCATTTCAGTCTGACCATCCGTTTGAGAATGAAAAGCTGTACTCATGGCTAGAGTAGTACCCAGATCTTGATGCACAGCTTGCAAACACTTAGAAGTAAATCTACTATCTCTATCGGATATGATTGATTTCAGAATCCCATGCAATCTGATAATTTCCTTGATATAGAGTTTTGCTAACTTCTCTACATAATCAGTTTGATGGATAGGAAGAAAATGCGCTGATTTAGTCAAACGGTCTACTATCACCCAGATTGCATAGGTACCAGATTTAGCGTGAGGCAATCCCATGACAAAATCCATAGATATATCGAACCACTTCCATTCAAAATTTTCTAATGGATGCAGAAGACCACCAGGTCTTTGGTGCTCGGCCTTTACTAGATTACAGGCATGGCATTTAGCCACAAAGTCGGCTACATCTTTCTTTATATCGGGCCACCAAAATGATTGCTTTAGATTCTGGTACATCTTCGAGTTGCTTGGGTGAGTATGATACCCAGAATTATGGCCTTCAATTAACACTTCACGATGCATGGACTTAGGAATCTATAATTGATTACCTTGGTAAATTACACCATTCCGCAAATGCAGATCATGACGAAGACCACCTTCAATATCTATCTTAAACTTTAGATAATCATCGTCTTTGATCTGCGAGATAGAGACATCTCCGTGGAAAGTGGGTTTTGCATTGATATTTACTAAAAGAAAACTTAGCATATCACCACTAACTGGAGAAATTTCTTTTCCAAAGGACTGGATGTGATCATAGAGGATAAGGTAGCATGACGACTAAGAGCGCCACCACATTTGCTTTTCTTGGTGATATTGAATACTAAGATCATAATCGCTGATGAGTTCTAACCATCTTCTTTGGTGGCAATTCAATTCTTTTTGAGTGAAGATGTACTTCTAGCTTTGATGATCGCTGAAAATTAAACATTGCATTCCATACAAATAGTGATGCCATATTTTTAAGGCAAAGATTTCAGCTACAAGCTCGATATCATGAACTGGATAATTTTTCTCATGGGGTTTTTGTAACAACCCAGGTTGTTACTAGAGTTATTTAAGACTAATTTAAGTCTTAATTGAGGTTCTAGTACATTAATTATGTCAATTAGAACTTATCTCTAATATCTAGGTCAAATTTGAAGTCAACTGAATCAAATCTGGATTTCTAGAAAATCCCCAAAATCCTAAAAATTGACTTTTTATTTTGACCTCGGATTCAAAATCTGACTTCGCCATTGCGTTCACCACCCCCAAATTAGTTATGGGTGATGTTTTGGATGCATTTGGAGGTCGTTAGATTTTTGGCAAATATTTTAATATTATTTAAAAAGTCCGAAAAATCAATTAATTATATACTCGTCGAAACGAAAATTCGAGTGCGCCGTTGCATTCCTCATCCCTCAATTAGCCAGGGGTGATTTATTGGAAAGTTTCATAGAACAATTAATGAGTTGGATTTAATTAATTAAATTGTTCAAAATAAATTAAATATTAAATTTATTTATTAGCTGTTAACGGCGCCGTCAACTAGAACGTAACGACGTCGCTCTAAATTTAATTGCACCGTTCAAATTGACAGTCTTCGCGGACCGTCCTATCGAGGGATCGACGGTCATGCGATCATCTCTCTCGCGAGCACCGAAGAGCGCAACGCGTGTCATGCGTCTGGACACGCGGTGAAGCCGATGCCAGGTGGACTCCCTACCGCTCTTAGCCATCGCATTAGGGCTAGTATAAGACCATTAGGACTCCTGCTTCGCTCGGTTTCAAACATGAAGTCCGAAACCTATCAATCAAGCTTCGACCCTTTGCTGCCGTTCGTTTGAGGTACACATCCACACCTTCGATCTTCAGCAAAAATTGCATCTAAAGATTCGTTTCTTAATTTCATATGCTTGATTATCCATCTATCGATCTTGATTGAACCAAAACGTAATCGATCGGCATAAAACTGGCTAAATTATACAGTACAAACCGTTACTTACATTCGTCCCGATACGGCACATTAGGGTTAGCCATTTCCGAAGCGGTGCCTCATCTCTGATGATGTTCTGGGTACCGATCGAAAGGTCTCTTCAAGACCTTTCGATCCAGGTAAGGGTCGGCCTCCACCGGTGTCGTCTCGGCCGTCAAAATCGAAGCCCTAGGCATCGGTGTCCGTAGTTGTTGCGGATGGCCCGAGAGAGTTTTGGGCCGGACCGGGTCGACCCGGGCCCGACCCGAGCCCTGCGTTGCATCGGCTGCATTGATGGGACCCGCGGGGTGAGGTGGCGTACGTAGAGGCCACCATTTATAATGTTGTGGGGCCCGCCGCTGTCTTAATTAACAACGGCAGTGGGACCCACATAGGCTGTCTGGACCAGTGGTTTGTGCCACGTGTGCGTAGGGCCTGCTTCCGTCTCTTCCTGCAGTCAGATGCAGAGAAATAAATAAAATAAAATAACATATAATAATAATTGTATTTTTTAATAAATAATTAATTAAGTATGTATATAAACAGATACCAATTTAATTAGTAACTACATAAACATATTTATAAAACTAATAAACAGAAAAATAGACATAAATAAGTGATAATATAACTTTGTGTATTATCTATACTAGACAACTTTATTCAAATACAGAATTAAGATTAAATAGAAATATTTAATTTCAACATATTAATATTAGTTAATTACCAAAACTTTAAATTTAAATATCTTAGTCAAAACATATCCAAATAATGAAATTAAATATTCTAAATTAATAAGCAAAAATCAAGGAATAATCTGAGATTATCAAATTTAAATTTTGATAAGTATTTAACATAGTAACATTTAGGAGTACTAAATAATTCAAATTTTGTTACAAGTGTTCAAATCACTATAACTTTGCAACCATTAATCTAAACATACCCAATATGTGTCTTAAAATACTCACAAAACCCTAAAGAATAATCTGAGAATGGTCACTTTGCTGTTTGAATTAGTTTGAGCCTAATGACGCTTAGGACCTAACCATAATTAGCCTAATTTGACCTAGAACTTCAAACAACCATAAGTTGGTCATCTTAGCTCCAAATTAGGTGATCCAAATATTAATTTAGAACAGGAAAACCTAATTAACAGTAATCTATAAAAATATTTAAGATCCAACGGTTAGATTTGCTAATCACACACCCCTAATTACCCTAAAACTTGATTAGTAAATATTAACAAATCTAATAATCTAAATTGGACAATTCAAATTTCAGAGAACTCCTAGAACATATTAGAACCTAACTATAGGGTTGGAATAGTGATTGGGTGATTAATTTCACTAATCACCCTAAACTTTAATTAGGCCATAACTTAGCCAAATGGAATCCAAATTGAACCTACCACTAGTCATTAGAATCAGTGGATCAATTGTAACATACAGCCACTAAAATTATTCAATTTGGACACCAAATAACAAAGTTAGAATTTTTGACCCTTAATTAAGAATCCTTAATTACCCTTTCAATCCTAAAACTTGTATTGGTTATAAGTTAGCCAATACACATCAGAATTGAATAATTTTAAGTTCTATGGAAACCTTAGGGCATAACCTACAGTAAACTAACATAAAATTTAGGTGTCATTAAGGTAAAATTACTAAATTACCCTTATAGGTCAAATTCCTTAATTTGACCCTATAAGGCTTAATTCTTAACCAAAATTAATGAACTTACTGTATAAACTCATATTAGACAGTAAGTAATCATTTCACATTATTAAAATCTAGAATTAACCCCTAATTCATAAAGGTGAAATTCAGAACCTTAAGTAGGGGCAAAATGGTCATTTTGCCCAAATTTAGGGTTTAATATTTCTAAGTCCTAAATTCATTCCTAAATAATAAGATATAGTAAGTAAAGTGATTTAGACTATAATTTAGATAAATTCCAAATCTCAAATTAGAAATTCAAAGAAAATCCTAAATTTAGTTTTAAGTAAAAATCTTAAGTAAAATAAAGATCTTTAATTTCCTTTGAATTTCTTAGATCATCCTTTAGATCTTATAACTTTAGTTAGGATGTGTGTCTGAATGATATTCTTAGTACATAAAGAGCCTTAATTCCTAAGATTAAGATTAGATCTTAGGTTAGAATTCATCTAATGGGTAAATGGGTTACTCATTAAGGTGAAACCTTGCTCTTATTAGTTTATTAGATTTTTCTTAGTTTATTAATTGATTATTTGATCTTTTAACATTAGAATCATGATTAAAAATCTATCATATTGAACTTGACTTAATTCAATAGGATTTGCCTTAACCTTTAATCTGTGAGATGGGATTAAACCTTAGTCCTTAGGATAACCCTGTGATTAAGAATTAAACTTCATTCTTTGGAATTTGATTCTTAATCCTTTAAATCTTGATTTGGCTAATCAAGATTTAGTTTGAAATTTATAAAATAACAAAATAGGATGATTGATTTACTTATTTAACCTTGTAGGCAACTTCGATTTATTTATAATTAGGATGTAGCTAATCCTAATTATGTTTAACTAGTAGGTTCGTGATTCTAAGTTACAGACAGTGTAGGAATTGAGGATTCTAAATCTTATGTAACTTAGAGTAGTTAGAACGTTTAAATTAGAAACTAGGTGATATCACAAAGTTTGAGTAGTGCTAAATTATTTCATTAATTTGAATTGCCATGCTTTCCTTATCATTTGAGCCTTTTATACTTTTGGACATACTTAACATTAATACTTAATACATACTTTATAATATACTATGAATTTCAATCATATATTATATGCATAATTTTAAAAGAAACATTAATAAACAACATAATACTTGTGGCTTATATTTTACTTAGCCTGCCACTTAGTATGGCTTTACTTTAGGACTGCTTTTGCCTAGGGAATTTCCCCTATGGTACTTTACTTTAGCATTGGGATGTTTCTCCTATATGCTCTTTAGATACTTTGTAGATTTTACCTTAGGATATGGTATGTTTCTCCTAGATGCCTCTTTGGTGGAACTTACTTTAATCTGGGATGTTTCTCCTAGATTACCAGATAGACTTTACTTTTTGGTAGACTAAGTAAGAGTATCTCACACGTACAACACTTTAATCTACATTACTTATATTTACTTTTCAGACTCTTTATAATTACTTTACATATTTTCTTTACACTTCAGACTTACTTCACTTTACCATTTCAGTACACTTTTCTTTCTTTCATATTTTTTTTATTTTTTGCAATTCCTTTATATTTCAAAACTTTCTGTATGTCAGCTATTTTATTTACTTGAGAGCATGTTAGGATGCTAATCTTATATTTTCAGTACAGTACATTTACTTATTCTATAACTGGCATATTAGTTTGATCAGATTCCTTAGGACTTTTCTTTGTACTTAGTAGATTTACCCTTGTACTTTACTTACCTTGTTTTGCAGCCTGAGTTGAGGTATGTTTCTACCTCATAACTTGTTCTTTCCTTTCTTTATGCTTTACCGCTATGTTTTGCTTAATTTCAAGTTGTGATATCATTAAAATACATTAAAATTCATTACCTTAAAATGTACTTAGACATTTTGTCTAACAAGATTTTTTTTTTATTGGCTGGGGCCCTACCATTATGAAACTGATAATGATAGATTCTGAGCTTTTTGAGGAGATTGAGCCTACTGAGGAGCAGATCCAGGAGGAGGTCCAGACTACTGAGGGACCTTAGTCTACTTATTAGATTGCTTTACTTTACTTTTACATTGTGAGGGTGAGTGGCTCTTTTCATTTCAGTTCTTAACTTTAAATGTTTGTAATAATACAGAACTATTTGTACTTTACTTTCCTGCATTGTATATATTCTGAGCTGGATATCTTTATTTTATAGTATGGATATTTACTTCAGTTGATACTTTTCTTCTACACTCTGATACTCATTAAGTGATTGTTAATCTTTACCTTATTTAGAAAAGCACCTCTTTTTCCTTAAGATTGGATTGGAGTCTTAAATTCCAACCTAGTGTTAAGTATGAGATGTGCTTAGTGACGACCACTGCTTAAGCCTTATGATTAGAAGGGGCGGCCACCACAGTTTTAACTGACGAGAGGCGTAAGCGATTACCTTACCCTCTTGCATTAATACACAACCTAGACTAATTCCAGAGGCATCGGTGTATACCTGATAGTTTAACCCTTCAGTGGGCAGAACAAGGACTGGAGTGGTGGAGAGTGCATCCTTCAGTATTTGAAATACATCCTCGCATTCAGTACTACATATGAACGGAACGACTTTTTGGGTTAACTTAGTCAAAGGCGAAGCGATCTGAGAAAAGCCTTTAACAAATTTTCTATAATATTCAGCTAATCCCAAGAAACTTTTAATATCGGTAATAGACTTAGGTTGAACCCAGTCCTGAATAGCGCTCACTTTACTCTGATCTACACGAATTCTGTGCGCATCGACTACATGTCCCAAGAACGCAATGGACTTAAGCCAAAATTCATACTTAGAGAACTTATCATACTATTGACGTTCACGTAGAGTTTCTAGCACCAATCTCAGTGTTCTTCATGATCTTCCAAGGTTTTAGAATAAATGAGGATATCATCGATAAAGACGATCACAAATTTGTCTAAGTATGGCTTAAGAATTCGCTGCATCAAATCCATGAAGATTGATGGCGCATTAGTGAGTCCAAAAGACATCACTAAGAATTCAAAGTGGCCATAACGAGTACGAAAAGTGGTCTTTCCTACATCGTCTTCTTTTACATGCAATTGATGATATCCAGATCTTAAGTCGATCTTGGAGAATATGACAGCTCCGAATAGCTGGTCAAATAAATCATCAATTCTAGGCAATGGGTATTTATTCTTTATAGTGACTTTATTTAGTTCATGATAATCTATACACATACGTATAGATCCATCCTTCTTTTTCATAAATAAAACTGGTGCACCCCAAGGAGACATACTTAGCCTAATAAAGCCCTTACTCAAGAGCTCTTGCAATTGCTCATTGAGCTCTTGAAGTTCCTTAGGTGCCATTCTATAAGGTGCTTTGGATATAGGCTGAGTATCAGGGATTAATTCAATAGAGAACTCCACTTCTCTAGAAGGAGGTACCCCAGGTAGATCTTCCAGGAATATGTCGACGAATTCTTTAACTACTTTACAGTCAGAGAGAGGGATACTTTCTTTTGTTTCACCAATCATAGTGACTAAATAAGCATCGTAACCCTTACTGATCAACTGTTCGGCTTTAATTGCATTTATCAATGATAACTGTGTACTTGTTCTTCCTACAAATGTTTCAGACTTGCCCTGGGAATGGAGAGTGACCTTCTTAAGGCAGTTTATCATGGTGTTATTGTCATTAAGCTAATTCATCCCAAGGATGATATCAAAGTTTGCTAATGACAAGATGATTAATTTAGAGTGAAATTCCTGACCATTTATTGGTATTTGGATGTTACAAAACTTCTGAGCACTTAGTTGAGCTCCAGATGGGAGTCCAACACTCAAAAATTTAACTAAGTTATATGAGTGTAGCTTAAGGATGTTGGCAAATCGTTCAGAGATAAACAAATGACTAGCACTGGTACCAAATAATACGTTACAAGGCTGGTTATTGAATTAGAGAGTGCCTAATTCATATGAATATATATTAACGACTTGTAAGAATTTAAAGTACCTAAATGCAATTGTCGAAAGAGGACTTTAGAGATGTGTACCTAAAACCACATTATTATCCTCTGCGTCTTTGATAGGTGTTAAGGCATAGACTTGCGCAGGACCAGCCGGACGATTGTTGGTCTGCCTCCTGAGATAGTTCTGAGAGTTAGGAACTGGTGACTGTGCTGGAGCGACCTTAGATGCAGGTGTTGGCATTATAGCTAGATTTGGTTCTCTCCGGTTCAGCGGAGTTGCTCTGAACACTTGCTTCTTCTGATAGGGCTTTATTGGAACTCCATCCAATATTTTTGCGTGGTCACAGTGGTAGAACATGTGGTCTGTGCGCCCATAATTGTAGCACTTCTGGCCAAAGTGGTAACACTTGCCATACGGATGAGGCTTGGCACAGCTTTGAAATTGTTCGACAGTCGGTGCAGCTTCTAGCTGATAGACCTTCGCATAATTAGATCAGTGTCTCTTGAAGTTTCCCTGCGGGTTTAGAGTCATTTGTGCTTTTCATTTGAGATCCCCTTCAGATTGGTGATTCTCAATCACTTTAGCTGTTTCCACTAGCTTGAAGAAGCTAGTCAGGTAGAGCGGCACGATCTGATTCTTCAATGAATCTCGGAGTCCACAGAGAAAGTGGTGGCACTTAGCTGACTCAGAATGAGTAACTTCTGGCGCAAAGCGAATCAACCTACGAAATTTCCTTTCATATTCAACAACCGAATGACTCCCTTGAGTCAACCTTATAATTGTGTCTGCAATAATGTTTTGTGTAGATGGGGGAATGAATTCAGTTTTGAAGGCTTCGATGAACTCAACCCATGGGATTTCCTCCAATTTGTAGTCAGCGAATTAGTGTTTCAGACTTCTTCCCACCAATATTCTGCTTCCACATGAAACAAACATGTAGCGTGACAGACATCCTCTGAGTTCGAAATCTTCAAACTAATGAGATCCCTTTCCACGGCTTTCAGCCAGTCGGCTGTGTCCATTGGTGACAGGTTCCCACCAAAGGTTGAAGGTCTTAACCTTAAGAAATTATGAAGAATATTATCCATCGAGTGATGGAAAGAAGAAGCAGGTTGTGGGGCAGGGACAACAACAGTGGCTGGAACAGAAAGATCACTCAGCATCTTCTGCATGACGATAGCTTGTTTGGCTTGGTTCTCCAGCAAGGTTGCTACCATTGCCCACAAATGAGCCACTTTGTCAGTAGAACTACTGGATGAAATAGTGTTCTTGATAGGAGTAACAGTAGGTGGTGATCCAGGATTCATTCTCTTTAAGTAATACAAACCATGTCTTAGAATTTTATTGAATGAAAATAGTTGATAAATATCAAAAACTTTCATTACTTACTGAAATAAAGGATTACATAAGATTTAGAAAATGTCAAGAAGCATATTCTACTAGAATCATGTAAGCCAAAAGATAACACTTATCCTAACTAACACTCAGATATCCTTATTATACTCAGCCCTAAAAGCCATACAAAAGTCTTCAAAAGTCACTTCCTGACGCTTCCTCTTGAGCCTCCTCATGGTATCGTACCACCAGACTCCTGCACAATCCAGCATTAGATCTATCACAATGTCCACGTAGAGTGACTCGGGACACTCTATATGTATCAAGATTGATTCCACTCGGCTTAACCATTCCTTTGCGTATATAGGAAAGTCAAGCCCTTAATACACTGCTTGATGTAGAAGCTTGTCCAAGACCAAGGTCCCTCTTGTCAAAACTCCTTGAATCTGCCAGTTACTCTCCTATCTCCATTTGAAATTATAGTTCCAAGCTAACTTGAAGGCATGTAGATAGTAGTCCACATCAGACTCTCTAGAATCCATTTGACTCTAAGGAAAGAATTTTATTAGGTTTTTATTAGACTCAAGATAACTTGATTGTTAGGATGTAAGTATTTTTCCTCTACATTTTTCATAGAGTTACTGATACTACTATATTATGGATGCTACATATATTGATGTTTGCAATTCAAAAGAACAGTTCATTAGGTAGAAAGGAATCATAGATCCCATTCTGACATCCTATGGTGTTCTCTGATACCAACTATGGGGTCCCCCGTACTAATGGTAAAGAGTACGATACTCCAACTGTGGCAAATCCCCAACTTAAGTAAAGTCGGGTGAAACCCAACCTGCCTTAAGCCAAAGACTTGTCACCTGATGCAACTATAAATATACATCAATACATATCAAAGTAGCAGAAGCAGAGAATAAAATGTAACATCCACATGCATAACATAATATATAAAAATATGGAAACAGTAGTAGTAACTCAGAATAAGTGCAGAAAGTAAAATACAGCTAGAATTTAATTATTACAAATTGAATTTAAGAGAAAATATAAAGGTCTCTCAATCTTACTGAAATAAAAATGCAAAATCTATCTAAATTACAACAGAACGATCCTCCTCCTGGACTGGCTCATCTCATGCAGCACTGCCCACGAATAAGTTCGAATATAATAATTATCAGTATCACAAATGCCAAGGCCCCAGCTAACAAAATAAAAATGTTATAGTTAGACAATTGTCTAAGTACATTTTAGGCTATTTTAAATGAACTGATTGATTAAACATATCACATTTGATTACTCTAACATGTAAGCAATTATGGGGTGCAACAAACTATACAAGAAAATGGGGTAACTATAAACTATCCATTTATAGCAATCAACAAGTAGGTGAAATAACATACAAAACACGAAAGTAAGAAAGGTGAAGCTAACAACAAAAATAACTGCAACTACTATAATAAATCTGATCCTAACATAATTATGATCACATTAAAATATACTGAATATAAAAAGAACACAAGTACTAAATATAACAAGAAATTCTAACATTCTAAACATGCCAATATATATAGATAATCCATAATAATATATATACAATATGCAGATTTATATGAATAGGAAAGACCACTGAGATATGTGGCAAAAAGCAAAATAATCAATACATCGTAAAGCCACTGAGACATATGGCAAAGCAAAATAATCAATGCACCATAAAGCCACTGAGACATGTGGCAAAGCAAAACAATCAAGGCACCGTAAAGCCACTGAGACATGTGGCAAAGCAAGCCAATACTGCAAGAAAGACCACTGAAATATGTGGCACAGCAAGCAAAATTGAAAACTATACTAGAGTAGCAGTAAGCTAAGACATAGTATTGCCATACCAGACAATAGGCCATACAGGGCATCTTAACTGAGCGTTTAACTATAACCATCCTAGACATCCAATACGCTAGGCTTGAGTTGAACTCATAGAATAAGCATATAACTATCCTAGACATCCAATACGCTAGGCCTGAGACTATTCTATAATAATATAAGAATTGAAGAGGCAGACTAAGCTAGGACATACTCTACTAACTGAAAGCACTACAAGAACTAGATGAATGATATGCCTTACAAATACTAACTTAGGATGTATCATCCATATCCTAAGTTCTCCTATTATGCTCAAGAAATAAGGCTCAATATCCAAGGTATGCCAAGCTATCAATTCAAAATAAGCAAGAGACTCAATCTAGACTTATGTGATATCTATTATTATCTAATTTGTCCAATCTAACTATTCTGAGAAAATACAAGTTTAGGATCTCCAATATCCAGCTATCGAGTAAAATCTCAAATTTACGATCTTAAAGTTAATATTAGAACTTTGCAAGTTCTAATTCAAAATTATATGATAACTAAAAGGTTTAAGCAAATGAATTATGACCCATTTATTAATATCTTTTCTCTCCTACCCAAATCTTGATTAAGTAAATCAAGATTTAAGGATTTTTGACTTAAATTCCACCTTGGTGTTCAAATCATAAATCCAAGGTGATATCCTAATAAGGATCTAGGGTTCATACTTAATACCCAAGTTACAGATGAAGAATCCTATAAGCTGGAAGTTCCAAGAGCTAAGAACTTAGTGAAAAGTTATGCTACTGATTATAAGATAAAATAATCAATTAAGAACTTGAGAATCTAAGATCTATATTAAATCTTTAGGATAATTTCATTATCTTATAGATTGAATCCTATACCCACATGGAAGGCTTCAAAAAGGTTAGACAATAAATTATTTAAAGAATTTTAATTGGGGATAGTTCAATTCAAGTAGAAGATCTAAAGTCTAAGATCTAAGATCTAAGATTTGATGACTTTAGACTTAAGCTAGGTTTTAGAGTTTTTCTAAATGTGTTTCCTTTAGAAGTTAAGCTCATAAGCTAACTTAATTGAACTTCCTTAATTTGAGATTTAACATCTAAAATTATTAGATTCAATTATTAAGGCAAAGTGATCCTTTTTATGATCAGTTAAGATCTAAATGTCTTAATTATGGCTAAATGAAGATTTCTTAACTTAACATCCATATTATTAACATCATTAGTCTAAGAGTTTAGTAAAATATTAATAATCTAACTAAGGGTATTTTACTGAATTTTTCAAGGTTTAAGGGGCACTTAAGCACATTTTGGTCAAAATGACCAAAATACCCCTCTTAAGGCTAAATATGAAATTTTATGATTCAATTATCCAATTTGCTTGTAATCTATTTTAATGAGTTTCATATTAGTAAATGAAGTGGGAAATACACTTATCTTAGGTTTTGACCACATAATTAAGCTAATTAGCACTAATCACCTATTTAAGCCAATTAGGGTGATTAAGGAATTTAGGGCATTCTAGGGCAATCCCACCTTAACCATAGGCTCTACTGTGACGCCCCACTCCCAAAACCCACAATCATTAAGCTAAGGAGCAGGAGGCCACTTGTGCAAATCCCTCACTTATCATTGGATTAGGTAGATCCACAATCCACTAATAAGGGGAGGACATGCACAGAACATCTGAGGGGATCAGTCACTAAATCTGACATACATACAGAGTGCGGAAGCTAAATAAAATAAATACTACATCCATTCATCATGCATTACAAAAAAAAACAATAACAAGATAGCTCAAAAAATAATAAAGTGCATAAGGTAAATCATAGTCACAGTACATGTATTATTACAACATTAAATAAGTAGTTTTAAAGACTAAAAATAAATCATTCATCCTCACAAGAAGCTCAAAAACTAAACGGTATTCAGATCTCTTGGCTGAAGGTCCTCCTCTAAGTAAGGGACCTCTGCTGCAGCACCTAGCTCCTCAAATCTATCTGAATCTGATATTATCGGTTTCATAATGCCAGGGCCCCAGCCAATAAAAGAAAATCTTGTTAGACAACTGTCTAAGTACATTTTAGGCTAAATATTTTTCATGAGTTATTAATGTCACCACTTTAACTTAAGCAAATAAAAAGATAAACTAAAGCAGTAGGAGCAGTAAGCGTGCAAGGAATATGATAAGTTATAAACACAGCATTTATAACTAATAAACAAATGAGGCAAAGGCACACCTCAACAACTAAGCAAGAAAAGGGCATATATATATATATATACTACAGTAAGTAAAAGTACTGAAAGTAAAGTCTAATCCTAAACATGCTGATGATCATATGACATATGCTAATTAAAGGCAGAAATTTGAACATGGTACATATAGTAAGCAGTAAAGTCTAGCATCCTATATATACGTACAAATGAGCAGGTAAGTAAAGAAATACAGCTGACTGAAATATGCATCAAAATATAGTATACAGTAAGCTGAAAACTAAAACAGGTATGTAAAGACTGCCATATCAGAAAGTTGGCCATCGGGCCGGTGAAATCCCTAAGCCATCCAGGGCTTGAGCAGACAGAAATTCCCATAGCCTTTAGGGCTAGGGCAGACTGAATCCAGCAGTAGAACTGAGGAGGCAGTAATCACAAATGTAGAATCTTTTAGTTATTTTACTTTGTTTATGTAGACACACTTCAGAAACAGCTGAGGAGTCAAGCACGTCTGCAAGACTACGCGGGTTCCATACTTAACACACTCTCCTCAATGAGTAATGTTAAGCCTCCTTATTACTCCTTACCCCATCCAATAAGGTAAATGTGCACCATAATCCTCCTAGAGACTGAACCCAAAGGTAACTGTTATCCTAATTATTCTAAATTTTTATTTCATGCACAAAATTGTCTTATATGATATGAACAAGGAATTTATGCACAAAATACACGGAATGCATAGTAACAAAATTAATCAAGTAAGTAAGGGACTCTTCTATACATGGTGACACTATTGTTATCTAATTTAACCATTCTAACTATTCTAAGTTACACAAGTTCAGGATCTTCAATTCCTACTATCGAGTGTAACTTAGAAGTATGACCTTATAAGTTAAAAGGATTAGAACTGATCAGGTTCTAATCTAATTTAATCAAATACGACTACAAGTTCAATCAATAAATCATACATCATAATTTTATAAATTTAGACGTCCTATCTAAGATCTGATCAAGATCTACTAGACTATAGACTATGAATTAAATACCACGAGATTGGGCTTAATCACATAATCTAAAAAGGTTAAGATATAACATCTAGGTTCTAGTCTAAAAGTGATCTATTGATTAAGGTAGATCCTATTAAACAAATTAAGCTTAATAGGATGAATCTCCTTATCCTAAATCTAGGGTTAAAAGATAAAATAATCAAAATAAGTTATAAAATTTCTAGAAACTAATAAAACTAAGGATTCATTTATTGAATAACCCACTTATCTAATGAATGAAATCTAACATATGAGCTAGTCCTAATCTTAGGAGTAGTCCTAATGTGAGATGAAAGATCATAAAGAAAAGACTTAGAGAATTTTGAGGAATTTTACTAAGTTGACCTAATAAATGATTTTTCTCACTAAAATGAATATAATTTAGTTATAATACTATTTTTAATAGTTTAAAACATAATTTAGAGGTTAATGACGCTTAGCCTAAATTTTGGGCAAAATGACAATTTTGCCCCTAACTAAGGGTCCAAAAAGTCAACTTTAGATTTAAGACTCCAAATTGGGATTTCTTGCTGCCAAATGATTCTTTACTATTTAACATAAAGATAGACTGTGGGTACACTAAATTTGGGTAAGAAATAAGTCCTATAGGTAAAATCAAAGGTTTTTGACCTAAGGGGTAATTTTGTAATTTATACTTAATGGAACCTAAATTCTCATATAGTTTACTGTTGGTTACTATTCAAGGATTCCATAGAGTCTAAGAATACTAAATTTTGAGGTCTAATGAGTTAGTTATAGTCATTTGAATTTCTAAGAGTAAATAGGTAATTTTCTAAGTAAAAAGGGGCCAAAAAGCTAACTCTTCCATTTGGTGTCCAAATTTAGTAAACTTAGTGACTATAGCTTTTCTATAGCAAACTAAGTACTTTAACTAGGAGTAGACCCAATTTGGACTTCAAATGGTCAAGTTATGACTTAACTGCGGTTATGGGTATTTTGGTCATTTCTCCTAATTTTCTAGGATTCAAAACATAATATTATTTTTTATTATTGTGGGCACTGAAATTCTAAGGTATCCAGCAATTTGCACAATGCATTTTAGGATACATGATAAGTTGTGAGCACTTATTAAAATTGATAAGATTTTCAAACTAAATTTTCATATAGAAATTTATGCAATGCTTGAATTTAGTATAACTTAGCCCCACTAGGGGCCTAGGGGTCTTAAAATATCAAAACAGTTGAGTTTTGGCCATTTCAGCTGAAACTGGGCAGCTTTACAAAAGTTTGGGCAGTTTTCTGAAGTTTCTGAAAATTTTGCAAATTTGGGCACTGCAGCGCGCTGTAGCGCTTTTGGCACGACAGCGCGCTGTAGCGCTTTTGGCACGACAGCGCGCTGTAGCGCTTTCCGCGCGACAACGCGCGGTAGTGCTTTGCGCTGCGGCTTCCTACGACCCACTGCAATCCGCTGTAATCGCTGCAGTGCTATGGCACTGTAGCGGTTCATTTTGCAAAATCCACTGTTTAATTATTTTCATTAAATGAGTTTACAAATTTCGTGAAATTACCGCTGCAGCGCGCGACCGCGCACTGTAGCGGTCCATCTTGCAAATCTACTTTTCAATTAATTTATTTTCACATTTTCTAAAGTTTTGAATTTCTGCTATAGCCCCTGCAGCGCTCTACAGCGCACTGTAGCGGCCCATTTTACAATTTACTGTTCAATTTAATTTAGGGCCGTTTTCCTAACTTCTGAAATGCCGCTGCAGACCGCTGCAGCGCGCGACCGTGCACGGTAGCTGTCTATTTCGCAACTTTACTATTCAATTAGTTTAATATGCATTTTTATTTATTTTCCCTAAGTTTTTACGCCCGCGACCAACCGCTGCAGCGCGCTACAGCGCGCTGTAGCGGCAGACGGTGATTTCGCCAGGTGCGAAACCCATGTAGGCCATTTTTCGAGCTTAATTACTCTCAATCCAGAGAGTTCCATGAGTGGTACCATATATCAATGGAAAGGTATTTTCGATACCTTTCCATCGACATCAAAATCGGCATGAACGGAGCATCTTAGCTATACTAAAAATATAGATAAATGATAGGGTGTACATAATACAAGAAAAATAGAGCATTTTTCTATGATGCTTTCAAGAGCCTTAATGGCTTCCATACTTAAACATGGATATCTAGAGATGTATTTCAGCATTGTAGCCATATGAAGAAGGCAAAAGAAATGGGTAAAGGGGTACCTTAGTCCTTTACAAGAGGAGGAGGAATATGAGGAAGATGGTACTCTATTTCCTTCAAGATCTTGGAGTGGAGTCTTCTCTTTCAACACTAATGCAGCAATAGAGAAGAAAAAGAAAGAGGGGGAGGTTCAGCTCTTTGCAAAGAAGATGAAGAAGGAGCTTGAGCTACTTCTTAAAGGAGAAATGAGGGAGAAGTGATAGGGGGTAGGCCATCATTGGCCTAGGGGGGAGGTGCCATCATTGGGCAGCTCAAGATAGGGGGGTGGGGGCGTCGGCTGAGGTGATGGTCAGCCGCATATGGGATAAAATAAGTGGGGAAATTGCAAATAGGGGATCCAAAGATTGCCTATTTATTTTCCTTATTTATTCAAAAATTCTGATTTTTGAAACGTGTTCCGAAAAATCCAAAAAATTCACCCGTAGCTAATTTGGGGGTGAGGAATCCAATGGCAAAGTCAGAATTCGATTCCGATGACTATTTAATTATTCTATTTTTCGGTGCATTTAATTATATTAAAATATTTGTGAAAATTCGACAACTTCCAAACGCGTCCAAAACATCACCCCTAGCTAATTTGGGGGTGACAATCGCAACGGCGAAGTCGGATTTTGATTTTGAGGTCAAAATAAATACATATATTTTCTAATTAATTAAATATTAAAATAATCCAAAATATTGGATTTAGCTCTGAATAACTTCAAACCTTTAGGATTTGGTTCTAATGACTGGAAGGATTTAATGGAAAGGAACTTAAGATATGATTAGGCTTAAATTAAGATGGGTAACAATCTTGGGTTGTTATATCTACTAACCTTAAGATAGCATTAGGAATAACACTCACCAAAATCAAAAGCTTAATTAGAGTTTAACTCACAAATCCCTAATTATAGTAATTAAGGAGTGATTAAGAAAATTATATATCCTAATTTGGTTTTAAGAGTCTACAATTGTTCTCGAGAGTTTAATAAGCAATCAGAGCCCTTAATCAATTAATTTGGTTATTAACTGAATTTATTATGATTTAATTGAAAATTTAAAAAGAATTAAGTAATTATTTTAAATCCAATCATTAGATTTGTGATTTTATTTTATATTTAGATTTTTTGTATTTTTCTGATTTAAATGGTATATTAGATCATACCATTTGGATCAGTATAACTAAAGTTATTCAATTAATTTAATCTGTATTTTTATTTAAATTAAAACTATATGATTTGATTTATTTAATTAATAACCATAGAAAATATCATCCTATAATTCTCTAATAGCCGCGGCCCAAAATCAAAAGGTGCGGGTCACGGGTTGGCCCGACCCGGACTTCATCTCCTACCTCTCGACGGCTCCATCTCAGATGAATTTCAGTGCTGAAATTTTGGGCACCCAGATGACAGTGGCAGCTCAACTCGATCCCAACACATTCCTGGAGTCGAGACGCGTTGATTGGACCAGGAAGCTCCTTCTGGGATGCACCCGATCGTCGGGGTGCTACTCGACCGAGATGTGCTAAGGGGGGGGGGACTTAGGGTTCCCTGTGAGTGAGCAATTCTCCTCACAGGAGCCACCAAACTGATGGGGCTCAATTCCTACACCATCAGTGAGGTGAGGCAAGTCAAACCCCCAAGATTTCATAGCTTGGGGCACAGCCAAATGCTGGGTCCTTACTCGGACTCAGCCTCGGCTCCGCTAGTAGCTCGATCGATCGATACGATCGATCAGTGCTAGCTCAAACCCTATCATCAATCACATTAGGTTTCCTAGGTGGCTATGGCAATATAGGCAACATCCAGAGGCTCATTCCAGAGATAAAATGGAGAATTGCATCGAAGGAAATCAATGGGAGAAGGCTGTACCTGAAGTCAAGGTTGCAGGCTTGGCCGAGGAGAAATGAAGTGCTTCTGAGCTTCCCTAGAGGCAGACGCAAGTTCGCAGGGAGTCTGAACACCAGATTGACCCTCTATCAGCGGTTCTGAACTCTAGAAAATGCCAGGAATTCACTTAGATGATGGGAGCTCTAGCAGACCTTCAGCTATGCAATTGGGGATTTATAGTGAGCAAAGGGACTCACTGTGATGTCCTGAGGGTATTTATAGGCTCTAGGGAGTCCTAGGAGTGGAGACCAGGGCTTGGGGATGGCAGGAGGCTTGGGCCGAAGGAGAGGCTGGGTTCTAACGGTCGTGGGCAATTTAGGGAGTTCACTGATGGTAGGAGGTCATGCCAAGGGCAGAAGGGGAAAATCAGTGGCATTCTCGTACTGCCACGGTGGCTGGGAGATGATGGGCTATCGGGGGGGGGGGGACCAGACACAGATGGGGCGAGGCGAGGGAGATGATCCACAATGATCAGGATTGTGTCCATCGTCTGATGGGCCGACCGTTGGCCACGGACGGCTCAGATGCGTTACTTAAGCGGGAGGGATCATAGTCGTCAGATGCGAACGACAGATCCGACGCTTAGGATTAGATCCTACCTTGAAGGAGATCTCGCCGTTCGATGGTTCGCGCTAAGATGCGCGCTAACCCATCCATTGGCACCGTTTGGTGTGCTGCTGTCGGGACCCCGCAGTGGATCGGCCGCGGTCCCGATAATAAATCCCACCGATTAATTTTAATTAATAATTTAATTTAAATAATATAAAATTAATTAATTAATAATTAATTAATCTTAATAAATTTTAAATTCAATTTAGGAAACTTCAAGTACTTGGTATAGCTCCACTTACATCCATTTGTACTTGATATATCATATTTTGGCATTTAAATACAATAGGGCAAAGCCAATAAAAAGAAAAGCATAGTTAGACAAAATAATCTAAACATATTTTAAGATTGCTTAAATGCACTAAAAAAATTCCCAAAAATTTACCTTTAGCTAATTAAGGTATAAGGAATTCAAAAATGAAATCAGATTTTGATTTGGAGATCAATTTAATTTAAGTATTTTCCAGAGCTTAAAAATAGCCAAAAATACCAAAATTTCCATTTTAGCTCCGATTGATTTCAAACTTCTAGGGTTAGGTTTAAATGACCCATTGAGTCCAATAGAATCAAAATTAAATCTTGGTTTAGCTTAATTAATCTAGATTTAGCTATGATAATAACTAGGGTTGTTACACTAAGTCCAAGGTATTTTGGACCCTTTGAAGTGATTGAGAGGATTGGAACATCTACTTACAGATTAGAGGTGCCAGAAGACTTCTCGGTTGTACATAATGTGTTTCATATTTTGTCACTAAGAAGGTGTTTACTAGATCCAAATCAGCAAGTTCAGATACCTGTAAAAAAACTGCAACCTAATTTGACTTTCGTTGTTAAATCTGTAGTGATTATGGGGTGAGATCTTAAGCAGTTAAGAAACCGTAGCATTCCTATGATCAAAGTCCACTGACAGAATCATCCAGCTGATGAAGCCACATGGGAGAAAGAAGATGACATGCTAAATAAGTTCTCAGAAGTCTTTTCTTAATAAGGTAGATTTAGTTCTTTTAATTTCGTTATCATTTCTTTAGACTTTTTTCATGTATTTTCAATTTCCTTATTTTGTTTGTTGTGTGTCATGGGTGACATTCTTTTTAAGGAGGGGAGTCTGTAACAACCTTAGGGTTGTTACCCGTTAATTAGTGACCTAATTGACTATAATCTTTTTCCATTAGTCTTATAATAGTATTAGGAGTCTATATTTCAAATTTCGTGCGATTTGAAGATAGTTTTATAATTTCCAACATTTCCTAGTTTTCTGATAATTTTGAGAATGCCTAATTTATTTAAACCTTAAAATAAAAAATGGAGTCCACCATTGGACTCACCACACCCAAATTAGCTAGGGTGGTATTTTGGAAGTGTTTGGAAGTCGTCGAATTTTCCCCGAATATTTTAATAATATTTTAAATACCCAAAAAATTTGATTTCATTTTTTAGTTCCCCACACCTCAATTAGGAAAGGGAGAAGTTTTGGGATTTTTTAGAGTGTGTTTGGTTAATTAATATTTGAGTAATAAAATATGTATAATTTAATATTTAAATAAAGTATTTAATTTATTTAATATAAATATTAATTAAGAATTTTATTTCAGTTATTATTTCAAAATGTGTGGATCCCATGTGTGAGACCAGCACACGGGATAGCGGTTCGATGCAATCGTGATCGTTGCGTTTTCTTTAGTCCAGATCTAACGGTCTTTATTTGATCTGGGTTTAAGTAGTAGATCTGGCCATTCGACCGATAGATCGAGCGAACGGTCCAGATCTATTTCCTGTATGCCTTCGTCCTCTTGCCCGATCGTGCGCCTGTGGAATGCCAGAGAAGCGTACGAAGGAGCTTGTTTTTGCCTCTATTATCATTAAGTTCTTAGGACGTATCCAAATTTTTCCTCTCCTAAGATTCTCCTCCTCCCCATCAAGCTGTGTACTAGGTGTGCTACGAGGAGCTATCGAGTTTGCCTTCAATCGAGGCCTGAAAAAGAGTGATAGACGCATTCTTCTTAGATGATAAGGTACCATCTCCCTAATACCCTGATCCATTTTATTCAGTTCAACATTTATACACTTTTGTTTAGTGAACTTAATTTATAGATTTATTTCTAGGTGTCGAAATCCATTCGATTTCAAGAAGCTTAAAATTATTTTTCCTTATCCAGCTTACCTAATCGTTTCCTCTTTACTTCTGTATGTATTTCTTTACTCGAAGATTAGGGGTTTTGAAACCTTCAGCTAGATCTCTTCGATAGCTTTCATTTGACAGGTAGTACTCCCCGTGAAACCACCGGACGACGATGGTAGAGCAAACCCTAGATCCATCCCTCGTCGGTCTCGATGAGGAAGAAAGGTGCACAGTGCGTGGTTTAGCCGAATCGCGACACTGTGCGGTTCGCAAGAGCGAACCTTACTTTGGACCGTCCGGTTCACTCCGGGAATCAGCGCCCATACGTGTCGATCAACCGAGAGCTCCACCGTTGTAAGTGGGACCCACGTCTGGCGATTTGTCGGCGCCGTCTTCCTCTTTCAGTGCCTTTTTGTCTTCAGCACCCTAAACCTATGTGCTGGTAGATAAGAATTAAACTAGTAATGATTTAATTTTAATTAATTAATTATTATTCTCATTTCACTAATAACTTTAAGAATACTCACTCAATATATGCAAAATTATATACTATTTTGATCACAAAAATGAGTAGATTAATAATATGCAATTTAATTTTTGTTTTGGCAAATATTTTAATTATTCAATATTTAGGATTAATTAATTAATTATAAATTGATATTCATCATTTCATGTGACCTAATTTGATCATTTAATATTCAAATTAAATGATCAAATAGTCCATTTCACTCACAAAAATGTGAGGATCAATAATATGAAATCAAATTTAACATTTGAATCATAATTTTCTTAATTACTTTTTAACCCTAATTAGGAGTCATTAAAACCCTAATTTTCCAAAGTTGTCCAAAATTGACTTATTTAGTGTTATTTTTCTCCTTATGATATACGGATTTCATTTATATATAAATCATTTTCATTAGACAACAATTTATGATTTTTAGCTTTTTTACTCTTATTTAGTGTTATTGTGATTATTTTAAATTCCTAGATAGCATGTTTTAGGTTTTATAAAACCCTAGGATAGCTAACATATCACATTTATTATCTCCCTTATCAAATTAGATTACTTTTAGTTTGAGCTTTATTCTCAATTTTCTAATAATGTGAATTAATTGCCAAGTGCTTAATTCACCTTTCAACCATAAGATAGAAACCCTAGGATTGATTAACAATTTGATCTATAGTTGATCCTTAGATTAATTAGTTCTATTAAGAATAGTTATTCTTAATACCTTTATAATTGTAGATTATTGAATCAATTAAATCTAGCTTTAGTGATTAGATTAGAATCTAGTTCATTCATCCTAATCCTTAAAGCCTTTTCTTAATTATTTTAAGATCTAGTATTAGGAATCCTTAACTTACTTAGTTTAGTTTAGGAATCCTATTGAACTCCTTAAACATCAACTATTAGAATACTTAGAACTTATAGTTCTTAAGTCCTATCAATTACTTACCTTAAACCTTTCAATTACTTATAACCTAGCTAGATTACTACTTGATTGATTAGATCCTTCAAACTATAACCTAGTTAGTGAACTCTAGTAAACTTTAGTGAACTTACATTAACTTATAAATTCCTAAGTTAGATATTTTCTTTATCTTAATCTCTTCCTACTAAACATCTAAATTTTGGTTTAATTATACAATTGAATCTTATTGTGAATAAGAACTAGTTCCTAATTCTATCAATTATGCTTATAAATTATTTTGTCATATTATATTAATTAAATTGAATCTACTACTTTCAAAATCCCAACTACTACTATACTTACAATTAACTTGAGATAAATATCTCAAAGTTAATTAGGAGCTCAATTAGCTCCAATCATTAAGTAGATAATTAAAATTAGATAACTTTAGATATCACTTAGTTGCAAATATTGAATTTCTCCTTGAATACTTGCTTAGCTTTGAGCCTTATTCACTTGAATCATTCATATAATACATTATGCATGAATAAAACTTTCACATTAAAATTACTAGGGGTTTATATGGTGGATCAGTCTAGGGAAGGCTAAAAAAGGAATAATAAGGAGACATCACATTCTCAGAGGGTGAATGTGAGTATTTTAGGATTTGACCCCGCTATTCTTTAGTTGTTAAATAGACATGTTTAACTCTCATTTCATTCTGAATATGCCCACCGAATGAGCACAGATTAAAATAATCTCAATTAATAAACATATGAGATCTTCTTCAATCTTATAGATTATTAAGACTCACCATAGCTCTTAGCTATATTACCTTCCATAGCTCTAGACTATGTGAATATTAGACTAATAATCTAAGATCTTCCTTCAATTTCCTTACTATGCATTTTCTATGATTTAGAACTGTACTTTACTTGTTTATAATTTACTTAGATTACAGAAAATATTGTAAAATTTCATTTAAATGCTTCACTATTTATTTTCCTTACTTAGCATAAGTTCATTTGAACATATACATACTTTACTTCATTTACTTTCATATACACATTAGTTTATTTCTAGCCTATTTAGGATATTTTTACCCTTGATCAATTTGTAGGCTAAGATATATACTTAAGTGAGTAGTCTAACTCACTTTATTTTTCTTACTTACTTTTCCTCACTTGTATGCTTACTATATTGCACTCATGCTTGTGCTTATTTTATAACTAGCAATGATATCCAATTATAATAATAATATGCTTAACAAATCTTAAATTATACTTAGACTATTTAGTCTAACAAATTTTCTATTTTTTGGCTTTGCCCTATCACATTTAAATACTAAAATGTGATTGATTAGGTGCATTTGGGGCTAGTGGAGCTAGACCAAGTGCTAAAAAGCAACTGCTTCTGCTTATCATATACTAAAATTATATAGCTTAATATAAATTTCAAATGAGCTTTCAATTTCTTTCTTTCCTTAAAGCTTACTGTTTGTTTGTAATAAATATTATTTACTTTACTTTTTCTATACTTTGTTGGTGCTTAGATTATATTTAAATGCTTGTGATGAATGAATAGTTGAATATATTGAATGGATGAATGATTATAAATATATAAAAATGATTATTAACTAAGTTATTAGTTGCATACTTACTTAAAATGTTAATTAGAATTAGTTGTATATTCAATTGTTTAAAGAATTGGAAATCAGTTTTTTATCTAAGTAATAATTTTTTCATATCTACATGTGGGTGTTAAATATTATGATGAAGCAAACTTTAGGGTAGATAATTGTTACACATGTAATTTTCTCCCTTAAAACTTTTAAAATTATAAATGAGCAATCCTTTGTAATGGATTGAACTCTATTTTAGAATTGTAAATGAGCAATCCTATGAAATGTATTGAACTCTATTTTAGAATTGGAAATGAGCAATCCTATGTAATAGATTGAACTCTATACTAGAACTAGAACTAAATAATCCTATGTAATGGATTGATTACATGTTAGTTTAGGTTGTCTTTTCCTTAAAAATATAACTTCCATTGGAATGGAAGTCTTGCATGTCTACTTTGCAGGTGTTTCCTTAGCCATTTACAAAGGATACTCTGCCAAAATTTTTAAGAATTTTAGGACTTAGAAATTTTATTGAAAAATGTATAACTCACATGTCAAATACTCACTAAATATCTAGAATTTCATGTCTAAGATTGCAAGTGTTCATTTCAATTGTTTTAAAGTACATTCTCATGTCTCCTTACATATATCACATGCTTAATTATATTTCATTATCATTTATAAATTCATGTATTACATCTTCATTTATAATCTACTTAATACCATTTATAATTTTTCTTCCATCTTAACTTAAGACCCACTTCTAAATCCTTGGCCAAACATAATATATAATAAATTGGATTAGTTTTCTTCTAATATAGTATTAAGTATTGTGGTGATATATCAATATTGAGTTAAGTGATTTTCAATATTATGGTTGTCACAGGTCTAGCCTTCCATTACAGCTGAGATACAAAGAAAAACATACAAGGATGAAGACCCTTTCATAATCCACCAAAAAGAAATTAAAAGAAAGATTAGAAGTGTACTAGAAACAGCTCTTAATGGAGTTCTCTGGATCTTCCTTCTTCTTCCTTTCTTCTTTCCTTCTAGCTCCCTAGTGCAGCTTTTACTTATTTCTCCTCTAGAAATGGCCTCTTCAACCTCCCTTGGAGAGGTCTCTTACTTCTTCTATGCAGCCTCTATAAATCTAAGATTTTGGAGTGAAAAATGGGAACCCTTCTCATGTCAAGAGAAGCTGCATTTATAGATGAGATTTTCTCCTTTCTTTGCATTCAAATTTTGCCTTTTTCCCTCCACCATTTCTACTGTAATGAGTTCATATCCCACTTGATGCATGAAATGATTTCTCCTTTTTCATTTTTAAAAAACTCACTCGCGGTAGCGCGCTGAAGTGCGCTGGAGCAAATTAAGTTCGAAAAACTTTCCCGCGGTAGCGTGCTGTGGTGCGCTATAGTCAGTTAAGTTTCAAAATTTTACCTGCTGTGGCGCACTGCAATGACTCAGTTTCAAAGTATCATTCGCTATGACGCACTGTAGCGATGTAAGTTTGAATATTCATCCATGGTAGCGCGCTATGGCGCGCTATAACAAACATAAGTTTCAAACCATCATATGTTGTAGTGCGCTGCGATGCGCTGTGGTGCGCTGAAACGGTTGGAGTCTTGAACTTGTGCTCGCTATAGCGCGCTATAGAGGAATTGTTCCAGGCTTCAAAAATCCCCTTGGGTTTGTGTTATCTGCTTCCCAGTAGCCGGAGCGCGCTGTGGCGTGCTGTAGCGATTTTCTCCCAAATTTTGCAAAAATGCTTCAGATTTATTGTACTCTCATTTTATCCTAAAAAATAAATAGAATTTGATCAAAGTAGGCTATTTCTAATAGGGACTTGTATGACATTTTCCTTTATTTATGCTATAAATTATGGATTCATTAGGAAGCTCGGACAGACAGCAATGCAAGCTCGAAAATGGCAGAAGAAAGCTCGACTCCAATTGATCAGCAAAGGATCATAGGAAGCAAGCCTGAGGCTATTTATAGCCTTAGAGGAGAAATTGGAAGCTTCCAGAGGCCTAAGCTCAGGATGGGAAGGCCCGAGAGATCAAGCCATGACTGAGCTCTCAAATTTCGAATTTGAGCTCGGTCGGGTCATAAGGCTCGATCGGGACTCCATACCAATACGAGAGAGGTCCTAACAACCTGCTGAGGTGGACGCAAGAGTGGGGGACAGATCCGACAGCTGGCAGTGTGGGAGGGATTCCCTGTTGGCGCGTGAGTGAGACGAAGATGAAGGTCCACAGTAATAGGACCTTCAGATGCCGTTTGATCTAGCAATCAGATGGCACTACGGCTAGGATTGCTCGGATCCTAACGGCCGATCGCGGGAGAGATCCTGGCCGTATGATCCACGAGTTCATCTAACGGCAGATCCGCTATCCCGTGGAATTAAATCCGGACCGTGGGATCAAACGACTCGACGGTGGGATCAGTGGGACTCTGCTGTCGTGTGATCCGGGATCCACAGCAGATCACCCGCGGTCCGCGCAGTGAATCACAACCGTTTTATCGGGTATAATGGTACATCTACAAAATTGAATTGTTGGAAGCCCTAAAATACAATTAGACCAATTTAATTTAAATTGATCTATGACTTAAATGATCTCCAAATTTTATCAAACTTTCACCCCTGTCTAATTTGTAGGTAGGGAATTCAAAAATGTAATCAAATTTTAATTTTGAGATCAAAAAATTTTAGGTCTAATTTAGGGCATCTAGATTGATCAAAATGCTAACTTGACTTAGAGAATTCCAATTAACTTCAAATTTTTAGAATTAGCTTAACTTGATATTCTAAAAGCAATGGGATTAAGACTAATGCATGATTAAGCTGAGAATTAAATCAGGGTAACAACTTAAGGTTGTTATACACAGTCTCCTGCCCAGAATATGAACCCAATACAAGTGTTATCCTAATTTTCTATATTTTTATTTTATGCACCAATATTGTCTTGTATGATATGTTCAATGTAAAAAGGCTTAAAATATAAGGAATGCAAAGCATAAAGTTTAATAGTAAGCAAGAGACTCTACTAAATACATGTGATATCTATTGTTGACTAATTTATCCATTCTATCTATTCTAAGTTTATCTATGCTCAGGATCTTTAGTACCCTACTATCAAGTATAAACCCAGATTCACAGCCTTAAAAGCAATTAAATTTGATCAGGTCCTATTAAAATTCAATCAATGATGCTTATAGGCTGAATAATTAATCAATATGCTCTAATTAATGAATTTAGACGATCCAAACAAATCTTGATTAAGATAAACCAAGATTGATGGATTCATAATTAAACTCTAAAATTGGGGTTAAATTACTTAATCCAAAGGTGATCCTAAAGGCTAAGGTGTAAAATTCCAAACCTTCCCAATACTATAAGTTAGGCTATCTTATTAAGCAAAGTCAAGCTTAATAAGATGGATATCTAAACTTAGACTAAAGTTTAAATATAAAATAATCATAAATAAATGATGAAATCTAGAAACTATTAAAACTAAGGTTTAATCTATTATGTAGCACATTTAGCCAATGACTGAATTCTAACCTAATTTCTAATTCTAATTCCTAAAGAAGGGATCCTAATGGTTAAGGAATTTCCAAAATAGTTAAGTTATTATAAAAGTGAGGATTTAAGAACTTGTGTTAATTAATCTTAACTTATCTTATTACTGATTTAGGGAACTTATAATTAACATAATGTGAGATGAATCTCACATTATGAAATTTATTATTTGCTTAGAAACATTTTAGGATGAAACTTAAGGTTTCACTTAGAAATTTCATTAATAAGCTTAAATGATATAAAATTGAAGATAAGTCACTTTATTTACTGATTTTAATGCTTAGACTGTTATTCTAAGGCTTAAGAACATTTAAACTTAAATTTAGGCAAAATGACTATTTTGCTCCTGTTTAAGGGTCTAAAATGATACTTTTTAATTTAGGGTTCTAAATTGAAATTTATTGATGTCAAATGATTACTTACTGTCTAATATAAAGATAGGTAGTAAGTATGCTCAATTTAGATATGGATTAAGTATTGTTAGCTCAATTTAAAGATTTTATCTCATAAGTGTAATTTATTAATTTTACCTAGTGAAGTCTGAAAATTTAGTCAGTTTATTATTGTTTACTATCTAAAAATTTTATGAAGTCTAATAACACTAAATTCTGAGATATATTGGTCAATTTATAGCTAAAATAATTTTGGGGTTCAAAAATATAATTAATGGATTTTATGAAAGATCCAAAACCTAACTTTCTCAAATGATATCCAAATTCAACAAATTCAGAGGCTATAGCTTCCCTATAATATAATGAGTGCAATGACTAGGAGTAGACCCAATTTGAACTCCATTTGGTTAAGTTATGAGCTAATCAAGTTCTAAGGTAATTAGGGAAAATTAAGGGATATAATTATCAAAACCTAAATTTTCTTGTAGTTTTCTTTTAATTAGGTTCTCCTGATTAAAATAATATGTTGGATGACCTAATTTGGAGCTAAATTAACTAAATTATGGCAAATTAAATTTTTAGATCAAATAGGCTAATTAGTGAGGGTACCCAAAAGTCATTAGTCGAATTTTAAGTTCAATTGCAAAACTAATACTATCACTACACTCTTGACATCTTTCTGATTAAAATGAGACCCATATTAACTATGTTTGGATCAGTGGGTACAAAGTTATGAAAGTTTGAAGTTTTCTAAAGTTTTGAACTAATTGGGAGGTTCTAAAATATCATTATGTTAAATATGCATCCTACTAAAAATCTGATACTACTATATTATTCCTCTCATTTTTCTGAGTAAAATGAGATATATATTTAATACATTTGGACCTATAATTTGAGAGATATGAAGGTTTAAACATCAGTTAATTAATTAATTAACTAAATTAATGAAGTAAATTTAAGCTGTGATTAACGATCTTATACAAATGAAGGGACCCAACATAGACGAGACACTTGTAGGCAGGACCTACCAGTCTTCCTGATAGAGAAGAGACGGTAGGGCCGAGCGGGTCTGTAACAACTCAAGTTATTACCCAAGCTGATTAGAACTAATCCAGGTCCTAATCTCAGTCTTAGTGCTCTAATTAGGTCATTAGAAGTCTTCCACCAAGACCTAGTCCAAATCAGGAGAAATGGACCAAATCCTGATTTTGGGAAAATCCAGAAACCTTGGAAATTGACTTATCTAAATTGACCTTAGTCAAAAATCAGACTTCGCCATTGAGCTCATTGCCCCTAAATTAGCTAGGGGTGATGTTTTGGTGTCAATCGGAAGTCGTCGAAATTTCATAGAATATTTTAATAATATTTAAATACCTCAAAAATTAGAAAAATAAAATACTCGTAAAATCAAAAATCCGACCTTGCCGTTGCATTCCTCACCCCTCAATTAGTTAGGAGCGAATATTTAGAAATTTTTAGAAGTGATTTAATAATTAAAATGTAATTAATGAAATCGAAAATTAAAATTTTAAATTAATTAAATTATATTAAATATTGTTTACTTAACTGGACTAATCTGATAGCCTTATCGGGTCGGATCTAATAGCTTTATCGGATCCGAACCTGCGATCCTTATCGGATTGGACCCGGATCAATCCGAGCCGTCCGCGCGTCGCTCGATCCGACGGCTCCCATTCATCTTCCTCGCGGAAATCGCCGGCGTGTCGACGCTCGACATGCGGCGTCCAACCGACAAGACCGCCCAACCGCGACTCTTTCCTCCTTCGCGAGCTCCGTCCATGAGTCCACAAGGACACACTCGAGCTTAGGACCCCGTTTCGCACATTTTGGAGCCCTGAGCTGAACCTCTGGAAACCCTAAGTGATCAGTTGTCAACTAAGGTACGTCCGAATCTCGTAATCTTTCCATTCAAAGTTTGATCTAGCACTTCGCAAGTTTATTTCATGATGCTGATTGTATTTTAGACGGTTCGATCGAGCCATAACCCACTCGATCGAAACAATTTCCATATCGATCCATAATGTAAGCCGTCAACCCCCTTCATTTGCCCACCTAGTCGCATGGAGTTCTTGCCACCGTTCGAAAGGTCTCTCCGAGACCTTTCCAACGGTGGGTGGGTCGTGCACCAGTAACGATGGGAAGCTTCCCGTTTCGCAAACCCTAGTCTCCCCGCCTAGGTGTGCTACGGGGGAGACGAAAGGTTTGTAGGCCGGGCCGGGTCAGTCCCGCCCCTCGCGCGACCGAGCGAGCCTGCCGCGTGTCATGCGCGCATCGTGCAGGCCCCACTTGGGTCAGCGCTTGGGCCCCGCGCGCAGCCCCGTATCCAACGGGACGTTGCTGGGTGTCCTGTGGGGCCCGCCTCCTCTGGATCAGCCAACCAGAGGGCGCCACGTGGCGTTGTGGGCCCCGCCGCCATAATTACCTGCAAAAAATCTAATATATATATATATATATACTCACTGTTATATAAGTATTAGTATTAGACTAATTAAATTACGTTAATTAATTAATTAAAATAGTAATTAATTATGTTAATATTAATTGTAATCAATATTTAATAAATTAGTTAAATTAATTTAATTAAACAAAAATTAAAGATTAATTAATTGATATTAATTGATTTAATTAATTAATGAAACCTTAGTTTTAATTAAATAGTTAATAATCATCAGTAATTTAATTAATAAGTTAGTTAATATTAAATAGTAATTAGTTTAATTTAATTAATTAAAAACAATGAACTAAATTATATATATATATATATATAAGAACAATAAAATTATTTAATGCAAATTAAATATTATTAGTATAAAACTTTAGGATATCATAACTTTAAAAATAATGATCTAAACATAGCAAATATATATCTCATTTTATTTAGAAAAATAAAAGGAATAAGATAGCGTAGTTTAAAAATTCAATTCGAGAAATATTTAATTTAGTGACATTTTAGGACCTAAACAAACACATATAACTTTTTACCTAATTATCCAAATATAATCAATGAGTCTTAAAGTGATCAGGAGAACGACCCCATCACTGTGGTAGTATTAGTTTTTCTATTTTGGTAATTAGTTTGTAAAGTCACATTTAGGACTCCCTCTCGAAAATGACCAAAATGCCATTGATTTTCAATTGACTATAACTTTGTCAATTGAACTCCAAATCAAAAAATTAAAAGTACTAATTAAGTTAGAATTTTAGTGCCAATAGTAAATTAAAATAATATTTAGGTTTTGAATCATAAAAAACCAAAGTTGATCAAAATTCCTCTAATCCTAGTTAGGTCATAACTTGATCAATTAAAGTCTAAATTAGGTCTACTCCCAATCAAAGTACTCAGTATGTTATAAACTATTTTGAGGCTATTAGAGGGTTTGGAGGCTATTTTGAGTGTTGAGAAATGTATGAGCTCATGAAAAGAGTGAGATCTCTGTTGCGTAATTATTTTCTTGATCATAATGAAATTTTCAAAGTGTAACTTCGTCATTTTTCCATTTTTCCTCTAATTTTGTGGTTTTTCATACAAAATATGTGTTTGTATGTTATGCTTTCTCAATATTTTGCAGTATTGTCTTATTCTTTAGAAATATGACATAGTCGTTGTACGTTGTTTTTAAAACACTACATTTTTACTATTCCAATAACCATCACATTTTGTTGCCAAGTTATTTATCATATGTTTTCTAATATAATAAAAAAAATTAGGGATTGCATTTGTAATAACCTTACAAATATTTTAGCAATATTTGTCTAGATTATAACTACTAACTCTAAATTCTGTATATTAAATGCTAAAAAATTATTCAAATTCTTATAAAATAAAAAAAAAGTAGTAAGATTTGGTTAGAGAAAAATATGAGGCAAAATATATAAGTGAATTGATGTTATTTAATATTTTTACTCTTATTTAGTGTTATTGTGCTACGTTAAAAATCAAAATCCCCCAAAGCCAAAATCCTTTATTCTTGATTTGTCTATGCTTAATATGAGTAAGTTATCTAAGACCACATTCTCTAATCTAAATTGGAATATATGAAAAGCAAATGATTAATGTATTCAAAGCAGTTTTGATGTTGGTTAGATTGAAGTAGATAATAATTTTGAATTGCCTTTAGGGTTTGAATTGTCTTTTTATGATAGCCAATCATTTCTTAAGAAAAGAGGACATTGTATTACTGATTTTTAAAATGAAGAATAAAAATATTAATTGTAGATAAAAGACTTAAATTGACTTTTGTATTGCAAAGGTAAAATGATACTACGGGTTTTTTTAATTTTCAATGATTTTTTATTTTTTTTTATAGAATAAAAATATTAATTGTATTGCAAAGATAAAATGATACTACGGGTTTTTTTATTTTTCAATGATTTTTTATTTTTTCTTTTCAGTGTTTTTGATTCCGCACACATTGTGTATGTTTAACAAAAATATTTCTATTTTAAAATTGGGAATTCAAATTAAAGCATTTCTATTGTGTATGTTTTAATTTACTTTTTTATTCTTATAAGTTGTGTTTTATATTTTGATTTGATTTATAAATACATTCATTAATCTTGATAATGTTTAAATATATTTTTACAAGCTGCGGCAAATTATGAGTCCACGCCTCTTCTCTCACATATATGCATATTATATACTTATAGATATCAAATACATTAAAAGATTTTAAAAGATGACCATAATATTGAATTTTCACTAATTTGATATATGTGTGTAATAAATGTAGCTTAATTATGAATCCATCCTATCCAAATTTAACCATTAACAATAAGAATCTTCTTACTAATTTAAGTCTTTTATATATAATCATAACTTAAAATAGACATTAGGTATCTTAAATTCACGACCTCTTAAATTTGTCTTAAAGAACATTATTAATTTAAAGATTTATCTATAATGCTTAAATTCCTTAAATTCTTAATACAATGAAAGTGTAAACACCTTAAACCCTCCTTGGAAATAACTACTGAGAGAGAATTCAACCACCACAGTAAACTCTAGCTGCCTATGTTCAACCGTGTGACGCATATGGGAGGCATTGGATCGGGCAGATGCCCCTTCTCTCATAAGATATTTGTTTTCTTTATTAAATTAAAAATTATAGATTTATTTTCAAAGCCACAAATATTATTTGTTCTATGTGTAAAAAACTTTTTTATATTTGTCTTTATATGATTAAAGTGTATTATTATTTTTTGCATTATTTTAACTTTGATTTTTATCATAATTATTTGCTACAGTATTTGAATATATTTATTTTGTATATTAAACAGGTTCATATTCAACGTTATAATGAGTGCAGAATCACATACATATTTTAACGCTTATAATATATTTCATTTGATAGCACGCATTAATAGAAAATTGCTACTTCATAGAAGAAACAATGAACTGCAGTCGATTACATATATTAGAAAAAATATACAAAAGTGCTCACGACTGAATAGATATCTTATTATACAGTTAAAGAGAAAAAAAACCAATAATGATAGATAGATCATTACTATATGATCTAAAAAAATTAATGTTAGTCTCCATAAAATATGTCATTCAACGTGATGCCAATGAAGTTCGTTATTCAACTCCTAATACAATTTGTGTTTATTGCTCTAATATTAATTGTGTAGCATGTAAGGGTAAAATAGTTATGAAAGATGTAATCCCAACTACATGTGTTGCACGAGTTTTAGAAGTTGGAGAACGTAATCGTCAACAAGGCATATCTTATTTTCCATTTGGAAATATTAGATCAAATGCCCTTAGTACTATTGAAGTTGGAGAATGTAGTCGAAATAAATATCTGCCTAATCTTGCCTTCCATAATGATGAATCAAATATCACTATTGGTAAAATAGTTATGGAATATATAATCCCAAATATATATGTTGCACGGGTTTTAAAAGTTGGAGAATGTAGTCGTCAACATGACATATCTAATTTTGCATTTGGAAATATCAGATCAAATGCAACGCTTGGTACTATTAAAGTTGGAGAATGTAGTCGAAATAAATACTTTCCTAATTTTACATTCCATAATGACGGATCAAAATGTGCAACTATTTTTAGCAAAATTTTTAAAATTAAAGGGCCCAGAGTTCAGTGTCGGTTTTGTGGTGTTGAGATGTGGTGCAAAGAAAAAAGTAGCGTATCTATATTTAATCCCACATTCAAATTATGTTGTCGTGAACGATTGATTGCATTACCATCATCACCACCATGCCCAATGATTCTCGAAAGATTGTTGCTTGGTCACTTTGATACACCGTCTTCCAAGTTCAGAGATCACATAAGAATTTATAATTCAATGTTTATTTTCACATCTATGGGAGGTAAGATTGATCATACTGTCACTGATGGGCGTGGTCCATTCTGTTTTCGTATAAATGGTTCAAACTATCATAGGATAGGCTCACTCCTTCCGAATTATGGAGAAAAACCTAGGTTTGCTCAGATGTACATTTGTGATACAAATCATGAGAATGAGAACAGATTATAATGCTTTCAAGGTAATATAACACATTTAAATATGGATATAATAGAGATGATTAAGAGTATGCTTGATGAGATTAACCCATACGTTAGTATTTTTAGGTCAGCACGTGATTTCTTAAGAAATAATGAAAATGTTGACCTAAAAATAAAAATTATTCATTCAAGAAAAGGAAAATAATATATTAGACCAACATCTAATGAGGTTACAGCATTGTTGATTGGAGATGATTCGCATGAAAGCAGATATCGTGATATGATTTTATATCCTAAATGTGGTCCTTTGCAGTGTATTTCTAAAATAAAACCATGTTATATGACTCTTCAATATCCATTATTATTTCCTTACGGTGAAGATGGATGGACAACAAACATCAAATATAATTCGTTGATCGAAAATAGATATCAAGCAAAGTGTGTGACGATGAGAGAATTTTATTGTTTTCGTATTCAATTTTGACCAGGATATGGAAACACTTTACTGTCTGCAGGTCGTCTGTTCCAACAATATATCGTAGACTCATTTGCAGTAATACAAGAAAATAGATTGCGATTCATAAGAAATAATCAGCCAAAATTTCATGTTGAGTTATACCAAGGTCTAAAAGATGCAATTGATTCTGGTGAAAATGATGCAGCAAATATTGGAAGGAGATCTGTTCTTTCTTCTTCATTTTAAGGTGTCCCACGTCATATGTTTCAAAATTATCAAGATGCAATAGCTATTTTTCGGTATATGGGCCCTCCGGATATTTTCATTACTTTCACTTGCAATCCCAATTGGAGTGAAATTCAAGATGCTTTGCTTCAAATTCCTAGCCAAAAGGTTGAGGATCGACCTGATATTGTAGCTAGAATATTTAATATTAAAAAGAAGCAGTTCTTGAAAGATGTGCAACAAATATTTAGAAAAGTTATTGCTAATACTACCTTTTTAAATTCTCAAATATGTAATGATTTGCATATAAATTTTATTTAATATTTAATATAATTTATTTATTTTGCAGATTTGCATGTTGTAGAATATCAAAAATGTGGTCTCCCGCATATTTATCTTTTGATAACTATTGCAAAAGAGTATAAATGTAAAACAACAGAAGAGATGGATTCTTTAATTATGGCTAAGTTGCCAGACAAGACATCAGAATCATACTTACATGAATTAGTTCTTACTTATATGATTCATGGTCCTTGCTGTATAAACTCTTACTCTCCCTGCATTGTGGATGGCAAATGTACAAAGAGGTATCCTAAAAAGTTTGTTTCATCAACAACATATGATCAAAATGGTTTTGTTACATACAGACGAAGAGATAATGGGATAACAGCTTTAAAAAATGGACAAAATATTGATAATCGTTGGGTGGTTCCGTATAATCGTGATCTTTTATTAAGATATAAAGCTCATATAAATGTTGAAATTGTGGCAAGATCCAAAGTTATCAAATATCTTTATAAATATGTTAACAAGAGCCCTGATAGAATGACGATTTTATTGCAAAATTCAAATGCTAGAAATGGTGGCAACTTCCCTTCAAATAATAGAAATTATGATGAGATTAAGCAATATATTGATTATCGATATATCTCACCAATAGAAGCGTGATGGAGAATATTCGCATTTAAACTCCATGCTCAACATCCGTCTATTGAACGTTTGTCGTACCATCTTGAGGATGAACATATTGTTATATTTAATGATAATAATATTTTGCAAGATGTTATCTCTAGACCTAACATTGAGAAAACAAAACTTCTGCAATAATTTGCTGCTAATCAAAGGTATTAAGATGCTCATAATCTTACTTATGTTGAGTTTTCGTTATATTGGGTTTGGAATAATGCATCAAAAGAATGGTTACGCAGGAAGTCTAAATGCAAAATATGTCGTCTGTATCATGCACATCCTGGTTCTGGTGAGAGATTTTATCTCCACATGCTTTTGCATATTGTTAAAGGTGCTCAATGTTTTGATGATTTAAAATGGGTCAATGGTGTTATATACTCAACTTTCGGAGAAACGTGTTCTGCGCTGGGGCTAATTGGTGAGGATACCGAATGGGATGATGCTTTAACTGAGGCGTCAACATGGGCAACTGCTACTCAATTAAGAAATATGTTTGCAACTATTCTTATGTATTGCGAGGTTAACAATCATGTTGAATTATGGCATAAACACTCTGATAAATTAATTGAAGATATAGATTTTTTCATTCATAGGCATTCTCTATATGCTAATTTTGCTATTGCTGATTCAGATAAGTTAAATTATGCACTACAATAAATTGAAAGAATTTTAAATAGCAATGGAAAGTCACTTTGTAATTTTGACTCAATGCCTTTACCTAGTCTTCATGGCTTTGTGAATTTCCATAATCGACTTATTTTAGAGGAATTCGATTATGATGCCAATTTATCATATGACCAATTTTAAATTTATCATCAACAATTGAATTCAGAATAATGCTATATTTATGAAGCTATCATTGAATCATGCATCTCAAACAAAGGGGGTTTATTCTTTGTATATGGAAGTGGCGGGACAACAAAGACATTTCTTTGGAAAACAATTATAGCTAAGATGCGATCTGAGAAAAAGATTGTTATAACAGTTGCATCATCTGGGATTGCAGCGTTGCTATTACACGGTGGCCGTACAACACATTCAAGCTTTAAAATTCCTTTATCTCTCACAGAATTATCAACATGTGTTATTTCACAATAATCTGAGATTTCAAAGCTACTACTGATTGCTGATTTAATAATATGGGATGAAGCATCTATGATGCATCGTTTTTCTTTTGAAACATTAGATCATACTTTGAGAGGTCTAATGAAATTTAACATACATAATTCTGAAAATAGAGTATTTGGTGAAAAAACTTTGGCCATCGGTGGAGATTTTAGACAAATTCTCCTAATTATAAAAAAAGGAACTCGAGAAGATATTATTGTTGCAGGATTACAAAGATCTTATATTTGGAAATTTTGTAAATTATATGAGCTCTGAATAAACATGCATTTGCATAAAAATGTTGATATCGAATCTTTGGAATTATTATTGACATGTCAATTTGTTGATTGGCTGCTAAATATTGGTGAAGACAAAATTGGTGGAGATGCTTTTGAAGATCCTTCATTAAGTAATTGGATGATTATACCTGATGATCTTTTAATTCTTAATATAAATGACCCTCTCAAATCTTTGATACAGTTTGCTTATCTAGATCTCAATGATTTTAGTTATACTAATGCCTATTTGCAATCACGTTGTATCCTTGCTCCTACAAATGATAATGTTGACCTAATCAATCACATGATCCTTGATCAGTTACTAGGAAAATTAATAAATCTTTATAATGTCGACCATATTTCATACAAAGATGGAATAACAACTGAAGCTTTTGGGTACAATTATGAGTTAATATATAGCATTAAGTTTAGCGATTTAGCAGATCATTGCATTCAATTAAAAGTTGGGGTCCCTGTAATCTTATTGCGTAATTTGAATCAAGCAATAGGTTTATGTAATGGTACACGTGTGGCGACCGGGGATCGAAGTTCGAGAGTCTTTAATGAACAATTCATCACAATGTAAACATATACATTTTTATATATAAAAATGACATAATAAAAGTCCAAAGTCCATTTATACAAATAGAGCCAAAAAATATATGAAAATTTTACAACAATTTGTATTTTACAAAATAAAAATGAAACATTTACATTCTCCTACTTCTTTAATTCTTCTTCTTTTATTTGGCAGATCTTTAATTAACAAAACTTAAAAAGTTCAGTTTACCAGTCAGGTAGGAGTACACAAATCGTTCATATAATAATAAATCTAGCATCCTATAGTAAGCATGAATCAAGTATGAAAATGATTGAAAATCTACATAGAAAGTAAAGTAATTTTTCCAAATTCAATTTCTGCCCTATAAGTTAACTGTGAAAATCAATATATATGAAATAAATTTTATCAAAAGCATTTGTAACAATAAGTTGAGTCCGTAGACTCCTGAGCCAAAATGGGTAAACCCATAGACATAACCTGTAGGAAGCTTATCTCGTCACCAGTCGGTAGCTTACTCAAAATAGGAACTGATGTTGTGTCTTTCCTCTAGATTTGTCTACTTCCTACAAGAGGCTAAATCCCTCCATATAACTCCCAGGAGCTGCTAGCTGGCCCAATCTGTACAGATTCCAGTGTTGCGTTCTACCCTCCAAAGACATACACTACAATATATATATATATATATATATATATATATATATATATACTGTGTTTCATTCTTTTTGTTACATGCTATTTGATATAAATCTTTTACAGATTAAAAATGCGGTAAGCAGTGTAAATAGTACTCAAATGTAAAATGGCTCAAATAAGAATACTGAAATAAAACTTATAAGTAAATTTGTGTACCTGACTATTTTAATACAAAATTAATCAATTTAATTTCTTTAATTTGCCAAAAATAGTTTAAGTCATTAATTTAATATTTTATGATTTTAACATGATTTGTAATAATAAGTTTTTATAATATTAATATTTGGATTCATCAAATTTAATTACTTTTATGACTAATATTTTCAAATGAAGTGACAATTTATATGAAACTCTAGAAATATGTGAAAACATCTATATTTCCCATAAATTTTCTAAGTCCTAAAATTCTTAAAAATTTTGGCAGAGTCTCATTTATTTTTGGTCAAATAACCAATTTTTATACAATCAAAATATAAGTCAATCCATTGACTATTTTCAGTTCTAAAGTAGAGTTCAATTCTTTTTATAGGATTGCTCATTTCTAATTCTAAAAATAGAGTTTATTTTCAATTCTAAAATAGAGTTCAATCCTTTTTACATGATTGTTCATTTCCAGTTCTAAATAAAATTACAATAAGCAGTTTATACATCCTATATAATATATCTAATAAGAAGGAAATACAGAATAAAATTAGCATTTGAATATAAAAAAAACTAGATTTATTTGATTTTAAAGGCAGCAAATGATTTTATTAAAAGAGGGAGCATTTATCCATAAAATATCATTAAAAATTAATGGCAGTATTTTGATTTCATTGAATTAATTATAATCTTATAAAATTAAAAATGGCCGCAATCATTTAATAAGACTCATTTCCACTTAATAACAACATGTAATTTAATTGAAAGAAATGATAGTCATCTTTCTCATGGTAGTATTTCAGCACTTTTAAATAAATGGACAGCAACTATATTTATCTTTCTTTTCTTTTGTTCTTACAAAGAGGCATAATTATCATGAGTTAATTACTAATTTCTCTAAATGAATACAAAAAAAATGAGAGCAAACTGTGGAGCCTGGAACTCAGCTATAACAAAAGAGTTAGCAATTTCAGCATGATTAAAGGCTATCATAACAAACTCATCATAATTTTTGGATAAGCCCACCCAGTACAGTATTTCTGATAGTGCTTTTGAAACTATCATTGATATTAAGTTTAAATCAACCTTGGGATGATATCTTCCGTTAACTATATCATATTTAATAGGCTCATGATAATACTGAGTGTGCCAAAAATTGTGAAAATTTTGAATGAGCCATGCTTGGTTGGAGACAATAATGATTGATCGGCAATGAATCTCATCATAATGAATTGGTCTTCCTTAATGTCTGGTCACTCTATTTTTTAATATGATCGTGTAGTGATGTAATCAAAGTTGCTTAATTCAAGCAAATTTTGGATTATTCCGATCACAAGTGTTTGGGGGAAATTTACCTCTAAAACCTACTTTTTATTTGCAAACTAAACACTTGAAAAATTATAAAAATATAATGTTGTTAACTGCATACATTAACGAGAGTTTTATTGCACTTGTGAAGTGTAACAAAGACTTTGTGAATCACATTAGATGAAACTTCTATTTTGCCAAAGCACCTTTTCTATGTATTGATGCATAAAGCCAAGCTTAACTTTTCATTATAGTTGGATGGTTTAATGTAAGAATGATAAAAATTTGAAGAAATATATTATACAAAATGGTCAAATTCATGAAAAAAATGATAATTTGCAAGATCTAATCATCCAAAGTTTCAGAATCAGATATAAGTAGCTATAATTTTTATTTTACACTTAAATTTAATTTTTTTTTGTTTCATAATTAATAAGGTCAGCACTTATTCTTTTGGCAGAAACTTTAGCTGCTCCTAGAACTCAGTAAAATTAAATCCTTAGTTCAGCTTGCATATTATTTAGTAAACATGAGTCACATATCATTGTCTCTATATATTACAAATAAAGATAAATGAAAATAACTAGTTTCTTAACTATAAAATGATTACAAGCATAAGACTAAACAATCATATCACATGATGTTATATGGCCTAATTCTATAAATTAGATAATCTTGCTAAATTCGCCTAACCTGTGAAAATAAATCATGTTTAGGCAAAGGAAAGTTCAAAGTAAATGATGTGTATAAATTTGTTAAAATATGAATGCTGAATTAGAGGATGCTGCAAAAGCTTTTATATAATCTCTGACTTATAGTTCTGATATTAAAAATATTTAAGCAAAGTAAACGAAATGAAATGAATTTCTCATTACTTGAAATAATATTATATCATTTAAGAGCCATATAAAGTGTTTGATATTTCAGCGGAAATACAATAATGTTCTCAATGCATAATATGATAAGCTACTCTTGCAGAAATGATTAACATCCGTCAAATTAAACTATTTTGTTTAAACTTCAAGTTGAAGTGTATGTAATTAATAATTAAATAGTTAAAACATATGCCAATTTGAACATCAGTCTACCATTAATGGTTGGTCAATCACGAGCAATGTTCTATACAAGCCCAGAATATCAATAAGTGCACACAATAGACACTTATCACGTCCTTGACAATGACATTTGCATGAAACAAAACGTTGGCCGCAATGGCTCTTTTAAATTTTGAAAAGAAAGAAATTGTCAAAGTATGCTATTGCAGTTTAAACAATATGGCCTTAAACTATTCATTATGTACAATGTAGTCTCACAACAACATCATTATCACATCTTAAGCAATCTAGACTTAATGTTGGTTTCCTTCTTTTTTAATAAAAAGAATGAAGCATTTTAATGGTGTATTTGGATTGATCTGTTGTAACCTCCAATAAAAGATTGCATGAATCTTCAGCTATTTTCAGTTTTCAATCATATTTAATCATTAATTTTTTTTTTTTTAAAAACACAAGAATATTGTAATTAAGCTTTTAATATGGAAAAAATTCAGTGACAGCTAGCCTTGGATTACCAAACTGAGAAATTAACAAATGAAATTATTATAAAAACTAAACCTTGATGGCGCCGAATGGAGGAGAGGTCGGCGCTTGGAGGAGGCGTCGGCGAGTGAAGGGCTTGGCGAGTGGAGAGGGTTCAGCCAGAAAAGGCATTCGACGATCGGAGGTGTCGACGAGAGGAGGCCCTGCTAGGAAGGCTCTCGGCTAGATGGAGGCTCGGCTTGATGATAACGAGGGCATGTCACAGCTATCGAACTTCCCTAATAAAGAGTGATGGCTGAGGGATATGGATGGAGGTGGATCCTATCGTCTCGGCTCGACAGATGGAGGAATGAAGAGAAGATAAGGCGAATGGAAGGTGTTGTCGTGCGAGAGAGAGGGCAGGTGTCGCGTAAGGGGGTCGGCTTGCGTAGGAGGATGAAGAATTTTCGGCTCAAGTCAAAAAATAGGATTTAGGTTTTGAAGGTTTTAAGAAAAATCTAGGATCTATATCAACCGTTGGATCAAAATAAACGGCTAAAATTTCTGAGCCAAGATCTGAAGTCATTCAAGCTTCAAAAATTATAAACTTAGTATCGAAACGACCGTCTCGATGAGACGAACGCACGTGTTTAAAAATTATTGAATTTAGATAAGTATTTTATTTTATATTGATTTTAAAATGAAAAACTTAGTAAATTAATTACGATAAATCAAAAACTCAAAAATTAATTAAACTTGAAATATAGCATCCTTATATGATGCTTAACTTAGATATATAAAAATTTTTAAATTCCAATTTATATTTTTCATATTATTAACCTTTAAAGTTTAAATTTTATGAATTTATTCAGGACAATCCAGGATCCCAAATGCATTCAAATTTTTGCAGTATGATCCTTTCAATAGGCATTATAAGAGGATATTTTTATTATATTTTTATTTGACTTAAATTGGATTCCTAATTTGATAAAAAATTTTGAGTGATCGAAAAATATATGAGAAAATCAATGATTTTCAAATATTCTCAGAATAACACTCCTAGTTAATTTGGAGTTACTGAGTCCAATGGCGGACTCTGTTTTCGATTCTGAGTTCTAAATTATTTAAATGTTAATAAACAATTTTGAAAAGAATTTCTGGTATTTTACAACACGTCTCATCATTGAAAAGATTGGGATCAAGGTTCTTCAAGCAAAAATTCTAACAGGAACAAATATTGGTCAAACAGTTATTATACATAGAATTTCAATGACATCATAGAACCATGATTTTACATTTCAGTTATTTCGTCATCAATTTCCAGTCAAAGTTGCATTTGCTAAAAAAATAAATAAAAGTCAAGGTCAGACACTGAGTACTGTTTGAATATATTTGCCAAAACCAATTCTTACGCATGATCAACTTTATGTTGCATTTTCTCGAGTGACAAATCGAAATGGATTGCGAATATTATGTCTTGATAAATTTGGTCAGCCAATTAAGTATACAAAAAATATTGTGTACGAAGAAATATTCAATGACATAACTCCTGTTGTAAAAAAAATAAATTCTTAAGGCATTTTATTAAATTATTTTTTTAACATATTTAGATATACAGTTTTCTTTTTTTAACATATTCTTGAGCACTTAAGAATAGTGTTAGAAGAGGGTGACCACAAACGTTATGCTAAATATTCCAAATGTGAGTTTTGGCTCAATTCAATAGCTTTTCTAGGGAATGTGGTAGATGCCCAAGGTATTAGAGTTGATCAGAACAAAGTCAGCGCCATCCAGGAATGGGTTCAGCCCAAGATAGTGACCGACATCAGAAGCTTCTTAGGCTTAGCTGGATACTACTGGAAGTTTGTAAAGGGATTCTCCCAGATAGCCTCTCCGCTGACTAAGCAGACCTAGAAAGCAGTGCCATTCGAATGGTCTCCAGCATGTGAGAAGGCTTTCCAAGTATTAGAAGATGCACTATCCACCGCTCCAATTCTAGTCCTTCCTAAAGAAGGAGTGAACTACCAAGGCTACACTGACGCCTCGGGTACAGGCTTAGGTGCCGTATTAATGCAGAAAGGAAGAGTCATTGTGTATGCGTCTCATCAACTAAAACCCCATGAAAGGAACTACGCAGTTCATAATCTCGAGCTAACAGCAGTAGTGTTCGCCTTAAAGATTTGGTGTCACTATCTCTATAAGACTCGATGCTCAATTTTTACAGATCACTAGAGTCTGAAGTATATATTCACTCAGCGAGAGCTAAACTACCGACAGAGAATGTGGCTAGAATTAATTAGTGACTACGACCTAGACATCCAGTATCATCCTGGAAAGGCAAATGTTGTAGTCGACGCTCTAAGCCGTCATTCCAATCTTAATGCTCTCGTCTCTACGAGTCCTCCGGAGGAAGAATTTCATAAACTGGATATCCAATTTGTGTGTAGTAACCAAGTGAGTACGATGCTCTCAATGATTAATACGGAACCCACATTACACAGAGATGTGTCCATTACTCAAACTAAAGATGATGAGTACCTAAACTTCAAGCAGGCCATTGAAAGTCCTCGCCGTACCGACCTTCGATTTCACAAGGGTGCGATCTATCAAGGGAATCGCTTATGGATCCCTAAATCCGTTCAACAGGAGGTGCTGATTGAAGGCCATAACTCTGGGTACCATATTCATCCCCGGAGCTCAAAAATGTATCAGGACCTGAAGCTATCATTTTGGTGGCCAGGAATGAAGAGGAGCGTGGCAGATTTTGTGGCTAAGTGCCACATGTGTTGCCTAGTAAAGGCAGAGCATCAAAAACCAAGGGTCTGCTGCACCCACTAGAAATTCTAGAGTGGAAATGGTTAGATATATCCATGGACTTCGTTATGGGACTACCTCGTGCGCGTCTGGAGCCAACACTCTCTGGGTCATCGTAGATCGTCTCACTAAATCTGCGCACTTCCTTCCAGTTTGATAAATTGACTCAGTTGAGAAGCTTGCAAAGGTCTATATCAAGGAGATAGTACGATTTCATGGTGTTCCCAAGACTATTGTATCAGATAGAGATAGCCTATTCACATCTAAATTCTGGTAGTCAGTCCATCAAGATCTGGGTACTACACTAGCTATGAGCACAGGCTTCCATCCTCATGCAGAGAGTAAAATAAGTTTTGGAAGACTTGCTCCGTCTTTGTATATTATACTTTCTAGGATCTTGGGAATACCACCTTCCCCTAGTCGAATTTGCATACAATAACAACTTCTATGCAAGTATTAAGATGGTTCCTTATGAAGCCTTATATGGTAGGAAATGCTCTATGCCAATGGCATGGGCAGAAACAGGAGATGTTCAGTTGTATGGTTCTGAGTTTGTAGAAGAGATAAACAAAAAGGTGAAGCTCATATAGCAAAGAATCAGGACAACCCAAGATAAGCAGAGCAAATATCACGACACCCATCGACGCCCCTTGGAGTTTCAGGAAGGAGACTCTGCATATCTAAAGGTCAGCGCCATGAAGGGTGTATATTATTTTGGAGTTATAGGCAAACTTAGCCCGAGGTATGTTGGACCATTCAAACTCTATAAGAGAATTGGAACTGCAGCCTACCAGTTAGAACTGCCAATAGATTTTGCGGCAGTACATAACGTATTCTACGTATCATCCTTAAATAGGTGCCTTAGAGATCCGTCTCACCTCATGCAGTTCCCAGAAATCCAGATCCAGCCAGATCTATCTTATGCTGAGGAGCCAATTCAAATTCTAGCTCGTGATCGCAAACAACTCAGAAGTCATGTTATCGACATGATCAAAGTCCAGTGGAAGAATTGTTCTTACAACGAAACCACTTGGGAGAAGAAATCTGATATGCGATCTAAATATCCTAGACTCTTTGAAAATCTAGGTAATTCCATTCCAAGTTCTTATTCAAGTCACATATAACTCTTGCCTTTAATTCCACTTGAGTGATGTCGAGGACAATATCATTCTTGAGTGAGGGAGTCTGTAATAACCCAAGTTGTTACCCTTGTCAATTAGGACTAATCTCCATCCTAATCTTGATCCTATGTGTTAATCAATTCATTAGGAATCATCCACTAAGACCAAGTCCAAATTCGGGGTCAAATGGATCAAATCATGATCAGTGGAAAATCTAGAAACCCTGAAAATTAATTGATTTAAATTGACCTCCGATCGAGAATCGGGCTTCGCCATTGCGCTCATAGCCCCAAAATTAGCTAGGGGGTGATGTTTTCGTGTCAATCGGAAGTCGTCGAAATTTGGACGAATATTTTAATAATATTTAAATACCCGAAAAATACGAAAAGTAAATACTCGTCGGAATTAAAATCCGACTTCGTCGTTGCGATCCTCACCCTCAAATTAACCAAGGGTGAAATTTTGGGACTTTTCGGAGAACATTTACTTTTCTTGAATATTTTAATATATTTAAATTAATTAGAAAATAAGAAAAAAAATCGTAGTCGAAATCAAAATCTGATTTTGTCATTTCGTTCCTCACCCCCAAATTAGTTTGGGGGCAATTTTTGAGAATTTTCGGAACACATTTATAAAATATGAATTTATCTTTATTTTTAGAATTTATTTCTTAAATTAATCAAAATATTTTATTTCTCTCTTTTCTCCTCTTCAAAGCTGCTGTCTCCTCCTCCCTTCCTAGTAGCTTCCTCCCATCCCATGCACTTAAGTGAAATTTTGCCATCCTCTTCCCATTCATGCTATAGCGGGCAAAAATCCAGGGTGCTGCAGCGACCCAATTTTTGAATTAGGGTCCGCTATAGCGCGTCATAGCGCCTAAAATTGCATTTTTGCCCGCTATAGCATGCTCTAGCGCGCTGCAATGCGCTCCAGCGCCCCCTTTTCATATAGGGACCGCTATAGCGCACCATAGCGCTTAAAAATGCAATTTTTGGCCGCTACAGTGTGCCACAGTGGTCAGAAAAATAAATTGATCATAATTTTGTCATCCATACTCCAAATTCAAAAATTTAAAGTGCTAGATAGCTTAGAATTTTAGTGCTTACAATAATCTAAAAAAATATTTTTGTTTTGAATCTTAAAAAAATAAAAAATGACCAAAATACTCATAATCATAATTAGATTATAACTTGGTCAATTGAGGTCCAATTTGGGTCTACTACTAGTCAAAATACTCATTGTGATATAGGAAAACTATAATCACTAAGTTTGCTGAATTTGGACACCAAATAAAAGAGTTATGCTTCTTGACCCCTTTTAACCTAGAAAATTACCAAATCTACCATTAGAAATTTCAATTGGTTATAAATAATTTATTAGACCTCAGAATTTAGTGTTTTTAAACTCTATGAAGTATTTGAACAATAACAAATAGTAAACTGTATAAAAATTTAGATTTCATTAAGTGCAACTTACCAAAATACCCCTTAGGTCAAAAACTTTTGATTGGACCTATTGAACTTATTTCTTATCCAAATTTAGTATACTTACTGTCTATCTTCATGTTAGACAGTAAGGAATCATTTGATAGTAAAAAATCCTAATTTGGAGTCCTAAATCAAAAGTAGTATTTTGGACCCTTAAGTAGGGACAAAATAGTCATTTTGCCTAAAAATTTAGGATAAGTACTCTTGACCTCTAATTAGTCTTTTAATTCACTAAAATCAACATTAAAATGATATTAGAATCATTTAAACGAGTAAAATCAATATTTAGGTCAATTCGTCAAATACTTGAAAATCATTCTAAGTCTTTTCTTAGGATCTTTACACGTCACATAAGGAATATCTCTAAGACTAGGATTAGGTCATAGGTTAGAGTTCATTCATTGGCTAAATGGGTTACTCAATGGATGAAACCTTGGTTTTATTAGTTTTTTGAATTTTACAACTTATTTTGATTATTTTATATTTTAGACCTAGATTTAGGATATGAGATTCTTCCTATTAAGTTTGATTACTTAATAGGATTTGCCTTAATTAGTAGATCACTTATATAATAAAACCTAGAACTTAGGTCTTACCCTTCTTAGATTATGTGATTAAGCCTAATCTCAAGGTGTTTAATCTATAATCTATATTTTAGTAATTTTGATTAGATCTTAGTATATAACATCTAAAATCATTAATTAGGTCATGATGATTTATTATTTAACTCTTATAGTCAACTTTGATTAAGCATATTAGGACCTAGCTAGTCTTAATATTTTGTAACTTATAAGGATGAGTTTCTAAGTTACACTCGATAGTAGGAAAATGTAGATCCTGAACTTGTGTAACATAGAATAGTTAGAATGGTTTAATTAGAAAACAAATGATATCACCATATTAGTAAAATCCCTTGCTTACTTTTGATATTTTGTTGCTACGCATTCCTTGATATTTGAGTAATTTTCCTTGGACATGTCATATAAGAAAATATTGTTGCATGAAAATGAAAACTTAGAATATTAGGAAAACACTTGCATTTGGGTTCAGTTATGGCGGGTTATGGTGCACATTTACTCCACTGGATAGGGGTAAGGAGAGATCAGGATGCTTAACACTACTCATTGAGGAGAGTGCATTAAGCTTGGGACCTGTTTAGTCTTGCAGACGTGCTTGACTCCTCAGTTGTTTCTAAAATTGTCCACATAAAAAAAAGTAAAATAACTAAAAGATATTGCATAGTATTATCTGCATCTTCAGTCACACAGTATTATTGAGATATATTTTCCCTAGCCCAGAAAGTTTATGGGGATGGATAGATATATATATGTTTTCCCTAGCCCAAAAAGGCTATAGGGATGGATAGATAGATATATATAGGCCAGATTGGCCAATTCTTCTAATATGGCAGAGTTATGTATAGTATTTTAGTCAGCTATTCCTTTGTTTTGCTCATATATATTAGGATGTTAGAATTTTGCTGCTATTATATGTATCATTACTGAGTTAAGTTATTTAATTTGCATATCTCTTTTGATCACCAGCATATTTAGGATGTAGTATTTTTTGTCAGCACTTGTGAAGTTATTTATATATGCCTACCCTGTTTAGCTTATATTTGAGGCATGTCTTAGCCTTCTTTTTTCTTAAGTTATAAATGTTATTCATAACTTTTTCCTTTCTTATTGTATTGCTAGTTGCTCCCATTTTTGAGGTAAATGTTGCTTAGAAAATGTAAAATGGTGATATTATAAAATACATAAATATTATCAATCTAAAATGTATTTAGACAATTTATCTAACACAAGATTTTCTCTTTTTGGCTGGGGCCCTACATTGTGAAACCGACAATGTCAGGTATTGAGCAGCTTGAGGATCCTATACCCAAGGAGGAGCCTTACTTAGGGGAGGTGCAGCAGCTTGGACCAAAGGACATTTAGCTCTTTAGTTCTTATAGGTGACGATGAGATGGTTTATTTATTTGCTTTACTTAAACTTTAAATGATGTAATAATACAGGTACTTATGACTATATGTTTGGATTATTATATGCTATTTATTCTGAATCATATTTCATTATATTTGTATTGTGATGTTTGGGTGTTTCTCATTTTTTTAATTCACTTCCGCACTCTGTATGTTTTACTTAGATAGTGACTGTTATTTAATTATGTGCTTATTCCTTCCCTTATTAGGCGGATTGTGGATTTCATCCTAATCCAATGATAAGTGAAGGGTTAGCCAGAGTGACATGCTACCCTTTAGCTTAATCTTGTGGATTGAGGGGTTGGGAACCACAATTGGTATCAGAGAATTCCATAAGGTGTCAGATTAGAATTTACATTCTCATCTACCTAATGGAAGATTCTTCTACCAGTTCAATCACTATGTCAGAAAACATTGGAGTCACATCCAAGACACCACAATATCAAACTCAGAATAAGAAGTCTAATAATAAAAATACACAATCAACTATATAGAGTAAGACCTTAAAATTTAACCACTCAACCTAACTACTTCAGTAAACATACTTAGATACACCAGGATGACGCTTATGTGGAGCCACCAACAATTTGAAGAAAGGTGGGAAAGCATTGTCCGATTCCATCAATGACACGAGGAGTACATAAATGGAGTACCAGACCCTGAAGCCCGGATGTTGGATCAACTACTCCAACAAAGCGTATTCAGATGATATGATCTCCCCGCTTTAGCCAAGAGATGGCTAAGGAGGACAAATTTTGTGTTTGAGACTATGTACTGTCCAGACAATGTTAGGATTCCTCTTGTGACATGCCTCATACAGGATGGAGCCAAAGATTAGTGGAGCATCACCCTTCGAGCACTTACTCGTCGACGTGAAGGAATGCGAATAGAAGTCACCTATGAAGACTTTCGCCGCACCTTTACCCCCAGATACATCAGATAGATATCTTAGCTTTATTCACATGCTATTTGTACTACCTTATGCATCTTTGTAACCTAATTTTTGAATTAAGCGATTATTTTTACATCGCTTAATATAGGTATCTAGGAATATTACTGTGCAAGCATGACAGGATATGACCTTTTCGCCCACTCTAAAGACAGGTGGAAGTTTGATGTGTACTTGGAAAAATAGGTATGGGAGAGAAGTCTAAGGAGTCTCCCCAGCAAGAGCTAGTGTATTGGAGAGAATGCTGGAAGACACGGTGTACCGGGGACTGGACTTCCCCATCCTAGCTAAGAAATGGTTACGAAGGGTGACCAAAGTGTTCGATGAGCTGGAATGCCTGGATTGCGTCTGACTCGACATCGTTGAAATCCTCCTCCAAGACTATGCGGAGGAGTGGTGGGCTCGCGAAGTATGGGTGTTCGACCATAGAATTGCCTGCCGCCGCCGAGAGATAACATATGCAGACTTTTTCCAAGCTTTTACTGAAGAATACATAGAATAGATTTTATGTTTTCTTCTAATAATTGTCTTTTATTATTCCATGATCTATCTGCTATTTGTAACGACGTATTTTCATCTTTCATTAATAAAAGAGATAGAATATTATGATTTTTCCCCTCTGATTTCTAAAAGTGCATTGATTTTAATTCAATTTCAGTGAACAACAATGAATCCAACACAGAGCCCATCACCTGCTCCCTCTAGCACCTCGTCCAACGAGGTTAGTGCCTTGCTAGAAACAGTCAAGATAATGGTGGAATCCCACCAAAAATAGACAAAATCTAGCCAGAAACAAGCAAGGAAAGCTGCAGCTGCTTAAGCCAAACAGGCCGAGCAGATGGAGTGGTTACTGATGACTCAAATAAATGAGAATCGTGCCACAATGGAAGTTTCCCCAAGACCACTGAACCCGCATCAACATCAGTCCACAGAAGGGATGATGCACAGCTTCCTCAGATTGAGACCCCCCACTTTTGAAGGAACTCTCTCAGCAGTTGACACGGCCACCTGGATAAAAATGATGGAAAAGAATTTAACAAGCATATAGTGCCCCGAATCAGAGGTGGTCCATCTCGCCACCTACCTTCTGCAAAGCGAAGCTGAATACTGGTGGTACACCACCCGTAGCACAACATTCATCGGGGTACCGCTAGCAGAAATAACATGGGATGAATTCATCGAGGCATTTCAGGCTCGATTCATTCCCCTCTCCGCCAAACATCGATTGTGGGAAATGTTTCTAAAACTGCAGCAAGGTGATCGATCTGCATCAGCATACAAGGCAAAATTTCATCACCTTGCTAGATTTTCCACAAAATTGATCCCTATAGAGCCAAACCGCTGTTACTAGTTTCAGGACGGCTTGCGACCTTCTATCAAAAGTCAAGTAATTCCCCTACGCATAACTGATTTCTCAGAATTATTTGAATTGGCTAAAGTAGTAGAGCAAGATCAAGCCAGGGAAGGACCCAGGAGAAGTATCGGGTCCACATCATTCCAGCAGCACCCTTCCCAAATGAGCCAGAGTGTACCAGCTTGAGGCTGAAACTTCAGCTACTGATCCATTTAATGGTTGCACCAAACCACACCCATATGGTCGGTGCTATCACGGGGGTCATGTCTGCTTTACCTGCGGACACCCATGACATGTGTTCTATCACTGTACTATCACGGACATGGTTGATGGTGACCAGATTGATCATTCCAAGCGCTGCCAAGTCTTTGACTTATTTTAGAAGCCTGCGGTGGCTCGTCCAGCCCCCTCTCCTACCTCAGTAGTGAGGCGTGAGGCATCCAATGTCCCTCACCCATATGCACCCCGATCGCCTTCACGACATACTTATAACAACAGGCATGCCAATCCTGCACGCGTGTATACCCTCACACCAGTTGAGGCTGCTTAAGACAACCACGTGGTCTCAGGTACACGTTATTGAACCTACTTATCCTTACTGTTATTACTTACTTTACATAGTTAGTAATTAATGACCTCTACAATTAGGTTCAATCTGTATAAATGACAATCTTTGTAATATTCTATTTGACACTGGAGCTAGTCATTCTTTTGTATCTGAAGGTTAGGCAAAGTCACTTAACCTAACCTTGTATTGCTTAGCCAATCCTCTTAAGGTTGGGTTACCTTCTGGAGCCCAAATTCCAGCATGCCAATTTTGCAAGGTGCAAATTCCAATTGCAAACAAGAAGTATGAAGCCAAGTTAGTAGTTCTTCCAATAGTCAACTTTGATGTAATGCTAGGCATGAAATGGCTAAGTCAATATAATGTCACTACCAACTGTACCAAGAAAAAGATCACCTTGGGTAGTGGAAGTAAGGCCATATCCTTTATTGGTAACCTTAGTACTCGAGACTCGCTTGTCAACGCTATAAAAGTGAAGAGGCTAGTTCAGAAGAGTTGTGAAGCCTTCCTAGTGACAATACTTGGAGAAAAGAAAGAAGGCGTTCCCTTTTCCAAGAACCCCGTTGTTTGCAAATTTGCTGACATTTTTCCAGAAGACTTACCCAGTCTTCCTCCTATACAGGAAGTAGAATTTGCAATTTACATTGTTCCAGGAACACAACCCATTTCTAAAGCTCCTTATCATATGGCACCCAAGGAATTATAGGAGTTGAATAAATAATTACAAGAGCTCTTGGAGAAAAGTCTCATTAGGCCAAGCTCGTCACCTTGGGGAGAACCAGTGTTATTCGTGAAGAAGAAAGACAGTTCTATGCATATGTACATTGACTATCGTGAATTGAATAATGTCACGATCAAGAATAAGTATCCATTGTCGCGTATAGATGACTTATTCGATCAGTTGGCAGTAGCCAAGGTATTTTCAAAAATTGATCTGTGATCAGGCTATCATCAACTGAAAGTCAAGGACTCAGATGTTGAGAAGACAACCTTCAGAACTCGTTATGGACACTACAAGTTCTTAGTAATGTCCTTTGGGTTGACAAATGCGCCTTCAATATTCATGGACCTGATGCAGCGCATACTTAAACCATATATGGATAAGTTCGTAATCATTTTCATAGGCGACATCTTAGTCTATTCCAATAATCAGAAAGAGCACGAAGAGCACTTAAGAATAGCGTTAGAAGAGCTACGTGACCACAAACTTTATGCTAAATATTCGAAATATGAGTTTTGGCTCAATTCAGTAGCTTTTCTGGGGCATGTGGTAGATGCCCAAGGTATTAAAGTTGATCAGAACAAAGTCAGCACCATCCAAGAATGGGTTCAGCCCAAGATAGTGACCGACATCAGAAGCTTCTTAGGTTTAGCTGGATACTATAGGACATTTATAAAGGGATTCTCCCAGATAGCCTCTCCGCTGACTAAGCTGGCCCAGAAAGCAGTGCCATTCAAATGGTCTCCAGCATGTGAGAAGGCTTTCTAAGCATTAAAAGACGCACTATCCACCGCTCCAGTTCTAGTCCTTCATAAAGAAGGAGTGGACTACCAAGTCTACACTGATGCCTTAGGTATAGGCTTAGATGCCGTATTGATGCAGGAAGGAAGAGTCATTGCGTATGCGTCTCGTCAATTAAAACCCCATGAAAGGAACTACACAGTTCATGATCTCAAGCTAATAGTAGTAGTGTTCGCCCTAAAGATTTGGCGTCACTATCTTTATGGGATTCAATGCTCAATTTTTACAGATCACCAGAGTCTGAAGTATATATTCACTCAGTGAGAGCTAAATTGCCGATAGAGAAGGTGGCTAGAATTAATTAGTGACTACGACCTAGACATCTAGTATCATCCTAGAAAGGCAAATGTTGTAGCCGACGCTCTAAGCCGTCATTCCACTCTTAATACTCTCATCTCTACGAGTCCTCTGGAGGAAGAATTTCATAAATTGGATATCCAATTTGCACGTAGTAACCAAGTGAGTACGATGCTTTTAATGATTAATGTGGAACCATATTCCACAGAGACGTGTCCATTGCTCATACTAAAGATGATGAGTATCTAAACTTTAAGCAGGCCATTGAAAGTGGTTGCCATACTGACCTTCTATTTCACAAGGGTGTGATCTATCATGGGAATCACTTATGGATCCCTAAATCCATTCAACAGGAGGTGCTGATTGAAGGCCATAACTTCGGGTACCATATTCATCCCGAGAGCTTAAAAATGTATCAGGACCTGAAGCTATCATTTTGGTGGCTAGGAATGAAGAGGAGCGTGGCAGATTTTGTGGCTAAGTGCCATGTGCGTTGACTACTAAAGGCAGAGCATCAAAAACTAGGTAGTCTACTACACCCACTAGAAACTCTAGAGTGGAAATGGTCAGATATATCCATGGACTTCATTATGGGACTACCTCGTGCGAGGTCTGGAGCTGACACTATCTGGGTCATCGTAGATCGTCTCACTAAATATGCGCACTTCCTTCCAGTCCAACAAACTGACTCAGTTGAGATGCTTGTAAAGATCTATATCAAGGAGATAGTCCAACTTCATGGTGTTCCCAAGACTATTGTATCGGATAAAGATAGCTGATTCACATTTAAATTCTAGCAGTCAGTCCATCAAGATATGGGTTCTACACTAGCCATGAGCACAGCCTTCCATCCTCAGATAAATGGTCAAACGGAGAGAGTAAATCAAGTTCTAGAAGACTTGCTCCATCTTTGTATACTAGACTTCGCAGGATCCTGGGAAGACCACCTTCCCCTAGTTGAATTTGCATACAATAATAGCTTCCAGGCAAGTATTAAGATGGCTCCTTATGAAGCCTTATATGGTAGGAAATGCTCTATGCCAATGGCATGGGCAGAAACAAAAGATGTTCAGCTGTATGGTTCTGAGTTTGTGGAAGAGACAAACAAAAAGGTGAAGCTCATACAGCAAATAATCAGGACAGCCCAAGATATGCAGAGCAAATATCACGACATCCATTGATGCCCCTTGGAGTTTCAAGAAGGAGACTCTGCATATCTAAAGGTCAGCCCCATAAAGGGTGTATATTGTTTTGGAGTTGTAGGCAAACTCAGCCCGAGGTATGTTGGACCATTCAAAGTCCAGAAGAGAATTGGAACGACAGCCTACCAGTTAGAACTGCCAATAGATTTTGCAACAATATACAACATATTCCACGTATCATTCTTAAGAAGGTGCCTTAGAGATCTGTCTCACCTCGTGCAGTTCCCAGAAATCCAGATCCAGCCATATCTATCTTATGCCAAGGAGCCAATTCAAATTCTAGCTCGTGATCGCAAACAGCTCAGAAGTTGTGCTATCGACATGATCAAAGTCCAGTAGAAGAATTGTTCTTAAATTGAAGCCACTTGGGAGAAGGAATCTGATATGCGATCCAAATATCCTAGACTCTTCTAAAATTCAGGTAATTATAGAAATGTTTTCCCCCATTACTCATCAAGAATCTGGGTGTCCCAAATCTAGCTATCATATGTTCCTTGAGAAATTTAATAACAATTTTAGCATCATTATTTACACATGCTAATGCCTCCACCCATTTTGAGACATACTCAACTGCCACAAGAATATACAGATTGGCTTGGGATAAGGGAAAATATCCCATGAAATCTATTCCCCACACATCGAATAGCTCTACTTCGAAAATTCCATTTAAAGGGAGCTCGTCCCTTTTGCTTAAATTCTCGGTTCTTTGGCACTTGTCATAGCTTTTGATAAAGTCGGCGGCATCTATTAACAAATGGGGCCAAAAGAAACTGAATTGAAGCACCTTTGCAGCTGTTCGCTCAATCTCATGGTGCCCTCCATAAGGAGTTGTGTGACAATGATAGAGAATATTTCTCATGTCGGAGTCTGGAACACATTTCCTTAGGCGTTGATCATTGCAACATTTGTACAAAAAAGGATCATACCAAAAGTAATTTTTTATATCAGCAAAAAATTTCTTTCTTTATTGGTAACTCATATCTTTTGGTATGACTCCTCCTGCAAGGTAGTTTGTAATGTCAGCAAACCAGGGAGTATTACTTGTAGTCACACCATAAAGCTTCTTGTCGAGGAAAGTCTCACTAATTTCGGTCAACTTATCATTATCAAGGTGGGTCAATCTAGATAAATGATCTGCAAGTACATTTTCACTCCCTTTCTTATCCCGGATTTCAAGATCAAATTCTTGCAAGAGCAATACTCAACGTATCAAGCGCGATTTTGCCTCTTTCTTTTGAAGGATATACTTAATAGCAGCATGATCAGTATAAACTATAGTTTTTGACCCAATGAAATATGACCTGAATTTAGTGAAGGCAAGAATGGCAGCTAGAAGCTCTTTTTCCATGGTAGCATAATTTCTTTGAGCATCATCTAGGAGCTTACTAGCATAGTAGATTGAATAAAAGGTTCTCTCCCTTCGTTGCCCAAGGACTACTCCAACTGCAAGGTCACTCACATCACACATAATTTCAAAAGGTGAATCCCAAAATGGAGTAGAAATTATTGGAGCTGAGATTAAAGCAGATTTTATAGCATTGAATCCTTTTAAACAATTTTCATCAAAGTTGAACTCGACATCATTTCCTAGCAATCTACAAAGCGGCATACTTATATTTGAGAAATCCTTGATATATCTTCGATAAAACCTGCATGCCCAAGGAAGCTTCTAATTCCTTTTACATTGATGGGAAGGGAAAGTTTCTCAATTACCTCAATCTTTGCCTTACCAACTTCTATCACTCTCCTAGAAATTAAATGATTAAGAACAATACCCTCTTCGACCATGAAGTGATATTTTTCCTAATTCAAGATTAAATTTGACTATTCACATCTTTTCAAAACCTTTCCCAGATTAATTAAGCAATGATCGAAAGAGGTTCCGACAATAAAAAAATCGTCCATAAGGATTTCCAAGAACTCCCCTATCATGTCAGAGAAAATTACAATAATATAGCGTTGAAAGGTAGCTGGAGCATTGCATAATTTGAAATGTATTCTTCTAAAGGTGAATGTTCCAAAGGGGCAGGTGAAAGTTATTTTCTCTTGATCTTCAGGTGAAATTAGAATTTGATTATATCCTGAATACCCATCAAGAAAGCAGAAATAAGGATTTCCTGCCAATCTATCAAGCATTTGGTCAATAAAGGGAAGGGAATAGTGGTCTTTTCGAGTGGCTTTATTTAAATCGATGCACACTCTCCATCCGGTCACAGTTCTAGTGGGGATCAGCTCATTATTGCTATTAAGAACAACAGTCATCCCACTCTTTTTGGGAACCATATGTATAGGGCTCACCCAAGGGTTGTCAGAAATGGGAAAGATGATTCCAGCATCTAAGAGTTTAATGATTTCCTTGTGAACTACCTCTTTGATGTTTGGGTTTAATCATCGCTGAGGCTCAATTGAAGGTTTGGAGTTATCCTCCAAAAGGATACAATGCATACACATAGTTGGACTAATCCCTTTCAGATTCGCAATACTCCATCTATTACTCTCTTGTGTTCTTTTAAAACCTTACATAAAAGACTCTCTTGATATTGACTTAACAATGAGGAGATTATTGTAGGAAGAGATTCATTTTCCCCGAAGTAGGTATATTTTAAGTGTGAGGGAAGAAGTTTTAATTCAGTTTTAGGAGGACAAATTATCGAAGGTTCAATTATCTTCCTTTCCTTAATCAATTCTTCAATAACTTCTGTGTCAATGGGATCTTCAGCTTCCTCACTTACTAACATTCCCTCTTCTTTTACCTCTTCCATTAACCAAGCTTCTTCTATTAAATTGATTTTTCAACAATCCTCATTGGGTTTAGAAGGGTGTCTCATAGAATCATTCACATGAAACTTAATCTCCTCCTCCCCATAATGCAACTTCAATTCCCCTTATCTACATCAATTAAGGTTCTTTCTGTGGCTAAGAAAGGTCTACCTAGAATAATAGGAATTTTTTGATTTTCATCTTCCATATCCAAGATTATGGAAGATGAACTTGTCAACCTTCACCAGTACATTTTCCACAATTCCTAAGGGGGATTTTACAGATCTATCAGCAAATTGGAGGAGAACAGAGGTGGGTTTTAAATGATCAATTTCTAGTTTCTTGAATATGTAGAAAGACATCAAATTAACGGATGCACCAAGATCACAAAGGGCTTCTTGGAAAGATTGGCATCCAATCGTACAATAGATAGTGAAACTCCCTGGGTCCTTATTTTTGATGGGAATCTTCCTTTGAATGATTGCACTATATTCTTCTGTTAATGCCACGGTCTCCTTTTCATTAATCTTCCTTTTCTTAGAGATGATGTCTTTCATGAACTTAGCATAACTAGGCATTTGTTCTAGAGCTTCTGCGAAAGGGATATTGATATGAAGAGTTTTAAAGGTTTCTAGAAATTTTTGATATTGGACATCAAGTTTCTCCTTAGCCAACCGCTGAGGATAAGGTATATGAGGGATTTTTTTAGGTTGATTTCTAGGCTCCCTTTTCTAACCTTGCAACACTCCTCTCTGCCCTGATCATTTCTCCTTTCTCCTTCTTTTCCTCTCTTATTTTTGCTATGTTTTCACTATTCTCTTTTCTCACAACCTCCTGTGTAGCCTTTTCACTTCTCAAGGTTATTGTGTTTCCCAACTCCTTTTTATACTCACCAATCACTCCGACTAGAGAAGGTTGCTCTAACTGCTACATGATGTCTTTTAATTTTTGTTCAATTTGTTTAACAGTCTCATCTTATCTCAGAAGAGTGTGCTCATGCCTGTTTAAAGTGGAATATGTTTTATTCATGAATTCAGCAGTGGAAGTTCTAAATTCGATAAGCGAATTTTCAAATATCTCTCTATTCCTTCCATGATTCATGATCATATCGACATTTCTCAACTTCCCATCATCCTCCTGATAAGAGTTTATATACCCACATTCTAGTTTCTTATTGAGTTGGGAGATTTGATTTTGTAGTTCCAGGAATTGCTGTGAATTTCCTAGTGAGTTACATTCTTTTTAATCACGGTGATCATTCCTATGGAGAGGCCATTGGTAAGCATTATTTGCCATTTCTTTCAAGAGGTCATAAGCTTTCTCTTGGGTTTTATCGCTAATAGAGCCGTCGGCAGCTGCATCAATGAGTGTCCTTGTAGGAGCATTCAAACAATTATAAAAGATTTGCACTTGCATCCATAAAGGGAACCCATGATGAGGGCAACTCCTTAAGCATTCATAGAGTGTCTCCACTTCCAACTGAGTAAAGTTGGTTATCTCAATTCTCAACCGAGCAGTTTCGCCGGAGGAAAATATTTGGCTAAGAATTTCTTAGCCAAATCGTCCCACGTTTGGATGGAATCACTTGGCAGAGAGCTGAGCCAACTCTTGGCTCTGTCTCGTAAAGAGAATGGGAAAAGCCATAATTTAAACTTGTCTTCAGAGATATTGTTAAACCTGAAGGTGTCACATATTTCAAGAAAAATTGAAATATGTGAGTTCGGATCTTCAGTGGCTAATCCCCCAAACTGATTATTTTATACCATACTCAGTGTGGAGGGTTTGATCTCAAAGTTATTAGCTTCAATATTAGGCCTAATAATTGCATGGGGGATTCCCCTAACTGTGGGAAGTGCATCGTCTCTTAGTGCTCTCCCCCTAGCCACTCCTACTGGCTCTCCTAATGGCTCTACAGGATTTTCATTAACATTATCCATAACGACTTGTTGGTTCGAAAGGTTTTGTTCTCTCCTAGCCTGTAAGTATGTTCTTTCAATTTTGAAGTCAAATAGATAATTTGTGCAAACTCTTCCACTCATACACTACAATATTCAGGCTATCAAGAACAAATTTAATAATAATATTCAAAAATTAACAAAAATAAAAGGACAGAAACAAAAAAGTAAATGTTTATAATTACAAAAATCAAAAACAAAAAGTATATGCAAAAAAATTCTTAAATCACTAGCTGCTTATAGATTATTCTTAATACGAAACAAATTCTAATTCCTCGGCAATGACGCCAAAAACTTGACAGACTATAAATACATGTCTGCGTTTACACATAAGTGTACGTGGTCTGAAATAATAAGTGGAAAGTGTTAGTTTCTGAGATTTATCGAACCATAGAGAATTGGTTGTTTTGTTACTAAGATTTATCTATTATCACTAATGTTTAAGGTATGATGTAATTGGTTGAGTTAGTTCTAGATTAAGCACAATAACCACTAAGTGGAAAATAAGTCAAATAAAGGAAGATGAGAGTTAGGTTCATCCCACATGTCATGATAAGTCACTAATACATGTTGATTCCTCAAGCTTTGTCCTTCATTTACCTAAAATTAAATCAAGTGCACATTGTTCTTCCTTGAGTCTTATCTCAAGGTTTCACAAGTTTAAATCTTGTGCATAAAATGAACACACAATCGGTTCTATTTTGGCACAAAGATTCTTATAAGATTTTAGGTTTTGAGTTTTTATCTTATCTCTTGATCAAGGAGATGTAGATTATTAAATTTTTAAGATCTTATAAGCATTGATTCCACTAGGAGCGTCACTCGCATCGCACACAATTGAAATGAGGGAATAGTATGTTGGGCTCAATGACTATGTCACCTCGTTCATGAGCACACAACTATTTCTCTCCCTCCCTCAATTATGTTGAGCTAAGGAGCTCACTTAGTGGGTCTTAGCATCACACGCATCAACACTATAGTTGAGCTTAGATTAAGGTGCACTAAGCTCAAGAACTTTCTCACATAATTCTAAGCCTTTATGCACTCATAAATCTAGCATCTAATCAAATGTGAGCTATGGAGCACAAGATAATTTTAGTTCTTGAGTTTATTAGTTCATTTTCTTTTATTCACAATCAAGACTAAAGTAATACTAAGCATTTCTTGAGCAAGGCATTGAGTTCATATATTTTATGAATTCTTGAGGAAAACTTCATACACTTAAAATGTAACTATCAAACACATGGGATTACCCCAACCCTCCCCAAGGGAGATTTAGCTACTCATTACAAAAGAAATGAAAAAGAACACATACATGGATAAAGACCATTTCATAATCAACTAAGAAAAAAAATTATAAAAGTAGAGTTTAGAAGATACTAGGAATGTTCCTTGGAAGTTCTCCGGATTCTTCTTCTCCTTTTTGAAGTTCCTCTCTTAAGTTGCTAGTGCTGCCTTCTTTCTTCTTCTCCTTAACAAAAATAGTTCTTCCACCCTTGGGGAGTTCCTCTCTTCCACTATGCACCACCCCTCTTCTTTACTTAAGTGATTTGAGCAAAATTGGGAATCCTCCTCTAGTCAAGAGGAGTGATATATATAGGATAGGGGCTGCATTCTTCCACTTAAGATCCAAACTAGCCATTCCATTAGAAAATTCTGAGCAATGATGGAAAAAAACTCAATTGATGATGAGGTGACCAATATCTTCATTTGTTTAGCCAAAATATCACCTCATAAGCCTCATTTTCAATTAAAAATGTAGCAGCTATAGAGGGAATGATGGCTGAGACAAGATGCTGGTTGGGGGTCTTGTCTCAGCCATAATAAATGCATCTGCCAGAAGAAATTGCGGCGGGCCACTGCAGCGCGTTGTAGCGTGCTACGGTACGCTGCGGCGTGCAATGGCACAAGTAATTTTTGCTAAGTGTCCCGCTGTCGTGTGCTACTATGCTAGCATTTTACAAATAATACCGTTGCAGCGCACTGCAGCGGGGGCATTTCGCAAAATGCTCCGCTGCAGCGCGCGGCAGCAGTTCATTTCGCAAAATGCTCCGCAGCAGTGCGCGGTAGCGGTTCATTTCGTAAAGACACCCGCTGCAGCGCGCTACCGCGCCCGCGGTTTGCAAGCTAAACCACTGCAGCGCGCTGCTGCATCCGCATTTTGCAAAGTCACCCGCTGCAGCGCCCTACCGCTCCCGTGGTTTGCAAACGAACCCGATGCAGCGCGCGATTGCGCCCACGGTTTGCAAACGGACCCGTTGCAGCGCACAATCGTGCCTGCAGTTTGCAAATGGACTCGCTGCAGCGCACGTCAGCGCATAATTTTGCAAAATGACCTGTTGTAGCGTGCGCGCGGCAGCGGTTTCTTTTGAAAAAATTTGGAAATTTGCATAAATGCCTCAGAACTCTTTTGGATAAGCCATTTTCCTGAAAAGATAGACAAAATTTAATTTATGAGCAGTTTAAAGATCAGAATTGAATATAATTTTCCTTTATTTTATATATAATTTATGGATTCATCACTCTGCAATTAGGTTCAATCTGTATAAATGACAAACTCTGTGACATTCTGTTTGACACTAGAGCTAGTCATTATTTTGCATTTGAAGGTTTGGCAAAATCACTTAACCTAACCTTGTATCGCTTAGCCATTCCTCTTAAGGTTGGGTTACCTTCTGGAGCCCAAATGCCAGCATGCCAGTTTTGCAAGGTGCAAATTCCAATTGCAAACAAGAAGTATGAAGCCAAGTTAGTAGTTCTTCCAATAGCCAACTTTGATGTAATACTAGGCATGAACTGGTTAAGTCAACATAATGCCACTATCAACTATACCAAGAAAAAGATCACCTTAGGTAGTGGAAGTCAAGCCATATCCTTTGTTGGTAACCTTAGTGCTCGAGCCTCGCTCGTCAACGCTATAAAAGCGAAGAGGTTAGTTCAGAAGGGTTGTGAAGCCTTCCTAGTGACAATACTTAGAGAAAAGAAAGAAGGCGTTCCCTTATCCAAGAACCCCATTGTTTGCAAATTTGCTGACATTTTTCCAGAAGAATTACCCGGTCTTCCTCCTATACGGGAAGTAGAATTTGCAATTGACATTGTTCCAGGAACACAGCCCATTTCTAAAGCTCCTTATCGTATGGTGCCCAAGGAATTACAGGAGTTGAATAAACAATTACAAGAGCTCCTAGAGAAATGTCTCATTAGGCCAAGCTTGTCACCTTAGGGAGCACCAGTGTTATTTGTGAAGAAAAAAGACGGTTCTATGCGTATGTGCGTTGACTATAGTAAATTGAATAAAGTCACGATCAAGAATAAGTATCCATTATCACGCATAGATGACTTATTCGATTAGTTGGCAGGAGCCAAGGTATTTTCTAAAATTGATCTACGATCAGGCTATCATCAACTGAAAGTAAAGGACTCAGATATTGGAAGACAACCTTCAGGACTCGTTATGGACACTATGAGTTCTTAGTAATGTCCTTTGGGTTGATAACCGCGCCTTCAATATTCATGAACCTGATGCAGCGCATACTTAAACCATATATGGAAAAGTTCATAATTGTTTTCATAGACGACATCTTAATCTTTTCCAAAAACCAGAAAGAGCACGAAGAGCACTTAAGAATAGTGTTAGAAGAGCTACGTTACCACAAACTTTATGCTAAATATTCTAAATGTGAGTTTTGGCTCAATTCAGTAGCTTTTCTGGGGCATGTGGTAGATGCCCAATGTATTACAGTTGATCAGAACAAAGTTAGCTCCATCCAGTAATGGGTTCATCCCAAGACAATGACTGACATCAGAAACTTCTTAGGCTTAGCTGGATACTACATGAAGTTTGTAAAGGGATTCTCCCAGATAGCCTCTCCGCTAACTAAGCTGACCCAGAAAGCAGTGCCATTCGAATGGTCTCCAGCATATGAGAAGGCTTTCCAAGCATTAAAAGATGCAATATCCACCGCTCTAGTTCTAATCCTTCCTAAAGAAGGAGTGAACTACCAAGTTTACACTAACACCTCAGGTATAGGCTCAGGTGCCGTATTGATGCAGGAAGGAAGAGTCATTGCGTATGCGTCTCATCAACTAAAACCCCATGAAAGGAACTACGCAGTTCATGATCTCGAACTAACAGCAGTAGTGTTCGCCCTAAAGATTTGGTGTCACTATCTCTATAAGACTCGATGCTCAATTTTTACAGATCACTAGAGTCTGAAGTATATATTCACTCAGTGAGAGCTAAACTGCCGACAGAGAATGTGGCTAGAATTAATTAGTGACTACGACCTAGACATCCAGTATCATCCTGGAAAGGCAAATGTTGTAGTCGACGCTCTAAGCCGTCATTCCAATCTTAATGCTCTCGTCTCTACGAGTCCTCCGGAGGAAGAATTTTATAAACTGGATATCCAATTTGAGTGTAGTAACCAAGTGAGTACGATGCTCTCAATGATTAATACGGAACCCACATTCCACAGAGATGTGTCCATTACTCAAACTAAAGATGATGAGTACCTAAACTTCAAGCAGGCCATTGAAAGTCCTCACCATACCGACCTTTGATTTCACAAGGGTGCGATCTATCAAGGGAATCGCTTATAGATCCCTAAATTCGTTCAACAGGAGGTGCTGATTGAAGGCCATAACTCCGGGTACCATATTCATCCCCAGAGCTCAAAAATGTATCAAGACCTGAAGCTATCATTTTGGTGGCCAGGAATGAAGAGGAGCGTGGTAGATTTTGTGGCTAAGTGCCACATGTGTTGCCTAGTAAAGGCAGAGCATCAAAAACCAGGGGTCTGCTGCACCCACTAGAAATTTTAGAGTGGAAATAGTTAGATATATCCATGGACTTCGTTATGGGACTACCTCGTGTGACATCTGGAGCCAACACTATCTGGGTCATCGTAGATCGTCTCACTAAATCTGTGCACTTCCTTCCAGTCTGATAAACTGACTCAATTGAGAAGCTTGAAAATATTTATATCAATGAGATAGTCCGACTTCATGGTGTTCCCAAGACTATTATATCGGATAGAGATAGCCAATTCACATCTAAATTCTTGCAGTCATTCCATCAAGATCTGAGATTGGGTGGGTTGTTAAGTAGACCGCGCTATCAAAAATAATGCATTGGAATTGCTACCACCCATGGGTCAAAACCTAGCAAAGTAGATTTCCCTTAGGAGAGTTGATTTCGGAATTAAAGAAGGCTACCCGGAGGGACAAGAGGTGCGTAGTAATAGTGAGAGTGTTGCGTTTGACCGGGTCCTTAGGCCGCGCAGCGGAGTTTTTTTGGGGGAGTAGTGATTGAACCACTGTCAGTGTTGGCACCGGAGAAAGTTTGTTTACTAATCTGAATCTCTTTGAGCCTCACTACTCCACCTCCGGTGGCCTTCGGTCGGGCCTTCTTTTTCTAAGAAATGAATAGAGCTTAACCATAACCAGAAGAGAGCCCATAAGCTGAACCATCTTTTCCCTACCAGAAAACCACGCTTCGCAGCCCCCCTAGACTCTTAGGTAGGATGCCTACCTACGCACTCCGCTTCGCGGCCTTTGGGTACTTCTTCGCCGGGTGGTATATTTCAAGATCTGAGTGGACTTATCTTCTCTTTACCGCTCCGTGGGGACAGAGTAGTCGGACTGAGGATTAATCTATATTCAAGGTTTTGGACAGTATTGGAGAGCTAGCTTCTTTTAAAGTAACCCTACTACACTAGCCATGAGCACATCCTTAGATAGATGGTCAAACAGAGAGAGTAAATCAAGTTCTGGAAGATTTGCTCCATCTTTGTATACTAGACTTCGCAAGATCCTGGGAAGACCACCTTCCCCTAGTCAAATTTACATACAATAACAACTTCCAAGCAAGTATTAAGATGGCTCCTTATGAAGCCTTATATGGTAGGAAATGCTCTACGCCAATGGCATGGGTAGAAACAGGAGATGTTCAGCTGTATGGTTCCGAGTTGGTGGAAGAGACAAACAAAAAGGTGAAGCTCATACAGCAAAGAATCAGGACAGCCCAAGATAGGCAGAGCAAATATCACGATATCCATCGATGCCCCTTAGAGTTTCAGGAAGGAGACTCTACATATCTAAAGGTCAGCCCCATTAAGGGTGTATATCATTTTGGAGTTGTAAGCAAATTCAGCCCGAGGTATGTTAGACCATTCAAAGTCCAGAAGAGAATTGGAACGACAGTCTACCAGTTAGAACTGCCAATAAACTTTACGGCAGTACACAACGTATTCCACGTATCGTCCTTAAGAAGGTGCTTAGAGATCCGTCTCACCTCATGCACTTCCCAGAAATCCAGATCCAACCAGATCTATCTTATGCCGAGGAGCCAATTCAAATTCTAGCCCGTGATCGCAAACAGCTCAAAAGTCATGCTATCGACATGATCAAAGTCCAGTGGAAGAATCGTTCTTACAACAAAGCCACTTGGGAGAAGGATTCTGATATGCGATCCAAATATCCTAGACTCTTGAAAATCTAGGTAATTCCATTCCAAGTTCTTATTCAAGTCACATCTAACTCTTGCCTTTAATTCCACTTGAGTGATGTCGAGGACGACATCGTTCTTGAGTGGGGGAGTTTGTAACAACTCAAGTTGTTACCCTTGTCAATTAAGACTAATCTCCATCATAATCTTGATCATATATGTTAATCAAGTCATTAGGAATCATCCACTAAGACCAAGTCCGAATCCGGGGTCAAATGGATCAAATCCTGATTTGTGGTAAATTCAAAAACCCTGAAAATTGATCGATTTAAATTGACCTCCGGTCGAGAATCGGACTTCGCCATTGCGCTTATTGCCCTCAAATTAGCTATGGGTGATGTTTTCATGTCAATCGGAAGTCGTCGAAATTTCGACAAATATTTTAATAATATTTAAATACCAGAAAATACGAAAATTAAACTTGTCAGAATTAAAATCCTACTTCGCCGTTATGATCCTCACCCTCAAATTAGCCAAGGGTCAAATTTTGGGATTTTTCGGAGAATGTTTAATTTTCTTGAATATTTTAATATATTTAAATTAATTAGAAAATAAGAAAAAAAAATTATTGTCGAAATCAAAGTTCGATTTTGTCATTTCGTTCCTCACCCTCAAATTAGTTTTGGGTGAATTTTTGAGATTTTTCAGAACACATTTATAAAATCTGAAATTATCTTTATTTTTAAAATTTATTTCTTAAATTAATCAAAATATTTTATTTCCCTCTTTTCTCCTCTTCAAAGTTGCTATCTCCTCCTCCCTTCCTAGCAGCTTTCTCCCATCCCATGCACTCAAGTGAAATTCTGTCATCCTCTTCCCATCCATGCTGATGGGAAGGCTCTTAATGGAGCCTTGTCCCCCCCCCCCATCCTCCTTAAAATATAGCTTGAGCTCCCATTCTTCCTCCTTTTCCCAGCTAAAGCTCTCCCCCACTTCCCACTCTTGTGATGCTAGCTGTTAAAGAGAAGTTCCCAGCCTCTCAAACTCTTAAGTTTCCAATGATCCATAGAAGGAACCCTCATTTGCAAAACCAAGGTACCCCCCATTCCCTCTAATAGTTAATCCAATGGCTGTTTCATTTTATTTTTATACTCATTTGTATAATCCTTTCATCTATAAAAGCTATGTTGAAGATGTAGGAACTCAAAAAAAATAAAAATCTGTAAACAATGGGGGATAACATGTAAATCTGCTAATATGAATTTCTGTACACCTAGTCATTTAACCCCACTGTTTGTATTGATAACTTAATCATTTGGTGCTGATTTGGGTACCAATGGAAAGGTCTCGGAAAGAGCTTTCCAACGGCATATGGCACTGCATGTGAAGTGCTCTAAGTTGAGAGTGATTGAGCCTAAAAGTTGACCCATTGCTGTTTTCGCCAGGCGAAATCATCATCTGGCGCTCGGGCACGCTGCAGCGCCCGAAGTTGCGAATTTTGGGTCCGCTACAGCGCGCTGCAGTGCAAAATTTATTACAGCGTGCTCCAGGGCACTGCAGCGCCCCAAGTTTCAAATTAGGGTATGTTATAGCGCACCATAGCATTAAAAATTGCATTTTTGCCCCCTGCAACGCGCTGCAGCGCCTCCATTTCATATAGGGACCGCTATAGCGTACCATAGTGCTTAAAAATGTAATTTTTGGCCGCTACAGCGCACCACAGCAGCCAAAAAATTAAATTGATCATAACTTTGACATCCATACTTCAAATTCAAAAATTTAAAGTGCTAAATAGCTTAGAATTTCAGTGCCTACAATAATCTAAAAACCTATTTTGGTTTTGAATCTTAGAAAAATCAAAAATGACTGAAATACTCCTAACCATAATTAGATCATAACTTGGTCAATTGAGGTCCAACTTGGGTCTACTACTAGTCAAAATACTCAGTGTGATATAGGAAAGCTATAGCCACTGAGTTTGCTAAATTTGAATACCAAATAAAAGAGTTATGCTTCTTGACCCCTCTTAACCTTAAAAATTACCAAATATACCCTTAGAAATTTCAATTGGCTATAAATAATTTATTAGACCTCAGAATTTAGTGTTCTTAAACTCAATGGAGTCTTTGAACAACAACCAATAGAAAACTGTATAAAAATTTAAATTTCATTAAGTGCAACTTACCAAAATACCCTTAGGTTGAAAACCTTAGTTTGGACCTATAGAATCCATTTCTTATCCAAATTTGGTATACTTACTATCTATCTTCATGTTAGATAGTAAGGAATCATTTAACAGTAAAAAATCTTAATTTAGAGCTCTAAATAAAAAAGTAGCATTTTGGACCCTTAAGTAGGGGTAAAATAGTCATTTTGCCTAAAAATTTAGGATAAGTACCCTTGACCTCTAATTAGCCTTTTAATTCACTAAAATCAACATTAGAATGATATTAGAATCATTTAAATGAGTAAAATCAATATTTAGGTCAATTCGTCAAATACTTGAAAAACCTTCTAAGTCTTTTCTTAGGATCTTTACACATCACATAAGGACTATCTCTAAGACTAGGATTAGGTCATAGGTTAGAGTTCATTTATTGGCTAAATGAGTTACTCAATGGATGAAACCTTAGTTTTATTAATTTCTAGAATTTTATAATTTATTTTGATTATTTTGTCTTTTAAACCTAGATTTAGGATAGGAGATTCTTCCTATTAAGTTTGATTACTTAATTGGATTTGCCTTAATTAGTAGATCACTTATATAATAAAACATAGAACTTAGGTCTTACCCTTCTTGGATTATGTGATTATGCCCAATCTCGAGGTGTTTAATCTATAATCTATAGTTTAATAATTTTGATTAGATCTTAGTATAGAACATCTAAAATCATTAATTAGGTCGTGATGATTTATTATTTAACTCTTATAGTCTACTTTGATTAAACATATTAGAGCCTAGCTAGTCATACTATTTTGTAACTCATAAGGACGAGTTTATAAGTTACACTCGATAGTAGGAAAATATAGATCCTAAACTTGTGTAACTTGGAATAGTTAGAATGGTTTAATTAGAAAACAAATAATATCACCATATTAGTAGAGTCTCTTGCTTACTTTTGATATTTTATTGCTACACATTCCTTGATATTCGAGCCATTTTTCTTGGACATGTCATATAAGAAAATATTGTTGTATGAAAAAGAAAACTTAGAATATTAGGAAAACACTTGCATTTGAGTTCAGTTATGGCGGATTATGGTGCACATTTACTCCACTGGACAGGGGTAAGGAGAGATCAGGATGCTTAACACTACTCATTGAGGAGAGTGTATTAAGCTTGGGACCAGTTTAGTCTTGCAGACGTGCTTGACTCCTCAGTTGTTTCTGAAACTATCCACAAAAAAAGTAAAATAACTAAAAGATATTGCATAGTATTATCTGCCTCTTCAGTCACACAGTATTATTGAGATATATTTGCCCTATCCCAGAAAGGCCATGGGGATGGATAGATATATATATATGTTTGCCCTAGCCCAGAAAGGCTATAGGGATGGATAGATATATATATGAGCCAGATTGGCCAGTTCTTCTGATATGTCAGAGTTATATATAGCATTTCAGTCAGCTATTCCTTTGTTTTGCTTATATATATTAGGATGTTAGAATTTTGCTGCTATTATATGTATTATTGCTGAGTTACGTTATTTAATTTGCATAACTTTTTTGATCACCAGCATGTTTAGGATATAATATTTTCTTTCAGCACTTGTGTAGTTATTTATATATATCTACCTTGTTTAACTTATATTTGAGGCATGTCTTAGCCTCCTTTTTGCTTAAGTTATAAATATTATTTGTAACTTTTTCCTTTTTTATTGTATTGCTAGTTGCTCCCATTTTTGATATAATTATTGCTTAGAAAATATAAAATAGTGATATTATAAAATACATAAAATTTATCAAACTAAAATGTACTTAAACAATTTGTCTAACATAAGATTTTTCTATTTTTGGCTGGGACCCAATATTGTGAAATCAATAATGTCAAGTATTGAGCAGCTTGAGGTTCCTATACCCGAGGGGGAGCTTTACTTAGGGGAGGTGCAGCAGCTTGGACTAGAGGACATTTAGCTGCTTAATTCTTATAGGTGAGGATGAGATGGTTTTTTTATTTGTTTTACTTAAACTTTAAATAATGTAATAATACAGATACTAATGACTGTGTATTTAGATTATTATATGTTATTTATTCTGAGTCATATTTCATTATATTTGTACTGTGATGTTTGGGTGCTTCTCATTTTTTTAATTCGCTTCCGCACTCTATATATTTTACTTAGATAGTGATTGTTATTTGATTCTGTGCTTACTCCTTCCCTTATTAGGTGGATTGTGGATTTCATCATAATTCAATGATAAGTGAAGGATTAGCCAGAGTGACACGCCACCCCTTAGCTTAATCCTGTGGATTGAGGGGTGGGGCGCCACATTTGCAGCCCCTCCCTTTCTCGTCTGCTCTTTCTTCTCCTGTCCTGAATTCTAAAATTTTCATTGTTTTGATTCTACCTTTCCCACTATATGCACTGCAATCACTAAAGTTATATTCGTCGTCTTTAACCTATGCAGGATTACCTCTAGACCGTCGTTCTTGGCGTCGATTTCCAGGAGCATACACACACCGTCATCGGTAAGATTTGCACCTCCAAAAGGCGTGCGACACGTCTTATTCTCCCTTTCACGTCTTCTTAAGTCTACGCAAGAAATGAATTTACAATGATAGTTTTCTTATGATACTGTTTTTTCCAAGAATTTTTTTTTATTTGACCTCCAGAAAAGCAGAAGAGATTACTAAGAGAAAATTTTTTACCTTTTTTTTTATCTTCTTAGCAGAATTAGGATTTTGTGAAATTTTTAAGACATTAATTAATTATGCAATATCATTATTTTCTTTTCCTTATATAGATCTTTTGATTAGATATACTGTTTATTTCACTATATGCATCATCTTAGGTGATAATATATGGATGAATGCTCAATTGATTTATTGCATTTGATTTCCTTTTACTTTGCACTTAAATAAACTTAAAGAACCAATTATAAGACATTACAAAACATGCCAAACCGTTTTACTCGCATTTACTTATTGCAAATATTGTATAATGTTTTTTTTTTTCTTTTCAAATAAAACTTCTATTCATTTTGCATGTCCTATGATGAAAGCAGTATAAATGCTGTCTTAAAAAATTTTTATTAGTCACCTACATATTTTTCTTTAGTTTTGAAAATTATTTTTTCATTTTTTATTGAATCTCCTACTTTTTCTACTTGATTTTCTTAGCTTTGCTGCTTTTTTACGTGCGTGCAGATGTAAGATGGATTTGGTACAGAAACGTCTTCAGTTTCAATGAGTGGAAAAGTTAATGATTCTTTCGATGCTTCTATTTTTTACCTAAATTCCAAAAATTTTTTTTTTTTTCTAAAGATGAAGGAATTTGAAGAGACGTTGCAGTATTCTTCAGAGCAATTGGTCTCTCTATCCCTAAGCTCCATGTAAAAAATTAGAGATCAAATTTGCTTAAGCCATTGCCTTCACAAATGGTTGAGTTCTTAATTGAGCTTAAGCCTGACTGACACTGAGCTTAGTCGACGCATTAGTGTTTTGTAAATGGATGTTTTTATTTTTTCTTAAAGATTTTCTTGATCTTGTCATTTGATTATGAATAATTTTAGGATAATTTATTTTGTGATTTATATTTTTAAAGTTTGTTAGGATTGATTTAGAACAAATTTATAATTTGAGTGAGTATATGTGGTCATTGTTGTCACCAAATAATAATTCTTTCTTAGTTGTTTGTATAAAAATTTTATGATTGTTTTGATATTGTTTACTTAATCATTTTAATAGTTATTTGTTGTGATTTTTTAACTTATATATAAATCTCAGTGTCCGGGTCTTACCTCATCTATAACTGGAATACAATGAACCAAATAACATATATTTGAATATTACAAAAGAAAATCTTAGGTTTGGGTTGAGATTGAGGGGTAACAAATGTGTACTAATTTCACGAATTAAATAACACATTGGGTATATACTATCATTACTAAAGCATTTAATTATTGTAGTGAGAAAATTCTTGAAGATTTATATTCATGTTCAAATTTTATAGTTGTTTGCTTGAATAATTTCAAGATAATCAAGGAATATGAGAAGCCAAAAAGCTTTGTAATTATTTGCAAATGTATATAACTACTTTCTTCTATTTAGTTATTTAATAATTTTGAATACTATTTGTAGGTGTGAGGATAGTATCAATGCATATCACATAAATGGTCGACATGATCTACTAAGTTAAAAGGTTTTTAATAAGTTTTGAAATTCATGATGCTAATGATTTTTTTTTTTTGTAGAATATGTTGTGCAAAACTGAGTAAGTCTCTCAAAATTTTCTAAGTATGTAATTCTTAGGTAGTGAGTTTATAATAATTTTCCTCATAATTTTTCACCCCCTCAATAAATTATTTTCTTAAATTTTTCTTTTTATTTTCAAAACTTTTTCATGAATTATAGTATTTTTATTTTGAATTGTATTTGCTAATATATATTTATATATTTATATATTAAGCGTTGGTTACTTTCCCATCCCTCTTCAATTCATTTAATGCCTCACTTTAATGCGAGTGGGCCTTCATCTCTCCACTACCCATGTGCGCTGCTGCTCACCATTATTTTATACTTGTATATTTATATTTATTTATATGAAAGTAACATTCCCAGGAAAAAATATACAAAATATTCCCAAAGAAAAAAATATAAACACGGCTTCGCCATTACCAGCTTCAGCTCCCATCTTCTTCTTCTTCCAATGGAATTGGCAGCGCAGAGGCAGCGGAGCAGCAGCTCCTCTTCATCACCAGAGTTTGAGTTCTGGAAGGTTCGAGATCCATCCTTGCCGGCAGCAGCCGGTCTCCTGGCCGCCGACGAGCTCATAGTGGACGGCGTCCTCCTTCCTCTCGACCTCCTCTCTCTCCATCGCCCCTCTCAACTTGTCCCGCCGCCCTCTTCACCCCCCGCCCTCTCCTCCTCTCCCGCAACTTCCTCTAAGCGTTGGAAGGATTATTTCAAAACCGAGAAGAAGGCCGATGAGAAGGAGAGGAGGAAGGATCAGCGCGGCACCGGCATCTGGCCGTTCTCGCGAAGCCGCTCCGCCGGCTACACCGCAACCGCTGCCCCCCGTCCTCGCTCAGAGTCCTCTCGCAAGGTTTGTAGCGCCCCCTGCTCCCGGAGCAATTCCCGTGGCGAATCGTCCGCTCGGACCGGCTTTCACCTCGCCCGGTCCAGCCCGGTCTGGCAGTTTCGAAGAAACGGGGTGGGGTCAAAAGAGAAGGCTAAGAAGCCCGCCCCGACTGCTTCCACGTCAGCCGGTAACGGAGTGAGGGTGCTTAACCTGAATGTGAATAGTTGCATTGGCGGGTACCGGAACCAGGTGAGCTGCAGAGGTGAAGGCACCTCCGGTGCGCGCACCGTCGAAGCGAATGGAAGCGACGGGGCAGCCGTCTTCAGTTTCAAAACTCTGTTCTCTAAGAAAGTTTACTGATCGGTGCTTTGCTAATTGTTAATTAGTTTAGTATTTTGATGATAGCTGTGTTAATGTACATATTAACGTTTTTAAAAAAAGCTTCTTGTGTTTAATTTTGAGAAGATGACGAATTATAAGCGTTAAATTTTAATTAATGTCGTATACTCTTAAAAAAGTAATTAAAAGGTTTCATAATTCTTCTCCATAAGTAATTTTCTTATGATATATCTTTTTTTTAAAAACTCTATTTTGCTTCTTTAATTTTAATTTTAATTTTATTCGAAAAATACTATTTAGACATGGGTCCAACAAAACTCTAGATTTGAATCCGTATTTATTTAATTATATTAAAATAATATAAATATTATTTTTTAAATTTATATTGAAATGATGCTTAAATAATGAATTTTTTAAATGTCATATTAATAGTTAATTCTCGATCTTTATTTAATCTATTAGTATTCTTGATTGATTAGTAATACGATTATTGTTAGTTTAATTAAAATTATATACTTAAATAAAACGGTTATTTCATTAATGTTAATTAATAAAGATAACAAACGTTATTTCCTTAGAAATGACGTTTATGAATGGGTTTTGGTTTGTTTTTCTTAATGAGTTGTAATTATGGTTTTGATTGATAAATTTTAATTAGTAAGATTTATTAACTGCATATGCTGTGTGCCCAACCCGGACAAAAAAATGGATGGCTGTAATTAACTTTTGCATGTGGATTAAAAACAATCGGGAGGCTCTATACTATTTCCCTACGGACTCCACGTGACATTTCCCTTCCTTTTATCACATCTACATAAAGGACATTTTTTCTTTAAATTAATAATAAAAATTATATTTAAACTCGTTAATGTGAATTCATTAATGAAAATTAAATATTATTTTATTAGTATATATTTATTTATATTAAAATAATATAAATATTATTGTTAAAATTTATATTAAAATAATATCCAATTTTTATTTGGATAAATTTTTCGAATATCATATCAACAAATCTAAATAATATTTCTCAATTAACAACACTCATAATAATTGAAATTTACTTATTAAAATCGATTAAAACTTTATTAAAAATTAATAATTATTTAAGAGAATTGTAATATTTTCTTTAATGATATTCAATGCATGAATATTCAAAAGATTGCCTATTTATATTGATTTATATTAAATTATATTTTAATTAAATATTTAAAGCAAGTAATGTGATGTATGCTTTCAAAATATGGCTAAATTTAAGTCGAGTTTAAGTCGAGTCAGTCCATACTCGAATTCAATTCAAATTTGTTCGAGTTCAAGTTCGTGTGTGTCGAGTTAGAATTGTTTCGAGTCATTTTAAATAGAGTTCGAGTCAAGATGTATGACTCGAACTCGACTCGAAATTTTTCGAGTCGAGTTCAAATGTCTCGAGTCAGTTCAAATTTCAAGTTTCAGGTCAAATTAACAGCCCTACTCTATATCTATACATCATATATACAATATAAAAGTTTATTTTGATAGTGTTTGATTCAAATTTTTTTATTAGATACTACAATTATCATATTTGTGAGCACTTAATCCTTAATATAAGCCCCTACTGAATACTATTATAAATGAAATGTCCTTTATTTTAAATTTTATTGAATTTCATTACACTGGCATGCTTATTAAATGAAATTTATTGTTGGAAAGATTTAACTGATATTAAACATCAATTTATTTTTGAAATTCAAATATGAAAATTGAAGTATTGTATCTTGCATGCACATATTCAAAATATCAAGTCATTTCCATTCATTTTTTCTTGTGTCACATGCGCCTAGCTCCACCTTTTTATTCTTCAACTTGGGTCTTTCAATGACTAGTTTCTAGACAAAATAGGCATTAGTTACACCCAATGCTCAAAAGTTTGGGTGTGAAATATCAGATTTTTTTTCAAATTCAGTTTTTTAATTTTTAAATTCACAATAAATTGATAAACTAAAATTACAGGACTGTTAGGAATATTCTTAGAAATTTTTTGGCAATTTATTTGGAATTTTTCAATTTTTCGTCGTTTCCTGGTTATTTTATTATTTTATTTAATTAATCAAATATATGCTAATTATTTTGACCTCAGATTAAAAATCTGACTTCAACATTGCGCTTATCACCCCTAAATTAGCTAGGTATGATATTTTGAAATTTTTTTGAAAGTCGTCAGATTTTCTCGAATATTTTAATATATTTTAATACCAAAAAATTAGGATAATTAAATTGATCTCGAAACCAAAATCCGACTTCGGCGTTGTATTTCTCACCCCCAAATTAGCTAAGGATAAAATTTTGGGACTTTTCAGAACTCATTTGATAAATAAATTTTGGATAATCAAATCATGTTTAAAAACAAAAAAAAACGCCTTTAACTTTGATGGCGCGTCAACAACATCGTATATCGAAGTGGCAGATCCTATGACCGTCTTCATATGCTGCTCAAGCGGACAGCACAGATTGAATCTGCGCCTGACGCCGTTCGCGGTGAAAGCAATCGTTGTTAATGGCTGTAACGGCTCCGTTAACGGCGTTGTCATCAGACGGGTCTCTTAAGAATATGAAAATTTTTGAAATTTCAAATTCAAATTTTGGCTCAACCACTTATCCAAATTGGACGATTTTAGTGTCTATGGATTCCTCTCATTAAGACATATCTAATTGATATCTCAATTTAAAATTTTGGTAATTTTATATGATCAATTTTAAGAATGATTATACTTTTATTTTTAGCATTTTTGAGCAAATTAAACAAAAATTTTACAAAAATTTCATCTTAATTCTATCAATAAGAATATGCTATTCATATAAGAACATATATTTTCTTCATTAGATGACAAAATGAGTACCATCCTGTAACAATCCAAGGTTGTTACCCACTTATGAACCAAATTACCATTTCATTATTACTTGTTTAAAAGTAACTTGTAGATTACTGCATCCATAAACTAGGTACAATCTATATAAATAATAAGCCCTGCAATATATTATTCGACACTGGAGCGAGACACTCCTTTATTTCTGAAAGCTGGACAAGGTCTCTCAACTTGTCATTACACAATTTAGCAAAACCCTTAAACGTAGGACTACCATCTGGAGCTCAACTATAAGCTAGTCAATTCTGCAAGATACAAGTCCCCATTGGAGAAATAAAATTTGAAGCCAAGCTCGTAGTCTTGCCAATAGCCAACTTCGATGTTATTTTGGGCATGAACTGGCTAAGTCAGCATGACGCCACCATCAACTGCCAAAAGAAGAAGATAATCCTGGGTAATGGTAAACGAGCTAAGTCGTTTGTTGGGAACTTTAGTACAAGAGCTTCCTTAATCAATGCTATCAAAGCCAAGAAGTTAATAAGTAAAGGTTGCAGCACCTTCCTAGTGACAATACTAGGAGAGAAGAAGGAAGACATACCCCTATCCAAGAACCATGTTGTTTGTGAATTCATCGATATTTTCCTAAAGACCTACCCGATCTTCCACCTATACGAGAAGTAGAATTCACAATCGATGTTATCCCAGAAACCTAACCAATCTCAAAGGCATCCTATAGAATGGTACCCAAAGAGTTGCAAGAGCTAAACAAGCAACTATAGGAATTACTGGAGAAAGGTCCTATCAGGCCCAGTTCTTCCTCATGGGGAGCGCCAGTTTATTCGTCAAGAAGAAGGATGGGTCAATGCGAGTGTGTATCGATTACAGAGAGCTGAATAAGGTAACCATAAAGAACAGGTACCCTTTGCCTCGCATCGATGACCTATTTGATCAGTTGGCAGGAGCAAAAGTGTTTTCAAAGATCGACCTGTGATCAAGGTACCACCAACTGCAAGTGAAAGATTCTGATATAGCGAAGACTACTTTTAGAACTAGATATGGCCACTATGAATTCCTAGTGATGTCATTTGTATTGACAAATGCACCTTCCATCTTTATGGACTTAATGCAGCGTGTCTTGAAGCCATACCTTGATAAATTTGTCATCGTGTTCATAGATGATATTTTAATATACTCTTAGATGAAGAAGGAACACGAGAGTCACCTCAGGACTGTGTTAGAAGAACTGAGAAGTCACCAGCTATATGCCAAATATTCAAAATATGAATTTTGGCTTGATTATGTCGCCTTCTTAGGCCATGTGATAGATGCTCAAGGGATCAAAGTAGATCAAATCAAGGTCAACGCAATCCAAGAATGGGTATAGCCCAAGTTAGTGACAGAAATCAGAAGCTTCTTAGGTTTGGCCAGATTTTATAGAAGGTTTGTGAAAGGCTTTTCTCAGATAGCCTCTCCACTCACCAAGCTCACCTAGAAGGCTGTATCCTTTGAATGGTCACTAGCTTGTGAAGCAACGTTCCAGGCACTGAAAGATGCACTTACTTATGCCCCCATTTTAGTTCTTCCTAAGGAAGGAGTGAACTATCAAGTCTATACTGACACCTCTGGTATAGGCTTAGGTGTTGTACTAATGCAAGAAAGGAAGGTCATAGCCTATGCTTCCCGCCAACTGAAGACCCACAAAAGAAATTATGCCGTTCACGACCTCGAATTAAGGATTTGGCGTCACTATCTATATGGGATTCAATGATCAATTTTCACAGATCATCAGAGTCTGAAATACATATTTACTCAAAGGGAGTTGAACTACCGACAGAGAAGGTGGTTAGAATTAATCAGTGACTACGACCTTGATATCCAGTATCACCTTAGAAAGGTAAATGTGGTAGCTGACGCTCTAAGTCGTCATGTTACTCTTAATGCTCTTATCTCTAAGAGTCCTTTGGAGGAAGAATTTCGTAAGTTGGATATCCGATCAGCGCATAGTGACCAGTGAGTACAATGCTCTCAATGATTAATATAGAGCCCACGTTCCACAGAGATGTATCTATTGCTCAAACAAAAGATGATGAGTACCTAACTTTTAAGCAAGCCATCGAAAGTGGCCATCGTACTGACATTCAATTCCATAAAGGTGCCATATATCAGGAAGATCGCCTATGGATTACCAAATCCATGCAGCAAGAGATTCTAGTAGAAGGCCACAATTCTGGTTACCAAGTACACCTTGGTAGTACTAAGATGTATCAAGATTTGAGGAAATCTTTCTGGTGGCCTAGGATGAAGAAAAGTGTGGCTGAATTTGTATCGAAGTGTCATGCTTGTAATTTAGTCAAGGCTGAACATCAGAGGCCTGGAGGACTTCTCCATCCTCTAGCAATCCCTGAATGGAAGTGGTTTGACATTTCTATGGACTTTGTGATGGGTTTACCCAAATCAAGATCTGGTGCTGACTCAATTTGGTCATTGTCGATCGACTGACTAAATCGGCACATTTCATTCCAATACGTCAAACCGATTTAGTAGAGAAATTGGCAAAGTTATATATCAAGGAAATCGTCAGACTTCATGGGATTCCGAGGTCTATTGTATCCGATCGTGATAGTCGATTCACCTCTAAGTTCTGGCAAGCTGTGCATCAAGACTTGGGAAATACCCTAGCCATGAGCACCGCTTTTCACCCTCAAACAGATGGTCAAACTGAACGAGTTAATCAAATTCTTGAAGACCTTCTTCGCCTATATATTTTGGATTTCGGAGGTTTTTGGGAAGATCATATTCCTTTAGTTGAATATGCATATAATAACACTTTCCAATCGAGTATCGGCATGGCTCCGTATGAAGCCTTGTACGGTAGAAAATGCAGTACGCCCTTAGCATGGTCTGAAACAGGCAGTTTTCAGCTGTATGGTTCAGATTTAGTTGAAGAAACTAATAGGAAAGTGCAAATGACCCAGCAAAGAATTAAAGCAGCTCAAGATCGCTAGAGTAAATATCACGATGCCCATCATCATTCTCTGGAGTTCAATGTTGGAAATTTTGCATATCTCAAAGTTAGCCCAATGAAAGGCGTATTTCTTTTCGATGTAGATGGGCAACTTAATCCTCGCTACGTCGGACCATTCGAAGTAATATAAAAAATTAGTTTTGCAGCGTATAGATTAAAACTTCATGAAATTTTTTTTGCAGTTCATAATGTGTTCCATATCTCCTCGCTGCGGAGGTGTCTTCGTAATCCTTCGCATCAAATCCAACTTCCAGCGATATCCCTTCAGCCGGATCTTTCTTATATGGAAGAGCCAGTCAGAATCTTAGCTCGTGATCAAAGACAGCTAAGAAATCGTTCTATCCCTATGGTAAAGGTTTAGTGGAGTAATCGCTCTATTGAAGAATCTACTTGAGAAAAAGAGGCCGATATGCAACAAAACTATCCAAGTCTCTTTAATAATCCAGGTACCTTTTAAAATTTCAAATTTCAATTCTTAATCATTTGCATTCTTCTTCCCTTCTTAGTAATGATGTCGAGGACGACATCGTTTTTAAGTGGGGGAGTCTGTAACAACCCAAGATTGTTACCCAGCTTAATTTAAGCCTAATCATGTCTTAATTACCATTCCATTAAATTCATCTAGTTATTTGAATCAATCCTTAAAGATTTGGCACAATTCAGAGTTAAATCCAACATTTTGGAATATTTTAATATTTAATTTATTTGAATATTGAGCTATTTATTTTGACCTCTAAATCAAAATCCAACTTCGCCGTTGCGATCGTTACTCCCAAATTAGCTAGGGGTGACGTTTTGGACGCGTTTGGAAGTCATCTAATTTTCGCGAATATTTTAATATAATTAAATACCCCAAAAATTAGCATATATGAATACTCATTAGAATTAAAATCCGACTTTGCCGTTGCGTTCCTCACCCACGAATTAGTTAAGGGTGAAATTTTAGAATTTTTTGGAGCACATTTATAAAATCCGAATTTTTTATTATTTTTAGAATTAAATTACTTAAATTGATCAAAATATTCTATTTTTTTATCTCTTCCCTCTGATTTTTTTTTAGCTGATGTCCCCTCCTCCTTTCCTAGCAACTTCCTCTCCATTCTCTTCACTCAAGTGGACTGCTGCCATCTTCCTCCCATCAATGCTGATGGGAGGGCTCTTAATGGAGCCTTGTCTCCTCATCCCCCCTTAAAACACAACTCTAGCTCTATCCTTCCCTATTTTGGCTAGCTGAAGCTCTCCCCCACTTCCCATTCTTGTTGTACTAGCTGTTAAAGAGAAGTTCCCCAACCTCTCAAACTCTCAAGTTCCCAAGGATCTATAGAAGGAACCCCCATTTGCAAGACCAAGGTACCCTCTTTCCCTCCATTGGTTAATCCAATGGCTATTTCATTTTGTTTTTATACTCATTTGTATGTTTAAGAATCAATGCTACCTTAGTTATACATCTATAAAGCTATGTTGAAGATGTAGGAACTCAAAAAAAATAAAAATCTGCATACAATGGGGATGACATGTAAATCTGCTAATACGAATTATTGTACACCCAGTCGTTTAACCCCACTGTTTGTATTTTTTAACTTAATTTTTTGGGGCTATTTTGGGTACCAATGGAAAGGTCTCGGAAAGAGCTTTCCAACGGTATATGGCACCGCACGTGAAGTGCTATAGGTTGAGGGTAATTGAGCATGAAATTTGACCCATCGCTATTTTCGCACAAGCAAAATCACCGTCTAGCGCTACAACGGAAAATCCGCTACAGCGCGCCGCAGCGGCCAGAAAATTAAATTGACCATATTTTGGACATTTGAACTCCAAATTCAAAATTTTAAAGTGCTTGGTAGCTTAGAATTTTAGTTCCTACAATAATATAAAAAATATTTTAGTTTAGAACCCTAGAAAAAACAAATGAACAAAATACCCCTAATCATAATTAGGTCATAACTTGGTCAATTGAAGTCCAATTTGGGCCTACCACTAGTCAAAATGTTCAGTGTGATATAAGAAAGCTATAGCCACTGCTTTTGTTGAGTTTAGACACCAAATAAAAAAGCAATACCTTTTTGACCCCTCTTAACTTAGAAAATTACCAAATCTACCATTAGGAATTCAAATGGCTATAAATAAATCATTAGATCTCAGAATTTAGTGTTATTAGACTTTATAGAGTCCTTGAACATCAACCAATAGAAAACTATATAAAAATTTAGATTTCATTAAGTGCAACTTACCAAAATACCCATTAGGTCAAAAACCTTAGTTTGGACCTATAGAACCCATTTCTTATCCAAATTTGGTATACTTACTGTCTATCTTCATGTTAGACAGTAAGGAATCATTTGACAGTAAGAAATCCCAATTTAGAGCCCTAAATTAAAAAGTAGCATTTTTAACCCTAAAGTAGGGGCAAAATGGTCTTTTTGCCCAAAATTTAGGTTAAGCATCTTTAACCTCTAAATTATCTTTTAAAGAACCAAAATCAATATTAGAACTATATTAAAGTCATCTAAGTAAGAAAAATCAACTATTAGGTGAACTTATCAAAATTCCCTAAAATAATTTTAAGTCTTTTCTTAGGATCTTTTCACCTCACATTAGGACCACTCTCTAGATTAAGACTAGCTCATAGGTTAGATTTCATTTATGAGATAAGTGAGTTATCCAATGAATGAATTCTTAGCTTTACTAGTTTCTAGACTTTTATAACTTATTTTGATTATCTTATCTTTCAACATTAGATTTAGGATAAGGAGATTCATCCTATTAAGTTTGATTTGCTTAATAGGATATGCCTCAATCAATAGTTCACTGCTAGACTAAAACCTAGATCCTTAGTCTTATCCTTTTTGGATTATGTGATTAAGCCCAATCTCATGTTGTTTAATCTATAATCTATAGTTTAATAGTTTTGATCAGATCTTAGTTAGAACATCTAAATTCATAAAACTAGGACGTATGATTCATTGATTAAACTATAGTCATCATTTAATTGAATTAGATTAGAACCTGATTAGTTCTAATTATTTTAACTTATAAGGACGAGTTTCTAAGTTACACTTGATAGTAGGAAAATGGTGATCCTGAACTTGTATAACTTGTAATAGTTAGAATGGTTAAGTAAAAAATAAATAATGTCACCATGTATAGAAGAGTCCCTTGCTTGATTAATTTTGTTGCTACGCATTCCGTATTTTTGTGCTTAATTCCTTGTTCATATCATATAAGAAAAATTTGTGCATAAAATGAAAACTTAGAATAATTAGGATAACAGTTGCCTTTGGGTTCAGCATACTTAGTAGATTCGGGTGCACATTTACCGTAATGGATATGGGTAAGGAGTAATAAGGATGCTTAACATTACTCATTAAGGAGTGTGTGTTAGGCTTGCAACCCATATAGTCTTGCAGACATGCTTGACTCCTCAGTTGTTTTTGGACATGTCCACAGAAACAAAGTAAAATAACTAAAAGATTCTGTATTTATTTTTACTGCCTCCTCAGTTCTGCTATTGGATTCTATCTGCCCTAGCCCAGAAAGGCTATGAGAATTTCTATCTGCCCAAGCCCAGAAAGGTTTTGGGGATTTCACCGGCCTGGTGGCCAACTTTCTGATATGGTAGTCCTTACATACATGTTTCAGTTTTTAGCTTAATGTGTACTGTATTATGATGTATATTTTAGTCAGCTATTTTTCCTTACTTGCTTGCTCAGTTGTATGTATTTATAGTATGCTAGACTTTACTACTTACTATATGTACCATGTTCAAATTTCTGTCATTTAATTTGCATAGGTCATATGATCATCAGCATGTTTAGGATTAGACTTTACTTTCAGTACTTTTACTTACTATACTATACATATATATGCCCATTTCTTGCTTAGTTATTGAGGTGTGCTTTTTCCTCATTTGTTGTTTAGTTATAAATGTTATATTTATAACTATCCCTATTTCTTGTTACGCTTACTGCTGCTATTGCTTAGTTACTTTTGTTGTGCTTAAGTTAAAGTGGTGATATTAATAACTCATGAAAAATATTCAGCCTAAAATGCACTTAGACAATTGTCTAACAAGATTTTCTTTTATTGGCTGGGGCTCTGGTATTATGAAACCATTAATGTCAGATTCAGATAGGTTTAAGGAGCTAGGTGCTGAAGTTGAGGTCCCTTACTTAGAGGAGGAGCTTCATCTAGGAGAGCTGGATACCGTTTAGTTTATTAGCTTCTTGTGAGGACGAGTGCTTTATTTTCAATCTTTAAAACTACTTATTTAATGTTGTAATAATACAGGTACTATGATTGTGATTTACCTTATGCACTTTATTATTTTTTGAGCTATGTTGTTATTATTTCTTATGCGAAGCATGATGAATGGATGTACTATTTACTTTATTTAGTTTCCACACTCTGTATGTATGTTTTAATTAGTGACTGATCTTCTTATTTATTCTATGCACGTCCTCTCCTTATTAGTGGATTGTGGATCTTACCTAATCCAATGATAAGAGAAGGATTTGCACAAGTGACCTCCGCTCCTTAGTCTAATGATTGTGGGCTTAGGGAGCGGGGCGCCACACATCCAATCTTAACCATTCAAGCTCTCCAAGGTCAAATACTTTCCATTGGATCTATCATAGTGCCTTCATTTGAAATCTACTTAATCAAAAAGGGCTAGACATTTTTCTCACATCCTTAAGACTCCATTGATAACTACATCAAGCACTCAAAGCCTCTCCACTCCTCTCTCTCACACTTTTTTCTCAAGTTTAGGACACTTCATCCTATACCTCCTAAAGATTAAAAGAACATCAAAAAGATTTTAAATTTTAATCAAGGTGATAGGAACTCTAGCAAATTATCATCATCCTCTAATCTCTCTTTGGTCCCAAAATGAACAAGTATATTGCAAAGATATCATCTTTTCCTATGTCTCTTATATGAAACGTAAATTAAATTTTTAAGTCATGTGTAATGACTTAAATTTGATTTAAATTATTTTATAAAGTAAATATAGATCAATAGTATATCATAAGAAAGTTGCAAATTATGTCTTAGCTTAAGAGAAATAATGAATTTTTCTTGATTATTTATGTTTATGCTAAGGATTAAGATGATGTTATATATGTAATTCAAGTTTATATATTTAAGTTGTTATTTAAATTAATGTTTAGATTTAAATTCATTTGCAAAATTATATCTTACATATATTCAAGTTCTTACTTAAATTAATGTTTATACTAATTCTCATATTTAAATAAGATTTGGAAATAACATATTATGTTAAGATGAAAATTTATATTTTTTTGAAAACTTTAGATTTACTTCCATAAGAATGAATATTATATGTTCAATTTTTATTTAAATTAATATTTAATTTATTTACATCTTATGTTAGAATTAAAATCATTTCATTAGTTTTTATATTTGATGATTAGTTTCATTAATCACCTTTTTGCCTAATTAACCACTTAACCTTAAATATTAATAATATCATAACTTAGTCAAATTATATTCAAATATAGTGATTCAATATGCCATTTTGATCAGAAAAATTCAAGGAATATTAATCTGCAAGAAAATTTTATTTTAGCATAATTACTCTAATCATTAGATTTTTTAGTTTAGCATAATTACTCTAAAAATAGATTAGTGAATATTAGATTTATTAATTATTGAAATTTCAAATTTTAAGTTTTTGATAACTCACAAAATAAAGGAGAGCACATTGGCAAAGTTAAACTAATTTTTATGTAACTAATTATACTAATCACTCACTAATCACCTATTAATAGCTTAAATACTAATTTTAAGCTCATTAGCCTTAAAACTTAGCCAAATGAAGTTTAATTTGAGTAAAATCAATTTCATTGTGATCAGTGTGCTACAAGAACACTATAACTATTGACTTTGCTCAATTTGGACATCAAATGAAAAAATTAACTTTTTGGCCATATTCTTAAATCTCATAAATTACACATTTAATTATAAACCTTATTTTAGTCATAACTTAGTCAAAAGACCTCAGAATTTAATGATTTTAGATTCTATGAAATTCTTAGGCAGTAAGTAACATAAGTATAGCAAAAATTTTAGATTTTCATAAGTAAAATTGTTAATAAATCTTAATGAGCTTAAATACTAATTTAAACTCATTAGCCTTAATCATAATGAGCTTAAATACTAAATATTTAGCCAAATTAGGTATTCTTAATGTTTATCTTAATATTAGATAATAATAAAATATTTGGCAATAACAAAATTTAATTTGAAAGCCTAATTTTTAAAATTATTTTTTTGGCACCTCTAAGAGGGGCATTTGGTCATTTTGGCCAAATATTAAATAAAATAACATTTAATAATTTAAATTGTTCTTTATATATTAAATTAGTAACTTAATGATTCAAAATTAATTTAAAAAATTTTAGATCATTTTCTTATTTTAAAAACCAAAATTACTAAATCTAGTGCTTATAAACCTAATGTTACATTAATAAATAAAAATCATGCTAAATCATAAATATTAAATTAATGAATTAAATCATTATTTGGCAGATCAAAGGAATTAATTTAGTTATATTTTTATCAAAATAGTAAGGTATGTAGACCTACTTATAAGTTTTATTTCAGCATACATACTTTGAGCCATTTTCATTTGAATCTTACTTATGCATTCTAATATGTTTACTGCTTATTAATTTGCAAAAATTATCATAAGAGATGTAACAAAAAGATGAAATATGTTATATTATTATGGTGTTTGTATTTGGAGGATGGAAAATAACACTAAGAATCTGTACAGATTGGGGCTGTTGACAGCCCCTAGGAGTCATATGGAGGGATTTAGCCCTTTTTAAGAAGTAAGAAAATCCAGATGAAAGATACACCATTAGTTCCTAATTATAAATAAGCTATCGAACGATAATAAGAAAACTTCCTAAAGATTATGCCTATAAGTTTCTGTAACAACCCAAGGTTGTTACTATAATAACCCAGATGTTGTTAACCCATCAATTAGTGATCTAATTGACTTCAAATCTCGTTCATTACTCTTATAATAAAGTTAAAAGTCTCCACCTCAAATTTCGTGTGATTTAAAGACCATTTGGAAATTTCCAATGTTTCCTGGTTTGCTGATAATTCTGAAGATACCTAATTTATTTAGACTTCAGAATCAAAAACGGAGTCCACCATTGGACTCAGCACACCCAAATTAGCTAAGGATGATATTTTGGAAGCATTTAGGAGTTGTCAAATTTTCTTGATTATTTTATTATTTTTTCATAATTTGATAATTGAAATAATTAAGATAACTTCCAATTAAAATTTCGACTTCAATTTTGAGTATGTTACCCTTAATTTAGCTAAAAAGTAATTTTTCAAAATTTTCTAGAAATTCTAATTAAATGAAAATTTTTAAACTAATTAATATATATATATATATATATATATATATATATATATATTCCCTTATCAATCGGCTGCTCTAATCTATTCGCACGCAACCTCCCCTGTTCCTATCCTCCTCGAGACCGCCTCCTCCCATTCGCACGAAGGCGACACGTGGCTCGAGCCTCTCTCGCACGACAGCTGCCCCCCCTCTCTCACCCTTGTCTTCTCATACGAGGGGAGGGGAGATGGATTCCTGCGAGGATAAGAGGAAGTCATAGGCGACTCGAGACAAAGGAACGAGACCTCCTTCAAACCCTAGTTCGGCAGACTGAAATTTAAGGAAAAGCTGTAGACTTCGCAAACCTAAAGGTACTCTCATTGATTTAATCTTCCCATTAAATGTTCCTTCCATTCAGCAAGGATTTTCTAACTATATTCATTATTGCATTTGATCCAGATATTTTGATTTTGTTATGCGAAATAATACATATTCTGAGATCTTAACATTCACAAAGTCAATTGAATCTGTAAGGCTCTACGCGAGTTCAGACAAATTGCTTTGAATATAAACCTCAGAATATGATTAATGTAATAGGAAGACGTAAACCTTACTTTTATTTTCTCTCTATATGTTCGATATTTGAACCTTATTTTGTTTACTTTCTATTAAGTTAAATCAAACAACTTGTGATGTGCAAATTTGATATTTGAATTCAAATTTTTTATCTTACTTTAGATTTGAATCTTTTAATTTTTTAATACTATTAGGCTTAAAATGCAGAGTTAAATATTATTGTTCATTACATGTTATGTTTATTATCTTCTAATAATAATGAATTAAGTGTGGAGTAGTTGCGTTTTATAAATAAATTGTACTCACAATTATTGAATGGAAATATTTAGTATGAGATTAGAATTGAATTGAAATAAATCCATTCAATAATATTTTGGAATAGTTTGATGTATGTCTTACTTAAAATTAAAGTTATCTATGATTATGTTCAAACTTAGATTGAAGAATAATATACTTTCTTTATTTGTGTCTAACATAATGATCAAATGAATACTCCAATAATTAATGATTTTCAATGATTATTTTGCCAAGTCTTTAAAAGTAGTATCGATTATAATTTTTATTAAATACTGAAGTTTAGGATTCATATTATCCACCGTCTCTCATTTTAGTTCAGAATTATTATTACCTCATAAATGAATTTATGAGTTCAAGATTAGTCATAATAATAAATGAATCGTGTTAGTCATGCGATTTACATGTTTCTTTAAATATCATATACTTCATAATGGGATGAAATTTAAATTACATATCCTGTGTAGTGATATGATAAAATGTTGCCATGTATCACAAAAGATTAAATGCTGTCACTTATTTTGTTATAATAAAATGCTGTCTTTTCAATTATAAGATCAAATGCCATCACTTATCATGTGTAAGGTTATCTGCTGTCATTTTGTATAAGAAATCAAATAATTAAATGCTGCCATTAATTATATGAGATAAATGTTGTAATATCTTACATCATTGAATTTATATTAATGTACTCTATAATGCTGAGTTAATATTTCAACACTTAATAATATTGAATGAATATGATGCCATTAGTTTATAAGATTTAATGTTGTTATTTATTTCAATAAGTACGAATGTTGTAATGTATCTTATGGGATCTGGAAGTTGCTATAAGAGATCAATTGCTGTCCATTCATTTAATAAGATCAATTGCTGTCCATTCATTTAATATGATCAATTGCTGCTATGTATCCTATAAGATTCTATGATGCATCTAGTTTATGAGATTCACATATTGTCGTGTATCATTTAAGATTAAATTGTTGTTATCCATTTAAGATAGATCAAATGCTGCCATTTTCTTTTTATAAGGATGGATGTTATCATTTCTTTCATTAAAACTACATGTTGTCAATTACATTATAAGATCCAAATGCTGCCCATGGATTATATGGGAATAAATATTGTCATTTCTTTTGTTAGAAACAATTATTTCCATCTTCTATATGTGATCGAATGCTATCATTTGTTTAAGGTGAATTAAATGCTTTTATATTCCTTGTAAGGTAAGGATAATTATTGTCATTTATTTAAGTATGAATCACATGTTATTGTGAGATGAATTTGAGATTAATTGAATATAAGAATAAATGCAATGATTTCTTTATTAGAATCACATGTTGCTATTTATAGTATTATCTCAAAAGAATCCAAATACTATTTTATTACTGCCATCTTTGTATATGAAGTCAAATAAAATTAAATGCCACTATATATTTTAGGAGATCTAAATACTGCCATTTATTTCAATAAATACAAATATTGTAATATATTTTATGGGATCTATAAGTTGCCACAAAAGATCAAGTGTTGTCCATTCATTTATGTGAAGCAAATAATACTAGATAATCTACATGATCAAATGCTATTAACTAATTATATGGGCATCAATATTGTCATTCTTTTACAAATCATTTTGCTGCCATCTAATTGTAATATACAAAAGTTGCCAATAGATTATATGAACATCATTGTTGTTATTCTTTTATAGAATCACATGTTGTTAATAAAGTCAATTGCTGCTATGTATTTTAGAGAAATAACAAGTGGTCATTTATTTCAATATGAATCAAATGCACCTAGTTAAACTGCATAAATATGTGTTAAGTTTACATCCTTATATTTTATGTATGTCATATGGATCCATTGATTTAATTAAAGTAAGTAAGGACAAGGACTGCCATTTACTTTGTGAAATTCAAATGCTGCCTTCTATTCGAAGGAAAGATCAAAAAATGATCAAATGCTATTAATCATATCCATGTGATTAAATGTTATTATTCATTTAAGGTAATCAAATACTACTATCTCTTTTTTTAGAATTATTCATATATGAGAATAAAGGCTGCCATATCTCAAATAAAATCATATGCTTCCTTTCATTCTAATGTAAGATTAATGGGTTATATGAGAAAAAATGCTGTCATGTCTTCATTAATTTAAATGATTATTCCTTTTCTTATATAATAAATACTAACTTCAATACTGTTGTTCCTTACAGGATGAGCTATAAATTAATATTAAATGAAATGCTAAATTAAATGCTATTGCCTTATTGCATAATAAGCTAAATGATGCTGCCCCTATAAATTATTAAATTAATTTTTACATCTCTTATTAATTTCATAGATGTTTGATATAAGATGTATGAATTATAGGTTAGTAAACTGCTTTGATTGATTTTATAACTTGAAATTATTAGAATTGGAAATGAGCAATCCTATAAAATGGATTGAACTCTATATTAGAATTGGAAATGAGCAATCTTATAAAATGGATTGAACTCTATATTAGAATTGGAAATGAGCAATCCTATAAAATGGATTGAACTCTATATTAAAATTAGAAATGAGCAATCCTATAAAATGGATTGAACTCTATTTTAGAATTAGAAATGAGCAATCCTATGAATTGGATTGAACTCTATTTTAAAATTAGAAATAGTCAATGGATTGACTTATATATTGATTTTGTAAATTGTTTATTTGAACAAATATAAAGGAGACTTTGCCGAAATTTCTAAGAATTTTAGACTTTGAAAATTTTAAAGGAAATATTAAATATTTTCACATAACAAATACTTATAAAATATATAGAGTTTCATATCTAGGATTATAAGTATTTATTTCAATTGTTCATTCTAGAACATTATCTCTGAATCAATTTGATTTAGAGTAATAGCTTCTTTTTAAGCTTTAGATAAGCTTTTAGATTTCTAGTTCCATATAATCATAAGTTGAATTGTTTCAAGTAGGGTATAATCTATCTCTTTTCTTAACTTCAATTACACAAAAAATATTATTTTCCAAACTTATCTTCATCTACTTTTATTAAAATTGACTTAAAGATCAATATCTATAAGTCAATATGGAACTAAATTAGTTCTAATCATTAAGTAGATTATTATAATTTAGAAAACAAAAGGATATCACATACTTTATAATTATTGACATTTATTGAATGCTTGCTTAGCTTTGAGCCTTTTCCTTGAACATTCATTCAAGATCATTGTGCATAAATAAAGAATTTCATAAAACTTTAAGGGGAATGCCTTATGGAAAATTTGAGTATTAAAGATAGCGCTTATAATAGGACTTCACATTTTAGAGAGGGTAAATGTGAATATTCAACCACCCCACTGTATCTAGTTAGGCAGACGTGCTTAACTCCTCGCCCCATTCTGTTGTGTGCTCCTGCAGAATGAGGAAGCTTCTAAATATAACTTTAATTAAAGATATAAGAATTCTTTTATAATCTTATTGATTGAAAGATCTCTTCATAACTGTTTAGTTATGCTTATATTTCATAGTCCTAGGCTATGTTTGTCTTAGATCAAGAATTTAAGATACTTCTTTATTTCCTTTACTTTACACTCTCTATCTCCAGTATTATGTATTACTTACTTCAGTTCAATTTGAATACAGTGTATATTGCTTAATTTCATTTAATACTTTACTGTATTTCATTTGCTTACTTAGCATAAATTTCATTGAACATGTATTGCTTTTATTTTATTTACTTAAATGCACATAGTAGTTTCTAGCCTTTAGGATGCTTTCCCTTACCAATTTTGGTTACAGGCTAGGACTTGTATAAAAGTGAGTATTTTTACTCAACTTATTTTATACCATTTCCTTTACAGTTATGCTTAGTTCCTTTTTCTATACTTTACAGCTTTTATAGCTCCGCTGCTTACTTTAAATTATAAATTATATTTATGATATCTTATTAATTTAAATATATAGCCAATCTTAAAATGTGCTTAGACTGTTTAGTCTAACTACACTTTTTTCTTTTCTTTGGCTTTGCCCTATCATATTTAAATACTAAATATGATTAATCAAGAGCCATTTGATTCAGGTAATGCGGGTCCAAGTGCTTGAAGGGCTTATTGTGACGCCCTGCCCCGTCACCGCGCACAAAAGGAAATATTTATAATTAAGTTCGACGACGGAACGGTGCACCACTCGGGGAGGAATAACCTGTCTCCCTGAAATAGCTGAAATATCAAACCCCTCTGAAGGGGCTGCTGACTCAACCTCAAGTAGGGTTGAGAGCTAATACTTAAGATAAGAATAGTATCCTTATCCTAAGTATTAGGCAAACACATATATTGGATTTAGAATACAGTAAGAATCTAATATATGTATAAGATATTAGCATTTCCAGTATTCTGATCACATCACAATACTAAGTATAAGTAGTATATAACAGAGTGCGGAAGCTTAAAGCATACATCCAGATACATTCATCGCAGAAACAGTATGAAAATATTCATCTCAGGAAAGAAAGGAAAGTACATCCAGAATTATAACAAATATTTACTGAATAATAAACATAAAACTAAATACTGAACTGAAAGTAAACTAAGCGGCTGAAGAAGAGTTCACTAATGCTCCACGGGCTCCTCCTGGATCTCCTGGATGTCCTCTTGACCTGGCTTAGTATACTGCTCATGATCTAGCAATTTGACGGATCCCAAAAGTACATCGTGTTAGACAATAAGTCTAACACATCGAAACTAATCTAACAGTTCTAATTATTCATTTAATATTTACATAATACGAGTAAATCTGCAAAAAAACTGTAAAGGTAACTGAAAGTATAAATCTGTCTAAAACTATACAAAACTGAAGCAGTGTAAAGTAAAACTGAACTGTAACTGAATACTAAAAATAAATCAAACCAGTACTGAATCTGAAACTGAGTAATCATATGTACAACTATGCTGTATATCACTGAAACTGTGCATCTGAATATGCCATAATACGGTATGCTACTGACATGCCATCAAAATATCAATAAATTATTATGAGCAGTACGATCCAATGTCTAGATACACCCTATTGGGAATACTGTTTATTGATGACACTGATGCATCCAAAGATTCCTCTGTCAATGTATGCAATATTCTGTAACTCTCATAAATCATCACTGATACTTATACATCATTCTGATTCTCATACATCATTTTGATATTCACATATCATGCTTATGCTCATGCTCATGCTTCTAAACTACATGAAATAAATCCAGAAAATGCTTTAAAATCTGATAATGAATCCAAAGTCCCCATTGTGCAGAATCCTGCTAAAAGGATTCTGACTCCTAAATTCAAATCTTGATAATTGGTAAAAGTTGAGAGTTACTTAAAAATCATTAGCTGGGATGATTGTATACACATATTTAGAATATTTGCAAGAAAGGTAAATTTAACCCTTAGCTTGTTTAAACTGCACTTATCGAAGCCCACTACGATAGGAGGCAGAACCTGGTCATAGTTTACATCTCAAGCTAAGCTGTTAAATGCCCTAATTACAAGCATACTTAGTGGTCTACGCAAAGTGACTTAAGATACTTAGTTTGCTTAAACTGCACTTATCGAAGCGCACTATGATAGGAGGTAGAACCCGGTCGCAGTTTACATCTCAAACTAAGGATCTTGTTCACTAATTGTAACACTCTTAGTCTGGGGAGATTTACTTTAATGGGACTATATTCGGCTAATCCCGCAGAATAGCACCTGGTCATAAGTTCACATTGGAGTGAATCAACCAATCCTGAATATTACTGAATTAATCCAGTAATATGGGTATACCCTACTATACAACCAATAATATGAGTTCAGTAGATTCTATTTAATCGACAAGGATTTATCAAAGCTATTAATCCTTACTCTAATTAGATGTGTCCTACACAAGGCTCCAAGAATGTGATCAAAGGATCACTCAATATAGGTTGCTACCATAAGGAATAAGCCATAATCTAAGTACTTTAGGTGATTCTTACCACAAGGTATCAAGTTCAACTTCTAAAGTTATGAAGGAGCAACTAGGTTTCTACCTCAATAAGTTGTAAAGGTCCTTCCTACCTCAATGTTTCATTAATTAAGGTCTTCAATCATTTCAATGATGAATCCTATAGCAAGACCCTTAAGATCTCTCTTTTCGACTTCTTAAGGTTTACTTATTATAATTAAGTTAAGATGATTAGATCAAATGATTAAAATTCATTTGATCCTTTCCTATTCTATAATCATGGGATAAAATCAAAGATCTTATTAGATTTAGATCATTGCATAAATCATTACAATTTTATTTCCATCTTATGCTAATTGTCTTATATAAGAGAAAATCAACGACCTAAAGTTTGGATTCAGATAGTTCAATCACACCTATTCACTGTTATCCTTAGCACTTCTAATTTGATGATTTAAGATCAATACTCAATCAAATGCATTATTGGAATAATGTAAATCAGATTCTCTTACAATCAAGTAGATTGATTAAATGATTAAGATTTAGATCTTAATCAAGATAAGTTAGGATTTAAATCCCTAGCCATTCTATCATTAAGACCAATAATAAATTTAAAGGTCAATGGCAAATCAATGTATTATTAGAATATTATTGATGTCAACTTAGGTTTGGATTAAGTATTATCTACTTAATCAAGTTATAAAGATTCTCATGTTCAAGTGATCACATTTAAGTGTCCAAATAAGTGTTAAGGTTCTCTAATATATATCCTAAGTTCATGAACACATATAGATGAAAAGGTAACATAAAATAAAAAGGTGATTATTGCTAATCAAAATCTAAATCAAACAAAAGAGATTATCACTTAATCACAATTCTAAAAGATCTAAGTTTCATGCCATTTAGATTATTAAGGTATACCAAATTGATACAAAGAATTAAAACTCCAGTACTTAGCATATGGCGTAACAAGTATTTAAGATACATAGGTTTTGAGCACTTAATGAAATTAACAAAGTTTCAAATTCAATTTTCAAGTAGAATTTTATGCAGTGTTCAAATTTAGTATAACTCAAACCCACTAGGGTCCTAGGGGTCTTAAAATACCAAAACAATTGAGTTTTGGCCAATTCAGCCAAAACTGGGTAGTTTTACAAAATCTGGGAAGTTTCTGGAATTTTGAGAAATTTTGCAAAATTTGGGCGCTGTAGGGCGCTGGAGCGCGCTGTAGCTCTTTCTGCGCGACAGTGCGCGGTAGCGCCTTTGCGATACGGCTTGCTGCGGTCCGCTGCAGTGCACTATGGCGCGCTGTAGCGGTTTATTTTGCAAAACTACTGTTCAATTAATTAATTTTTGTCATTTCCTAAGATCTGAAATATTTCCACTAAGGTCCGCTGCAGCGCGCTACAGCACGCTGTAGCGTCCCGTTTTGCAAGTTACTGTTCAATTAATTTTTAAGGTCGTTTCCCAAGTTTCGTGAAATGTCGCTGCAGACCGCTGCAGTGCACTGAATCGGTTCATTTCGCAATTTTACTGTTCAATTAATTAATGTGCATTTTTCATAAGTTTTCATGTCAGCTGCAGCCCGCGGCAATCCGCTACAGCGCGCTGCAGCGGCAGACAGTGATTTCGCCAGGTGCGAAACCCACGAGAGCCATTTTTCGAGCTTAATTACTCTCAATCCAGAAATACCTTTCCATCGACACCAAAATCGGCACAAACGGAGCATCCAAGCTATTCTAAAAATGATGATGAATGACAGGGTATACAAAATAGAGAAAAATAGAGCAGATTTTCATAGAGTTTTTAAGAGCCTTAATGGCTTTCATACATGCATATAGATATTCCAAGGCTGCATTCTAATATCATAACATCACAAGGAAGACAAGGAGAGGAGGAAGAGGGTACCTTTTAGTCCTTGCAAGAGGAGGAAAAGGGAGGGATCTTTATCTTCCTTCAAACCTTAGACAAGAACTTCTTCTTTCAGCAAGGGAGGAGAAATGGAGGAAGGAGGGGAGCTCTAGATGGCAGCAAGAGGCAAGAAGAGGGGTTTGAGCTCCTACTTAAAGGAGAAGGGAGAAGGGAGGCCCCATGATTAGCTCTAGAGGATCTAGAGGGAAGAAGAGATGACTCTCAGCCATCTCTTGAGTGACTAGAAGGGAGGAGCGCCGAATGGGGGGTATGGGCAGCAGATAAGGATGCCAGCCAGGAGAGAGAGAGAGGGAGAGAGAGAGAGAGAGAGAGAGAGAGAGAGAGAGAGATGGAAAATTGCAAATTAAGGATCAAACAATTGCTTAATTATTCTTCCTTAACTACTTAAATATTCTGATTTTTGAAATGCACTCCGAAAAATCTCAAAAATTCACACCTAACTAATTTGGGGGTGGGAAATCTAACGGCGAAGTTGGAATTTGATTCCGATGATTATTTAATTTTCCTATTTTTCAATGCATTTTGAAAATTTGACAACTTCCAAACGCGTCCAAAACATCACTCCTAACTAATTTGGGGGTGACGATCGCAATGACAAAGTTGAATTTTGATTTTGAGGTCAAAATAAATACCTCAATTTTCTAATTAATTAAATATTAAAATATTATGAATTAATCGATTGGTCTCCGAATTGGTCCAAACCTTCAGGGTTTGGTCCCAATGACTAGATGAACTTGATGGAATGATAATCACAACATGATTAGACTAAAATTAAGCTAGGTAACAACCTTGGGTTGTTACACTTATAAAAAATTCTGCTTCTGCTTAATTTTTAATTGTTTACTTATATTTTATTATAAGTGAGAGAGTGATTTAATTATTATCCTCGACTCTTACTTTTAAAAGGTTTGTAACAATTAACTTATAAACTGCTTGAGTTTACTTAAGTTACTTTTGCCTACACTATTAATCTGTGTTGTATTTTCTATATTTAAAACTGCATGTGATGAATGAGTTGGTTAATCTAATTGCTTGTATTGTAAATGCTTGTAATATTGCATTCATATGTATCTTCCTTTACATTCATTTATAAACTTTATTTTAACTTAACAACTACTCATAAAGTGACTTGGCCACTTAGCATCTACACTTGATTTATTTTCTTCTAATCAAGTATTGGGTGCTAAGGTAACATCCCAATCTTTGGATTAATCTTCTATCTAATTATTGGGGTCGTTACAGTTACCCAGCTTAATTTTAGCTTAATCGTATCTTAATTATCATTCTATTAAGTTCATCTAGCCATTAGAAACAATCACTAAAAATTTGAAACAATTCAGAGCTCAATCAAATATTTTGGATTATTTTACTATTTAATTAATTAGAAAATTGAGGTATATAATTTGACATCGAAATCGAAATCCGACTTTGTCATTGTGATCATCACCCCCAACTTAACTAGGGGTGATGTTTTGGACGCGTATGGAAGTTATCGGATTTTTGCGAATATTTTAATATAATTAAATACCAGAAAATTAGCATAATTAAATAATCGTCGGAATTGAAATCCAACTTCATCGTTAAATTCCGCACCCCCAAATTAGCTAGGGGTGAATTTTTTGGATTTTTTGAAGCGTATTTATTTTATCCGAATTTTTAACTAATTAAAAATATTATAAAATAATTAAATAATTAGTTATTTACGTAAAACAAAATTTTCTTAAATTCCTTTTTTAGCTGACCATTCCCCCATTTCTCCCCATAAGCAAGTAGCTGAGGTTGCCCACTCCTTCTTTCATCTCATCCATGCTTGATGGAAGAGCTCATGTAACAACCCAAGGTTGTTACCCAGCTTGAATTTAGCCCAATCATATCGAAATTATCATTCAATTAAGTCTATCTAGTCATTAGAACCAAACCCTGAAGGTTTGGAGCAATTTGGAGACCAATCGATTATTTTGGAATATTTTAATATTTAATTAATTAGAAAATTGAGATATTTATTTTGACATAAAAATCAAAATCCAACTTCACCGTTGCGATTGTCACTCCCAAATTAGCTAGGGGCGATGTTTTGGATGTGTTTGAAAGTCGTTGAATTTTCGTCAATATTTTAATATATTTAAATACCCAAAAAATTAGCATAATTAAATAATCGTCGGAATCAAATTCTTACTTCGCCATTGGATTCCTCACCCCCAAATTAGCTAGGGGTGATTTTTTGGAAATTTTCGGAGCACATTTAAAAAATAGGCCGCTGCAGTGGTATTTTGGCAGAATATATAAAAACCTTTAACTGACTATTTGAACAGTAAATTTGCAAAGTGGATCGCTACAGCGCGCTGCAGCGGCATTTCATGAAAATTTTAGGAAAATCAGTATTTCACTATATAAATAGTAATTCGCAAAATAGTACGCTACAACACGCCATAGTGCGCTGCCGCGGGCCGCAGCGCACCACAGCGCTAAAAGCGCTACAGCGCGCAGCCGCGCTAAAAGCGCTACCGGGCACTGCCGCACGAAACGCGCCACCGCGCACTACCGCGCTAAAAGCGCTACCGCGCTAAAAGCGCTACCGCGCGAATAGTGCTCCAGCGCGCTGCAGCGCCTAAAGTTGCAAAATTCTTAGATTTTTTTTAAAAATTGTCCAATTTTGGCTGAAATGGCCAAAACTTCACTGTTTTTGTATTTTAAGGTCCCTAGGACCTTAGTGGGACTAAATAATATCAAATTTGAAATTCTATGTTGAAATTAAAATTGAAACTTTGCCGTTCTTAAAGTGCACAAAACCTACTATGTTTCTTAAATGTATTGATATGCCAAAGGCTAAGTAATAAAGTCTTAAATGCTTGTATTAAATAGATATACTTTAACAACCAAATAGTAGAAACCTAGGTCCTCTTTTGGAATTGTGATTATGTGCTAATCTCTTGGGTTTGGTTTAGAATTTGATTAGCATCAATTACCTTTTTATTTTATGTCATTCATATGCTTTCATGTTATTCGGATGTATGTTAAAAAACTTTTAACACTTAATTGGACACTTAATTATGTGTAATTGTCATTAAATTAAACTTGAACATAAGAATGTTGATAATATGATTAAGTAGATGATACTTAATCTAAACCTAAAGTGTGATATCAATAATATACTAATAATACATTAATTTGTCATTGATCTTTAAATTAACATTGGTCTTAATGATAGAAAGGTTAGGGGTTAAACCCTAGCTTGTCTTGATTAAGATCTAAACCTTAATCTCTTAATTAATTAACTTTATTGTAAGATAATTCAATTGACATTATTCCAATAATGCACATGATTTGATATTGATCTTAAATCATTGAATTAGACGTGCTATGATTAATATTGAATATGTGTGATTGAAACATCGGAATCCAAACTTTAGATCCTTGATTTTCTCCTATATAAGAAGACTATTAGCATAAAGATGATAATAAAATTAAAATGATTTATGAAATGACCTAACTCTAATAATATCCTTAATTTTATCTCATAATTATAGAATAGAAAATGATCAAATAAATTTTAATCATCTGATCTGACCACTTGAATGTTAACTTAAGAAGTAGAAGAGTGAGATCTTAAGGGTCTTGCATTATGATCATTATGAAAATGTTTAAAAGCTTCACTTATTGATGCATTGAGGTAGGAAGGACTTTTGAAATATATTGAGGTAGGAAACTTAGATGATCCTTCATAATCTTAGAAGTTGAGCTAGATACCTTGAGGTATGAATCACCTAAAGTGCTTAAAATGGGACTTATTCCTTATGGTAGTAATCTATGTTGAGTGATCTTTTGATCACACCCTTGGAGCCTTATGTAGGATGTACCTATTTAGAGTAAGGATTAATAGCTTTGATTAATCCTTATTAATTAAATAGAATCATCTGAACCCAGATTATTGGTTGGGTATAGTAGGGTATACCCATAGTACTAAATTATTTTAGTAGTATTCAGGATTGGTTGATTCACTCCAATGTGGACTTATGACCAGGTGCTATCCTGAGGGATTAGATGAATACAGTCCTGTTAGAGTAAATCTTCCAAGACTAAGAGTGTTACAATTAGTGAACCAGATCCTTAGTTTGAGATATAAACTGCGACCGGGTTCTACCTCCTATCGTAGTGCGCTTCGATAAGTGCAGTTTAAGCAAACTAAGTATCTTAAGTCACTTTGCGTAGGCCACTAAGTATGCTTATAATTAGGTCATTTAACGACTTAGCTTGATATATAAACTATGACCGGGTTCTGCCTCCTATCGTAGTGTGCTTCGATAAGTGCAGTTTAAACAAGCTAATGGTTAAATCTACATTTCTTGCAAACATGCTAACTATGTGTATACAACATCCCAGTTAATGATTTTTAAGTAAACTCTCAACTTTTACCAAGCATCGAATTAGAATGTAGGAGTCATAATCCTTTTAGCAGGATTCTGCACAATGGAGACCTAGAATTCATTATCAGATTTCAAAGCATTTTTTGGATTTTTGGATTTATCTCATGTAGTTTAGAAGCATGAGCATGAGCATAAGCATGACGTGTGAGTATCAGAATGATGTATGAGTATCAGTAATGATTTATGGGTTACAAAATGTTACATACATCGACTGGGGAATTTTAGGATGCACCAGCACCATTAGTAAGCAGTATTCCCAACTGGATGTATGTATACATTGGACCGTACTACTCATAGCAGTTCTGTGATATTTTGGTTGCATATCAGTAGCATACAGTGTTGTGGCATATTCAGATGCACAGTTTTAGTGATATACAACATAATTTTACAAATGATTATTTAGTTCAGATTCACTACTATTTTGGTTTATTTTTAGTATTTCAGTTTATAGTTTAGCTTTACCTTACTTTACTTCAGTTTTGCATAGTTTTATACAGTTTTATGCTTTTAGTTACCTTTATATCATTTCTACAAATTTAATCACATTATGTAAATGTTAAATGAATAACTAGAACTGTTTAGACTAGTTCGATGTGTTAGACTTATTATCTAATATAGGGTACTTTTGGGATCCGATAATTTGTTAAATCCTGAGTAGTATAGTGAGCCAGGTCAGGAAAACACCCATGATATTTAGGAGGAGCCCTGGAATATTAGTAGACTCTTCTTCAGTTTTATCTTTTTGCTTAGTATTTTCAATTCAGTACTTAGTTTTAAGTCTATTTCAGTAAATATTTGTAATAATTTTAGGTGTATTTTGTTTTCTTTTCTGAGATGAATATTTTCATACAGCTTCTGTGATGAATGTTTCTGGATGCTTAAGCTTCTGCACTCTATTATACACTACTTATACTTAATATTGTGATGTGATCAGTATACTAGAAATGCTGATATCTTATACATATTGTATTCCTATTGTATTCTAAATCCAATGTATGTATTTATCTAATACTTAGGATAAGGATACCACTCATGTCTTAAGTATTAGCTCTCAACTCTCCTCGAGGTTGAGTCAGCAGTCCTTCAGATGGGCTTAGTTTTCAGCTATTCGGGGAGACAGGATATTCCTCCCCGAGTGGCGCACCGCTCTGCCGCTGAATTATGATTTTATTCTTTTGCGCGCGGCGACGGGGTGGGGCGCTAAAGCTCATGATGGAGCCTCCCTCTCACTCTTTTCCTTTATGGAAGGAGCACAGCCCTCCTTCTTTTGCTTGCTACAAAAGCTAAAGCTCTCTCCCTCCTTCCTCCATTGCTGCACCTTGAAGAAGAAGCTCTCCAAGTCTTGAAGAAAACAAAGGTTCATTCTTCCTCTTTTAAGGCTAAGGTACCCATTTGCTCCTCTTCCTTACCTATTTCATGTCGCTATTATGCTTGATTATAGCTTTAAGAATCCATAATCATGTATGGGAGCCGTTAAGGTTCTTTAAAGCATCACATTTTCATGAAGAAAAATTGCTCTGCTTTTCATCTGTTCTGCACATCCCGACTTTTATCACCATTGTTTGTATATTTGAAATGATCCATTCATGCCGATTTTAGTGTCAATGGAAAGGTATTAGAAAGACCTTTCCATTGATATATGGCACCACTCATGGAATGCTCTGGATTGAGAGTATTTGAGCTCAAAAGTAGGTCCTTTACGGGTTTCGCACTGGCAAAATCATCGTCTGGTGCTGCAGCGCCCGAAGTTGCAGAAACTTATCCTCCACAGCGCGCTATAGCATGCCGCAACGTGCTACTGCATGCCACAGCTTCTTAAAAATCTTGCGATGTATAAAAATATAATCTGATAAAAATAATGTAAATCCGCCGTAGCGCGCTACCGCGCGCCATAGCATGCCGTAGCGACCGCCTTTCGAAAACTGACGCTGGAATTGTCGTAGTCTCTAAAAGTACTGTAGTGCGCCACAGCGCTAAAACCAGCTGTAGCGCGCCGCAGCGCCCAAAAGAGCAGCTGCGCGCCACAGCGCGCCGTAGCGTGTCGTAGCGCCTAACTTTCAAAAAGAAGGCACTACAGCACGTCATAGCGACCATAAAATTTTAGAATTTCTCAGAAATAGCTAAAATAGCTGAATCTTCATCGTTTTCATATTTTAAGATCCCTAGGACCCTAGTGGGACTGAATTATATCAAATTTGAACCTTATGGCATTGCATAAAAATTTGTGTAATAATAAACTTTGAAAATTTGCCCTTTTATGATATGTACAAAAACCCCCTATATGCCTTAAGTATATTATGCCAAATGCTAAATAACAAGATCTTTGAATGCTTATATTTAATAGGTGTATCTTAATAACTAAATGGCATGAAACTTAAGTCTTTTAGAATTTGTAATCAATTTCTAACTCTGTTAGTTTGATTTTGAATTTAGTTAGCCTTAATTACTTTCTATTTTATGTCATCTTTACATTTATACGCTTTCATGATATTAGGGTATATATTAGAGAAGTTTAATATTTGATTGGTCACCTACATATGCTTAAATTAACATTAAACTATAATTGAACATAAGAATCTTGATAACTTGATAAAGTAAATGATACTTAATATAAATTAAAATTTTAACATCATTAATATACCAATAATATATTAATTTGTCATTGATCTTTAAATTAACTACTGGTCTTAATTTTAGTAAGGTTAGGGGTTAAACCTTAACTTGTCTTGATTAAGATCTAAATCTTAATCACCTTAATCAATTAACTTGATTGTAAGATAATTCGATTGACATTATTCCAATAATGCATATGTAACAACCCAAGTTATTACCTTAGTTAATTAGGACTAATCTTAGTCTTAAAACTAATCATAAGTGCTAATTAGGTCAATTGGAGTTAACCTGTAAAGCCCTGTCCCATCGCTGCGCGTGCAAAAAAAAAAGGTTTACAAGTAGTAAAATCAGCGACGGAGCGGTGCACTACTCGGGATGACGAGAACAAGCAAAACTCATCTTTCCGAATATGTTAAAAGACTGAGCCATACTAAAGGCTGCTGACTCGAACCTAAAAGTAGGATCGAGAGCCAATACTTAAGATAAGAGTAAGATACTTATCTTACGTATTCAGCTAATACATATATTGGATTTAAGGAAGCAATTGAGGATCCAATATACATTATCAATATATCAGCATTTCCAGTATGCTGATCACATCACAATACTAAGTATAGTAGTATAACAGAGTGCGAAAGCTAAAAGCATATCATTCAGAATGCATTCACCACAGAGTAGTATGTAAACATTCGTCTCAGAAAAGAAAAGAAAAGTACATCCAGAATTATTACAGACTGATTTAGCATATGAAAAATAAAGTCTACTGAAATAAAGCAAAAAGTAAAAGGGAGGCAGACAGATCCTCTATGGCTTCACGTACTCCTCCTGGATCCCTTGCAAGTCCTCCTGTCCTATCTCCACAAGCTGCTCGGGATCTAGAAAATTGTCGGATCCCAAAAGTACCCCTTGTTAGATAAGAAGTCTAACACATCGCAACTAACTATGCAGTAGACAGTAAAGTAAGGAAAACTGAAGAAAAGTTGAGAAAAATGATAAGTAACTGCAACTATAAAGACTAAATAGAGTAAAACTGCATCAAAAGCTAAATACTGAAAGTAAATGAAAACATTAAATGCTCAAAAATCAATGTGAAAGGAATGTCAAGTGATGTACTATATGTCACTGTAAAGATATACCAAATATGATAGAGTATGGTGTACTACGGATATGTAACAGAACTATCACTGAAAGGTTACGAGTAGTACGGTCCAATGTACACATACACCCAGTTGGGAAGAAAGTACGATGACGCAGATGCACCATGAAATTCTCTAGTCTGTGTATGTAGCATTCCGTAACCCATAATTCGTCACTGATACTCACGTGTCACTATGGAGATGATGCTTCAAGCTCATGCTTATGCTTATGCCCATGCTTATACTATATGGGTAAAATCCAGAAATCCATGAAAACTTAGTATGTAGATAATGTATTCTAAGTCTCCACTGTGCAGAATCCTGCTAAAATGATTATGTCCCTTAGCCTCTAGAATGATAATTGGTTAAAGTTGCAGATTTAATTAAAGATCACTAGATGGGATGATTGTATACACATATTCAGCATGTTTGCGAGAAAAGTGATTTTCATCACTTACTCACCACCATACTTAGTGTCTTAAAGAAAGTGAATCTCACTACTTAGTTTGTTTGAGCCATACCTATTGAAGCGGTCTTCGCTAGGAGGCATTGCGTCGTTGGCAATTTGTATTTCAATCAAACTAAAGAATGAATACCCGTTCAATACACTCTTAAGTTTGAATGATTTATTCTAATGAGACTGTATTCATCTAATCCCGCAGGATAGCACCTGCTCATAAGTCCCCATTAGAGTGAATCAACCAATCCCGAATACTACTGGAGAACAATTAATATGGGTATACTATACTACACCGTCCAAAAATCAGGGTTCAAACAAGTCTACTTAATAAATCAAGGAATGATCAAGACTATAAAGGCCAATACTAAATAGGTAAGTCCTATACAAGATTTCACTAAAATGTGATCAAGGATCACTCAACATGGATTATACCACAAGGAGAAGTATCATTCTAAGGTCTTAAGTTATTTTTACCACAAGAGATTAAGATCAATTCTAAGGTTAAGAGATCATCTAAGCTTCTACCTCAATGAGTCATACAAGTTCTCCTACCTCAAAGTATATGTAATTTAGGTCTTTTAAATATTTCAAGGCGATCTTATGAAGAGATGCTTAAGATCTCCCATTCTAAATTCTGATATTAGCATTTTAGGTTATATTTCATAGTTAGGTTTAGAATGATTAGATAAGATGATTAAGTCATCTGATCACAACTTAATTTAAGATTATGGGATTTAAATCAAGAATACTATTAAAGTTTTAGATCACTTATTCAATTAATATGATTTTATTAATCTTCTTATGCTAAGGGTCTTATTTAGGAGAAAATCTAGGATCTAAAGATTTGATTCAGATTAAGCAATCATATAGCTTTATTCATAACCTTGTCATGTCTAATTCAAATATTTAAGGTCAATATAAAATCAGATGTATTATTGGAGAGATGCCAAGTTAATTATCTTATGATAAAATCGCTTTAGTTATGGTTTTTAAGGATTTGGACCTTAATTAAGTGGATTAGGGTTTGACCCCTATTCTTATTCAATTAAAATCATGTGCTTGATTAATGATCAATGTCAAATCAGTGAGTTAAGAGTGTGTTATTGGTGGCAATCTCAGACCTAGATCAAGTCTTAATAGCTTGATCAAAGTCTTAAGACTTCTTAAGTTAATTAAGGAAGTTAAGATCTCCAATTTTTGGTTTATTCAAGTTATGCATTATGGATCAATATGTATGGTTTCTAATACATTTAACCTACTGTTATGAAACATAATAATAGAAAAGTTCATAAAAATAGAAAGTAATTAGTGCTAATCAAACCCTAAATCCATTTAAATGGATTAGCACTAAATTACAAATCTAGCCATCAAAATTGTTTGCAATTTTGCACACATGTCCTTCTTAATAATCAATTAATCAAGGCCTAAGTTTGCTAAGATCTAATATGTATAAACCCTAATTTTCACTAATTATGATTTAAGAAGATTAGAGCATAATTTGAAATATAGAACTCAAAAAAATAATTCACTTAGTACAAGCATTATACTCATCATAAGTAAGCTAATGGCACCCTAAACATACAATTTGGTTGAGTATAATTACTAAATCACCCTAATTAAGTTCTACTATAACTAGGCAATAATGGAAAATCTAACCATCAAATGTGAAATTTTATTTTATATTCAGATCCCTAATCATTTTCTGATCATTTTCATATATGATATTATAAGGTTTGGACCAGTAGATTGAAAGTTATGCAAATAATACATTCTGTATTTTTCTGATTTAATTCTTCTATTTTCCTTAAGGAAATTAATTCAGAATATAATTTAGATTAAATTTAAAATGGCCTTGACCCGTATTCAAAACACACGGGCCTACTCAGACCTAAAGGCCCATTACTGTTAGACAGCGCGGGTCATGGATCGACTTGACCCACGCTGACATCTTCTCCCTCCCGCCTGGCCCCGACTGAGGACAGATAGGGTTAACCCTAAACACCTAAATACTCAGTCATTGAGCCATACCAAGGCGCAAGCACGATAGCCACGCACTGCTAGGATCACGACCAACCTCTAGAACCCAAAAATTTTCAGATGGGGTGGGTAGTTTCACGAGAGTCCATTTCTCCCAGTTCGTGTGGAAGCTCCTCACAGTGAGGAGAAATTTTCCTCATAGGGAGCTCACCGAGACTAGGGCTTGATCCCTTCACCATCAGGGTGCACCGATGGATCAAAGCCCAACCTTGGCGTGACCTAGAGGGCTATAGATCTCTGGGACCTTACTCAGCCCCAAGCTCCACGAGACGGGCGGTATGTTCGATCGATACGATCGATCGGACCACCCTCAACCCGTCAATTGGATTGCTCTGGATTCTCCAGAACTATAAATGAGTTCAGCAATTAATTAGGAAGGATCTGAGCCTATCCGACTCAGTCCAAAAAGGGGGGGTACTTAGCTTTGCGGGAAGGAGCTGGGACTGGAAGACAGAACGTGGTTCGCTACAGCCGGGAGGCTCTTAGGGTTTCTGAACTCCAGGTGTAACCCTCTATCAGCTACACGCATAGAGGAAGCTCAGCAGACCAGCAATGGCTAGTAGGGGAGGAATTCCAATTGAGCTAAGTTGAACAGCCAAAACCTCATGAGGAGGGAACAGAAGCTATTTATAGCCTTCGGGAAATATTATGGGTAGGGCTGAGGCTTGGCTTGGCCCGAGGGCTCGAGTCATGGATAGCTCTCAGAGCTTCCATTCTAGGGAGTACCAGGCCGCAAAACCCGATCCAAAAGTTCCACTGCATTGAGGAAACCTCTAACGGCTATGCTGAGTTGGCCAAGGGAGTGGGGGACAGGCTCTGCTTGTCGGGGATTCGAGCGGAGAAGGAGAAGACGATGAGCAGTGCGGGATCCATGGCAACCGTCGGATTGATCGATCGTTGATGCGGGATGGCTCAAATCTTCAGACAGCTAACGGCCGATCATGGGGAGCAGATCATCTGTTGGATTAGATCTCTGGATCCGACGGACGATCCTAACTACTTATGGGCGCAGTTAGATGATGTCCGATCCCATCGTTGAAACCGCGGAACGGTCGAGATGGATTACATCTAAACTAAGGCGCCAACCACACGATCTGATCCTAAAAACGGACGGCTCAGATCGCGCCCGCTGTTTTAAAAGTAGCCAGATGAAGGATAGGGTAGGTTTGCAAATAAGAATTTTTAGGAACCCTAAAATGCAATTAAACTATTCCATTTTAAATTAAATTATGGTCTAAATGATCTCCAAATTGCACCAAACTCTTACCCATAGCTAATTTGGGGGTGAGGAATTCAAAAAAATGTAATCAGATTTTAATTTTGAGATCAAAATATTTTAGGTCTAATTTAGGGCATCTAGACTGATCAAATTGCCATTTTGGACTTAGAGAAGTCCAATGGACTTCAAATTTTCTAGATAGGCTCAATTTGCTATTCTAAAAGCAATGGTATTTGAAAATTAATTAAGTTATAAGTGTATTTAGTAGGGTAACAACCTAGGGTTGTTACAAACTCCCCCACTTAAGAACGACGTCGTCCTCGACATCATCTCAAGAGAGAAGACAAACATGCAAGAACTTTAAGGATAGAATAAAAATTTAGAAAGTTATTGGGTACTTGGAGTTTCAAAGAGACTGAGGTACTTCTTTCTCATATATGTCTCTTTCTCCCAAGTGGATTCTTCTAAAGAGCGATTCCTCCACTGAACTTTTACCATTAAGATCGAGCGATTTCTCAGCTGCTTTTGATCATAAGCTAAGATCTTAATTGGCCCTTCCGCATAAGAAAGATTTGGTTGGAGAAATACTGCCGGAAGTTGGATTAAGTGGGATGGGTTACGAAGACATTTCCGCAGAGATGAAATGTGGAAAACATTGTGGACTGTAGAGAAATCTTCAGGAAGCTTCAATCTATAAGCTGCGGAACCAATCTTTTCTAATATTTCAAATGGTCTGACGTAGCGGGGACTTAGCTTTCCGGCTACACCGAAACGATATACGCCTTTCATCGGACTGACTTTAAGATATGCAAAATTTCCAACATCAAATTCCATAGCACGATGATGAGCATCATGATACTTACTCTGATGATCTTGAGCTACTCTGATTCTTTGTTGGATCAGTTGAATATTTCAATTTGCCTCTTCCATTAAGTAAGAGCCATAAAGCTGCACACTGCCAATTTTAGACCATGATAACGGAGTACTGTATTTTCTGCCATATAGAGCTTCATATGGAGACATGCCTATACTTGCTTGAAAACTGTTATTGTATGCGAACTCTATGAGAGGGATATGATCTTCCCAGAAACCTTCGAAATCCAGTATGTAGATGCGAAGAAGATCTTCTAAGACTTGATTAACTCTTTTCGTTTGACCATCGGTCTGAGGGTGAAAAGCGGTACTTATGGCTAGAGTAGTTCCCAAGTTTTGATGCACTGCTTGCCAAAATTTAGAAGTGAAGCGGCTATCTCGATCAGACATGATAGATCTTGGAATTCCATGAAGTCTGACAATTTCCTTGATATACAACTTTGCTAATTTCTCCACAGAATCGGTTTGCCGTATAGGGATAAAATGTGCTGATTTGGTCAGTCGATCGATAATGACCCATATTGAATCGTCACCTGATCTTGCTTTAGGTAAACCCATAACAAAATCCATAGAGATATCGAACCACTTCCACTCAGGAATTGCTAGAGGATTAAGAAGTCCTACATGCTTTTGGTGTTCGGCTTTGACTAAGTTACAAGTGTGACATTTTGCTACAAATTCTGCCACACTTTTCTTCATTCTAGGCCACCAGAATGATTTCTTCAGATCTTGGTACATCTTGGTACTGCCAGGATACACTTGATAACCAAAATTGTGGCCTTCTACTAGAATCTCTTGATGCATGATTTGGAAATCCATAAACGATCCCTTTGATATATCACACTACCTCGAAGTTTAAGATCAAAGCGACGACCACTTTCGATGACCACTTTAAACTTTAGATTATTTTCATCCTTGGATTGTGATATAGAGACGTCGTGATGAAACATAGGTTCAACTGAACTCATGGCTATTATAATGCTTAGCGTAGCACCGTGCACTGGCCTGATTTTGAACTTTCAAAATTCTTCTTTTAACGGGCTTGATTGTATCATAGAAGATAGAGTAGCATGACGACTGAGTGCATCTGCTACGACGTTCGCTTTTCCTGGATGATACTAGATGCTTAAATCATAATCGCTTATTAACTCGAGCCATCTTCGCTGTCGGCAGTTTAGCTCGTGCTGGGTGAAGATGTACTTCAAGCTTTGATGATCGGTGAATATAGAACACTGGATGCCATAAAGATAATGACGCCGAATTTTTAGAGCAAAGACTACTGCTGCTAACTCAAGATTATGGACATGATAGTTCTTCTCATGAGGTCTTAACTGACGAAATCCATAGGCTATAACTCTCCCTTCCTGCATCAATACACACCCCAAACCTATGCCAAACACGTCGGTATAAATTTGGTAATTCAGGCCTTCTTTAGGTAAGGCAAGAATTGGTGCAGAGAAAAGAGCATCTTTTAATGATTGGAATGCTTTCTCACATTCTAGACTCCAGACAAACGACACTACTTTCTGCGTCAACTTAAAAGTGGAGACGCTATTTGCGAGAAGCCTTTGACAAATTTCTTATAGTAGCTTGCCAGCCCTAAGAAACTTCTAATGTCGGTCATGAATTTTGGTTGTGACCAATTTTGAACTGCTCTTACTTTATTTTGATCGACTTTGATTCCCTGGGAATCGACGACATTACCCAAAAAAGCAACTGAGTCAAGCCAAAATTTACATTTATAATACTTGGCATATAGTTTATGGCTTCGTAGTTCTTCTAGTACTAATCACAGATGGTTCTCGTGATCTGTCTCACTTCCTGAATAAATCAGAATATCGTCAACGAAGACGATGACAAATTTGTCCAGATATGCTTTCAACACACGCTGCATTAAGTCCATAAAGATGGACGGTGCATTTGTCAGGCCAAAGGACATCACTAAAAATTCATAATGCCCATAGCGGGTTCTAAATGTTGTTTTCTCAACCTCTGGATCCTTAACTCGTAATTGGTGATATCCCGATCGTAAGTCTATCTTTGAGAAGACCTTAGCTCCGGATAATTGATCAAATAGATCATCGATATGGGTGAATAATTGGAATATTTTTCTGGAAACAATATAATTATTTAAATCAAATTAGGAATTTAACTATTAAAATTATTAAATATATTAAATAAAATAATTTTTAATTCCAAATGGTGCCGTCCACTTATCCCGTGCGCCGTTACTGTGCGCCAACGCCGTCGCTCCTTCCGTCTGATCAGATCAGACGGATCTGAGCCGTCCGATCAGGATCGATCGAACGGCTCAGAGCCCGTCTCCCTCGCGCACTCCGCCGAGGTTCCACGCGGTGCGTTGCCGCTCGCCTCGCCCAACCGGCGCCCGCCTAGCCTTGTAGGCTCCGTCCTGAGGCCATTAAGGACCTCAAGAGCTTCCATCCGAGGTCCCCTTCGCGTAGTCGAGCCTCTGAAGGAAGTCGAGCATCCAGCGTCCCCGTAGCCATCCATCAGAGGTACCCTCCTACTCCCCCATCTCGTTACCATTTCCTTCAATTATTCTCTAAACCTATTGCATGTGATGGATTAGCGATCGAGCGGTTCCAATCAGGGCTAGCCCGACCAGATTGACGGGATTTGGGTTCGAATCCACAGTATAAACCGTTAAACCCAAATCTCGCCGAAACAGCAGACCTAGGGTTGACCCTAGCCACCGCCTCCGGCCACCTCCGGCTTGGGTTCGCCTCCGACGTGTAGGCCTCGACGAGAGCTACCGTCGGCCGAGCGGGCCGAGGCGGTCTGGTGCCGGCAAGGCCGGCAAAAGCCATGCCCTAGGCGCCGGCCTTCGGGACTCTCCGCAAAGCGGATGAAGTCCGGGTTGGGTCGGGTCGACCCGTGCCCGACCCGAAGACGTTCGGGTCCGCGTAAGCCCAGGTGGGGCCCGCAACGCCACGTGGCACCCTCCGGGTGAGACACGTGGCGGTGTGGGCCCACCGCAGAGCCGCAACGCTTCGGCTTCGGTCGTGGGGCCCACAACGCCACGTGGCAACCTCCGGGTATGCCACGTATCACGTGGGCCCCCGCCAGAGAACTGCGGCGGTTCCACTTCGGCAGTGGGGCGCACAGGGCCACGTGGTAGTCTCCTATCACGCCACGTGTCATGTGTGGGCCCACTGCTAGAGCCCCCGCGGCTCTCCGGCTTCTGCCGTGAGGGCCACTGCGCCGCATGGCAACCTCCCGGCACGCCACGTGTCACGTGGGCCCACACGTAGAGCAGTGCCCAATCGGGCGCTGCCACATGGCAGTCGTGGGCCCACTATCACTTTAGACAGTTAATTTAAACTAATTAATTAGTGTTAATTAGTTATTTATTACAATTAGCAGTTAATTAACTATAATTAGTGTTAATGACTTTTAAACAGTAACTATATAGAATTAATAAATTATTTATAATTAAATTAACATAATTAGAATTAATTAAATAGTAATTAATTAAGATTAATTAGTCCTTATTAATTATAATTAGCAGTTAACTAATTATAATTAGTGGCTAATGACATTTGAATAGTAACCCTATTAATTAGTTAAGATTAATTATTCCTTAACAGATAATTAAGTTAACTTAAATAATAATTAACCTAACCTTAATTACATAGTAATAAAACTAATATTATATTTAAAATAATTAAATAATAGATTAATTAATAATTAATTGATATTTAATATTAATTAATTACATATTAATTAATTAATTAATTAATATAGGAAAATATTTAAACTTTAGGAATGAATAGTAAATTAATATAAATTGAATAAATGAATAGTAAAATAATACAAATTGTATTTTTAAATTATAAATCTTAAAAGTTTAATAACTTTTTTTAGGATGATCCAAACATAGCCAATATAAGTCTCATTTTACTCAGAAAAATAAAAAGAATCAAATGGCATAATGCAAAAATTAATTTTGGGCTACACATAATGAAGTAGTATTTTAGGACATATTCAAGACCTTATAACTTTTGACTTAGATATCCAAACATAGTCAATATGGGTCTTAAAATACTCAGGAGAATGACCCTAACACTATAGGAGTATTAGTTTTCCCATTTGGACATCAAGATAAAAAGTCAACCTTGGACCCTATAGTTGACTCTAGTGAAAAATGATCTAAATGTCCTTAGAATTCAAATGGCTATAGCCTGGTCAATTCAACTCCAAATTCAAAAATTCAAGATGCTAACTAGTTTAGAATTTCAATATCATCAATAAACTAAAATTATATTTTGGATATGAACCTTAGAAATTTAGAAAAATGACCAAAATACCCCTTGCCTTATTTTGGTCATAACTTGACCGTTTGAAGTCCAAATTGAACGTACTTACTGTTTATCTTCAAGTTAGACTGTTAGAAATCATTTGGGACTAAGAAAATATAGTTTGAACCCTTAAGTCAAAAGTGGAATTTTTAGATCCTTAAGTAGGGGCAAAATAGTCATTTTACCCTAAGATTGGATTAAGTACCCTTAACCTTTAGTTAACTTTTAAAGACTCTAAAACCAATGTTATAATTGTATTAGTGACATTTAAGTGAGTAAAATCAACCATTAGGTCAGATTCCAAAATTTTCCTAAATCTTTAAAACTGCACTTTAAGGACCCTTCCTGAGACTAAGACTAGATCATAGGTTAGAGTTCATTTATTGGGTAAATAAATTACCTAATGAGTGAAACCTTAGTTTTATTAGTTTTTAGACTTTTCTTTTCCTTTTACAACCCATTCTAATTATTTTATCTTTTAACTTTAGTTTTAGGATAGGAGATTCATCCTATTAAGATTGATTACTTAATAGGATTTACCTTAACTAGTATATCACTATTAGAATAAAACCTATATCTTATGTCTTATCCTTTGGAATTATGTGATTAAGCCCAATTTTTATGGTGTTTTATTTATAATCTATAGTTTAGAAGATCTTGATCAGATCTTAGATAGAACGTCTAAATTCACCAAAATTAGGACGTATGATTTATTGATTCAACTCATAATCGTCTATCTGATTGAATTAGATTAGAACCTGATCAGTTCTAATCCTTTTTAACTTATAAGGATGAGTTTTTTAAGTTACACTCGATAGTAGAAAAATAGTGATCCTGAACTTGTGTAACTTGGAGTAGTTAGAATAGTTAAGTAGAAAACAAATGATATCACTATGTTTAGTAGAGTCCCTTACTTCTATTTGATGATTGTTACTACGCACTCCTTGTATTTTTGTGCCTTAACTCCTTGAGCATATCATATAAGATCTTTGATGCATAAATAAAATATTAGGAAAATGTGGAGACTTCTTAGATTCCTTGTGAAAATATTAAAGTGATTGATTAAAGATAATAATTGTATGTATTAGAGCTACCTCTCAGTTAGGTCTTCTTTGCCTAGTCTCCTTGTTGACACTAGGAGAAGACCTTGTTTTTATCTTCTTTGCTTAGTCTCCTTGTTGACACTAAGAGAATATTTGTTGTGTTTCCTTTACCTAGTCTCCTGGATGACACTAGGAGAAAACCCTATATATCTTACCTAGTCTCCTTAACGACACTAGGGTTATATAGTTTTACGCCTAGTCTCCTTATTAACACTAGGATCCTTTTGATATTCAGTGGGTTAGATTAGCTCATTTCTGTATGGCAATTAGTACACAGATGTTTACATATATTTAGTTTGATGTTTTGTTTACTTTTCAGCATTTTTATTCAGTCAACCATTTTCTTTGTACTGCTTATATATTATAGGATGTTAGAATTTTGCTGTTAGTATATGTATCATTGCTAAGTTTAAGTTATTTAAATTTGCATATTTCTTTTTGATCACCAGCATATTTAGGATGTAGTATTTTCTTCCAGTACTTGTTTAATTATTTATATTCATATGGCTTACCTTGTTTACCTTGCACTTGAGGCAAGTCTTAGCCTCTATTTTTGCATAAGTTATAAATGATTATTTATAGTTATTTCCTTCCTTTTTTATATTGCTAGTTGCTCCTATATTTGTTATAGCTATTGCTTAGAATTTGTAAAATGGTGATATTACAAAACACATAAAAACTTATCAGCCTAAAATGTACTTAGACGATTATCTAACACAAAATTTTTCTTTTTTGGCTAGGGCTCTACATTGTGAAATCGATAATGGCAGATCCTCTTCAGTTAGACAATTAGGAGCTAGGTGTGGAGCCTTATCCAGAGGAGGAGCCTTTGGAAGAAGCAGCTGTTTAGCTTTCTTTTACAAGTGAGGATGAGCGCATTTTTACTTTCATTACTTAAACTTTAAATTGATGTAATAATATAGGTACCCTTGACTATGTGTTTTGATTACTATGCTTTTATTCTGAGTTATATTTCTTGATATTTATACTGTGATGCTTGGATGTTTCTCATTTTAATCGCTTCCGCACTTTGTATGTTTTTATTAAATAGTGACTGATATTTTTGATTCTGTGCTTACTCCTTCCCTTATTAGATAGATTGAGGTTTTCATCCTGATCCAATGATAAGTGAAGTATTAGCTATAGTGACACACCACCCCTTAGCTTAATCTTATGGATTAAGGGGTGTGGCACCATAGCATATGATTTGATATTGATCGTAAATCATTGAATTAGAAGTGCTAAGGTTAATATTGAATCTGTGTGATTGAATTATCTGAACCTAAACTTTAGATCTTTGATTTTCTCTTATATAAGACTATTAGCATAAGATGGATAATATAATTGTAATAATTTATGAAATAACTTAACTCTAATAAGGTCTTTGATTTCATCCTATGATTGTATAATAAGAAAGGATCAGATGAATCTTTATCATCTGATCTGATCACTTTAATCCAAGTCTATTGAGTAAACATTGATTATTAACTTAAGAATTATTGTAACTTATTGAGGTAGGAACTTAGATGATCCTTCATAACCTTAGAAGTTGAAGTTGATACCTTGTGGTAGGAATCACCTAAAGCAGTTAGAACAGAACTTCTCCCTTGCGGTAAAAACCAATATTGAGCGACCCTTTGATCACATCCTTGGAGCTTTGTGTAGGACTCACCCATTTAAAGTAGGATTAATAGCTTTGATAAATTATTGTTGATTAAATAGAATCTTCTGAACCCAAACTATTGGTTAGGTATAGTAGGGTATACCCATAATACTGGATTATTTCAGTAGTATTCAAGATTGGTTGATTCACTCCAATGTGGACTTATGACCAAGTGTTATCCCGAGAGATTAGATGAATATAGTCCCATTAGAGTAAATCTTCCAAGACTAAGAGTGTTATAAATAAGGACTCATTCCTTAGTTTGATTAAAATACAAATCGTCATCGGGTGATGCCTCCTAGCAAAAATTGCTTCAATAGGTGTGGCTTAAACAAACTAAGTAATTCGAGTCACCTTCTTTAGGATATTATGTGTGATTGTGAGTTGGGCATCTTAATGAAGTATCTTGAGATACAAATTTCCATTAGGTGATGCCTCCTATCGAAGATCACTTCGTTATGGTGGCTTAATCAAAATAAGTGTTAAGAACCACATTTCTTACAAATGTGCTAAATATGTGTATATAATCATCCTATCTAATGATTTTTAAGTAAACTCTCAACTTTAACCAAATTATCAAACTAGAATTTAGGAGTCAAAATCCTTTTAGCAAGATTCTGCACAATGGAGACCTTGAATTTATTATCAGATTTCAAAGCATTTTATAGATTTCTGGATTTATCTCATATAGCTTAGGAGTATGAGCATGAGCATAGGCATGATGTTGGAGTATTAGTAATCATGTATGAGTATCAGTGATGATTTATGGGTTACAGAGTGTTGCATACATTGACTGAGGAATTTCAAGATGCATCGACATCGTAGTTCCCAACTATATGTATATATACATTGGACCGTATGACTCTTGATAGTTCAGTGATATTTTGGTTACATATCAGTACATACAGTGTTATGGCATATTCAGATGCATAGCTTCAGTGGCATATAGCATAGTTTTACATGTTATTACTTAGTTCAAATCCATTATTATTTTTGGCTTACTTTTAATATTCAGTTACAGTTCAGTTTTACTTTACTTTACTTTACCTCAGTTTTGTATACTTTTATACAGTTTTATATGTTTAGTTACATTTATAGTTTTTCTGTAGTTTTATTTACTGTATGTAATTGTTAAATTATTAATTAGAACTATTTAGATTAGCTTCGATGTGTTAGACTTATTATCTAACACGGGATACTTTTGGGATCTGACAATTTACTAGATCTTGAGCAGTGTATTGAGTTAGGTCAGAAGAACACCCAGGAGATCCAAGAGGAGCTCGTGGAGCATTAGTGGCTCTTCCCTAGCAATATTATTATGCTTAGTTTATTTCAATTATGTACTTAGTTTTATTTCTGTATTTCAGTAAAATATTTGTAATAATTCTAGATATATTTTCTTTTCTTTACTGAGATGAATGTTTTTATACATATTCTGTGATGAAGATTTCTGGATGTTTACTTTAGCTTCCGCACTCTGTTTATATACTACTTATACTTAGTATTGTGATGTGATCTGTATACTGGAAATGCTGATATCTTATACATATATTGGATTTTTCATATGTTTTATATCTAATATATGTATTAGTCTAATACTTAGGATAAGAATACTACTCTTATCTTAAGTATTAGCTCTCAACCCTCCTTGAGGTTGAGTCAGCAGCCCATATGGGTTTGGTTTTCAGCTATTCGGGGAGATGGGATATTCCTCCTCGAGTGGCGCAGCGCTCCGCCACCAAATTATAATTTTACCTCTTTGCGTGCGGTGACGGGGCAGGGAGCTATAGTTTACCCATTTGGGCTCAGGGGTCTATAGACTCGATTTTATGTTACAAATACTTATGATAAAATTTATTTAATGCTTCTTATATATTCAATTTCAAGACTAACATGCAGGGCAAAAGTTAATTTTATTTGGCAAGTGCTTTACTTTCTTGCTTGTAAAGCAAGAAAATTTCTTTATATTACCTTTATATTGATTTATGCCTATTATAGGATACTAGTGTAATAACCCAAATTATTACTCTAGTCAATTAAGACTAATCCAAGTCCTAATTATGACCTTAGTGTATTAATTAAGTTATTAGAACTTCACCACTAGGACCTAGTCCAAATTGGGGGTCAAATGGATCAAACCCTGATTTTGGAAATTTTAGAAAACCAGGAAATTGACCTAATTATTTTGATCACAGATCAAAAATTGGACTTTACCATTCCACTCATTGCCCCCAAATTAGCTAGGGGTGATGTTTTGGTGGCAATCAGAAGTTGTCGAAAATCCATCTAATATTTTAATAATATTTAATTAATTAAAAATTGAGATATTTAATTTGACCTCAAAATTAAAATTCGACTTCGCCATTGTGATCATCATCCCCAAATTAGTTTGGGGTGATATTTTGGACGCGTTTGGAAGTCGTCAGATTTTATCGAATATTTTAATGTAATTAAATACCCTAAAAAATTAAATAATTAAATAATTACTGGAATTGAAATCCAACTTCATTGTTGAATTTCTCACCCCCAAATTAGCCATGGGTGAATTTTTGGGATTTTTCGGAGCTCGTTTATAAAATTGAATTTTTAGAGATTAATTAATTAATCAAATTAAATTAAAATTAATTTCCTTAATTCTTATTTTATTTCCTTCTCATTTTCTCTAACTGGGAGTCGCACCTACTGAAATCAGCGCCTCCCCCTTCCCTTCTTTCCCTATGCATGCAAGCCAGCCTCTCTCCCTCTCCATTTCTCCAAGCCATCCCTCCCATTCTTGTGATGAGATGAGTCAATCTCATCCCATCTTAAAAGTCCATGCTCCCCTCTCCTTTAAAGGCAGCTCTTAGCCCTCCCATTTCTCCCTTTACTCTCAAATTAAAATCGCTTCTCTTCTTTCCAAGTCTCTCTCCTTCCTCCATTGTTGTGCTGCTGAAGAAGCCCTCAAGCTCCTAAGCTCCTGCAGAAAACAGAGCTCTCTTCCTCCATCTTCTTCCATTTAAAAGCCAATATACCTCTCTTTTTCCCATTGAATGGATTCAATGGCTCTTTATTTCACTCTTAAGCTTATTTTTCATTCTTAGAAATCTGTGATTGATATGGAAGCCATTAAAGTTCATTATGGTATTAAATTTCATTGTAAATGAAATGCTCTATTTTTCCTTCTTTCTGTATATCTGAACCTTTAACTCCATTGTCTGCATAGTTAGAATAATCATTTTTATGCTGATTTTGGTATCGATGGAAAGGTCTCGGAAATACCTTTCCATCGTTATATGACACTGCAAGTGAAGTGCTCTAAGTTGAGATTATTTGAGCCTGAAATATGACTAGTAACGGTTTTGGCATAGGCGAAATCACCATAAGGCGCTAGTGATCGAGTTTCGAAATTGAATCCGCAGTAGCGCGCTGCAACGCGCCACAGCGTACTGCAGCGGCATATAAATTTCATAAAATTTAAATATGCCATAACACTGAAATCCATCGCAGCGTGCCGTAGCGCCTGGCTCTCGGCCAGAGAGCGATACAGCGCACCGTTGCATCCAGCTATTGGGAAATGTGGCACCGTAGCGCATCGCAGCGCATGCGGTGCTTATAAGCGTTGCAGCGTGCCACAACACTGAGACCTGCTGCAGTGCGCCACAGTGCTGAAAATGCCGCAGCGCACCGTAGCGCCTGACTTTTAGCCAGAATGCGCTACGGCACGCCGTAGCGCCCATACTTGTCTGGAATGGCGAAAACTCCATAATTTTTGCAATTTAATGACCATATGACCCCAATGGGGCTGAAATATATTAAATTTGAACCTATTTTTAGTAAAATTAAGCATTATATAAAATTATAGGTGGTTTTTGAATATGAAAAAATTAGGTTTTGACCCCCACCCTTTCAAGAAAGTAGAACCCTAACATTGAAATGACTATACCTTGATCAATTGGACTCCAAATTAAGAAATTCAAGGTGCTAACTAGGTTAGAAATTCAGTGCCAATAGTAAACTGAAATAAAATTTGGGTTTTGACAACTAGAAACTATAGGTTGACCAAAATATCCATAACCCCAATTAGGTCATAACTTGGCCAAATGAGATCCAATTTGGGTCTACTCTCAGGTAAAGTACTCAGTGTAAAATAAAGAAGCTATAGCCACCGTGTTTACTGAATCTAGATTTTAAATGGAAAAGTTAGGTTTTTGGCCCCTCTTAACCTTAAAATGACACATTTACCCTTAAACTTAGAACACTCATAACTAATCCAATAGACCTCAAAATTTAGTGTTCTTAGACTCTATGGAGTTTTTGAATAGCAAGTAATAATAAACTACACAAATTTTTAGTTTCCATTAGGAGAAAATTACTAAATTGCCCATTGGGTCAAATTCCTCAATTTAGACATATATGACCCATTTCTTGTCTAAATTTGGTGTACTTATTGTCTATCTTTATATTAAATAGTAAGGAATCATTTGACAATAAAAAATCCTATTTAGAGTCCTAAATAAAAAAATAGCTTTTTGGTCTCTTAAGTAGGGCCAAAATAAAGTTAAATTGAAATAAATTCATTCAATTCTTAGAATCTCTCTAAGTCTTTTTATTAGGAGCTTCTTAGGATCTACACTTCACCTTAAAATTTTTTCTTTAAGATTAGGAATAAATCCTAGGTTAGATTTCACTCATTGAATAAATGGATTATTTAATGGATAAAGCCTTGGTTTATTAGTTTCTAGATTTCCATACTTTAATTCTGATTATTACAATTTTTTAACTTTAGATTAGGATTAGGAGAATCATTCTATTAAGCTTGATTGTGCTAAGTAGAATTTGCCATAATTATTAATTTACATTTAGACTCAAACCTTAGTCCTTAAGACTTACCCTTTATATTATGTGATTAACTCTAATCTCATGGTATTTAATTCATAATCCTTAGTTTAGCAGATTTTGATCAGATCTTAGCCTAGAATTGTGGCGGCCCTGCCCCGCCGTGGTCCTGTTAACTCTTAAGTTAACATGATTACGGTGGAGGGGTCACCAAATAACAAGGTTCCCACTTAGGATTGAATTAGACACACATTCTAATCCAACTTAACTAAGGGCTTTGCCATTCATCCAAAAATATTATCACTAAATGATCATACAAGAACTCAGAGTGCAGAAGCAATAAAAATATAACATCCATCCATACAGTATAAATACGACAATACAGAATAAATAAAGTGCTCAAAGAGAAAGTTAACCTGTATATTACAACAATTTAAAATAGATTAAAAGACTGAAAAGAACACTCAATCTCACAGGCAGAAAGAAAATTAGAACTAAAGATCTTCAGGTACGGGCTCTTCCTCCAATGGCAAGCACTCCACTGGATCAGCTGCTCCAACAAACTCAGAACCTACCATTATTAGTTTCATAATGGTAGGGCCCCAGCCAATAAAAGAAAAACTAGTTAGACTATTGTCTAAGCACATTTTAGGGTAAACAATTTTATTAAGTTACTTGAATATCACCATCAACCAGAAACTGAAGCAAATAGGTGCAGAAAAGCGTACAAAAAGAACAGTATAAAGTTATAAACAAACAGTTTATAACTAAAGCAACTGGGAAGTAAGCACATACCTCCTCCGAGCAACTATAATAAAGACAGGTAAGAAAAAGAAAGACTAAACAAAACTATAAAGAAAATACAACCTAAACATGCTTATGATCAACAGATTATGCTAAGTAATATATAGAAATTTAACAGTCTAAAACTAAAAATAACTAACATCCTATGTGAGCATATGAAAATAGTAAGTAAAACTAGCATCCTATATAAAAACACGTGCAGGAAAGCTGTAAGTAAAACAATGCTACAATGCATAATATGCAAGTAAAATAGTAATTGAAAATAGAAACTGCAGTGACCATCTAAGTCACTCAAACTGAAAACATACTCAGCAAATCTTAGCCTGATGAGCTAAGAAACTCTGAACTGAACATCACTGAAAACTCTTAGCCTGATGAGTTAAGACAGAACTAAATGTAAGTGTACTTGAATTAGTATAACCATATCAAAATCCTGACTCTATAGTCAGTATGGCAAGAGTTTATCCATCCTATCACTCGGACTAGGCATGACCATAGACTGTCGGACATTAAACCCTCGAAAGGTTGCCGACCCGAACGGGCTGATCGAAGAGGTATACTAATCAAGCTACACCTTACAAACCACTTATGAAATGAAAACATAATGCTGCTTATGAATGTTCAAAATTGACATAAGATATTTATCAAATATCTTAAGTACATAATATATGTTCAAGGTATAAGGCTCAAAATCAAGGAATGCGAAGCATCAAAATCAAAGTGAGCAAGAAACTCTATCTAAAACACAGGTGATATCCGTTGTTATCTACTTTATTTGTTCTATCTACTCTAAGTTACATAAGTTTCAAAATCATCAATTCTTACACATTCTGTAACTTAGAATTACGAATCCTACTAGTTGAAGATAATTAGGACTGGCCACGTCCTAATTATAACTTAATCAAAAGATGACTATTTGGTTAAAGTGAATAAATCATCGACCTAGTTTTGTAATTTAATTCATCCCAATCCTCATCTTGATTAGCCAAATCAAGATGAAAAGATTAAGAATTAGACTCCAGATGATGGGGTATAATCACTTAATCTAAAGGTATAATCTAAGGGTCTAAGTTTAGAACCCAAAACTCACGGATTAGGTTAAGGAAAATCCTAATGATAAATTAAATTCATTAGGATAGATCTCTATTCTTAATTCTAGGGTTTAAAGATCAAATAATCATTTAATAAAATAAAAAAATCTATAAACTAGTAAACTCAAGGTTTCACCTATTGAGTAACCCAATTTACTCAATAGATGAATTCTAACTTAAGATCTATTCTTAATCTTAGGAATTTAAAGCTCTTATTTATTAAGAGTATCTCTCAAGACACACATGCTAACTAATGTTATAAGGACCTAAGGGAAGGTCTAAGAATGATTAAAGAATGAGAAATTACTCACTTAAGACTAAGAAAATTTTCCTTAATGAGCTAAGATTGAGATTTTAATCAAAATCTAATTTAGACTTGGATTTAATTAATTTTAGCTATAAATCATTATAATTACTGATTAATAGGATTATAAAATGATTTCTAGGGCTTTTGAAAGCTAAACCATAAATTTGGGCAAAATGACCATTTTGCCCCCACTCAAGGGTTCAAAAGATCAAATTTTGATCTAGGACTTTAATTCTAAAATTTTCTTTTGGCAAGTATTTCTTACTATCTAATGTAAGATTAGACAGCAACTAAATTAATTTTGGGTGATTATTAAGCCATATGAGATCAAATTAGTGAATTTGACTCTTAAGGGAAAATTAGTAATTTGACTAAGTGAAAGTTAAATTTTTTTTCAGATTATTGCTCTTTACTATCTAAGCTTTCTACAGAATCTAGATTTGCTAAATTCTGATAAGTATTGACCAAGTTATGGCCAATACAAAATTAGGGTTAAAAGGTGATTAAGGAATTCTTAATTATGGGTCAAAAATCCTAACTTTGATAATTAGTGTCCAAATTGAACAAGATTAGTGGCTATGGTTTACAATTAGTCCACTGATCATAATGACATATGGTAGGCTCAATTTGGATCTAATTTGACTATTTTAAGACCTAATTAGGGTTAAGAGTGATTAGTGAATGATTAGCAAAATTAATCACTTAAATACTAATCCAACCTTACAGCTAGGTTCTAAATGATTCTATGAGTCCTCTGAAATTTAAATCACTTAATTTGGATTATTAGATTTGCTAATATTCACTAATCAAGTTTTGAAGTAATTAGGGGTGATTAGCAAATCTAACCGTTGGATCTAAAATATTTTTATAGATTAATGTTAATTAGGTTTTTTTGATCTAAATGAACCTTTGGATCATCAAATTTGGATCTTAATTGACCAAGTTATGGTCAATTGAAGTTTTAGGGTTAATTAGGGTAATTAGGGTTAGGACCTAAAAGTGATTAGGCAAATACTAATCCAAACAGCAAAGTGAACACTATCAAATTATTCCTTAGGGTTTTCTGATCACTTTAAGACCCATATTCAATATGTTTGGATCATTAGGTACAAAGTTATGGTTAAATAAAATTTTGTGACATTTATTTTAACTTAATTAAACCCTAAAAATTACTTTGCTAAATATAGGTCCAAATGCAAAATTTTTAGTGCCATATTAATCCTCTATTTTTGCTGAATCCAATGATATATAATTTTGCATAATTTGGATGTATAAATTGCAAGATATTAATGTTTAAAGATTATGATTTAATTAATTAATTAATACTTTTTTAATAATAATAATAAATCTGTTATTATTAATAAATATAAATTCGTATTATTTAAAATGTTATATTTATATATATGATTTTATTATTTATTAACCAGGTACATGTGGCACTCTATGATTTGCCGACGGTACGAAGGTGGGACCCACAGAGGCTGCAGACCCGACAGGATTTGTCCCGCGAGACACGTGTCCTCGCGAAATTGGCTCGTTGCCTGCGCGCGGGGCCCTCCAGCTGCCATGGTACGTCGACCGTGATTGGTTCACAGACGGCGGTTCGACCGGTCCAGATGAACCGTTCTGGATCGAACCGGTTCATAACGATCGGACCAGATCTGATCTATCCTAGATCTAACGGCTGGATCACCGTTTCATCCGACGGCTGCAGACGAGCGGCGATTCGCCTTCCTCCCGAACCGGACTAGGTACAGACGGATCGTTGAACCAGTTTGGAGTGGCCGGCTCGCTCGGGATGACGCTTCGTCTTCCCCGAGAGTCGCGAAATTAGGGTTTCGTGAGGGGGATCTTCGATTGAAGATCCCATTCCATCGAAGACTCCTTAGCTTATTCGAACCATATGGATTGATTATTAAGAAATGAATTGCATATAGAAATAATAATATCTGAAATCAAACTGAGATCGGGTACCTTAGATGGATGGCAGGGAAGGTTCGAGCTTCGATCGCCAAAATCAGGTCTTCAGAGATGAAACCGAGAGAAGATAGAGTCTTAGATGTCTTATATTAGTTCTAAAGCGGTGATTACATGCGGTGGGGAGGACATCTGGCCTCTGCGAGCTCCAGCGCCTCGGCTAGGGCGACGCGTGCAGCCCCCCTTCGGCCACACGGCACTCTCGCGGGGACGACGGCTCACAGCCGTCTGATCCCGCGATCAGACGGCGCAGGAGGAGTCGTCAAGATTGACGGCGCGAATAGAAAATAGGTGACGGTGTTAGGAATAGTTGACGGAATCCGTTAAATATTTAAATTTATATTATTATTTAATTTATTTTTCAACAAAATTTATTAAATAAATTTAACTAACTAAATAAAATTCAAAAAAAATTTCCAATAAATCACCCTTAGCTAAATGAAGGGTGAGGAATGCAACGACGCACTCAGATTTTCGTTTCGATGAGCATTTAATTATTTGATTATTTCGGGTATTTAAATATTATTAAAATATTTGACGAAAATCCAACGACTTCCAAATGCCTCCAAAATTTCACCCCTAGCTAATTTGGGTATTCTGAACGCAATGGCGAAGTCAGATTTTTAATTTGAGCTCTAGATAAAAAGTTAATTTTCTAGGGTTTGGGATTTTCCAGAATTCCTGATTTGACTTAGTTGACTTCTGGTTCGACCTAGATTTCAGAGATGAGTTCTAAATTGCTTAATTAGTGATTTAGAATCTTAATTAAGACTTAAATTAGTCTTAATTGAGCCAAGTAACAACCTGGGTTGTTACAAACTCCCCCACTTAAGAATGATGTCGTCCTCGACATCACTCAAGTGAGAAAAATAATTAAGCAGATGCCAGGAAAAGAATTGCAGTAAGTTAGAGTTTGAAGAATTACCTTGTTTAAAAAGGTTTGAGTATTTTTGACGCATATCCACCTCTTTCTCCCAGGTGGCTTCATTACAAGACCGGTTCTTCCACTGAATCTTTATCATTGGAATAGATCGATTCCTTAATTTCTTCAGATCACGATCTAAGAATTTAATTGGTTCTTCAGTGTAAGAAAGATCAGGCTGAATTTCAATTGCAGGATGTTCAATAAGATGAGAAGGATCTCGAAGACACTTTCTTAGTAATGAAACGTGGAATACATTATGAACAGCAGTAAAACCTTCTGGTAGCTCTAATTTATAAGCTACTGAACCAATCTTCTGCAAAATTTTGAAAGGTCCAACGTACCTTGGACTGAGCTTTCCAGAAACTCCAAAACGATAGACTCCTTTCATCGGGCTTACTTTTAAATACACAAAATCTCCTTCACTGAATTCTAGAGGACGATGACGGTTATTATGATATTTACTCTACCTTTCTTGTGCCGTTCTGATCCTTTGCTGAATCAGTTTAACCTTCTTATTTGTTTCTTCCACTAGCTCAGATCCATATAATTGGGTATCTCCTGTCTCAGACCATGCTAGTGGGGATGAACATTTTCTCCCATATAATGCTTCATATGGTGCCATTTTAATACTTGACTGAAAACTATTATTGTATGCAAATTCCACTAAAGGAATATGCTCTTCCCAGGATCCTGAAAAATCCAACATACATAAACGCAGAAGATCTTCTAAGACTTGATTTACTCGCTCTATTTGGCCATTTGTTTGGGGATGAAATGCTGTACTCATGGCCAGAGTTGTGCCTAAATCTTGATGGGCAGCCTGCCAAAATTTAGAAGTAAAATGACCGTCTCTATCGGATACAATTATTTTAGGAATTCGTGCAATCTGACTATTTCTTTAATATATAATTTGGCCAACTTCTCCACCGAGTCAGTTTGACGGATTGGAATAAAATGAGCAGATTTTGTAAGGCGATCTACTATAACCCATATTGAATCAACTCCAGATCTTGAACGAGGCAAATCTATGACAAAATCTATGGATACACCAGTCCATTTCCATTCTGGGACTTCTAGTGGGTGCAATAAACCACCAGGCTTTTGATGCTCTGCTTTTATTAAGCAACAGCGTGGCATTTTGCAACAAATTCTGCAACACTTTTCTTCATTCCTGGCCACCAGAATGATTGTTTTAGGTCTTGATACATCTTAGAATTCCCTGGATGAATTTGATATCCTGAATTGTGACTTTCAATCAAGATCACTTTCTGCATGGACTTAGGAATCCAGAGACGATTATCCATGTAAATAGCACCTTTCTTAAACTGCAATTCTGAATGACAACCACTTTCTATTGCCACTTTAAGGTTTAAATATTCATCATCCTTGCTTTGAGAGATTGAAACATCTCTATGAAAAGTAGGTTCTATATTACTCATGGATATCATGGTACTGACTGAATTACCCTTAGCAAGCGAAATTTCCATTTTACGAAACTCATTCATCAACGGACTTTCTGAAATTATGCTATTAAGAGCAGTGTGACGGCTTAACGCATCAGCTACCACATTAGCTTTTCTTGGATGGTACTGGATATCTAAGTCATAATCACTAATTAATTCCAGCCATCTTCTTTGCCTACAGTTCAATTCTCTTTGGGTAAAAATGTATTTCAGACTTTGGTGGTCTGTAAATATAGAGCATTGAACTCCATACAAATAATGGCGCCAGATATTTAATGCAAAAACTAATACTGCCAATTCTAAATCATGTACAGCATAGTTCCTTTCATGAGTTTTAAGCTGGCGAGATGCGTACGCTATAACTTTGCATTCTTGCATTAATACGCATCCTAACCCAATTTCAGATGCATCTGTATACACCTGATAATTAACTCCTTTTTTAGGAAGAACTAAAACTGGAGCAGAAGTTAATGCGTCTTTTATAGACCGAAATGCAGCTTCACATTTTTCTGACCAAACAAATGGAACTGCTTTCTGAGTTAATTTTGTAAGTGGCGCGGCAAGCTGGGAGAAGCCTTTAACAAACTTTCTGTAGTATCCTGCTAGACCCAGAAAACTACAAATTTCAGTAACTGTCTTGGGCTGAACCCAATTTTGAATAACACTAATTTTGCTTTGATCAACTTGAATTTCACAAGCAACAATCACATGGCCAAGAAATGATACAGAATTCAACCAGAATTCACATTTTGAGAACTTAGCATATAACTCATGCTCTCTAAGCTTCTCCAGAACCATTCTCAAATGTTCCTCATGATCTTTTACTGTCTTTGAGTAAATTAAAATATCATCAATAAATACTATCACGAATTTATCTAAGTAGGGTTTCAAAACTCTCTACATTAAATCCATGAATAGAGATGGGGCATTAGTGAGACCAAATGACATTACAAGAAATTCGTAATGTCTATATTGCATTCTGAACGTTGTCTTCTCTACATCTGAGTCCTTTACATTCACTTGATGATACCCTGACCTTAAATCAATTTTAGAGAACACTACAGCACCGACAAGTTGATCGAACAGATCATCGATACGAGGAAGTGGGTATCTATTTTTAATAGTGACTTTATTCAGCTCCCTGTAGTCTATGCACATTCTCATAGACCCATCTTTCTTCTTTACAAATAATACTGGAGCTCCCCACGGGGACATACTTGGTTTAATAAACCCCTTATTTAGCAATTCTTGTAATTGCTCATTTAACTCTTGCAGTTCTTTCGGGGCCATTCTATATGGTGCTTTTGATAGAGGTTGTGTCCCCGGAACTATATTTATTTCAAATTCTACTTCTCTGGTTGGTGGTAAACCAGGCAGATCTTCAGGAAAAACATCTTCAAAATCTCTAACAACTTTTATTTTAGAGATTGGGGTTACTTCTTTGCTACTACCCATCATCACCATCAGAATACAACTATAGCCTTTGCACACCATTTTCTCTACTTGAATTGCATTGATTAAGGAGCTACTAGTGCTGAACTTCCCAATAAACGTTGTTGAAGCTCCTGGAGTTTGCAAGATAACCTTCTTCTTTTGATAGTTAATAGTAGCGTTATGCATACTAAGCCAATTCATGCCTAGTATGATATCAAAATTTACTATAGGTAGCATAATTAACTTGGCTTGGAAGGTATGGTTATTGATTGGTATTTGAACGTCACAGAATTTGTTCACACTAAGTTGGGCTCCAGAAGGAAGTCCAACACTTAAGATCTTCGCAAGTTTGTAGCAGGGTAGTCCTAATCTCTTAGCAAAATTTTCAGAGATAAATGAATGACTAGCCCCAGTATCAAACAATATATTGCAGGGCTCATCTTTAAAGTATAGGGTGCCTAATAAAAATACAAATTTTAGGAAGTTCTAATTCAATAAGAAAAGCAAAATAAAATAGGTGACGGCATTAGGAATAGTTGACGGAATCCGTTAAATATTTAAATTTATATTATTATTTAATTTATTTTCAACAGATTTTATTAAATAAATTTAACTAACTAAATAAAATTCAAAAAAAATTTCCAATAAATCACCCTTAGCTAAATGAAGGGTGAGGAACGCAACGACGCACTCGGATTTTCGTTTCGACGAGCATTTAATTATTTGATTATTTGTGGTATTTAAATATTATTAAAATATTCGACGAAAATCCAACGACTTCCAAATGCATCGAAAATTTCACCCCTAGCTAATTTGGGTGTTCTGAACGCAATGGCGAAGTCAGATTTTCAATTTGAGGTCTAGATAAAAAGTCAATTTTCTAGGGTTTGGAATTTTCTAGAATTTCTGATTTGACTTAGTTGACTTCTAGTTCGACCTAGATTTTAGAGATGAGTTCTAAATTGCTTAATTAGTGACTTAGAATCTTAATTAAGACTTAGATTAATTTTAATTGAGCCAAGTAACAACCTGGGTTGTTACAAGGATGTCTAAATTCATCAATTAAGGATGTGATGATTTATTATTTAACTTATAGTCGATTCTGATTAAATTAAATTAGAACATAATGAGTTTTAATTGCTTTTAATTATAAGGTCGTGCTTCTAAGTTACACTCAATAGTAGGAATTAGAGATCCTGAACTTGTGTAACTTGGAACAGTTATAATGGTTTAAGTAGATAACAATATATATTACCATCTGTAGTAGAGTCCCTTGCTTACTATTAACTTACTTGTTGCTTTTACATTCATTGTACTTTATGCCTTTACCTTGAACATGTCATATAAGAACATTATTACATGAAATGAAAATATAGAATAATTAGGACAACATCTGCATAGGGTTCAATTATTTGTTGATCTTGTGTATTTTACCCTAAGGGACTGGGGTAAGGAAAAATAAAGAGTACTTGGCATTACTCATTGAGGAGTGTTGTGCTAAGTTTGGAACCCTTGTAGTCCTGCAGATGTGATTGACTCCTCAGCTATTTCTGGATATATCCACAAAAGTAAAGTAGTTAACTAAAATATTACTATATTTGTGATTACTGCCTCTTCAATTCAGCTTCTATTCTGTTATTCCATCCTAGCATAGCCTCAGATGACGCTAGGAATATTTTGTCGCCTTAGCCTCCGCATTGACGCTAACAATACTTTTGATATTAGCATGCTAGATTAGCCCTCTTCTGATATGGATGTTATTACATACATATTTGTTATTTATTGCTTACTATTTATAGTTATACTTTAATGTAGTCAGCTTTACTTTACCTGCTTACTTACTTATAAGATGCTACTTTATGTTACTGCTTACTATACTTATCACAGTCAGATTAATTATTTTTAACCTACATTTATCAAATGATCATAAGCATATTTAGGATGAGTCTTTTTCTTCAGTATTTTCCTTACTTTACTTATACTTATATGCCTAACCATGTCACAACTTTGGTGTTGAGGTATATTTTTTTACCTCACATGTTGCTTAGTTATAAATGCCTTTATTTATACCTTATTACTTCCTTTGTATGCTTGTTGCACCCTTACGCTTTATTTATTTTATAGTATAAGTAAAATGGTAATATCATAAAATTCATGAAATATGATAGCCTAAAATGTACTTAGATAATATGTCTAATAAGAATTTTCTTTTCTTTGGCTGGGCCCGTATCATTGTGAAACCAATAATGGTAGACTCCGAATTATTCGAGGTAATCAAGCCTTCTGAAGAGCAAATTCAGGAGGAGGAGCGTGCTGTCGCTGGAGATCATTAGCTTAGCAAAATATAAAGTTGGAGAAGAGTCCACTAGTGCTCCACAGGCTTCTCCTAAATCTCTTGAGTATTCTCCTGACCTGGCTCAATATACTGTTCAAGATCTAGTAAATTGCTGGATCCCAAAAGTACCACATATTAGACAATAAGTCTAACATATCGAAACTAATCTAAATAGTTCTAGTTAATCATTAATCATTTTCATAATATAAGAAAATCTGTATAAATACTATAAAGGTAACTAAAAGTATAAAACTATACATAAATGAAGTAAGGTAAAGTAAAGCTGAACTGTAAACTAAATACTAAAAGTAATCTAAAAATAGTAATGGATCTGAAACTGAGTAATTGCACGTAAGACTATGCTGTATGCCACTAAAATTATGCATCTGAATATGCCACAATACTGCATGCTATTGATATGCAACCAAAATATTACTGAACTGCTAAGAGTGTTACGATCCAATGTATACATACATCCGGTTAGGAACTGTGAAGCCGATGCATTCTAAAATTCCCCAATCAATGTATGCAACATTTTGTAATCCATAAATTATCACTGATACTCATACATTATTATGGATACTCAACATCATGCTTATGCTCATGCTCATGCTTCTAAGTTACATGAGATAAATCCAGAAATCCAATAACGCTTTGAAATATGATAATGAATTCAAGGTCTCCATTGTGCAGAATTCTACCAAAAAGAAAGATTCTGACTCCTAGATTCTAATCTCGATAATTGGTTAAAGTTGAGAATTTACTTAAAAATCATTAGATGGAAAGATTTTATACACATATTTAGTATGCTTGCAAGAAAGGTGGTTCCTAACACTTAGTTTGATTAAGCCACCCTAACAAAGCGATCTTTGATAGGAGGCATCATCTGATGGCGATTTGTATCTCAAGCTAAGGAGGCATCACCCGATGGCAATTTGTATTTCAAGCTAAGTCATTAAGATGCCCGACTCACAATCGCACTTAGTGTCTTAAAGAGGGTGACTCAAATTACTTATTTTATTTAAGCCACACCTATTGAAGTGATCTTTGCTAGGAGGCATCACCCGATGGCAATTTGTATTTTAATCAAACTAAGGAATGAGTCATCGTTTATAACACTCTTAGAATTGATTGATTTACTCTAAGAGAGATTATATCCGCCTAAGCCCGGCAGGATAGCACAAAGATAAATCTTACTTAGAGTGACTCAACCATTCCTGAATACTACTGAAATAATCTAGTACTATAGGTATACCATACTACACCAACCAATAATCTGGGTTCAGACAACTCTATTTAATCAATAAGGATTTATCAAAGCTATTATTCCTTACGCTAAATAGGTGAGTCCTACACAAGGCTCCAAGGATGTGATTAAGAGATCACTCAATATTGATTTATACCGTAAGGGAGATATTCCATTCTAAGTGCTTTATGTGGTTCCTACCATGAGGTATCAAGGTCAACTTCTATAATTATAAAGGATCATCTAAGTTTCTACCTCAATAAGTTACAAAGTTCTTCCTACCTCAATGTATTGATATTTAAGGTCTTTAAGCATTTCAAGAACGATCATATAGCAAGACCCTTGGGATCTCACTTTTCTATTTCTTAAGTTAACATTCAAAGTTTACTTAATAAACTTGGATTAAAGTGATCAGATCAAATGAAAAAAATCCATCTGATCATACTCTATTCTACAATTCTGGGATAAAATCAAAGATATTATTAGAGTTATATTATTTCATAAATCATTATAATTTTATTATCCATCTTATGCCAATAGTCTTATATAAGAGAAAATCAAATATCCAAAGTTTAGATTTAGATGATTCAATCACACAGATTTAATACTAATTTTAGCACTTCTAATTCAATGATGTAAGATCAATGCCAAATCATATGCATTATTGGAATTATGATGATTGAATTATATTTCAATCAAAGTTACTTGATTTAGGTGATTAAGATTTAGATCTTAATCAAAATAAGTTAGGATTTAACTCCTAACCTTTTTATTATTAAGACTAAAGAATAATTTAAAGGTCAATGACAAATCAATGTATTATTAGTGTATTATTGATGGCAAATTTTAAGTTTAGATTAAGTATCATCTACTTAGTCAAGTTATCAAAATTCTTATGTTCAATTATAGTTTAATGTGAATTTAAGCACAATTAGGTGTCAATTAAATGTTGAAATTTTCTAGCATACATCCTAAAATCATGGAAGCATAAGAATGTAAGATGACATAAAATAGAAGGTAATTAAGGCTAACTAAATTCTAAATCAAATCAAATGGATTAGCACTTAATTACAAATCCAAAAGACTTAAGTTTCATGCCATTTAGTTGTCGAAGTATACTTAGTTAATATAAGCAATCAAGGATCCTATTCTTTAACATTTGGCACAAGATTTTTATGACACATAATAGGTTTAAAGTGCATATTAAAAAGGGCAAATTTTCAAATTTAATTTTCACATAGAATTTTATGCAATACTCAATTTTAACTAAACTAGATTCAAATTTGATATAATTCAGTCCCACTAGGGTCCTAGGGACCTTAAAATGCAAAAATAGCAAAGTTTTGGCCATTTCAGCTATTTCTGGGTAGTTCCAAAATTTTCTGAGCGCTATGACACGCTGTGGCGTGCTAGAGCGCGCTGTGGCATGCTGTGGCACGCTAGCAGCACTTTTAGGCACAATAGCAGCGCTTTTAGGCACGATAGCGCGCTGTGGCATACTATGGCACGTGGCAGTGCTTTTGGGCACTGTGGCACTCTACGGCTGGTTTTAGTGCCGTGGCACACTGCAGCGCTTTCAGATGCTGTGATGCGCTACGACGGGTCTTGGCGCTGTGGCGCGCTGCAGCGCTTTCAGGCGCTGAGCACGCTACGGCGGGTCTCGGTGCAGTGGCACGCTACAGCGCTTGCAGGCGCCTGAAAGCGCTACGGCACGCTACTGTGAGTTTCGGCACTTGATTTTTGAAATGCGGTCGCTATGGCACGCTATAGTGTGCTACGACATATTTATATTATATTCAGCAAAAATATATTTTTACACATCACAGTTATTATGACGCGGCGGCGCGCTGTAGCTTGCTACGGTGCACTGCGGTGTGCTATGGTGAATCAATTTTTGCAACTCAGGCGCTGCAGCGCCCAACGGTAATTTTGCCTGTGCGAAACCTGTAAAGGGTCTTATTTTGAGCTCAAATACTCTCAATTTAAAGCATTCTATGAGCGGTGCCATATATCAATGGAAAGGTCTTTCCGATACCTTTTTATTGATACTAAAATCAGCACGAATGGATCATCCTAACTATATGAAGAATGGTGATAAAGGCCAAGATGTGCAGAATGGATAAAAAATAGAGCAGTTTTCTTTCAAGGAAATGTGATGCTTTAAAGAACCTTAATGGCTTCCATACACGATCATGCATTTCTAAAGATACAAATTAACACACTAACAACATGAAGTAGACAAGGAAGAGCAACAAGTGGGTACCTTAGCCTTTCAAGAAATTGAGGAAGAAGATTCAAAAAATTTGGAGGAAGAACTTCTTCTTCTTCTTCTTCAGCACAACTCAGCAATGGAGGGGAAGGTAGGGAGCTTTAGCTTTTGCCAAACAGAGATGAAAAAAGAGTTTGAGCTCCTTCTTTAAGGAGAGAAGAGGAGAGAGGGTAGAGCATGGCTAGGGGAGCTATGAGGAAGGATGGCCTTGCTTATGCCATGACTTGAAGAGAGGGGTGCCGAACATAGGGATGGACAGCCGGGAAAAACAATTAAGAAATGGATTTTCTTAATTTAATAATTTTTTTTCTAAATTGCTAAAAATTTATATTAAATAAACACGCTCCGAAAAATCTCAAAAATTCACTCCTTACTAATTTGGGGGTAAGGGATTCAACGGTAAAGTTGGATTTCGATTCCTACGATTATTTAATTATTCTATTTTTCTGGGTTATTTAATTATATTAAAATATTCGCAAAAAATTTGACGACTTCCAAACGCGTCCAAAACATCACCCCTAGCTAATTTGGGGGTGACGATCGCAATGGTGAAGTCAAATTTTGATTTTGATGTCAAATTAAAAACCTCAATTTTCTAATTAATTAAATATTAAAATAATCTGAAATATTTGATTGAGCTTCGAATTGCTCCAAATCTTTAGGAATTGATTCTAATTGTTAGATAAAATTAACATAATGAAAATTAAGATATGATTAACTTGAAATTAAGTTGGGTAATAACCTTGGGTTATTACAGTGGGAAAGTATCAATAATTAAATTTGGATTCAAACAAAAATATTTAGTGTTGATCTAGAATTTGAATACCTAATGAAATTGACATAAGATGAAAACTATTAAAATAAGCCCACCATTCCAGATATTCTACCCATCCAAGAAATAACAAGATGTACAAGGATTTGAAATCACACTTTGGTGGCCAGAAATGAAGAAAAGTATTGTTGAATTTATATCCATGTGTGGAGTATGTAACTAGCAAAAGTAGTGCATCAAAAACTAAAAGGATTACTTCAACCTCTAGCTATTCCTCAATGGAAATGGGAAGATATTTCTATGGATTTCATAACTGGTTTTCCTCGTTCGAAATCTAATAATGATTATATTTGAGTAATTATTGATAGGCTTACAAAATCAGTGCACTTTTTACCTATCGAGCAGATATATCAGTGAACAAATTAGCAAAGATTTACCTTAAAGAAATAATAAGACTGCATGGTATTCCAAAGACCATTATTTCTGATAGAGTTAGCCAGTTCACTTCAAGGTTATGGAAAATTATTCATCAAGATCTTAATTCCCAGTAATGAGCATAGTGTTTCATCTACAAACTAATGGACTAATTGAAAGGGTGAACCAAACTTTAAAAGATCTGCTTTGCTTGAGTATCTTAAATTTTGGAAGAAGTTGGGATGATCACCTTCCATTAATCAAATTTTCCTATAACAGCAGTTTTCAAGCAAGCATTGGAATGGCTCCTTATGAAGCCCTTTATGGAAGAAGGTATATCGCTCCTTTATCTTGGAACAACGTTGGAAAAAATAGAATATTGAAATCAGATCTAATTCTTCAAGCAACAGAAAATATTAAGTTAATTCAGCACTGAATGAAAGCGGTTCAAGATAGGCAGAAACAATATTTTGATGCTTATCATCACCATGTAGAGTTTTTTGTTGGAGACTTTGTATATCTTAAAATAAATCTATTCAAAGGAGTTTCAAGATTCAAAATTTATGGGAAATTAAGTCTAAGGTTTATTGGACCTTTCAAAGTCTTGAAAAGAGTTAGCCAAGTGGCATATCAAATCAAGCTTCCATCACATTTAAGTCTGATGCACGATGTATTTCACATCTCCTCATTAAGGAAATGCTTATCAAAACCTTCAATAAGAGTGGAAGTAGAAGATATTAAAGCTACTCTTACTACATATTGCATAATAGAGAGTAGAATTAGCAGCAATGCAAGAGATATCATGGGATAGGCAAGCCCTTGCAATATTTTGAAGGGTGATTAAATACTGTCATATCAGAGAGCTAAGTAGAAAAAGGCGTACTTAGCACCAAGAAAGTTAGATTTCCACCATTGCACCCACAGATTACACAATATGAACTAATTTACAACTAAGATGCAAACTAGAAGGAGAAGTTAAGCGAAGAGCTCTTTTCTCTTCAAGGGTATCAATAGAATTCAATGAAAGGATATGCATTTTCAGGGCTAGAGTGCTATGATCTAAAAATCCAAAATAAATCGAATAGATAAATTTAATAGGAGCCATCGGAATATGAGCAGCTCTCAAGTAACACAAGAGTAAGGGCCAAATTGAGAATTTCAGTAATCGGAGACGGCCAGCTAAAGAACCATCCGTCCTTTTGTGAAGCTTATCAATCAAAGTAGAGTAATGCATCATTTTGATAATAGGAAGAGTTTTTATTTGGAGCCCAAAAAGTTGAGCCAATTCTTCTTGATTATTGGCTTGATTGAAAAGATTATTCCATATTTTTCTGAATTACAGTTTAATGGCTGAAATTTTAGAACACCTTTGAAAATCAACTAAGCTACTAGAAGAGAAGAACTTAAAGCTCCTCAAATTAGCAACTTCATCAATAATATCGGAGAAAACATTCATAGCAATAATAAAACAGCCTTCTTGGAGAAAACAAAATCATTCATAGACCCTTTGATGTCTTTGAAAGAAAAATGGTGAGAGGAAAATCCAATATTTTAGCCAACAAAATATGTCTTGCAGTTAAAGGAAAAGAGCCTTAATATCTCGTTAGCTAAAGTGAAGTGCTGTGCTGCGCATCTCTTTCTCTAATACAGGTGGCTTGAGCCTCATTGATGACATTCAGAAGAAAACAAGAAATCCTTCAAGTAAGGATTCTAAGGCTGCCAAATTAGAATCTTGCGGAACACATGCAGCTGAACCTCAATTTATTTGAATTTGACAGATTTTTTATAAATATTTCTCTCTTTTTTTCTTAGTTGCTTAAGTGAAAATCATCAATTAAGCTATTTGTACATCCAGACAATCTTAAACAAATGAGAATATCATCATAAATAAAGTATGAATTAAACTATCAAAAAAGTGTATTGAACCAATCTTATTCTTTACACATGATTATCATATCTTTGTATATTACTGTGATACAAGTGTATCAAAATCCACCATTTTTACTCATTTTCATCAAGTCAGTATGACAGCATGAGGAAGACGAATCAACAAGTAACGGAGCGTGTGCTCGAGTGGAAGGATAGGTGATCACACTTCATTTTTCTTTTCACAAAAAACGAAAAAAAAAGAAGGGTTTTTCCCTATATTCTTTCTCTTTATACTCTGCTTTAAAGTTAGTACGCATGCGGATTGCTTTCGAATACTTTTGGCTTTTAATTATCGATATATCATTAATAAAAATGTACATATAGAAAAAAAATAAAAAAGGTGGTGACAGACCACCCAATAAAATCACAAACCAATTACAAAATAAATTTAATCATAGAATAATACATAGGAGACTAAGATTAAAGACCAGGGGTATCAATCCTCAGACCTGAACAATATATGTTCGAGAGCTAAGAACAAACGAAGTCATCAATCGGGTCTAAAATCTAGTAACCCATCATTGCCTCAAATCAAAACCGGCAATACTAGAGAAAAATTAAACAGTTCCTCCCAACCGAAGCAGAAAGAAGAGAACCGACAATTGCCAACGAAAAGCCAAGCCGAGGCACAGCCAGAAGATCCTAAAGCCATCGAGAAAACCATTAGACGAAGACAGAAAAAGAAGCAGAATTAATCAAATCCAAAGATCTTGCAAATTTAAACCATCCAAAGACAATCCACAACTGAAGCAACAACAACAAAACAGATAGGCAATAAAAAACTAAGGACAATCGTCTAGCAAATTAAAGACGGCAGAAACCAATCGAAAATATCAGCAAAAGCACCACAAACCCAACTAGCAAAACAAAACCAAACTGAAGTCTTAACAGAAAACAATATGGAGGAGAGTCATCGCATCATATCTGAATTACCAAATGCCAACAATTTGCTGAAAAGAGAATAACCACAATAAAACATTAATTCATATTAAGAGAATCCTTTCATCTTTGAAAATTTTCCAAGTACATAGAGTTCCGCCACTTGCTAATGATATCCTTAAGATCATCGATTTAATATTGAGAGTAATGATAGTGTCGCTTTTAGCAGTTTTATTGAAAATACTAGCATTCATTTCTTTCCCGATACAATCCATAATCACGCCAATAATTGTAAGATAAGCTCTTTTACCCATTTATTATTACTTGTGATATCATTCAGAATTTGTAATAAAAAAAGTTTATTGGATGTAATAAAATAGACCAAAAGGGAGAATACTCTTAATAATATTTAGAGTGTAATCACAAGAAAAAAATAAGTGAGAATGAGATTCACGAATGCAAAGTTGACAAATGGTGTATTTCTCGTCTATTAAGAATCTGTCATTTTGAGACCACAATTAAGAACTTTCCAAATTGTGCATTTAATATTTAACTTATATATTTGCTCGAGAGGATTTCAGCCTACCGTACATCCGGCAAGTGGGAGAACAGAAAGGTCAAGAGAACTTTTTATTGTAAAACAATGTCCATTCTTAAATAATGTGATATTTCTATTACTATCATGGCTGATGTGAGGGGCTAATCAATACTTTCTTGACCAATTTTCTTCAAAAGGAAGAAGCCAGCTTGTTAAGATGAGAGGGGCAATACAAATTTTTTAATATATTAACTTTCCTCTAATCTGCTAATAGGGATGTGTTACAGAGAACTGCCAAACAGATAGACAACTTGCAACTGATAATAAATTTAGATGGACAAATAAGATCGACACCACCTTTAGATTTAAGAGAAGTTATTTTGTCCCAAGTTTGAATATGCAATTTGTTGATAGTAGAGCCATGATCTAGAAATTTAGCATAGAAACTTTTAATGATTTTGATCACGCTCAAAGGAATATGAGTTGCTTTAAGCCAATGAATAAGGAGCGACCAAATCGAGAATTTAAGGAGACCAGCAAGATAGAGGAATTTAGAGTTAAATCATTGGATACTGGATGGACTCTAAAGTCAACCCTAAATGTATACCGGATATATATTTAGCGCATTTTCATTCCGGCATCATAATGTAAGAAATCATATGCTTATATGTCTTAATTACAAGTTTATACTGCTAAGAAAAAAGTTATTTTGATATAAGAAAATTATATATTTTGTATGTAAATCCTAATCATCTTATTATATGTGTATGAAAATCAATAGAATTTGAATATCATTTCATTAGTGTTTATTTAATTATATTAAAATAGCACAAATATTATTTTTAAAATTTGTATTGAAATGATGTCCAAATCTTATTGTATAATTTTTTTAAGTATCATATCAGCAGTCTAAATAGTATTTCTCTTTCAAAATAAGTGGCCACTCTAATTTTTAAATATAATTTTTAAAATTTATTTACAAATAAAATTCCTCTAATATTTAAAATTTTCTAATTACAAATAGAAGCTTGGTAACTTAAACCTTAGAAATATTAAAGTGGAAATATTTTAATTTTATTTTTTGGTTTTTTCTTATATATATATATACTTCTTGAAAATTTTTATTAGAAGTTAAAGTTATAATAAATATATGATCAATCATAAGTCTTTGACCAAAAGGAGCGAAAATTGATATTTGTTACATAGAATTTGCTATAATATTATCATTGGTGCTTTTACCAATCTCCCAAAAACATTTAATTTATAATAATTAAGATTTATTAGTAAAACTTAAAATTATAAATTAATTAAAATGAATTAATTATATTAAAAAAAAGTGTTATAATATTTATTAAGTATTTAAAATTATAAATTAATTAAAATGAATTAATTATATTAAAAAAAAGTGTTATAATATTTATTAAGTATTCAAGTATTTTCTTTCTTAAATATTACTTTTTTTATTAATATTTTTGGCTTATTCTCATATATTTAAGAAAAGAAAGATTTGTTTGATAGGATATGTACAAAATTTAGTTTAAATACTATCAAAATTCCATCTCCTTGGATTTGATGAATAATTCTTATAATAATAAAATATGTAACATTATATGCTAAATTTAAAATTATATAAATGATAATAAGCAAATAATAATAATAAATTTTAGTTGATGTTATTAATTAACTATAAATATACAAAAATAATTACTTAATCATGTATGTTATATTTGTGTGATTATTTTTAAGTATAATTAATTAGTTGAGTAATTAAGTTAACTTTTTTATCAATTAGTTCACATTTAATTAAAATATTTAAATAGTTATAATTAAATAACACACCTAATAATATTACTAATTAAAAATTTAAATATATCCTTTATGATAATTAATTTTGTCTAATTAATATTCTTATTAAAATATGGTTTAATTAAAATTATGAGTGATAAAACCTTTTGTGCAATTAATATTATTAAAGATAAATTATAGTTATATAAATATAATATTCTTAAACAATACTTTCATTTTTATTTAATAATAATAACATATAATAATATCATTTAATTATAAATTTGTGAAGTTAAACTATCAATCTAATGCCAAAATTAGGTTAAATAAAATCAAACAATATCATTTCCACCTCTAGCAAGAAGGATGCCTCTTAAATATATAGCCTAAAATTGCTAAGTCTGTCAGCTGTCTAAATCACCAATAATTGTTTAGGATAATTACATGCTTGATACACAAAATAATGTGTCTATATATCTATCTAACAGCAAATAAAGGATAAAAACACATAACTTTATATTAAAGTTTTAAGACAATTTAAAGAACATTCAATTTAAACATACAACAATAAAACTAATATAATCTAACAAACTCATCTCACTTACAAATTATGGAGAAAAAGGGTATGAAATTAGCTTCATAACACATTAAACTAACTTTAAATTGCAACATAATTTAATGTAAGATCACCTAGGAAATAAACCATACATGATACCTTGAATTCTTGCCAATTTAAAAATATATCCTACAATTTACGAAGTTGTATAAATAAAGTTAAGATAGGGCTATTTGACATGAGAAAATTTGAGTGTTAAATAATTCGATTACAATATAATCTAATTGCAATGTATTAATGATGTAATCTGAGAGTTGATGTTTCGAGTAATATGTGAGTGTAAAATCACCCCATAATAATTTTTTTTAGGGTTTGTACTAAATCACTAAGAACTATTCGGCTATAGACCAACAATTCTTAGAACGTAGGTCGCCTTTGGCGGAGCCTTCAATTTTTCAGTCATAAGTCTCCACCTAGATGTCTCAAATTTTTTGCGAACGGTGAAGGTGAATGCAAGGATGAATGGCAAAGGTGTCTTCATTTTTTTGCGTAGGATGTTTCCGCTTGCGTTGGAAGTCTTCGATCTTTTGTGAACGACGAAAGAGAGGACGAAGCCGTCCTTCCTTATTCGTCGACATTCAACTTATTCCGTATAGGCATGGTATTGAACTTTCTCAATCCACCTATGCAACATACATCCTTCATAGAACTAGTTTACTAGATTGCAAATCAATTACCATCCCCACAACCCTCAAGGATTCTCCACACAGTGGTGATCCCTTTACCTTTACAAACCCCGAACTTTATAGACAGTTGGTTGGCTCATTACAGTACCTAACAATTACCAGGCCTGACATAGCTTTCATAGTTAACAAAGCTTGCCAACACATGCATGCTCCACCCTATTCTCATTTCCATCAGTTCAAGTGCATCCTCCACTATGTTAAAGGAATCATTGATCTCGCATTCTCCATGCTTCAAGGTGATATAGGATTTAACTTATTTTGCGACTATGATTGGGCAAGCAATACCACTGACAAACACTCTACATCTAGCTACTGCTCACTCCTCGATTCTACACTCATATCTTGGCATATAGAAAAACAAACCACTATTGCTTGCTCTTCCACCTAAGCTGAATGTAGCGCTCTCGCCACAACAGCCACTGAGATTATTTTGCTTCGACGTTTACTCTCAAACTTTGGCATTAATTGCACTTAACTAACCATAATTTATTATGATAACATCTCTGCCAAAAGCTTTAGCCAACAACCCAATCTTCCATGATCAGACAAAGCACATCGATATTGACTATCATTTCATTTGTGTGTGTGTGTGTCTCACAATTTCGTCTTAATGAAATTTAAGTGCTTATTCCCTAATTATATTCTCGTTGTTTAATTAGCATACACAATTGTAGTTTTCTATATGATAACAGAGCGAACTGTTTAATCGCTCTTATCCGATCTATCCCACTGCTTCCAACGAAACATCCAACGTTCGCATCACTCAACCTTCTGACCTACCAATCCCCATTGCCTTGAAGTTCTTGATGAACAAAATAGGAACCATATTCGCTACCTTTCTCACCTTAAAATGCTACCAACTTTGGAGCGGCCAAATTTGCAAGCTCTTCACCACAAACGGATTCTTAGGACGCTGAAATGGCACCGACCCATCCCCCATCAAATTCAACCCTAACAGAGAAGGTTTAGTCAGTAATAATCCTCAATACAATAAGTGGCTCCTCATCATCAAAATCTTATCGCTGCTCTCTTCTCTACCATCTCACCACCGCTGCTTCGCCAGTTCTAAATCTGAGCACTTGCGCCGAAATTTTTTCGACACTCGAGAAGTGTCTTTAATCCACCAACCAATTTGAGATTATTCAATTAAATAATGAACTATATAGTATTTCAATGCATGACGAGTCCATGTCTCAATACTTGAGATTAAATCTAAGGTGGATCAACTTACTACTTCTGGCGCAACTCTAGACTTGGAGTATATTCTTTAATATATATTGAATAACCTGCCATCTTACCAATCATTCAGAATTGTCATCCACACGAGACCGAGCTCTATTGTCCTTGATGACTTCTATTCCTTGCTGTGTAATGAAGAAATTAATCTTCATAATGAAACTATGCGTAACTTGCAACACCTACTGTGGAGCCCCGCCTCGTCATGGCCTTGTTAACACTTAAGTTAGCATGATTATGATGAGATGTCACCAAATGATAGATTTCCTCATTTATCATTAGATTAGGTATTCATCATAATCCTTTATAACTAAGGAATTTTCTACTAACTGAGATATTTCACTAAATGATCATACAAGAATTTTTATAACGCCCCATCCTGTCGCCACGCGCAATTGAGTAAATTTAAGGAATAACAATTGGCGGTGGAACGGTGCATTTCTAGGGAAAGAAACTGAACTTCCCCAAATACACCTGTTGTTAAGAAACAAAAAGCTATCATTGTGATTCAACCTCAAAAGGGAAGAGGACTGAGTACTAATCTTTAAGATAAGTGTATTATCCTTATCTTAAGTATAAGATAAGGTACTCATGTACATTGGATTATGGATAGAAGTAAGATTCAAGTTACATGAATAATGGTATTTTATATATATCCTGATCACATCATAATACTAAGTATAAGTAGTAGTAAACACAGAGCGTGGGAGTTTTATACATCCAAAAGTATTACAAACTATTTACTTAATAAAAAATACAGAAAATAATCTAAGTTCTGAAATGAAAGTAGCTAGTGCAAAAAAGTAAATGCTGATGAAGAGTCCTCTAATGCTCCATGAACTCCTCCTAGAACTTTTGTGAAGACTCTTGATCTGACTCCACAAACTGCTTTAGATCTAGCAAATTACCATATCCCAAAAGTACCACATGTTAGACAATAAGTCTAACACATCGAAAGCTACTCTAATAATTATAGTTATCTATAACTTAACATTTAATAAGTTTAAGTAAAATGGCAGAAAAGATTGTAAAATAGTTAAAAACTCAAAACAGTACAAATCTAAAAAATAAGGTAACACTGAAATTGTAACTGAATACTAAATATAGAGAAAACAGTATAAAAATTGAAATTGAGTACATAATGATTTAAAACTGTGTTGTATGTTACTAAATTTATAATTATGCATCTGAATATGCCACAGAACTGCATACCACTGATATGCTGACTTGGTATCACATGACACTCCACAGATCCTATGTGAGCGAATGCTCTACTAACAAAGTTCTTACGTGAGTTCATTCGCTCCACTAATGCTGGCATGACTTATGTATTTTATGATATGCCAAAAATTTTATGACTATATGCTTTAAATCGTCAAAATCCAAAAATCAATTCAATATCAAGTGATGATTTAATTTATCTCCATTGTGCAAAATTCATCTAAATAAATTTTGACTCCTAATTCTAATATACTAAATATTATTAGTTAAGATTATACCTAAACTTATCAAATAAAGATGTTGTATACACATAGTTTGTATGTTTCTAATAATGGTGACTTTAACACTTAGTTTGTTTAACTACACTTAATGAAATGCATGATGATAAGGGGCATGACCTAGTCATAGTTTATTCTCTCAAACTAAACAGTTAAATACCTTAATTATAAGCATACTTATCGTATCCTAAGAAAGGTAACTTGAAGTACTTAGTTTGTTTAACTGCACTTATCGAAATGCATGACGATAAGGAGCATGACCCTGTCATAGTTTATCCTCTCAAACTAAATATTCAATCCCCTACTTATAATACTCTTGGATTTGGGATGTTTATCCTAAACTGAACTGTAATTATCTAATTATCTAAGATAAGACCGGGACTCTACAGTTCAATTCAGGGCAAATCAACCAATTTTAGTTTCTATTGAGCTAAAATCAGTTCAATGGATATACACTATCACCTCTAATTGATAGTTCTACTGATTCTAACAATTCTATTTGATAATTAAGGAAGAACAAACTAATGAATCCACACTCCATTGTGGTGAGTCCTACACAAAAGTCCCAAGGATGTGAATTAATAGTCACCCAATTCAGGATACTACCACAAGGAACTAACCTTAGTCTAAATCATTAGGTTATCCTACCACAAGGATCTAAAATTCAGTATCTAAGGCTATGAAAGTACATCTAAGTTCCTACCTCAAGATTTGTTAATAGGCTCTTCTTACCTCGATAGCTCATCTAATAGTATCGTTTAACAACTATTAAATTAATGACACTAGATCACAATCTTAAAGATCTAGTAGGAAAATATACAAATTATAATCTAAGATCTAAGTTTTATATTAAGTTTACAATTCTTATTTTATTAGACTGAATTATACAAATCAGATGGGTAAACCAATCTAATCACCATTTATACTACAAATATGAGATACAATCATGTAAATTATTAAGAATTGATCATTTTGCAAATCATTATCAATTTATGATTCAGTTAATGATAAGTGTCTTTCTTAAGAGAAAATTAAGAATTTAAAGGTTAGATTCAGATGATCAATCATATGAATTTATTATAAATCTTAATACTTCTAGTTTAATAGTTTAAGATCAATGTCAAATCAGTATGTATTATTGAAATCATGTAAGTTCTTTAATTATTCAAATCAAGTGTCTTACTTATGGTAGTTAAGGTTTAGACCTTAATCTAGACAAGTTAGAATTTAATTCCTAACTTGACCAAACCAATATCAATTATTTAGTTAATGATCAATTCCAAAATCAGTGAGTTACTTGTGCATTATTAATGCCAAATTCAAGTTCAAATCAAATATTGATTATCTTAAGAAATTCTCAAGATTCTTTAGGGTTTAAGGTTGATTAATATCAAATTAATTACTTATGAGGGTCCAATTTAGAGGTTAAATTCTCTAACATGCATACTACCATTATTGAAGCATATAAACATTTAATTGAACAAAATAGCAAGCAATTAAGACTAATCAAACTTTAAATAAAGCCAAAAAGAATTAGCACTTAATTATAAATTTAACCATTCAAAATTTATAAAACTTGGCAATTATATTCTACTTGTCCATATGAACAATCAGAGACTTAATTTTTTAGGTTTGGTTAAGTGTAAATCCTAATTTTTACTAATCATACTTTTCTAAGATTATGGCATAATTAATAAGATAAAAATCATAAAATTAATTCTCTTAGCACATGCATTCTACAAGGCATAAGAAATATAATAAAACTTGAATCATGCATTTTGGCAAAGAATATAAGCTAATCCACCCTAATTAAGTTTTGGAGTAATTAGACTAAATTAATAAATCCAGTCACAGAAACCTAAATAATTTTGTATATTATTATTCATCATAATTTTTTGTATAAAATGGTATATAATTTTATATGATTTGGACAAGTGGTCCAAAAGTTATTTAATTAATTTTTTATGCATTAATTTAATGGAGGGTTTGCTTTCTGTTTTATTTCCCTTAAGTAAAATAAATATAGAAATTCCTTTTTATTTAAAACTGGTGGCCCAATAACCAAACTGCGTGGTTCAGTGTCTGACCTGGCCCGCACTGTGCTTCTTCCTCCTGTGCCTTTCCCCGACCTCAACGATTAGGGTTTCACCTTAATTACAAAATTACGAGGCTCTGGGACATGTTAGAGCCTCAATTTAATCCCTACACCATCAGGGTGCTATGGCGCACCAATAGGACCCTGAATTGAGGATTGGGACGATCGGGACCGCTGGAGGCTTCTCTCCCCAATTCGACTAAGTCTCGAATTGGGGATTTCTCTGTGGGGAGAATTTCTCCGCACAGAGATCAAGCCATATATAAAACTCGATGGCTACACCATCAGGGTGACTAGATGCACCATAAACCCATGCTAGCAAGGCATAAGAGTGGCTGGATCTTTGGGTCTTTACTCGAATCAAATTCTGAAAATTTTAGAATTGGCTCGAGCTAGAGCCAGCTGCTAGGTTGAACTCCAGCTAACCAGACCCTATTGATCCATTGAGGGTCAGGGAACAATTACAAAATTGAATGGAGGGAGATTGTGAGCCCACTCGACTCACGTTGGAAGAAGTTGGTACCTAGAACGATCGGGAAAGCTTAGATTGATCGACTGAGGGAGAGTTTGTAATAACCCAGGTTGTTACTTAGGTCAATTAGGACTAATCTAAGTCATAATTTTGATTCTAATACTCTAATTAAGTCATTAGGAGTTCACCACAAAGATCTCGCCCAAAACAAGATTGGGGTTCAAAATTATAATTTGGGAGGCTTATGGAAAGGTCCAAAAGCCCAACTTATCCAAATGAGATCAAAGTTTAGCAAACTCAGTGGCTATAGCTTCCCTATAACACACTAAGTGCAATGAATGGGAGTATACCTGTTGCGCCACTCAGGGAGGAATATCCCATCTCCCTGAATAGCTGAAACCAAACCCATCTGAAGGGCTACTGACTCAATCTCAAGGAGGGTTGAGAGTTAATCTTAAGATAAGAGTAGTATCCTTATCCTAGGTATTAGATCGATCATACATTAGATGTAAAATACATGAGGAATCCAATATATGTATAAGATATCAGCATTTCCAATGTACTAATCACATCACAATGCTAAGTATAAGTAGTATATAATAAAGTGCGGAAGCTAAGCAATTATCCAGAAACATTCATCACAGAAGCTGTATAAAATATTCATCTCAGAAAAGAAAAGAAAACACGTCCATAATTATTACAAACAGTTTAATGAAATATATACATAAAATCTAAGTACTGAACTGAAATAAACTAAGCAGAAAAGTAAATCTGGGGAAGAGTCCACTAGTGCTCCATGGGCTCCCCCTGAATCTCTTAGGTGTCCTCTTGACCTGGCTCAATATACTGCTCAAGATCTAACAAATTGCTGGATCCCAAAAGTACCCCGTGTTAGATAATAAGTATAACACATCGAAACTAATCTAAACAGTTCTAGTTATTCATTTAGCATTTACATAATGTAAAATAAAATTGCAGAAAAACTATAAAGTAACTGAAGGTATAAAATGGTATAAAACTATTAGAAAACTGAAGTAAAGTAAAGTAAAACTGTATTGGAAACTGAATACTGAAAATAACAAAGTCAATAATGGGTCTATAACTGAATGATAGCATGTAATACTATGATGTATGCCACTAAAAATTGTGCATCTGAATATGCCACAATAATGTATGCTACTGATATACAACCAAAATATTATTGAACTGCTATGAGTCGTACGGTCCAATATAATACAAACATCCAGTTGGGAACTGCGATGCCGATGCATCCTAAAATTCCCCAATCAATGTATGCATCATTCCGTAACCCATAAATCATCACTGATACTCATACATCATTATTGATACTCAACATCATGATTATGTTCATGCTCATGCTTCTAAGTTACATGAGATAAATCTAGAAATATAGAAAATACTTTGAAATTTGATAATGAATTCAAGGTCTCCTTTGTATAGAATCCTACTAAAAAGATTCTGACTCATAGATTCTAGTTTCAATAATTAGTTAAAGTTGAGAGTTTACTTAAAAATTATTAGATTGAAAAGTTGTATACACATATTTAGCATGTTTGCATGAAAGGTGGTTCCTAACACTTAGTTTGATTAAGCCACCCTAGCAAAGCGATCTTTGATAGGAGGCATCATCTGATGACGATTTGTATCCCAAGTTAAGTCATTAAGATGCCCAACTCATAATTGCACTTAGTGTCTTAAAGAGGGTGACTCGAATTACTTAGTTTGTTAAAGCCACACCTATTGATGCGATCTTCGCTAGAAGGCATCACTCGATGGCGATTTGTATTTTAGTCAAACTAACGAATGAGTCCCCGTTTATAACACTCTTAGGATTGATTGATTTACTGTAAGTGAGATTATATTTGCCTAAGCCCGCAGGATAGCACAAAGATAAATCTTACTTAGAATGACTCAACAATTCCTGAATACTACTGAAATAATCCAGTACAATGGATATACCATACTACACCTACCTATAATCTGGGTTCAGACAACTCTATTTAATCAACAAGGATTTATCAAAGCTATTAATCCTTATGCTAAATAGGTGAGTCCTACACAAGGCTCCAAGGATGTGATCAAAAGATCACTCAATAATGGTTTCTACCACAAGGGGGAAGTTCCATTCTAACTGCTTTAGGTGATTCCTGCCACAAGGTCAAGATCAACTGCTAAGGTTACGAAGGATCATCTAAGTTTCTACTTTAATAAGTTACAAGAGTTTATCCTACCTTAATATATCAATATTTAAGGTCTTTAGGAATTTTAAGAATGATCCTATAGCAAGACCCTTAAGATCTCACTTTTATACTTCTTAAGTTAACATTCAAGGTTTACTTACTAGTTTTGGATTAAAGTGATTATATCATATGCTTAAAATCCATCTAATCCTATTTTATTCTACAATCATGGGATGAAATCAAAGATATTATTAGAGTTAAATCATTTCATAAATCATTCTAATTTTATTATCCATCTTATGCTAATAATCTTATATAAGAGAAAATCAAAGATCCAAAGTTTAGATTCAGATGATTCAATCACACGAATTTAATATTAACCTTAGAACTTTTAATTCAATAATTTAAGATCAATGTTAAATCATATGCATTATTGGAATCATATTAATTGAATTATCTTTCAATCAAGGTTACTTGATTAAGGTCATTAAAGTTTAAATCTTAATCAAGATAAGTTAGGGTTTAATCCCTAACCTTACCAAAATTAAGCCCAACGGTTAATTTAAAAGTTAAAGACAAATCAATGGATTATTAGTGTATTATTGAGGGCAAACTTCTGGTTTAGATTAGGTATCATCTACTTAATCAAGTTATCAAGATTCTTATGTTCAGTTATAGTTTAATATCGATTAAGCACAATTTTAGGTGTCCAAATAAATGTTAAAATTCTATAATATACATCCTAATATCATGAAAGCATAAGAATGTAAAGGTGACATAAAATAGAAGGTAATTAAGGCTAATCAGATTCTAAATCAAACCAAAGGGATTAACACTTGATTACAAATCTAAAAGACTTAAGTTTCATGCCATTTAGTTGTTGAGATATACTTGATTAATATAAGCAATCAAGGATCCTATTCTTTAACATTTGGCACAAGATTTTTATGATACATAATAGGTTTTAAGTGCATATTAAAAAGGGCAAATTTTCAATTTTAATTTTCACATATAATTTTATGCAATGCTCAATTTTGACTAAACTAGGTTCAAACTTGATATAATTCAGTCTCACTAGGGTCCTAGGGACCTTAAAATGCAAAAACAGCATAGTTTTGGCCATTTCAGCCATTTCTGGGCGTTCAAAAATTTTCTGGGCGCTACGACGCGCTGTGGAGCGCTATAGCGCCATGCAGCGCTTTTGGGGGATGCGGCGCACTATGGCAGGATTCAGCTATTTCAGGCGCTGTGGCGCGCCACGATGGGTTTTGGCCCGGTGGCGCACTGTAGTGCTTTCAGTTGCTGTGGCGCGCTATGGTGGGTTTCAGCGCTTAATTTTCGAAAGGCGGTCGCCAGGCACGCTGTAGCGTGCTACGGCGAATTTATATTATTTTCATCAGATTATATTTTTATGCATTGCAAGATTATTAAGATTTGTGGCATGCTACAGTGTGGTATGGCGAATCAGTTTTTGCAAGTCGGGCACTGCAGCGTCAGATAGTGATTTCGCCAGTGCAAAACCCGTAAATGGCCTTCTTTCAAACCCAAATACTCCTGATTTTGGGCACCGTACGAGTGGTGCTATATACCGATGGAAAGGTCTTTCCAAGACCTTTCTATTGATACCAAAATTGACAAAAATGGATCATTTTAGCTATATAAACAATGCAGATAAACGTCAAGGTGTGTAGAATGAGAGAAAACAGAGCATGAGATATATTACTTTGAAGAACTATAATGGCTTCCATACTTAACCATGGATGTCTAAGGATGCGAATAAGTATAATAGAGAAATGAAATGACCAAGGAAAAAGAACAAATGGGTACTTTAGCCTTGCAAGAAGTGGAGGAAGAAGACTTGGAAAGCTTGGAGGAGAAACTTCTTCTTCTTCTTCTTCTTCTTCTTCAGCACAAGACTTCAATAATGGAAGGGGAAGGAGGGATCTTTAGCGCTTCAGCTTTTACAAAGGGAATAAAGAAGAGTTGAACTCCTTCTTAAAGGAGGAGAAGGAATGATGAAGTAGGGAGATAGGGCATGGCTATGGAGGAAGAAGAGGCATGGGTTAAGGGAGAAAAGAGAGGGATTTTCCCCCCTTTTTGCGTGCACCGGCATTGGAGGGAGAGGGGGGCGCCGAATGGGGAGCCAGCCAGGAGAGAGGGGCAAGAAAATTTAGAGAAAAAAATCAAGAAATAAAATACTTAATTACTTTATAATTTTTTGATTTATTAAAAATTCAGATTTATGAATGCGCTCCAAAAATTCCCAAAAGTTCATCCTTAGCTAATTTGGGGGCGAGGAATTCAACAGCAAAGAGATTTTGATTTTGATTAAATACCTCAATTTTATAATTATTTAAATATTAAAATAATCTAAAATATTCAATTTAGCTCCGAATCACGCCAAACCTTTAGGGATTGATTCAAATGACTAGATTAACTTAATAGAATGGTAATTAAGATATCATTAAGTTAAAATCAAGCTGGGTAACAACCTTGGGTTATTATAATATCCAATTTAGACTCTGTTTGATTAAGTTATATACTAATCAAATTTTAGGGTGATTAGGGCTAATTAGGATATCTAATTATCAAAACTTAAATAGTTTTGCAATTTACTATTTTTTAGGTTCTCCTAATCATAGTGGTATATTGGATGACCTAATTTGGAGTTTAAATGATTAAGTTATGGTCAAATGAAGTTTCTAGGATATTAAGGGGTAATTAAGGAAGGGTCCCAAAAGTCATTAGGCAAACTACACTCCAAACAACAAAACTAATATTCCCAGAATAATCTTGGCATTCTCCTAAGCAAAATAAGATGTTTATTGGCTATATTTGTTGCTAGGAATACAATGTTATGGCCATTGGAAGTTTAGAGCTAAATAGGTCATTAATTAAGGGTCCTAAATGTCACTAGTAGGAATACTCATCAGACAGCAAAAAGGACACCACCATAAAATTCCTCATAATTTTTTGGCTAAAATGAGATATATATTTAATATATTTGAATTATTGGATCAAGAGATAAGAGCATTTAAATAAATGCAATTAATTGATTTAAATCAAATCATTCAGTTTAAGTAATATTAAAGTTAACTATTGATTAGGACTGTGGGGCCCATAGGTAGCCACTGCATAGGACAGGCCCCACGGTAGCCACGGAAAAATAGCTTGTGCGGCCCCATGATTTGACTGCTAGCACCAGCAGTGGGCCCCACTCACCTAACGGCATGGAAAATGCAAGCGAGCAGATCCACTACGCTGGTCGGACTAGGCCCAACCCGAAACAAACATCCTTCATCCCTATTGAGGGGACAAACACAGGATCCTAGGGCATCGATTAGATCGGCGCACAGCGCACACCCTGGCTCGATTCATATGCCATTCGAAAGCTTACACTAAGACAAAACCATATATCCTAAAAACCCTAACATAATCTTCCTTTTTCAGCTCCAGAATTGATGCCCTAGCATGCTAGGGTTTCACGGTGAAACGAGCATTCCATCGATAGATAGGCACCAATTGACTCTAATTGAGTCCAAATAAGATTCAATCAAACCAGAATATGACATATAATGCATGGTAGTAACAATTGGGAACAATAATAGGATTGAAGGGGATTGAGGTACCTGATCGACGGTTGACATGCTATGGTTTAGTCAACGGCTTCGAGATGCAGCTCACAAACGGATCTACATAATAGAGCCAAAGTTGAAGGATTAAATAAAGCATTACGGGTGCATGGAAGCAGCAGGAGGTGGTGGAGATTGATGCGCGTCCGCAGAGAGGTCAGTCGAGCGCGCTCGCTTTACACACAGAGCCCGCTTTGGGAGGAAGCACTCCAGTCATCCGATCCAGACGGTTAGATCGCTGCCCCGTCTGATCTGACGGCGTCGTTTCACTATTCTGACGGCATGGGACGGCGGCGTTAAGTCCAATTAAATACGATTATTAATTATTTAATTTTTCCTCTTTTCCTAATTAAATTTGAATGATCAAATGCCTTCTGAAAAATTCCAATAAATCACCCTTAACTAATTCGAGGGTGAGGAAAGTAACGGTAAAGTCGAATTTTAATTCCAACGAGTATTTAATTTTCCTATTTTTCTAGGTATTTTAAATATATTAAAATATTCAACGAAAATCCAACGACGTCCAAATACCTCCAAAATATAACCCTATCTAGTTTGAGGGTGATGAGTGTAATAACGAAGTTAGATTTTTGATTTGAGGTCAATTTAGATTGGTCAAATTCCAAGGTTCATGGAATTTCAAAAATTAGGGTTTGATTCATTTAACACCTAATTTGGACCAAAACTTTAGGGAGTGCTCCTAATGGCTCATTAAAAGTGTTAGAACTAAGATTATGACTTGGTTAAGTCCTAATTGACTAGTGTAACTAGGTTGTTACACTTACAGCTTGCTGAACCTACTATTGCATTTGCTGCATCAAGGGGAAGGGGTCACGGTCATTTCACTAGGGGGGCATGGTAACCATTTCACTACACAACAAATGATTGGCTGAATTAGTAAATATGAACAAGAATACTCTAATCGTGAAACAATTCACTACCAAATTTGCGATAAATTTGGGTAGTTAGCTTACAAATGTTGGCACCTGTAACAGCCCAAACTCTTAAATACCAAGGTATTGTCTGCTTTGGCCTGAAATGCCTCACAGTTTTGCCCTCAAAAGATAACTTCCTAGTAGGTCACCCATCCTGGGAGTCCTCCCACATGAGCACGCTTAACCTTGGAGTTCTTATCAGGAACTCCACCATTATCTGAAAAGGCACCTCGATGTTTAAGAGTTTCACTTATTACTTAAGTGGGTCATCACAATCTCCCCAACTTAAGTAACTGACGTCCTCATTAGTATCCACACACAAATCCAAGAACCATCTATTGGGTAGATAGGACTAGAGGTGACCCCTACAGGCGCAAGAGGTACCCATAACCATGTAGCACCTTAACCATCATGGGTTCAAGAGGCTACTCACATGAAGTGGTACTTTGCCCTGTATGGCACTTAGCTCCTATTTGACACCCTATGGTTTGCTCTGATACCATTTGTAACAGCCCAAACTCTTAAGTACCAAGGTATTGTCCGCTTTGGCCTGAAATGCCTCATAGTTTTGCCCTTAGAAGATAATTTCCCAGCAGGTCACCCATCATGGGAGTGCTCCCACATGAGCACACTTAGCTTTGGAGTTCTTATCAGGAACTCCACCGTTATCTGAAAAGGCGCCTCGATGTTTAAGAGTTTCACTTATTACTACTTAAGTGGGTCATCACAGCTCCGCCTCAAGCCAGACTACATACCATTTCCCAATTGAGCTTCATCTCCGAGACACATCAGTCCTCAAGCTCATGGCTACTTGACACTAATGCCACAACACACCTAACCAATGACATCACTAAACTTCAACAGCCTATTGTGGAATACTCTGGTGATGCGACAGTCATGGTAGGTAGTGGTGAGAACCTTCACATATCCCACACCAGTAAAGGTATCATGTCCACTCCCCAACATAAGCACCTCCTCCACAACTTCTTGTTACTTCATATCATCGCTCCACAACTTCATGTTCCACAACTTCATTTTGACAACGGTGGAAAATATACTAATAAATCATTCCAACAATATCTCACATACCATGGTATAATCCAGCAATTGACTTATACTCACACCCAGGAACAAAATGGATTAACATAATGTAAACACCATCACTTTATAGAAGCAAATCACTCCTTACTTCACACTACCAATATCTCCCAATTCCTTTGGCCTAATGCCTTCTCAATTGATAAAGTACAGAATAACTACAGCCCAAGATATCAAAGTAATGAAAGTGGAGGTTACTTCATGTTTGTATTGTAATATCCAAGTAAAATGTGTAGAATCATTCACAAATAATACATAATAGCAAAAACCATATAAAGAGGTAGTTGAAGAAAGACCCCAAACATCAGAATGTATTAACTCAAAAGGTGCATAAGCATGATTACAAGAAATTGGAAAAGATATTTTGTCTCTTGGTTTCAAAACATGAAATACAAGACGTTCTTTTTGAAGAAACAAAAATACATGAATTCTTTTTGGCTAACAATTGAATTGTATCCCAGTGTTGATATCCTAGTCGACGATGCCATAAGGTAGTCATATGCGGTCATGAATGCTTAATGAGTGTAGTGTGGAGTTGGGAGGATATCAACAAAAAGTGAACATAGCGATGAAATTAGGGTCTTTCTTAAAAATGACCAAGGGTCATTACAGACTCCCCTACTTAAAAATAATGTAGTCCTCGACATTGCACAAAAATAAAAAATATTTTAATTGAACATAAGAAGATCAAATTAGGATTACCTGAATTCTGAAAGAGTTTGGATATTCTTTCATATCTTCCTTTATTTTCCATGTGGCTTCCTTGATGCTGCGACTTCTCCATTACACCTTGACAATGGGAATGATTCTCTTCCTTAACCGATGGTTATCTCGTTCTATGATTTTGTTTGGCTCTTCCACAATTGTCAAGTCTATCTAAATTGTAGTATCAGATACTACTGATTGTTGAGACAATTTTTGCAAACTTTTGCATATGGATGATACATGAAATACATTGTGTACTTTAAAAAAATCCTTTGGTAACCTCAAATGATATGCAAAGCTTCTTATTCGGTAAATGATTTCAAATGTTCCCACATATCACGAGCTTATCTTGCTTGATATGCCAAATCGATACACCGCCTTTATTAAGCTTACTTTCAGATAGGTAAGATCTTCTGTAATAATCTGAAAGTTGTTAGACCTTATTTATCATCCAAATCAGCTTTTAATCATCTCTAATTGTTTCCATATGATATTTTGAACAAACCCTAAGAATTTCGAGTGATTCGAAGCTCAATTGAATATTCTAATTATTTAAATGTATTTATCCAATTAGAAAATTTTGATAATTATTTTGATCTTCAAATCAAAATCGAAGTTCACCATTGAACTCCTCATTCCCAAATTAGCTAGGGTAAGATTTTGGGAATTTTCGAAAGTTATCGAATTTTTTCGAATATTTTATTATATTTTAAATACCTAGAAAATAAAGATATTAAATAAATCTTCGATTAAAAATTCAACTTCATTTTTGAGTTTTTCACCCCTAAATTTAGCTAGAGGTGAATTTTTAAGAATTTTTTGGAGCCCATTTAATAGACTAATTCTAATTATTAAAATATATTAATAAATAAATAATTCATTAATTAAATGGTGGGGCCCACCACCTGTTATCAGGCCAGGCCCATTAGGGTGTCATCCCCCATAAAAGCAAGCTGCAGCATGGCTTTGATTGCCACCCACTCACCCAATGAAGGAGCACTCTACAAGCTTATCTCCTATCTCCAATTTAAGTCCAACCATCTCCTCCCTTTATCAAGACACATCTTGATCTCTACTATTAGCATTTTTGAGCAAGAAAACTTAGTATTAAACCCTAGTAAGAACCTCTTGAAGCGATTTAAGGTACCCCATCTTCTCCCATCTATTTGATCCATTAATGGCTTTATTACAATTCATATATCTATTGCTTATCATTAAGAATCTCCATTCTTGATAAAGATAAACAGTATTGCACAGTAAAAATTAGGATTTTCTTTGTATACCAGAAGCTAGGGCATCAACTTTAGTGGCATTAGAGTGTTTTAATCAAGTCTATTTAGGTACCAATCGAAAGGTCTCAAAAAGACCTTTTGATCGGTATATAGCATGACCCGTGAGGTGCCCTAGACCGAAAGAATTTTGAAGCCTTAGGAGGACTTTCTAGTTTACGTCCGATCAGGCTGACCAGCGGGGCATCGTAGCTCACTGCAGCGCCTGACTCTCAGGTTAGGGACACCGTAGCACGTCGTAGTACCCGACTCTCGGGTAGGGGGCGTCGTAGCGCCAAACTCTAAGGTCGGGGGTGCTGTAGCGCACCGCAGCGCCCGGCTCTCAGGTCGAAGGCGTCGTAGCATGTCGTAGCGCCTAACTCTTGGGTTGGATCATATAAATATGGATTTTGTATGACAAACGTGCATTTGTGGCATTTTCTTATGAACTAATAAAAATCATATATATTGAATGAATGTATTATTATTTGCTAGAACCTAGGATAGCATGATTAAATTAAATTGATGCTTAGGTGAAATCTTACAACATTGTATTAGAGGAGATTAAGTAATGATATATTCATCATATTACTTAAAGTAAATCTCTAACCTTAATAGTGAAGATTAAGAGCTTAAAGTATTATAATCTTGTAATCAAATTCAAACTTATTATTATGGATAATTATAATATGATATAACCTTCATTCAAAGTATATTATATTCGAAAATGAAACCTTAAGACTAAAAGTAATCAACCTATTAGGTAATATTTAGAATCGTTAGATGTAGAAAATAAACCCCATCATCCTAGTCATATGAAACTTATTTTAATAATTAAGCATAAAACTTTAGAACTTAGTCATGCATTAGCTATGGGATTCCCAAAATATTAAATTGAAAGGCTAATAATAAACTCATCATATGAGGGATCTCCTTTAGAATCATTAGTATAAAATACCCAAGAGAATAAGAAATATCTAAACCTTAGAATTTGCAAAATAAATTTACAATTAATATAAACCATAAAGAAAGCGTAAGACTAAGCTATCGAGAAGAGTATTGGAATGAGGCCAACTTAAAATATAATCCAAAGGTAACATAACTTGAGAATTATGATAACTTAAGAGTTAGCAATAGTAAGATTGTACTTAGCAAAAATAAATGAATTATTAATAAGTTGGATTGTGAATTACCCAATCTATTAATTCCCTGAACTTACATATAATAATGGAAATTGAATCATTATCAATCTTAAGTGAATAAAATCATTAAATAAACATAAATTTTGTCTCACAATTAAAATAATTATATTTAAAAAATTAATTTGTCACTACATAAAAGGCTAATTAAATTACTATTTTCCAAAAGTGATTATTTATATTATTATTATTATATCAATTAACTTAGAGATCTATCATATCTAAGTTAATTAAGGGGCTTCATTAGTCCCAAGCATGAGGATAAATAGAAAATAATGGATATCATGTGGTTTACAATTAAATTGATAAATCCTTGAAATACTGCAATGCATTGAGATCAATTCTTGAATCATACATTAAAATTTTGAGCATATAATAAATATTTAAAATTACTTCAGAGGGGTTTTTATTTAGTGATATATTATACAACTATCACTTAGCCTGGGCAGGATATTAGAGTATCAGGAGACAACATATTTCCTATAAGGGGAAATGTGTATTTACAGTTAACCCCACTTACTTATAGTTGAGCAAATATACTCAACTCATCGCATGTCTATGCCCACATGACCAAATATAAGATAAATAAATTATAAATTGTATTTCTAACAATCTTATTGATTGTGAATGATACTGTAACAACCTAAGGTTGTTACTCAACTTAATTTAAGCCTAATCATATATTAATTATCATTCTATTAATTTTAAATAGCTATTAGAATCAATCCCTAAAGATTTGATGTGATTTGAAGCTAAATCAAATATTTTCGATTATTTTAATTTAATTAATTAGAAAATTAAAGCATTTAATTTGACCTCGAAATCGAAATCCGACTTCACCGTTGCGATTGTCAACCCCAAATTAGCTAGGGGTGATGTTTTGGACGCGTTTGGAAGTCATCAATTTTTTGTGAATATTTTAATATAATTAAATGCACCAGAAAATGGAATAATTAAATAATCGTCGGAATCAAAATCCGACTTTGCCATTGAATTCCTCACCCCCAAATTAGCTTGGGGTGAATTTTTGAAAATTTTCAGAGCGTGTTTCTAAAATTTGAATTTTTAATAAGTCGAATATTAAGAATAAATAATCATTTATTCCTTAGATTGCATTCTTCTCCTTCTTCTCTTTTATTTTTCGGCTGAACCATCCCTCCAGATTCAGCTGACCCATCTCCTTCCCCCTCATTAATTGCAAGGTTGATGGCTATGACCATCCCTCTTCCCCTTGCTCATAATGGCCTCCCCCTTTCTTCTCCCCCCTTAAGAAGGTACTCAGCCCCTTCCTCTCCATTTTTGCTATCAAGTTTAGTTAAGAGCTCCCTCCTTTCCCCTTCCATTGCTGAAGTTTTGTGCTGTAGAAGAAGAAGAATGAGTTCCTCCTCCAAGCTTTCCAAGTCTTCTTCCTCCAATCCTTGCAAGGCTAAGGTACTCATTTGCACCCCTCCCTTGTCTACTTCATGTTGCTAATATGCTGGTTTGTATCTCTAGAAATTCATGATTGTATTTGGAAGCCATTGAGGCTCATTAAGGCAGCATATTACTTGAAAATATCATGCTATGTTTTTCGTCCATTTTGTATACCCGAACCTTTAACTCTATTGTTTGTATAGTTAGGATAATCCGTTTGTGCCTATTTTGGTATCGATGGAAAGGTACCAGAAAGATCTTTCCATTGATATATGGCACCGCTCATGGAATGCTCTAGATTGAGAGTATTTTTTCTTGAAATGTGGTGTAACAACCAAAGTTACAATCAAAGTCCTAATCTTGATCCTAAGTGTTAATCAAGTCATTATGAGTCATCCATTAAGACTAAGTCCAAATCCGGGGTTAAATGGACCAAATCTTGATTTTCGAAAAATCTAGAAACCCTGAAAATTGATCTATCTAAATTGACCTTCGATCAAAAATCGGACTTCGCCATTATGCTAATTGCCCCCAAATTAGCTAGGGGTGATGTTTTCGAGTCAATTAGAAGTCGTCGAAATTTCGATGAATATTTTAATAATATTTAATACCCCAAAAATTGGAATAATTAAATACTTGTTGGAATTAAAATCTGACTTCGCCGTTGCTATCCTCAACCTCAAATTAGCCAATGGTGAAATTCTGGGATTTTTCAGAAGTCGTCGAATTTTCTTGAATATTTTAATATATTTAAATTAATTAGAAATTAAGAAAAATAAATTATCGTCGAAATCAAAATCTAATTTTGTCATTTCTTTTCTCACCCCCAAATTAGCTTGGGGTGAATTTTTATGATTTTTCAGAGATCGTTTTTAAAATATGATTTTTGAGATTAATTAAGTTAATTTATTAAACTCCATTTTTTGTCTTCTCCTTCTTCATTGGCTGGGTGGGACCCACAGCCATCCAATCATGGCTGAGCCCCCTTTCCCTTTCGCCCCCTGTTATACTCAGCCTAGCTTGTCCCCCCTATTTCCTACCAGCCCCCTCCTACCTCACCAAGTGGGATGGGTCAACTCAAGCCATCCCATCCATTGGTAGGCCTCTTCCCCATTAAGAGAGCCCTTAGCTCTCAGCTCTTCATTTCCCCTATCTCCCTTGCCAATCTGAGCTCTTCTCCTCCCATTGCTGTGTTTGCTAAAGGAAGAGCCTCTCAAGCTCTCAAGCCCCCCCTTCGAAATTCTGTCATTGTCAAAGCTAAGGTACCCCCCTTTCCCTCCATTGGTTAATCCAATGGCTGTTCTGTTTCATTTTTATGCTTATTTATATGTTTAAGATTTTGTGTTACCTTAGTTATGCATATATAAAGCTATGTTTAAGATGTAGGAACTCAAAAGAATAAAAATCTATAAACAATAGGGAATGATATGTAAATCTGCTAATACAAATTTCTGTACACCCAGTCTTTTAACCACACGATTTGCATTGCTAACTTAATATTTTGGTGCTGATTTGGGTATCAATGGAAAGGTCTCAGAAAGAGATTTCCAATGGTATATGGCACCGCATGTGAAGTGCTCTAGGTTGAAAGTAATTGAACCCGAAAGTTGACCCATTACTGTTTTCGCACAGGCGAAATCACCATTTGGCGCTACAGCGCGCTGCAGCTCCCAAGTTTCGTATTAGGGCTTGCTATAGTGCGCCATAGCGCCTAAGTTTTAATTTTGGGTTCTCTACAGTGCGCTCAACATGCTGCAGCTGTCAAGTTTCGTGTTAGGGTCCGCTATAGCGCGCCATAGCACTTAAGTTTCGAATTTGGGTCTGCTACAGTGCGCCGTAGCGCCCAGAAATATTGAAATGACCATAACTTAGTCATTTGGACTCCAAATTCAAACCTTCAAAGTGCTAGATAGCTTAGAATTTCAGTGCCAACAATAATCTAAGATAATATTTCAGTTTTTAACCCTAAAAAAATTAGAAATGACTAAAATACCCATAACTATAATTAGATCATAACTTGACCAACTGAAGTCCAATTTGGGTCTACTCCCAGTTAAAGTACTTAGTGTGAAATATGGAAGCTATAGCCACTGAGTTTGATAAATTTGGGCACCAAATGAAAGAGTTAGCTTTTGACCCTCTTAACTTAAAAATTTACCAATTTACTCTTAGAAATTAAAATGGCTATAACTAATTCATTAGACCTCAGAATTTAGTGTTCTTAGACTCTATGGAATCCTTGAATAGCAACCAACAGTAAATAACATAAAAATTTAAATTTTATTAGGTGCAATTTACTAAAATGCCCTTAGGTCAAAAACCTTAGTTTGGACCTATATGACCCATTTCTTATCCAGATTTGGTGTACTTATTGTCAATCTTCATATTAGATAGTAAGGAATCATTTGATAATAAGAAATCCCAATTTGGAACCCTAAATCAAAAAGTAGCTTTTTGGACCTTTAAGTAAGGGTAAAATAATCATTTTGCCCAAAATTTTTGTTAAGTATCTTTAACTCTTAGATTATCTTCTAAGTCAATAAAATAAGTATTAAAACTATATTAGAATCATCTAAGTGAGTAAAATCAGCTATTAGGTCAAATTTGCTAAAATCCCTAAAATTTCTCTAAGTTATTTTCTTAAGAAATTCAACACCTCACAATAAGATTATTCCTTAGATTAGGGCTAGATCTGTGGGGCCCCCGTACTGGCAACATGGAAGTACGGTGCTCCAACTGTGGCAAATCCCTAACTTAAGTAAAGTTAGGTAAACCAAACCTGCCTTAAGCCAAGGACTCGTCACCACGTACTATAACATCATCAATACACAAGTATCAAAGTGGTGGAAGCAATGAATAATAGAGTAACATCCACAAGCATACATAGTGGGAAAAGAGAATGCAATATAGTAACTCCTCACAATACATAAATAAAATACATCCAGAATTAATTATTACAAATTGAAGTTTAATAAAATGAAAACATCTCTCAATCTTACTGAAACAAAGGCAAAATCTAACTAAACAGCAGCAACACGATCCCCCTACTAACCTGCTCCTCTTCTACGACAGTGCCCACGAACACGTCTGAATCTGACATTTGTCGGTATCACAAATGCTAGGGCCCCAGCCAACAAAACAAAAAGATTACAGTTAGACAATTGTCTAAGTACATTTTAGGCTATTTTAATGAACTGAACATTTGAAGATGTCACATTTTTAATTTAACTACACATGCAAGCAGTAAAGGGTGCAACAAGCTATGAAAGAAATGGGTAATTATAAACTATCCATTTATAGCCAGCATATAATGCAAAATAAATAAGGTGAGGCTAAAAGCTAAAAGAAACAGTAACTATAATACAATTCTGAACCTAATATGCTTATGATCATGTTACACATGCTGAGTATATAAAAGAACACAAGTATTGTAAATGTGCAATTCTAGCATCATAAACATGCCAAAATATATTTAAGTAAGCCATATGAGTATACATACAGCATGCTAGTCAAGAACGGGAAAAGAAAAGCCACTGAGACATGTGGACTGAGACATGTGGCAAAGCGAGCAAATACTGAAAATAAGGCCACTGAAACATGTAGCCAAACAAATCAGAAAAACAATATTGAACAATCCAGCTAAAGTAGCAATAAGCCTAAGTCATAGTACTGCCATACCAGCCAATAGGCCATCCAGGGCCTCCAATATCAATCAATCAATCCCCAGCCTAGCCATCCAAATATGCTAGGTCTAGGTCCAGTCTATACAATACTACTACTGAAGAGGCAGACTAAGCTAGGACATATTCTAACAACTGCAAACAATACAATAACTGAATAATATGAAATTCAAATACTAACTTAGGATGTATCATCCATATCCTAAGTTTTCCTATTATGCTCAAGGAATAATGCTCAATATACAATGTATGCAAAGCAATCTAGTCAAAGTAGGCAAGAGACTCAATCTAGACTATATGACATCTGCTTTTATCTAATTACCCAATCTAACTACTCTGAGAAGGTACAAATTTAGGATCTCCAATATCTAACTATCGAGTAGAATCTCAGATTTACGTCCTTAAAGTTAATATTAGAACTTAACAAGTTCTAATCCAAAATCATGTGATGACTATATAGTTTAAGTAAGTAAATCAATGACCTAATTTATTAACATTTTACTCTCTTACCTAAATCTTGATTAAGTAAATCAAGATTTAAGGATTTAGAACTTAAACTCTATGTTGAGTTTAAATCCTAAATCCAAGGTAATATTCTAACTAGGATCTAGGGTTCATACTTATTACCCAAATTAAAGGTAAGGGATCCTATAAGCTGAAAGATTCAGGAACTAAGAACTTAGTGAAAGGCTATTCTACTGATTATAAGATAAAATAATCGATTAAGAACTTGAGAATCTAAGATCTACATTCAATCTTTAAGATAATTTCATTATCTTATAGATTGAATCATCCTATACCCACATGGAAGGTTTCAAAAGATTAAACAATCAATCATTAAAGAATTTCAATTGGAGATGGTTCAATTTCAAATTGAAGATCTAAGTCTAAGATCTTAAGATCTAAAGATCTGAGGTTTGATCACTTTAGATCTCTAAATTAGAGTTTTATCTTAAGAGCTTCCATTTGTGATTCTTTTAGAATCTAAGTTCATAGTTAAACTATATGGAGCTTATTAAGGTTGAAATTGACAATTTTAAGCATTAGATTAAACATCAAACTCATATTGATCCTTTTAGGCTACTTAAAATCTAAAGATCTGATGTTTGATCACTTTAGACTTTAAGCTAGATTTTAACTTAGAATTTTCCATTATTATTTCTTTTAGAATTTTAAGCTCATAAGTTAACTAAATTGAACTTATCAAAGTGGTTTTGATAATTGAAATCATTAAATTTAAGGGTTAAGCTTAAGTGACTTCTTCAGGGTCACTTAAGATCTAAGTGTCTTAATTATGGCTAAATTGAAGATTTCTTAAATTAATGATCATATTAACATTATTTTTAGTCTAAGAGTTCAAAGAACATTTCTAATCTAACTTAGGGTTAATTTACTAAAATTTCCAAGTTTAAGGAGCATTTAAACATACTTTGGTCAAATCGACCAAATTGCCGCTCTTAAGGCTAAAATTGGGTTTTTAGGGTTTAGCTATCCAAATTAGATCTAATCTATTTTAATATATTTTATATTGATTAATGAACTAGGAATTTCACTTATCTCAGATTTTAACCACTTAATTAGACTAATTATCATTAATTACTTAATTAAGCCCATTAGGGTGATTAATGAAAATAGGCATCCTCAGGGCAATCCAACCTTACCCTTAGGTTCTAATAGATCTAATATAGTATTAAGAGCTTACTTCCCCAATTTCAGAGACTCAATTAGGGTCTAAACCACTAATCCTCATTTAGGGTGATTAAGGCATGATTAAGGAAATTAAGGGTCCAAAATTAGGTTTAAGGGTCCCTAATTATTCTCTATGGTCACATAAGTGATCAGAGCCTTAAATTTCCAAGTTTGGATAATTATTGAATTTAATATGATTTAATTTAAAATAGAAAAGGTTTAAGCAAACATTTTAAATCCAACCATTGGATCTATAATTTTATTTTATATTTAGATTCCTTGTATTTTTCTGATTCAAATGGTATATTGGATCATATCATTTGGATTTGTCTACGTGGCGAATTTTTGCTGTCGGCAGAATCCCCGTGAGAACGAAGGTCCACAGTGGTAGGGCTCATCTCCACCGTCTGATGCCGAAGCCGTTGGAATTGAATGGCCTAATGCGGGGACTGAAAAACAAAAACGCGGATCAAATCCTACACGTCGAACTTAAGATGCCGATCACTTGGCTATGATTCGATCCTGGCATGGGAAGATCGCGCCATTGGACAAGCCACGCCAAGATGCATGCTAGGCATCCTACGGGTGCATAGCTATGCGCCGCTGTCAGGACCCCGCAGCGGATCTGCCGCGGTCCCGACAGCAAATCCTAAGGCTTAAATTTTAAATAAATAATTAAATTAATTAATATAATTCAATTTAATAATCATATTAATTCCCATTAAATTTATAGATTCAATTTAGGACCAAATGAGCTCTAAAAATTTCCAAAATTTCACCCTTAGCTAATTAGGGTATGAGGAATTCAAAAATGAAATCAGATTTTGATTTGGAGATCAAATTAATTTAAGTATTTTTCAGGGCTTAAAAATAGCCAAAAATATTATATTTTCCATTTTAGCTCCAAATGACTCCAAACTTCTAGGGTTAGGTTTAAATGCCCCATTGAGTCTAATGGAATCAAAATAAAGGCTTGGTTTAGCTTAAATAATCTAAGTTTAGTTGAGATAACAACTAGAATTATTACAAGATCATAGGATAAATTTCATTCATCGAATAACAAGGTTATTCAATGAATGAATCCTTGGTTTTATTAGTTTCTAGATTTTACAACTTATTTAGATTATTTTGGCTTTCAACATTAGATTTAAGATAGGAGATTCATCCTATTAAGTCTGATTTTCTTAATAGGATTTGCCACAATCATTAGTTCACATTTAGATTTAACATAGATCTTAAGTTTTACCTTTGGGATTATGGGATTAAGCTAAATCTCATCGTGTTTAATCCATAATCTTTAGCTTGGTAGATTTTGGACAAGCTTTTAGTTTAGAATGTCTAAACTCATAAATTAGGTCATGATAATTTATATAGTCGACATTGATTAATCATATTATGACTTAGCTAATCCTAATATTTTGTAACCTATAAGGACGTACTTCTAAGTTACACTTGATAGTAGGAATTGGAGATCCTGAACTTGTATAACTTGGAATAGTTAGAACATTTTAATTAGACAATAAATGATATCACCATGTTTAGTAGAGTTCCTTGCTTACTACTTGATTTTGTGCTACGCATTCCTTGAACTTTGTGCTTATTTTTCCTTGAATATATCATATAAGAAAAACATTGTCGCATAAAAAAAAAATGAAAACTTAGAATATTAGAAAAATATTTGTATTTGAGTTCAGTACATGGTGGATTATGGTGTACATTACTCCAATGGACAGGAGTAAGGAAAGATCAAGATGCTTAACCTTACTCATTGAGGAGTGTGTGTTAAGCTTGGAACCCACTCAGTCTTGCAGACATACTTGACTCCTCAGCTGTTTCTAAAATTATCCATAGAAATAAAAGTAAAATAACTAAAATATATTTGCATAGTATTATCTGCCTCTTCAGTCATATTGTATTATATTGTTATATTATGTCCGCCCTAGCCCATAAAGGCTACGAGAATATATTAGGCCGAAATAGCCAATTCTTTCTGAAATGACAGTTATACGTTCTTTCTTTACAGTTTGTTTCACTTACTGTTTATTATGTTGTTGATGCATGTTATTTCAGTCAACTGTAATTATATTGTCTTACCTGCTTACTTGAGTAGATGCTTATATATATGATGCTAGACTTTACTGTTTATTATATGTACCATTTTTTAGATTTATATTTCAAATTAGCATATGTCATATGATCATCAACATGTTTAGGTTAGACTTTTCTTTTCAGTATTTTTTACTTACTATATCACATATAAAGTTCACTTGAGGTGTACTTTTGCCTCGATTTTTGTTTAGTTATGAATACTACATTTATAACTTACCCTCATCCCCTTGTGTAACAACCCAAGTTGTTACCATGATTGATTAAGACTAACCCTAAGTCTTAAACATAATCTTAAGTGCTAATTAGGTCATTTGGAGTCAACTACCAAGATCCGGTCCAAACCAGAGGTCAAACGGATTAAATCTTTATTTTGAGAATTTCATGAACCTCGAAAATTGACATATTTAAATTGACCTCCGATCGAAAAATGGACACCGCCATTGCGTTCCTTGACTCCAAATTAGCTTGGGGTGAAGTTTTCGTGTCAATCGGAAGTCGTCAAAATTTCGACGAATATTATAATAATAAAAATATCACGGAAATCGAGGTGTCAAAATACTCGTCGGATCGAAAATCCAACTATGCCATTGAATTCCTTGACCCCAAATTAGCTAGGAAAAATATGTTCAAAATTTCTTTTTTCTGAAAATGTTTTTTAAAAAAAAAAAATAATAATAATAATAACAATAATAATAATTAATTAATTAATTAATCAATTATTAATTAATTAATTAACAACGCCGTACGACGCCATTAACTCCAGTTAACGGCGCCGTTAGATCGGACGGATCCATCCGGACCGTCCGATCGCGCGCGGATCCTACGGCTCTCAGCCGCGATCCGCGTCACGCGGTCTGGAGCGATCCAGACCGTCCGATCGCGCGCGGATCCCACGGCCCTCGGCCGCGATCCGCGTCGCGTGGTCTAGAGCGATCCGGACCGTCCGCGATCGCACAGATCCGACGGTCCGGAGGCGTCTTCCTCGCCCTCTCCGCCCGCGTGACACGCGGCGGCCCGTCGCATTTTCTGGCCAATCTAGCCACATCCAGGCCTCAGCGAGGTCGCCGTCCGGTCTATAAGACCTCGGCCTACCCCTAGGCTCCGAGTTTTCACCGATCGGAGCCCGGATCGAGCCGGAATCAAGCCCGGAAGTCAGCCCTTTTTTTTCCGCCGAATCCTTCGCCGATCCGAACTTCAGGTACCCCGATCTCCCTCGTTTACCGTTCGATCGTTGCAAAAATTGTATGATAGGTAGATCAACATGTCCTCTTCACATCCACCGTTCCGATCGGGCTAAAACCCACCCGATCGGGCGCACCAGGTCCCCGAAGTGGACTGGGTTCGGTCCGCCGAACCAACGGAAGGCGAAGGGTCACGCCTTCGGGTCGGGCCGGGCCGACCCGAGCCCGACCCGACCGGGTCGGGTCCGCGTCAGCGCGGGTGGGGCCTACCCGGCCACGTGGCGGCCTACGGGCCCGCCACGTGTCAAGTGGGGGGGCCCACAGCCCCGTCAGCTAGGCTGAGTCAGCAGCCCATGCGACCCACAGCGCCACGTGGCAGCCTCTGGCAATGTCACGTGTCAGGTGGGACCGACTGTCCAGTCACTCGAGCTGAGTCAGCAGCCCGTGGGACCCACAGAGCCACGTGGCAGCCTCTGGCAGTGCCACGTGTCAGGTGGGACCCACTGCCCTGTCACCCGAGCTGAGTCAACAGCCCGTGGGGTCCACTGTGCCACGTGGCAGCCTCTGAAGGTGCCACATGTCAGTGGGGCCCACTGTCATGTTAATTAATTACTGTTTAGCCCTAATTAATTACTATTAGTGGTTAATTAAGTTAGGATTAGTACTAATTACTTTTAAACAATAATTTTAATTAAATAATTATAATTAAAGATTAATTAAGGATTAATTAACTGTTAATTAAATCTTAAACAGTGATTAGGATAATTAATTACTTTTGAACAGTAAAATTATTTAATTAATTAATTAATAATTAAATAGTGATTAATTAAATAAAAACTTTAGGAATGAACAGTAAATTTAAATAATTAAATATAATTAGAGATTAATTAATATTAATTAAACAGTAATTAGCACTAATTACTTTACTACAGTAAAATTATTTAATTAATTAATGAATAATTAAATAGTGATTAATTAAATAAAAACTTTATGAATGAACAGTAATTTTAAATAAATAAATATAATTAGAGATTAATTAAGATTAATTAAACAGTAATTAGCACTAATTACTTTACTACAGTAAAATTAATTAATTAATTAATTAATAATTAAACAGTGATTAATTAAATAAAAACTTTAGGAATGAACAGTAAAATCATTCAATTTGAATAAATGAATAGTAAATTAATTCAAATTGTATTTTTGAATAGTAAATCTTAAAAGTTTAATAACTTTTTGTAGGATGATCCAAACATAGCCAATATGGGTCTTAAAATACTCAGAAAAATATTTAGGATCAAATGGCATAATGTAAAATTTCGTTTTGGGGTACGCATAACGAGGTAGCATCTTAGAGCCTCTTTAAGACCCCATAACTTTTTACCCGATTATCGAAACATAGTCAATATGGGTCTTAAAATGCTCAGGAGAGCGGCCCCATCACCGTGGTAGTATTAGTTTTCCAATTTGGACATCAGGACAAAAAGTCAACTCTATAATTTAGAGTTGACTGTAGTGAAAAATGACCAAAATGCCCTTGGACTTCAAATGGCCATAACTTGGTCAATTTAACTCCAAATCCAAAAATCAAGGAGCTACCTAGTTTAGAATTTCAATGTCATCATTTTCACAGAAATAATATTTAGGATTTGAACCCTAAAATTTAGGGAAATGACCAAAATACCCCTAGCCTTATTTTAGCCATAACTCGGCCGTTTCTCGTCCAAATTGGACGTACTTACTGTCTATCTTCAAGTTAGACAGTAAGGAATTAGGTGGAGAAGATAAAACTCAGTTTGGACCCCTAAATCAAAAGTTGATTGACCCATAAAGTATGGGCAAAATAGTCATTTTACCTTAAAATTGGAAATGCGCAACTTTAGCCCTTAATTAAAATCTTAGAATATTAGGTTTAATAATGTAATCATATTAGTACCATGTAAGTAAATAAAACAAGTCATTAAATTGAATTCCAATAATTTTTTTTCCTAAGTCTTAAGCATCCCCCCTTAAGGACCTTTCCTGAGAGTAGGACTAGATCATAGGTTAGTGTTCATTCATTGGGGTAAATTGGGATACCCTATGGGTGAAACCTTGGTTTTAATAGTTTCTAGATATTATTTTATTTTATAACCCATTCTGATTAGTTTATCTTTTAACTTTAGATTTAAGATAGGAGATTCATCCTATTAAGTTTGATTACTTAATAGGATCTGCCTTAACTAGTAGATCACTTATAGTATAAAACCTAGAACTTAGGTCTTATCCAGTTTGGATTATGTGATTAAACCTAAAATCTCGTAGTGTTTAATCCATAATCTATAGGTGTAGAAGATCTTGATCAGATCTTAGTTAGAACGTCTAAATTCACAAAATTAGGACGTATGATTTATTTGTTTAATTCATAGTCGTCTATCTGATTGAACTAGATTGGAACCTGATCAGTTCTAATCCTTTTTAACTTATAAGGACGAATTTTTGAGTTGCACTCGATAGTAAGAAAATGGTGATCCTGAACTTGTGTAACTTGGAATAGTTAGCTGGTTAAGTAGAAAATAAATGATATCATCATATTTAGTCGAGTCTCTTGCTTACTTGTTATTTGTTGCTACGCATACCTTGTAATTTTGTGCCTTATATTTTCTTTGAACATATCATATAAGACATTTGATGCATAAATAAAATGTTAGGAAATTATGGAGACTCCTTAGATTCCTTATGAAAATATTAAAGTAAATAAGTGAAATGATAATGAATTGATGTGATTGAGCTGCCTCTCAGTGTTCTTTTGATCATACCGAATGTTGCCCTAGCCGTATCGTGCTAGGAGTTGCCCTAGCCGTACTGTGCTAGGATATTTCGGTATGATAGTTGGTGATCTAACCGTATCGAGCTAGGAGTAGCCCTAGTCGTATCGTGTTAGGGCCATATATGTGACTGTTGTTGGCTTAGTCGTATCGAGCTAGGAGTAGCCCTAGCCGTATCGTGCTAAGATCTTCAGTTTCTTTTGGCGAGCTAGTGTAGCTCTTTTCTGTATGGCAGTTGATGTATTATAGTTTTATATGCAGTTGTGGTTGTTTCAGTATATTCTTTTTCAGTCAACTATTTCCTTGTACTGCTTTATATATATCTAGGATGTAGAATCTTGCTGCTATATGTATATATCACTGCTGAGTTATTCATTTTTAATTAGCATGTTATTTTTATTGATCACCAGCATGTTTAGGATGTAGAATTTTTCTTCCAGCATTTATTCAATTATATTTACACTTATATGTCTTTCCCTGATTACTTGTTATGCGAGGCATGCTTCAGCCTCATTTCTTTGCCTTGTTTATACTATAGAGCATAGTCTATAGTTTGCCTTTTTACTTGTGTTACTTACTGCTCCTGTATTTACACATCATGCTTAGAAGTAAATGGTAAAATGGTGATATTATATAACCTTATTAAAAATTCAGCTTAAAATGTACTTAGACAATTGTCTAACCAGATTTTCTTTTTTTGGCTGGGGCCCTACATTGTGAAACCGACAATGTCAGGCTTAGAGCAGTTTGAGGAGCCTGCACCCGAGGAGGAGCCTTACTTAGAGGAGGTGCAGCAGTTGGGGCCAGAAGATATCTAGTCATTTACTACTTGTGAGGATGAGTGGATTTTGAACATTATTTTGTTAAATTTTAATTAATGTAATAATATAGGTACCTGTGACTGTGTGTTCAGATTTCACTATGCTACCTTTCTGAGTTATATTTCTCTTCTTATATACATTATGATGCTTGGATATCATTTATTTATCGCTTCCGCACTCTGTATTTTTACTTATATAGTGACTGCTTGATTGATTCTGAGTTAACCTTTCTCTAATCAGGTGGATTGTGGAGTTTATCCTAATCCAATGCTAAGTGAGGGGTTAACCAGAGTGACACTCCACCCTTAATCTAAACCTATTGAGGGTTAAGGGTGAGGGTCGCCACACCTTGTATGCTTACTTGCTCCTATGCTAGATAGATGTTTCATTTGGTATATAGTAAAATAGTGGTATTAATAAATATTTAATAAATATTGTGCCTAAAATATACTTAGACAATTTGTTTAATAAGATGTTTTTCTTTTATTGGCTGGGGCCCTAGCATTGTGAAACTGACAATATCAGATCTTGTTCAGTTTGAGGAGCCAGTGCCTGTGGAAGAGCCTTATTTAGAGGAGGTGCAGTGGCCTGGTGCAGAAGACACCTAGTTTCCTTTTCTTCATTATGAGGATGAGTGATATTTTCATTTTCAGTCTTTTAAACTTAATTAAATAATGTAATAATATAGGTACAACACTGTTTTCTGCCGCAACGCGCCGTAGCGCCCAGAAATGTCCGAAAGTGTTCAGAATTGGCTGAAATGGCCAAAACTTCACTTTTTTTGCATTTTTAAGGTCCTTAGGACCCTAATGGGACTAAATTATATCAAATTTGAACTTATTTTAGTTAAAATTTAGCATTGCATAAAATTTTATGTGAGAATTAAATTTAAAAGATTATCCTTTATAACATACGTTTAAAATCTTTTATAAAATTTTGTACCAAATATTAAAGAGTAGGATCCTTGAATGCTTATGTTAGCTAAGTAGGTCTTAATAACTAAATTGTATGAAAGTTAAGTCTTTTAGAATTGTAATCAAGTGCTAACCCTTTAGTTTGATTTAGAATTTGGTTAGTCTTAATTACCTTCTATTTTATGTTACTTTACAATCCTATGTTTTTATGATTTTAGGATGTATATTAGAGAAATTTAATAATTATTTGGATACCTAAATGTGCTTAAATTGATATTAAACTATATTTGAAGATAAGAATCTTAAGGGCTTGATTAAGTAAATGATACTTAATCTAAATCTGAAATTTGACATCAATAATACACCAATAATACATTGACTTGCCATTGATTTTTAAATCAACCATTGGTCTTAATTTTGGTAAGGCTAGGGGTTAAACCCTAACTTGACTTGATTAAGATCTAAACCTTAATCACCTTAATCAAGTAACCTTGATTGAAAGATAGCTCAACTGACATGATTCCAATAATACATATGATTTAATATTGATCTTAAATTAATGAATTAGAAGTGCTAAGATTAATATTGAATATGTGTGATTGAATCATCTGAATCTAAACTTTAGATCTTTAATTTTCTCTTATATAAGACTATTAGCAAAAGATGGATAATAAAATTGGGATGATTTATAAAATGATCTAACTCTAATAATATCTTTGATTTCATCCCATGATTGTAGAATAGAGTTTGATAAGATGGATTTTATTCATCTGATCTAATCACTTTAACCCAAGTCTAATAAGTAAACCTTAAATATTAACTTAAGAAATAGAAATATGAGATCTCAAGGGTCTTACTTTAGGATTATTCTTGAAATGCTTAAAGACCTTAAATATTGATACATTAAAATAGGAAGAACTTTTGTAACTTATTGAGGTAGGAATCTTAGATGATCCTTCATAACCTTAGAAGTTGATCTTGACACCTCGTGGTAGGAATCACCTAAAGTAGTTAGAATGGAACTTCTCCCTTGCGGTAGCAATCAATATTAAGTGATCTTAATCATATCCTTGGAACTTTGTGTATGACTCACCCATTTAGAGTAATAATTAATAGTTTTGATGAATCCTTATGGATTAAATAGAATCTTCTGAACCCAAATTAATGGTTGGATATGATTATGCCTATCCATAGTGCTGAGTCACTTCAGTAATATTCAGGCCTGGTTGAGTCACTCCAACGCGGACTTATGATCAGGTGCTATCCCGAGGGATTAAACAAATTGTGGCGGCCACCCCCAAATCACCCAGATTAGGAGGTGGTCGTCACTTAGCAAACCCTCACTTAACATTCAGATTAAGGAATGGACCTTCTTAATCAAATGTCAAGGGAGGATATGCCTTAATAAGCAAAGAGTAGCACTTAAATGAGTATACTATAATTTATCAGAGTACAGAAGAAAACAAGAGAGACATCCATACAATCCAGATAAAAATTGTACAACTCAGAATACATAAGCATGAAAAGTAAAGCAGTTAGATCCTATTTTATTACAAAATGATGTCAAAGTTTATGCAGTAAAAAGAGTAAAGTCTCTCATAACCTCACAATAACAGACAGTAACTAATAATCTTCTCCTGTATGCTCCTCCTGTACCGAATCTCCAGAAGGTCCTACAACCTCGAATAGCTCAGAATCTACTATTGTCAGTTTCACAATGGTAGGGCCCCAACCAATAAAAGAAAATTCTAGTTAGACAAAATGTCTAAGTACATTTTAGGTTGTAAATTATTAAATTTTTAATGATATCACAATACTAAGCAACATAGGAACAGTAAGCATTAAAGAAAGGTAACAAAGTTATAATTAACATAATTATAACTTAACAAGATGTGAGGTAAGTACATACCTCAACTCAAGCTACAGAAAAGGTCAAGTAATGCATAAAGAAATCTACTCAAGTGAGACTTCTAAGTATATGATCAATATAAAACATGCTGCTTTTATAACTAATCTGAAAGTACGGAGCTGAAAATAAAGATCTAACATCCTAACATGCCAAAAGTAAAAGTGACTGCTGAAAGATAAAAATGAATATTCAAAGCTGTGAGTACAAAGGAACTGCAGAAAATGAAAATATAGCAGAAGGCGTACTAAACTTTAAGACAAGTAAGAACTGCAGAAAATGAAAATATAGCAGAATACGTACTGAACTATAAGATAAAGTAAGAACTGCAGAAAATGAAAATATAACAAGTAGTGAACTGAACTGTAAGGTAACAACGAGCCAAAACTGTAAAGTAAACAAAAGATAACTGTAAAGTGACTGTAATACAAATGAAATAACTGAAAAGTAACTGCAAATATGAGATATTCCTACTTAGTCCTGCCACCAGTAAAGTCCATCTACTTATCTAGAAAAATAGTCCTAGATTCCATCTGAAAAGTAACTGCTAATCATCTGAAAAAGTAGTCCCATATTAAAGTTAATTCCATCAAAAAGTACTGCAAACCATCTGGAAAAGTAGTCCCAGATTCACTAGGAAAGTAGTCCTAGTCAGAAACAACCAGTATCTGGAAAAGTAGTCCTAGATATACTAGGAAAGTAGTCCTAGTCAGAAACAGTATGCACTAGGAAAGTAGTCATAGTCCAAAACACAAGCACTAAGAAAGTAGTCCTAGCCCCAAAAGCTATCCTACAGGCACTATGAAAGTAGTCCTAGCCCAAAACCATTCTGAAGTAAAGTCATACTACATGGCAGACTAAAAAGACATATCTCCTCAAGTTTGATAAAACTATTTTCTACCAAATATCCTTCTAACAATATGAAATGCCATCAAAATCTACATAGAAATGATCATCCAATATTCTATGTTTAATGCAATATATCCAAATGTAAAGAAGTCCAAAGTAAAAAGGAAAGCATAACATATAATGTTTAATGTATATAGAATAGTACTAAACAATATTTGTGATATCACTTTGTTTTCTATTTAAACATTCTAACTACTCTAAGTTATATAAGATTCAGAATTATCAATTCCTACACTGTCTGTAACTTAGAATCACAAAACTATAAGTTAAACATAATTAGGATTGGCCACATCCTAATTATATCTTAATCAAAGTCGCCTAAAAGGTTAAAATAATTAAATTAATCATCCTAAGTTATTATTTTATAAATCATAAATAAACCTTGATTAGCCAAATTAAGATTTAAAGAATTAAGAATCAAATTCCAAAGAATGAAGTTTAATTCTTAATCATAAGGCTATCCTAAAGGACTAGGTTTTAATCCCATCTCACTGATTAAGTGTTCAGGCAAATCCTATTGAATTAAGTCAAGTTCAATAGGATAAATTTTTTATCCTAATTCTAATGTTAAAAGATCAAATAATCAATTAATAAATTATGAAAAATCTAATAATCTAGTAAGATCAAGGTTTCACCATAATGAGTAACCCACTTTACCCATTAGATGAATTCTAAACTAAAATCCATAATTAAAGCTCTTAAGTACTAAAAGTATCTCTCATAAAACACATCCTAACTAATATTATAAGAGCTAAGGAAAGATCTAGAAATGATTAAGGAAGGGAAGCACTTAAATTTTACTTAGGAATTTCCTTAAGGACTTTAAAATGAGATCTTGATCAAAATCAAATTAAGATTTGAATTTATCTAATTTCTATCCTAAATCACTTTGTTTATGTTTGAAATGTTTAGAATGTGATTTTAGGGTTTTAAAATGCTAAACCTTAATTTTGGGCAAAAGTTACCATTTTGCCCCTACTTAAGGGTCTAAATCTCATCTTTATGAATTAGGGTTAAATTCTGAATTTTAATAATGTGGAATGATTACTTACTGTCTAATACGAGTTTAGACAATAAGTTCATTAAATTTGGTTAAGTATTAAGCCTTATAAGGTCAATTTAAGGTATTTGACCTATAAGGGTATATTGGTAAATTTACCCTAATGACATATCATTTTTCTGATCTAAATTGATATTTGGATTACTAAATTTGGAGTTCAATTGACCAAGTTATGGTCAATTGAAGTTCTAGGGTTAATTGACCTAATTATGGTTAGGTCCTAAATATGATTAGTCTAATACTAATCCAAACAGCAAAGTTAATACTACTAAAATGTTCCTTAGGATTTTCTGAGTATTTTAAGACCCATATTGGGTATGATATGATTAATATGCACAAAGTTATGACTAGTTGAAGATTTGGGATATTTAGGGCTTAATTAGGATTCTAAATGTCACTAAGTTAAATATTAATACAAATGAAATTTGAGAGTGACAATGTGTTCTCCTCATTTTTCTGATTTCAGTGATATATAATTTTACTATGTTTAGATTATTAGATTTAATTTTATAAGTGTTTAAAGTTTTCTCTTTTAAATACATTAATTAACTAAGTCTAAATCATTTAGAAATTTACTAAGTAATTGATTAAGCTAGTGTGTATACTGCAGTTGCGGCGGAATCCACTCAACCCGACTGAGCAGCGCAGACGGGCCCACTAGCAGACAAATTCAGACGGCGTGGGCCCCACCCTTACGCAGCGATTGACGAGGACGAGACGCGTGGATGCGGGGCCCACAGATTCGGCTTCTTCGCTGACTGAAGCAAAGCGGTCGGGTCAAGCGAGCCCGCCTGTCCCGAGGGCTCGTCCTCTTCGCAAACATGTGACAGAGAGTGAACTAGGGCACACGATTTAGAGGTTCAATCGGCCTCACCGGAGGCTGGCCCGCATGGATGCAAGTAGAGCTCGACAAGCACTTCATGATGATGGTGGAAACAGAGTAGAGATGACTGGAATCACTTAATACGGCTAACCCTAGAATTCTAGGTTTGAGTCAAAGGAAACAGAATTGAATACAAATCAATAAAAATTTTCCAAATGAATCTTTCTCAGATCGATCTGAACACTCAATTTGCAATACATGGTTATGAAATAGATAATAGATCTCTGAATTTAAGCAAATTATAATTATAATAGAGTGAATGAGGTACCTGATGACCGAGACGAACGGGAGAGATGATTCGAGCCTTCAGGTTCCTTGTTTAGCTCTAGAACCGCAAGAAAATCCCCACTCGAGGAAGCAATTTAGGTTTAAATCTCATTCCTAAGCGGTGCCTGCAGCGAGCTCCATCGGGCGAGCCTGCGTTTCGCGCGGGCTGCGATCACCACGCACCCTGCGCGTGGCAGGAGCCGGCAGGGATGAAGAGGCTAGATCGGACGGTCAAAATGGACCATCAAATCCTAACCTAAACACACGGACGGCGTTTACCATTGCTGACGGCGCCGTTTAGCAATATTTAATAATATTAATATTATTTATTAATTCAACATATTTCATTAATTAATTTAGCTAATTAAATGCAGTCATAAAATTTCCAATAAATCACCCCTTGCTAATTGAGGGGTGAGGAACGCAACGGCGCACTCGGATTTTCATTTCGGAATGCAGTCATAAAAAGTCAATGTCTAGGGTTTTGGGATTTTTCAGAAATCCAGATTTTGACCCAGTTGACTCCTAGTTTGACCTAAGTTTTAGAGATAAGTTCTAAATTACTTAATTAGTGAACTAGAGCCTTAATTAAGACTAAGATTTAGTCTTAATTAATCTAAGTAACAACCTGGGTTATTACACGAATACAATCCTATTGGAGTAAATCTTTCAAGACTAAGAGTGTTACAATTAGTGAATTAGATCCTTAGTTTGAGATATAAACTGTGATCAGTATACTGGAATGCTGGTATTTTATACATATATTAGATTCCTCATATATTTTATATCCAATGTATGTATTGGTCTAATACTTAAGATAAGGATACTACTCTTATCTTAAGTATTAGCTCAAAACTCTCATTGAAGTTGAGTTAGCAGTCCTTCAAATGGGTTCGATTTGCAACTATTTCGAGGAGACGGGATATTCCTCCCCGAGTGGCACACTGCTCCGCCGCCAAAATTGTTTATAACTCTCTTTTGCGCGCGGCAACGGGGCGGGGCACTACAATTACAGTCTTATAACTATGTTTACTCAAATTTTTATATTGAAATTGCTTTATTTATTAATTTACATCATTTTAATATTTCAACTTTACTTACTATTTCATGCAGTGTATATTTTCTTAAATTGTAAGCTATTTAATTATCTACAATGTTCTTTAAATTAGCATATGAATTAATTGGACATATTCATATTTCTTTTATTTAATTAAATACATTTTTCACAATTACTTTGCTAACATATTTGATGCAGGGATGAAATAATCATTTAAACTATGTGAGCCTTTCTTACCTCAAAGCCTTTAGTAATTATTTTATTTATTTTATGCCAAATGCTCCACTTATAAGAAATTGTAAATGGCTAACATGACATCCGCTTAATTAAATAATGTATTACATTTAAATTGTACTTAGACTTTAAAAGTCTAATCACTTTTTCTTTTATTGGTTGTACCATACCACATTATAAATCAAATAAGATAGATCAGGAACTTGGAGCAGGTTTGGTGCCCAATGGAGAACCTTCTCAATAGCTACAAGCAGAAGATCTTTTATTACATGCTTTTATCTTAGAATGTGAGGATGAGTGGTTAATTTTACAGCTTGTAATAATAATTTTTATTTGATGTTCAAACTATTCTTTCATGTTGAAAGTTCTCTTATTATGAATGATAGATGTTTAATTAGAATGTTTTGAATTTCCTCCTACCCATAGATCGCATTATTATAAAGGTATTACTCAATATTGAGTTAGAAATCCCTAATCCAGTATTAAGTACTATCATAACACTCATTATTAGATTAACATATCAAATTTAAAAACGGGGTGTTACATCTCTAACTTGAAATTCTAGCATATTATATCTTGAATTGTGGTACTTTCTTTGATGATCCTGGGCTGTAATTATTCTGAGCTTTATCAATTAAACTTTTCTAGTGTTTCTTCAACTAGATTGGATCTGTAGATTTGAATATCTGCAACTTCTGACCAAGACAGAGGCGTAAAACACTTCCTTCTGTATAGGGATTCGTGGGGTGCCATTCCAATACTAACTTGATGATTGTTATTATATGCAAACTCAACTAAGGGAAAATGTTCTTCCCAACTTCCACTGAAGTCCAATATGCACAGTCTTAAAAGATCTTCTAGAACTTGATTAACTCTTTCTGTTTACCCATCTGTTTGAGGATAAAACACAGTGCTCATTATAAGAGTAGTGCTCAAATCATCATGCATGCCCTTCCAGAAATGAGAAGTGAATCTTCTATCTTTGTATGATGTAATTATTTTTGGAACTCCGTGCACTCAGGCAATTTCCCTGAATATGCTATGGATATGTTTAATTGAGAGGAAATGTGCTGATTTTATGAGTTTGTCAATGACGATCCATATGGTATCTGCTCCAAATTTTCTTCATGGAAAATCCACTATGAAATCCATAACAATATCAATCCATTTCTATTCTGAGATTGGTAGAGATTGCAAGAGTCCTCATGGCCTTTGATGTTCTGCCTTCACTAAGTTGCATGCATTGAAACACGCCAGAAACTCTCCTACATCTTTCTTTAGTCCTGGCCACCAATAAATTTTCTTTAAATCTTGGTACATTTTGGAGTTCCCTAGATGAATAGTGTAACATGAACATTGTGCTTCCTTTAATATCATAATTCTCAATTCCTTATCCTTAGGTACCCATAATCGAGTTCCATGATAAATATAATCATCCCTTTCTTGAAAATCTTTGTTCTTTCCTTCTGAGAGTTGCTTCATTATTAGTTACTCCATATATTTCTCTTGGGATAGCCTTATGCACCTTTCTAACGTTGGTTCTATAGCTCCTGTAGCTAAAATGGCATTCAACTACTTCGTTGTTACCACTATATTGCTAGCTTATTCAGTTCCTTAACCAGATGTTCATTGATGATCATCGTGCTTAGTGTGCTGACCAATTTTCTATTCAATGTGTCACCTACGACTTTGGCCATGCATGGATGATACTGAACATCCAAGTTATAGTCACTAATAAGTTCTAGCCATCACCTTTGCTGATAGTTTAACTCCCTTGGAATAAAAATGTATTTGAGGCTTAGGTGATCTATGAAGATTTCACATTTTACCCCACACAAATAATATCTCCATATTTTGAGTGGAAAAACAACTGCTGCTAATTCTAAGTTGTGAATTGGATAGTTCCTTTCATGAACTTTTAGCTATCTAAAGCATAAGCAATTACCTTTTGATTTTGCATTAGCACACATCCGAGCTCTACCTTGGATCCATCAGTGTGACTTGGTAGTCCTCACCTTCTTGTGGCAAGGTTAATATAGGAGCGGTTGTCAGAGCATCTTTTAATTTTTGAAATGAAATCTCACACTCAGAGCTCCAAATAAATGGTACAACTTTGTGTTATTTTAGTGAGTGGAGCTGAAATCTAAGAGAATCCATGTACACAATTTCTATAATAACCTATCAATCCCAAGGAACTCTTGATTTCTATTACCAATGCAGGCCAAGTCTATTCCTGGATAACACTGAGTTTCCTTTGATCCACCTAAATTCCATCAGTGCGTACCACATGACATAGGAAAGTCATAAAGTTCAACCATAACTCGCATTTGGAAAATTTTGCATATAACTTACTAAACCTTAAGGTCTCTAATACCGTTCGCAAGTGGACCTCATGATCCTTTTCATTCTTTGAATCAAGATATCATCAATGAAGATGAGCACAAATTTGTCCAAATAGGGTTTCCGAACCCTCTGCATCAGATCTATAAATGGTGATGGGGCATTGGTTAACCCAAAGGACATCACTAAAAATTTGAATTGTCTATACCTCATCCTGAAAGCTGTCTTTAGAATATCTTCTTCCCTTATTCTTACTTAATGATATCCAGATCGAAGGTTGATCTTAGAGAAAACAAAAACCCCGATTAGTTGATCAAATAAGTTATCTATCCGGGGAAGAGGATATCTATTTTTAATTGTCACCTTGTTTAGTTGTTTATAGTCGATACACATTCTCATTGTCTCATATTTCTTCTTAACAAAAAGCACAAGAACTCCCTAATGTGACATGCTGGGATGAATAAGACATTTATCTAACAATTCCTTAAATTGCTCATTCAGTTCTTGCAATTATTTCAGAGCCATTTGATATGGTGCCTTTTATAATGATTATGTACCATAAATTAAATCAATAACAAAATCTATTTCCCGTACAAGAGGTTTCCCTGATAAATCTTCGGGAAACACATATAAAAATTCATTTGCGACTCTAAGGGAGTCACTTCTTCTTTTCTTCCCAACATCATCACTAGGTAAGCTTCACACCCTTTTTGTATTAGCTTGATTGCTTGTATAAAATTAATGAGAGACATGGCGGTGCTTAGCCTTTCCATAAATGTCACTGGCTTCCCTGTACTCATGAGAGTGATTTTCTTGCGCTGACAATTGATTACAGCTTGATGATGGGATAGTCAGTCCATTCCCAAGATGATATTGAAATTTGCAATAGGAAGAACTATTAAGGTGGCATTGAATGTTTCACCATTAGTTGGGATGTCACATTTGCAACAATTTCTAGTGCTCATGAGCGCACCAAAAGGTAACCCCACATCTAATTTTTCTTTTAGCCCAAAACACGATAGTTGTAACTTCTCGACGAATGATTCATATATAAGCGAGTGACTCGCACCCATGTCAAATAAGGTTATATACGCACTTTCAGAGAAATGTAAAGTACCTAATATTTGATACATGTTAATAATTTTTCTAAGTTTCAAATAAAAAAATAATTCAAATTATTATAAAAAGTACCAGACACCACATTGTGATCTTATGGAGCCATTACCAAGGAAAAAGTGTAAACCCTTGTGGCACTTGGTCATCCCAAGGCAGGTCCTCTCTTTTGAGTTGATGTGGTTGCAGGGGATGCTGCTAGAACTGGTGTATTTGCCGAAACTGGGGCATGGGTGGGTGTAGAGCCTGCAGTCATTTTAGATCTTTGAATAATATCTCCATCCACAATTTTAGCAGACTTGCAATATCGGTAACTATGTCCCACTCAGCCACGCTGGTAATACGTATTGCCGGTATAGTAACACCTGCCTATAGAGCGCGACTGTTGGCATTCTGAATTTTCCCTCTCTGGCAGGCCCTAAAGTGACTGATATATGTTGTCCTGATGATTAGGTCGAGATCTTTTAAGAGTTTCACGTCAGTCGTTGGAGTGAAATTGTAGCTTTTCTTGACGTTCGATAATCAATTGTTCATTATGCTTTAGCATGGTTGCGCAATCCAGTAGCTCAGCAATTTGGTGTGTGTGAGCGGGAGCAAGCTTGTTCGTATTGAATCCTTCAAACCATCAAAGAATCTGCTACATCTTGAGGCCTCCATATCTATTATTTTATGGGCATACCTGGAGAGCCTTGTGAACTCGAACTCATAAGTTGCGATGGGTTTATTTCCCTGGGTCATTTGATGAATTGATTCTCCAGAATTTTTTGTGCAGAATGAGGAATGTAACGAGCTCTGAATGCCTCCGCAAATTCGATCCAAAGAAGATCTTCTAGTTTTAGGCCAACAAACTGAGTTTTGTGGGTGACTATCCACCATCACTTAGCTTCTGCTCTGAATAAAATTTTAGCCAACCTCACTGCATCCATGACTGGACAATTCATGTTCTCCAATTTGTTTTCTATTTCTTGCACAACCCTTTGCCTCCATTGGCCGAGCTGAAAACCTGTAAAGCTCCATCGATTTTGTGCCTCTACCCAGGGGGAGACACTGGCACAAACACAGGTGTAGGACTAGGGCTTTATTTTGATTTACCAATATATGGGCCATCCACTCTACACTTCTATCAATTTTATTTTCTGTTGGTTCCGAAGGCAAAGGGGCCTATACTAGAGTCTATATCAATAATTCAGGAGAGTATTCTTCCATATTCATCTATATAGAAATTGGTTATAATAATTAAAGATTCAAATCTAAAGATGCACATTATTGAGAGAAATTAATGTTCCATCAATAAAGAAATCAACTAGAATAAAGATACAATCATTCTCTTATAAATTACATATACATATTTATTCTAAGAAAAATGCCAGTTTATAAGATTTTCTTCAAACTTTTCACCCAAAGTTTCTTATATTTGTTAGCAGTTTTCCTTTTCTTTTTGGTTTTTGAAATCGTTGCTGCATCCACGAATTGGTAGGCAGGAGGTGTCGCCCGACACATTCTTCCTTCAAGCTCAGAAATGTGCTTTTCGTATTCTTCTTTTTCCATTGCTAGTTCAGTGAGTGTGGGAAGGAGGTTCCATAGTGTTTCCTTTAACTCATGCACCACTCTCTCAAGGTTGGTGGTTCTCTTATAAGTGACATTCATAAATCTTGTGATCGTCTCAAATCGACCCTCCTCTTTATTCTCCAGAACTCGCATTTGATCTTCAAGGGTGGGAGGATTGTAGTTGAATTAGGGGATCTCCAATTGCCAAGACTTCTGTTGACTTGAGCTGGCCTCAAAGTGACTCATCGAGTGACTTGGAGAATATATTTACAAAACACACTCTCTGTTAGAACAATTTCTATGGTGTCACTAAATGTAAACATAATAAATGTTTTGTTATAATATTTTGTAATTATAATTCTCTTATGTTGATAGTTCAAAATTAAATTGAATGGATTTTCATTTAACTTTATTTTTATGCAATATTTTACTTAAACACATCTAATCATGCTCTAATACCAACTGTGATGACTCATGTTAGCTTAATAATAACCAATCTAACATTAGGTACATCTTTGCAATATCATATTGAAGATTAAGCAAAATAACATTTAAACAACATTCAGAGTCTTACAAAAATATAAGAAATATCATTCACTAAATTTAAAGATAACATTATCCAGAATATTATATATTTAATAACATACAAAAATAAAAGTTTCTCTAGTAAAAGTAAAGCTAAAGTTTTGTTTTTCCATTCTACACCATAATTCATTAAAATATTCTTAAGCTATCTCAACCTCTTCCAATTGTACCTGATATGTTATTATAAAAATAATGTCTTAGTGCATATTTTAAGTACAAATAATTATTTAGTGTTATACTTAAAAAAGCAAAAAGTGGAATAAAATTAGAATAAAATTGCAGGAAAAATATGGATTAATACAAATAAAATAATTCTAGCAAATAAGCATATTCTTGTTATAGCTTACCACATGCCAAATTCAAAACATAATCGTATAAACATTCATATATATATTTATGTCTTGATATCAAGAAGCAATGTTAGCAGTTCTGATGGGCATAGCCAGAATCTCAAAGTTCAATTAAAGCATGTTCATCATCTAGGCCCTCTCAAAGGCTCCAAATGGCACCCTTATAACTCCCAATGGACAAGCTATGTCCCTAACCTAACTCAACAACCATTTGGAACCCTTGCAAACATTCAAAAGATACATAAACATCATTATGTTTCTTTACATCATTGGCAATAAGATTATGACATTTAATATCAACACGAAACAAGCTCAAAGTGATGCCTAAGCAGTAATAAAAACAAGTAAAAGTATAAAAAGTAAAATCCAGTATACTTTTGTATTTGACTATGCATAGATAGTACTCACAAATCTAATGTATCACTCAAAATTTGATATGTCTATAAAAGTTATATTTTGTAATATTATTAGGCTTTGCAATTTCCTATTTAGAAAATTAAAACATATACTCTTATTTACAAGCCTAATTTACAGACTTAAATTTTCCTTAAGATTATTGTACTTAAAAGCTTTCTAATTACATTTCTAGATCAATTTTTTAATCTCATTCTAAAATACTTACATCTTATTACTGAACAACATTCAGCATATATTACTTAGTTTTCCTATCTTTTAAGTAGACTTATTACTGAACAACTTTCAACATATAATACTTAGTCTTCCTATCTTCTAAGTATACTTCCAATACCTCTCAATACCATGAGTATGAAGAATTACAAAGTTAGATCCCTTTCCATATCAAATAGGCTCAAGAGATTGTTTATTCAATTAGAGACTATCATTATACAACCAATTTACAAGGTAATGTATGTTAAAACAGTGTCTAGAAAGTATTGATTAGATTCATAGATTTGCTTACCTTAATGATTTTGGAAGATCATTACTCTAAGACATATAAGGTACAAAATCGAGCACAGTAAGATGGATGACTGCAGATTTTAGATTTTAACTAAGATAAAAGTTCATTAACTTAAACCATTAAACATTAAAATAAAATTTTCAGCATCACAGGAGTATTGGATGCATTATTTTAATATCAAATTTCATAAACAAGCAGACGGCTATGAACTAGGCGATACTATTAATATTTAACCATTTATAAATCTTGCAATTTATATCCTAACATTCTAAACAGTGAACTAGAATGTCCCTAATACAAACCCCCATTATGGTTACTTAATTTGCTACGCAACTTAAGTACAAGAATGTATTTCAAGTGAGCTTAAATAATATCCAAATGGCATTGTAAGCTATATAATATATTATCCCTATCTTAAATTCTAAGAGTTTGAATAGCAACTATTTTAACTTTGATTCTATTAGAGCTAGATCTATCGTGATCCTAAATGATTTATTTGAGAACTTGAGAAAAATGTCGATTTGCACCAAGTGATCTAGCATCAATTTAGACTTTCAATGGTTTACAAAAATCCAAATTCTTTAAGTTTATAACTATATAAAGCACATCGCCGATTACTTCTCATATTAACGGATGGTGTACTAAGTGTAGAACTCCAGGTGGTCCTAAATATATCTCTAAGACAAAATAATGCAATTGCACAAAATTTTGAGCAATTTTATTGATATCGAAATGAATCACTTAATCTATTTATAATGACTAGTTGTATACTAACTAATTTACTATTATCATAGCACTTCATCATGTTCTCAACAAGATCTCAACTTTCCTATCATCTAAAAGTCTAGTTTGCAAAGAAGATTGTACCATAGATATTGGGAGGTTTCGAGGCCGAGTGCAGAAAGAGATCGTGCGGGAGAGAGTAGACGTCGGTCGCTGGAACTTTCAGGAAGCCTTGAAACCAGGCGAAGACAAAGAAGGTTGTGCGAGAAAAAAGAAGCAGATGGCGATCGTCTCGTGCAGCTAGTGGACAGAAGGATAAAACCAATAGGACGTGGTCGGGCGCTGCGTCTCGTGCGACACTGTTGGCAGAGTGGTGAGATCAAGAGGGCTTTGGTGTGATTGTGATGATGTCGTGGGTTTTGTGGGGGTTAAATAGGGCGCGTACATAATGCGCGTCCGCTTCTTAGGCACGAGACCCATAAATGTCAAGGGGAAACCGCCGATAGAGCTCATGGGTTACGAGAACGAGTCGTCACATTAGGGATTCCCATTATGGGAGTTGTCGGCTTAATTGTAACTCAAATACGAGCGTTCCGCCGACCCTTCCTATCGGAACCGTCGACTTAATTGTTGAACAATTATGGAAGGAAGAAGCACAATTTCTACTCTCTTCTTTGCATTGATGGAAGGAGAACCAAGAGTATTGCGGCTTAGAAAGGAAAATCATATTTAATAATAGAGAATTAGTGCTTATGGAAAGGAAATGTCTTTTATTAAGGCAATTTGAATGAGGCAAAATAATTTGAAACCTTATGTTAATAGTAATTATGCAGAATAATGAAACCTCTATCTCAGCAAAATTTGGGTAGAATGAATTCCCAAACTTCATAAAATAATAATTTAATTAATCTTTTATAGCACGTAACAAAATAGGTGGGAATTTGACGAATACGGATTTTTGCGGGAATTTTTAACAGAAAACGGAAATACATGGGTAATCAACAGAAATTGAACATAGCGAAGAAATTATGGTCTTTCTTAAAATTAACCTAGGGTCATTACAATCACCCCATGTCAACACGTCTCAAATCCGACATTATCAAACCATGCGCTATATTTAACATATCCCGTCTCCATGAACCCGAGCCTACTTGCTTTATTAATGCTGTTAAGTCTCCGGAATTGCAGCAAGCTATGTCCATTGAATTTCATGCTTTACAAAAACAAGGCACATGGGTTCTTGTTCCCCCTAATTCTGATCACAATGTCTTGGGATGTAAGTGAACCTACAAAATTAAATTTCATCCTCTCGATATAAAGCATGTTTGGTGGAACAAGGCTTCAAGCATATATACACAATATTGATTACAAGGACACGTTCAGCCCAATTACCAAAATGCTAACAATTCAAGTACTTCTCACAATTGTTGTCCACCGTAACTAGAACATCTTCCATCTTGATGTTTTTAATGCATTCCTTCATGGTTCACTCAGATGAGAATGTATACATGCACCAATCTCACGGCAATCCTGCACTATTACTCGGCATTCAACTTATTTGGCATCCGCATGGTATTGAACTTTCTCAATCCACCTATGCAACATACATCCTTCATAACACTAATTTACTAGATTGCAAATCAATTACCAACCCCACAGCCCTCAAGGATTCTCCTCACAGTGGTGATCCCTCTACCTTTACAAACCCCGAACTTTACAGACAATTGGTTGGCTCGCTACAGTACCTAACCATTGCCAAGCCTGACACAGCTTTCGTGGTTAACAAAGCTTGCTAGCACATGCATGCTCAACTCAATTCTCATTTTCATCACCTAAAGTGCATCCTCCGCTATGCCAAAGGAACCATTGATCTCACATTCTCCATGCTTCAAGGTGATCTACAATTCATCTCCTATTGCGACTCTGATTGGGCAAGCGATACTATCGACAGGCACTCTACATCTGTCTACTGCTGACTCATCGATTCTACACTCATATATTGGCATATAAAAAAACTAACCACAATTGCTTGCTCTTCCACCGAAGTCGAATATCACGCTCTCACCACAACAGCCACTGACATTATTTGGCTTCGACGTTTGCTCTCAAACTTTGGCATTCATTCCACTCAACTAACCACAATCTATTATGACATCTCTGCCATAAGCTTTAGTCAACAACCCAATCTTCCATGAGCGAACGAAGCACATCGATATTGACTCATTTCATTCGTGACCGCATCAAGAGTTAGGACATTGTCGTACATCACATCCATTGGACAGACCAACTTGCCGGCCTTTTCATTAACGCCTTCTTGTCCACCAGGATACACCACCTATGCGCCAAACTAAATCTCTGTTCATCGAGCTTCAGTTTGAAGGGGGATATTAACACTTCTACCCCTAAACTGCATGTGGTTGCTCCTCAACCGCTTGCAGTTCCATGAACCATATACAGTTCCTCAAGCTGCACGAAACCGCAAGCGGTTCCATGAACCATATACATTTCCTCAAATTGTATGAAACCGCAAGCGGCTCTTCATGAGTATGAAGAACTACAAAGTAAGTTAGATCCCTTTCCATATCAAATAGGCTCAAGAGATTGTTTATTCAATTAGAGACTATCATTATACAACCAATTTACAAGGTAATGTATGTTTTAAAACAGTGTCTAGAAAGTATTGATTAGATTCATAGATTTGCTTACCTTAATGATTTTGGAAGATCATTACTCTAAGACATATAAGATACAAAATCGAGCACACTAAGATGGATGACTGCAGATTTTAGATTTTAACTAAGATAAAAGTTCATTAACTTAAACCATTAAACATTAAAACAAAATTTTCAGCATCACAGGAGTATTAGATACATTATTTTAATATCAAATTTCATAAACAAGCAGACGGCTATGAACTAGGGGATACTATCAATATTTAACCGTTTATAAATCTTGCAATTTATATCCTAACATTCTAAACAGTGAACTAGAATGTCCCTAATACAAACCCCCATTATAGTTACTTAATTTGCTATGCAACTTAAGTGCAGAAGTGTATTTCAAGTGAGCTTAAATAATATCCAAATAACATTGTAAGCTATATAATATATTATCCCTATTTTAAATTCTAATAGTTTGATTAGCAACTATTTTAACTTTGATTCTATTAGAGCTAGATCTATCGTGATCCTAAATGTTTTATTTGAGAACTTGAGAAAAATGTCGATTTGCACTAAGTGATCTAGCATCAATTTAGACTTTCAATGGTTTACAAAAATCCAAATTCTTTAAGTTTATAACTATATAAAGCACATCGCCGATTACTTCTCATATTAACGGATGGTGTACTAAGTGTAGAACTCCAGGTGGTCCTAAATGTATCTCTAGGACAAAATACTGCAATTGCACAAAATTTTGAGTAATTTTATTGATATCAAAATGAATCACTTAATCTATTTATAATGACTAGTTGTATACTAACTAATTTACTATTATCATAGCACTTCATCATGTTCTCAACATGATCTCAACTTTCCTATCATCTGGAAGTCTAATTTGCAAAGAAGATTGTACCAAAGAGATTGGGAGGTTTCGAGGCCGAGTGCAGAAAGAGATCGTGCGGGAGAGAGTAGACGTCGGTCGCTGGAACGTTCAAGAAGCCTTGAAACCGGGCGAAGACAAAGAAGGTTGTGCGAGAAAAAAGAAGCAAATGGCAATCATCTCGTGCAGCTAGTGGATAGAAGGACAAAATCAATAGGATGTGGTCGGGCGCTACGTCTCGTGCGACACTGTTGGCAGAGTGGTGAGATCAAGAGGGCTCTGGTGTGATTGTGATGATATCGTGGGTTTTGTGGGGGTTAAATAGTGCGCATACATAATGCGCGTCTGCTTCTTGCGCACGAGACCCATAAATGTCATGGGGAAACCGCCGATAGAGCTCATGGGTTACGGGAACGAGTCGTCGCATTAGGGATTCCCATTATGGGAGTCGTCGGCTTAATTGTAACTCAAATACGAGCGTTCCGCCGACCGTTCCTATCGGAACCGTCGACTTAATTGTTGACCAGTTATGGAAGGAAGAAGCACAATTTCTACTCTCTTCTTTGCATTGATGGAAGGAGAACCAAGAGTATTGCAGCTTAGAAAGGAAAATCATGCTTAATAATAGAGAATTAGTGCTTATGGAAAGGAAATGTCTTTTATTAAGGCAATTTGAATGAGGCAAAATAATTTGAAGCCTTATGTTAATAGTAATTATGCAGAATAATGAAACCTCTATCTCAGCAAAATTTGGGTAGAATGAATTCCCAAACTTCATAAAATAAAAATTTAATTAATCTTTTATAGCACGTAACAAAATAGGTGGGAATTTGACAAATACAGATTTTTATGGGAATTTTTAACAGAAAACGGAAATCCGTGTGTAATCAACAGAAATTGAACATAGAGGGGAAAGTATGGTCTTTCTTAAAAGTAACCTAGGGTCATTAGAATCACCCCATGAAAACACGTCTCAAATCCGACATTATCAAACCACGCACTATATTTAACCTATCCCGTCTCCATGAACCCGAGCCTACTTGCTTTATCAATGCTGTTAAGCCTCCGGAATTGCAGCAAGCTATGTCCATTGAATTTCATGCTTTACAAAAACAAGGCACATGGGTTCTTGTTCCCCCTAATTCTGATCACAATGTCTTGGGATGTAAGTGAACCTACAAAATTAAATCTCATCCAATGGTACTCCCTCTCGATATAAAGCACATTTGGTGGAACAAGGCTTCAAGCATATACACGATATTGATTACAAGGACACGTTCAGCCCCAACTACCAAAATGCTAACAATTCAAGTACTTCTCACAATTGTTGTCCACCGTAACTAGAACATCTTCCATCTTGATGTTTTTAATGCATTCCTTCATGGTTCACTCAGATGAGAATGTATACATGCACCAATCTAATGGCTATCCTGCACTCTTCCTCGACATTCAACTTATTTGGCATCCGCATGGTATTGAACTTTCTCAATCCACCTATGCAACATACATCCTTCATAACGCTAATTTACTAGATTGCAAATCAATTACCAACCCCACAGCCCTCAAGGATTCTCCTCACAGTGGTGATCCCTCTACCTTTACAAACCCCGAACTTTACAAACAGTTGGTTGGCTCTCTACAGTACCTAACCATTGCCAAGCCTGACACAGCTTTCGTGGTTAACAAAGCTTGCTAGCACATGCATGCTCAACTCAATTCTCATTTTCATCACCTAAAGTGCATCCTCCGCTATGCCAAAGGAACCATTGATCTCACATTCTCCATGCTTCAAGGTGATCTACAATTCATCTCCTATTGCGACTCTGATTGGGCTACCAACAGGCACTCTACATCTGGCTACTGCTGACTCATCGATTCTACACTCATATATTGGCATATAAAAAAACTAACCACAATTTCCACCGAAGTCGAATATCACGCTCTCACCACAACAGCCACTGACATTATTTGGCTTCGACGTTTGCACTCAAACTTTGGCATTCATTCCACTCAACTAACCACAATCTATTATGACAACATCTCTGCCATAAGCTTTAGCCAACAATCCAATCTTTCATGAACGAACGAAGCACATCGATATTGACTCATTTCATTCGTGACCACATCAAGAGTTAGGACATTGTCGTACATCACATCCATTGGACAGACCAACTTGCCGGCCTTTTCATTAACGCCTTCTTGTCTACCAGGATACGCCACCTACGCGCCAAACTAAATCTATGTTCATCGAGCTTCAGTTTGAAGGGGGATATTAACACTTCTACCCCTACACTGCATGTGGTTGCTCCTCAACCGCTTGCAGTTCCATGAACCATATACAATTCCTCAAGCTGCACGAAACCGCAAGCGGTTCCATGAACCATATACATTTCCTCAAATTGCATGAAACCGCAAGCGGCTCTTCAAACCGCATGCAACCGCAAACGGCACCTCTATGGCATTTATAATTTGCTATATATGTGTGCATTGTAATCTCACCATTTCGTCTTAACAAAATTTAAGTGCTTATTCCCTAATTTTATTCCTATTGTTCTATTAGCATACACAATTGTAGTTTTCTACAATATAGTTGCATAAAATTTAAAAACTGTGTAAAATTTTTTTCATAAAACAAAACTATTAATACCATTTGCATGCATATTATCCAATAAATCTGCTCATCTTTAATTGTCTATAAGCATGCTTAGCACCCAAATCATTAGAAATAAAAATTGATAATGACTTCTATCTAATATTAAGCGTTTTATGAAGTATTTCATACAAACTATTACTATCTAATTGACAATTTAATAAGAAAAATATAGTACACCATTAGAAACAAGAACATGAAATGAGAACACATACTGTCGCTTTCTTTTTGTAGTGTTGCTGCATTACTGTGAGAAAATTTAATACAACATAGTTATATATATGTACCATTTTTTAAATAAAAAATAAGTACAACATTAACACCTGTAGCAAAAATATGTAGCTAAAAGCATCACAACACATGCAGCGGCAGTTTAGCAAAATTCAAAATTTATAAAAAGTTAAAACTGACTATTTTTGGATGTATGAAATTTTAAGAAAATGAGAAAAATGGAGAATCATATTCTCATTAATTAGTTCAAATCAATTTTATGCATTGCTTATTACATAGGTTTCTTTACTCATCTTCAGTAAAAAATAGAGGTGAATGATGTTGTGACACAATGATTAGAGTCATTAGATTTAAACTCTTTACAGGTCAAATATTTAAATTTCACTGATCACATATTTAACTCGTTGAGACTTAAATTCTTTCAAAAAAAAAATTAGGGTAATTATAAATAGCAGAAATTTAAGAAGGATAACTTACACAACTTTCCTATGCTTTTCCACTTTATCCTCCACAACTCCATTACGTTAGTTCAAATCACTAAAATTATCACATTCCACTTATACCACCTCAAAAACATTATGGCAATATAAAACACATGCAATTTCATACCCATCGCAATAAGATTGGATTCAGACTAATTTTTGGCATCAACTTAGAGGCCCGTTTATAGATTAAACTCATCATTTCCTTAATTGTGACTCCACGTTTGTAATTAGTACTTAATTGCATTCATAGCACCCAAATATTTAGAGATATATCTAACACAACCACCTATCTTTAGATATTTAGAGAGATATCTAAGGCAACCACCTATACTAAAAACTCAGTTTCAACAAATATATCCAACGCTCAGCTTAACAAGAAAAAATGGAGTATTACTGCATGCGTAGGATCCAAAATTACTTCTCACTAAGCAAGTATTAAGACTTCAATATTAGCACATTAATAAACAAAACAATTAATCTAAGCTGTACGTGTATGACCATATAAATTTACACCCTCTAAATATTTATTTGCATGCCTAGCACCAAAGTTTTAGATAGATATAATTAACAAACACTTATATCTAGGACTAGTATTTTAAGAAAATTTTCATATAAACCACTACGTTCAAACTTTCAATTTAATAGAAAATAAAGATGAAACAACACCAAATGCGAGAACTTAGTATTTTTCTGTTACTATGTTGTTGCATTACAGTGAAAAATTCTATACAAACCAATTATATAACAATCAATTTGAGAAGGAAAAATAGGAAACAATCAATGAAATATGCAACGGACACCTTTAGTAGATTGGATTCAAAGCATACTTATTGTCGTCAACTTGAAGTCACCTTAAAAGAGCAAACTCATTTTCTCTCTTTAGAATTAATAATATATTTTGACTTTTTTTTTTTGAAATTAAGTGAGCTTCAAATATGAAACAATTGTGTGACCGGTAAAATTTGAACCCAAGACCTGAGATAACGAAACTTAAGCGCTAACCACTAGGCTACAATACTATTCACATTTTTTACTTAAATTTGATAATGAGAATTGATCAATTCTGGGATTCATGCAAATTGACATAGCAATAGTCTGGTTCTTGAGCAAGCCGGAGCCAAACAGAGCGAGAGTCAGAGCTAGGCATAGGCCCACCCACTTGTCTCAAAGCGACCGTTGAAACAGAGCATTACACCCATGAGGATGCTCAAGTGTCGAAGGCTTGAAAATTGCTGAAGTCCTTGCACAACTGGGTGGTTCTATTGGTGTCTGGGCACACTGTGAACAACACTTGCTTTACTGAGCTCTTGGGAGTGCCCAAGTACCATCTCCTCAAGCTGGGCCAGCTCGCCCACCTGAGCACGCTTAAGTGTTGTGCCCACAACTCCTTGTCACACATGAGCACGTCTCACACACATGCCTGCACCTACAAAAACAGGATAGGCTGAACTTAACAAATCTTCCCCTCAAGCACCCGACAGACACTTGTAAATCTGCTCACCTTTGCATTCTTCTATTTTACCATTGGGTAGGCACTTGGTCAGCATATCTAAACCTTTCTAGCGAACTTTCAGTCTAACACGTCCCTGTTCCAGTGGCGTCAGAAGGAAAAATGTAGCATTTTGTCGCTATACATCGCAAAACTTTCTCTTTCTTTAGACTCAACTCCTCTAGAAAACACTCCATCTATAATAGCTCCTTGCAACCCTCAATGATTGCAATGTACCCAACATCTGTTGTTAACAAGATGATACACTTCTATCGCTTAGATTGCCACGACATTGCTCCCCCAGCAAATGTAGCAAAGAATCCTGAAATAGACTTTCTAGTATCGATATCACATACCATATCAGAATATGCGTACCCAATCAGTACAGGGTGACACTAACTCCAAAGCAAAGTTCCACGCCATGGGTGCTTCTCAGGTAGCGCATAATCTCACTGCTTCCAAATGAGCTTTTCTAGGATGAAAGAAAAATCTACTCACCAATGCAACTACATGTACTGTTTGACCTAGTACAGACCATAGCGTACATCAAACTGTCAATTACTGAAGCATATGAAACATGCTCCATCTCTGCCATCTCCCTTTCACTTGAAGGACACTGTGAAGTATCAAGTTGATATATCCTCCCAAAAGAGTGCTCACAGCTTTGTCTTGGCTCATGTTGAATCTGCTAATCACATTTTCTATATAATCTTTTTTGCATCAATCATAGACTTTTTCTCCTACTATTATTTTAAGTTATTTTCATACCCATATTTTTTCGATATAGCCTTTTTGCGTCACTTGTAGGGACCAAGTCGTTCATAGCAAATGATTTGGCCAACTCATTCTTCAAATAATCGATCCATCACATATATTTCCCTATGATGAGCAAAGCATCCACATATAAGCTCAGATGACATCATGTTTGATGATGATGTGACAGCTTTGTTACTTCTACCCAGATAGCTGGGACGGTTTGGTTGCTGCAGTGAGCAATTCATCAAGAAATGCAACCTTGAAATTTGATAATATTATCGGGCTTGTGTTGAACGAAGAAGTATGAAAAAGATCTAATGGGAATAATCTACTTCAAGCCTTAGTGTTGAACTAGATCAGAAATTCAATAGGAATATGCCTAAATCAAGGCGTAAAAAATCAAAGCCAGAAAAGGGAAAAGCAGAATGCTGGAACTGTGAAAAATCAAAACATTTAAGAAGGATTGCTTTGCCTTAAAAAAGTCAATTTGTGGAATAAAGATAAGAACCCCTCTGTGAACATTTCAGCAAAAGAAGATCAAAATGCATTGATCGTATCTCTAGTTAGCACTAAACCCTAACTTGTGAACTCAGGTGCATCCTTTCATGCAACCCCTGCAAAAGAAGCTTTCGAGAGCTACACACCAAAGATGATTTGGGAAAAGTCTACTTGTGAGATAACAAATCTTACAACATTGTTGGTAAGGGTGATGTGGATATCCAATTACAAAATTGATCGATATGAAAGTTGAAGGATGTGATAAGAAACTTAATCTCTATCAGCCAGTTATCCTAAAAAGGCTATAGTACTAGTTTCATAAGAGATTTTTGGAAAGTAACTAAAAGTGCACTAGTTGTAGATCGAGACAATATGGATGTGATACTTTACCTAGTCAACAAAGTGTCAAACTCTATTGCAGCAGCAGAAGGCATTAGAGACTCAGTGACATGAGCGAGAAAGGGTTGAAGTTACTGTTATCCAAAGAAAGAGATTCCAGGGCTGAAATTGGTGAACTGAGTTTTGTGAAAATTGTGTGTATGGCAAGCAGAAAAATGTCAGTTTCTCAAAGAGTGGGAGAGACTTGAAGTCCCAAAAGCTAGAGCTAGTACACACTGATGTGTGGGGACCAGCTCTCCATTTCTCTTGGTGGAGCCATATATTTGTCATATTCATAGATATGATCATACCGAGAAGATATGGGTAAACTTCTTGAAGCACAAATATGTGTTTGATGTGCTTAAGTGGTTAGCCTTAGTTCAAAATGAGATAGTATTAAAGCTCAAGTGCCTTAGATCGGATAATAGTGAGGAATATTGTGATAAAGAGTTTAAGGAGTTATGTACTTTGAATGGGATCAGACAGGAGTTCACTATTCTAGGAACATCTCAGCATGGTGTTGCGGAGCTCATGAACATAACTCTCACAGAGCATGCCAAGAGAATGAGACTATGAGTTGGGTTGCCAAAATAGTTTTCAATAGAAGCTGTAAATACAGTTGCATATCTGATCAATAGGACCCTTCAATTCCTTTGAAAAAGGGGATACCTGAGAAGGTTTGGAGTGATAAAGAGGTGAAATTAACTCACCTAAAGGTATTTGGTTATTCATCGTATGTACATATTGATGCAGGCTCCATAAGCAAGCTTGATTCAAAGGCAATCAATTGCACCTTCATAGGCTATGGAACATGAGATTCTGGCTATAGATTCTGGAACTATCAAAATCAGAAAATCATTAGAAGTTGGGACGTCACATTTAATGAGAATGAGATGTACAAGGACAGGAATGGAGTCCAGAGCAATTCAGAAGCTTCAGTTGATGCGCCAAAGTACATTGAGATAGATGATCACATTGATCAAAATGAGCAGGTATAGTCAGATGCTCATGATGGTGGAGTGCAGACAGTTCCTCAGACACCTACTATTGAGTACATAACCTACACAGAGGTACTCTCGTTTATTGTATTATCTGTTATTAACAAATTGTGGTGAACCAAAATGCTATGAAGAGACGCTTCAAGTTGATGCTCAATCTAAGTAAAAGTCAGTCATGGATGATGAGATGAAATCATTCATGTCAAATAATACATGTGAGTTGGCTAGACCACCAAAAGAAAAAAAAGGCTCTTCACAACAAATGGATTTACAGATTGAAGGAAGAATAAGATGGAACAAATGCTACAAAGAGATGCCATATGAATAACTATTGTTACATAAAGCAATTTGAGTCCTCCTATATCATCCTAGTGATGTACGTAGATGACATGCTGATAGCGGGATCAAACTTGGAGTAAATAAAAAGACTGAAGAAACAACTGTCAAAGGAGTTTGACATGAAGGACTTAGGTAGGACTAGCAAAGCAGATACTCGGGATGAGGATCTCACTAGGGAGAGGAGTGCAGGAACATTGTGGTTATCTCAAGTAGAGTATGTTGAAAAGGTGCTCAAAAAATTCAACATGAATGAGACAAAGCCAATTTGCACTCCCCTAGCAAGTCACTTCAGTTTGTCAAAGGAGTCGATACCAAAAACTGAAGCAAAACGAGAATGCATGGAGAAAATCCTTATGCTCAAGTGGTTGGGAGGTTGATGTATCATGATATGCACGAGATCGAATATAGCCCATTCAGTGGGAATAGTCATCAGGTTCATGAGTAATCCCGGGAAGCCCCATCAGTCAAGTTGATACTCAGATATTGAAAAGCAATGTGGACAAAGTCCTATGCTTTGGGAAGTTCAAGATAAAGCTACAATGATATGTATACTTTGATTTAGCCGAAGACATTGATAGCAAAAGGAGCACAACCTGATACATGTTTACATTGGGTAGCGCTACGGTGAATTGAATCTCTAGGCTTCAGAAGATAGTCTCCCTATCTACTACAGAGGCAAAGAAGTCCCCATCGCTGAGACGATCAAGAAAATGATTTGGTTGAAGAGTTTTCTAGGTGAGTTGAACAAGAAGCAAGAGGATAGAAGACTGCATAGTGACAATACAATGCCATCCACCTAGCTAAGAATGCAACATTTCATACCAGGACGAAACACATTCAGTTGCAGTACCATTTCATTCAATCTTTATTGGAAGATGGTCAGTTGGCATGGGAAAAGATTCATACGTCAAAGAATTCAACCGACATGCTCAGAAAATTAGTGACAACGGAAAACTATGTTTAGCTTCAGTTGGCCTAGAAGGATAAAAAGAAGGCGGGGTGAGCCACACTATGTCCTTTGTAAGGATTGAAGTGAAGATGAAGAAAATTCAGGGTAAGAGACAGATACATCGCAATTAGTCTCCAAGTGGTAGATTGTTATGATGTGGAGACCTATTGGACCTTTAAAGGAGGTACAAATGAAGTCTCAGTGGGTTTCGAGGCAAGTCTTCATCAACCAACAGCAAGTTAGGCGTCCAGGCGCACCGTTGGGCGCCTAGAAGAAGCTGACAGCAAGCCAGGCGCTCAAGCGCACCCCTGGGTGCTCAGAAGCAGCTGGACATAGTAAGTCTGGCGCCTAAGTAACAGAAAGTATGGCCCACATACGCCTCAGAGACAGCAAGCCTAGCGCCCCAGCAAAAATCTAACACAGGAGTGATGTGCCCTAAGGGCTATTTAGGGCACTTTGGAGCTTGTTTGAAGCCCCATATAAAGCATATATGTTGTGTTAGGGTTCATGTATGTGCCATATTTTGTGGGAGCACTTGGTGGATAAGAATCCTAAAGTCTTAGAGAGAACAAGAAGGAAAAAATCTAAGAGAAGAAGAGGAGCTCAAGGCAGCTATTCCTTTCTTTCTCCAGGGCTTGATAAGTTCTTTGTAACTCAGCATTTATCTTCTTTGATAGTGGATTTCGTTGTAGTGGTGTAGCTTCGTAGTTTTACTCATTTATGGATTTTTCACATATAATTTTGTGTTTGTATGCTTGTAAATGCTTGTACTGTGATTATTTTTATTTGTGTTGGTATTTTTCATGCTTGCTTCAGTGACTCCTAGCGATAAAATCTTGGTCGTAGGCATCTTCATTTCCCTAACACTTTTAAAGGTGACTGTTTTGCTTTCTAACTGAGCAATGTTGATATTTAGCCCCTCCCCCCCCTCAATTCTTGGCAATGCTCCATTTTTTGTTAGCAAATGCACTTTTCTCGCTCATGTGGCCCAATCTGTGGAGTGCAACAACTGCATTCTCATCTTTTTCAGATGAATTAATTGTGGGCACTAACAGACAAAAAATAAACGTCTGCGTTTGCACGCAAGTATACGTGGTCTGCAGTAATAAGTGGAAGTTTTAATTCCGGAATTTATCGTCCTCTGAGAACGGTGGTTCTGATACAAGGTTACATTTTCTTTCAATAATGTTTAGATGTCAATTTTTGGAATGATTTTTGGTTCCTAATTTAGCAATACAAATTTTCTTAAGTTAAGATACAATTTGATTAAAATGAGAGAGTTGAGTTTTCATTGTAATAGTGCAAGGGCTTGGCGGTATAACTTCATTATTGAATGTATAGTTTAAATCTTCATGCTTAATTCAATCAAGTGAACACTATTGGAATTGGAGTTATCTTCCAATTACAATAGGTTCAAGTTTAGTGCACAAAGAGAGCTCCCATTATGGTTCTTCCTTAGCACATAAACTTTCGTGAGATCATGATATTATTATTAGACTTGATTCCCTATATCTAGGTTACCAAATAGTATCTTTTATTCCTACTGATCTCACAAACAAGACTTCCATTAACCATGCATCATGCGCTTCACACGCGGTTTAGCTAGATGGGAGGATGTGTTGGGTCGATGGACTATGTCACTTCATCCATCGAGTTTTCCAACGTCCTCTCATCCCTTCTACCTTGCTGAGCAGCAAAGCAAAGTTAATGGAGAACTTGATTCACAAGCATCAAATCTCTTGGTAGAGTCTTTAAGGAAAGGTGCAAGTGAGCTTGAGAATTTGTCACATAATTCTTAGCCCTACTTGCACTACCTTCCTTACTCTTACCCAATGTATGAGCTTGGAACACAAATTCTTAAAATAAAATAATTTAAATTTTATTCCATCCAAGCATTTATTTCAACATAAATAATAAACAATAAGATCATCTTTTCATTCATTCAAACAATTCATTAAAACACCACCATACCCTTACAGTTTCATACAATTACATCTCAACCCTCTTCAAAGAGATTTTAGCCTTCCATTACTAAATAAGCATAAGCACACATACAAAGAAAAGTGAACCTCGCCATCAGTTCACAGTAGAAAGAAATCAGAGAAATTTAGGAAGAAATACTAGGAATCACTCGGAAGTTTTATGGGGTTCTCTTGGACTCCACCTGCACTTCCTCTTGACTGCTCCGCCCTTTTTTCCTTTGTTGTTTTCTTCTCCTTATGTTCTTGGTAAACCTTCTTCCCTTTGGAGAGTTCTCCTTTCTTCTCTTGCTGCAGCTATTCCTTTAGGGGACTTGAATGTCAAAAATTGGAACCCTCTTAAGGTCTGAGATTGGCCCTTAAATAGGGAAGTTCTCAGCCCCCAAGGCATTAATCATGTGACTCTTCACCTTCATTGGCTTTAATTCAAACCCTTTAAATGTTTGTCATATTCATTCTATTGAGATTCAGCAGAAATAATGTATTTCAGTTTTCAAGAGGCTGGGGAAGGCCAAAGGTTGCATTATGTAGCCTTCCCTATGCTGCATTTATGGTTGTTCTGGAAAATTCTGGATCATCCGCTGTAGAGCGCTGTAGCAACAGCGTTCCAAAGACTGTTCTGCTACAGCACGCTGTGGCAGCAGCATTCCAAACACTGTTCCGCTATGGCGCGCAGTGGCAGCAGCATTCCAAACACTATTCCTGCATGAAAGTTAGTATCTTTTCCTTCGGTCGCCGCAGTGTCCGTTGTGGCGCGCCGATAAACCTTCGAAATGACTATTCCAATAGTTCACCTATAGTTTTTATGATTAATAAAATATTCCGTTGTGGCGCATTGCGGCGCGTATAGCGGAAAATACTTCGAAAACGCGGATCAATTAGTTCACATATAGTTTATGTGAATAATCAGAAATTCCGCCGTCGCGCGCTGCTGCGGTTGAAAGTTCGAAAACACGAAAGATTTATTGTTCAATTAGTTCATATAAAGTTTTGAAGATTAATTAAATATACCGTCGGGGTACGCTGTGGAGTGCCGCGGCAAGCTGCAGCGGTTTTGTTCCAAGTCAGTGAAAATCCTTATGAGGCATAGCGCGTTGTGGCGCACTTGGAGCGCGCTGTAGCGGTTTATTTTACAAAAAGATGGATTTAGCACTATTCAATTAGTCCGCATAAGGTTTTAATTCATCTTCAAGAAATGACGTTGTAGCACGCTGCGGCGCGCTGCTGCGAAAAGACTTTCAAAAACACTGTTCAATTTCTCTTTTATATGATTTTAATTTAACTTAGAGAAATAACGTTATGGCACGCTGCGGGGCGCTGTAGCGCGCTGCAGCGGTCTTTCTTCCAGGTATGTAGTTTAACTTCTAGGTAAGGGAGTTAATGAGATAGTCATGGCGCGCTGCGGCGATTTTCCTTCCATGTCCTTTTAGATATTCTTCCAGGTGAAGAATTTTCATGAGTCGCCATGGCGCGCTGTGACGGTTTTTGACCCAGATTTTAGTGATTCAGCTCATGCATCCCATTCTTCTTCATTTTCCTGCAAAAACATATGATTCCATTCAAAGTACCTTGTTTCATATGGTGTTTAGTGATGTTTTGATACTAAATTTAGCTATAAATTTCATATATATCAGGCACTATTACCTTTGCTCACAGTAGATAAAGCAAAGTGTGATTGTTTCCGTGTGCCACAATTAACAATCCCCTCGAGAGCTTTCACTGTATGTGGCTGAATGTGTGAGAGCACACCTCATCTAATCTCTTGTAGAGATCAAATTTAGTCGAGTAACAAGTACATGTTTTTCCTCCTTCAAAAGCAACATGCTCTCTCTATCTATAGATGAACGGTTCCCATTTCAACTACTCTTGAGATGTCATCATTCCCCAAACATGTAACCGCTTGTGGTAGACATGTGTGGCTGGGCTTGATCCTCTTACTCAAACATCAAGATTTAGATGTTGCAAGTTCAATCTGGTTCGCCAATGCGTGTCTGGGCGCGCTCATTACGTCAGAGGCGTGAATCAATAGTCCTATCAATTTGATGCTCCGAAAATGTGTCGGCATCTGACCATGTCGCATCTAGGCGATCATCCATTGGTGCATTTAGGCATGCTTCTTCAGTGCTGAGATAGAGAGCACAACGCTTGTGCACATGTCTGGGCGAGTCTTCAAGGTGTGCCTAGGCACACAGCGAGCAACGCTCTGCCTAAGTCTTGGGCTCCCTGATGCGCCTAAGCACGTAGCACAAACTGCCAGTGGCTGAATGTGAGGGAGTACTCCTCATCGTCCAATCTTCTTGTGGACATCAAACTTAGATGAATACTATGCATATTTTTCCCCTCCAAAATCAAAGTGCTCACGCTCTCCATCTATAGGTTGACAGTTCCCATTCCAAGAACTTTTAAGACTCCATCATTCCTCATTTTGACATATCCAAATCGCCAGGGGTGATCTAGGAGGCGTGAATAGAACTTCATTATCAACTACACAGTTAATCTCATGACTAACTAGGTTGATGGTGTCATCCTTCTACATCACAAAAAAATTCTCTGCAATGCTTTACGGGTCCTCCCCTAACATGTCTTCTTTTCATTCTTGCCTTCTTTGAGCTTCCAACAAAATTTCCTCTTATGGCCCTTTCTCGTCATAATGAAAGCATTCAGTATTGACATATCTTTTATCTAGCCCTTGTTCCGATCATGTAGCAACAGTCCCTGACTTCTGTTGCAACCTCACAGCTCAACAACAAACACAACCAAAGAAGAAGATGTACCTGGGTATTTTTTTCGCATTTCTTCGTTCAGAAGACTAAATTCATAAGCTCCATGAAAATGATTCCATTTGGCGTTGAATTGGATAGAGACGCCTGGAATGTCTCCCAAGAATCTAACAAAATTTCAAACAACCACAACCCTTGAACCTCATCCTTGAACTTTATGTTCATCCCCACAAGCTGGTTCAAATTTGTTCAGATAGCTTATCATGGGCTTGCCATTAAAATATTTGAGGCCCATCATTTGCTTTATCCAATTTCCTAACATACAGCTCATCTAGCTTTTTTCATAGCTCCTTTGCATTCTTTCTTTTCTAAAATTTTGTATGTTATCATCCACAGTGTCAAATGCAGTCGCACACTTGTTGGTTCAAATTTTGCTTCTAATCTCATGTTTGTGAAAATATGTAAATATAATTCATATTTCGTCTCACATGTTTACAACCGCCCAAATGTACCCATTTATAGTTTATGTCATGATGCATCTAATTGTGTGAATACGTGCGTCGTATTAATTGCCCCGAACTGTGTCTCGAGCCAACCTACAACCAACTATGTCGTTCATCTGGCCGCAAATCTGAACGCACTTGGGCACGAGCCATCTGCTCCGCCATTAATTTCAACACGTGGCACATCTAATATGGTTCGTCTGTGCACAGTTGAGTGCAAGTCAGATGCACCTTGGCATTATCCAATTGATCCGTCAATCAATGATCAAGCAGATGTGTTTGCATCTTGCGCCTAGGCACACCCACTTGTGTTTGGGCGCATGTCTTCGCCGTTAAAATAGAGCGCTTGACTCTTGAACACACTCAAGCGTTGAAGGCTCAAAAATTGCTGAAGTCCTTTTGCATCAAGGCGAGTCCTCTTGGTGCTTTTGGGCATGCTGCGAACAATGCCTGCTCCACTGGGTGTTTGGGCATGCCTAAGTACCCTCTCCTCAGGCCGGGTTGCATCGCCTACCTAGGCGCGCTAAAGTGTCAAGCCCAAGCGCATCTTGCACGCGCCTGGGTGCATCTAACACGCTCCTGGGTGCGCCAACAAATAAAGGGTAGGCTGGATCTAATATAAGGCGATGAAGACATACAATACCCACTAGACAAGAGCAAGGATCAAGTTTAAGATTTGTGTTGTGCTTCTTGTCAATTATTGGATCAATGTTGATCTTAAAAAGACCACACTAGTGGTTTCCCATGAACATTTCTGGCAAGTAATAGTTGTTAAGATAGCATTCTAAAGTCATCAAAGAGATTGAAGAGAGGGGAAGAAATGAAAAGAGAAGAGAAGAGAAGCGAAGGGAAAGGAAGAAATGAGGAAGATTTTTATCATTCTTTGGTGCCTTTTTTTTTCTACATGACATGCTCAAATTTAAAGATAAGAAAGAAGCTTAGAGAAAATTGAGTAAGAAATCTTCTATGTATTTGTAATTTTTCTTTGAGCTATAAACAAGTGCAAATAATTATGAAACTAAATTTCATTCATATCTTTGTAATTCCTTTTATTGCTTTCTACTTTATAATTTTATCCTTGGTAGGAAAACTAATGCGCCTATGCAAAGAGGGCCTACCAGTTGCCTTCCTCTCTTTTATTTAAGTTTACCTTGTGACCATGTGTCAAAACTTTAGAATATAATTCAGCTTTAAGGTGATGGCTTGAGGCTTAAGGTTTTTTTAAGTTTATACTTACAATTCAAAAGCTTCTGCTTTCCATTCACTTGAAAAGTTCAAATGTTAAGGCCACATTATCTATGAATAATAACCAATAGCCGCATCATATTCCTTCTAATTATTAAGCTATTTCTTAGTTAATCGTAAGAAACGGTGTGCTTTATCCTGAAAAAAATCCAAATTAGTTCAACTTTCCAATATTCTCTAATGATTTATCACTATACCAAACTTAAATGTTAAAATGCCATAAGATAAAAATAAATTATATAAATCCTTAACTAGTCAAATCAACAATCACATTTCTTATAGCCTTAGTAAAGACAGAGTTTACTACAATACCATAATAAATAACATGTATAAATTTAAGAACACGTGAATTTTCTTAATACTTGTAATGTCAAATAGCAGTATATTTCCTATATGTATTTAATGCTTTAAAATTTCTTAGGCGTAATTTAAAAGCTTAATTTTAGACAGAGAGAATGTAATAGAAAACAATGAAATGTAATATATAAAGCTCACACTTTGTGCTTTGAATCCTAGGAGCTAATGCTATGTCTTGCACACTTACTTCTTTAAGAAAATTTATGCAAGCATGTTTTACTGTACATGACATGAAAGAATTATGATATCCTAAATTCCAGATTAGGGGCTCCCCAAAGGATGCTTAATTTTTACATCACATGCACAAAATTCTGGTGTATTACTTTCATAGATTATACACAAAATGTATACCTTCATCTCAATATACTAGTTCATAAAAAAATGTGCCTTTTTACAAACGACCAAAACCATGGGCATGTGACTTCAACCTTTTTTAAGTCAAATATTCAACATGAAGAACATCAAAACCTTAGCAAGTTTAAAGTGTTAACGGTGCAAATGAATGGAAGTAGTCTTCCTTGTATTACATGTTCAACATTTTAGATATCACCAAATCAATACTAATGCAAAGGGCTTGCATTAAAAAAATATGCAAATACACCTTACCAGACCATGAATAAAAATGAATTCTCAGAAAAGCACTAACTAGTTGCACTAATATCACTCCACTTATGCGTCATAGCATAAACATAAGGGTATCAAAAATTCTCTTGTACATGGCCACATAATGGGTTCATGCGTGGCTATTAATTCAAGGTCGAAGCACATTTGTCAGTTCATTTAGCTGCATAAACACATACAAATTTCTCCTAATCTGCAACTTCGTAGTGTTATAATCACCTTAAAGAACGATTGGTGTAAGTTTGCAATCTGCGACAAAACAATTTATCAAACAATGAAAAAAAAAAAAAGCAGATAGCTCAAAGTAACATAGTTTCATCATCAATCACAAAGGTTTCATTCAGACAGTTCATAACGAACCAACAATTTTTTAACTCTCCTATGATGCCATTAAACAACCAAATTGTTCGTTTAGTCGACATTACCATTATTTGCAACAGAAACATGCGGAAAGACACTATCCGATGATATCACCTCACAGGAACTTCGTCGGCGGCCTGCCCCAGTCCTCATCTTGCATGTGCTTCGAAAAAGAAGCAGCATCTAGATTAGATTAGGGCTTTCCAAGCAATGTATGGAACGGGTTGGAAAAAATTATGAATTAGGGTTCCCAAAAAAACTTACAAATTCATTCACGATGCCCTTGTAAATGAGGATGGGCACGGCCACGCCGAAGAACCCAACGATTGCTAGGTTGCGACGAGTCCAGCGGAAGGTAAACTCGAGATTCTCCCTAGCATGATTCCAGTCCTCTATGTGTTTGTTCTTGTTCACTCCCATACCACCCGCCATCGTTATTCTCTAACTTGGAGATATGCTTTCGTAATCGCCGCCGACCTGCCGTCTACGCTCTATACTCTTCTACAGAGGCTCCAGTCGAATTTTAATGGCGGGGATCGTCGACATACTGTAGAACGTTTCGTTAAAAAATTCGATGAATAATTTATTGTAGCAAATATTAACTAATTAAAATTTTGAATGTGTTGTTATATATTATAAGTTCAATTTTCATCACTTACTTTAAAATTTTGAATTTGATGTTATATATTATAAGTTTAATTTTCATCGTAATCTCATCTTTTTCTAAGAAAATAAAAAATATTATTGAATTCCTCATGAAATGATTATTTAATAAAAGAAAATTATTTTTGTTTTCTTTACTTTAATTTCAAATTAGTTCCTAAACTTTTAGTTTTATCAAAAAAATTCATATAATTTATAAATATTTAATTTTAATTAATATAGTTTTTATTGAATTTTAGATTAATTCATTAATATTTTTAGTTAATAGAAAGCTTTTTCTTATAATTAATTTGAAATTCAATTGAAATTTTAAACTTAAAAAAATTATAAATAATAGTGACTTATTTAAAAAAAAGACTAAGAGAATATTTATCAAAAAATTATTGTCATTATATCATATCTTTTTAAAATATATATTATCTCAAATTTAAATTTGATTAAGTAAATTTAAAAACTTTATCCTTAGTGCTACACTTCTTTTTTGAATTGCTTAATGAAAATTTTATTAGCTTCCAAAACTTCTCATTTAATAATCTTTTTCTACAAGAAAATAAACATTCCACTAAAAGATCTTGTGTAAAATAATATCATTTCCTTTTACTTGAGATTTGACAATCGAACTAGGTAGTCATGGATGATGCCATTAAAGAAGAAGCTCCTATTCTTTTTTCTTCAAAGGATAATGTTGTAACGCACTGATATTAGATTAAACATTATAATCCAATATGGGGTGTTACGGTATTACTTAATACTGAATTAAAAACAACTAACTCACTAATAAATACTATATTTGATCAAGAATCTATGATGAGAAAAAAGTAAATACATATTTATGAAATCAGACAGCATTTATCATCCTAACTATCCAAATATATATAAAAGGAAATAGTCATTACAGGAAAAAAAAAATCTAGATTTATTTTAAGTTATACAGACTGAAATAAATATAATATCACTCATCGTATCAAGAAAATATAAAAAAAAAATTAGTCTTCAATGCTACTTCAATGGATTAAGATCTACCTCTAGTTCCAACTTCACTCCAAACTTTTAATCTACTGTATTTGATTTTTAATACGATATGATACAACCAATAAAAGAAAAAATTGTTAGACTTATAAAATTTAAGTATATTTTAAAATTGCTAATTTAATTTTAATCAAAGGAAATCACATTTCTAAAATATATATATGTTTAGCATGATATATGTTGATTAAATATAAAAGCAATGTAAGAAAATGTAATTGGTTAACTATAAAAAAGATACACTGGAGAGAAGTTGTAAGTAAAGCTAAGTAAAATATTGAAATAAAAACAAGTGAAGTAAATTTCAGTCTTAATAACTGAATAAATTATAAGATACAATCAATAAACTGTAAAAAGTAAAGGCATACACAATGAATAAGATTGTGTTATAATATAAATATTTATTTTATTTATCTTATTTTAATATGTTCTGCACGCACGTTATAGAACAAAGCAAGGAGTTAGGCACGTTTATCAAACTACATGTAGCGGGCTCTCCTGTATAACAAATACACTCTCCTTCTATATGTGGCCTTTTGATCTCTCTATAGCTTACCCTGGCTTAATGATGTCTATATAAACTGATCCACCTAGGGTGAAATCACTAATTTGAATTATTTGATATTTTATTTATTTATAATGTTTGAATGAAGGTTCAAGAATTTAGTCTCAATATGATACAATATTTAAGAATTTTCAAAGTTAATTGTAAATTATGTAATATTCATTATTATCTATTTTAGTTATCTACCTTAATAATTGGGGTAATTAAGTCCCCTCCAATTGGCTTTAGACATTCATTAAATGTCTTAGTCAATTATGATTAATGCATATATATAAAATATGGTTTTTAAATATTGATTTAAAAGTAGTATTATTTTAATGAGAACTTAAATTAACGTGTAATTTAGATTGTTATTTTATAATACATATCATAATATACAATATTCTAAGTTATTTTCTTAATCTCTATCCTTATATTAAAATATATGTTTACCATAAGTAGGTTACTAAAGGTTTTATTTCTAATTACATCTCAAAAGGGTTTCTAAGATTTAAGTTCCTCTGAGTGCTACAAGATCTTACTAAGGCATTTAAGAAATGGTGGCTTAGTAGCTTAAAATTATTGGGCTCTTTCCCTTCAAAACTCTAGATCCTATCCATGAGGTTCAATAATGGATTAGTCTAAATTAGGACAACTATTATATCACACTCACTAATGTTAATTTTTATTACTTATCAATCTAAGAAAAGGGAAATTCTAATCTAGATCCATCTGATTCTCTAAGGTTTCCCAAGAAAGATGTTAACCTAAAGAAACTTATGAATAGTTCATTAATGATATAAATTACTATCTGCTATATATACTATCATTATATCAATTTTCACTATAATTGATATAGCACATCCTAAGAATGTTATTAAAGACCCAATAATAAGAGCCATGGCTAAAGTTCAAGGGAAGAATTTGAAGGTGAGTATAATTACAATAGCCTAATCAAAAGCCCAATGAAGAGCCCAAATATTGAGCTTGCCATTTGTAATTTATTTTTATTAATAGTGTACTATTTTTTTTTTATTAAGGCACATGTTTGGCTAATCATGTCATGAGAAAAATATTTAATGTAAGTAGTTAGAGTTACTCCCTCACTAATTGCCAACTACCTATCTTTCCCTCCAAAATTTTCCTCCATATTTTTCTTTCAAAGCTTATAGGGAAAGAGACTTGTAGTGCTTATAAATATGAGCTGAAATGTAATGTAATAAAGTAATTTGAATGAAAAAAATTTTATGGTGAATAGCTCTCATATTGCTTGGTGCTTGGTGGTGTCAAGTCTATTGCCTATCTTTGATGAGTTAAGTTGTTATCTTATTTATATTTTATTTTCTAACTATACTTTTATTTTCATAACCTCAAACTATCCACACATCTTCTCTAGCATCTTAAGTATCCTTTAAAATTATTAAATCATTATATAATATCTCAAACACACTCCAAACTCCACGATAACCTCCACCACCAAATCTGAAATAGCTAGACCCAGTCTTCTTCCCTACCCCTCAACACCCATCTAAACACCATCAAACCTAGCCATCTACTTCAAATCCAAACTACACATCTTAGGATACCTAAATTTATTTATTCTTTCTCTTTAATCTACTAAAACCCCACCTACAAAAGGAATATTTTGAATCAGCCTAATTTAGGCTCAATTTGGACTAGTTTTGGCTTTCCTTTAGATGGTCCACTCTAAACCCATAATCAACCCATCACAAACTTTAGAAATCATTCTTAGACATTATCCTACCAATTCATGCAATATTTAAATACCTAATTTACAAAAAAAAAAAGGCAGCCCGCTAGCATCATATTTTGGTATCAAAGCGAGATTGGGAAACCTGGAAAAAAAAAAAAAAAAGCATTTTGGCATAAGGAATAAATTTTGGAGAAATATTCTCCATAAGCTTTTGTGTCATGCCAACAAGTGTAAGGTATTAATCCTTTTATTGACTTAATATTTTTTATATTAATTGATTAAAAATTTGTCATATTACTTACAAGTCTATAGTAGGTGCATGAACTTCAATTAGTGAGCACCATTAAATAGCCTAGCCAATATTCTTGTGTGAACATACTTTAAACATTTATTTGAGAGTGAAAACATAAAAAGTGAGTGTTCCACTTAATATTAAAACCCTTACCATGATGCGAACAAAAAAATTATTTGAACTTCTTTACTTTCTATATTTGATATTCGTGGTAGTATTAATTGCTTATTTTCCATCATTTAAATTAATTTGTAATTCTTAAGAAAATAAGGCTTTTAAATATAGAAAAAAGAAACTTTTATTTACATTAAACATGTATGCATAAGAATATACTTGTATAAAGCCTAGTGTATTACGAAATTAAAAAGAACTTTGTCAAAAGGGCATAAACATCTTATGGAGAGCTTGAGATGTAAGTGGCCAAGTGCCCCCTCCTCACTTAAAAGTTCTTTTAATTTACAATTCACATTGTTCTTATATTTATATTTTATATTTCACCTTCTCAAATTTAGCATTTTTTTCCTCATATTTTTTTATAAAAAAAATAGCACCAAAGTCAATTTCCCAAGACCAAATTAAGAACTTGACCAAGATAGTAGATTCCTTAGATCTTTGGATCCATGAACATGAAACGAAAGACTATGGAATTATTTGAGGAAAATAAAACTCAAATGCAAGAAATTAAAGATCAAATACAATTCATCTTAAGCCACTTGCAAAATAATAAAAATTATGCTTCACATCCGATCCATAATCTTAACACACCTATGGAAGATGATGGCTCATACATAGATGCAAGTGATTACCAACCCCATGTTCCACCACCTCCCCAACCTCATCTAAGACAACTAAACCTTAAGAATAGAGAAAGGAGATACAACCAACGAGTTGCTAATAATTTTAATGATCCCTCTATGAGAGTTAAAGTTTAAGCTCCTACTTATAATGGCACACATGATCCAAGCAAATTCTTAGATTTGTTAACCCAAATGGATAACTTCTTTGATTGGTATAGGATGGATGATTATCAATGAGTTTCTTTTACTAATATGAAATTGACTGTCATGCTAAGATTTATTGAATAAACACTTTAGCAAAAGAACAAATATTATGAAGGACAAATCTTACTTGGATAGAGATAAAAAAATGCTTATGTCAAAATATTGTCCTCGACATCATGATTAAAAGTTACATGGACAATTGCTGACTCTAAGGCAAGGCTCTCTTTATGTAACAGAATACTTAAATACTTTTGAATATTTAGTTTTTAGGACTAATTGTGGGGATAATGAATGGAAACTTGTTAATAAATTTATTATTGGGCTTAGAATGGAAATTAGAAATGAGATTGAACTTTTTGATCCCCAAACCTTAGAAGAAGCTTTTCATTATGCTCTACTTGTTGAATAACAAAAGAAGTTAACTTTTATAATCTGAACTAGATCTCAAGTCTTCTAATTCAAATCATAAGTCAACTACCCAACCCATTCCACCCTCTAGCTTAAACTATCCACCCAAAGAGGAAATCTCTAATAATATTAAATATATCATTTGCTTTAAATATCATAAGAGAGGTCACATGTAGAACCAATGCAAAGCATAAATCTTGTTGTTAGATGAAGTTCATAGCCCTATAAATGAAACCTTAGAAGAAGTTTAGGATGATACCCCATTATCAAATGAAGAATTTGTAGATGATTCTCAAAGTAATGTGATGAGATGCCTTACAATAGCTAAGAATGAAGAAGAAGATTGGAGGAGAAGGAATATTTTTAGCATGTATATTGTGTGCAATGAGTGAAGGTGTAGGTTAATTATTGATGGGGGTAGTATAATGAATGTTATCCCTATCAATACTTTATCAAAAGCAAATTTAAAAATTGAACCTCATCCCCAACCCTTTCATATTAGTTGGGTTAAATATACTTCACTTCCTATCATTAGTTGATGTTTAGTTCCTATCAAGATTAGTAGTTATAAGAATAAAATTTGGTGTGATGTGCTCCATATGGATATCCCTTATATTCTACTTGGGTGACCATGGCTTTATAATTTGAGTGTAATTCATTATGGTAGAGAGAACACATATGTTTTTAAACATAATAATAAAACCATCAAACTTTTGCCAGTCAGAGCACTAGAGAAGATATCGTCTATAGCACCACATAAACTAATATCTGATCTTCAACCAAAACCCATTATTAAGAAAAGAGTGAAACTTTAACTGATCGTGATAAGGGATCCTATGCATAATCATAGTTCTAACTTATTTAGTCATTCTTCTTCAATATTTGATGTAAGCTCAATGGGATTTGGACCTTAAGAAAAGAATTTTCTGATCTGACCAATGTTCACCTCTTACATATAAAAGAAGTTAACTTAAATATTAATAAGATTCTCATTCCTAAAGAGGTTTTGCCTCTCCTTGTATAAATATTATACAAGCGATCTTTCCTACATCATCTTCTCTTACTCGTAATTGATGATATCCAGACCTTAAGTCAATCTTAGAGAATATGACAGCTCCAGATAACTGGTCGAATAAATCATCAATTCTAGGTAATGTTGTAACAACCCAGGTTGTTACTTTGCTCAATTAAGACTAATCTAAGTCTTAATTAATGTTCTAAGTCACTAATTAAGTAATTTAGAACTCGCCTCTAAAACCTAGGTCAAAACCAGAAGTCAACAAAGTCAAATCTGAAATTCTGGAAAATCCCAAATTCTAGGAAATTGACTTTTTAATTAGACCTCAGATTGAAAATCTGACTTCACCATTGCATTCAGAACACCCAAATTAGCTAGGGGTGCAATTTTGAAGGTATTTGGAAGTCGTTGATTTTTCGTCAAATATTTTAATAATATTTAAATACCCTAAATAATCAAATAAATAAATACTCGTCGAAACAAAAATCCGAGTGCACCATTGTGTTCCTCACCCTTCAATTAGCTAAGGGTGATTTATTGAAAATTTTTGGAACTCATTTAATAGATTAAAATTGATTAATTAAAACTATGAAATTTAATTTAAATAATTATTTAATTATTTAAATTTAACGGCGCCGTTTACTTAACTTGACGCCGTCACCCTAAAATCTATTAGCGCCGTTAGATCTAGCGGATCTCTTGAACCGTCCGATCAAGAGATCGGACGATCAAGAGATCGTCTCCCTCGCGAGGCAAGGCAGCGCAGCGCGTGTCGCGAGGGGTGACGCGCGTCGCCTGCCTCGGTCACGTGGCTCAAGCCAGTCGATTCAGATGGCTAGAGCAGCCGAATCCGACCACTTTAGGGGTAGTTTAAGATCCCCTATCAATTCTTAGTCCCGGTTTGCTCATTTTAAGAAGTCGATCGTCGATCAAAGTCTCCTCTACAAAACCCTAAATCCACCTGCGTCCATTCTAAAGAAGGTACGAACCCTCTTTACTTCTTGAACTTCCATATATGCATCCTTTTGCATTAATTTTGCTATCCTATCCTTAATTGTGCGACGCAATCGATCGAATCGATCGATCGTATCGAAAAAACCTAACCCTAATTCGCTCGGGAAGCTGGCGGAGAAGGCGAAGCGTCCATCATCTGCAGCCGTTGGATGGAAGCGTAATCAGACCGTTAGAATTAAGATAGATTAAATCAGATCCATTCAATTTTGATCCGGTTCGATCCAGCTCGGCACATCTGGACCGGGCAGAACCGCGGCCCGTCCATTCACATTCGAGACGCTGACGAAGCAGCGCCGGTGGGGCTGGCTGCCTAGCTGGCATAGCGCGCAGCTCGCCGCGTGGCTCTCACCCTGCGCATTTGCAGTGGCGGGACCCACTGGTCTCATCGCGCTGCGCTGTGGGGCCCGCCGCTCTCTGCCCAGCCTGTGGGGTCGCGCCACGTGGCCTGGTCGTGCTGACCGTCTGGCATGTGGGGCCCGCCGCTTTCTGCTCAGCCAGTGAAATCGCGCCACGTGTACCTGCAGTTATATAAATATAAACGTTATATATATATAGCAATTAATTAATAAATGAAGTTATATATTAATAATAAAAGCAGATTTATTAAAATTAATTAAACAGAATTAATTAATTAGTTAAATTCAAATCTTTAAACATTAATAACTCCTAAAATACACATCCAAATTATGCAAATAAATATACCAAATTAATCAAAAAAATATAAGGAATTTATTGATGCCATAATTTTCTGTAGGATCAATATTTTGCAAAGTGATTATTTAGGGTTTAATTTAAGTTAAATTAAATGTTGCAAAACTTAATTAGCCCATAGCTTTGCACCCAATGATCCAAACATATTGAATATGGGTCTTAAAGTGATCAGAAAACCCTAAGGATTAATTTGATAGTGTTTATTTTGCTGTTTGGATTAGTAATTGCTTAATGACATTTAGGACCTAACCCTAATTAGGTTAATTAACCCTAGAACTTCAATTGACCATAACTTGGTCAATTGAGCTCCAAATTTGATGATCCAAAGTTCCATTTAGATTAGAAAAACCTAATTAACAGTAATCTATAAAAATATTTAGGATCTAACGGTTAGATTTACTAATCATCCCTTAATTACTCTAAATCTTGATTAGTGAATATTAGCCAAATTAATAATCCAAATTGAGTAATTTAAGTTTCAGAGGACTCATAGAACTATTTAGAATCAATCTATAAGGTTGGAATAGTATTTGAGTGATTAATTTTGTTAATCACTCACAAATTACTCTTGACCCTAATTAGGTCTTAACTTAGTCAAATTAGGTCCAAATTGAGCCTACCACATGTCATTATGATCAGTGGACTATTTGTAAACCATAGCCATTGATTTTGCTAAAATTGGACAATAATTGGCAAAGTTAGGTTTTTAACTCATAATTAAGAATCCCTTAATTAACTTTAAACCCTAGATCTTATATTAGCCATAACTTGGCCAATACTTATCAGAATTCAGCAAACTTAGGTTCTATGGAAAGCTTAGGCAGTAAAGAGCAATAATCTGAAAGAAAATTTAACTTTTACTTAGTTAAATTACTAAATTACCCTTATGAGTCAAATTCACTAATTTGATCTCATATGGCTTAATAATCACCCAAAATTAATTTAGTCTAATCTTACATTAGACAGTAAGAATCACTTTCCAAAAGAAAATTTTAGAATTTAAGCCCTAGATTAAAATTTAATCTTTGAACCCTTAAGTGGGGGGGGGGGTAAAATGGTCATTTTTCCCAAATTTAGGGTTTAGCCTTTAAAAGCCCTAAATTCAATTTCTAACCACTAAAATCAGTAAATAGAATGATTTAGAACTGAAATTAATCAAATTCAAGTCTAAATAAGATTTTGATTAAAATCTCAAAATATGCTCTTTAAGAAAATTCCTAAGTAAATTATGAGTGTTTATCTTTCCTTAATCATTCTTAGACCCATCCTTAGGTCTTATAATATTAGTTAGGATGTGTGTCTTGAGAGATACTCTTAGTAATTAAGAGCCTTATTTCCTAAGATTAGGAATAGATCTTAAGTTAGAATTCATCTATTGAGTAAATTGGGTAACTCAATTAGATGAAACTTTGAGTTTACTAGTTTCTAGATTTTCTTAGTTTATTAAATAATTATTTGATCTTTAAACTTTAGAACTAAGAATAGAGATCCATCCTAATGAAATTGATTTATCATTAGGATTTGCCTTAACCTAATCTGTGAGATTTGGGTTCTAAACCTTAGACCCTTAGATTATACCTATAGATTAAGTGGTTAGACCCCATCATCTGGAGTCTAATTCTTAATCTTTTCATCTTGATTTGGCTAATCAAGATGTGGTTGGGATAAATTAATTTACAAAACTAGGTCGATGATTTATTCATTTTAACCAAATAGTCATCTTTTGATTAAATTATAATTAGAACTTGGCCAGTCCTAATTATCTTCAACAAGTAGGATTCGTGATTCTAAGTTACAGAATGTGTAAGAATTTATAATTCTGAAACTTATGTAACTTAGAGTAGATAGAACGAATAAAGTAGATAACAAAGGATATCACCTGTGTTTTAGATAGAGTTTCTTGCACTTTGATTTTGATGCTTCGCATTCCTTGATTTTGAGCCTTATACCTTGAACATGTATTATGTACATAAGATATTTTGATAAATATCTTATGTTAATTTGGAACATTATTTATAAGCAGCATTATGTTCGTTTCACAAGTGGTATGTAAGGTGTAGCTTGATTAGTATACCTCTTCGATCAACCCGTTCGGGGTCGGCAACCTTTCGAGGGTTTAATGTCCGACAGTCTATTGGCCATGCCTAGTCCGAGTGATAGAATGGATAGACTCTTGCCCTACTGACTACAGAGTCAGGATTCTGATATGGATATACTAACTCAAGTACACTTACATTCAGTTCTGTCTTATCTCATCAGGCTAAGAGTTTCAGTGATGTTCAGTTTAGAGTTTCTTAGCTCATCAGGCTAAGATTTGCTGTATATGTGTTCAGTTTGGGTGACTTAGATAGTCACTGCAGTTTCAGTTTACAGATAGTGTTTTACTAGCATATTCTACATTTCAGCACTGTCCTACTTTCAGTTTTCTGCACATGTTATATATATAGGATGCTAATTTTACTTACTATTTTCTTATGCTCACATATTATGTTAGTGTTTTCAGTTTTATACTGTTCAAATTATGTATGTCACCTAGCATAATTTGTTTGATCATAAGCATGTTTTAGGTTGTACTTTTCTTATAGTTTTACTTTTCTTTTACTTACCTGTCTTTGTTGCAGTTGCTTGGAGGAGGTATGTATTACTTCCTAGTTGTTTTAGTTATAAACTGTTTGTTTATAACTTATTACTGTTCTTTTGTACGCTTTTTTCTGCACCTATTTTGCTCAGTTCTATTTTTATGGTGATATTCAGTTAACTTAAATAAACTTTTACCCTAAAATGTACTTAGACATATTGTCTAACCAGTTTTTCTTTTGTTGGCTGGGGCCCTACCATTATGAAACTGATAATGGTAGGATCTGAGTTTGTTGGAGCAGTAGATCAAGTGGAGAGCTTACCATTGGAGGAGGAGCCCGTTCTTGAAGATCTGTAGCCTTAGTTTTCTGTTTTTCAGTGAGATTGAGAGTTTCTTTCAGTCCTTTTTAAACTTATTAAATGTTGTAATAATACAGGTTTATATTTCTCTTTCAGTACTTTACTTATTCTGTATTGTTGTATTTATACTGTATTAGATGGATGTTATGTTTTATGCTTCCGCACTCTGAGTTCATGTATGATCATTTAGTGATAGTATTTTTGGGATGAATGGCAAAGCCCTTAGTTAAATTGGATTAGAATGTGTGTCTAATCCAATCTTAAGTGGGGACCTTGTCATTTGGTGACCCGTCCACCGTAATCATGTTAACTTAAGGGTTAACAGGACCACGATGGGGAAGGGCCGCCACAAATATGTACTTATTCCTTATGGTGACTTTATTTAGCTCACGATAATCTATCCACATTCGCATAGACCCATCTTTTTTCCTTACAAACAGAACAGGTGCTCCCCAAAGAGACATACTTGGCCTAATGAAGCCTTTATTCAAGAGCTCATGCAGCTGTTCATTAAGTTCTTGAAAATTTTTAGGTGCCATTCTGTATGGTGCTTTAGATATAGGCTGGGTACCCGGAACTAGTTCAATAGTAAACTTGACTTCTCTGGAAGGAGGTACACCAGGTAGATCTTCTGGGAATATGTCGGCAAATTCTTTAACTACTTTATAACCAGAGAGAGAGATACTTTCCTTTGCTTTACCCATCATAGTGACTAGATAAGCATCACAACCCTTACTGATCAATTTCTCGGCTTCGATAGCGTTTATTAACGATAACTGTGTACTAGTCTTTCCTATAAATTTCTCATACTTGCTCTGGGAATGAAGAGTGACTTTCTTTTTCAAATAATTTATCACGATATTATTGTCACTGAGCCAGTTCATTCCAAGGACGATATCAAAGTTTGCTAACGACAGGATGATCAATTTGGAGTTAAACTCCTGGTCATTTAATAGAATTTTGATGTTACAAAACTTATTGGCACTCAGTTGGGCTCTAGATGGAAGTTCAATGCTTAAGAATTTGCTAAGTTGTACAGTTGTGGTTTAAGGATGTTGGCAAATTGTTCAGAAATAAACAAATGACTAGCACCAGTGTCAAACAATACATTGCAAGGCTAGTCATTATAGTAAAGTGTGCCTAATTTATTCACACGAATCGCATTAACAAATTGCAATAATACAGGAATGCAATTAACAAAAGAGAAGTTCAGAAATGCGTACCTAAAACCACATTATTGTCCTCCGTGGCTTCGAGTGGTGTTAAAGCATAGACTCGTGCAGGACCGGCGGGACGGTTGTTTGCCTGCCTCCTGGGGGGTCATTTTGGGACTTAGGAGCAGATGGCTGCGTTGGAGCAGCTTCAGGTGCAGGGGCTAGCATTATGGACAAATTTGGCTCTCTCCTGTTTAGTGGAGTAGCCCTGAACACCTTGTTCTACTAATATGGTTTCATTGGAATTCCATCCACTATTTTGTATGAGCACAGTGGTAGAACCTATGGCCTATTCGTCCATAATTGTAGCACTTATGGCCAAAGTGATAGCACTTGTCATATGGATGAGGCCTATTACAGCCTTGAATGGGTTCAGTAGTTGGTGCAGCTTCCAGCTGATAAACTTTTGCAGAATTAGGCATGTGCCTCTTGAAGGTTTCATGCAAGTTAGAAGTTGGTTGCGCCCTCCACTTGAGATCCTTTTCTGATTGATGATGCTCAATCACTTTAGCTGTCTCCACTAGCTCAAAGAAGCTAGTTAGGCGGAGTGGAACGATCTGATCTTTCAATGAATCTCGGAGTCCACTGAGAAAGAGGTGGCACTTAGCCGGTTTAGAATGAGTCACTTCTGGAGCAAAGCAAATCAACCTACGAAAATCCCTTTCGTAGTCAGCAACGGAACGACTCCCTTGAGTCAATCTTATAATTGTGTCTACGATGATGTTTTGTGCAAACGGGGGAATGAATTCAATCTTGAATGCTTCAATGAACTCGTCCCAAGGGATGTCCTCCAACTCATAATCGACGAACTTGGTATTCCTGACCTCCTCCCACCAATACTCTGCCTCCGCATGAAATAGGTGTGTAGTGAGACGGACAACTTCAGAGTTTGGGATTTTTAAACTAATAAGATCATTTTCTACTGCTTTCAGCCAGTCGACAGTGTCCATCGGCAATAGGTTTCCACCGATGGTGGAAGGCCTCAGTCTTAAGAAATGGTGGAGAAGACTATTTATCAAGTGATGGGAAAGGAATTTATATTGCAGAATAGGGACAGCAACAGTGGCTGGAACAGAACGACCACTCAGCATCCTCTGCATGACGATCGCTTGTTGGGCTTAGTTTTCCAGCAAGGTTGCTACCATTGCCCGCAGATGAGCCACTTCATCGGTATAACTACTGGATGCAACAATAGTCTTGATAGGAGTGACAGTAGGTGGTGATCCATGATTCATTTTATTTAAACAATACAAACCATGTCTTAGAATTTTCTTAAATGAAGACAGACGACCAAAAATTTTCATTACTTGCTGAAATAAGGGACTACGTAAGATTTAGAAAATGCCAAAAAGCATAACTCTACTAGAATCATGTAAGTCAAAGATGACAATTATTCTAACTAATACTCAGATATCCTTAATATACTCAGCCCTAAAGGCTACACAAAAGTCCTCAAAAGTCACTTCCTGACGCTTCCTCTTACGCTTCCTTTGGAGCTTTGCAATGGTGTCCTACCACCAGACTCCTGCGTAATCCAGCATTAGATCCGTCATAATGTCCACGTAGAGTGACTCGGGACACTCTATATGTATTAAGATTGACTCTACTCAGCTTAACCATTCCTTTGCGTATATAGGAAAGTCAAGCCCTTAGTACACTACTTGATGTAGAAGTTTGTCCAAGACTAAGGTTCCTCTTGTTGAGACTCCTTCAATCTGTCAGTTACTCTCTTGTCTCCATTTGAAACTATAGCTCCAAGCCAACTTGAAGGTGTGCAAATAATAGTCCACGTCAGACTCTCAAGAATTCATTTGACTATAAGAGGAGAAGTTACTAAATTTTGTTAAACTAGAGATACTGAGATTTTTAAGGTATGAGTATTTTCATTCTACAAGTGTTCAAAGAGTTACTGATACTATGTTATGGATGTTACGTATTGATGTTTGCACCTCAGAAAAATGATCTATTAGGTAGAAAGGAATCATAGATTCCATTCTGACACCTTATGGTGTTCTCTGATACCAACTGTGGGGCCCCGTACTTTCCCACAGTTAAGCTAATACTAATATTAGCATAACTGCGAGGAATACAATACTCCACTGTGGTGGCAAATCCCCAACTCAAGTAGAGTCAGGTAGGACTCAACTCGCCTTAAGCGAAGGACTTGTCACCCTGTAGGAGAACTGTGAACATACATCAATACAAATCAAAGTGGCGGAAGCAAGAAACAGAATAATATAACATTCACAGGCATAACATAGTATATGAGAGTAAAAGAAACAGTAACTCAGATCAAATGCAGAAAAGTAAATACATCCAGAATTTAATTACAAACTGAATTTAATAGAAATAAAGATCTCTCAATCTCACTACAAAAATAGAAAATCTATCTAAGCAACAGTAGGAAGATCCTCCTCCTGCACCGGCTCCGATCCTGCAGCACTGATGACGAACAACTCTGAATCTGATATTTGTCGGTATCACAAATGTCCGAGCCCCAGCCAATAAAAAAAAAGTAACAGTTATACAATTGTCTAAGTACATTTTAGGCTATTTAAGTGAACTGAGTATTTAAGATATCACATTTAAAGGTTTTTAAACATATAAGCATTATAAAGGTGCAACAAGCTACAAGATCGGGGTAGCTATAAACTAATCATTTATAGCTAATCAACAGGTATGTAAGATAATATACAAAAACATCAACTAAATATGGTGAGAAGCAAAAGTATCTGCAATTACTGAAATAAATCTTATCCTAATATGCTTATGATCATATGAAAACATGCTGAGTGTATAAAGAACACAAGTGCTAAAATAGACATACAATTCTAGCATCCTAAACATACTAATATTTTAGTAGTAATTAATGAGAGCATATATACAAGCATGCAGATTGACATAAAAAGGCCACTAAGACATGTGACAAAAGTATTAAATATATTCATGAGCAAAAGTAAAACCATTGAGACATGTGGCAAAGCAAATCAAGCACTAAAAGAAAGGCCACTGAAGCATGTGGCAAAGCAAAATAAACACTGATAATTGAGCTAAAGTAACAGTAATCCTAAGATATAGTGCTGCCATAACAGAACAGGCCACACAGGACCTCTGGATTGAAAGTTCAGCATGTATCCATCTTAGGCATCCGCAGAGCAAGGTCCGAGTTGAACTTATAGAATAAGACATGTATCCATCCTAGACATCCATTGAGCTAAGTATGAGTCTATTCCATACCAAAACTAAAATTGAAGAGGCAGACTATACTAGGACATACTCTGCTAATTGAAAGCATTGAAAGAACTGAATGAATGCTATGCTTTTCAAATACTAACTTAGAATGTATCATCCATATCCTAGGCTTACCTATTATGCTCAAGGAACAAGGCTCAATATTTAAGGTGTGCGATGCAATCAAGTCAAGTAAGCAAGAGACTCAATCTAGACTTATGTGATATCTGTTGTTGTCTACTTTATCCAAATCTAACTATTCTGAGAAGATACAAGTTTGGATCTCTAATATCCATCTATCAAGTAAGATCTCAAATTTACAACCTTAATGTTAACATTAGAACTTAACAAAAAGTTCTAATTCATAATCATATGATGACTAGAAACATTTAAAGTAATTGAATCAATAACTTAAATTTTATTATTTTTCTCTCTTAACCTAAATCTTGATTAAGTGAATCAAGATTAAGGATCTAGATTCAAACCCCACTTGGTGTTCAAATCCTGAATCTAAGGTAGTATCCTTAGTAAGGATCTAGGGTTCACACTTTAAAACCCAAATTAAAGAAAAGAAATCTTATAAGCTGAAGAATTTAAAAACTATGATTTTAATGAAAGGTTACTATACTGATTATAAGATAAAATAATCAATAAGAACTAATAATCTACGATCTATATTTAATCTTTTAGGATAATTACATTATCCTATGGATTGAACCAATCCTACACCCACATGGAAGGCTGCAAAAGAATTAAACAATGAATCACTTAAGGAATTCTAAATGGAGGTAGTCTAATTCAATTAGAAGATCTAAAGTCTAAAATCTAAGATCTGATATTTGATCGCTTTAGACTAAGATTTAGACTTAGGATTCTTACAAGAGTGTTTCCTTTAGAATTCAAGCTCAAGGATCAACTTAATTAAGCTATTAGTTAAGGATCTAGTACTTTGGCGTAGTTAAACTTAGATTTTAAGACAAGGTGATTTTCTCATAAACACTTAAAGTCTTAAGGTTTTAATAAGACTATCTTAAGATTTCTTCACTTAATATTAATATCATTAACATGAACCTTCAGTTAGGTGCTAATAATCTAACTAGAGATATCTTACTGAATTTTCAAGGTTTAAGGGGTGCTTAAACATAATTTGGTCAAAATAACCAAAATACCCCTCTTAAGGCTAAGAATGGGATTTTAGGATTTAATTATCCAAATTGATTTAAATCTGTTTTACTGAGTTCCATGGTGGATAATGAAGTAGGAAATATACTTATCTTAGGTTTTAATAACCTAATTAGCTTAATTAGCCTTAAGCACATTAAGAGGCCAATTAAGGTGGTTAGTGAAATTAGGGCATCCTAGGGTGATCCAATTGCGTTTGTAGACTTTTATCTTTAATAAGGCATTAGGAACTTAGTTCACCAAAATCAAAGGATTAATCATGGTTTAATTCACTAATCCCTAATTAGGGTAATTAAGAGATGATTAATGAAATTAAAGTTCCAAATTTACTTTTAATGGTCTGCATAGGTCCTTTTAGGTCTCATGAATAATCAAAGCCCTTAATCAATGTGTTTGGGTATTTATTGAATTTAATATGATTTAAATAAAAATAGAAAAAGATTGGTGAATTATTTAAAATCTAATCATTGGATCTGTGATTATATTTTATATTCAGGTTCTTTGCATTTTTCTGATTAAAATGGTAAATCATTTGGATGAGTATAAATAAAGTTATTTAAATAATTTAATATGTATTTTTATTTAAATAGAAATCCTAGGGATGCATTTATTAAATTATTTAACAGAGTAAATTTAAATCTAAAATTAATAATAATAGCCGCAGCCCAAAATCGAGAAGGCGCGGGTCGGGGTCGGCTAGACCCGAAGCGCCAGTCATCTCCTTCCTCGCGACTATGCCCAATACTCATTCGATTAGGGTTAGGTTCAGATGAGAAATTATCCGTGCACACTCCACGCTAGGCCCCGAACTCAATGGCTACACCACTAGGAGACTCAGATGCGTCGATTGAGGTAAGAACCCCCATCTGGGTCACTCTAGAGGGATGGGGTGCTACTCGATCGAAATGTACTGAGGGGAGGAACTTAGGGTTCCCCGTGAACGAGTAATTCTCCCCACAGGAGCCACCAAACTGACGAGGCTCGATCCCTACACCATCAATGAGGTGAGGCAAGTCGAACCCCCAAGGTTTCACAGCTTGGGGTGCAGCCAAATGCTAGGTCCTTACTCGGACTTAGCCTCGGCTCAGCTGCTAGCTCAATCAATCGATACGATTGATCTGAGCTAGCTCAATCCCTGGAAACAATGACTACAAGTTTCCTAAGTGGCTAAGGTAATCTAGGCGACATCCAGAGGCTTATTCAGAAGCTTAAATGGAAAACTAAACTCTCTGAGTTCAGTGGGAGAAGCTGTACCTGAAGACGGGTTTGCAGGCACGATCGAGGGGAGTTGAGATGAGTTGGAGCTTCCATAAGATCTTAACAACCTAGCAGGGGGTCTGAACACCAAACACACACCCTCTATCAGCAGTTCGAAGCTTCAGGAATGCCCGAAAATTGCCGAGAGGACGGGGGCTCTAGAGGACTTCAGCTGGGGAATTGATGGTTCACAGTGAGCAAAGGGACTCACTGTGAGATCCTGGGGGTATTTATAGGAAAAAGGAGGCTTTGGGGGTGGTTTCCAAAGCTCGAGAATGGAGGAAGGCTCGGGCCAAAAGGGAAGGTTCAGGCCGACGGCTAGGGGCAATTCAGGGAGATTGCCACCAGCAGGATGTCGCGCTGAGGGCAGAAGGGGAAATTCGGGCTTTTCCCGTACTGCCACAGGGCTGGGAGGATCCTGGCTATCGGGGGGACCAGACGCAGACGGGGCGAGATGAGGGAGATGATCCACAGTGCTCGAGATCGTGTCCACCGTCTGATGGATCGACCGTTGGTCTCGGATGGCTCTGATGCATTACTTAAGCGGGATGGATCATAGACATTAGATGCGCGTGATGGATCCGACACTTAGGATCTATTCTTAACACGGAGGAGATCCCGCCATTAGATGGAGTGCGCTGAGATGCGTGCTAACCCATTGAATGGCTTAATCATATGTGCCATTGTCGGGACCCCGCAGCAGATCTGCCGCGGTCCCGACAGTAAATCCCGCCCTTTTAATTTTAATTAATAATTAAATTTAATAAATAAAATCAATATGATAATATATAATTATTCTAATTAAATTCTAAATCCAATTTAGGCTTAAATGTGCTCCAAAAATTCTCAAAAATTCACCCTTAGCTAATTAGGGCATGAGGAATTCAAAAATGATATCAGATTTTAATTTAGAGATCAATTTAATTTAGGTATTTTCCAGGGCTTGATATAGAGCTTTGCTAGCTTCTCTACTGAGTCAGTCTGATGGATAGGAAGAAAGTGCGCTGATTTGGTTAAGCGGTCTACTATAAAATAGATTGCATCGGCACCAAATTTAGCACAAGGCAATCCCATAACAAAATCCGTAGATATATCGAATCATTTCCATTCCGGAATTTATAATGGGTGTAGAAGACCACCAGGTCTTTGGTGCTCGGCATTTACCAAATTATAGGCATGACACTTGGCCACAAAATTGGCCACATCCTTTTTCATACCGGGACACCAAAATGATTGCTTTAGATCCTGGTACATCTTAGTATTGCCTGGGTGAATATGATACCCAAAATTATGGCCTTCAATTAACACTTCACGATGCATGGACTTAAGAATCCACAAATGATTACCTTGAAAAATTATGCTGTTCTGCAACTGCATATCATGACGAAGACCACCTTCAATATCTGCTTTGAACTTTAGATAATCATCATCTTTGGTCTACGAGATAGAGACATCTCTATGGAAGGTAGGTTCCACATTGATATTTACCAGAAGCGAACTTAGCATATCGCCACAGACAGGAGAAATTTCAAGCTTACAAAATTCTTGTGCTAAAGAACTGGAGGCGATCATGGATGATAAGGTAGTACGACGACTAAGAGCATCAGCCACTACATTTGCCTTTCTTGGATGATACTGGATACTAAGGTCATAATCACTGATGAGTTCTAACCATCTTCTTTGATGACAATTCAGTTCTCTTTGAGTGAAGATATACTTCAAGCTTTGATGATCAGTGAAAATCAAACTCTGCACTCCATATAAATAGTGACGCCATATTTTCAAAGAAAAAATTACAGCAGCAAGTTCGAGATCATGAACTGGATAATTTCTTTCATGTGGTCTTAACTGACGGGAGGTGTAAGTGATTACCTTACCATCTTGCATTAATACACAACCTAGAAAAATTCTAGAGGCATCGGTGTATACCTAATAGTCCAAGCCTTCTTTGGGCAGGACGAGAACTGGAGTGGTAGATAGTGCATCCTTCAGGGTTTGAAATGCTTCCTTGCATTTAGTACTCCAAATGAACAAAATGGCTTTCTGGGTTAACTTAGTCAAAGGCAAAGCGATCGGGGAAAGGTCTTTAACAAATTTTCTGTAATATCCAATGAACCCAAGAAACTTCTCATATTGGTGACTGACTTAGGCTGAACCCAGTCCTGAATAGCTCTCACTTTACTTTGATCTACATGAATACCCTGGGCTTCAACTACATGTCCCAAGAACGCAATGGACTTAAGCCAAAACTCACACTTGGAGAACTTGGCATACAACTGATGATCACGCAGAGTTTCTAACACTAGCCTTAAGTGTTCTTCATGATATTTTAAGGTTTTAGAATAAATGGGAATATCATCGATAAAGACGATTACGAACTTATCTAAGTATGGTTTCAAAACTCACTGCATCAAATCCATGAAGATTGATGGCGCGTTACTGAGTCCAAAAGACATCACTATGAATTTAAAAAGACCATAATGAGTACGGAAAGCGGTCTTTCCTACATCATCTTCTCTTACTTGCAATTGATGATATCCAGACCTTAAGTCAATCTTAGAGAATATGACAGCTCCAGATAACTGGTCGAATAAATCATCAATTCTAAGTAATGGGTACTTATTCATTATGGTGACTTTATTTAGTTCATGATAATCTATGCACATTCGCATAGATCTATCTTTTTTCTTTACAAATAGAACAAGTGCTCCCCAAGGAGACATACTTGGCCTAATGAAGCCTTTATTCAAGAGCTCCTGCAGCTATTCGTTAAGTTCTTGTAATTCTTTAGGTGCCATTGTGTATGGTGCTTTAGATATATGCTGGGTACCCGGAACTAGTTCAATAGAGAACTTGACTTCTCTAGAAGGAGGTACACCAGGCAGATTTTTTGGGAATATGTCGGTGAATTCTTTAACTACTTTACAACCAGAGAGAGAGATACTTTCCTTTGCTTTACCCATCATAGTGACTAGATAAGCATCTCAACCCTTACTGATAAATTTCTCGGCTTTGATAGTATTTATTAACGATAACCGTGTACTAGTCTTTTCTATAAAAGTCTCAGACTTGCCCTGGGAATGAAGAGTGAGTTTCTTTTTCAAATAATTTATCATGGTGTTATTGTCACTGAGCCAGTTCATTCCAAGGATGATATCAAAGTTTGTTAATGGCAGGATGATCAATTTGGAGTTAAACTCCTGACCATTTAATGGAATTTTGATGTTATAATACTTATTGGCACTCATTTGGGATCTAGATGGAATTCCAACGCTTAAGGATTTTGCTAAGTTGTACATTTGTGGTTTAAGGATGTTGGCAAATTGTTTAGAAATAAACGAATGACTAGCACCAGTGTCAAACAATACATTGCAAGGTTGGTCATTAAAGTAAATTGTGTCTAATTTATTCACACAAATTACATTAACAAATTGCAATAATACAGGAATGCAATTAACAAAAGAGAAGTTCAAAAATGCGTACCTGAAACCACATTATTATCCTCCGTAGCTTCGAGAGGTGTTAAAACATAGACTCGCTCAGGATTGGAAGGGCGGTTATTTCCCTGCCTCCTGGGGTCATTTTGGGACTTAGGAGCAGATGGCTGTGCTGGAGCATCTTCAGGTGTAGGGGCTGGCATTATGGCCAAATTTGGCTCTCTCATGTTTAGTGGAGTAGCCCTGAACACCTGGTTCTTTTGATATGGTTTCATTGGAACTCCATCCACTATTTCTGTATGAGCACAGTGGTAGAAGTGATAGTACTTGCCATATAGATGAGGCCTATTACAGCCTTGAATGGGTTCAGTAGTTGGTGCAGCTTTCAGTTGATAGACTTTTGCAGAATTAGGCATGTGCCTCTTGAAGGTTTCATGCAGGTTAGAAGTTGGTTGCGCCCTCCACTTGAGATCCTTTTCGGATTGATGATGCTCAATCACTTTAGCTGTCTCCACTAGCTCAAAGAAGCTAGTTAGGCGAATTTGAATGATCTGATCCTTCAATGAATCTCGGAGTCCACAGAGAAAGCGGTGGCACTTAGCCGATTCAGAATGAGTCACTTCTGAAGCAAAGTGAATCAACCTACACAATTCCCTTTCGTAGTCACCAATGGAATGACTCCCTTGAGTCAATATTATAATGGTGAATGCGATAATGTTTTGTGCAGACGAGGGAATGAATTCAGTCTTGAATGCTTCAATGAACTCGTCCCAAGGGATGTCCTCCAACTCATAATAGACGAACTTGGTATTCCTAACCTCCTCCCACCAATACTCTACCTCCGCATGAAACAGGTGTGTAGTGAGACGGACGGCTTCAGAGTTTGGGATTTTTAAACTAATAAGATCATTTTCTACTGCTTTCAGCCAGTCGGCTGTGTCCATCGGCGATAGATTTCCATCGAAGGTGGAAGGCCTCAGTCTTAAGAAATTGTGGAGAAGAGTATCCATCGAGTGATGGGAAGGGAATGTATGTTGCAGAACATGGATAGCAGGGACAGCAACAACGGCTGGAATGGAACGATCACTCAGCATCCTCTGCATGACGATCTCTTATTGGGCTTGGTTTTCCAGCAAGGTTGCTACCATTGACTGTAGATGAGCCACTTCATCAGTAGAACTACTGGATGTGATAGTAGTCTTGCTAGAAGTGACAGCAAGTGGTGATCCATGATTCATTCTATTTAAACAATACAAACCATGTCTTAGAATTTTCTTAAAAGATCCTGATGCTTCCTCTTACGCTTCCTTTCGAGCTTTGCAATGGTGTCGTACCACAAAACTCCTAAGTAATCAGTATTAGATCCATCACAATGTCCACGTAGAGTGACTCGGGACACTCTATATGTATCAAGATTGACTCTACTCAACTTAACCACTCCTTTGCGTATATAGGAAAGTTAAGCTCTCGGTACACTGCTTGATGTAGAAGTTTGTCCAAGACTAGGGTTCCTCTTGTTGAGACTCCTTCAATCATCCAATTACTCTATTATACTATCTTGTCTCCATTTGAAACTATAGCTCCAAGCCAACTTGAAGGTGTGCAAATAATAGTCCACGTCAGACTCTCCAGAATTCATTTGACTATAAGAGGAGAAGTTACTAAATTTTGTAAAACTAGAGATAATGAGATTTTCAATGTATGAGTATTTTCATTCTACAATTGTTCAAGGAGTTACTGATACTATGTTATGGATGTTACATATTGATGTTTGCATCTTAGAAGAATGGTCAATTAGGTAGAAAGGAATCATAGATTCCATTCTGACACCTTATGGTGTTCTCTGATACCAACTGTGGGGCCCCGTACTTTCCCGCGGCTAAGCTAATACTGATATTAGCATAACTGCGAGGAATACGGTGCTCCACTGTGGTGGCAAATCCCCAACTCAAGTAGAGTCAGGTAGGACCCAACTCGCCTTAAGCCAAGGACTTGTCACCTTGTAGGAGAACTGTGAATATACATCAATACAAATTAAAGTGGTAGAAGCAAGAAACAGAATAATATAACATCCACAGGCATAACATAGTATATGAGAGTAAAAGAAACAGTAACTCGGATCAAATGCAGAAAAGTAAATACATCCAGAATTTAATTATAACAAACTGAATTTAGTAGAAATAAAGATCTCTCCATCTCACTGCAAAAAGAGAAAATCTATCTAAGCAACCGTAGGAAGATCTTCCTCCTGCACCGGCTCCGATTCTGCAGCACTGCCGACGAACAACTCTAAATCTGACATTTGTCGGTGTCACAAATGCCAGGGCACTAGCCAACAAAAAAAAGGTTACAGTTAGACAATTATCTATGTATATTTTAGGCTATTTAAGTGAACTGAGTATTTAAGATATCACATTTAAAGGTTTTTAAATATACAAGCATTATAAAGGTGCAACAAGCTACAATAATGGGGTGGCTATAAACTAATCATTTATAGCTAATCAACATGTATGCAAATTAACATACAAAAACATCAACTAAATATGGTGAGACTAAAAGCAATAATAACTACAACTACTGAAATAAATCTGATCCTAACATGCTTATGATCATATGGAGATATGCTGAGTGTATAAAGAACATAAGTGCTGAAATAGACATACAATTCTAGCATCCTAAACATACTAATATTTTAGTAGTAATCAATGAGAGCATATATACAAGCATACAGATTGACATAAAAAGGCCACTGAGACATGTGGCAAAAGTACTAAGTATATACATGAGCAAAAGTAAAGCTAGTGAGACATATGACAAAGCATATCAAGCACTAAGAAAAAGGCCACTGAAGCATATGGCAAAGCAAAACAAATACTGACAATTGAACTAAAGTAGCAGTTAGCCTAAGACATAGTGCTGCCATAATAGAACAGGCCATACAGTACCTCTAGACTAAAAGTTCAACATGTATCCATCCTAGGCATCCGCAGAGCTAGGTCCGAGTTGAACTTATAGAATAAGACATGTATCCATCCTAGACATCCGTCGAGCTAGGTCCGAGTCTATTCCATAACAAAACTAGAATTAAAAAGGCAGACTATGCTAGGACATACTATACTAACTGAAAGCACTGAAAGAACTGAATGAATATTATGCTTTTTAAATATTAATTTAGGATGTATCATGCATATCCTAGTTTTACCTACTATGCTCAAGGAACAAGGCTCAATATTCAAGGTGTGCGAAGCAATCAAGTCAAGTAAGCAAGAGACTCAATCTAGACTTATGTGATATCTATTATTATCTACTTTATCCAAATCTAACTATTCTGAGAAGATACATGTTTAGGATCTCCAATATCCAGCTATCGAGTAAGATCTCAGTTTTATGACCTTAATATTAACATTAGAACTTAACAAGTTCTAATTCAAAATCATATGATGATAAGAAAGATTTAAAGTAATTGAATCAATGACTTAATTATTACTATTTTCCTCTCTTAACCCAAATCTTGATTAAGTGAATCAAGATTAAAGATTCTGGATTCAAACCCCACTTGGTGTTCAAATCCTGAATCCAAGGTAGTATCCTTACTAAGGATCTAGGGTTCACACTTTAAAACCCAAATAAAAGATAAAAAATCTTATAAGCTGAAGAATTTAAAAACTATGACCTTAATGAAAGATTACTATACTGATTATAAGATAAAATAATCAATAAGAACTAAGAATCTACGATCTATATTCAATCTTTTAGGATAATTACATTATCCTATGGATTGAACCAATCCTACACCCACATGGAAGGTTGCAAAAGAATTCAACAATGAATCACTTAAGGAATTCTAAATGGAGGTAGTCTAATTCAATTAGAAGATCTAAAGTCTAAGATCTAAGATCTTATGTTTGATCGCTTTAGACTTAAGCTAAGATTTAAACTTAGGATTCTTACAAGAGTGTTTCCTTTAGAATTCAAGCTCAAGGATCAACTTTATTAAGTTATTAGCTAAGGATCTAGTACTTTGGCGTAGTTAAACTTAGATCTTAAGACAAGGTAATTTTCTTAGAAACACTTAAAGTCTTAAGGTTTTAATAAGACTATCTTAAGATTTCTTCACTTAATATTAATATCATTAACATAAACCTTCAATTAGGTGCTAATAATCTAATTAGAGATATCTTACTGAATTTTCAAGGTTTAAGGGGGTGCTTAAACACAATTTGGTCAAAATGACCAAAATACCCCTCTTAAGGCTAAGAATGGGATTTTATGATTTAATTATCCAAATTGATTTAAATCTATTTTAGTGAGTTCCATAATGGATAATGAAGTAGGAAATATAATTATCTTAGGTTTTAGTGACCTAATTAGCTTAATTAGTCTTAAGCACATTAAGAGGCCAATTAAGGTGGTTAGTGAGATTAGGGCATCCTAGGGTGATCCAATTGCATTTGTAGACTCTATTATATTTAATAAGGCATTAGGAACTTAGTTTATTAAAATCAGATGATTAATCATGATTTAATTTACTAATTCCTAATTAAGATATTAAGAGATGATTAATGAAATTAAAGTTCCAAATTTATTTTTAATGGTCTATATAGGTCCTTTTAGGTCTCATGAATAATCAGAGCCCTTAATCAATATGTTTGGATACTTATTGAATTTAATATGATTTAAATAAGAATAGAAAAAGATTGGTCAATTATTTAAAATCTAACTTTTAGATCTGTGATTTTATTTTATATTGAGGTTCCTTGCATTTTTCTGATTAAGATGGTATATTGGATCATACCATTTGGACGAGTATAACTAAAGTTATTTAAATAATTTAATATGCATTTTTATTTAAATAGAAATCATTGGGATGCATTTATTAAATTATTTAACAGAGTAAATTTAAATCTAAAATTAATAATAATAGCCGCGGCCCAAAATAGAAAAGGCGCGGGTCGGGGTCGCCCGACCCGAAGCGTTAGTCGTCTCCTTCCTCGCGACTATTCCCGATACCCGTTCGATTAGGGTTAGGTTCAGAAGAGCAATTCTCCGTGCACACTCCACGCTAGGCCCCGAACTCAATGGCTACACCACCATGAGACTCAGACGCATCGATTGAGGTAAGAACCCCCATCTGGGTCACTCTATAGTTATGGGGTGCTACTCGTCTGAAACGTACTGAGGGGAGGAACTTAGGGTTCCTTGTGAGCGAGTAATTCTCCCCACAGGAGCCACCAAACTTACGGGGCTCGATCCCTACACCATCAGTGAGGTGAGGCGAGTCGAACCCCCAAGGTTTCACAGCTTGGGGTGCAGCCAAATGCTAGGTCTTTACTCGGACTCAGTCTCGACTCAGCTGCTAGCTCGATCGATCAATACGATTGATTCAAGCTAGCTCAATCCCTGGCAACAATCACTACAGGTTTCCTAAGTGGCTAAGGCAATCTAGGCGACATCAAGAGGCTCATTCAGAAGCTTAAATGGAAAACTGAACTCTCTGAGTTCAGTGGAAGAAGCTATACCTGAAGACGGGTTTGCAGGCACGGCCGAGGGGAGTTGAGATGAGCTGGAGCTTCCATAAGATCTCGGCAACCTAGCAGGGGGTCTGAACACCAGACACACCCTCTATCAATAGTTCAAAGCTTCGGGAATGTCGGAAAATCACTGAGAGGACAGGGGCTCCAGAGGACTTCAACTGGTGAATTGAGGGTTCACAGTGAGCAAACGTACTCACTGTGAGATCCTGGGGGTATTTATAAGCCGAAGGAGGCTTTGAGGGTGGTTTTCAGAGCTCAGGAATGGAGGAAGGCTCGGGCCTAAAGGGAAGGCTCAGGACAACGGCTACGGGCAATTCTCGGAGATTGCCACTAGCAGGATGTCGCGCCGAGGGCAGAAGGGGAAATTCGGGGCTTTTCCCGTACTGCCACAGGGCTGGGAGGATCCTGGCTGTCGGGGGGGGGACCAGACGCAGACGGGGCGAGATGAGGGAGATGATCCACAGTGCTCGGGATCGTGTCCGCTGTCTGATGGATCGACCGTTGGTCTCGGATGGCTCTGATGCATTACTTAAGCGGGATGGATCATAGCCATTAGATGCGCGCGATGGATCCGACGCTTAGGATATAATCTTAACACTAAGGAGATCCCGCCGTTAGATGGAGTGCGCTGAGATGCGTGCTAACCCGTTGAATGGCTTAATCATATGCGCCGCTGTCGGGACCCCGCAGCGGATCTGCCGCGGTCCCGCCAACAATTTCCGCCCTTTTAATTGTAATTAATAATTAAATTTAATAAATAAAATCAATATAATAATATATAATTAATATAATTAAATTCTAAATCCAATTTAGGCTTAAATGAGCTCCAAAAATTTCCAAAAATTCACCCTTAGCTAATTAGGGCATGATAAATTCAAAAATAAAATTAGATTTTAATTTGGAGATCAATTTAATTTAGGTATTTTTCAGGGCTTAAAAATAGGCAAAAATATCAAATTTCACAATTTAGCTCCGATTGATTTCAAACTTCTAGGGTTTGGTTTAAATGACCCATTGTGTCTAATGGAATCAAATTCAAAGCTTGGTTTGGCTTAATTAAATCTGGATTTAGCTATGATAACAACTAGGATTGTTACAGAACCCCATGGCATAGGGAACATCCCTTCTTGTTCACTCGGTCAAGTTTGACCCAGTGAACCCCAGGCCGAGACCTGGGCACCGGTGGAAGGCTGGGTTGCTACTCAGTCCGAGCACTATATAATATTGTACATGCTTGAGATGAACAAGCATCAATCGGGCTCACTCAAGCTCGATTGATCGTAACAAATGATAGTACAACTAATGAAATAAGTAGTCTAATGATTATAACAAAAAATGAAAGGGAAATAAGAAGTGGAAGTGAAGTACCTTGCTCTGACGCTAGTCAAAACCTCACGATGCCAATTTCGCACACAGTCGCTCCCAGCCTTCGCCTTAGGTCTCAAATGGAAGAAAATGACCAAACGAAGAGAATGGGACTGAATTGGGGGTATTAAAGAAGCTAGAGCCATGACAAGAACAATTGTTTGCATGGCCTGCATGTGTCACTTTGTAGGTTGAAGATGACAGGAGCATAGTGCTCCTGTAGATCCTGACCCTCGAATCACACGGGCAATCCTAATTTAATTCATCAGTTTAATTAACCACAGATGAAATCCTAGTCATTGGATCAGCAGCTTCATCCAACTGCGGGATCGAGATCGGGCCGCAGAGCCGTTGGATCGACATGCACATTTGGATTGTACGGTGCGAATTGCCCGCCGCCCGATTAAACGATGGAATCAGCCGTTAAAATGGATTAAAATAAAATTTTAACAAAGATTAAGAATTACTACAAGTTCATTTAGTTCTGTTTTAATTTATAGTTCTGAAAATGAAAAGAAAGATATAAAATTACTTTATGTCGCTTTACCGAGGACCTCATTTAAAACTAACATATCGATTATGAGCATTACCAGGATTAAGTTGAAAAGAATCTGAATCCACAAGTGATAAAAAAAGAATAAGAATTCACTCCGTAAAAAAATCACAATATTATATGCTTTTAATAGAGAAATAGAAATTACATTTTTATTATGATTTAACGGAGCAAAAATTACGTAAATAGTTAATAATAATTAATGTAATTTAAGTAAATCAAAATTTATTGACCAAATAGGTCAAAAATTTCTAAAAATTTATCTATAGCTAATTTGGAGGTGGGGAATTAAAAAAGGAAATCGAATTTTTAATTGGAGGTCAATTTAATTTTCTTATTTTTCTATTTATTTAAATTGGTTAAAAAATTCATTAAAATCTTACTACTTCCAAATCAGCTCAAAATTATAAAGTTTGATAATAACAATGTTTTGAAACTAATTAGACTAATAAATAATGGGGAACAACCTCAAATTATTACATATACCATAGCATTTTAGAATACAACAAAGGTTTGAGTCTGAATTGTTTGGTGGGTTTAGGTTTTGTAAGTAAAAAACATATATGGGTTTCTCAGTATTGTATTATTCTTATATTTTTCAACATTTATAGGGAAGTGGCCAATAAGAATTTTCCCTTTTCTTTATGTTTGATTTGCAGAAAGAAAAAGAGCTTGAAATATATGAAATACGTGAGATGCATGGCTATCAAACTATCGACTCGCTCTTAGATTTATGAGGTTAAAGAAAAAGAAAGCATGATATGTTATGTTAGAGTTGGATACAAAAATTCTTATGAATATTATGTATTGTGAGGAATAGATTGAGATTTGCAAAATGGATATAAAGTTCTTCTCTTTCTATATATTATCGCTTATAAAAATGGGTTTTCAAAATATAGGTAAACTATCTTCTTTTAAAGAAAATACATCATTTATATTGCAAGCATTGTAAAATTATTCTAAGTGCTAGCTTGACAACACAATGTTGTTTATTAGTTTTGGATTAGCAAAGAAGATAACAAAAATAATATTAATTCTAAAATGTGTCTTAAAAATAGATGGTAGATTCATAAGAAAAATAATATATATATATATATATATATATATATATATATATATATATTATTATTATTTTTTGTTATTATTTTTTTTTTTTGGTAAAAGCCATCTCGGCATTACTTTTATTAGCTAAAAAAAAGATACAGGAAAGACAGGGCTGCGAGGGTACAAGAAACCTAAATAAACTAAAAATCTGAAGACAGTCCCAAAAAATTAGACTCAGGGTATAACCTAAAAGGTCCAGTAAAAAGAAAAGAAAAACCTAAACTAGCAAACATTAAAAGAGAATAGAAACAAAGATCACAAAAACGCTCACAATACAAAAGCATCTGAGGAAAGCACAATGCCTCCAAAAAGGAAGACAAAACCATATAGCCAGAAAGATCCAACTGAAAGCCGAGACAGCAAACGGAGAAACGCAAACAGAACAAATCCTCAAAGGCTCCAGCGAAGAGGGGGGAAACAGCAGCACCAAGCGAAGATGGGCAGGCCAACAAAAGACGAAACCAAGAAAACGGAGAACAGCAGCCAACATAACTACCAGCAACCAGCATAAATAAATAAATATATATATATATTAGGAAAAGTCGTCTTTGCAACATTTTATTGACAACAAAATAAGATATAGAAATGGGTTTGGAGATTACAGAACACAATGTTGTTTGTTAGTTTTGGATTAGCAAAGAAGGTAACAAAAATAATATTAAATCTAAAATGTGTCTTAAAAATATATGGTAGAATCTTAAGACAAATAATATATATATATATATATATATATATATATATATATATATATATATATATATATATATATATATATATATTAGGAAAAGTCATCATTGTGATATTTTATTAACAACAAAATTAGATATATAAAAGGATTGGGAGATTACAGAACACCTAACTTTAAAAGCCAAAAATCAACCCCAAAAAGACTAGATCCCATGGTATAACAAAAGGACCTAGTAGAAAGAAAAACTAGTGAACATACCAAACAACACAAAAAACAACCTAAGAAAATAGGAGAGATATGGCCATCCAACCTGAAGCGAATAAACTAGCTCCAAAAAGCAAAAGAAACATATAACAACTGCTGAGAAAATTTATGTAAGCTCAAACCTGTGCAAGCAGAATAGTTGAGTACATTTGCAGAGCAAACAATAACACAATAGAGTACAATACAACCAACAGACCACCGGGAATGGTCATCAGGGCAATCCCAACAAAAATAGAAAAATATATAACAATACACCTGTGGAGCCCCATCTCTTTCATGGTCATGTTAACACATATATTAAAATGATTACAGTAGAGTGGTCACCATGACAGATCCCCAATTATAGCTATATTAGATTTTCTCCCCAATTTGCTAATAACTACAAGATATGCCACATATCCATAATTCAATCACCAAATATGCATACAAAGATACCAAACTGCGGAAGAAAATATATATAATATTCATATCCATAATACAGAAATATGAGAACATTACTCAATTCTATATAAAAATATAGGAAAAAAAATATAACCATATTCTAAATTATTACAACACATGAAATAATAGTTTAACTGAACATAAATAAAGGCTCATCCTTACAAAAGTAGAAAATAAATAAATAAAAATTAAGTATCTGCAGCAGCAGAAAGATCCTCTTCTTGGCTAATCTCTCATCTGGTGTTATCTCCTCAAAAAGCTCTGAAACTCTCATGTTGGTTATTACATGGGACCCATATAAAAAATAAAAATATTGTATTAACTAATTGTCTAAGTACATTTTAGGCTGATATAATAATTCTATTATTATTAGGATATCACATTTTAACTTAAACACCAATAATATGCTATGGGTGTAACAAGCTACAATTAAAAAAAAGTTATAAATAATACATTTATAACTCATCAAAATGAGGAAAATTTAGGAACCTCAAACCTGAAGTTGCAACAAGGTTAAGCAATAATACATAATAAACTATAAAATAAATGTAATGGCTAAAGTGAACATCATAACAGGAATATGATCATGAAAAATATGTTAAGTAAACAGTAAGCAAAATTGAGGAGTGATACATATAAAATGACTAAGTCAAATAATAATCCGGGCAAACATCCTAACATGCATATAAGTACAAATAAACATTGTGTAAAGGCGAAAGGTAAGAGTATGCAAAATTGAAAGTAAGAAAGTATAACTCTCATATCAGAGCTTGGCTAATAAAGCCACTGTAACTGAAATTGTACCGTAATATATCATATAATCATTTAGTTACTCATATCAAAATTAGAACTGAACTAAACTGAAGAGGCAAAAATATAAATGCAAATTTATTTTAGTTATTTTACTTTTTTTCTATGTATACACCTAGAAGTATTTGAGGAGTCAAGTGCATCTACAAGATTGAGATGGGTTCCTGAACTAGACACAACTCTCCCCAATAAGTACTTATTAAGTATCCTTATTTTTCCTTACAGTTTGTCCATTGGCCATGATGTGTATACATAATCACTCATCATAATATGTACATGATGCAAATGTTATCTTAAGTTTACTAGTTTTTTAGTTTTCATGCATCAAAATGATCTTATGTGACATATTCAAGGAAAAATGACTCAAAACAAGGAATGCAAAGCATTAAAATAAGGGAATAAGCAAGAATCTACTAAGACTTATGTGATATTTATTATTATCTAATTTATCCATTTTAACTATTCTAAGAAAATATAAGTTATGGATCTCTAATATCCTATTATCCAGTAAAATCTCAGATTCACAACCCTATAAGGTTAAAATATTAAAATTTAATAAGTTCTAATTCAAAATAAGATAAACTCACCTATAAGGTTAAAATAAATAAATCCATCAACATATTTGATGATTTTGTTATCACAAGGCTAACCTTGATTAAAATAGATCAAGGTTTAGGGATTTAGTTAAACTCTAAATTTGAGGTTTAACCTCTACACCAAAGGTGCTAACATATAAGGATCTAAGATTTCTTAAAGATTCTATCATTCTACAGATTTAAATAACTCTTATTGAGTGCAAAAAAAATTGAGTAAGATATGTCTTCCTAATCTTACAGATAAGGAATTTAACTAAAGTCAAAGGATAAAATAATTTGGAAAAAAATCATAATATCTAATTCTTAATCAAAAGCTTCATTTTTATAAAGGTTCAATCTATTGAAAATTTTTACTACTCAAGATGATTGAACTTAAGAAGTAAATTATGAAAATTCTAAAACTAAGATTTAGAGTGTGTAAAAATTTGAACACTTCTAATTACTTAAGGAATCAATTAAGCCTTACAAAAATACTTCTAAAGAGAAAATAAATAAAATATAATGTGGAGCCTAAATTTGTTATAATTGATTTAGTGAGTGTTAACATGCACTTAAGAAAATAAATGTGGATTCTAAATCGATATTAACTCATCCTAAACCTAACTTAATTAATTTAGGGCATAACTAAGATTTTGTTACTAAGATTAATTTATAAGTCCAAATTGACATCAATTAGTTCTTAAGCACTTAATTTATTGATTTAAAGTATAAATGATACATTAAGAATCTTAAATTACATTTTAACCAACATTTGGCCAAAATGATCAAAATTTCCCCCATTAAGGGTCCAAATGGAGACTTTAGGTTCTATGATTTCAAATTGAATTCTTTCTATTCCAATTGATTCTTTACTATTTAAGAAGAAGATAAATACCTTATACATCTAATTTGGACAAGAATTGAGCTTAATGAGTAATAATTAAGCTTAGGTCATTTAAGAAGTGATTAACCAATTTAATTAGGGAAACTAAGAATTTAAGCTATTATTAGGTTCTACTTTGTCTAAGGAATTCATAGACATAATATCACTAAAATCAGAGTTCAATTAGCTTAGGTAGGTGCTAATTAGAGAAAAAACTTAAAAATAATAATTTATTAAAGAGTCAAAAACTCATATTCTCCAATTAATATCCAAAATATATAAATTTAGTGGCTATAGATTTCGTATAACATACTAAGTACAATGATATTAGGTATACTGAAATTGGGCATTAAATGGCTAATATAAGGTCTAATGTAATAACTTAAAAGTTATTAAACCTTATTTATCAGTCAAATTAGCTTTTAATCATCTTCAATTATTCCCATATGATATTTTGAGCAAATCCTAAAAATTTGGACTGATTCGGAGTTCAATTGAATATTCTGATTATTTTAACGAATTTATCTAAGTATAAAATTATGATAATTAATTTGATTTCCAAATCAAAATCAAAATTCACCATTGAACTTCTAACCCCTAAATCAACTACGGGTGAAATTTTAGGAATTTTTGGATGTCATCGAATTTTCTCAAATATTTTAATATATTTTAAATGCCCAAAAAATTAAGTTAATTAAAAAATCTCAAATTAAAAATTCGACTTTATTTTTGAGTTTCTCACCCCCAAATTAGCTATGACTGAATTTTTGAATTTTTCGGAGCATGTTTAATAGCCTAATTTTAATTATTAAAATATAATAATAAATAAATAATTCATTAATTAAATGGTGGGGCCCGCCACTATAACAACCCAAGGTTGTTACCTAGTTGATTTTAGTATAATCATATCGTAATTATCATCATCGAGTCATTAAATCCAAACCCTGAAGGTTTAGAGCAATTTCGAGTTCAATCCAATATTTTGGATTATTTTGATATTTAATTAATTAGAAAATTGAGGTATTCATGTTGACCTCAAAATTAAAATCCGACTTCACCGTTGAGATCGTCACATCTAAATTAGCTTGGGGTGATGTTTTGAACGCGTTTGGAAGTCGTTGAATTTTCGTCAATATTTTAATGTAATTAAATGCGTCAAAAAAATAGGATAATTAAATAATTGTCGGAATTGAAATCCGACTTCGCCGTTGGATTACTCACCCCAAAATTAGCCAGGAGTAAGTTTTTGGGATTTTTTGGAGCACGTATCAAAAATCAGAATTTTTAAATAAATAAGGAAAATAAATAAGCAATCTTTGGATCCCCTATTTGCAATTTCCCCATTTATTTTATTTTCCATTTTGGCTGGCCATCACCTCAGCCGGCGCCTCCATATCTTTGGGCTACCAAATGATGGCATCTCCTCCTAGGCCAATGATGGCCTAGCCCCCTATCACCTCTCACTCCCTTCCTTTAAGAAGGAGCTCAAGTTCCTTCTTCATCTCCTTTGCAAAGAGCTGAAACTTTCTCCACTCCCCATTGCTGCATTTGTGTTGAAGGAGAAGTCTCTACTCCAAGGCCTTAAAGGAAGCAAAGCACCCTCTTCCTCTTCTTCATTCTTCTCTCGCAAGGACAAAGGTATCCCTTTACCCTCTCTTTTGCCTTCTTCATATAGCTACAATGCTTGAATACATCTCTAGATATCCATGTTTAAGTATGGAAGCCATTAAGGCTCTTGAAAGCATCACAGAAAAATGCTCTGTTTTTCTTGTATTCAGTATACCCTATCATTCATCTATATTTTTAATATAGTTAGAATGTTTTGTTCTTGCCGATTTTAGTGTCGATGGAAAGGTATCGGAAATACCTTTCCATTGATATATAGCACTGCTCATGGAACTCTCTAGATTGAGAGTAATTGAGCCTAAAAGTAGGCCCTTATGAGTTTCGCACCTGGCGAAATCACCGTCTGCTGCTACAGCGCGCTGCAGTGGATTTCGGTAGATGTATTTAAAATATAGGCCAAGTATTTAAACAGTAAAATTGCAAAATGGACCGCTACAATGCGCTGTAGCACGCTGCAGCGGAAATTTCGTGGAAATAATTGTGGAACTTTAGAAAATGGAAAATGATTAATTGAACAGTAGATTTGAAAAATGGACCGCTGCATGCACTGCAGCGGTCTGCAGCGATTTGTAGCGGCATTTTATGAAAACTTAGGAAAACGACCAATAAAACTAATTGAACAGTGATTTGCAAAATGGGTCGCTACAGCGCGCGGTAGCGCGCTGCTGCGGACTATAGCGGAAATATTTCAGAACTTGGGAAAATAACAAAATAAATTAGTTGAATAGTGATTTTTGCAAATCGGATCGCTACAGCGCACCATAGCGTGCTGCAGCGGGTTACGACAGACCGCATCATACCTCAGCACGGAAATGCGCTACAGCGTGCTCCAGCGCGCTGCCGCTCCCAAGTTTGCAAAAATGCCAGAATTTCAGAAAAACTGCCCAGTCTTGGCTGAAATTGCCAAAACTTAACTGTTTAGGTATTTTAAGACACCTAGGACCCTAGTGGAGCTAAGATATATGAAAGTTAAAATTGAACACTGCATAAAATTTTATATAAAAGTTAAATTTGAAAATCTTGCCATTGTTAATAAGTGATCAAAACCTAGCTTGTACCTAAAATGTATTGTGCAAATTGTTGAATACCTTAGAATTTCAGTGCCAACAATAATCTAAAATAATATTTAGGTTTTAAATCCTAAAAAATTAGAAAAATTACCAATTTACCCTTAGGAATTCAAATGGCTATAAATAATTTATTGGACCTCAGAATTTAGTGTTCTTGAACTCTATGAAATCCTTGAATAATAACCAACAGTAAACTATATAAAAATTTAGATTTCATTAAGTGCAACTTACCAAAATACCCCTTCTGTCAAAAACCTTTGTTTGGACCTATAGAACCCATTTCTTATCTAAATTTGGTATACTTACTATCTATCTCCATGTAGACAATAATGAATCATTTGACAAGTAAGAAATCACAATTTGGAGCCTTAAATCAAAAATTGACTTTTAGACCCTTAAGTAGGGGAAAAATAGTCATTTTGCCTAAAATTTAGGTTAAACAATCTTAACTTCTAATTAGTCTTCTAATTCACTAAAAATCAATATTTGAACTATATTAGAATCATTTAAGTGAGTAAAATCAATATGTAGGTCAATTTGTCAAAATCCCTAAAAATTTTTCTAAGTCCTTTTTCCTTAGGATATTACATATCACATAAGAACTACTCTTGAGACTAGGACTAGATCATAGGTTATATTTTATTCATTAAGTAAATGGGTTATTTAATGAATGAAACCTTGGTTTTATAAGTTTCTAGGATTTTACAACTTATTCTGATTATTTTGTCTTTTAATTTAGTTTTAGGATAGGAGATTCATCTTATTAAGTTTGATTACTTAATAGAATTTACCTTAATTAGTAGATCACTTTTAGCATAAAATCTAGATCTTAGGTATTGTCCTTTGGATCATATGATTAAGCCCAATCTTATGGTGTTTAATCCATAATCTATTGGTTTATAAGATCTTAATCAGATCTTAGATAGAATGACTAAATTTACACAACTAGGATGTGAGTTATTGATTCAACACATAGTCATCATTTGATTGAACTAGATTAGAACATGATCATTTCTAATCCTTTTTAACTTATAAGGATGAATTTCTAAGTTACACTCGATAGTAGGAAAACAGTGATCCTAAATTTGTGTAACTTGGAATAGTTAGAATGGATAATAGAAAACAAATGATATCACCATATTAGTAGAGTCCCTTGCTTACTTTTGATATTTTGTGCTATACATTCCTTGTGTAGTTTTGTGCCTTAACTCATTGAGCATATCATACAAGATTTTTGATGCATAAATAAAATGTTAGGAAAATATGGAGACTCCTTGGATTCCTTGTGAAAATATTAAAGTAATTGATTAAAGATAATAATTGTATGTGTTAGAACTGCCTCTCAGTTATGTCTTCTTTGCCTAGTCTCCTTATTGACACTAGGAGAAGACTAGATTTATATCTTCTTTGCTTAGTCTCCTTATTGACACTAAGAGAAGATTTGTTATGTTTTTTTTGCCTAGTCTCCTTGATGACACTAGGAGAAAGCCCTATATATCTGCCTAGTCTCCTTGTATGACACTAGGGTTATATAGTTTTGCGCTTAGTCTCCTTGTTGATACTAGGATCCTTTTGATATTCAGTGGGCTAGAGTAGCTCTTTTCTGTATGGCAGTTAGTACATGGATATTTATATATATTATTTTAATGTTTTGATTACTTTTCAGCATTTTTTTTATTCAGTCAGCTATTCCTTTGTCCTGCTTATATATATATATATATTAGGATATTAGAACTTTACTGCTATTATATGTATCATTGCTGAGTTAGGTTATTTACTTTGCATATTTCCTTTGATCACCATCATGTTTATGATGTAGTATTTTCCTTCAGCACTTATTTAATTATTTATATATGCTCTGCCTTATTTAGTTTGCATGTTAGGCATATCTTAGCCTCCCTTTTTGCTTAAGTTATAAATGATTGTTTATAACTTTTTCCTTTCTTATTATGTTGCTAACTGCTCCCTTTTTTGATACAATTGTTGCTTAGAGAATGTAAAATGGTGATATTACAAAACTAATAAAATATATCAGCTTAAAATGTACTTAGATAATTGTCTAACACAAGATTATTATTTTTTTGGCTGAGGCCCTACATTGTGAAACCGACAATGGCAGATCCTCTTCAATTAGACGGTCAAGAGCTAGGAGTGGAGCCTTATCCAGACGAGGAGATTTTAGAAGAAGTTGCTTAGAGTTATTATAGGTGAGGATGAGAGTCTTTTTATTCTCTTATTACTTAAACTTTTAAATGATGTAATAATACAGGCACCATTAACTATGTATTTGGATTTTTATGCTAATATTCTGAGTTATATTTCTTGCTTTCCATACTGTGATGCTTGGATGTTTCTCATATTTAATTCGCTTCCGCACTCTGCATAGTTTTAGTAGATAGTGATTGATTTTATATTTGATTATGTGCTTATTCCTTCCCTTATTAGATGGATTGGGGATTTCATCCTAATCCAATGATAAGTAAAGGGTTAGCCCGAGTGACACACCACCCCTTAGCTTAATCTTGTGGATTAAGTGGTGGGGCGCCACAACCACCTATTATTGGATCTGGCCCATTAGGGGGTCATTCCCCATGCGAGCGTATGCGTGTGCATCATGGCTTTGACTGTCGTACACACAACCAATGGAGGGGCTCTCTGCAGGCTTATCTCCACTTTAGGCCCATACGATCTCCCTCCTTTATCAAGATGCATCTTGATCTCTTCTATTGGCATTTGGAAATCAAAATCGAGCAAGGAAGCATTATCATGAACCATAACAGAAACCTTCCTATAACAACCCTAGATTGTTACCCTGCTAATCTATAGCTTAATTAATCCTTAATTTTAATACCATTGCTTTTAGAATATCAAATTAAGCCTATCCTGAAAATTGGAAGTCCATTAGATTTCTCTAAGTCAATATAGTATTTTGATCAGTCTAGATGCCCTAATTTAGACCTAAAATATTTTGATCTCAGAATTAAGTTCTAATTGTATTTTTGAATTCCTCACTCCCAAATTAGTTAGGGGTGAAAGTTTGGTGTAATTTGGAAATCATTTAGGCCATAATTCATATTTAATTAAAATGAGTTAATTGCATAAAAGGGTTACTAATCTTTCCAAATTTCAAATATATCCCTAAAACCAAATTAATAGCTGGGATCCGCTGTGCGGACCACAGGCAATCCGCTGCGGATCCCAGGTCGCACAACAGCGGAGTCCCGCAAATATAACCATCATGCTTAAATAATCGACGGCTAGGATTAGATCCCGCAGAATCTTGGATCAGCCGTCAGATGCTCCCCGTGAATCCTACAGCATGGATCAAATTGGATCCGACTGTTAGGATCTGGAGGATCAGGACCGTCGCACATTTCTGATCGATCCATCAAACGGATCCAAACCCTCCCGGCATTGAGGACCTTCATCCCCACTCGCTCGCACGCCCGATCGAATATCCTCCCCGTACTGCTAGCTGCCTGGCTTGTCCCCCCACTCGCACCTCCAGCTCAGCAAGCTGTTGGGGATTCTCCCATTATGGCTAGGTGCCCCAATCGGGCCTCGTGGCCCGACCGAGCTCGAATTGGAAATTCAAGTGCTCGGCCATGGCTCGATCAATTGGGTCCTCCCCAGCCCAATTCAGCTTTTTGGTAGCTTCCCTAAACTCGTCTGAGGCTATAAATAGCCTCAGCAATCATCCCTCTACCCCATTGCAGCTCAATTACTCTCAATTTCCCCTTGCATTCTTATCGCCATTGCTGGTCTACCAAGCTTCCTCCAGGCAATTCTAGGAGCTCCCAAACCACTGATAGTAGGCTCTCCTAGTATTCAGGATCCTTTGCAGTGTCTGGAAGCTTAACTAGGGCCAACCATTCCCTCAACCGACCGTCTCGAGCTATCCCGTCGAACTAGGTACCCCTGTTTGCAAGCCTTGAGCCAATGAGGCTCGGGCTATTCTCCATTTGATGCGTATTGATGCTTATTGTCATTTCAAACTCAGTGCTATCGAAATTAGGCCCTGAGCTAGTCTCGATCGATCGAATCGATCGATCGGTCTAGGTCCTTAAAGAATGCCTCAGGTTGAGTAAGGCCCCGGTGTTCTAGCCCACCTCAGGCCCTCAGACCAGGGGGCTTCGATCCGTCTCACCTCCTTGATGGTCTAGGGATCGAGCCCTGGGTCTGGCGTGGCCTCTGTGGGGAGCATTGTCTCCCCATATTAGCCCTATTAAGGGAGGTCTTGGGTGAGTAGGGTCTGGTCGACCCAGACCACCTCACAGAGGGCTACGAGTCCCCTTTGACGCGCCTGACCAAGGTGAATGTGTAGTGACCGTTGGTTGGTCATGCCGTGGTCAGAATGCGCTAGAATTGGCTGATTAGGGTTCCCCTATTCTGGTCCTTCCATTGGGATGAAGGATCGGGGATGAAGCCCCTGTGCGGGTCAGGCCGACCCGTGACCCGCACGGTGCGACAGTTACGGGTCCTCGGGCCCCGGTCGACCCGCATCTTTTGGATTTGGGCCAGAACGTTTAATTGATATCCAATTAATTGGAATTATTTTCCTTAAAAAAATAATCCAATTAATTCAATCATAGGGAAATTAAATTGGAAAAATGCAATTTAAATTAATTAAATAACTTTTAATCCACTGGTCCAAACCCTATGATGTTATATATCAAATAGATCAGAAAATCCTCAGGACTAAGAATATAAAATAATATTGAACATCTAATTGTTAGATTTTTTTATTTTGCCTAATTATGTCAGATCTTAATTATGGTTGATTAGCTTGTATACTTATCCAAATTGCATAATTATGGTGCAATTAGTTTTCTTATAATTAGTAGAATGAATGTGCTAAGTAGTTTATTTTTCTGATCTTTATATTTCAAATTATGCCATAATCTTATTAAACCATGATTAGTGAAAATTATAGCTTTTAATCATTGGATCTTAGCAAACTTAGTCTTTAATTTACAGTATGATTAAATAGAACTTATGTGCCAAGTGGTGTGATATTCTGATGGTTAGATTTGTGATTAGGTGCTAATCCTTTTGAAATGGGTTAGGGTTTGATTAGCATTAATTTAAATTTGTGATTAGGTACTATGTATGCCAATTTATAATGTGTACATTGAATAGACCTAAATTTGAGAACTTAAATATCTTAATTAAACTTAAGAAGTCTTAAGACTCTGATCAAGCTATTAAGACTTGATCTAAGTCTGAGACTGCCACTAATGAAACATTCTTAATCCACTGATTTGACATTTGACCTATGAATAAATACTTGATCTTAATTAGACAAGAGTAGGGTTAAACTCTAATATATTTGATTAAGATCCAAACTCCTAAACCTTAATTAAATGGCTTGATTATAAGATAATGCAATTAACATTATTCTAATAATGCACCTGATTTATTATTGATCTTAAAACATTGAACTAGAAATGATAAGGATAATAAATAAGCCATGTGATTGAATAATCTCAATCTGAGCTTTGGATCCTTGATTTTCTCCTAAATTAGACTATTAACATAAGATGATTAATAAAATTGTATTGATTTAATAAATTAATCTAACTCTAACAATATCCTAGATTTGTCCCCGTAATTTTAGAATAGCATATGATCATGTGATCTAATCATCTGATCTGACCACTCTAAACCTAAATAATAAGTAAAACCTATAATTAAAAGTGAGAGTGTGGGATCTCAAGTATCTCACTATTAAGCTCACATCTAAAATATTTAAACACCTTAATTAATGATATATTGAGGTAGGAAGAACCTTTAAAATTTGTTGAGGTAAAATTTTAGATGATCTTATTTAACTTAGAAGTTGATCTTAATACCTTGTGGTAGAACTCACATAAGATACTTAGAATGATTCCTCTCCTTATGGTAGAACTTATATTGAGTGATCTTTTGATCACATTCTTGGAGCTTTGTGTAGGACTCACCCATTTAGTATAAGGATTGATAGTATTGATAAATCCTGGTGGAAATAAATAGAATTGCTGAACATTGATTATTGGATGGTATAGTAGGGTATACCCATAGTACTGGGTTATCCCAGTATTATTCAGAATTGGTTGATTCATCTTATTATAGATTATGTCTGTGTTCTATCCTGCAAGTTTAATTTGGCATAGTCTCACTTAGACTAAATCATTCAATCCTAAGAGTGTTACGATTAGGGAATTTATATCATTAGCTTATTTAAATAAAAATCACCATCGGGTGATGCCTCTTATCGAAGATCGCTTCCATAGGTGTGCTTCAGGCAAACTACGTGATCCTAGCCACCATCTTTAGAACACTAAGTGTGCTTGTGATTTGGGTATCTTAATAGCCTAGCTTGATATACAAATCGCCATCGGGTGATGCCTCCTATCGAAGATCGCTTTGTCAGGGTGGCTTAATCAAACTAAGAGTTGGAAACTACCCTTCTTGGAAACATGATATATATATATATATATATATATATATATATATATATATGTGTGTGTGTGTGTGTGTGTGTGTGTGTGTGTGTGTGTATCACCTCCCCATTCAATGATTTATAATTAAAACTTCAACTGTGACTAATTATCGTTCCATAAGTTAGGAGTCATAACCCTTTTAGTAGGATTATGCACAATGGATACTTTGGATTTATTATCAGTATTCAAGCATTTATGGATTTCTAGATTTAACACATGTAGTATAGAAGCATGAACATGGGCATGAGCATGAGCATGATAAATGATTTCAGTGGTGATGTATGAGTATTAGTGAAGATTTATGAGTTACGGAATGTTACATACATGGACTGGGGAATTTTAGGATGCATCGACATCACAGTAAATTGCATTCCCAACTGGATATATGTATATATATGTGGGGCCCCTGTACTGGCAACATGGAAGTACGGTGCTCCAACTGTGGCAAATCCCCAACTTAAGTAAAGTTAGGTAAACCCAACCTGCCTTAAGTCAAGGACTCATCACCAAGTACTATAACATCATCAATATACAAGTATCAAAGTGGCGGAAGCAATGAATACTAGAATAACATCCACAAGCATACATAGTAGGAAAAGAGAATGCAATATAGTAACTCATCACAATGCAGAAATAAAAATACATCCAGAATTAATTATTACAAACTGAAGTTTAAAGAAAAATGAAAATATCTCTCAATCTCACTGAAACAAAGGCAAAATCTAACTAAACAGCAGCAGCACGATCCTCCTCTTGAATCTGCTCCTCTTCTGCGATAGTGCCCACGAACACGTCTGAATCTGACATTTATCGGTATCACAAATGCTAAGGCCCCAGCCAACAAAACAAAAAGGTTACAGCTAGACAATTGTCTAAGTACATTTTAGGCTATTTTAATGAACTGAACATTTAAAGATGTCACATTTTTAATTTAACTACACATGCAAGTAGTAAAGGGTGCAATAAGCTACGAAATAAATAGGTAACTATAAACTATCCATTTATAGCTAGCATACAATGCAAAATAAATAAGGGGAGGCTAAAAGCTAAAAGAAATAGCAACTACAATATAATTCTGTACCTAACATGCTTATGATCATGTTACACATGCTGAGTATATAAAAGAACACAAGTACTGAAAAATGTGAAATTCTAGCATCCTAAATATGTCAAAATAATTATAAGTAAGCCATATGAGTATACATACAACATGCTAGTCAAGAACAGGAAAAGAAAAGAAAAGCCACTGAGACATGTGGCAAAAATCAAGGCAATCTATAAAATGTAAAGCCACTAAGACATGTGGCAAAGCGAGCAAATACTGAAAAGAAGGCCACTGAAGCATATGGCAAAGCAAATCAGAAGAACAATACTGAACAATCTAGCTAAAGTAGCAATAAGCCTAAGACATAGTACTGTCATACCAGCTAATAGGCCATATATGGCCTCCAATATCCATCAATCAATCCCCAGCCTTGTCATCCAAATATGCTAGGTCTGGGTCCAGTCTATACAATACTACTACTGAAGAGGCAGACTAAGCTAGGACATATTCTACCAATTGTAAACAATATAATAGCTAAATGATATAAAATTTAAATACTAACTTAGGATGTATCATCCATATCCTAAGTTTTCCTATTATGCTCAAGGAATAAGGCTCAATATCCAAGGTATGCAAAGCAATTTAGTCAAAGTAAGCAAGAGACTCAATCTAGACTATATGACACCTGATGTTATCTAATTACCCAATCTAACTACTCTGAGAAGGTACAAGTTTAGGATCTCTAATATCTAGCTGTCGAGTAGAATCTCAGATTTACGTCCTTAAAGTTAATATTAGAACTTAACAAGTTCTAATCCAAAATCATGTGATGAATATATGGTTTAAGTAAGTAAATCAATGACCTAATTTATTAATATTTTACTCTCTTACCCAAATCTTGATTAAGTAAATCATGATTTAAGGATTTAGAACTTAAACCCTATGTTGAGTTCAAATCCTAAATCCAAGGTAATATTCTAACTAGGACCTAGGGTTCACACTTATTACCCAAATTAAAGGTAAAGAATCCTATAAGCTGAAAGATTCAGGAACTAAGAAGTTAGTAAAAGGCTATTCTACTGATTATAAGATAAAACAATCGATTAAGAACTTGAGAATCTAAGATCTATACTCAATCTTTAAGATAATTTCATTATCTTATATATTGAATCATCCTATACCCACATGAAAGGTTTCAAAGGATTAAACAATCAATCATTAAAGAATTTCAATTCGAAATGGTTCAATTTCAAATTGAAGATCTAAGTCTAAGATTTTAAGATCTAAAGATCTGATGTTTGATCACTTTAGATCTCTAAATTAGAGTTTTATCTTAAGAGCTTTCATTTGTGATTATTTTAGAATCTAAGTTCATAGTTAAACTATATGGAGCTTATTAAGGTTGAAATTGACAATTTTAAGCATTAGATTAAACATCAAACTCATATTGACCTTTTTAGGCTACTTAAAATCTAAGTATTTGATGTTTGATCACTTTAGATTTTAAGCTAGATTTTAACTTAGAATTTTCCATTATTGTTTCTTTTAGAATTTTAAGCTCATAAGTTAACTAAATTGAACTTATCAAAGTGGTTTTGATAATTAAAATGATTAAATTTAAGGGTTAAGCTTAAGTGACTTCTTTAGGGTCACTTAAGATCTAAGTGTCTTAATTAGGGCTAAGTTGAAGATTTCTTAAATCAATGATCACATTAACATTATTATTAATCTAAGAGTTCAAAGAACATTTCTAATCTAACATGGGGTTAATTTACTGAAATTTCCAAGTTTAAGGAGCATTTAAGCATACTTTGGTCAAAATGACCAAATTGCCCCTCTTAAGGCTAAAATTAGCTTTTCAGGGTTTAGCTCTCCAAATTAGATCTAATCTATTTTAATAGTTTCATTTTGGTTAATAAAGTGAGAAACACCCTCATTTTAGATTTTTGACCACTTAATTAAGACTACTTATCACTAATTACTTAATTAAGCCTATTAGGGTGATTAGTGAGAATAGGCATCTTTAGGACAATCCAACCTTACACTTAGGTTATAATAGACTTAACATTGCATTAGAAACTTACTTACCCTAAATCTAAGACTTAATTAAGGTTAAATTTACTAATCATTAATTAGGGTGATTAAGGGGTGATTAAGAAAAATAAGTATCTAAAATTAGTTTTAAGGGTCTCTAATTGTTCTCTAGGGTCTAAGGAGCAATCAGAGCCCTTAATCTCCATATTTAGATTTTTATTAAATTTAATATGATTTAATTAAGGACAAAAAAAAGTTTGGCAAATATTTTTAAATTCAACCATTGGATCTGTGATTTTATTTTATATTTAGATTCCTTATATTTTTCTGATTCAAATGGTATATTGGATCATACCATTTGGATTAGTATAGCCAAAGTTATTCAATTAATTTAAGCTGAATGTTTATTTAAATTAAAACTATAGGGTTTAATTAATTTAATTCACAATCATTAAAAATGTCATCCAATAAATATTAACGAGGCGCAGCCCAAAATCAGAACCGCATGGGTCACGGGTTGGCCCGGCCCAGAACCTGCGACTTCGTCTCCTTCCTCTCGACGGGTCCCGAGTCAGCCGAGCTTCGGCGCTGAAATTCTCGGTGCACAGACGACGACGGCGGCTCAGCTTGATCCCTACACATTCCCTGAGTCAAGACGCGTCGATTGAACTAAGAACCCCCATCTGGATCCCTCTGGATCGACGGGGTGCTACTCGACCGAGACACCTTCGATACGGGCGTCTCAGGCCGACTGTGAGGGGGCAATTCTCCTCACAGAGGCCTCGATTCGACCGGGGTTCGATCCCTACACGTTCAGGGAGTCGATACGCGTTGAACCCCCAACCTATCTTAACATGAGGCGCAGCCAATCGCTGGGTCCTTACTCGGACTCAGCCATTAGCTCAGTTGCTAGCTCAGTCGATCGATACGATCGAGTCGAGCTAGCTCAGCCCAGGTGACAATCACACTAGGTTTGCTAGGTGGCTAAGGTAACTTAGATGACATCTAGAGCTCATTCAAAGGGCAGAAACCAAATGGAGTTTAAAGAAATTTCCATGGGGAAGGCTGTACCTCAAGTCAGGCTGCAGGCTTAGCCGAGGGGAATTGAGGTGCGCTGAAGCTTCCTGGACAGCAGACGAAGCTTCACAGGGGGTCTGAACATCAAACGGGCCCTCTATCAGTGGTTCAAGCTTCGGGAATGCCGGGATTCACCGAGGAAGATGGAAGCTCCAGAGACTTCAATTAGGGAAATTGAGGGTTCACAGTGAGCAAAGGGACTCACTGTGAATCACTGGGGGTATTTATAGGCCTGAGGAAGCTCTGGGGGTGGTTTCCAGAGCTTGGCAATGGCAGGAGGCTCGGGCCGAAGGAAATGGCTCAGGCCAATGGCTATGGGCAATTTAGGGAGAAGGCAGCCGGCCAGACGAACGCGCCGAGGGCAGGAGAGGAAATTCGATGGTTTTCCTGTACTGCCACACGACAGGGAGGATCATGGCTGTCGGGGGGGGGGGGGGGGGGGACCAGACGCAGACGGGTGAGGCGAGGGAGACGATCCACAGTGCTCGGGTTCGTCTCCGCCATCTGATGGAGCGACCGTTGGTCTCGAACAGCTCTGATAAGATGGTAGCCGTTGGATACGCGCGATGGATTCAACGCCTATGATTTAATCTTAATACGGAGGAGATCCCGCCATTTGATGGCTTGTGCCAGGATGTGTGCTAACGCATCGGGTGGCCGAAACACGTGCGCCGCTGTCGGGACCCCGCAGCGGGTCTACCACTGTCCCGACAGCAAATCCTGGGTTTTATTTTAAATAAAAATTAATTTTAAATATATAAAAATTAATTAAATAATATATAATTATTCTTAAATTATCCAAATCCAAATTAGGACCAAATGAGCTCCAAAAATTTCCAAAATTTCACCCTTAGCTAATTAGGATATGAGGAATTCAAATATGAAATCATATTTTAATTTGGAGATCAAAATAATTTAGGTATTTTTCAGGGCTTAAAAATAGCCAAAAATACCAAATTTTCCATTTTAGCTCTAAATGATCCCAAACTTCTGGGGTTAGGTTTAAATGACCCATTGAATTCAAAGGAATTAAAATCAAGCCTTGGTTTAGCTTAATTAATCCAAGTCTAGCTAGGATAACAACTTAGGGTTGTTATAATATTGGACTGTATGACTCATAGCCTTTCAGTGATAATTCTGTTACATATCTATGGCATACCATATTGTGGCATATTTGGATGCATTGTCCCAATGACATATAGTACAACATTATATATTTTTACATTGGTTTTTGAGTATTTGATGTTTTCACTTACTTTCAGCATGCAGCATTCAGCTTTTAGTTCATTTTTACCTTGTTTAGTCTTTATATTTTTCAAATGATTCAGTGACTTTACTGCTTTTCTACAATTTTATTTACTTTACTGTCTACTTGTATTTACTTTAGTACTGCTTAGTTTAGTTGTGATGTGTTAGACTTCATGTCTAATACGTGTACTTTTGGGATTTGGTAATTTGCTAGATCCTGAGCAGCTCGTTGAGATAGGGCATGAGGACTTACAGGAGATCCATGAGGAGTACGTAGAGCCTTAGTGGATCCATCTTCCCCCTTTTGCTTAATGTTCTTGCTTTCAATACTTTAGATGAACTTTACTTTTCAGTATTTTGAAAATAGTTTGTAATAATTCTTGATGTATTTTACTTTTCTTCTCTGAGATGAATGCTTATTACTGCTCTGTGATGAATGTATTCTGGATGTCTAACTTTAGCTTCCCCACTCTGTTATTTTACTATTATACTTTGTATTGTGATGTGATTAGTATACTGGAAATGCTGATATATTGATAATGTATATTGGATACATATTTACCTTTATAAATCCAATGTACGTATTAGCCTAACACTTAAGATAAGCATCCTACTCCTATCTTAAGTATTGGCTCGCGACCCTACTCTTGGGTTCGAGTCAACAGCCTTCATTGTGGCTCAGTCTTAGCCTATTTGGGATGATGGGTTATGTGCCCTTTTCTCGAGTAGCGCACCACTCCGCCGTCGAATTATGATTCACCTCTCTTTTGTATGCGGCGATGGGGCGGGGTGCTACACTTCCGAAGCGATTTAGGGTATTATTTTTTATCTCATCAATTTAACCCATTAATGGATTTATCATAAAGAATCTTTATTCAAATGATCAAGCTCAAATGAGCTCGATCCGAGTTCAATTTTTAATGAAGATGAACAACATTCCATAGTAATATCTCAATTTACTTTCCAATACCCAACACTAGGGCATCAATTTTAGCAGTGTTAGAATGGTCCGATCGTATTGATTTAGATACCAAATGAAAGGTCTTAAAAAGATATTTCAATTGATATATAGCATGACCCGTAAGGTGGCCTAAATTTGAATAATTTTGATGCCCTAGGAGGACATCCCAGTTTTCGTCCGAGCAGGCCAACCCATGTTACGTGTAGCACACTGTAGTGCATGACTCTCAAGTCGGGGAGTGATATGGCGTGCGGTAGCACCTGACGCTTTGGTCATGGAGGGCCATAGCGTGTTGTAGTGCCTGTCTTTCGGGCCAGGGCCACAACGACATGCTGCAGTGCCTAAGCCACGAGTTTCTGGCATAAAGGCGCACCATAGTACACTGTAGCGCTTGGCTCTCGGGCCAAGGGTGCTACAACGCTTGAGCCACATCTTTCTAGCACTGAGGCGAGCCGGGCACGCCATAGTGCACTACAATGCCTAGTTATCCATAGTTTCATAATTTTTGCAGTTTTCCCACTTCAGAACTTATATAACATAAAAATACAGTAAAAATATGTAGTATAAATATAAATTAATTACTTATGATATTGGAGCATTTTAATTATGGATTTTATGTGACAAACTTGCATTTGTGCTATTCTTTTTTGAATTAATAAAAATCATATGTATATATTATTTCTTCTTAGAACCTAAGACAACATGGTTAATTTAAATTGGTTCTTAAGTGAACCTTAAAATGATAAATTATAGGATATTAAGTGTAGCGCCCTATTCCTTCACCGTGTGTGTAATAACCCAAGATTGTTACTCAGCTTAATTTAAGCATAATCATATCTTAATTATCAATCTGTTAATTTCATCTAGCTATTAGAATAAATCCCTAAAAATTTGGAGCAATTCGAGCCTAAATCTAATATTTGGATTATTTTAATATTTAATTAATTAGAAAATTGAGGTATTTATTTTGACCTTGAAATAGAAATCTAACTTTGGAAGTCATCACCCCCAAATTAGCTAGGGGTGATATTTTGGACGCATTTGGAAGTCATCGAATTTTCGCGAATATTTTAATATACTTAAATGCACCGGAAAATGGAATAATTAAATAATCGTTAGAATCGAATTTCGACTTTGCCGTTGAATTCCTCACCCCCAAATTAGCTAGGGGTGAAGTTTTGGGATTTTTTGGAACACGTTTATTTAATCTGAATTTTTAATAAATTAAAAATTATGAATAATAATTAATTATTTCTTAATTTGCTTTTTCTCTTTCCTTATCTCTCCTAAATTTCAGTTGGCCATCCCCCTTCATTCGGATGACCCCTTACCTCCCTACTGCACATTGAAAGCTGAGGCCATCCCCCTCCTCCCCCTTCTTAATTGCAATACTTGATGGCTAAGGTCATCCCCCTCCACTTACCTCATAACTCCCTAGCTCATGGCCTTCCCTTTCCTTCTTCTTCTTTAAAGAGAAACCTCAGCCCTCCTTATTTTGTTTGCTGCCAAGCTAAAAGCTTCCTCTCTATTTTCCACATTGTTGAGCTTGGTGCTGACGAAGAAGCTTCCCTCCCTCAAAGGTCTTGAGAAAAATAAAGGTTTCTTCTTCCTCTCCCTAAGGCTAAGGTATCATTTTGTTTACTCTCCTTATACCCATTTATTCTTCTTCCTTGGTCATTTCATTCCTTTATTATACTTATTTTCATATTTAGACATCCATGATTAAGTATGGAAGCCATGATAATTCTTCAAAGTAATATACCTCATGCTCTGTTTTTCATCCATTCTGCATACCCCTGCCTTTATCACCATTGTTCATATAGCTAGGATGATCCACTTGTATCAATTTTGGTGTCAATAAAAAGGTATCAGAAAAAATTTTCCATTGATTTATGACACCACTCATGAAATGCTCTGGATTGAGAGTATTTGAGCTTGAAATGTGACCCTTCACGGTTTTCGCACAGGCGAAATCACCGTCGGGCATCAAGAAAATTCATTTGACTATATCTTAGTCATTTATACTCCAAATCCAAAAATTTAAATTGCTAAATAACTTAGAATTTCAGTGCCAACAATAATCTAAGATAATATTTAGGTTTGGAGCCCTAGAAAAATTAGGAAATTACCAAATTGCCCTTGAAAATTGAAATAGCTGTAACTAATTCATTAGACTTCAGAATTTAGTGCTCTTAGACTATAGAATTCTTGAACAGCAACCAATAGTAAATTGCATAAAAATTTAGATTTCATTAGGTGTGATTTACTAAAATGACCCTTAGGTTAAAAACCTTAGTTTAGATCCATATGACTCATTTCTTATCTAAATTGTATGATTAGAGTGCCATTAGTTTTCTTATGCAAAGTAGAATGAATGTGCTAAGTGATTTTTTTTCTGATCTCTATAGTTCAATTTATTCCATAATCTTGTTAAACCATGATTAGTAAAAATTAGGGTTTGTAATTATTTGATTTTAGCAAACTTAGTCTCTGATTAATTGTATGATAAAATAGAACGTATGAGCCAAATTATATAAATTTATGATGGTTAGATTTGTAGTTATGTGTTAATCCTTTTAGATTGATTTAAGGTTTGATTAACACTAATTACTTTCTAGTTTCTAAAATTTTTCTATTAATATGATTCATAATAGTAAGGGAGATGTATTCAAATCATGTATGAAAATTTAGGATATATAAATTGAATAAATAAAAAATGGAGAACTTAATTATCATAATTAACTTAAGAAGTCTTAAGACTTTGATCAAGCTATTAAAACTTGATCTAGGTCTAAGATTGCCACCAATAATACATCTCAAATTCACTGATTTAACATTTGATTTATAAATAAATATTTGATCTTAATTGGGCATGAGTAAGTGCAACAGACCAAACTCTTAAGCACCAAGGTATTGTTCGCTTTGGCCTAAAATGCCTCATAATTTTACCCTCAGAAGATAACTTCCTAGGTATTGTCCGCTTTGGCCGGATAGGCTTCACGGTTTTGCCCTCAGAAGATAACTTCCCAGTAGGTCACCCATCTTGGGAGTGCTCCCACCTAAGCACACTTAACTTTGAAGTTCTTATCAGGAACTCCATCTGTTATCTGAAAAGACACCTTAATTTTTAAAAGTTTCACTTATTACTACTTAAGTGGGTCTTTACAATCTCTCCAACTTATATAACTGACGTCCTCATCAGTATCCACACACAGATACAAAAACTATCCATTGGATAGATAGGACTAGAGGTGACCCTTACAGGCTCAAGAGGTACCAATAACCATATAGTACCTTAACTATCATAGGTTCAAGAGGCTATTGACATAAAGTGGTACTTGTCCTGTATGGCACTTAGCTCCTATCTAACACCCTATGACCTGCTCTGATACTGTTTGTAACAGCCCAAACTCTTAAGCACCAAGGTATTGTCCGCTTTGGCCTGAAAGGCCTCACGGTTTTGCCCACAGAAGATAACTTCCCAGTAGGTCACCAGTAGGTCACCCATCATGGGAGTGCTCCCACCTAAGCACACTTAACTTTGGAGTTCTTATCAGGAACTCCACCTGTTATTTAAAAAGGTATATCGATATTTAAGAGTTTCACTTATTACTACTTAAGTGGGTCTTTACAGTAAGGGGTCAAACCTTAATCTAGTTGATTAAGATCCAAACTCTTAAATTCTTAATTAAATTGACTTGATTACAAGATAAGGAAATTGACACTATTCCAATAATGTATCTGATTTGGTATTAATCTTAAATATTTGAATTAGACATGTTAAGATTATTGATAAATCTATGTGATTGATTAATCTGAATCTAAATTTTAGATCATTGAATTTCTCATAAATAAGAGTACTAGTATAAAAAGATAATATAACTAAATTGATTTAATAATTGATCTGACTTTAATAATATCCTTGATTTAAATCCCATAATCTTAGAATAGGATATGATTAGATGACTTAATCATCTGATCTAATCACTCTAAACTTAACTATTAAATGGAACCTAATATGTTAGCTTTAGAATTAAGGGTATGAGATCTTAAGTATCTCAGCATATGATGGCGTCTAAAATATTTTAAAGACCTAAATTTAAATATACATTGAGGTAGGGGAATTTTGTATAACTCATTAAGGTAGAAGCTTAGATGATCCCTTAACCCTAGAAGTTGATCTTATCCCCTCATGGTAAGAATCACTTAATATATTAGAATGACACTTTTTCTTATGGTAGAACCCATATTTAGTGATCCTTGATCACCCTCTTCTCGGAGCCTTGTATAGAACTTACCTATTTAGCATAAGAATTAATAGTCTTGATAAATCATTGTTGATTAAATAGAATTATTTGAACCTAGGTTATTGGTTGGTGTAGTAGAGTATACCCATAGTACTGGATTATTTCAGTATTATTCAGGATTGGTTGATTCACTCCAATGTGGACTTATGACTAGGTGCTATCCCGAGGGATTAGACGAATAAAGTCCCATTATAGTAAATCTTCCAAGACTAAGAGTGTTACAATTAGTGAACAAGAACCTTAGTTTAAGACGTAAACTGTGACCGGGTTCTGCCTCCTATCGTAGTGTGCTTCGATAAGTGCAGTTTAAGCAAACTAAGTATCTTAAGTCACTTTGTATAGACCACTAAATATGCTTATAATTAGGTTATTTAACGGCTTAGCTTGATATATAAACTATGACCGGGTTCTGTCTCCTATCGTAGTGCACTTTGATAAGTGCAGTTTTAAACAAGCTCAGGGTTAAATCCACCTCTCTTGGAAATATACAACCATATGTATACAACCTTTCCAACTAATGATTTTAAGTAAGCTCTCAACTTTAACCAATTATCGAACTAGAACCTAGGAGTCAGAATCTTTTTAGCATGATTCTGCACAATGGAGATATTGAATTCATTATCGGATTTCAAAGCATTTTTTGGATTTTTTTTTGATTTACCTCATATAATTTAGAAGCATGAGCATGAGCATAAGCATGATGTGTGAGTATCAGAATGATGTATGAGTATCAGTGATGATTTATGAGTTATAGAATGTTGCATACATTGACTGGGGAATTTCAGGATGCATCAGTATCATAGTAAATGGTATTTTCAACTAGATGTATGTATACATTAGACCGTACTACTCATAGCAGTTCAGTGATATTTTAGTTGTATATCAGTAGCATACAGTGTTGTGGCATATTTAGATGCACAGTTTCAGTGACATACAATATAACTTTATAGATCATTACTCAGTTTTTAGATACATTACAATTTTTTGTCTACCTTTAGTATTCAGTTTACAGTTCAATCTTACTTTATTTTACTTTAGTTTGTACAGTTTTATATAGTTTTATACTTTCAGCTATCTTTACAATATTCCTATAGATTTAATTACGTTATGTAAATATTAAATGAATAACTAGAACTATTTAGATTAGTCTCAATGTGATAAACTTATTGCCTAACATGAGATACTTTTGAGATCTGGCAATTTGTTAGACCTTGAGCAGTATATTGAGCCAGGTCAGGAGGACACCCAAGAGATTCAGGAGGAGCCAGTGGAGCACTAGTGGACTCTTCTTCAGCCTTACTTTTCGCTTAGTTTAGTTCAGTACTAGCTTTTATGTCTGTTTCAGTAAAATGTTATAATAATTCTTGATGTATTTTTTTTCTTTTCTGAGATGAATGTTTTCATACAGCTTCTGTAATGAATGTTTCTGGATGTTTACTTAGCTTCCACACTCTGTTATATACTACTTATACTTAGTATTATGATATGATCAGTATACTAGAAATGCTATTATCTTATGCATACATTGGATTCCTTATGTGTGTTTCAAATCCAATGTATATATCGGTCTAATACTTAGGATAATGATACTACTCTTATCTTAAGTATTAGCTCTCAACCCTCCTTAAGGTTGAGTCAGCAGCCCTTCAGAGGGGTTTTATTTTAGCTATTCAGGGAGATGGGATATTCCTCCCCATGTAGAGCGCTGCTCCACCGCCGATCTAATTATACCTACCTTTTGCACGCGGTGACGGGGTGAGGCGCTACAGTGTGCAACAAAGGTGTTTAAGGAGTAAGTAGCCTAAACAGTTGGCATCAGAACGGTGCGTTACTTGGGAAGGGTTTTAAAATATTCCCACACGCGAAAACTGAGGGTCTACACAAGAATAAGTAAAGGCTAATCCTTAAGACAATTGAAGCATTATCTTAAGTATTAGCTAGAATATTTATATACATTGGATTTAGTAAGACAAGAAGGATATTCCCAATGTAAAGAAGTATCGTATATGAGCATTTGCTACTGCTCACATCACAATACTAAGCATAAATATGAATAATCAAAGTGCGGAAGCTAAAAGCATTCATCCAAACATTCATCACAAAAGTAATTAGAAATAATTATCTCAGAAAGGAAACAAAAGGACATACATCCAGATAATTATTATAAACCATTAATGCAGTATAAAAAGAGCAAGAATAAGAGTCTCTCAATTTCATAACTAAGAGAAACTACAAAAGTAAGGATTGGGTCTTCTATTACTCTACCAGATCCTCATGGAGCTTCTGAATAGACTCCAATGCTGGCTCACCAAACTGCTCTGGATCTAGCAATTTACCGAATCTCAAAACTGCCACATGTTAGACAATAAGTCTAACACTAACAAAATACTTTTATACAGTTTACCGAACTTAATATTTAAGCAAATTAGAAAAATACTACATAAAAAACTAAAATAACTAAAAGATGGAATGTAAAAGTAAATAATAATGAAAAGAAATACTGTAACAATCCACTGTAAAGATTGAAAACTGAGTATCCATGCTATATCGAGACCATACTGTATGCGAATGCAAATACATCTAAAATATCACTGAATTTTTCATGAATACGCAGTTTGATGCTCGCATACATCCCATTAGGAATTCCATATCTTGATGCCCATTGCATCCCATAATTCCTCTTTTGATGTATATTACATCCCATAATTCATAATGACTCTTGATACTTGTGCTTATGCTTATGCAGTGTATGAAAAAATACTCTTAAAATAGCCAAATGTTAAGATTTTTTTAAGTTATCACATATTGGGAGTGCATATACATAAATATTATATTTCTAAGAAGGGTAACTTGAAATACTTAGTTTGTTTAACTGTACTTATTGATGTGCACAAAGATATGGGGATGACACATATTTACAGTTTGTTCTTCCAAACTAGGTTGTTCAACTCCCTACTTATAAATACAACTTAAAATGTTCTAAGAAAGATGATTTGAAATACTTAGTTTGTTTAACTACACTTATCGGTGCGCACAAAGATAAGGGGACACCACCCTTTTACAGTTTATTCTCCCAAACTAAGTTGTTCAATCCCCTACTTATAGCATAATTTTAAGTGTCATAAAGAAGGTAACTTAAAATACTTAGTTTGCTTAACTGCACTTATCAATGCGCACAAAGATAAGGGGACACCACCATGTTATAATTTGTTCTCCCAAACTAAGTTGTTCAATCCTTCACTTATAAACTAGAAAATTTATCCTAATATTATTGTAGATCCATCTAAGATAAGATTAGGATATACAATTCCATTCAGGATGAATTAACAAATTTCATATCCCTACTAAATCAAATTAGCTTTATGGGTATACACTATAGTCTCTACATGATAAACACTAATAATAATCATTTTATATTAATTATTTAAAAACTAAGGAAACTCAGACTAATGAATCTATTCTCCATAGAAGGTATTAAGCAATGCGGTCTCAAGATTGTGACATAGAAGTCACTCTAATTTAGGTAAGCTACCTCATTTAAGCTCAATCAATAGTCCATTAGGCTATTGCTACCACAAAAATAGAAGCTCAATTTTCTAAGTTTAAAGAGGTTCATCTAAAGGCCTACCTCAATATATATTCAATAAGTTAGCTCCTACCTCAATGTTTCCCTAAATTAAGGTATCAAGCATTTAAATTAAAAAATTTTATAGGACAATAAGAGATTAAGAACTTGCAATCACACTAATATAGCTCTCTATCCTAAGTTGAATCATGAGATCAAAATTTAAAGGTTTAAATACATGAAATATTCATAAAATCAATCACTTAATTAAAAAGGGAAGATTAACAAGCTAGATTACTAAGCTCCTAAGTTTGATTAAATAATCAAATTATGGGACAAAGTTAGCATATTATTAAGAATGGATCATTTGAGAATCAACATATTTTAATGATTTAATGCAAGTTAAATGATGCTAATTTTCTTAATTAAGAGGAAATCAAAGGAGTATAAGTTTAAGGTGAAGATAATAAAATCACATTATCATCATAAAGCTTAATATTCTAAGATCACATGATAAATCAGTAATGTCAACTATATAATAAATGCTAAAAGTCACTAATCATGAGCTAAAGCAATTGGTACTTAATTAGCAAATTTAAAAATTTAGAATTTAGATATAATTGAACAAATTAATTTCTAACCATCCTAATATCTTATCACAAAGTTTCAAGACTAATGCTCCACATTTCAAGCAACGACAATGAATCCATTTAATATGATTATCTTAGGTTCTAAGAAATAATAATACATTGATTAAATTAAAAGAAAATAGCTACAATTGCAAATTTACCATACAAGCATATGTTCAAAAAGTCTAGATATTTTAAGCATGGGGTTCATATTTAAAAATTACCTCTATAATTATTCAATGCATAATTTCATTATAACTCATTTATATTTTGGTATATTTATGCATTATTAGGGTTATAGGCTCATCAAAATACCAAAAATATGAAATTTAGGCAAAATTGGGCAGCTCTGCGCGCTACGGCACGTTGTAGCACTTGCCTAGCTGAGAGCCATGCGCTATGGCGCGTTGTGGCATGTTTCTGCGATGCAGTGCACCGTAGCGCTTTCAGGTGCTACGGCACGCTACGGAGGATTTCAACGCTGCGCCTTCCTAGCCAAGAGCTAGACGCTACGGCGCGCTATGACGAATTTCAGCACTACAGTGCTATATAGCGCCCTCCTGGCCGAGAGCTAGGTATTACATTGATTTTAATGCTGCGGCGCACTGTAGCGCCATCCTGGCCGAGTGTCAGGCGCTACGACACCAAATATCCAGAGACGTAGGAGCTGCGGCGCGCTGTAGCGCTCGACAGTTATTTTTTCTAGACAAAAATGGGTTGTATCTTTTTTGACACCCAAATACTCTTGATTCAGGACACCTCAAAGTGCGGTGTCATATACCGATGGAAAGGTCTTTCCAAGGCCTTTTCATTGATATCAAATCGACAGAAAAGATTCTTCTAACATCGCAAATAATGATGCCCTAGCAACCTGTGCAAGATTTTGTCTTACACATCATCATTCATTTTTGGATTTAGATCAAACTCTATTGAATTTGATTGCTAAAACACAAGCTCTTGAAGACAAGTATTAGGCATTCAAATGAAATAAAATAGCCATTGGATCAACTAATGGGAGAAATGGAAGGTACGAGGAAGGATACAAGAAGGGTACCTTAGCTTGTGAATGGAGGTTCCAACTAGGTTTTTTTTAAGAGCCTGGGTGGAAATGAACTTCTTCTTCAGTTGCTAGCAAAAGGAAGAAAAGAGCTGAGGGTTCTTCAAGAGTTTGGGAAGGAAGGAGCTTCAGTTGACAGCAAATGGGGGGGAAAGCTGAGGCTAATAGAGCATAGATAAAAGAGGGGGAAAGGATAAGGTTCATGGAGATAAAATTTCAGGAAGTCATCATTGCTGCATGGGGGAGATGGGCTGGAGCTGATGGACAGGTAATGAGGAAGGGCAGGTATGCGTAGGAAATGGGGAGGAAAAGGGAAAATTTGAGATTTTAATTAACATAATTTATAATTTAAAGTTAGATGAATAAATGGGCTCCGAAAAATCCCAAAAATTCACCTCTAGTTAAGTCAAGAGTGAGGAACTCAATGGCAAATCTCTAACCTTAAGTAATGATAGATTCATTATATTGCTTGGAGTAACTCTCTAACTTTAATAACGAGATTAAAAGCTTAAAGTATTGAGCATTAGATTTGAAACCTTGTAATCAAATAAAAACTTCTATGGATAATTAAAATATGATATAACCTTCATTTAAATTGCATTAGATTCAAAAATAGAATCTCGAGAATTTAGGAAATCAACCTATTAGGTCATATTTACACTTTTAGATGTAGAGAATAAACTCCATTGTCTTAGCCATATGAAACATTATTAAATAGATATCGAGTAGAGAACTTTAGAACAAGTCATACATTAGCCATGAGATTCCCAAGATGTTTGATTAAAAGATTATTTTATTTAGTAAACCCTTCAAATAAAGTGTAACAACCCAAGGTATTACTTAGGTCAATTAGGACTAATCCAAGTCCTAATTATGATTTTAGTATCTTAATTAAGTTATTTGGAACACACCTCTAATATCCAGTCCAAATCAGGGATCAAATGATTAAATCCTGGCTTCTGAAAAATCCAGAAACCTTAAAATTTGACCTATCTAAATTAACCTCAAATCAAAAAATAAACATCACCATTTTGCCCATTACCCCGAAATTAGCTAGGGGTGATGTTTCGTGTCAATCAGAAGTCGTCAAACTTTTGGAAAATATTTTAATATTATTTAAATCCCCCAAAAAATCAAGTAATTAAATACTTGTCAAATCAAAAATCTGAATTCGCCATTGCATGCCTCACCCCTCAATTAGCTAGGGATGATTTATTGGAAATCTAAATGCTTAATTTTAATTACTTAAATTAGGTCAAATTAATTTAATAATTAAAATATTTAATTTTTATCTAAATGGCGCCGTTGCTTAACTTTCACGTTGTCTCCCTATTACATATGCGTGGTTTGGCATCTAACGATGCTTGAGAGCCGTCCAATTGAAGATCGAACAGCTGAAGCAAATCGTTCTCGTGAATTCTCCTCCTGCTCTGCGTGTGGCGTAAACTGGGACGCGCGGCGTGTGAAGCAAAGTTGGCAATTTAGATGGCCTCCACTACTAATATCACACCGCATTAGGTCTGGTATAAGACTTTTGGAACTTGCTTGTTGCTCAGTTTCAACCCTGAAGTCCTGAATCCTTGCAATCAAACCATAAGCTTTCTCTGCCATCCACTTGAGGTACACTCCTATACCTTGATTCTTTATCAATTCAGGTTATTTCAATTTCGTTCATTTATTCAGGGCTTCTGATTGTCCATCTATCGGGTTCGATTAATTTGATCTAACCCAGATTAGTCTGAATTGCAAAACTATCCATAGTATTGTACAGTTTCATCTAGTCTCGTCCGCAAGCTTCGAGCTAGGGTTAGACTTTTCACTCAGTATAGTTCATCTCCAGCGCAGGTTCAACCTCCAGAAGCTAGCCAATGTCATTGCTGATCCAATGCCGTGTGGGCCGAGTTCTGGTATTGATGGTAGGGCTCTATTATTCCAGCCTTAGGAATGGTCGTCGAACTCAGAGGAGAAGAAGTGTTCTTCGGGACGGGTTCGACTCGGCCTGACCCGTTTTTCCGTGAATTGGGCCCGTTCGCGTGCCCTCCTTAGTGTTCGAGGTGTGGGGCCCTCTCGGCAGTGCTGTCGGCCTCAAAGGCCAACACGTGGTCTCTCCTGCCATCTCATTGACCGTGACGATCATTAGATGGTGGGTCCCGCCATAAGGTATTGTCGTCTGCGTTGCCAGCTTGTGGGTCCCGTCGTCCGTCTAAATTAGAAATTAATTATGAAACAAATTATTTAGTTTAAATTAAATCATCAATTATTCAACCATCCATAAATTGCAAAATACAAACCCAATTATATCAAAATTATATATCATTTTGATCAGCAAAATAGAGGATTAATATGGAACTATCAAAACTTAGTTTGGATGACCCATTAATCCAAACCTAGTCAATATGGATCTTAAAGTGATTAGTAAAACTACTAGAGCAATCTAGTAGTATTTAATTCTCTATTTAGATTAGTATTTGCCTAATCACTTTTAGGACCTAACCCTAATTAACCTTAGAACTTCAATTGACCATAACTTAGTCAATTGAACTCCAAATTAGGTCTTCCAATATGCTATTTTGATCAAGAAGACCTAATTAATAGTGTATTATAAAAATATTTTATATCCAATAGTTAGATCTCTTAATAAACCCTAATCACTTTAAAAAATTTAATTAGTGAATATTAGCAAAATTTATAATCCAAATTGAGTAAATTCACTTTTTGATTACTCCTAGAGTAGAATAGAATTTAGTAATATAGTTTGTTTAGTGATTTAGTGATTAATTTTACTAATCACTCACTAATCACCCTAAACCATAATTATTAACCCTAAAACTTATATTGGCTATAACTTAGCCAATACTTATCAGAATTTAATAAGTTTTGGTTCTCTAGAAACCTTTGACAATAATCTTCAATAAATTAACAAAAATTTTAGATTTTATTAGGTCAAATTGTCAAATTACCCTTATAAGTTAAATTTCCTAATTTGACTTTATAAGGCTTAATCCTTATCCAAAATAGATGTACTTACTGTCTAAACTCATATTAGACAGTAAGTAATTAGTCAACTTCAAAAAATTCTAGTTTAGATCCCTAATTCATAAAGTTAAATTTTATACCTTTAAGTAGGGGCAAAATGGTCATTTTGCCCAAATTTAGGTTTAAGCATTCTTAAACCTTAAATTTATAATTAAACCTCTAAAAACAGCATTGTGACTGATTTGAAATCATTTTAGAATAATTAAATTAATTAAAAATAACATTTTAGGAAATACCCAAAAATCCTTCAAATTTTTCTAAGTCCTAATTTAAGCCTCAAAAGGTAAAATTAGTTCACCTTGTTTTTTCCCTAAGTTCATTATATCATAATAACATTTATATAATATCAAAATCAAAGCTTAATTATTCTCTTTATTTTTTCCTTCAACCTTTAGGATCTTATTCCTTAGGAATTAGTGTAGAAATTTAGGTTATAATTCATTCATTAAGTAAATAGGTTATTTAATGGATGAAACCATGGTTTTATAGTTTTCTAGAACTTCATTCTTTATTCTTGATTATTTTGTATTTAAACTTTAGATTTAAGATTAGATATCTATCTTATTAAGTTTGATTTTGCTTAATAAGATAGCCTTAATTATAGTTCGTGAGATTTTGTGTTTAACTTTATACCTTTAGGAATATAACCTATTGGATTAAGTAGTTAAAATCCAATACTTGGATTTTAATATCTTAATCCCTCACTATTGATTTATTTTAATGAAGATTGGCTTGGGATTCGTAAAATCATCAATTAGGACGTTTGATTTATTATTTAACTTAATTAAGCGTCATGTGATTTATATATGTTAGAACTTGATTAGTCCTAACATTCTTTAACTTATAGGACCAATATTATGGATTTATACTCGATAGCTAGATACTGGAGATCCTAAACTTGTATAAATTCAGATAGATAGAATGATTTAATTAGAAAATAAAGTGATATCACAAAGTTTGTTTAGTGTTATTTAATACCTTGAAATTTGAACACTTTGCCTCCTTATTTTGGACTTTGTATTTTGACATATTATATGAAACATAATATATTTTCTATGTTAATTTGATTCATTCATAAAACATATTCTTAATTGAAAGAAAGAATTTAAAGTAATGAATTTTATATAACTTATGATGGAATATGTCTTACTTAGTCTGCCTGGACAGTGTGACATTACTTTGATCTAGGATATTTCTCCTAGATACTCAGATGATACTTTACTTTTGCTCTAGGATATTTCTCTTAGATGCTCAACAGATACTTTGTGACATTACTTTGATCTATGATGTTTCTCCTAGATATTCAGATGGGATAAAGTGGTGCTTTATTTAAATAGAATTAAGTGTTTTTGGATTTGGGATATTTCTTCTAGATATTTTCAGATGAACTCTTTTAACATGCATTTACTTTTTGGTAGGACTAAGTAAGAATATGTCCATATAAGTGAGACTGTTATATTTTACATTTATAGCATACTTCTTTAATTACATCATTTTCTGTATATTTCTTCTTTATATATTACTTTAGCTATATACAGCAGTTCCTTTAACACTTACAGTTTTTCATGAAAATTTATATTATTTCAGCAGTTTATTTGTATATAATGGCATATTAGGATGTTAGAACTTTACTTTCAGCTCAGTATCTTTATTTTATTTTATAAACTAGCAAGTATTAAATTAATCATATTACTTAGAACTTTCTTATACTTAGAATATTTCATTATTATTACTTAACCCTTTTCTACAGCTTGAGTTGAGGTATGTGCTTACCTCATATTTTGTTTGAGTTATAATTAAGTTAATTATAACTCTTGCCACTTTTTCTTTGATTGATTACTGCTCCTACTTTGCATAGATGATTGTGATATCATTAAAATTATAAAATACTTAACCTAAAATATACTTAGACATATTGTCTAACCAAACATTTTTTTCTTTGGCTAGGGCCCTGTCATTGTGATACTGGCAATGGCAGACTCCGAATTGTTTGAGGAGGGACCTTCTCAAGATCTTGTTCTAGAGGAAGAGCGTGCAGGAGAAGATCATTAGTTTTTTTCTTTTATTTTGTGAGGATTGAGTGACATTACTCTATTGCTTTAACTCTTAAGTTGTTTTGTAGTAATACATGTTTAAACTATTTTTCTTTTCATGCTTATGTATTATGAGTTATATGGTTCTTATCTGGATTGTATGGATGTTATTACTTGTCTTTCTTCCGCACTCTGATATATTATAGTATGCTCATTCAGTGATTGGCTCATTTGCCCTATCTCATATTAGGGCATATCTTCCCTTGACATTTGATTTAGAAGGTTATTCCTTATTCTAAATGCTAAGTGAAGGTTTGCCCATCGATAACCACTTCTTAATATCAGATGATTAAGGGGCAGCCACCACATAAGGGATCTTCATCGAAATCGTTAGTGTGTGTGGATAATAATAAAGAGTATCTAAATTATAAGATTGCTAATAAACTTATAGTTAATATAAAATCTTAAGGAAAACCTAAGCATAGATCTAAGCTATTAAGAAAATTATTTGAAGATATCAGATTAATAAGAATAAACTAAACTTTAAAATATAATTCAAAGGTATTATAACTTAAGAAATATGGTAACTTAGAGTTAGCAATAGTAAGACTATACTTAGCAAATAATAGATGAATTATAGATAAGTTGGATTGTGAAGCACTCAATCTATTAAATCCATGAACTTACTTATAACAATGAAAATTGAATCATTATCAACCTTAAGTAATTAAGATTATTCAATAGCATAGATTTTAACTCACAATTACTATTTATATCTATAAATTACTTCGTCACTATATAAAGCATAATTAAATCAATACTTGTCAAAATTCTCCTTATTATAGTATTATATATCAAATTAATTTAGGGATTTTTGATGTCTAAGTAAATTGGGGGCTTCATATGTCCTAATCATTAGGATTTAAAATATACTTCAGAGGATATTAAAATAAAAAATAATAGATATCACATAGCTTACAATAATTTGATAATTCCTTGTACTACTGCATTGTATTAAAATCAATCCTTAAAATCATACATTAAGACTTTATGCATAAAATGAATATTTAAAATATGCTTCAGAGGGGTTTATTTTGGTGAATTATAGTACATCTATCATTAAGCCTGATAAAGCTATTGAAGTATCCAAGACCACATGATTCCCTTGAGAGAGAATGTGCGTGTTTGCAGTTGACCCCACTTTCAGATAGTTGAGCGGACATGTTCAACTTCTCACTTGTTCTACGCCCAAATAATAAATAACAAGATAAATAAGTCGTAACTTGTATATCTCACAATCTTACTGACTGTGAATGATTATTATAGTCCGGTGACTATGATTATTCAGTCTTATTAGGCTGAGATTGTTTTACTTACTTCAATATAACAATTTATTATTTTAGCTTACTTACAGCTTTTACAGTGTAATTTTATTATATGTTTCATACAAAATTATCTACATTGTCTCTTTACTTAACATATGAATCCATTGGATAGATTCATAATTCTTCTATTTAATTTAAATGCATATTTCACAAAATATCTTGCTAACCTATTTGATGCATGAATAAATAAGTTACTTGAACTATGTGAGCCTTTCTTATCTTACATCTTTTAATAGTTATTTGCTTGTTTATTTATTGCACTTAGACTTCTTAAAGGTGAACCTATCATGCCAAGTACTCAGCTTATATTAAATTGTAAATAGCTAACATAATATTCATATAAAAAAATGTATTTAATTGCTTTATATTGTACTTAGATTTTTTAAAGTCTAATCACTTTTTCTTTTTATTGGCTGTGCCCTACCAAATTATAAACTAAATACGGTAGATCAAGATCTCAGATAAAATTTGGTACCCAAAGGTGAACCTGATCAGTAGCTGCGTGCAGAAGACTTTAATTACTTATCTTTTATTTTGAATGTGAAAATGAGTGATATATTTCCTCAAACTTATTTATTAATACTTTTGTAATGTTTAAACTATTCTTTCATATTTTTATTTTCATATTATGAATGATGAATGTTTGATTAAATGTTTGAGTTTCCTTGTACACATAGATCTGCAATATAAAGGTAGTACTCAATAATGAGTTAGAGATCCCTAATCCAGTATTAAGTACTCATGTAATTATTAGGTTAATATATTTAATCTAATAATATAGAATTATATTTAATCACCTTAAATGATAATTAAAAAAGTTATTAGTGAAATTAATTATCAAAATAGAAATTTAATGTCATATTAATATTCTATGTATTTTTTTGATCACTTTAAGATAAAACATCATATACTTAAACTTGTAATCAGGGAATTTTTAAGCTTTGAAAAATTAGAATTTAAATTATTAAGGTAGTTATTGTTCATAAGCATCCACCCGCACACACAACACACCTGCACACAGGCCCGCGGTTGCTGCACGCACGCGGGTTGGTCACGTGAGGTCGGGTCGACCCACCCGGCACTGTTCATCATCACGGTGGCAACCGTAAAAGGCAACCTAGGGCATCCAAATTTGTCGCACTCCGGGCTCCTCAGGGCGCGCATCGTACCTCAATCGAAAGCCCTCAACAATACCTTCATACTAAGCATAAAACCCCCATCCCAATCCATCTACCTCGCTTTAATTTTGATGCCATAATATTTAGGGTTTCAGGTATTGCTTACTACTATAGCATTCCGATATATTGAGCGGCAATCGAGCACGATTGGAGCTCAACAATCATTCATGACAGGAAGATATAAGAAAATAGAAGTGAATAGATGTATTTGTAAAAGAAAATCAATAGGAAATGGTGATACCTTAGTGTGGTGACTGCATCCTAACTATCATTGAGTATCACATATATTAAATAATATATCCATGATACTAATTAGTGGATGAGAAAGATCTTGTCAAAAATATATATAAAGTATATAAGTGTAATAAATAAGGAAAAGGCCTCCAAACAATTTCCACATATATCCATTCATATACAATACAGTAAATGCAGAAGAATAAGAAAACTCATTTATTACAGTTAATTTAAATGTGGGCAAAAAGAAATGTAAGGCAATAATTTCCTTCTACAATCCACATACTTTACTTTGATCTTCTAACACAAGCTTAATCCTCAAGTACTTGATTTGACCTATACTTTAGATTTTCCATATGTACACATATAATAGGGCACACCCAAAAAAAAGAAAAATTTGGTTATACTTAATAAGTCCAAGTATGTATACAATTTTAATTAAATTTAAGATATCACAAAATTAACCTAAGCAATTTACGTGCAACAAGCAGCAATATAATAGGGAAGTTATAAACTAAACATTTATAACTTATCAATAGAAGGTAAATAAGTAAATATACATCAAGACCAGAGGCCATAACAAGCTTAAGCAATAATACATATAAGGCTATAAAGTATCTGTGATAACTAAACTAAATACTCTAACATGAATATGATTATTAAAACATATGTTGAGCGAACAATAAATATAACTGAACAGTGATACATATAAATAAACTAAAGTCAAACAGAAATGAAGACTAGCATCCTAATATGCATATAAGTACTAACATATCTGCATAAGAAACTGAAACTAAATTAAAAGCATACATAAACTGAAACTAACAAGAGTAAAACTACCATATTGTGAATGACCTAATTTAATCTCTCTATTATTGAAGATGCAGAAATTGTATAATAAAAACACCATAATTGTAATTGTACTGTATTGTAACATATCATATAGTCATTTAGCTATTCAGAGCTAAAGCATAATCGAACTGAACTAAACTAAACAAAACTGAAGATATAGAAATACAATGCAAATTATTTTAGTTATTTTACTTTACTTCTGTGGACACATTCAGAAGTAGCTGAGGAGTCAAGCACATTTGCAAAATTGAGGTGAGTTTCCGAACTAGACATAACTCTCCCCAATGAGTGCATATCAAGTATCCTTATTTCTCCTTAACACATATCCATTGGCAGCAATGTATATACACAATCACTCATCTTGATAATGAACTCAATGCAAATATTACCCTAATTTTTTATGTTTTCATTTTTATGCATCAAATTTATCTTATGTGATATATTCAAGGTAAAAAGGTTCAAAACAAGGTATGCAAAGCGACAAAGTCAAGGAATAAGCAAGACTTATTCTAAACAAGATCTATGATATCCTTTATTTTCTAATTTATTTGTTATAACTATTCTAAAAAAATACAAACTTAGGATAATCTATTTCTTACTATTCAGTAAAATCTCAAAGTCACTGTCCTATAAAGTCAAATATTAGAACTAATCAAGTTCTAATTCATAATCATACTGTAACAACCTTATGCTGTTACTTAACCAAATAAAAAGGTAGCCCTCTTCACTCTTCACTTGCTTAGCTGAAGCTCCTTCCCCTCTCCTCCTTGCCTTCATTACTGTACTTGCTGCTGGAAGAACCCTCAGCCCCTTCCTCCTCTTGCTAGTAGTTGAAGAAGAAGAAGAAGCTTAACCCTCAAGATCTAAAGCTCCCAAGGATCCTTAGAGAAATTTGACATTTGCAAGTCTAAGGTACCTCCCTTTCCCCTATTGGTTTGATCTAATGGCTACCTCATTTTGTTCTTATGATTACTTCGCATTCTTAAGAATATGTAGTTGAGATATGAAATCCTTTAGAGCTCATTAAGGTCGTATGTTTTAAGGAAGATGATGATTTCTGCAAATATAATTTTTGTATACCATGACCTTTAGATTCATCATTTGCATTGTTAAAATAATTGCTTCATATTGATTTTAGTATCAATAGAAAGATATTGGAAACACCTTTCCATTATTATATGGCACCGTACTCGAGGTGCCTTAAATCAATAGTATTTGGGTGCCAAAGGGAACACGTTTTGATTTTCACACAGGCAAATCACCGTCGAGCGCTACAATGCATCATAGCGCCTGGCTCTCAGCTAGGAGGCACTCTAGCTGTGGCGCCCCGCCCCGTCACCGCGCGCAAATGAGATAACATGATCAATTTCAGTGGCGGAGCGGTGTGCCACTCGAGAAGGAATATACCATCTTTCCAAATAGCTGAAACTACAACATTGAAGGGTTGCTGACTCAACCCCAAAGGAGGGTTGAGAGCTAATACTTAAGATAAGAGTAGTATCCTTATCCTAAGTATTAGACAAATACATACATTGAATTTAATATACAACATGAGGAATTCAATATATGTATAAGATATCAACATTTCCAGTATGCTAATCACATCATAATACTAAGTATAAAAAGTGTAAAATAGAGTGTGGAAGCTAAGCATACATTCAGAACATTCATCATAGAACTGAATAGGAACATTCATCTCAGAATAGAAAAGCAAATGCATCCAAAATTATTATAAACTATTTATTGAAATAGTACTGAAATAAAGTCTAACTACTAAACTGAAATAAACACAGAAAGAAAATGGCAAGGCTGAAGGAGGGTCCACTAAGGCTCAATGAACTCCTCCTGAATCTCTTGAGAGTCCTCCTAACCTGGCTCAGTATGATGCTCAAGATCTAACAAATTGTCGAATCCCAAAAGTACCATGCGTTAGACAATAAGTCTAACACAATAAGTCAAACACATCGAAACTAATTTAAACAGTTCTAATTATTTACATTTAACAGTAAAGTAAACAAAGCTGCAGAAAGACTGTAAAAGCAACTGAATAACTAAAACTACATAAAACTGAGTAAAGGAAAGCTGAATGTATACTGAATACTAAAAATAAACAAAAATTATATCTGATCTAGAACTGAGTAAATAATATGTAAAACTACACTATATGCCACTAAAACTATGCATATGAATATGCGACAATATTGTATGCCACGAATATGCAACTGAACTATCACTAAACTGCTATGAGTTATACTGTCCAATGTCTACATACATCCTGTTAAATAATATAATTTAATGTGATGTATGAACATCCTGAGTTTCTTCTATTAATGTATGCAACATTTTGTAACTCATAAATCATCACTGATACTCATACATCATGCATATGCTCATGCTCATGCCTCTATACTACATGACTTAAAATCCAATAAATCCAGAAATGCTTTAAAATCATATTATGACTCAAATATCTCTATTATGCAGAATCCTGCTATAAGGATTCTGACTCATAAATTCTAATTTTAATAATTAGTTTCTCTTGTTTATAGTTTTTGCTTAAAATAATCAATTGGAAAGGCTGTATACACATAGTTGTATGTTCCCAAGAGGTTGAGTATAACACTTAGTTTGCTTATACATGCACTTATTGAGGCGCACACAAGATAGGAGGCAGAACCCTATTACAGTTATTATTCTCCCAAACTAAGATTCTAGTTCACACTCTTAAGCTTAGAGAATTTACTCTAACGGGACTGTATTCGATTTATCCCTTGGGAAAGCACCTGGTCATAAGTCCACATTAGAGTGACTCATCCAAACCTGAATATTGCTGAAGTGACTTAGCACCATGGGTATGCATGATCATAACCAACCAATAATCCAAGCTCAATCAATTCTATTTAATAACCAATGGTTATCAAGACTAGCAATCCTTACTATAATTTGGTGAGTCCTACTCAAGGCTCCAAGAATGTGACCAAAAGGTCACTCAATATGGGTTACTACCACATGTGACAAATTTCATTCTAATGTCTTAGGTGAATTCTACCATAAGGTTTAAGATCAACTTCTAAGGTTAAGGAGGATCATCTAAGTTCTTACCTCAATATATCGCAATAAGCCTTTCCTACCTCAATGTATTAGCATTAATTAGGCCTTTTAGACATTTTAAAACCCCCCTATAGTAAGATCATCAAGATCTTACACTTCTAATAATTAAATTAAATTCATGAGATTCACTTATCGGGTTTGACTTAAATTGATCATATCAAATGGTTAGACCCATCTGATCACATCCTTTTCTACAATCATGGGATAAAATCAAAAATATTACTAGGATTAGATCATTCCATAAATCAATATAATTTTATTATCATTTTTATGCTAAGAGTCTTATATAAGAGAAAATCAGGGATCTTAAGCTTAGATTCAGATGTTTCAATCACAAAAATTCATTATTGACCTTAGCACTTTTACTTTAATGATTTAAGGTCAATACTAAATTAGATGCATTATTAAAATAATATCAGTTGAATTATTTTTCAATCTAGTTAATTGAATAAGTGATTAAGGGTTCAAATCTTAATTAAATAGGTTAGGGTTTAACCCCTATCCTTACCCTATTAAGACCAATTGTTGAATTATAGATTAATGACCAATCAATGCATTATTAGTATATTACAGATGGCAAATTTCAGATTTAGATTAAATATCACTTAATTAAGTTCTTAAGATTCTTATGTTCAAATATAGTTTAATATCAAATTAAGTATCAATGTATCCAAATCAAAGTTAAAGTTCTCTAATATATACCATAATATTATGAAAGCATAGGAATATAAAGTGACACAAAATAAAATGTAATTAAGGAAAACTAAATTCTAAATCAAACCAAATAGATTAGCACTTGATTACAAATCTAAAGAACTTAGTTTCATGTAATTTATTTATTTAGTTCTACTTGGTCATACAAGTAATCAAAGATTATAATAATAATATTTGGCATAAAAATATTTAAGTAAACACATAAGGGATTTTAGCACATGCTATAAATGATAAATTTTCACATTTGAATTTCACATAAAATTTTATACAATGCTTAATTTTACTAAAACTCAATTCAAATTTGATATATATCGGCCCCATTCTGGTCACAGGGTCCTTAGAATGTGAAAAATGTGAAGTTTCGGCCATTTCGGACAGTTCTGGGCAGTTCCGGACAGTTCTGGGCGCGACAGCACGCAGTGGCGCCTTCTGGCCAAAAGCTAGGAGCTACGGTGCGCTGCAGCGCTTTCAGGAGCTGCGGCGCACGGCGGCGCTTACAGGCGCTGCGGCGGGCTACGACTCATGTTTCCCCGAGGTGCCGATGCTTCGGTGCACCGCTGCGGATTTAATTTAATTTCATCAAAAAATTTCATGCTTCATCTAATTATTATACCCAAATTCGAAATTTTGAGCGCTGCGGCACGCCGCAGTCCCTGACGATGATTTTGCCTGTGCGAAAACTGCAATGGGTCTCCTTTTGCACTCAAATACTCCCAATTTTGGGCACCTCACGTGTGGTTCCATATATCGATGGAAAGGTCATTCCATTGATACCAAAATTGGCATGAATAAATTATCCTAGCGAACAGAAATTGGTGCCCTAGCTACAGGTAAACAAAAAACCTTCAGTTTTCTTGATAAAAACTTTAATGGAGGAATGAACATCAATCAGACTTATTTGAGTCCAATTGAGGCTCTACAATTACACATAGACGTTATGCAAGAGCTAATGAAAGTATAATCCACAACATTTTGATAAATCAAGGAGAAAATAGTCACGGAAGTAGAATAAATTGGTACATTTGACTTTGCAAGAATGGCAGAAGAAGATCTTAGGAGCTTGAGCTTGAGGTTTGAGGGCATCTCAAACATCAACTCCGCAAGGAAGGAGGAGCTATTAGCTTTAGCAAATGAAGAGGAAGAAGGGGGCCGAGCTCCATTTTTAATGGAGGATGAAGGCATCGGCTATGGGCTATGGGAGAGACCTTTGCGTATGATCAGAACATGGAGTGTTGAACGCAGGAATGGGCAGGCGGGTCCCAGGTGACAAGAGGAAGAAGGAGAAAACAAAAATAAATAAATACGTAAGAAATAAATATTCATTTCTCCCAAATAATTTATTAAGAAATTCAGATTAAATAAACATGCTCTGAAAAATTCCAAAAATTCACCCCTAGCTAATTTGGGGGTGAGGAATTCAACGGCAAAGTGGGTTTTCGATTCCAACAATTATTTAATTATTCTATTTTCTAGTGCATTTAATTACATTCAATATTCGCAAAAATCCGACGACTTCCAAACACGTATAAAACATCACCCTTAGCTAATTCGGGGGTGACGATCACAATGGCAAAGTCAAATTTTAATTTTGAGGTCAATTTAAATATCTTAATTTTTTAAATAACCAAATATATTAAAATATTATAATTATTCGATTAAGCTTTGAATTGTTCCAAATTTTTAGGGTTTGGTTATAATGGCTAGATGAACTTAATATAATGATAATTAAGTTGTGATTAAGCTAAAATTAAGCTGGGCAACAACCTTGGGTTGTTACACTAGCACACTGCAGTGCCAGCGTCTCGGGTTGGCTATGCCGTAGCGTGCACCGCAGCGCCTGGCTCTCGACCAGGATACGCTATAGCACACCACAGCGCTGAGCTCTCAAGAAATCTTGTGTCGTAGTGCGATGCAGCACCTGAAAGTGATACAGCACGCCGTAGCGCCCGAGTCTCCAGAATTCTGGCACCACAGCGCACCGTAGTGCATGACTCTTGACCAGGGGGCACTACTGCACACCGTAGCACTCAGTCTCGCAACAGCTAGCGTCGTAGTGCCTGGCTCTTGGCGAGGGGGCACTACAGCGCTCCTCAGCGCCTAAAAGCCCGCACAAAATTGCCTAGTTTTGCCCAAATTGAATATTTTTCATATTTTGATGCCTCTAGAACCCTAATAATATAAAAATATACCAAAACTAAACTTGATTTTAATAAAATCATGCATTGAATAAATTTATAAGTGATAGTTAAATCCATGCTTATAATGCTTATAATTTATTTATTTAACTAGAGTTAAATTCTGAATTTCTAGAATTGTTAATTAAAGCACCAATTTATATAGTTCATAATTAGTGAATGGTTGCATTTGTTTTTCAATTAACATTATTAATTTATCATGTGATCTAGATTTCTTAAGATAACATTGATTTTGACCTTAATCAACCTTAATTAGACTCATATAAAAGTTGATCTAAATTGAACTTCTTATTTTGGCATTTATCAATATGCATGAATTCATATAACTCTTGCTAATTTAATATTTGAGTATAGACTAGTAAACCAAAGTTCTTTAAACTTTATAATAATTTGTGTGATTTATAATCTTAACTTAACTTTAAGTTCTTAGATCCTTAAGAGTTTATCATTTTATAAATTCAGTTTAAATTGAATCATTATATTCATGGAATTTCTAATTATTGAATCCCTTGAAATCCTTGTAGTGGGTTTAGGTTGGTTCAACTTATAGAATAATGAAATTATTCTATAGATTGAGCTTAAATCTTAGATTCTTAAGTTCTTATTTGATTATTTTATCATATGCCAACTAGATTTAGCCTTTGTATAAGATTATAATTTCTTTAATCTTTCAGCTTCTAAGATCTTTTACCTTTAGAATAAGTGTGGGTGTGAACCCTTAGATCCTTAGAAGATTAGTACCTAGAATTTAGGTTTAAACCCCAATTTGGAGTTTGGACCCAGAATTCTTAAATCTTGATCACCATAATCAAGATTGGGTTTGTGCTATCAAAATACAATAATTAAGTCGTTGATTAATTACTTAACCTTTATAGTCATTATTCTGATTATAAATTAGAACTTTTTGAGTTCTAATGTTAATTGTAAGGTTGTAAATTAGGGTTTGTACTAGATAGATGGAAATTGAAGATCCTAAGCATGTACTATCTCAGATTAGATATAACAAATTAAATTAGATAATAATAGATATCACATTTGTTTAGTTAAGTCTCTTGCTCGCTTTGATTATTATTGCTTCGTATACCTTGTATTTTGAGTTTTATTATAGCGCCCCACCCCGTCACTGCGCGTAAAAAGGAATAATCAATCGGCGGCGAAGTGGTGCGCTACTTGGGAAGGAATTTCCCATCTCCCCGAATAGCTCAAAGTAACACTAAAGGCTACTGACTCAACCCCAAATGAGGGTCAAGAGCTAACACTTAAGATAAGAGTAGTATCCTTATCCTAAGTATTAGACAAATACATATATTAGATTTAAAATACAATATAAAGAATCAAATATATGTATAAAATATTAACATTTCTAGTATGTTGATCAATCACAATACTAAGTACAAGTAATATATAAGCAAAATGTGAAAGCTAAGCATACATCAAGAAACATTCATCATAAAAACTGAATGAAAATATTCATCTCAGAAAAGAAAAGTAAATACATCCAGAAATTATTACAAACGGTTTATTAAAAGAATGCCGAAATAAATTCTAAGTACAGAACTGAAATATTAATCCAAAATAGTAAAACTGAAGGAGAAATCCACTAAGACTCTACGAATTCCTCCGGAACCTCTTGAACTTCTTCCTGATCTGGCTCAATAAGCTGCTCAGGATCTAGCAAATTGTCAGATCTCAAAAGTACCACGTGTTAGATAATAAGTGTAACACATTGAAACTAATCTAAACAGGTATAATTATTTACTTAACATTTAAATAAAGTAAAATAGAGCCGCATAAAAATTGTAAAAATAACTGAATATCTAAAATTATATAAAACTGAAGTAAAGTAAAGCTTACAGTATAGTGAATACTGAAAAAGAATAAAATAGTATATGATCTGAAACTGAGTAAATAACATATAAAACTATGATGTATGCCACTAAAGTCATGCATCTATATATGCCACGATACTGTATGTCACTGATATGTAACCAAAATATCTTTGAACTACTATGAGTCATACAGTCCAATGTCAACATACATCCGGTTAGAATATACGGTTTACTGTAAAGTCATTTATTCTGAATTTCCCCTGTTGATGTATGCAATATTCAGTAACACATAAATCATCACTGATACTCATACATCATGCTCATGTTCATATTCATATCTCTATACTACATGTCTTAAAATCCATAAATCCAGAAAATACTTTAAAATCAGATAATGAATCAAATGTCTCCATTGTGCAGAATCCATCTAAATGGATTCTGACTCCTAGCCCAAATTCTAATAATTTGTTTTAATTAGGATTTTACTTATAATTATTAGTTGGAAATGTTGTATACATATATTTAGTATATTTCCAAGAAAGGTGAATTTAACACTCAATTTGTTAAAGCTGCACCTATTGAAGCGATCTTCGATAGGAGGCATCACTCGATGGCAATTTATATCTCAAACTAAGCTGTTAAATACCTGAATTACAAGCATACTTAGTGTCCTAAAGAGGGTGACTTGAATCACTTAGTTTTTTTAAAACCACACTTATGGAAGTGATCTACGATAGGTGGCATCACCTGATAGCAATTTATTCAAACAAACTAATGATCTAAGTCCCTAATTATAACACTCTTAGGATTGGATGATAAATTCTAAGTGGGACTATATCCAACTAAACATGCAGGATATAACACAGACATAGTCCTATATTAAAGTGAATTGACTAATCCTGAATATTACTGAAGTAATCCAGCACTATGGGTATATACTACTATACTCTACTAATAATCTGAGTTCAGTCAATTTTATTTAATCAATAAGGATCACCAAAGCTATGAATTCAAACTCCATTGGGGTGAATCCTACACAAGGTTCCAAGCGTGTGACCAAAAGGTCACTCAATATAGATTTCTACTACATGGGAGAACTCTCATTCTAAATACTTTAGGTGATTCTACTACAAGAGTCTAAGATCAAACTTTTAGGGTTAAGAAGGATCATCTAGGTTCCTATCTCAAGATATCACAATAAGTCCTTCCTAACTCAATGTGTTAACAATTGTTAAGGCAAATATTATTACCATATTAAACCAAATGTAAGATCATCAAGATCTTACATATCCAACATCTATGCTAAAATTTATAAGTCTTATTTATTAAGCTTACTTTCATCAAACTAGATGGGTAAACCCATCTAATCAATACATATACTACAATTATGGGGTATAATCGAGAGTATTATTAAGATTTGATCTTGTAATAAATCAACATAGTCTTATAATTATTTTCATACTAAGAGTCTTATATAAGAAAAAATCAAAGATCTTAAGCTTAATTCCAACTATTTAATCACATAAGTTCCTTAATGATCTTAATACTTTTAATTCAATGCTTTTAAAATCAATGTCAAATTAGATGTATTATTAAAATTATGCAATTTAAATTATCTTCCAATCAAGTTGACTAATTAAGGGATTAAAGATTTAGATCTTAATTAGACAGGTTAGGGTTTAACCCCTAGCCTTACCAAATTAATACCAATAATTGATTTATAGATCAATGAAAAATTAATGCATTATTGGTGTATTATTGATGGCAAATTTTAGATTTAGAATAAGTATCATTTACTTAATCAAATTCTTAAGATTCTTATATTCAAATATAATTTAATATCAAATTAAGTAAATCAAGGTGTCTAAATCAATGTTAAAATTCTCTAACATACATAAACATTGAATTGATTAAAATAATTAGTAATTAAGGCTAATCAAATCTTTAAATCAAACACAAAAAGGGATTAGCACTCAGTTACAAATGTAAAGCAATTAAATTTCAAACAACTTGGTTATTAAGTTCTACTTGGTTGCACAAGAAATCAAAGATTCTAACATTTATATTTGACACAAAATATTCAAGTAATTCTCTATAAGATTTAGAATATGATATTTAGGGTAAAATGGTGAATTTTCCATTGAAATTCACCTACACATTCATACAATGCTTAATTTTACTAAATTCAGGTTCGATTTTGATATATTGCGACCCCATTAGGCCTAGGGGCATTAGAATGTGAAAAATCAAAAATTCGGGCAATTCCGGACAATTATGGGTACTTTCGGACATTTCTGGATACGGCGTGCTGTAGTGCCTTCTGGCCAAAAGCCGGGCGCTACGGCGCTTTGTGACGCACTACGGTGCGGTGCAGCACCTTCTGGAAGAAAGCCAGGCTCTGCGGCGTGCGGCAGCGCTGCGGTGGATTTCAGTGCTGGAGCGCGTGGCAGCGCTTTCAGGAGCTGCGGCGCACTACGATGCTTGTTTTCCCGAGGTGCAGACGCTACGGCGCGCTACAACGCTTTCAGGTGCTGCGGCAAATTTCAGTGCTTCGGCGCATTTAATATAATTTTATCAAATTTATATGCTACTATGGTGTGCAGTGGCGCGCTACGGTGCACCACAACATATTTCAATTCGAAACTTCGGGAGCTCTAGCGCGCTGCAGCACCCGACAGTGATTTTGCCAATGTGAAACTCGTGACGGGTCTCGTTTCACACCAAAATACTTCTAATTTTGGGTGCCTCATGAGTGGTGCCATATACCGATGGAAAGGTTGTTTCGAGATCTTTTCATTTATACCAAAATAGACATGAATAGATCATTATAATGAACATAAATTAAGGCCCTAGCTACGGGCATACAAAATTTCACAATTTTTTGACAGAAATCTTAATGGAGAACTTGAGCTTCGATCAGACTCATTGAGTCGATTGAGGCTTGACGATCATACCTAGCTTCCATATAATAGTTAATTGAAATGACATTCACAATACTTTAATAAATCATGAAGAGAGTAGCCAAGGAAAAGTGAAGCAAATGGGTACCTTAGTCTTGGGGGAAGAAGAACTCTGCTTTTCTTCAGAAACTTGGAGGAAGATAACTTCTTCTTCCTTGGCTTGGAATGGAGCTTGAGAAGAGAGATGAGCTTTCAGCTTGAGCAAATAGAGAGGAATGAGGGGGCTGAGCTCCATTTTATAAGAGAAGAAGAGCAAGGCTTTGGATGGGATAGGAAGGAGTTATCCCATCCAAGGCATGGAGGAAGACTTGAGCAAAGAGAGTAATGGAGAAGTGGATGGGGCTTCAGCCCCTTGCATGCAAATAGGGTAGGGAGGCACCGAATAAGGAGAGGAGGCGAGTCCCAGGCACAGATGGAAAAAAAATAAAATAAAAATGGATTTAAATGAATAAATAATTATTTATTTCTTATTTTTAATTTGTTAAAAATTCAGATTTGATAAACGTGCTTCGAAAAATCTCAAAAATTCACCCTTAGCTAATTTGGGGGTGAGAAATTCAACGATGCTGTCGGATTTTGATTATGATGATTATTTAATTATTTTATTTTCAGACGCTACAACGCGAAAGTTCCTGAGAGTTTAATGCTACGACGCACTGTAGCGCTCCTTGGCTAATAGCCAGGCGCTACAGCATACCGTAGTGCACTACGGCGGATTCAACCCGAGATCGGCCGCCATGGCGCGCAGTAGCGCCCGACGATGATTTCGCATGTGCGAAAACTGTAATGGGTCTCCTTTTGCACTCAAATACTTTCAATTTTGGGCATCTCGCATGTGTGTCATATACCGATGGAAAGGCCTTTTTGATACCTTTCCATTGATACCAAAATAGGCATGAACGAATTATTCTAATGAGCAAAATTTAAAGCTCTAGCTACGGGTATATAGAATCATGCAGTTTTTGACAGTATTTTCAATTGAGGAACGAGCTTTGATCGGACTCATTTGAGTCTGATTGAGGCTTGAAAATCATACATAGAATCCATAGCTAATAAAATATCATTCACCACACTTTGCTAAAACAAATTCAAAGAATAGCACAAGGAAGAGCATAGCAAATTGGTACATTAGCCTTGGAGATGGAAGAAGAAAACTCTGCTTTATTGAAGAAACTTGGAGAGAATAAGCTTCTTCAGCAGCAAGCACAATAAGGAAGGAGGGAGAAAGAAGCTTTAGCTTGATAGCAAAATATGGAGGGAGGGGGATGCGGTCTTAAAGGAAGAGAAGAGGATGGCTCTCCCTTGAGCTCTCACATCAAGCATGGAAGAAAAAAGGGAAGCGCAGAGCTGAGCCTTTGCGTGCGTAGGGTAGGGGGCGTCGATCACAGGTATGGGGCCATCCAGGAAAAGAAATGGAGAAAAAGGAAATAGGAAAAATAGAAGTAAGAAATAAATATTTATTTCTTTCTAATTTTTGATTTATTAAAAAAATTCAGATTTACTAAACGCATTCCAAGAAATCCCAAAAATTTATTCCTAGCTAATTCGAGGGTGAGGAATTCAACGGCGAAGTCAGATTTCAATTTTGATGATTATATAATTATTTTATTTTTTGGTGCATTTAAATTCATTACAATATTTGTGAAAATCCGACGACTTCCAAACATGTCCAAAATATCACCCCTAGCTAATTTGAGGGTGACGATCGCAATGGCAAAGTTAGATTTTGATTTCGATATCAAATTAAATATCTCAATTTTTTAATTAAATAAATATATTAAAATATTCCAAATATTCGATTGAGCTCTGAATTGCTCTAAATATTTGAGGATTAGTTCTAATGACTAAATGAACCTAATGAAATGATAATTAGGCTGCAATTGAGTTAAGATTTAGCTAAGGTTGTTATATTTATACCCTAGACATAATAATTGAATATGGGATATTTTGATGAATATCCTATGTCAGTTTTAATTGCATAATACCATATTGCTCAAATCATTAATTCAGTTTATTTAGTACATTTCAGTGTATTCAGTTCATTCAATTTTTTAGTGCTCAGTTCAGTAGAGTATACCTATTTAGTCTGCCTCTTTAGTTCAGTACTTTTACAATAGAACAGGCCAGGCCTAGCTTTATAGTTGGCTAGGATGGTATTCATCTGTTTCTATAAGTCTAACCAGGCCTAGCTCCATAGTTGGCTAGGATGGTATTCGTTAGACTTTTCGGTTCAGTGGCTTTGTTTAGCCCGTTTTTGTAATGGTAGTACTAGTTAAATACATTTCCCTGTTCTAATCTTTAAAGTCTAACTAGGCCTAGCTCTATGGTTGGTTAGGATGGTAATTGTAAAAGTTTCTTTCAGTTCAGCGGCTTCATTTAGCTAAGTTATATATATTATTAGTTATGCATATTTTATGTTCTCAGTTCATTTTTAGTTCATTTTAGTACTTTCAGTTTCGTACTTGCATATTTTAGGACACTAGTTTTTATTTCAGTTCTTTTATGCTTCAGTATTGATTTTTTTATGCAAATTAGCACGTATTTAATTGATCATAAACATGATAAGATGAGTTTACTTTCAGTTCTTTTAGCTATTATATATATATATTTACTACCTAACCTTGGTTGCATCTTTGGGGTTGATGTATATTAATCTACATACTTCATTTTATTTAAGTTATAAATGCTTAGTTTATAATTATCCTATTCTTGTTGCTTGCTGCACTTTAAATACTTGCATGCTTAATAAAATGTGACATCTTGAATATTTAGTCTCATTTAATCAGCCTAAAATATACTTAGACAATTTATCTAAATATAAGTTTTTCTCTTTCTTAGTTGGGGCCATGGCATTGTGATACCAACAATATCAGATTCGGAGCTGTTCATTGAGGTTGCTTCAGGTGAGGAGTTAGGTCAGGAAGATGATCTTCCTGCTGCAGAGACTTAGCTAGTTTCTATTTTTTCTTATGAGGATGAGAGAGTTTTCTTTTATTAAGCTTGTTTGTAATAATTAAATATTATTGATGTATTTCTTTTTTTATATTTTCATATTGAGTTGAGTAACTATCTTTTTTTTTTCTTTACTGTATTGTGATGTGGATGTTATACTCTTATCTGCTTCCGCTACTTTGATATTTTGATGCTTAACCTTCAGTCCCAGGCGGCAAGCCTCTCGGCGAAGGCGGGCTGGGTTTCGTAGCGCCCCTGTGGGGCCCCATACTTTCCCGCGGTTACGCTAATACTGATATTAGCATAACTGCATGGAATACGGTGCTCCACTCCGGTGGTTAATCCCTAACTCAAGTAGAGTCAGGTAGGACCCAATTCGTCTTAAGCCAAGGACTTGTCACCCTGTAGAAGTAACTGTGAACATACATCAATACATATCAAAGGAGTGGAAGCAGAAAATAGAATGTAACATCCACAGGCATAGTATAAAAGAAGAAAAGAAAGTAGTAACTCAGATCAAATGCAGAAAAGTAAATAATTCCAGAATTTAATTATTACAAATTGAATTTAATAGAAGTAAAAATCTCTCAATCTCACTGAAAAAAGAGAAAATCTATCTAAGCAGCAGTAGGAAGATCCTCCTCCTGCACCAACACCAATCCTGCAACATTGTCGACGAACAACTCTGAATCTGACATTTGTCGGTATCATAAATGCCAGGGCCCAGCCAACAAAAGAATAATATTACAGTTAGACAATTATCTAAGTATATTTTAGATTGTTTAAGTGAACTGAGTATTTAAGATATCATCACATTTAAAGGTTTTAAACGTGCAAGCATTAAAAAGGTGCAACAAGCTACAAGAATGGGGTAGCTATAAACTAATCATTTATAGCTATTCAACATATATGTAAAATAACATACAAAAATAATAACTAAATATGATGAGGCTAAAAGCAAAAGTAACTGTAACTATTGAAATAAATCTAATCCTAACATGCTTATGATCACATGGAGATATGCTGAGTATAATAAGAACACAAGTTCTAAAATAGACATGCAATTCTAGCATCCTAAACATGCCAATATCTTAGTACTAATCAATGAGGGCGTATATACAAGCATGTAGATTGATATGTAAAAGGCCACTGAGACATGTGGCAAAAGTAAACTAAGTACATGCATGAGCAAAAGTAAGGCCACTGAGACATGTGGCAAAGCAAGTCAAGCACTAAAAGAAAGACCACTGAAGCATGTGGCAAAACAAGACCAATACTAACAACTGAACTAAAGTAGCAGTAAGCCTAAGACATAGTGCTGCCATAATAGAATAAGCCATACAGGGCCTCTGAACTGAAAGTTCAACATGTATCCATCATAGGCATCCACAGAGCTAGGTCCGAGTTGAACTTATAGAATAAGACATGTATCCATCCTAGACATCCGTCGAGCTAGGTCCGAGTCTATTCTATAACAAAACTAGAACTGAAGAGATAGACTAAGCTAGAACATACCCGACTAATCGAAAACACTGAAATAACTAATTGAATGCTATGCTTTTCAACACTAGCTTAGGATGTATCTTCCATATCCTAAGTTCTCCTATTATGCTCAAGGAACAAGGCTCAATATTCAAGGTGTACAAAGTAATCAAAGTCAAAGTAAGTAAAAGACTCGATCTAGACTCATGTGATATTCATTATTGTTTACTTTATCCAAATCTAACTATTCTGAGAAGATACAAGTTTAGGATCTCCAATATTCAGCTATCGAATATAATCTCAGATTTATGACCTTAATATTAATATTAGAACTTAACAAGTTCTAATTCATAATCATATGACAACTATAAGAAGTTAAGTAAATAAATTAATGACCTAATTATTATTGTTTTCCTCTCTTAACCCAAATCTTGATTAAGTAAATCAAGACTTAAGGATTTTGGATCCAAACTCCACTTGGTGTTCAAATCCTGAATCCAAGGTAGTATACTAGAAAGGGTCTAGGGTTCACACTTTAAAATCCAAATTGAAGATAAGGAATCTTATAAGCTGAAGGATTCAGAAGCTATGATCTTAATGAAAGGTTGTGCTAATGTTATAAGATAAAATAATCAATAAGAACTAAGAATCTAAGATCTATATTCAATCTTTAGTATAATTATATTATCCATAGATTGAACCAATCCTACACCCACATGGAAGAGTTCAAAAGAATTAAATAATAAATCACTTAAGGAATTCTAAATGGAGATAGTTCAATTCAATTAGAAGATCTAAAGTCTAAGACCTAAGATCTAATATTTGATCACTCTAGACTTAAGCTAGTTTTAGACTTAGAATTTTACCAAGGTATTTATTTTAGAATTCAAGCCTATGGACCAACTTAATTAAATTATTAATTAAGGATCTAGCACTTAAAGGTCATTAGGCTTAGCTCTTAAGAGAAAGAGTTTTAAGGATACTTAAGTTCTTAAGATCTTAATAGAACTAACTTAAGATCTCTTCAATTAGCATCAATATTATTAACTTAGGAGTTCATAAAGGTACTAATAATCAAACTAAATATATTTTATTGAATCTATAAGTTTAAGGGGTGCTTTCAAAATGACCAAAATGCCCCTCTTAAGGCTAAAAATGGAATTTTAGGATTTAATTATCCAAATGGATTCAAATATGTTTTAATGAATTCCATATTAGTTAATGAAGTAGGATACACACTTATCTTAGGTTTTGGTAATCTAATTAGCCTAATTAACACTAATCATATATTTAAGCCAATTAAGGTGATTAAGGAAACTAGGGCTTTCTAGAGTGATCCATTTGCATTTATAGGCTCCACTATCTTTAATAAGATATTAGGAACTTAGTTCACCAAAATTAGAGGATTAATCATTGTTAAATTCATTAATCTCATTTAAGGCAATTAGGAGGTGATTAGCAAATTTAATGATTCTAAATTACTTTTAATAGTCTACATAGGTTCTAAATGGTCTCATGAGCAATAAGAGACCTTAATCAACTTTTTTGGATATTAAATGAATTTAATATAATTAAATACAAATAGAGAAAGATTAGGCCATTATTTTGAATCTAACTATTAGATCATTGATTTTATTTTATATTATGATTCCGAGGGAGAAGGCAACCAGCAAGACATCGTGCTGAGGGCAAAAGAGAAAAATCAGGGCTTTTCCCGTACTGCCATGAGGGCTGGAGGTCGCTTGGTTGTTGGGGGGACCAGACATGGATGGGCGAGAGGTAGACGAAGATCCACAGTGCTCGGATCTTCGTCCGCCGTCTGATGGATCGACTATTGAGATTGGAAGGCTCTGATTGATTACTTAAACTGGACGGATGCCAGCCGTCAGATGCGCGGGATGGATCAGATGCCTAGGATTAAATCTTATCCCAGACTGGTTCCCGCCATTGGATTAAATGCGCTAGGATGCGTGCTAGTGCATCCATTGGCTAGATACCACGCGCCGTTGTCGAGACCCGCAGCAGATCTGCCATAGTCCCGACAGCAAATCCCAGATTATAAAAATTTAATTAAATATTTAATTTAATTAATATTAACTTATTTAATAACTAAATTAAATTTTATTAAATTTATAAATTCAATTTAGGACCCAATGAGCTCCAAAAATTCCCAAAAATTCATCCTTAGCTAATTAGGGCATGATGAATTTAAAAATGAAATCAGATTTTAATTTGAAGGTTAATTTAATTTAGGTATTTTTCCATGGTTCAAAAATAGGCAAAAATACCCAAATTCTCAATTTAGCTCCGATTGATTTCAAACTTCTAGGGCGAGGTTCAAATGACTCATTGATTCTAATGGGGTTAAATTTAGAACTTGGCTTAGCTTAATTAATCTGGATCTAGCTAGGGTAACAACTAGGGTTGTTACAGCCCCGTTTCGTCGCCACGTGCAAAAATAAACTAAATTTGGTTGCAGAGCGGTGCGCTACTCGAGAAAGTATAACCCATCTCTCCAAATAGGCGGGCTAATTAAATAGCCACACCGAAGGCTACTGACTCAACCCAAGAGAAGGGTCGAGAGCTAATACTTAAGATAAGAGTAAGATACTAATCCTAAGTATTAGACTAATACATACATTAGATTATAAAGACAAGTAAATAATTTAATATATGTTCTCAAATATCAGTATTTTCAATATGCTGATCACATCATAATACTAAGTATAGGTAGTATAAAAATATAGTGCAGAAGCTAAAGTAAAACATCTAAGATACATTCATCATAGAACCGTAGTAAGCAATCATCTCAGAAAAGAAAAGTAAAAGTGCATCCATAATTATTACAAATAATTTACTGAATAATATAGAAGTAAAGTCTAACTAATATGCTAAAAATAAAAGTAGCAAAAGGACAAGGCTAAAGGATGGCCACTAAGGCTCCATGAACTCCTCCTGGATCTCCTGTGAGTCCTCTTATCCTAACTCAACAAACTGCTCATGATCTAATAAATTGTCCGATCCCAAGAATACCTCGTGTTAGATAAGAAGTCTAACACATTGAAACTAAACTAAATAGTTTTAAAATGTGAACAATATAATAGTAAAGTAACCAAACTACAGAAAAACTATAAAGATAGCTGAATAGCTAAAACTGCATAAAACTGAATAACACAAGTTAACTGTACACCGAAAGCTAAAAATGAATAAAAAAAATAGAGTATGCTCTGAAATTGATATAAAAACTTATAAACTGTGCTATATGACACTGGAATCATGCATCCGAATATGCCACAACACGGTATGTCACTGATATCAACTAAACTATCACTAAACTATTATGAGCCGTACGGTCCAATATCTACATACATCATATTGGGAAATTTTACTGCAATGTCTCAACATTCTGAATTTTCCCCGCTGATGTATGCAATATTTCATAACTCATAATTCATTACTGATACTCATGCATCACACTGATACTCATGCATCACACTGATGCTCATGCTCATGCCTCTATACTACATGAGTTAAATCAAAAGAAAAATTCAAAAATACTTGAAATCAGAGTATGACTCAAATGTCTCCATTGTGCAGAATCCTGCTAAAAGGATTCTGACTCATAGATTCTACTTTCACTAATTAGTTCTTCTTATTTATGGAGTTTTGATTAAAGTCATCAATTAGAATAGATGTATACACATGGTTGTATGTTCTCAAGAAGATGAATTTAGCACTTAGTTTAATTATAACTGCACTTATCAATGTGCACACAAGATAGGAGGCTGAACCCTTTTACAATTATTATTCACCCAAACTAAGATTCCTGCTCACTCTCTTATGTTTGGAAATTTACTCTAGAGGGACTATATTCGACCTAACCCGCAGAAAGCACCTGGCCAGAAGTCTATATTTGAGTGACTCATCCAAACCTAAATATTATTGAAGTGATTCAGTACCATGGGTATGCATGATCATAATCAACTAATAAACTAAGCTCAGTCATTTTCTATTTAATCACCAAGGATTTATCCAACACTATCAATCCTTACTCTAATTAGGTGAGTCTTACACAAGGTTCCAAGGATGTGACCAAGAGGTCACTCAACATGGATTACTATCATATGGAAGAATCACAGTATAATATCTTAGGTGTATTCTACCCCAAGGTTTAAGATCAACTTCTAAGGTTAAGGAAGATCATCTAAGTTTCTACCTCAATATGTCATAATAAGCCTTTCTTATCTCAATATACAATATTCTTTAAGGCTTTTAAATATTTTAAGGCACTCCTAAAGTAAGATCATTAAGATCTCACTCTTCTACCACTTAAACTAAAGATTCAAGGTTTACTTATGAACTTGGATAAAAATGATCAAATCAAATGATTAGATCCATCTGATCACATCCTATTCTACAATCATAGGATGAAATCAAATATATTGTTAAAGTTTTGTCATTTCATAAATCATTACAATTTTATTAACCATCTTATGCTAATAGTCTTATATAAGAGAAAATTAAATATCTAATGCTTAGATTCAGATGAGTTAAACACATAACTTCATTATTAATCTTAGCACTTCTAATTCAATAATTTAAGATCTATACTAAATCAGATACATTATTGAAATAATGTCAATTGAATTATCTTATAATTAAGTCATTTGATTAAGTGTTTAAGGATTCAGATCTTAATCAAACAGGTTACGGTTTAACCCCTACCCTTACCTAATTAAGACCACTTGTTGATTTATAGATCAAATGTCAAATTAGTGTATTATTGGTATATTATTGGTGGCAATCTCAAATTTCAACCAATTATAATTTACTTGATCAAGATCTTAAGATTTCTTAAGATTAATTAAGGAATTATGCTACTATAATCAAATTAGTTAAATTAAATGCTTAAGATTCACATGATAGGCTCTTTACAATCATAGTACTATTATGAAAGCTAAATAATAAAAATTTGTAGAAAACAAAAGATAATTAGTGCTAATCAAACCTTAATTCAAAATAAATAGATTAGCACCTAATTACAAATTCAACCATTAGAAATTCATGAAACTTGGCCATTAAGTGCTATCTATTCATATAAAAAATTAGAGATTAAGTTTATTAAGTTTGGATAATCAAAAACCCTAATTTTTACTAATCATGCAATTACAAGATTATGGCATAATTAAAAATATATTACTCAAAAATTTAAACCACTTAGCACATGTATTCTACAAGGCATAAGGAACATAATGGCACCTAAATCATTCAATTTGGCTAAATATACATGCTAATCAACTCTAATTAAGATCTGCAATGATTATGATTAAACAAAATAATCCAACTATTAAGAGTTCAATATTATTTTATATTATTATTTCTCATGATTTTTTGATCAAATTGATATATAATATCATAGGGTTTGACCAGTGGATCAAAAGTTATCACAATAATTTTATTTGCATTTTTCCATTTAAATTTTCCTATGGTTTAGATAATTGGATTATTTTCCTCAAGGAAAATAAATCCAATTATTATTAATATTAACCGCGGGCCCAAAATCAAAACCGCGCAGGGCGGGGTCCGACCCGGCCCGCACTGTGCTTCTTCCACGCTTCTCCATCCCCCGATAGCCAGCTATTAGGGTTAACCCTAATCATAAAATTCTGAGGCTCTGGGACATGCCAGAGCCTCAGACAAATCCCTACACCTTCAAGGTTCTCAGACGCATCCAGAGGACCCTAAATTGCAGGCTAGGGAGGACGGGATGGCTGGGGTGCTACTCTCCCCAAATCGCGTGAGTACACAATTAGGGGCCTTCAATATGAGGGGAAATTCTCCTCACACGAACCATGCCAGGACCAGAACTCGATGGCTACACCATCAGTATAGCCAGACGCACCAAAACCATATACTAGGAAGGTTTGAGTGCATCCAGATGCGTGGGTCCTTACTCGGACTGATTTTTGAAAATCGCAGAAATCGCCCGAGCCAGAGCTATACACTGGATCGAGCTCTAACTAGCTAGACCTTATTGATTCGATAAGGGTATATACACAATTGCACAAGCAAAGAGAAGGAGACTGTAAGTGCACTCGACTCACAGTAGAAGAAAAGGGGGGGGGGGGGTACTTGGATTGACTGGACGGAGCTGGAAATGAAAGACAGAGAGAAAATCGTTGGCTGCAGAGCTTCCAAAGAGCACAAGGGTCCTAAACACCAAGAGAGCCCACTATCAGTAGTTCGCAAGCGCCAGGGACACATAGGGAGCTCGGGAAGACCAGCAATGTATAACTCAAACTCCTCTTCAAATTAATAGCAAAGAGATATAGGAAGGAACGCAGAGGCTATTTATAGCCTCGACAGAGGTTTGGGAATGCTTTTGCGCTGAGGGATTGGGATGGAGGTGGTCCGATAGCTCAGGTGACCGAGAGCTCTCAAATTTCCAATTGAGTCCCCTCGAGCCAAGAGGCTCATCTAAGGAGTTCAACTGAAATGGGAAGCTCCTAACGCTGATGCTGAGCTGGAATGAGGAGTGGGGGATAGGCCAGACTATCGGGAAATCCTCCGGATCTTCCCTGTCGGGCGTGGACAAGAGGTAGACGAAGGCGAGCAGTATCGGGAGGGTCCGGAGCCATCTGATGGATTGATAAGAAAGGAGCGACAGCCCTGATCCTTCAGATCCTAATGATTATATCCAAATAAATCCACGCCGTAGGATCCACGGGACGCATCTAACGGTAGATCCGCGGTTCCGCGGATCTGAATCCTAGCTGTCTGATTAATAAGATAAATGGCAGATACGGTGGGAGCACCGTTGTTGCGAGACCTGGGCTCTACAGCGGATCGCCCGCGGTCAGCACAGTGGATCCCGCCTGTTTAATCAGTTTAAAGGTGTATATATGCAAATTTGAATTGTTGGAAACCCTAAAATGCAATTAAATTAATTTAAGTTAAATTGAATTATGGTCTGAATGATTTTCAAATTTAACCGCATTTTCACCTCTAGCTAATTTGGCGGTGAGAAATTCAAAAATAAACTTAGATTTTAATTTTGAGATCAAAATATTGTAGGTCTTATTTAGGGCATCTAGACTGATCAAAATGCTAATTGGACTTAGAGAAGTCCAATTAACTTCAAACTTTCAAGATTAGCTTAACTTGATATTCTAAAGCAATAAAATTAGAGCTTATTGCCTAATTAAGCTGAGAATTAATCGGGGTAACAACTTAGGGTTGTTACAGGAATATACCTAACTCGACTACATTTGGGAGAGTTGTCGCGCGGGGATCGTATCCTCGGCAATCATATTGATTTCGGCATTAGCATGACCGTAGAGGGTGCGGGGCACCACACATACATTATCGCCTACAAAAGATAAATGAATAAATCAATCAACTTAATTTATATTGTTCCATTTCTACAACCAATCTTGATATAATTTATCAAGATTAGAAGTTAAGAGATTAAATTCAAACATAAAGTTTAAGTCCCTTAACTTAGGATACTAAGCGTCAAAAGTCTAAGTTATTCAATTTTATATAATATTTAAATTTTAATCTAAAGAGAGTTCCATTGAGTCTAATTAGATTCAATACAATATCTAAGTTTTAATTTTTTTGATTCAAATGTCATGAGAAAAATCAGTGGGCTCAAACTACATTATGCACATTTTGACCTTATTCCCTTGAATTAAACATACTTTTAAGAGTATAAAAAGTAACTTCAAGAGTTAAGATTCTAAATAGAATCTTTCTAATTCTATGATATAACTATTGTCTAAGGAGTAAATCAACCCTTCAAACATCCTAATTGGACATCTATAAGTTCTAAGAAAATGACTAAATAATGTTTGCCTAAATGCAAGAGTAATTAACAAGATTACTCACTGAAATTTAGGTTTTAGTTCATATATGTATTTTTGTGATTTTCAAATAAAATAATAACACTACTTAATGAAATTCACTAAGTAGTAATTACTATCCTACATTAGCAAAGAGTTCTTACATTCTGATGCCATGATTCTTAACAACAATCACTAACTAAATTAACTAATATAATTAGTCAATTAAAGAAGTATGATGAATTAATTAAGCTAATTACATAAAGTAGTTAATAAAATTTATTTAATGTCAGAAATCCTAAATAATATTATCATTAGCCCATCCAATATTCTCTAAGAAAATGATTCAAGATAGTGGCAACAATATATAATTAATCAACTTTTGCATTAACAAGACATAAAATCTTCCATATTTACTTGAACATTTCGCACATTTAACTTAATTCATTAAACTATTTTTAGATTTGTATTAGCTTTGTTATATTTTCTAATTTTTAAACACTATATTTACGAGTTAAAGTCGGGAGTCAGAAAAACAAAAACAGAATCATAGAAAATTCTAAATTAGCTTAGAAAAAAAATCGCACAAGTTTTTTATTAAAGAGCACATGAATTAATAGAGCAATCAATATATTAAGTATCTATGAGGAATGTATTTATGAAATATATATATACCCTTTCGTCCAATACAAAAAGTATTAGACATAAATAATAAATTTTTAGGTGTTAGATTACTAATTATTTTAATATTAAATACATATTATAATTTATTTGATTTAACTTAATCATACACATATTCTTACTTAGGTCTTGATATGTATATTAACTTAACTTTAATCTACATCACATAATTCATTCTTAGTATTGTATCATATAGCTATTATATATTATCATTTTTAATGTTTTGTCTTTAAGAATATGTTTATATGTATTTACTTTCTTGCATAATTAGTAATCAAGAAGATTAATACATCAAATCTTTAAGCTCTTGCTAATAACATTTAAGGTACCTTGACGACGACGACAGAGAGTAGGCTTGAGAGGGAGAAGAGGAAAGCTCTTTGATCCGATGTGCGCTAGCAGCTTGGATCCGAAGGTTCAGGCACATCGACAAATCTTAGGAGGGTGGAGCCAAGCTGGTAGGTCGACGAGGTCTTCGGTCGAAGGAGAGGAAGATCAGCTCTCATATGATTGAAGCTCGACAGAGAGGCGAAGCTTTATGCGGCTCAAAGAAGAGTTGGTCGCTCGGCCGAGAGAGCAAGCGCTTGAGCATGCACTGAGGGGAGGGAGTTCTACCTCTTTGCACGGAGAGGAGGAAAGATCGGCGCCATGCGTGGAGGGGATGGGGTGCAGGACTAGGAAAGGAGGAAGAGACTTGAAGATCGGCAGTTGCTCGGCACCTAATGCGCTGAAAGGGGGAGATCAGCTGCACTGTCGAGGGTTGAGAGGCCCTCAGTTCGAAGGAGGCGAGAGGAGCTGCTAATTATTTAAATTAAAAGCATATGAAAAAAAATATTCCATGATTTCCGCAATATTTTTTTAATTTCCTATTTTTTTTATTATGGCATCTTAAATTCTTGAAATTTCTTATTTTAATTTTTTAATTTATTTATTTAAATTTTTGAAAAGTTGCATTGTTATTTTAAAAATTATTTTCCAAAATTTTAAATTGTGGATTGCTACAATTGAATGTACAAATCTTGAACCACATAAAACTCCACTAATTATCAATTGGTATATGGTTAATTAAACTATGCTTTGTAATAGCTTAGGAGAAGGAAATTTTATTATTCTAGTTAGGGAAATTAAAAAAAAGTGGGGGTTATCCCTTAAAATAAATAAAATTTTCTTAATTATTTTCTAAAAGATTGTTGCAACATATCTCATTGGGTCCCACATATTAAATTGTTGAATATCCCACCAATTTTTGAAGGGAATTGTATCCTCCATTTTCCTCCAAAATATCGTAATCTTACAAACTCTAGCCAAAATATGAAGATGAACAAATTCCAAATCTTCTTTTATCTTAGGCAAGATTGCCACATCCCATCTTATCATTCATAATATTATGTTATATGAAAACTCAACAAACATAAATTTGGCACACAATTGAGTGAAGTGCTTTATGATTGAAGCTAGAATGTGAATTATGTGGCACCATTATGTGATCAAGTTGTAAACAGAGCTCTAAAGCAATTGTAAACAACTTGCAAATGATAAATACCTTTTGATCTATCCATTAAGTCAAACATTCACATAATTAATTAAAGGCAAATAATGCATCACTTTAAGAAGAGTTGCTAAATATGAGAAGACCCAAATAATAAAAATGAGCACTTCATATTGCCATATTAAGCTCGAAAACTAATAGTTGCTGAACTTTAATAAACTTATAAAAAATAATAGCTGATTTTTTATACAACTTACTCCCTAATTGCTTATATAAATTTATCAAAAATATATTGAAGGACAATCATATTCTCCATACTAGGCTTCTTGAAACATGACATGTCATCCACAAAAATGAGATGTGCGCAATAAAATATTCTCCGTGCATATGGAATGAAAGAAGAGTATCTCTGTTGACCTAGAAATGCAGATCTAGATAATTTTGTTGAAATTAAGTAAGGTTCAAATATGAAATAAATATATGAGCAATGAAATTTAAACTCAAGATCTAAAATAATAAATTATGAGCCTCAATCGTTGTACTACAATATTATTAACGAATCTACTTATCTTCATGAGGTTATCTAGTTTTCTAACTTCGGACATCAAAAATGTTGATAACCCCTTTCCTGTAAATAGCCATTAACATTTTAATATTAATATAGATATTTAAATAGTAATCTCCAAGCATAAACCTGTTTGTGCTAAGTTCATTAACTTGAGATTGCATTGAGTAAGATCCTTTAGAGTTCAGCTAGTGGTTAAATCATGAGTTTTTTTCTCAAATGTCTTGCTAATTTTTGTGATATAAATGTGGATGGTTATGGTTTATTTAGATTGTGAAAAAAATATTAAAATACATATGTAGTATTATATATATACATATATATATATATATATATATATATAAATATATATATATATATATATATATATATATATATATATATATATATATATATATATAAAGGAGTAAACTTTACACAAAAATTTCTTAAATTTTTTCTTATCAAATAATTTCTTAATAAAAATAAGAGGAAAATTTAGTCTTTCAATTTTTAGAGCACAAACATCCTACTCACATTATCAAATATATCTTAATTTTAATCTTGCACATAAACCTTTTTTATTGCAATAGTAGAATATTAACAAAAATTAATCTACATGGAATGAGTGCTGCTTGAGGATGATTAATAATGGATGGAAGCACAAATTTGAGTAGATGCAAAAAGCTTTGCAGTTAATTTATAGGTTTATTTATAAATAGTATTATATATAGAGACGAGATTATAATCAACAAACAAGCTAAATTTTAATCAATAGAGTTATTGTCGAATGAATGATGTCTTAAGGCAGTATAACTTTCTATAAAAAAATTGGATAAACTTATTTTAATAACTCAAGAATAAGTAGAAAAAATATGTAAATTAGAAAAGAAAGTAAAATATATAAAATTTTAAACTTAAATAAAAGAATTAAGATTTAGTCTCTCTAGAGATAAGAAATTTCTATAGATTCTTTACAAACAACTATATTTATTTGATAAAAAAAAATTAATACATATAAATAATTTAATAGATCTAGCTAAGCTCCAAATACTCCAATTCATATAATCTTAGATACTCTACTCAAATTTCATTTATCACATAATTAAATTATCTCCTCAATCTATGCTATCAATTTAATGGAACTTTGAAAAGCTACTATTACAATACCAAACTAAGGTAGCTTTTCTTGTGCTGCTCCTCTAACTCTCAAATAGTATTCTTTGACATTGCCAAAAAGACTGGAAGCCTCTTTACGATGCTAGCTAACAGAAAGTGGAGGAAGGAAATGTAGATTTTGAGATATTGATTTTTTGCTCACTAATTTCTTTTAAGAACCCATGTTTTTTTGTTGGCAATAAAGAGAGCATGCTTACGACCTAAGGAGTTGCTGGTTAAGCATAGATCCCATGGTTTGGCACCATCAGCAATTTGTTCGGGCTTTTACAAATGTTATTTTAACCCACCAAAGTGTAGCCTAAAAAAACTGATCTTAGATAGCAATGATGCGTATACTCCACGTGTAACATTTTTAACACTTAAAAAAAAGAAAAGATGAGCTGTAGTGCATTAAAACAAGAACGTGAGGGGAGAGTCATGGACTGCTGCCGCAACATATCTGCAGCGTGATCTGCTCTGGGGCCGATCTCGGCAAAGCATCGCCGCCATCTTCCGGTGCACTCTTCCTTCTCTAAAAAAGTCTTAATGTTCAGTTCTTCCCCCCTCCCCCTTGTTTTAATCCCCTCTGTTCAATTATTGATCCATGAGTCACTTGCTCGAGAAATTTTTCCCAGGCGTCTACGCGGATATGAAGCAGGACAGCAGAAAAAGCAACTACTGCAAATTCAACAGCCAGCTACTGACCCTCTTCAACTCCTCTGTCTACACGTCCCCCTCTTCGCCTCCCTCTTAGCCTCCCACACCACCACCAAATTCGGCCGCCTTTTCTCCGTGCGCATTGGCGGCGCCTTCGTCTATGCAGGAGCAGCAATCTCCGCTACAGTATTCAGATTCAACATGCCCGTCCTCGACCTCATCCTCCTAGTTTTGCTTCCCCAGTTAGGTCTTCATAAACTTCAAAAATACCTTTTCTTCCTTCTAGCATATAAAAAAACTCTCATTACAAATTGTTCAGCTGACTCTATACTTGTCGGAGTTTGCCCCTGTTGAATACATAAGAGCAATCTTCAACATCTACGACATATGCTTCGCAGTGGCAATGCTTATGGCTAACCTAGTCAGTTACAACATCTGGAATGTTTCGGCTCATGGCCGGAGGATCCCCTCTGACTTCTTTGCCGCAGGCTCCCTCTTCATCCCTGACACCTCTGCAAGAGTGATCCAACACTGCGGCGCTTACAGGGAAGCCTCCCTCCTGCTCCAGAAAATCTGAGGCAGTGCCGACATTAGCAAGTGCGGCAGCAGCCTATTAGTCTCCACCCGGAGGGACGAAAGCCTTGTTCTTTCTTCTAATGCACGTGGAATATACGCATCAATGTAACTTCAGATGAATTATTCTTTAGGATTAAAATAGCGTTTTTTTCTACATTTAAATCATTAGAAATGCTATATAGACTCTGAGAAAATATTAAAAACAAATTATTTAAAAAAATTTGAATATTATTTTAATATAAAATTTAAAAATAATATTTATATTATTTTAATATAAATAAACAATGTTCAAATATAATTGGATAAAATTTTTTAATTGTTAGATCAATTCATTTCTCATAAATTATATTCTACCAACTTTTGCTAAGAAGCTGATATGAATTTGAGAAGTTAACATAAATTGTTCAAAGTTTAAGCAAAACTTAATGAAAGATAAACTTGCCCGTGACTTGCCTCTACATGCAAACGCTCTGACCCCAACGCAAACACCGACCAAAAACGTAATGCGCTTTCGCAGGTGCCTATTCTTACAACAGCTTCGGCTTTGCGGATTTGACAAAGAGACGGTATGGTAATCTGTTTTCTATTTTTTATTTTTTAGAGTAACTTTAATATGAAATAGACAGTATTTAAAGCACAGTACATTCTTCTCTACCGATTATAGAATAAATTGCTGTTAAATGTGCAATCAAAAGAGCCACAGTAAATGAGAAAAAAAGCTAAAATATAACAAAATATCAGTTTCTTGCCCTTTTTTTATACCACCAACTACAACAGAACTAGCAAGCAATTTAAAGTATCCTTATTCAACACTTGAGATTTAAGTCATACAAAAAACAGAAACTGGTGGAGCAGTGGAAGAAAAATGGAAGCCTAAGCTACAGGACCACCCCCACCTGCCTCTACCCATCTATATTTTCTTTTTTTTTTACTTACTATTTAACCGCATGCCGAGATCTACACCAAGTTCTCATATACATATATATATGTATATATATATATATATATTTAGTGTATAAATTCTCCAAAAAAAATTAAATCCTCTGTAATAGAATTATAAGCAATGACTCGAATTTTAGCAATTTTGTTCATTTTAATTGCGTAATAGAGTGAGGAGAGAGAGGAAGGGTAGCGGTACCGCGAAGCGTCATGTGGAACGGAGAGGGCGGTCGTTGGGGGAAATGGCGTGGCGGAAGTGACAGCGGTGGCCGTAAGGGCAGGTGTCGCCGGCGAGGACCATGCGGCAGAGCTCCGTCTTGTAGCGCGGGTGGCGGATGACCGGACGCAGCTCTCCAAAGCCATGCGCGAACTGGCAATGCTCGCCGTACGGGCATTCCCCAGTTTCCTGCCACTTGTTGCACAACTCGGTTTTGAACATCCCCTGGTTATACACATCGAGCTCCACCGCGTCCTCCGCCTCTCCTCCGTTCTTCTTCCCTTCGCCCCCGCCCAAGTACACTTTCTGCTGCTGCAACGCGTACATTTACAAATGCCCCGAGAATTCTGCTTTAGAGAACTGAATTAATGAATTTATGAGAGACTTGGGAAGAGATCGAGATGATCCTACCGTAACCGGGGTTGTGGGGCGGCGCCTAATGTTGCGGTTGGAATCGGCGCTGCTGGCGGCGGTCTGGTGGACCTTCAGATACCTGGATGAGCGTATGGAGATGCTCTTTGGCAGTGTGAAGCGCTTTTCATCCACGGCTGGGATTGTTCTATGGAGGCGATTGTCCTGGAATCCGAACACGCTCGTTGGGCTCGCCCCGTCGGGCGGCTCTGCCAACGAAAGGAGCCGAAATTGATCATCCAGGAGAGAGATCGGTGGGTGTTTACTGGTCGATGGATTCCTGTACATGTAGGTTTCGGGATTTATGCCTAACCGTCGGTAGAACTCGTCATTGGCGCGGCGGAGTTCGGTGTTCTGCTGATTCATTGCCTCTGCCTCGAGCTCGGTGTCGTGAATTTGAGAAAGGCAGAGCTCATAGCGCTCAGCGATCTGCTGGTATTGAAGCGCGATGCGGGATAGGTAGAGGTTCTCAATCGAGTTCGGGTCTTCATCGCTCAAGGAAACCGGGGATGGAGTGAGCGTGAGGGGTGGCGTTCCTGAGGGCATGAATGGTGGAGAGACAGCATATTGACTGTCCATCGCCGACTGGAACACAATCGGAGACGACGGAGAGAGTGCGGGAAAATCGCAACTAGTTGTGAGATGCAGAGAAAACGGGATTCCTTGTTCAGATTGTACGAACAGCTGCGGCGAGGCGGAAGACGGAACGAGATGTTCCACATTTGTTGATGAATTTGAAACGAACTCATGCTGCATTTTCGGTCTCGGCAGACAAGCAGAGATCGAAATCTGTAAAACGGAGACAAGATACAGGCTAATTACAACGATCAAATGCTTGAAAACTCAATGCGATCCATCCATAGATATATCTTAATCAATCAATCTCTTGCAAGCATATAGAAGAAAACATCGTGCGTGGAGAAATATTGAAGAGGGCAAATACCCTTTACCACAAAGTATCGATGGTAACAACCTAAAAATTCTTGAAATTAAACTTTAATGCTGTTAAATCAAACCAAGATCTCGATCTAACTCATTCGGAATGATTAAAGGCAAAACATATTTCAATTTTGTTCATCGCGGCCCTACATTCGCTTATATATCCGAAATTAATAATCGGAGTGATCTAAACGACGACCGAAAGAGATTTGTAAATAAAAGACGTGATAGGGCCGAACAGGATCGAAGAAAACCCGTTCTAAGAAATCTCAAACGACATACCGAAAACAGACTATAAAATTCTTTACCGAGCTTTTGGCTGTGAGGTGAAGCAGGACTAAGGTTGCACTTGAACTTGAAAGGTACACGCACAAAAGGCCGGTGAAATTTCGTAGAAAGAAATTGGGATGGGAGAGAGAGCGAGAGAGACAATAAGTGGGTGAGAGAGAGAGAGAGCGAGAGAGTGTAAGCGGGTGAAAGTCAGAGGGACGAGAGAGTGAATGGAGTAGGGGAGGGCATATATATAGGCATTCTGGGATCAAAAATGCACAGCGGGAAGGAGGCAGTGGTCTTTTTGAAAACGGTTGGCAATTTCTAACGAATTTGTAGTAGGCGACCGCTACAAGGATCGCCGGTTCGCAGCTAAATATTTATTCGCAGTACAGTCACACGTGGCGTAACAGAATATAAGATTACTATTTTACCCCTTAGCTGATCGCCCTAACATGGGTGCGGGAATACCTTGTTGGTGCCTATTTTTGTCATAAGCATACTACACCAAGGTTAAAAATCTCTATAATCTTCACATTTTTATTATTATATTATATATAAAAAATAAATAGATAATGTGAAATAGATTATTAAGTTGAATATTTTTTTGTGGAACTTATATATATATATAAATAAAAAAAAAAAAATTTATTAATTTTAAATATTTTTTAATATATATTTTATATAAACATAATATTTTTCTATTGTAAAGTATCTGAATTTAGAGTATTCTTATTTAACTTTAGGTATTATTTATTTTCTTGCACTTTATTTTTCATGTAATTTCTGTATTTTATTTGCTTTTTATTAATTTTAGTTATACTTTCTATATATTCTGTTCATCGGAAACAAAAATTGGGTTATGCTCTAACCAATTTTTTTTAAAATTTTATTTTTTAAGTAAGCCAATTTTAATATTTATAAAAATAAAATTGATTTTACATTCCGAGCCTTTTAATTTTTCTTTTCTTTTCACTGCTATTCTTTAATATGTTTTTAAGAGATTTAAAATCATCATGATATTTCTTCAAAAATAAAAATATATAATAGACATTACATTTTACGAGTGTTGATATAATATTTCAAAATTTTTTAAAAACTATAAAAGATGAATAAGTGTAAAAATTAGACCTTATACATTCTATATAATTTTATAGTATTTCAGTTATATTTCCTAAGAGAATATAAATATTTTAAAAATATTTATATTGCTTAAATATAAAATAAAAATTGATGTTGTGCATTTTAAACGTGCCATAATAATGCTAATCTTTTAAATAAGTGCTAAATTTTATTTATTTTCTTACTTCATTCATTTAGGTACACAGCATTTTGCGTAAGAAATGCTAAGTAATGAAATAAATAATATAAATATTATTTTATGGTATTTATTTATTTATATTAAAATAATATAAATATTATTTTTAAAATTTTATTAAAATGATATTCCAATTTCAATTTTTAAGTATCACACACCAATAGATATAAATAATATTTCTCATTTATAATTGCAACAAAAAAATGTTTTGGGAGATTATGAGGACAATCTATTCAGTCCACTGAATGATTGACTTAACAAAGAAAAAAACTGCACCAAACATTTCTAATTTAAATATATTAATAATGTAAAGACACTTTATTAAAATATAATTTCATTGGTATATTAAAAACATAACGTATAAAATTTAAATCATCAAGTAATAATAAAAATATCTCTATGTTTAATTGTATTGTGAATGCTTACATCATTCGTTCAAAGATGTTTACAAGTCTACAGTAACACAACCCTCAAATTTATTCCATTAGATGAGGTTTTGCACTACCAATTATAAGCTCTATGTTTGTTGGATATTTGACTTTCAACTTTTGACTTTAAACAAAGAATTTTGCTGCCTTAAGAAAAAATTAGGGTTGTGAAGGGGGCACCTGGCATTTTTTAAACATCAATTCAAATGTGCAATTGAAGAGATGCTTAAGTAACCAGGTGAAGAGAAGTGTTGAATTTTTTGCATGTATATAATGTTGTGATACAAACGTATATATATATCAATCGAGCAGTAATATAAAACATTTAAATAATTCCTATTCAAGATTAAGTTTAATGCTGGGAATTCAAATTGTTTACTATTAAATGTATGTGCATTAATAGTATGAATTAAATGTACTATTAGTATTAAAATTTTGTACCATTAAATGCATGGACATTAATGGTGGAAATTTAAATTGGCTATTATTAGCCCCCCCACAAGTGAATCATTTGGAGTCAAGATGGTGAGATTGGAGTGTAGTTTTTTGAACAATGCAACGGAGAAAGACTTGGTAAGAATGTTTGTTAGCAGATCCTTGGTGGGCACGTATCGAAGCTGAATTTCTGATTTTTGAATGTTATAGCTGATATAGTAACAATCAATTTCTGTGTGTTTCGTTCGAGAATGGAAGACTCGATTTGTTGTTACAATAAAGTTTGAGAAGCACCAAATACTGATAGAAGGTGGCGGAGCCAAATAATGTCTGACGCGACAGTAGCGAGGGAACAATATTCTTCTTCGGTGGATGAATGAGAGACTATAGATTGCTTCTTCGCACTCTACGATATAGGAGTATTTCCTTGGAAGATGCAGTATCCCGTGGTTGACTTGCAATCCTCGACGTTATCTGCCCAGTCAGAGTCGGCATATGCACAGAGGAAAAGAGTCCCGGGGTCAACAGAGATCTTGAGATGTATAGAACCTTCAATGTACATAAGAATACGCTTGAGCTGATTGAAGTGGGATGCGGTGGGATTGTGCATATGTTGACAAATTTGGTTCACCGCGAAGCTGAGATCTAGTCGAGTGATGGTCAAATATTGCAGGGAACCAGCCAGTTGTTTGTATAGCTTGGGCTGGGTGAAGGCATCATTAATGTTGAGTTTTTGTTATAAGTTGGTTACTAAAGTAAGCATCGGATTGCATTTCTCCATACCAGAGTTTTTGAGTATAACGGAGGCGTACGTAGATTGAGAAAGGACAAAGCCATGAGCCATTTTTGAACATTGAATCCCAAGAAAAGTGGATGGTGGACCGAGTTGTTTCATGCGAAAGCGTTGAGTGAGGATATGAATGAGGTGGTTGATTGCGGTTTGATGTGGATAGTAACGAGGATGCCATCCACATATATGAGAATGCATGTGTGGTTGGGTGTTGTAACATTAATAGGGAGAGAGGGATCCGTGTGGCTTGTGCGAAAGCCACGAGAATGAAGAAATTCAATGAATGGTGTACCATTGGCAAGGTGACTGCTTAAGGCCATAAATGACTTTCTAGAGATTGCAGACATATAAGGGAAAATGAGAATCTTTGAACCCTTGGGGTTGTTTCATGTATACAGTTTCATTAAGATACCATGAAGAAATGTGTTGGAAACATCCAATTGAACTACCAACCATTGTTGATAAGATGCGATAGCTAGAAGAATATGAATAGTTGGCATTTTGGCAACTTGGCTAAATGCTTAAAAGTAATTAGTCTATAATGCTAGTTAAATCCATGGGCAGCTAATTGAGCTTTGTGTTTAGCGAGGGTACCGTCAGCATTGTATTTTGTACGATATGTCCACTGACAGAAGAGCACAAGTTTGATTGGGAAACGGAGGTACGAGAGTCCATGTGTGTTAATCCATCAGAGTGAGATATTCTTCTTGCATAGCGAGCCACCAATGTTCTTGTTTAGCAACAAATTTGTAGAAACATGGTTCAGACGAAGAGAATGTGGAGTGTTAAAGATAAAATAGAGGTTTAGGTTTTATAATTCTTATTTTGAGGCGGGTAAGCATAGGATGTGTGGGATGTTGAGTTCTTGGTTTTGGCGGAGGATTAAGAGAACAATATGGTGGTGCTGATGTGAGATTTCTTGAGACAGACATTTGAGAGTCTGAAGGAGGTGATTGGAGAGAGGAGGTTGAAGATCTAGTGGGAGAAGCACATGATGAAATAGATTGAGGTGTATATGGAGGTTGATGGGGTGATTGAGATGAGGAGGGAACAAGAGTTAAGGGATTGGTATATAATGATGGAGAGGGGCAGATGGTGGAAGGATGATTTTGAGATGAGAAAGGAAAAATATTTTCGACAAATCTGACATTACGAGATATGAAAGAGATAGAGGTTTTTGGGTTATAACAAATGTAACTCTTATGATTGGGTGAATAATCAAGAAAGGCACAGGGGAGAGATTTGGGTCCCAACTTATTGGTTTTGATGTGTGGCAGAAGGGGGAAGCATAAGCATCCAAAGACATGAAGATGACCATAATTGGGTTCAGATTTGTGAGTTAGTTGAAATGGGGAGAGGATGTTAGTATTAGGAGAGGGTATATGATTGATTAGATAGGTAGAGGTAAAGATTTCTTAAACCTGGAAGGCTTCGGGAAGATGAGTTTTTTGAAGAAGAGCTCAAGTGATTTCAAGTAGGTGATGTTGTTTGTGTTTGGCAACTTCATTTTGTTGTAGGGTGTAGGGTTTAGGGTTTAACAGTTACTTGGACACCTAAATGTTTTGTGCCAAATATTAAAGAGTAGGATCCTTGAATGCTTATATTTGCTAAGTAGGTCTTAATAACTAAATTGCATAAAACATAAGTCTCTTAGAATTGTAATCAAGTGCTAACTCATTTAGCTTGATTTAGAATTTGGTTAGCCAATATTATCTTCTATTTTATATTACTTTACATTCCTATATTTCATGATATTAGGATGTATGTTTAAGAACTTTAACAGTTATTTGGACATCTAAATGTGCTTAAATTGACATTAAACTATATTTAAACATAAGAATATTAAGCACTTGATTAAGTAAATGATGCTTAATCTAAATTTGAAATTTGACTTCAATAATACACCAATAATAAATTGATTTGTCATTGATCTATAAATTAACCATTTGGTCTTAATTTTAGGAAGGCTATGGGTTAAACCCTAACTTATCTTGATTAAGATATATGCCTTAATCACCCTAATCAAGTAAGTTTGATTGAAAGATAATTTAATTGACATGATTCTAATAATGCATGTGATTTGACATCGATCGTAAGTCACTAAATTAGAAGTGCTAAGGTAATTAAAGAACTTGTGTGATTAAGTATCTGAACTTAAATTTTAGATCTTTCATTTTCTCTTAAATAAGACGCCTATCATAAGGTTAATTATAAAACTAAGTTGATTTATCACAAGATCAAATCTTTATAACATTCTTGATTACACCCCATAATTATAGTATAAGTATTGATTAGATGGGTTTGCCCATCTGATTTGGTCAAAATAAGCTTAATGAATAAAACTTATGAGTGCTAGTATAAGTGTTAGATATGTAAGATCTTATTGATCTTATAATAGAATTTTATGTAATTAAAAGGCCTAATTAATGCTAATATATTGAGGTAGGAAAGAACTGGTTGTTACATCCTGAGGTAGGAACTTAGATGCTCCTTTTTCACCCTAGAAACTTGATCTTAGATCCTTATGTAGAATCACCTAAAGTACTTAGAATAAAATCTCTCAAATAGTAGTAACTTATATTGGGTGATCATTTTGATCACATCCTTGGAACCTTATGTAGGATTCACCCAATTAGAGTAAGTATTCATAGCTTTGGTAAATCCTTGGTTATTAAATAAAATTACTATAACCCAACTTATTGGTTGGGTATGATTATGCATATCCATGGTGTTAAGTCACTTCACCAATATTCAAGATTGGTTGAGTCACTCTGATGTGGACTTATGATTAGGTGCTATCCCAAGGGATTAGACGAATACAGTCCTGTTAGAGTAAATCTTTCAAGACTAAGAGTATTACAATGTGGTAGCCGCCCCTTAATCATCCGAGGTTAAGAGGTGGTCGTCAACGGGCAAACCTTCACTTAGCATTTAGATTAAGGAATAACCTTCTTAATCAAATGTCAAGTGAAAATATGCCCTAATATGAGAAAGAGAGCAAAAGAGACAATTACTAAATGAGCATACTAAATATATCAGAATGTGAAAGAAAGATAAGTAATAATATACATACAATTTAGATAAGAACTATACAACTTAGAATACATAAGCATGGAAAGAAAAGTAATTTAAACCTATATTATTACAAAAAAATTTTAAATTTAAAGCAGTAAAGTAAGGTCACTCAATCCTCACAATGCAAAAAAAAAAGAACTAAGAATCTTCTCATGCACGCTCCTCCTCCTGAATAAGGTCTTCAGAAGGTTCCACAACCTCGAAAAGCTCAGAATCTACTATTGTCAGTTTCACAATGATAGGGCTCTAGCCAACAAAAGAAAAATCTAGTTAGACAAAATGTCTAAGTACATTTTAGGTTGCAAATTATTAATTTAAATGATATCACAACTTATCTTAAGCAAATTTAGGCGCAAAAAAGCATCAAATAAAAGTGGCAAGAGTTATAATTAAGTTAATTATAACTCAAACAAAATGTGAAGTAAACACATACCTCAACTCAAGTTGTAGAAAAGGATTAAGTAATACATAATTAAATCTACTAAGTGTAAGAAATTTCTAAGTAATATGATCAATTTAATATATGCTAGTTTACAATATAAAATAAAAGTACTGTGCTGAAAGTAAAGTTCAATCATCCTAATATACCATAAAGTGAGAACAAGTTATTATTATTTACATGAAAAATTGTAAGTGCTAAAGAACTATTATATATAATCAAAGTACTATATAAAGTGGAATATACTGAAATGCTGTAATTAAAGAAGTATACTGAAAATGTAAAGTAAAATAATTTAACTTATATGGACATATTCTTACTTAGTCCTACCAAAAAGTAAAAGCCTGTTACAAATCCATCTAATATATCTAGATTCAAAATTGTTACATATGTGTTTTCTCACTTCAAACTATTAGAATTGGAAATAAGTAATCCCATGTAACTAATTAACTTTACTTTAGAATTTGAAATAAGCAATCACATGTAACTGATTAATTTTATAATAGAATTATAAATAAGCAATCCCATGTAATGGATTGATTTTATAATAGAATTATAAATAAGCAATCCCATGTAACGGATTGACTTTATATTAGAATTGGAACTAAATAATCCTATATAATAGATTAATTTTTTATTAATTTTAGGTTGTTATCTTTCCAATTTAATCTTCCATTGGAATGGAAGACTTGTATGCTTAAATTTGTAGGTGTACCCTTAGCCAAATATAGTAGAAGTGTGAAGATTCACTTAAGTAGTAATAAGTGAAACTATTAAATATCGAGGCAACTTTTTAGATAATTGTGGAATTCCTGATAAGAACTCCAAAGTTAAGCGTGCTCAGGTGGGAGCACTCCCATAATAGGTGACCTGCTGGGAAGTTATCTTCTGAGGGAAAAATTGTGAGGCCTAAAAGGCCAATGCGGACAATACCTTAGTTCTTAAGAGTTAGGGCTGTTACAAATGGTATCAAAATAGGTCGTAGGGTGTCAAATAAGAGCTAAGTGCCATACAAGACAAAGTACCACTTCATGTGAGCAGCCTCTTGAACCCTTGATGGTTAAGGTGCTACATGGTTGTGGGTACCTCTTGAGCCTATAAGGGGTCACCTCTAGTCCTATCTACCTAATGAATTATTCTTGGGTCTGTGTGTGAATACTGATGAGGACATCAGTTACTTAAGTTGGGGAGATTGTGAAGACCCACTTAAGTACTAATAAGTGAAACTCTTAAATATCGAGGCACCTTTTCAGATAACGGTGGAGTTCCTGATAAAAACTCCAAAGTTAAGCATGCTCAGGTGAGAGCACTCCCATGATGGGTGATTTGCTGGGAAGTTATCTTATGAGGGCAAAATTGTGAGGCCTGAAAGGCCAAAGCTGACAATACCTTGGTGCTTAAGAGTTTGGGCTGTTATAAGAAGTCATACTAAAATTCTTAAGAATTTAATGATTTAGAATTATATTGTAAATTGTATACTCATATTTTATATATCAAATCTTTAGTATTTTTATATCTAATTTTGTAAGTATTCATATCATATGCTTTTAGTTTATATTCTCATATGTATTCCATATCATATTTTCATAAAATTCCTTCTACCTTAACTTAAGACCCTCTTCTAAATCCTTAGTCAAACACAGTATCTAATAATTTGAATTAATTTTCTTTTAATCTAGTATTAGTTATTGTGATGACGTATAAATATTAAGTTTAGTGATTCTTAATATTACAGTTATCACATTTAACTCTAAAAGTTCCAACACCCATAACTTTGTACCTTTAGCTCCAAACATAGCCAATATATATATATATATCTCTCATTTTGCTCAAGAGTATGCCTAGATTGTTCATATAGTATTAGTTTTGCTGTTTAGAGTATAATTTGACTAATAACTTTTAGGACCTATCTTCAAATACATCTTTAAACTCTAGAAATTCATTTGGCTATAACTTGGTTAAGGTGCTATATAGTTATGCGTACCTCTTGAGCTTATAGGGGGTCACCTCTAGTCCTATCTACCCAATGAATGGTTCTTGGATGTGTGTGTGGATACTGGCGAGGACGTCAGTTACTTAAGTTGGGGAGATTGTGAAGACTCACTTAAGTAGTAATAAGTGAAACTCTTAAATATCGAGGCACCTTTTTAGATAATAGTGGAGTTCCTGATAAGAACTCTAAAGTTAAGCATGCTCAGGTGGGAGCACTCCCATGATAGGTGACCTGCTAGGAAGTTATCTTCTGAGGGCAAAACTCTGAGGCCTGAAAGGCCAAAGCGGACAGTACCTTGGTGCTTAAGAGTTTGGGCTATTATAAGAAGTCATGCTGAAATTCTTAAGAATTTAATGACTTAAAATTATATTGCAAATTATATACTCATATTTTATATGTAAAATCTTTAGAACTTTCATATCTAATTTTGTAAGTATTCATATCATATGCTTTTAATTTACATTCTCATACGTATTTCATGTCATATTTTCATAAAATTCCTTCTACCTTAACTTAAGACCCTCTTCTAAATCCTTAGCCAAACACAGTATTTAATAATTTGAATTAGTTTCCTTTTAATCTAGTATTAGATATTGTGGTGACGTATCAATATTGAGTTTGGTGATTCTCAATATTGCGGTCGTCACATTTAGCCCTAAAAGTTCCAACGCCCATAACTTTGTACCTTTAGCTCCAAACATAGCCAATATATATCTCATTTTGCTCAAGAGTATGCCTAGATTGTTTATATAGTATTAGTTTTGTTGTTTGGAGTGTAATTTGACTAATGACTTTTAGGACCTATCCTTAAATACATCTTTAAACTCTAGAAATTCATTTGGCTATAACTTGTTCATTTGAATTCCAAATTAGGTCATCCAATATACCATTCTGATCAGAAGAATCTTGAGATTGGTAAACTTTAAAATATTTAGGATTTGGTGATTAGTTTTACTAATTAGCCCTAATCACCTCAAAATTTGATTAGCAAATATTAGTATAACTAATCATTTAAATTTAGAAATTTAAGTTGATATACACTCCTAGAGTAGAGTAGAACACTTTGGAGAAGTTAATTTATTATTTCTGGGATTAATTTCACTAGTCACTCACTAATCACATTAAATCCTAATTTGGGCATAAGTTAAACAAATAAGGTCAAAATTGGGTATATTCCCAGTCATTGTACTCAATGTGTTATAGAGAAGCTATAACCACTGAGTTTGCTGAATTTAGATATTATTTTAAAAAGTTAAGTTTTTTTTTGGACCTTTCCTAAACCTCCCAAAATTACATAATTGAACCCCAATCTTGTGTTGCCATAACTTGGCCAAATGATCTCAAAATTTAATGATCTTGGACTCTATAAAATCTTTAGGTAGTAAACAACATAAATTTCATATTTCCCTACGTAAATTTTTAATCTACTCCTAATGAGCTAAAATATTAATTTGAGCTCATTAGCCTTAATCCTTAACCAAATTGGGTGTACTCATTATCTATCTTGATATTAGATACTAAGTAATCATTTGGCATTAATAAATTTCTGTTTGGAACCCTAAATCAAAATGTTGCATTTTTAGACCTTTAAGTAGGGACAAAATAGTTATTTTGCCCAAAATTAGGTTTAAGTATTCTTAAGCCTTAAAAACTTGAATTATTTAGAAAATTAGTAATATAAGTGATTTGGAATCAATTATAATTTATTTAAGCTTATTAAACTTATTTTTTAAGGCAAATCCTAATCCTCCTTAGGTTAAGTTCTTCCTTAAACCTTAGGATTATTCTTTAGGGATTATATATAGATTTAGGTTAGAATTCATTCATTGAGTAAATGAGTTACTCAATTTATGAAACTTTGGTTTTATTAGTTTCCTTATTTCATCCTTGATTATAATTATTTTATATTTAAACTTTAGTTTAAGTTTAGAGATTCATCTTATTAAGATTGACTTTGTTTAATAAGATAGACTTAACATGTAGAACATGAGAGTTTGACTTAACCATATAACCTTAGTCTATATTACCTATTCAATTAAGAGGTTAAACCCCAATATTTGAAGTTTAACTCTTAATCCCTCAATCTTTATATATATTAATCAAGATTAGTTTGGGATTAATTAAATTTATTAATTAAGATGTTAGTTTATTATTCAGCTTATATAAACATCACTGATTAAATTATATTAGAACTTGATTAGTTTTAATTATTTTAAACTTTATAGTTAGCAGTTCTAAGTTTATACTGGATAGTATAATATTGAAGATCCTGATCTTGTATAATCTAAAATTAGTTAGAACGAATGAAATTAGAAAATATGTGATATCACAGATTTTTGTATAGTGCTATTTATACCTTGCCTTGTATGCTTTGCTTCCTTAGTTTGAGTATTTACATTATTACATATCAGGTGAAACATATGATATTTAATGAATATTCTATGTTAGATTTGAAATTACATAAGTCATGAACATAAGATAATTAGATGTATCAGATAGATTCAGATAACTTAGTAAACAAGATAATAGTTTAGTAGAATGTGTCCTAGTTAGATTGCCTGTATAATTTAGATATATAGTGCAATTTAGTTCAGTACCTAGGCATTAGTTTCCTAGATAATTTCAACTCAGTTTTTGTGGACTTGTTGATCTAAGTATTAGTGCCCTAGATGCTTCTGTCTTGGATACAGTGGCTAGCTTAGCCAATTTTGTTATTATAGCAGTTCTAATGTAGGCACATGTCCAATAAAAAATGTTTCTAGTTATTTCAGTTCGTTTTCAGTTGCATTCAGTTCAGCTTCAGTATTTATGCAACATTTTTTTACTTTCAGTATTTTCAGCATGTATAGTATTTACATTATTTTTAGTATTTCAGTTTTGATTTTATATGTAAACATGTTAGGATGCTAGATTTATTTGAGTTCTATTTATATTATATTTGAAAATCAGCATTAATAGAATTGATTATATTATTTTGGATGTTCCTTGTACTTAGTATTCTTAATATACATTGCTTAACTTTTTTTGTAGCTTTGGACTGAGGTATGTTGCTTATCTCACAATTTGTTTAAAGTTATAATTAAATGATTATAGATTTTACTATTTTCCTTTGTTGATTTATTACTCCTAAAATGCTTAGGATATTTGTGATATCATAAAATACAAATATCTGAGCATTTTGTGGAGGTAGTACCTGAGGAGGAGCAGATTCAGGAGGAAGAGCGCCTTGGAGCTGAGGAGCCTTAGTTAGGTTGTCTTTTATTTCTATGAGGATGAGTGGCTCCTTGTATTTTTCTTAGAATTTAATTCAAATAATGTAATAATACAAGTATTCATTGTATTTTCCTTTACCACATACTTTATTTTGAGCTGTATATTTTCTATTTTCTGTATTATGGTTCCATGGATGTAAGCTTATTATTTCTTTATTCCGCACTATGATATTCATATATGCCCATTTATTGAATGATTCAGCTTTACATATTGCACATCCTTCTCTTATTAGTGGATTAGGGATAATAACCTAATCTAATGATAAGTGACGGGTTGCATAGTGACGACTACCCCACCTTATCGAGGGTGGGAGCCACATAGTCAAAGATGCCATGGAGGTGCAACTGCAGTAGTTGAAAACTTGAGACTAATTTCAAAAAGTGGAGGAGGTTAGGGTGATAGACAAATCTTGTAGAGGCCATTGGTGCAGGTGCCTTTATGAAGTGATATGTCTGTTTTGAGGTCCTCTATAATGAAGTTATTAGGATCAAATGAAATGGAACATGAATTTTCTGTGGTTAGCTTGTGAATGAAAACAATATTATATTTGCTATGAGGAATGTGTAGTATCTAATTTAGAAGGAACTACAAGTGTGGGCAGAGAGAATATCATTACTGATACTTGAAATTGGAAGATTTTGGCAGCTTCTAACAGTGACCCAATCAGTTTCCATGGTAGGAATTAGGGATAAACAGGCTGCTGAAGTGATTTGTGACATGGGTGGAGGCACATGATGTAATAACCCATGGTTGTTAGTTGACTTTTAAGCATCAGATTAGCTTAATAACTTCTCAATTTATCTTAAAATAGTCTTAAGACTAAATCCTGAAATTTTGGTGAAGTTTGGAAGTCATGTGAGTGAGATGAATATTTTAATTAATTTAATTAATTGGAAAAATGAGATAATTATTTAGAACCCCAATTAAAAATTTGACATCATTTTTGAGTTTCTCACACCCAAATTAGCTAAAGTTAAAATGTTGAGAATTTTTGGAGATTGGTTTGGCTAGTGTTTTGTATTTATTTAATTTAGCTTAAATGAATGAATTAATTAATATTTTGAATTAAATTCGGCGGGTAATCCGTCGTCCCAGACAAAACACGGGACAACCAGATCAAGCATTTCTAAAGTTTGGATTCGTCAATCTGCTGAAGAAGAGGAACAGTGATGGGCGGGTCAGCCTTGACCCGCACGACACTTCTTTCGAGGCACACACACAGTGCACTGGCATGCTGTGGTGGTTGTGGTAGATGTGCTTTCGTGCGAAGGAGATTTTAGTTTAACTTAATAATAATTTGGTTAATTTAAATGTTAATTTATTTCATAACTTCTTAATTACTTGTCCAAATATGTCAATATTATATCTTAAAGTGAATAGAAAAATATGAGGAATGTTCTGGTGATTCCAAATTTTTATTTTGAATAATATTTTCACTAATGACTTTTGAAAATTTAATTAAATTAAGTTAATCCATAATTAGGTCAAATTAACTCCAAATTAGTCTTACTTACTATCATTTGACTCATTATGTTATAGAGAGGGTAAATTCATTAATTTTTATTAAGTTGGATGATCATTGATGAATTTGACTTTGGGAGCTTAATCTTATGTTAGCTTTGGACAATACGTTGTTGATTTAGCTTGTTAGGACCTCAGAATCCTATGAGAAAGTAGCTTGAGCCTTTCTTTGCATTGACTGATCTATATGTGAGTATTGCAAGGAATACTTAGGGCAATCTTAGAAATGCCATTTTGGATATTTAGGTAGAAGGGTCATGTGAGATATGGAGATGGAGTAAGATTTATTTAAATAAAATCTGAATTGATTAATAAGATAAATCATCCAGTAAGAGACTAGGACCTTATAATATGGATTATAAATGAATTTTAGATTTAGATCCAATTGAAAGAATTAGGGTTAGACTCCTTTTAAAATAATCAATCAAAGGAACATAACCCTAATGATTGCAAGTGTGAGTAGAGAAATAATTAGATTCTATTTGCTCAAACTTTTTGGGATCCTTTTTGGGTAGACTTCTTAATCTGAAGAAAGATAACAAAGAAATGGCTTAAGATTTACCTTTCAGTAGATGAATTATCTGAGATATCAAGAACCTAGAAGTCCTTGAAGTAGAATGAACCTTATATCTCCTACTAGTTTTCTTAAGATAGATTTTACACACTAAGGTTAGTATAATGTTCAAATAGAAGACATTGAGGATTATAATATTAAGGATAGGTTAAGGAGTTATAAAGGATTTCTATATTACTATAAGTCTAATAAACTATACTTTCATAACCTATAAGTTTGATTTAATATATATATATATATATATATATATATATATGGTTCTTCAATTGACTGAAACTTACATCTTAAGCCAATTGAAGGTTCAATTGAGCCCAATCATTAAGGTAAATAACTAAATTAGACAATAAATAGATATCACATGTTTTGTATTTTATTTGGAATTTTTCATGAAATGCAGCAACACATTGTAAACCTTATTCAATTTATCATAACTCATATGCATAAAATAAACTATAAATTAATTGAGAAGGGGTTTCACTCATAGTGGATTAGTTTGTACATATATTATTGTGCTAGGGCTGGCTATGGAGTGATTATGAGAGCACACATATCATTGATGGGAAATGTGTGGTAATTCAAGAGACCTTGATATATATTGTTGGGTAGACGTACCTAACTCATCGCTGTTTTGTATGAGCCCGCCGAACGAAATATAAATAAACAATAATAAATTACATTTACTGTTTACACAATATCTTTACTTACTACAATTTAGCTTTACCTTACAACATCTTTATTTTTCTTTTAGGTTGTTAGAATTTATTTATACAATTTATGCTTGTATATCTTTATTACTTGACCAATCTTTTATAGAGAAATACTGTGTACTTTAGCACACTTATTAGTACTTGCTTGATAGTTACTTTATTATTTCCTTTATAAATGCATAGTGCACCTTTTATTCTGCTTACTAAAATGTGATATCTTTTAACTAAATTACTTAGATACCTTAAAATGTGCTTAGGCTTATGTAAGTCTAAGAACTTGTTTCTTTTTATTAGTTTTACTCTATCATATTAAAAATTAAATACAGTAGACCAAAAGTCTAGAGTGGAGATAGCAGGTGAACCTGGAGTGGAGCTAGCAGGTGAACCAGGAGTGGAGCTAGATGAGCAGAAGCAGGCCTGAAGACCTTACTAGTATTTATTTTTATTTATGTCATGTGAATATGAGAGTTCTTTTGTTTATTAGAATGTTGTAATACTTGGTATGTTTGAACTTTTTATTTATTAAATCTATGATGAATATTTTTCTTTTATTTTTCTTGATGAATATTTTAGTAATGAATATCTCTATATGTAAAAATGCATTTATATTTCCTATCTTATATATCATTTTCCTATAGTAATACTTAATAAAGGATTAAGATATGATAATCCGGTGTTAAGTACTATAGTGACACTCAGTGTTGGGTTATGACATCTAATCTGACACTGGATCGTTACGCCTGAATTAAGGTACTAACTAGAATTAGATGGACCATCGGTACACAAGGCTACTACTTGGTTTTGTGAGCAGTTGTAGTTGGCGGTCATACAATGCCAAGATCTCTAGCTGAGTGTTCAGGCTTGCTACATATTTGACACTCTATGTAAGGAGCTCTAAAGGTGCGTGAAGCAGACAAAGAGCCTCAGAAGGGAGCTATGAAGCGACAACGTCTGTAATTAGGGCGTTCCTACCCACAAAATCTTTTTGAGAATTTGGACATGTTTTGTTGATGCGTTGGGGAGGAATAATTGAGTTGAAGTTCTTTAATGAGATCCTGTTGGATGTTGTTTTTCTCATTGCAAAGGAGTGATTATAGGTCATCCAAACTAATGGGTGTCAGTTTAGTGCAGATGGCTATCTTGAATGCTTGGTAGGTAGTAAGAAGACCATTGAGAGTGGAGATGAGGATGTTTTCGTTGTCAACATTAGATCCTGCGACGATAATTTTGTCTAAGATATATTTAATTTATGAGAGATAATCAGGATGGAGTGCTCCTATGGTGATACATTATGTAACTCGTTCTTCAGTTGAATTACTCGAGAACAATTAGTTGCTTGGAGGCGTTTGGCTAGATTGTTCCACACATTGGCGCAAGAATCAGTTTCAAGAATGTATGGAAGATGGAGAGGGATATGACTAAGTATAGAGCAACTGTGATGTTTTGATCGATTGAGATCCAGGAGGGGTAGTTGGGATTGGATACCGAGGGTATGGGATCGGCACTATCCAGATGGCCATGTTGGTTATTAGTTTTGAATAGATGAAGAACTTGAGCTCTACAAATGGGATAATTGTCAGCTGTAAGAGGGTTGTTAATCAGGATTTTGATGTTGGATAACAAAAATTTTAGGTCCTTGGAGGATGCTGTGAAGGAGGACTTGTTTCAAAGTTAGCATTGGAAGATGGCATCGGAAAATGTATGGAAAATGTATGGGTAGTTCAGAACGTGACGATGGACAATGGCACGTTGATATTGTACTTACGAGCTATGGAGATGCCTCGGTGTGCACTGTTAATGTTGGCTACATCTTTACTTTTTATTATTTTAAGGTTCCTTCTCTTTTTTATTGTAATTTGCCGCCTCTATATAAAATGGGTTCGTTTGTTTTTTAAATTAATGAGTGCATCTTAATGAATAATGATTTCAAGTTAGATGCATTTTCTTAACTCCTACAAATAAAAATAAATATTCTTTTCATACAACAATAAGAATTAAATTTAATTGTGTATGGGACCGTATAAAAAATATATTATAAATTTAAATTCTAATCAAAAAAATTTTTTGATAGTAAAAATGAGAGTTAAATAACTTTTTTATGAATAATATTGCATTAAAAAAGAAAATAATATCCTATCCAACTATTTTATGTCAAAAAAAAATTTATTCATTATTTAAAAAAAAATTATTTAGCTCCTAAATAATAATTAAAAAATTTTGATTATTAAGATCTGCATTTAAAATATAAATTTGCTTAATAAAATAGGATATAATAATAATTTTTTGTAAGAAGAAAATGTTGAGAGATATGTATCAAAACTTATTCTCAAAATAAAAAATTAAGTCACCCATTGCATCCACCGCTCGGCGGGACCGAGCTTTTGAACTCGGGGAATAACTCGCCAACAAACTGGCTGGTGCGGTGGGCCCATCGTAGGACCTGCGTTAGTGAGCAAGTAGGTCTCATGACTCTCATTATTAACGTTTGCTTCGCGTGCAAGTGTCTCTAATACGAGGAAAGAATGGAAAAATTCGATAAAAATATTTTAACATAATTATTATCGAGATATATTTATTATATCATTAACAAAATTATTTTCAAATTTGTGTACACAAATTAACTTTTAATGTTACCATCATATTTATCTTTTTGTGAAAGATGATCGTAATCTAAGCATAAATAAATAAAAGCATCAGTACATCACCAATAGAGATCAAATTCTACGACGTCTTCAACGAGGAGGTGCGTCTCAGAGAGCACATCTCTCATAACAAAAGAAAAATCATCATATCCGGTTAACAATGAGAAAAAATACATCGTTTGATTTGCATCGCATGAACGATGAACAAAAATCACACAAGGAAAGTTCAACAAAAAGCAAGATGATCGGCGTTGCGCTCTCCGCCCCATGAACAAAGAGTCATCTCCCAGTGACGTCGAAGCCTCCGAATCGCTCCAAGACAGTCGCCCTCAACGATGACTCCCTCAGCTCCACTGTCTTTGGATAGAAAGGCCTATCGCAGAATAGCAATCGTCTGCATCTTAACCTGGAAAGGAGACAGGGCCTGTGAATGGGCTCCAGCAGCAGCATGCAAGTGACCTCCTAAGTTGCGGACCATAACTCCATCAAAAGCAGCATGTTCTATAGGAAGCATCAATTTTGGCATTTAGCCAATGGGTCGGGAGGGCAATGGAACCCTAGGAATCAGACCCGTCATGCAAACCATCACTGACCATTATCGAGAGGATCGAACTTGTACAAACCAGCTGAATTGAGTATGGACGATCATGAGAACGCTTTGTTCTACTCCGCTAAGCATGGTAGAGGGAGTATGACACAACTTGACAGCTAAAATTGATGTGGCAAAACGTAGTAGCAGTCAAATACAAAGCAGTAAACTGGTCCCAGAAGGCCATAGTAGCCAACAACAAGTTCCAACGCACAAAAGTCTATAGTATGACCTCATGTAACTGCAGTGGGCCACGAAGTGCTCACTATTTTCATCAGTATCACAACACCAGACACAAGCTGCTGACTGAGTGAGTCCCCTCCTAATCAGCCAACACCCCTTCGGGGGGCAGCATCTCAAGGAGGTGGAGGGGCACTGGAGGGCTGTGTGTAACACCCCATCCTGTGGTCGTGCTCAATCGAGGTATTAAAGACAAAATAATTGGCAGATGAACGGTGCGTTACTCGGGAAGGACTGCTGAACCTCCTTAAATACTGTTGAGACTCTACCCAAGATAGAACAGAGGACTAATCCTTAAGATAAGTGTGATATTCTTATCTTAAGTATTAGATAATGTAGTTATATACATTAGATTTATACGAGGTAGTTTTAATAAGAATCTAATGTGTATGAGTATTTGCATCACTTATATGCTGATCACATCACAATACTAAATTTAAGTAGTAATAATAATAGAGTGTGGAAACTATATCATTTATCCATAATATTCATCACAGAAACTAAGTAAAAATATTTATCTCAGAAAAGAAAAAAAAAATACATCCAGAGTTAAGTTATTATAAGCTATTACTTAAAATAAAAAGTACAGTAAATGTCTCTTAACTCACAATAAAAAGCAACTAAAATAAGAAGTAGAAGGCTATGCTAGCTAATGTTCCACTAGCTCCTATTGGATCTTTAGAGAAGCCTCCAAAGCCTACTCCTCAAACTGCTCCAGATCTGACAAATTATTGGATCCTAAAATATTGATTTCTCGGACAAAAGAAAAGAAGAAAAGTACATCGTGTTAGACAAAAAATCTAACACTTCAAAAGTTACAACATACATTATAATAGTTTAAATAAATTAACATTTTAAATAAAACAAAATACTACTACAAAAAATAATTGAAAGATATAAAATTGTACAGAATTGAAAGTATCGTAAAATAGTAACTAAAAGATAATCTGCTAAAAACAACAATTTGTAAAAAAATTGAAATTGAATAAAATACTGAAATAAAATAGTGTTGAATGCCACTGTATGTATGTATATATATATATATATATATATACATATATATTTGAATATTCCACAAAATATTATGCTTCAAATATGCATAACCTTGATGTCACATGATATCTCACAAATCCTAGGTGAGCAAAATCGCTCCGCTAACAGATTCTAAATTAGCACAACACTCCGCTAATATATCCTATGTGAGCACATGTAACAACCCAAGTTATTACCCAATCTGATTATGGCTAATCCAGGTCCTAATCTCAATTTTAGTGCTCTAATTAAGTTATTAGGAGCCTTCCACCAAGACCTAATCCAAATCAGGAGTCAAATGGATCAAATCCTGATTCTTGGAAAATCCAAAAACCCTAAAATTTGACCTGTCTAATTTGACATCAAATCAAAAATCGGACTCCGCCATTGTGCTCAATGCTCCCAAATTTGCTAGGCATGATGTTTTGGTGTCAATTGGAAGTCATCAAAATTTTATCGAATATTTTATTAATATTTAAATACCCCAAAAATTGGAAAATTAAAATACTCGTCGGATCAAAAATCTGACCTTACTGTTACGTTCCTCACCCCTCAATTAGCTAGGAGTGGGTATTTGGAAACATTTGGGAGCTAATTGATTAATTACAATTAAATATAATAATTAGAATTTTAAATTAATTCATTAATTAGATTATTTAAAATTAAATTATTATTTAGCTTCTCGACCGTTAACTTCGTAACGCCGCTTGCCTTCTTGCGCCGCACCGTTTGGGATCTGCCATCCGATCAAACGGCAGATCTGGACCAATCTGGACGGTAGATCGAGGATCAGACGGTCCCGATACGTCTCCTTCATCGCGGAGATCGCTCCGTGTTGTGGGTCGACACACGGCCGACCGCCACTCCGCTCGCCAGCCCAAGCCCCCTTTGACCTCGGCACATCCAACGGTTGCCCCTTAAGACCCCCCAGCCACGCTCAGGAAGAGATTCGGACCGAGCCCTCGAAACCCTGAATCTACGCAGAGCCGTCAATTGAGGTACCTCTCAATCTCCTCCTCCGTCAAATCAATTACAAATTTTTTGTTTCGATACATTATTCCACGCATTAGATTAGTATTCCAACGGTTCTGATCGATTGACAAGTGTTTGTCCACAGTATATACAGTTAAGGTATATTCTCGCCGAACCCTAACTGATAGGGTTAGGGTTTCCTCGCCACCCCCGTGACCCTCTGGCATCGGTCCAAGTATCGGCAAGTAGGTCTCGATGAGACCTACTGTCAGTTGTGCGGGCTGAGCCCCGCCGGGGCCGGGAAGGCCGCCTAAAAGTGTGCTCTAGGCACGACCCCTTGGACTCCCTTTGGGAGTCGCAGCGAGGCCGGGTTGACCCGGGCCTGACCCGTGAGTCGCTGGCCGCCAGCGGATCTCGTGCGATGCATGGGTCCCACCTGCATCAGTGCAGTCTGCATGCGGGCCCCTCCCGCAGACCCGCGTCCAATCCAGAGCCGCAGCGTGTCCTGGCGGGCCCCGCCGCTCTATCCTTACCCATAAATAATCAAAATGCCATTGGTCTTCAATTGACCATAACTTGGTCAATTCAACCCAAAATTATAAAATTCAAAGTGCTAACTAGCTTAGAATTTTAGTGTCAATAATAATATAAAATAATATTTAGGATCTGAACTTTAGAAAATCAAAAATGACCAAAATACCCCTAACCCTAGTTAGGCCATAACTTAACCAATTGAAATTCAAATTGGGTCTACTCCCTGTTAAAGTATTCAGTGTATTATAGGAAAGCTATAGAAACTGAGTTTGTTAAATTTGAACATCAAATAGAAAAGTTTAGTTTTTGCCCCCCATTTGACCCTAAGAAAATTACCAAATTACCTATGAATTTTAGAACCTCTATAAATTAGCCAATTCACCTTAGAATTTAGTGTTTTTGGACTATATAAAATCCTTGAATAGTAACCAATAATAAACTACATAAATATGTAGATTCCATTAAGTGTAAATTACTAAATTGTCCCTTATGTCAAAATCCTTATTTTGAAACTATATGACCCGTTTCTTACCCAAATTTAGTGTACTTATTGTCTATCTTCATGTTAGACAGTAATGAATCATTTGATAGTAAAAAATTATAATTTGGAACCCTAAATCAAAAAGTAGCTTTTTGGATCCTTAAATAAAAGCAAAAAAATCATTTTACCAAAAGTTTAGGTTAAGTGTCCTTAAGCCCAAATTTGTCTTTAAGATCACTAAAATCAGTATTAGAACTATATTAGAATCTCTTAAATAGAATAAAATCAGTTTCTTTTCAATAAATTAGTTAAATTCTTAAATTTCTCTAAGTCTTTTTCTTATGATCTTTCACATCACATTAGGACTATTCCTAAAACTAGGATTAGATCATATATTGTGAATAACAGAGTTATTCAATGAATGAATCTTTGTTTTTATTAGCTTTGAGATTTTACAACTTAACTGTGATTATTTTGTCTTTTAACCTTAGATTCAGGATATGAAAATCATCCTATTAAGTTTGACTTTGCTTAATAGGGTTTGTCTTAATCAATAGATCACATTTAGATTGAAACCAAGATCTTAAGTTTTACACTTGGGATTATGTGATTAAGCCCAAGCTTGTGGTGTTTAATCTATAATCTCTTGCTTAGTATATTTTGTTTAGCTTTTAGTCTAGAACGACTAAATTTATTAATTAGGTCGTACTGATTTATTATTTAACTTATATAGTTGACATTGATTAATCATATTAGGACCTAGCTAGTCCTAATATTTTGTAACCTATATGGTCGTGCTTTTAAGTTATATTCGATAGTAGGACTTGGAGATCCTGAACTTATGTAATTTAGAATAGATAGAATGATTTAATTAGAAAATAAATAATATCACCATGTTTTATTAGAGTCCCTTGCTTACTACTTAATTTTGTGCTACGCATTACTTGAACTTTGTGCTTATTTTCCTTAGACATATCATATAAGAAAATATTATTACATGAAAATGAAAACATAAAATATTAGAATAACATTTACATTGTATTCAGTTACTGGTTGATATGACATATTTTACCCTACTGGACATGGGTAAGGAGGAATAAGGATGCTTAACATTACTCATTGGGGAGTGTGTGTTAAGCTTGGAACCCGAGTCTTGCAGACGTTCTTGACTCCTCAATTGTTTCTAGATGTGTCCACAGAAAAAAAGTAAAATAATTAAAAGATTCCGCATTTGTATCTACTATTATGTTCTGTCTGCCTTAGCCCAAAAAGGCTATGGGGATTTTTGTCTGCCCTAGCCCAGAAAGGCTTTGGGAATTTATACTGCACCGGATTGGCCAATTCTTTCTAATATGACAGTTATACATACTTGTTTAAGTTTTTTACTGCATTATTTATGCATATTATTTCAGTTAACTGTGTTACTTTTCTTACCTGCTCACTTGTATATATATTTGTAGGATGCTAGATTTTAATGCTTTACTATATATACTACGTTCAGATTATTATTTTAAATCAACATATATTATGTGATCATCAATATATTTAAGATTAGATTTTATTTTCATTACTCTTACTTACTATATTATATATGTATGCCTATTTTGTATTTAATTTGATTGAGGTGTGAATTTGCCTCAATTCCTGCTTAGCTATAAACATTATATTTATAGCTTATCATGTTCATTGTATGCTTACTACTCCCATGCTAGATAATTCACTTTTGTTGAGTTTTAGTATAAATGGTGATATTAATAAATGCGTAATAAATTTTTATCCTAAAATGTACTTATATAATTTGTCTAATAAGATTTTTCTTTTGTTGGCTGGAACCCTAGCATTGTGAAACTGACAATGTCATATCTTGAGCAGTTTGAAAATCCAGTGCCTGAGGAGGAGCCTTACTTAAAGGAGGCGCATCAGATTGGAGCTGAAGATCCTTAGTTATTTTTATATTCTTGTGAGGATGAGTGATATGCTTTTATTTTATTTCAAATTTTAATTAAATATTATAATAATACAGATATGTGTGACTGTGCTTACTTTTCTACATTATTATTTTTTGAGCTATATTTCATTTTATTTCTCAGTTGATGTATGGTGAAATGGATATAATATTTACTTAAACATGCTTTCACACTCTTTATTTATTTTGATTTAGTGACTGAATCCTTATATTCATTCTATGCATATCCTTCCCTTATTAGTAGATTGTGGATCTCACCTAATCCAATGATAAGTGAGGGATTTGCCAGAGTAGCTGTAATAGCCCTAGGTTATTACCCTACTAATCTATAGTTTAAGAAATCATTAATTTTTATTCTATTATTTTAAGAACATCAAATGAATCCTATCCTAACAATTTAGAGTCCATTGGACTTCTCGAAGTTCGAAATGATATTTTGATCAGTCTAGATGCCTTAGTTTAAACCTAAAATGTTTTGATCTCAGAATTAAATTTTGATTACATTTTTGAATTTCTCACCCCCAAATTAGCTAGGGGTGAAAGTTTGGTGCAATTTGGAAATCATTTAATTAAAATGGTTCAATTGCATAAAAGGGTTCCTAACTTTTCCAATTTGCATTTATACCCTTAAAACTAATAAAACGGCTGGGATCTGTTGTGCAGATTGCGGGCGATCTGCTGCGGAGCCCGGGTTGCATGACAGTGGTGCTTCCATCGTATCCGCCATCTGTTCCTCTAATCCAACGGCTAGGATTAGATCCCGTGGAACCACGGATATGCCTTTAGATCAACCCGTGAGATCCCACGGTGTGGATTTAATCCAATCTGACCATTAGAAAATGGAAGATCAGGACCACCGCGCCTTTCTGATCGATCAATCAGACAGCGTCGAACCCTCCTGCGACTGTGGAGCTTCGTCTTCCTCTCGCCCGCGCGCGACAGATAGGATTCCCCATACTGCTAGCTGCCCAGCTTGTCCCCCAACCCCGCATCCACCTCAGCAGGTCGTTACGACCTCCCGCATTTAGGCAAGTAACCCAATTGGGGCCTCGTGGCCCGACCGAGCTCGAAATGGAATTTCGAGAGCTCGGCCATGGCCCGACCTCTCGGGTCCTCCCCAGCCCAATTCAACCCTCTGGAACCTTCCCCGCACTCACCGGAGGTTATAAATAGCCTCTGCACTTCTCCATTTGATCCTTGCTAATCAATTGAGCTCTCTACAACTTCCACCATTGTCGTTTGTTTGAGCTTACGTAGGTGATCCCAGGAGCTCCCAAACTGCTGATAGTAGGCTCTCCTGGTGTTTAAGATCCTTTGCAGCATCTAGAACCTTAGCTTAAGCCAACCGAGCCCTCAGACGATCATCCTGAGCTCCCCCATCAAACCAGGTACTCCCATTTGCTGGTTTCAAGTCAATGAGGCTCTGACCTTCCTTCATTTGATGCGTTTGGGTGTATTGTCATTTCGAACTCATTGCTATCGTGATTAAGCCTTGAGCTAGCCCCGATTGATCAAATTGATCAATCGGGCTAAGTCACCTAAGAAAAACCTCGGGTGATTAAGGCCCCGGTGTTCCAGATCATCTCAGGCCCTCAGACTAGGGGGCTTTGATCTGTCTCACCTCCCTGATGGTGTAGGGATCGAGCCATGGGTCTAGCGTAGCCTCTCATGGGAGAATTGTCTCCCCACAATAGCTCCATTAATGGAGCCCTCAGGTGAGTAAGGTCCGATCGATCTGGACCACCTCACAGGGGCTTCGAGTGTCTAATGGTGCGTCTCGGCTTAGGGATCGATCCTCGATTGACCCGAGACCATGGTGTGCACGATAGACGGAGAATTTCGTAGTCTAGGGTTTCCCGGTTTGGCTTCTGATGAGGGGATTTGGGGCGGGGACGAGGACCCTGTGTGGGTCGGGTCAGCCCGTGACCCGCACAGTGCGACAGTCCCAGATCTTCGGGCCCCGGTCGACCTGCGCGGTTTGGCTAATGGGCCGAGCCTGTTTTAAATAAATCCGATAAATTGGACTTATTTTTCTTAAGGAAAATAATCTAATTAATCTAATCATAGGAAAATTAAATTGGAAAAATACAGAATGTATTAATTAAATAACTTTTAATCTACAGGTCCAAATGTGGGGCCCCGTACTCTCCGTGGCCATGCTAATACTAATATTAATATAATCGTACGGAGTACGGTGCTCCACCTTAGGTGGTGGCAAATCCCCAATTCAAGTAGAGTCAGGTAGGACCCAACTCGCCTTAAGCCAAGGACTTGTCACCATAATGTGGGAGAACTGTAAATATACATCAATACAAATCAAAGTAACGGAAGCAAGAAACAGAATGGTATAACATCTAAAGGCATAACATGTTATAAAGAGTAGAAGAAACAGTAACTCAGATCACATGCAGAAAAGTAAATACATCCAGAATTTAATTATTACAAATTGAATTTAATAGAAAGTAAAGTCTCTCAACCTCACTGCAAAAAGGGAAAAATTTATCTAAGCAGCAGTAGGAAGATCCTCCTTTTGCACCGGCTCCGATCTTGCAGCACTGCCAACGAATAACTCTAAATCTGACATATGTCGGTCTCACAAATTCCAGGGCCCCAGCCAACAAAAAAAAATTACAGTTAGACAATTATCTAAGTACATTTTTGGCTATTTAAGTCAATTGAATGTTTAAGATATCACATTTAAGGGTTTTAAATATTCAAGCATTAAAAATGTGCAACAAGCTACAAGAACGGGGTAGCTATACACTAATCATTTATAGCTAATCAACAGATATGTAAAATAATATATAAAAATATCAACTAAATATGGTGAGGCTAAAGCAAAAGTAACTACAACTACTTAAAATATATTTGATCCTAATATGCTTATAATCACATGGAGACATGCTGAGAACAATAAGAACACAAGTACTAAAAATAGACATACAATTCTAGCATCCTAAGCATGCCAATATCTTAGTAGTAATCAATGAGAGCGTATATAAAAACATGCAGGCTGACATGAAAAAAGGCCACTAAGACATGTGGCAAAAGTAAACTAAGTACATGTATGAGCAAAAGTAAAGCCACTGAGATATGTGGCAAATCAAGTCAAGCACTAAAAGAAAGGCCACTGAAGCATGTGGCAAAGCAAAATAAACACTGACAACTAAACTAAAGTAGCAGTAAGCCTAAGACATAGTGCTACCATAACAGAATAGGCCATACAGGGCCTCTGAACTGAAAGTTCAACATGTATCCATCCTAGGCATCCACAGAGCTAGGTCCGAGTTGAACTTATAGAATAAGACATGTATCCATCCTAGACATTTGTCAAGCTAGGTACGAGTCTATTATATAACAAAACTAGAACTTAAGAGGCAGACTAAGTTAGGACATATTCTACTAACTAAAAGTACTGAAAGAACCGAATGAATGCTATGCTTTTCAAATACTAACTTAGGATGTATCTTCCATATCCTAAGTTTACCTACTATGCTCAAGGAATAAGGTTAAATATTCAAGGTGTGCAGAGCAATCAAATCAAAGTGAGCAAGAGACTCAATCTAGACTTATGTGATATCCGTTATTGTCTACTTTATCCAATCTAACTATTCTGAGAAGATACAAGTTTAGGATCTCTAATATCCAGCTATCGAGTAAAATCTCAGATTTATGACCTTAATGTTAATATTAGAACTTAATAAGTTCTAATTTATAATCATGTGATGATTATAAAGATTTAATGTAAATGAATCAATGACTTAATTATTATTATTTTCTTCTCTTAAACTAAATCTTGAGTAAATGAATCAAGATTAAGGATTTTGGATTCAAACTCCACTTGGTGTTCAAATCCTGAATCTAAGGTATTATATTAATAAGGAACTAGGGTTCACACTAAAAATCCAAATTAAAGGTAAGGAATCATATAAGCTGAGGGATCTCGAAACTATTATCCTAATGAAAGGTTACTATACTGGTTATAAGATAAAATAATCAACAAAAATTAATAATTTAAGATCTATATTCAATCTTTTAGGATAATTACCTTATTCTATAGATTGAATCATTTCTATACCTACAAGGAAGGCTTTAAAAGGATTAAACAATAAATCACTTAAGGAATTCTAAATGGAGGTAGTTCAATTTAATTAGAAGATCCAAAGTCTAAGATCTATGATTTGATCACTTAGACTTAAGCTAGGTTTGGATTTAGAATTCTACTAAGGTATTTCTTTTAGGATCTAAGCTTATGGATCAACTAAATTAAGTCATTAAATAAGGATCTAACATTTTAAGATAGTTTAGACTTAATTCTTAAGACGAGGTAATTTTTGAGTACTCTTAAGATCTTAAGATTTTAATAAGAACTAACTTAAGCTTTCCTTAATTAACAACCATATTATTACATGAGATTTCAGAAAGTTGCTAATATTCTAATTAGAAATATTTTACTAAATTTTAAGACTTAAGGGGTGCTTAAACACATTTTGGTCAAAATGACCAAAATACCTCTCTTAAGGTTAAAAGTGGGTTCTTAAGATTTAATTATCCAAATTGATTCAAATATATTTTGATGAGTTCCATAATGATTAATAAAGTAGGAAATATAATTATCTTAGGTTTTGGCAACCTAATTAGTTTAATTAGCACTAATCATATATTTAAGCCAATTAAGGTGAATAAGGAAACTAGGGCATTCTAGAGTGATCCACCCTCATTTATAGGCTCTAATATACTTAAGAAGGCATTAGGGACTTATTTTACCAAAATTAGAGGTTTAATCATAATTAAATTTACTAATCCCTAATTAGGGTAATTAAGAGGTGATTAATAAAGTTAGGGTTCCTAAATCACTTTTAAGGGTCTCCATAGGTCCTTTATGGTCTCATGAGCAATCAGAGACCTTAATCAATATTTTTAAATATTAATTAAATTTATTATGATTTAATTAAAAACAAAAAAGGATTAGGCAATTATTTAAAATCTAACTATTAGATCTTTGATTTTATTTTATATTCAGATTCCTTACATTTTTCTAATTAAAATGGTATATTGGATCATACAATTTGGATAAGTATAACTAAAGTTATTTAAATAATTTATTCAGAATGTTTATTTAAATTGGAATCATAGGATATATATTTATCAATTATTTATCCTAATAAATATAATTCCCTAATTCTATTATTTAGTCGTGGCTCGTAATCAAACCTCACGGACAGGAGAGGCCCGACCCAAAGCGCCAGTGCTTCATCCCCGATACCCCCTCGTCACTCACTGCCGCGGGACGGGCACCTTAAACCACTAAATTCACCGTCGACAGGCCATGCCGCGACCATCATTCAATCGCCACACCTTCAGAAAGTCAAGGCGCGGCGATTAAACCTAGAAGCCCTAATTGGGATGGGCCAAAATGCTGGATTACTACTACACCGAAGCGTCCATTTACAAACGATTAGGGTTTACTGTGAAGGGATAATTCTCCTCACATAAACTACTAAACAGACGGGGCTCGATCCATACACCATCAGTGAGGTGAGGCGAGTCGAACTCCCAAAGTTTCACAATCTGGGGTGCAGCCGATCGTTGGATCCTTACTCGGACTCAGCCATGGCTCGGCTGCTAGCTCGATCGGTCGATACGATTGATCAGAGCTAGCTCAAACCCTAGCAACAATCACAACTAGTTCCTAAGTGGCTAAGTCTAGTTAGACGACATCCAGAGGCTCATCCAGAGACAATAATGGAAAACTGAATCTTCGGAATTCAGTGGAGAATGTTGTACCTGAAGACAGGTTTGCAGGCACGGCCGAGGGGAATTGGGATGAGCTGGAGGTTCCAAAAGTTCTCAATAACCTAGCAGGGGGTCTGAACACCAGACACGCACCTTTATCAGCAGTTCGAAGCTTCGGGAATGTCGAAAATTATCGAGAGGACGGGGGCTCCATAGAACTTTAGCTAGGGAATTGAGGGTTCACAGTGAGTAAAGGGGCTCACTGTGATATCCTGGGGGGGTATTTATAGGCCGAAGGAGGGTCTGGGGTGGCTGCCGAGGCCGGGAGCCATGGCATTGGCTCAGCCCGAGGGTGCTCCCTCGGCTTACAAAATTGGAATGGACCAGGCCTCAACCTTGGATGGGAGTGCTAGGGCAACGAGGGAAAGATTGCAACGGCCTCCTTGATGTGGCAAGGGAGTGGCAGACCAGCTTGAGGACGTGGCTGTACGAGGGGATTCGGCTGTCAGGCGTGAGCTGAGGAGGAAGATAATCCACAGTCGTGGGGAACTCCAGAGCCGTCGGATGGATCATCAGTTGATGCAGAATGGCCCTGATCTCCCGACATCTAACAGCCGAGCGAGGAGGCTGGATCAACTGTTGGATCACATCTAAAGATCGAATGGGTGATCGGAGATACTTACGGCTGATGGCTAGATGTCGTTGGATGGAAATCTCGGAACCATAGAACAGTCGAGATGAAATGGATCCGATCGAAGGCGCGGGCCATTGGAGCAGATCCGCATAATGGATGGCCTAGATGGCGCCCGCGATTTGGGGTCAGCCAACCATTGGAGGGAGGGTAGAAATGCAATTAGGAATTGTTTGGAACCCTAATTTGCAATTGAACCAAATTAAATTAAATCCAAAATATGCCTAAATGACCTCCAAAAATTCTCAAAATTTTACCCTTAGCTAATTAGGAGATGGGGAATTCAAAAATGAACTCAGATTTTGATTTGAAGATCAAATTAATTTAGGTATTTTATAGGGCTCAAAAATAGGTAAAAATACCAAAATTCTCAATTTATCTTCGATTGATTCTAAACTTTTAGGGTTATGTTTAAATGACCCATTGAGTTCAATGGAATCAAAATCAAAGCTTGGTTTGGCTTAATTATTCTAGTTTTAGCTAAGATAATAACTAGGGTTATTACACCAAACCCTATGATATCATATATGAAATTGATCAGAAAATTATCAAGGATCTGAATATAAAATAACATTGAACATCTAATGGTTAGATTTTCTGATTTTGCCTAATTATTATAGATCTTGATTAGGTTGAATTAGCAATTATACTTAACCAAATTGCATGTTTAGGGTGCCATTAGTCTCCTTATGAAGAGTAGAATGAATGTGTTAAGTGAATTATTTTTCTAATCTCTGTACATTAACTTATGCCCTAATCTTGTTAAACTACTTAGTATTTGATTAATTATATGGTAAATTAGAAATTATGTGCCAAATTGCAAAAAAATTTGATGGTTAGATTTGTAATTATGTGATAATCCTTTTGGATTGATTTAGAGTTTGATTAGCACTAATTACTTTTTGTTTCCATAAATTTTTCTATTAATATGCATCATAATAGTAAGGTAGATGTATGGAAATAATGTATGCTAATTTATGATGTATAAATTGAATAAATCAAAGGTTGGAGAACTTAATCACCTTAATTAACTTAAGAAGTCTTTAGACTTTGATCAAGCTATTAAGACTTGATCTAAGTCTAAGACTGCCACCAATAATACATACCTAATTCACTGATTTAATATTTGATCTATAAATAAATACTTGATATTAATTGAACATGAGTAGGGGTTACACCCTAACCTACTTAATTAAGATCCAAACTCCTAAACCTTAATTAAATGGATCTGATTATAAGATAATGTAATTGACATTATTACAATAATGCATCTGATTTAATATTGATCTTAAACATTTAGATTAGACATATTAAGATTAATAATAAATCTATGAGATTGCTTAATCTGAATCTGAACCTTAAATCCTTGATTTTCTTTTAAATAAGACTATTAGCATAAAAAGATTAATAGAACTATATTGATTGAATAGGTGATCTAACTCTATTAATATTCTTGATCCCATGATCCTAGAATAAGTTATGATCAGATGACTTAATCATCTGATCTGATCATCTTAACTTTAAATGATAAGTAAAATCTATAGTGTTAGTAGTAGAGTTAAGAATGTGAGATCTTAAGTATCTCAACACAGGATCATTTCTGAAATATTTTAAGGACCTAAATTAAATATACATTGAGGTAGGAGGACCTTGCATAACCCATTGAGGTAGAAGCTTAGATGATCTCTTAACGCTAGAAGTTGATCTTAATTCCTCGTGGTAGGAGTCACTTAATATATTAGAAAGATACCTTTAGTTATGGTAGAATCTATATGGAGTGATACTTGATCACATTTTCTTAGAGGCTTGTATAGAACTTACCTATTTAGCATAAGAATTTATAGTCTTGATAAATCCTTATTAATTAAATAGAGTTGTGTGAACCCAGATTATTGGTTGGTGTAGTATGGTATACCCATAGGGCTGGTTTTTCTTCAGTAGTATCCAGGATTGGTTGATTCACTCCAATGAGGACTATGAGCAGGTGCTATCCCGAGAGAATAGACGAATACAGTCCCGTTATAGTAAATCTCCTAAGACTAGCACTATATTAAATAGGTACTCATTTCTTAGTTTGATTGAAATATAAATCGCCCACGGGCGATGTCTCCTAGCGAAGACCGCTTCAATAGGTGTGGCTCAAACAAACTAAGTAATTAGAATCACCTTCTTTAAGACACTGAGTGTGATTTTTAGTTAGGTATATTAATAACTTAGCTTGAGATACAAATCGCTAATGGGCGATGCCTCCTATTGAAGACCACTTCGTTAGGGTGGCTTAATCAAACTAAGTGATAATAATCACCTTTCTAGCAAACACACTAAAAATGTGTATACAATCATCCTATCTAATGATCTTTAAGTAATTCTTTAACTTTAACTAATCATCATTCTAGAAGCTAGGAGTCAGAACCCTTTTAGTAGGATTCTGCACAATGGAGACTTAGAATTTATCATTAGTGTTCAAGGTTTTGTGGTTTTCTGAATTTTACTCATATAGAATAGAAACATGGGCATAGACATGAGCATGAGTTTGAAGAATCATTCCAGCAGTGATGCATGAGTATAAGTGATAAATTATGGGTTACGGAATGTTGCATACATAGACTGGGGAATCTCAAGATGCATCGGCATCACCATACTGTCTTCCCAATTGGATGTATATACACATTGGGCCGTACGACTCATAGCCTTTCAGTGATAGTTCCGTTACATATCGTGGCATACCATTTTGTGGCATATTTGGGTGCATCATTCCAGTGACATATAGTATAGCATTGGACATTTCACATTGATTTCTAAGCATTTGATATTTTATTTACTTTCAGTATTCAGTTTTGATGTAGTCTTACTTTGTTTAGTCTTTACAGTTTCAGTTACATAGTGCCTTTACTATTATTTTCTATAGTTGTGTTTACTTTACTGTCTATTACATTTATTTTTGAACTGCTTAGTTAGTTGCGATGTGTTAGACTTCTTGTCTAACACAGGGTACTTTTGGGATCCGGCAATTTGCTAGATCCCGAGCAGCTTGTGGAGACAGGGCAGGAGGACCTACAGGAGATCCAAGAGGAGTATGTGGAGCCGTAGTGGATCAGTCTTCCACCTTTTGCTTATTGCTTATTTTCAGTACTTTAGATAGACTTTATATTTCATCTTTTAAATCAGTTTGTAATAACTCTGGATATATTTTACTTTTCTTTTCTGAGAAGAATATTTACTACTGCTCTGTGATGAATATATTCTAGATGTTTTGCTTTAGCTTCTGCACTCTGTTATACTACTATACTTAGTATTGTGATGTAATCGGCATACTGGAAATGCTGATATATTGAATAACGTATATTGGATTCATATTTTTAAATCCAATGTACGTATTAGTCTAATACTTAAGATAAGTAATCTAAGTTACAACAATAGTGTCACCATGTATAGAGGAGTCTCTTGCTTACTACTTGATTTCTAGTGCTACGCATTTTCTTGTATTTTGAGCTTATTTCCTTGGACATGTCATGTAAGAAAACTTTGTGTATAAAATGAAAACATAGAATAATTAGGATAACAGTTGCCTTGGGTTCAATATATTCTGATAGGTTCTGGTGCACATTTACCCTAATGGATAGGGGTAAGGAGTAATAAGGATGCTTAACATTAATCATTGAGTAGTGTGTGTTAAGCTTGGTACCCATATAGTCTTGCAGACATGCTTAACTCCTCAACTGTTTCTGGACGTATACACAGTAATAAAAGTAAAATAACTAAAATATTTTTGCATTTGTATTTGCTGCCTCTTCAGTCCTGTTGTTATATTCTATTCTGTCTGCCCTAGCCGAAACAGGATTTGAGAATTTTTGTCTGGGCCCGATTGGCCAATTCTCTGATATGGCAGTTGTACATACCAATTTTTTGTTTTAGTTTATTGCTTACTATTTTAATAATGTATGTTCTTTCAGTCAACTGTACTCTACTTATCTGTTCATTTGTACATACTTATAGGATGCTATATTTTTAGTTTACTATATGTACCACTTTTAGATTTACTATTTTAAATTAGTATTTATCATATGCTCATCAGCATATTTAGGATATTATTTTCTTATAGTGCTTTTACTTACTGTATTATACATATATGCCTACCCTTGCTTAGTTTGCTTTGAGGTGTGCCTTTTGCCTCAAATTCTGCTTAGTTATAAATGTAGTATTTATAACTTATCCTGCTCCTTGTATACTTGCTGCTCCTATGCTAGATAGTTTGTTTTGATTTTGTATAAGTAAATGGTGACATTAATAATTCATGTAAAATATTCAGCCTAGAATGTACTTAGACAATTGTCTAATAAGATTTTTCTTTTATTGGGTGGGGCCCTGGCATTATGAAACTGATAATGCTAGATTCAGTTAGGTTTGAGGAGCTGGGTGCTGAAAAGAAGGAGCTATATATTGAAGAGGAGCATCAGTCGGGAGAGCCAGATGCTGCTTAGTTCCTTTTTTAAGCTTTCTGTGAGGATGAGAGACTTTTTATTTCAATCTATTAAACTATTCATTTAATGCTGTAATAATACAGGTACTTTTGACTATATTTTTCTTTACTATACTTTATACTCTGAGTTGTATGCTGCATTTTTCTTATTCATTGTGATAAACTGGATGTATACCTATTTTACCTTACTTCTGCACTCTGATTTATATTTGCTTAGTGACTGAGTTTATGGCATGTATGTAGTAGCTTATCTTTTCCTTACTAGTGGATTAGGGTCTATACCTGATCTAATCTTAAGTAAGGGATTTGCCAAAGTGACTCTCCACTCCTTAGTCTAATGGTTTTGGATTAAGGGGCGGGGCACCACACTAAGGATCAAGGATCCTAATGATTCAACACTTAAGTGACATTCATCACTTAAAGAATCTTAGGCTAACTAGTTAAGTTGCTATAATACTTAACCAAGGCTAAAGGATAACTAACACTTCTAATTCAATGAATTAAAATCCAGATTGGCTTGGCATCAAATAACTAAAGTTCTTTGACCACTTAAATAATAAGGATCTAAGTTAGAAGACTAGCTAATACACCATTATTATACTAAGTCTAATAATGTAACCAAGGGATTGGCTACTACGCTCTAAACATGAAATTGCACTTAAATGTCATCTCGATTTAACTATGTACAATCTCACCCTAAGGAAGGATTATGGTGAACTAACAATAGAATCCATTTTAAGGCTTCTACCATTAAATATATATTCATCTTTTGCTCAAGGATTCTCCTAAGGCAATAAGGGTAAATACCCAATTTGGATACTTAACCTTAAAAAGCATGGGAAAAGCTAAACCATCAAGTCACATAATGTGACTTAACAAAAAAAAGTTCTAAAGATTATTAAAGAGTACCCCACAAGCCATAAACTATGACTTGATTAGGGTAAGGGGCTCACTTAATCCAATTGGATAAGTATTAGGAAGCTTAAGGAAACATTGAGGCTACAACAATAAGTTATAATTCATGACTTATGTCATAAGTGTGATGACCCCAATATTGAGAATCACTTAACTCAATATTGATACATTACCACAATATCTAATACTAGTTTAGAAGGAAACTAATTCAAATTATTAGATAGTGTGTTTGGCCCAGGATTAGATGAGGGTCTTAAGTTAAGATGAAAAGGATTATAATGAAATATTATATGAAATGCATGAGCATGAAATATAATTAAACATGTGATAGATGTAAGGATACATGAAAATTTAATTTAAAAATAATTGAAGTGAGTACTTGCATATCCTAGATATGAAATTCTAGATATTTAATAAGTACTTAATATGTGAAAACATAAGTCTATAATTTTGCTAAATTATTCTAACTTATAAATTTCTTAAAATTTTTGGTAGAGTTTCCTTTGTAAATGGCTAAAGAAATACCTGTAAAGTAGACATACAAGACTTCCATTCTAATGGAAGTTATAATTGAAAGAAAAACAACCAAAAACTAATATGTAATCAATCAATTACATATGATTGCTTAGTTCCAGTTCTAGTATAGAGTCAATCAATTACATAAGATTGCTCATTTCCAATTCTAAAGTAAAGTCAATCCGTTACATGGGATTGCTTATTTCCAGTTCTAAAATAAAGTCAATCCATTATATAGGATCACTCATTTTAAATTCTAAAGTAAAGACAATCAGTTACATGGGATTATTTATTTACAATTTTAAAAGTTTAAAGAGAGAAAATCACATGTGTAACAATTATTTACCCTAAGGCATACACAATTCACATGACTTATTACATACATGAAGATTAAGAATTTATCTCAACTTAAATATATAACTACTTTCTAACTCTATATGAATTCTAACATATATGTAGTTCCAATTTAACATATAAGCAAATTTACAATTAAACTCTAGTTTAATATGCAAAGTAAATATGCAAGATTATTATGTAACTAATAACTTAATTAACATTCAATTATATTCATTCATCTATTCATTTCATCCCAAGCATTTAAGTATTTAATTAAACTCCAACACAAGCATAGAAAATATGAAGTAAATAACTTTAATTATTACAAACTATTTGTAAATTAAAAGAAAGTAAAGTTCACATGCAAAAAGAAATAACAAGCTAAGTTTCTATTTTATTAAAAGCAAAAGTAGTTTAAGCTATGCACTTGGTCCAGTTCCACTAGCCTCCAAATGCACCTGATTTATCGCATTTTAGCATTTAAATGTGATAGGGCAAAGCTAAGAAAAAGAAAATCTGGTTAGACTAAATATTCTAAGCACACTTTAAGAGTATGCTAAACATTATATTAATTTAATTGGATATCCCCACTACTTACAAAATTTGCATAAGTAAGGGTGCAAGAAAGTAAGCATACAATTGTGGGAAAAGTAAGTAAGATAATGTAAAGTGAGTTAAAATACTCACTTAAATATACATCCTAGTCTACAATAGAAATAAAGGTAAATGCATCCTAAATAGGTTAGAAAGACATTAAAGTGCATATAAAAATAAATAAAAATGAAATAAAGCATGTATATGTTCAATGAACTTATGCTGAGTAAGTAAAAGAGATAGTAAATCATTAATTGAAATTAAGCAATATATACTATATTCTAAATGAATTTATAAGTAAGCAAAATACAATACTGAAGATAGAGAGTGTAAAGCTTACATAGTAGGGAAGGTATCTTAGACTCGTAGTCTAAGATAAACATAGCCTAGGACTATATAGGAAACACAAATAAAAAGCTGTGATGAGTCTTCACAATTAATGAGATTGTAGAGGATCTCACATTTTATTTAATTGAAGTTATTTTTAAAAAGGTCTCATTCTGCAGGGACTTACAAAATGAAGAGATGAGTTAAGCATGTCTGCCTAACCGGTGTTGGGAAAATGGAGTTTCAAATGTAACTTACTTTCAAAGATTCACCCTCTGAGAATATGAGGATCTTTATGTAACAACCCGACGTTGTTACTGAGCCGATTAGGCCTAAACTTAATCAGATTAAGAGAAAATATAATATCCTGATTTAAGTCAAACAAAAATCAAATAAAAATATCCTCAAATAAAGCATGCTAAGGGGATCCACTTGCCAAAATTTGAGCGCAATCTGAGTCTCGGATCATCCTAAATAAATTCAGGAAGTTTAAACTTTTAGGGTCAATAAAATATAAAATAAAAGTCAGATTTTAGAAATTTTTGTAGATTTGAATTAAGCATTATAAGAGGAAGCTATGTTTTAAGTTTTATAATTTTTTGAGCTTCGGGTTCATCTTAGCGAATTTTTAAAGTTTTTCACTTAAAAATTAATATAAAATAAAATACTCGTTCAAATTCAATAATTTTTAGACGCTTGCATTTGTCTCGTTGAGGCGGTCGTTTCGATACTAAATTTGTAATTTTTGGAGTTCAATTGACTTAGATCAAGGCTCAAAAAGTTTCAGCCATTGGATTTTGATTCAATGGCTGTGATAAATTTCAGTTTGTTGCCTCTTAATATAAAGCATCCTAACCTAACCTAAAGTAGAGGTCCGAAAATCCTTTTCTCCCAGCCGATCTTCCTCCCACTCAAGCAATGAGGCGCTGAAGCTCCTTATCTTGGCCGAAACCCCCCTCTTGCTCCTTCACCTCCATGGCCGAGTCCTCCTTATCTCCTCGGTCGAGCGGCTACTTCCATCTCGGCGGCTGCCTTCACCCGAGCAGCAACCCTCCTCTTCCGCGATCGAGTTCGAGCAGCCTTCTTCTCCCGAGCAGCAGCCCTCATCCTCGCCTTCTCCTCCTTTCGGCGCCGTTAAGGTACTCCTCTTCCCACATTCTTCTTGATTCAACCTAATCTAAGTACCCACTTCACCCAAATTCTTTTCTTAATGGTTATTTATTATACTATTCTTTTTGATTCACTAGTTCTTATTTGTTAAATTCTTAATTTGAAAATTTATCCTTTCTTTATCAAGTTAAGGATCTAAGAATTTTATACTATGTAATGTAGTTTTCTTTGCAATTCTCTCAATATTTTTTTTTATCATAACAACAAGATATAGCAGCATACTTTTTGACATTATTAGCAAAATGCATAGCAGTAAGAAAAGTCATTAAAATGTTAATAAAGTTGGTTTGAATGAATAATACATAACCATTGAGAAAAGAATTTGGGTGAAGTGGGTACTTAGATTAGGTTGAATCAAGAAGAATGTGGGAAGAGGAGTACCTTCACGGCGCCGAAAGGAGGAGAAGGCGAGGATGAGGGCTGCTGCTCGGGAGAAGAAGGCTGCTCGAACTCGATCGTGGAAGAGGAGAGTTGCTGCTCGGGTGAAGGCAGCCGCCGAGATGGAAGTAGCCGCTCGACCGAGGAGATAAGGAGGGCTCGGCCATGGAGGTGAAGGAGCAAGAGGGGGGTTTCGGCCAAGATAAGGAGCTTCAGCGCCTCATTGCTTCGAATGGGAGGAAGATCGGCTGGGAGAAAAGGATTTTCAGACCTCTACTTTAGGTTAGGTTAGGATGCTTTATATTAAGAGGTAACAAACTGAACTCTATCACAGCCATTGAATCAAAATTCAATGGCTGAAACTTCTTGAGCCTTGATTTAAGTCAATTGAACTCCAAAAATTACAAATTTAGTATCGAAACGATCCCTCGACGAGACAAACGCAAGCGTCTAAAAATTATTGAATTTGAATGAGTATTTTATTTTATATTAATTTTTAAGTGAAAAACTTTAAAAATTCGCTACGAAGAACCCGAAGCTCAAAAAATTATAAAACTTAAAACATAGTTTCCTCTTATAATGCTTAATTCAAATCTATAAAAATTTCTAAAATCCGACTTTTATTTTATCTTTTATTGACCCCGGAAGTTTAAACTTCTTGAATTTATTTATGATGATCCGAGACTCAGATTGCGCTCAAATTTTGGCAAGTAGATCCCCTTAATATGCTTTATTTGAGGATATTTTTATTTGATTTTTGTTTGACTTAAATCAGGATATTATATTTTCTCTTGATTTGATTAGGTTTAGGCCTAATCGGCTCAGTAACAACGCCAGGTTGTTACAGACTCCCCCACTTAAGAATAATGTCGTCCTCGACATCATTGCTTTAATCAAATGGGCAAGAGTCACATTCAATAATAGCAACTAACACAAGAAGAATTTTACTAACCTCAAGACAGGCAACTTCTTATCATTCTTAAGCTTACCGCACTTTGAGATGCGACCTGGAGGTGCTACGGATTTCAGCCATACATGACTAAGCCTCCCACATTTATATACAAGGATTTTCCTCTAATGGACATTCAACTCAGCTCAATTAGATCATTGAAAATGAATATTTCGAAATGAATACTAAAATTTTCTAAAAAATTATCTAAGTCTTAAAATCCTTAGAAATTTCGACAGAGTCTCCTTTGTTTTTATTCAAATAAATAATTTTCACAATCAACATAAGTCAATTTTAGTGACTATCTCCAGTTCTAAGATAGAGTTCAATCCTTTTTATAGGATTGCTCATTTCCAGTTCTACAATAGAGCTCAATTCTTTTTATAGGATTGATCATTTCTAATTCTACAATAGAGTTCAATCCTTTTTATAGGATTGCTCATTTCCAGTTCTACAATAATTTCAAATATATAAAACTAAATTGAGCAGTTTGTTCATCCTATGTAAAATATCTAATAAAGAGGAAATGCAGATATAAAATTAGCATTTATAATAGCAGCATTATGTGACTTTTTGCACATAACATTTAGCTTAGCATTCCTGCATTAATTTTACAACTCATCCTGCAAAGAAAATAGAATTTAGTATTTTATTTCATCCTGAAAAAAAAAACAGAATTTAACTTTTATTCATATTGATAACAATATATGAATTTACTTAGTAAAGAATTTAACATTTGATTTACTTTAAATAAATGATAGCATCTGATTCTATATTACCATTTGTATTTGATTCAATATTACAATAATTAATTTCCTTTGAAGTTAGAATATGCCATGAAACTCAATTACTCTAACTTCATAATCATTGTATTATATATTTGCAAGTTCTAAAATATGCTGAATAAAGTATCTGAAAGAGAGGTATGTAGTTGAGAAAATTATGGAGAGTTTAACACCAGCAACCGGGTCAAGTTACGTAGTAGGGTATGCTACCACTGCCTTTTCCTCTACTAATTAGGGAAACAAACCAGTAACAAACGCCACTAACCACTCCACTGAGTTACCATTGTGCTACACTTGAAAAGAATAATTCTGACGTTGAAGCAGACATCAAGAAGAACAGGTACAAGCTAGAAAAAGATGTCAGCAAGGGAAGGGTAATACACTACCAACTTCTTCATCCTAACGCATACTAGTTAGCTTTGGTGTTACATTTTCAACAAGTACTTAAGATGATACCATACTTCTGAAAAAGAAAGAAAAGAGCTAGAATATTAGTAAGGTCGAGAAAACTTACAACTGAAATCAAGAAAACGCTTCAACGAATTTGAAATAGAATGACGACATTCTTGACAAATTAAGTTTGATCAATGCAAGGATCTTCTTCGATTGGCCATTCAACACCAGCCCATTTGACATTTAAATTATTCTTTAAGGCGCGAGCCATAGAACTTGGAAGACAAAACATAATGCTTCTTGCTTATGAAATAAGCTATCCCATTAGACCCATAAGATCCAAACAAATTTTCATTTTTAACAAGCAAAACTAAAACTGCAAAAAGAATTTTAAGCTCAATGACCATTTTATTCTGTTTGATAGAGTGGTAGATTTGTTCCAACATAGAGAAACAATAGGTAATAGATATGTAAATATAAAAGATTATGTTAGGTTGATGGTTATCTCCTGCTTATTTACATTATGCTGTTGTTTATAATTTTATACCCATATTTAATCATGGTGTAATGTTTATACATTAAATTGGGAAACTAGATCAACATTGGGTTTACTTCAAATCTTAATCAGTTTTAAATCCCATTTCATTCAAAATTGCAAAATTGAATGCATTTAAATAGCTTGTGTTTCTTTGTTCTGCGACTATAAAATTCTAATTTGTCTTTCATAAAACATGAAATGAATTAGGATTTACCATATAATTCTTGGAGGCTATTGATATGTTTTTGGCTAACACTGATTGCTGTCATCGCGCGAGTAGTGGCAGACACTCCATCTGCAAGCATTTTGTAAGCCATAAAGAGTGCTTGAAGGTACCTCCTTGAGTGTATATTCATAGCAAGGGGGGCATATGAATAGCAAAATCCGATGGAACAATTAGGTTTGGCACAAGGCATGCTGCAGCTTGTCAATCAAGAACTTGCGAAGGACAGCTTGTGAGGCAATTTTGAGCATTCTAACAGCTTTGGATGGGAAAAAGATTATAACGACGTAACGTCAATTACAAGCGGGAAGCAAACTCAAAGGATACAGCTTTCAGAATCTCTATTTTGGACTTTGCTGTTGCGGGTCTCAGGATTCCTCTAAAAGATACCAGCAGCATAAATCAGCTTTTGACACTGATAAACATGAAATTTCTCAAATAATTATGTCTAGGAAAATTTTGTTACTCTACAAGAGGCAGAGAATGGAAATAAAACTATATCTAGTTACAGCATTAATGCACATAGATCTCTTGGGTTGAAGAGTTGACATACACTGAGTTGACCAACATTAAACTTGAGTATTGAGAGACGCACTGGGGTATCCTCAAGTGCAATTAGCCTTAAACAAATAGAATGAGGATGCTGATGTGTGTGTAAAAGTATAAGGAGAAATCTTCCATTTACTGAAATTTTCCTGACTTTACAGTTTTAATTGGTTCTCTTGCCGACTTAAATAAATATTTTATATACAAGTATCTATATTGAGATAATTTAGGTGTAAAGTAAACTTTTAAATATTTATTTTGATGGAAACAATCATGCAGAAGAATAATTGCATGTCAGTCCAAAGATAAGACATCTGACTCAGTGTTGAGTGTGCACAATGGAAGGTGGGAATAAGGCATCGTGTAATTGGTGTAGTATTACTGCATTTTCGAATATAAAGATTCGTATTAAACTGCAGAAATAACCTTTTAATAGATTGTTTGCTATGAAGGCATTTCTTTTACAATTCTAAGGGAGTTCCTAAGAAGTAGTATTTCCTTAAGCTTTCACATTATCTTTTTAAAGGAGAAGTTGCCAAGAATGTTATCGGGATACTCTATTACAGTTAAGATAGATTCTAGACACTTTAAGTCACTATTTAGTCAAATGAGGAAGATCTAGTCTTCTAAAGATGGTATATTGATGAGATTCAGCACACAAACTCAATCTTTGATCCAGTTGATAGTTAAGTTACTAATATTGCCTCAACTCTCTTAGTATAATGGTTACAGCTTAATATTTTAGTTTGGTTGATCCTAAAAATATTTATACTTTAGTACTCACTATGGTTTTCTCACTCCTTACTTTATTCTGAGTTATACTTATAATGACATGGATGTTATCTCCAGTATTCATTTAGTGATTATGTGGCAGAAGAACAATCTATTAGGTAGAGGAGAATACAAATTCCAATCTGACACCTTATGGTATTCTCTAATACTAACTGTGGCGGCCCCCCTCCACCGTAATCATGTTAACTTAAGAGTTAACAGGACCACGGCGGGGCAGGGGGTGCCACACTTTATCTCTCCAATTTAGCATGCTCTTGGCTACTTCAATTGGAAACCCCTATTATTTTAAATGTGAAAGTTTCAGTTATGCATAAAGTCTTATATGAATGATTCAAATGAAAAAGGCTCAAAGCTAAGCAATCATTTAAGAAAAATTCAATAATTGCACCTAAGTGATATCCAAAGTTATCTAATTTTAATGATCTACTTAATGATTGGAGCTAATTGAGCTCCCAATTAACTTTGAGATATTGATCTCAAGTTAATTGTAATTAATAGTAATAATTGGAGTTTTAAAAATAATGGTTTCATTTCATTCATTATGATATGACAAAATAATTTATAAATATAATCAATGCAAATAGAAGCTAGTTTTAATCTAGTCCTAAGCCGTAAGATTCAAATAGTTTAATTAATCATGGCTTAGGTGACTAGTAGGAAAGAATTAAGGTTATGAAATTAATAATATAAGAAAACTAGAGATTAAGATTTAATTCACTAAAACTCACTAGCTAGATTGTAACTTGAAAGTTCTATCTAAATCAAATACTAATCTAGCTAAGTTATAATTTAAGGGATCAAATCCATCAAGTACTAATCAAGTAAAGCTAAAATAAAATGAAAGGCTTAATGTAAAATAAAAGATAAGATTTAAGAAATATACGTTCTAAGTATCCAAATAGTTAAAGTTCAAGGAATCCAATAGGATTCTTAAACTACTCTAAGTAAAATGGGATTTCTATCACTAGTTCTTAAAGAAATCAAATAAAGACTTTAGGGATCAGGGTGATTAAACTAGGCTCTAATCTAGTCACTAAAGGCTAGTCCTAGTTGATTCATTAGTCTATAATTATGGAGGTATTAAGGCTTACTACTCTTAATGGATGTGATAGATAGTTCTATGGATCAACTACAATTCATGTGTAAATTAATATTAGGGTTTCTACCTTAGGGTTGAAAGTTTAATCAAGCAATTTTGCAATTAATTCATAAATCTAGAAAGTAAGAACTAAGCTCAAACCTAAGTAATCTATTTTGGCATGGGAAAAAATAAATGTGACATGTTAGCTATCATAGGGTTTTATAAAACCTAAAACATACTATCTAGGAAATTAGTATTCATCACAATAACATTTAATTAAGAGTCGACAACTTAAAATCACTAATTGTTATCCAATGGAAATGATTTACACATTAATGAAATCCTTACATACAAGGAGAAAAATGACACTAAGTATGTCAATTTTGGACAACATTTGAATTTTAGGGTTTCCGGGACCTAATTAGGGTTAAAAAATAATTAAGAAATTTTTTGTTTCAAATATTAAATTTGATTTCATATTATTGTTCCTCACATTTTTGTGAGTGAAATGGACTATTTGATCATTAAATTTGGACATTAAATGATCTAATTAGGTCACATAAAATGATGAAATTAAATTGTAATTAATTATTAATCCTAAATATTGACTAATTAAAATATTCATCAAAATAGAAATTAAATTGCATATTATTAATCAACTCATTTTTGTGATCAAAATAGTATATAATATTGTGTTATTTGGTTAAGTATATTTAAAGTTATGATTAAAATAAAATTGCATCTAATTTAATTAAATAAAATTTTAATTAACAATCATTCAATATGACAGCCACCGGCACGAAAAGAAAGACACGAAATTCCATGGCACGGAACGCGGGACGGTGGCTATCAACATTGATTTTTGGTGCTGTCAGTGGGACCCGCCGCATGAAACTATGCGCCTTGACACAGCGACGGGCCTCTATCGGGTCTACCCGAAATCTGAGCTGCCGTTCAAGATTCGCACACCCATGGCCCAGGATGGGGATCGAGTTAAACCAATCCGACCTGGGGCCGAACTGAAGGTTTCCACCAAGCTAGTAATTAGGGCAGAGCTTTATTGCTGGCTCGGCCACCTCACGCTATGACCCGCATACCGTTGGAAAGGTCTTGATGTGACCTTTCCAATGGTACCAAAATAAGCACCGATGGTCGTCCTCATCGCCTACAAAAGCAAACCCTAGGATAGATCCCACGGGTTCAGATGAATGGGGATGATACACTATATACCACTGTGGATGAAGGGTTGATTAAACTCGATCAAGATTGATCATAGTTGATTAGATCATTCGAAAAGAACCTATGAGGATCGGAATAAGCACTCGAATTAAAAGAGCATAAATCGAACATAGGGATTGAGGGAATTTGGACCTACCTTTTTCATGCTTTCGTGCACCTAAAATTAAGGCTTTCAAAGATTTTCCTCACCGTAACTCTTTAGGGATCCTCAACAACTTCACTAGGTAGCAAGTGAGTCAAAAATTGGAGCGTAGGGAGATGTTAGGAAAGGCTTAGGGAGATCGAGAAGGAAGGGAGATGGCAAGCGTACGACCTCTGCTTTGAGCGCAGGCCATGATCGCCAGCTGAGGGAGGAGACATACAAGAAGGATTCTGGACCGTCGGATCTATTTCTTGATCCGACGGTCAGACATAACAGCAAAAGATCTGACCATTGATCAGTCTAAAAAAACTTAACGGCTATGATCAGCAGAAATGGCTGTCCTGTGGTTCTTCTCCAACTACGGATCTCCATGGAAATTAAAAACGTAGGAATAATTTAAATTATATTAAATATAATAATTTACTCACTTTACTATTATAATTAATTAATCTCAATTTATTAATCAAATTTAAATAACCTAGCGTACTCCGAAAAATCCCAAAAATTCACCTTTACCTAATTGGGATGTGGGGAACTCAAAAATGCAATCAGATTTTTGATCGGAAGTCATTTTAATTATCTTAATTTTCTGAGTATTTAAATATTATTAAATTATTCAGGGAAAATTTGACGACCTCCAAACACTTCCAAAATACCACCCCTAGTTAATTTGGGTGTGGTGAGTCTAATGGTGGACTTCATTTTTTATTTTGAGGTCTAAATAACTTAGACATTTTCAGGATTATCAGAAAACCATGAAATGTTAGAAATTGCCAAATGATCTCTAAGTCGCATAAAAATTGAAATGGAGGTTATTAATGCTATTAAAAGACTAGTAGAAAAAGATTAGAGTCAATTAGGTATCTAATTGACAGATAACAATATTATGGTTGTTACAATAAGTCTAAAACTATAAATTATAAAAATTGAAATCAAATATTGGGAATGAACTCTTCATGTTTTATTGAGCAACTATAGACCTAAACTAGACATTTGGGCAAGAAAATGTTGATACTTAACATGCAAATTAGATAAGAGATAAATTTTATAATTAAAAATCACCTCTATACTTAGTATATTTTTGCATTGCAGCACGTTGTAGCGCCCTCCTGGTCGAGAGACGGGCGCTACCGTGCGGCGTGCTGTAGCGCAAGATTTTTTGAGGCACTGGTGATGCGACGCACTGCAGCACTTTTAGTCATAAACAAAGATGCCCTAGCTACCAATGCAAATTTCTTATTGTACAACATTACTCATTTTCTCTTTAAAATTAAATTCTGATAGAGCTCTTTTGAGCTCGATCACTCAAATGCAGGTCCTATGCAGCATTACTTATTTTCTCTTTCAAAATAATTTCTGATCGAGCTCTTTTAAGATTGATCGCTCAAATGCATGTTCTTAAGGATGTGAAATAAGCGTATGGATAACAAGAAGTAGCCATTGGATCAATGTAATGGTGGAAAGGGAAGGTACAAGGGAACTACCTTGGCTTGCAAAAATGGAGATTTCTTCCAAGAATCTTTGAAAGCTTTAGATCTTGATAGCTTAAGAGTTCCTTTAGCAGCTTGAGCAAACAAAAATTTGGAGAATGGAGGCTGAGGGGGGTTTTTTTAAGGAGAAGGGAGGGCAAGGACTTGGATGGGATGAGCATGAACCATCACATCAATAGCATGGGAGAGAAGGTGAGGGACCTCCTTGCATGCTCAGGAAATGTGGAAGGGAGGCATACGTAGGAAATGGAGTGAGAGGTGAGTGGGTTCTAGTATAAGAAAAAATAAAGGATTTAAAAATTTAATTAAATAATTTTTAATTTTAATTAACACATTTCTCTAATTAAAATTGTATGGAATAAACAGGCTTTGAAAAATCCCAAAAATTCACCCCTAACTAATTTGGTGGTGAAAAACTCAATGGCAAAGTTAGATTTTGATTTTGAGATCAAAATAATTATTCTAATTTTTGGGGTATTAAAATATTCGACGATATATGAGCAACTTCCAAAAATTCTCAAAACTTCACCCCTAGCTAATTTAGGAGTGGAGAATTTAATGACAAAGTCAGATTTCAATTTGGAGTTCAAATAATTATTTTATTTTTTAATTATTTAATTATCCAAAATTATGGTTTTGTCTGATTGATTACAAAATCAAACAAAAACTTTAGGGTTTGCTTCTAATGAGGATTAAAGTCTAATGGAAGTTATCTAAAACTGATTAGATTAGGTTTAGCCTAAGTAACAACCATGAGTTGTTACAGCTAAATAGCAAAGTCCTCATCCCGATGGTGGCAGTATAACTCCATGGCTCTCACTTAGAGGAGGGCACCATCTTGATGAGGTGGAGGGGCTCTAAAGAGTAGTGGAACCCTAAAAATCAAACCCGTCATGTAGACCAGTACTGACGATTATCGAGAGGATTGAACTGGCACAAACCAACTTAATCAGCTGCTGACGACCATGAGAGGGCTTTGTCCTACTTCTCCAAGCCTGGTAGAAGAAGTATGCTACAAATTGATATCAAAAACGATGGTGGCGAGACGTAGTAACATCCAAATACAAAGCAGTAAATTGGTCCTATGAGGTCTGAATGGCTGGCAGTAAATTTAAACTCACAAAAGTTTCTAGTACGACCCTCATGTAACTATAGGGGGGCATCATCTCAAGGAGGTGGGGGGGCCCTGGAGGGCAGTATAACCTTAAGAATCAGACCAGTCATGTGGACTAGCACTAACCATCACCGAGAGGATCGAACTCGCACAAACCAACAGAATCAAGTACGGATGAACATGTGAACACTTTATTCTACTATGCCAAGCATGGTAGAGGGAGTATGCCATAACTTGATAGCTAAAATGATGGTGGCGAGACAAAGTAGTGGTTAAATACAAAGTAGTTATAGCACCCCGCCCCGTCGCCGCGCGTGCAAAAAGGTTTACAAGTAGTAAAATCAGCGGCGGAGTGGTGCGCTACTCGGGAGGATGAGAACAAGCAAAACTCATCTTCCCAAATAGGCTAAAATACTAAGCCATATTGAGGGCTGCTGACTCGAACTAAGAGTAGGATCGAGAGCCAATACTTAAGATAAGAGTAGAATATATATCTTGAGTAGTAGGCTAATGCGTATATTGGATTTAAAGAAATAAGTAAGGATCCAATATATGTTGTCAATATATATCAGCATTTCTAGTATACTGATCACATCACAATACTAAGTATAGTAGTACAACAGAGTATGGAAGCTAAAGGCATATCATCCAGAATATATTCACCACAGAGCAGTATGTAAATATTCATCTCAAAAAAGAAAAAAAAAGTACATCCAAAGTTATTACAAATTGATTTAGCATGTGAAAAGTACAGTCTACTAAAATAGGGCAAAAAGTAAAAGGAGGCAGATAGTTCCTCTAGGGCTCCACATACTCCTCCAAGATCTCTTGCAAGTCCCCCTGTCCTATCTCTACAAGCTGCTCGGGATCTAGCAAATTGCTAGATCCCAAAAATACCCCGTGTTAGACAAGAAGTCTAACACATCGCAGCTAACTATGCAGTAGGAAAGCAAATGCAGTAGGCAGTAAAGTAAAGAAAATTGAAGAAAAGCTGAGAAAAATGCTAAGTAACTGTAACTGTAAAGACTAAATAGAGTAAAACTGCATCAAAAGCTAAATACTAAAAGTAAACAAAAATGTTAAATGCTCAGAAATCGATGTAAAAGGAATGTTAAATGATGTATTATATGTCACTGTAAAGATGTACCAAATATGCTTGAGTATGGTATATCACAGATATGTAACAGAACTATCACTAAAATGTTATGAGTAATACGGTCCAATGTACACATACACCCAGTTGGGAAGACAGTATGGTGACACAGATGCACCCTGAAATTCCCCAGTCTATGTATGTAATATTTTGCAACCCATACTTTGTCACTGATACTCATGTGTCACTACTGAGATGATGCTTAAAGCTCATGCTTATGCTTATGCTTATGCCCATGCTTTTATGCTATATGAGTAAAATCCAAAAATCCATGAATGCGGATAATGAATTCTAAGTCTCCACTGTGCAGAATCCTGCTAAAAGGATTCTATCTCCTAGCTTCTAGAACGATAATTGGTTAAAGTTGCAGATTTAATTAAAGATCACTAGATGGAATGATCGTATGCACATATTCAACACGTTTGCAAGAAAAAAGATTCTCATCACTTACTCACCATCATGCTTAGTATCTTAAAGAAGGTGAATCTCATTACTTAGTTTGTTTGAGCCACATCTATTGAAGCGGTCTTCACTAGGAGGCATTGCGCCATTGGCAATTTGTATTTCAATCAAACTAAGGAATAAATACTCGTTCAATACACTCTTAGGTTTGAATGATTTATTCTAATGGGACTGTATTCATCTAATCCCGTAGGATAGAACCTGCTCATAAGTCCCATTAGAGTGAATCAACCAATCTTAAATACTATTGGAGAACTAGTAATATGGGTATACTATACTACACCGTCCAATAATCGAGGTTCAAATAAGTCTACTTAATAAATCAAGGAATGATCAAGACTATAAAGGCCTATACTAAATAGGTAAGTCCTATACAAAGTTTCACTAAAATGTGATCAAGAATCACTCAACATGGATTATACCACTAGGAGAAGTATCATTCTAAGGTCTTAGGTGGTTTCTACCATGAGAGATTAAGATCAATTCTAAGGTTAAGGGATCATCTAAGCTTCTACCTCAATGAGTCATACAAGTTCTCCTACCTCAAAGTATATGTAATTTAGGTCTTTTAAATATTTCAAGGCGGTCTTATGAAGAGATGCTTAAGATCTCTCATTCTAAATTATGATATTAGAATTTTAGGTTCTATTTCATAGTTAGGTTTAGAATGATCAGATCAAATGATTAAGTCATCTGATAACAACTTAATCTAAGATTATGGGATTTAGATCAAGAATGGTATTAAAGTTTTAGATCACTTGTTCAATCAATATGATTTTATTAATCTTCTTATGCTAATAGTTTTATTTAGGAGAAAATCCAGGATCTAAAGATTTAATTAAGATTAGGCAATCATATGGCTTTATTAATAATCTTATCATGTCTAATTCAAATGTTTAAGGTCAATATAAAATCAGATGTATTATTGGAGAAATGTCAAGTTAATTATCTTATAAACAAATCACTTTAGTTAGGGTTAGTAAGGATTTGGACCTTAATTAAGTAGATTAGGGTTTGACCCCTATTCTTATTCAATTAAGATCATGTGTTTGATTAATAATCAATGTCAAATTAGTGAGTTAAGAGCGTGTTATTGGTGGCAATCTCAGACCTAGATCATGTCTTAATAGCTTGATCAAAGTCTTAAGACTTCTTAAGTTAATTAAGGAAGTTAAAATCTCCAATCTTTTGCTTTATTCAAGTTATGCATTACGGACCAATATGTATGGTTTCTAATACATTTAACCTACTGTTATGAAGCATAATTATAGAAAAGTTCATGAAAACAAAAAGTAATTAGTGCTAATCAAACCCTAAATCCATTCAAATGGATTAGCACTTAATTACAAATCTAGCCATCAAAATTGTTTGCAATTTTGTACACATATCCTACTTAATAATATAATTAATCAGGGCCTAGGTTTGCTAAGATCCAGTATGTATAAAAACCCTAATTTTCACTAATTATAATTTAACAAGATTAGGGAATAATTTGAAATATAGAACTCAAAAAAATAATTCAATTAGCACATGCATTCTACTCATCATAAGTAAACTAATGGCACCATAAATATGTAATTTGGTTAAGTATAATTACTAAATCACCCTAATTAAATTCTTTTGTAATTATGTAATAATATAAAATCTAATCATCATATATGAAATTTTATTGTATATTCAGATTCCTGATGATTTTCTGATCGTTTTCATATATGATATCAAAGGATTTGGACCAGTGGATTAAAAGTTATTCAAATAATTCATTCTATATTTTTCTGATTTAATTTTCCTATGATTGGATTTATTAGATTATTTTCCTTAAGGAAAATAATTACAATTAATCGGATTAAATATAAATGGGCTCGGCCCATTAGGTGAACCACGCAGGTCGACCAGGGTTCGAAGACCCGGGACTGTCGCACCGTGCGGGTCACGGGCTGACCCGACCCGCACAGGGTCTTCGTCCCTGCTCTTCATCTCGACAGAATAACCTGATTATGGAAACCATAATCGATCAATTTCAGCACATCCAGACCATGGCACGACAGGCGATCAATCGCTACACATTCATCGTGGTTAGACGCATCGAATGGGACCTGAAGCCCCCTGTGAGACGGTCAGGATAGGCTGGACCTTACTCACCTGAGAGCTCCTCTAATGGAGCTACTATGGGGAGGCAATTCTCCCCACAGAGGCCACACTAGACCCCGGGTCGATCCCTACACCATCAGGGAGGTGAGGCGGATGGAAGCCCTCTAGTTTGGGAGTCTGGGATAGTTTGGATCGCGGGGGTCCTTACTCGACCGAGGTGGTCCTTACGGAACTTAGTCTGATTGATCATATCGATCGATCGAGGCTAACTTAGGTCCTAATTACGATACCATTGAGTTCAAAATGATAATACACATGCATACAAATCAAATGGAAGGAGGTTCGAGCCTCATTAACTCAAAACCAGTAAGCTAGGGTACCTGGATTTCCCGAGGGACTTACAGACGTCACAGGGGCAATGCCATGTTTGCTGAGATTCCTCTTGAGAGTTCCTGAATGCCAGGGGACTCTCCTATCAGCGGTACGCATGCCGGGAACGCCTGGAGGTCTCCTATGCAATCTCGAGAGGCGGCAATGGAGGAAGGAAGACAAAGGCTTCAATTGATCAGCAAGGGTTAATTGAAGCGAGGCTAGGGCTTTTTATAGCCTTAACAGAGGAGTGGGAAGCTTCTGGAGAGGAGAATTGGGCTGCTGAGGCTTGGATGGATCGGGCCATGGCCGAGCTTTCAAAATTCCAATTCGAGCTTGGCCGGGCCACAGGGCCCAATTGGGCTACCTAGCCGTTATGGAAGGATCAGCAACGACTTGCTGAGCTGGAGGCGCGAGTGGGGGACAAGGCCGGTAGCTGGCAGTACGGGGATTCTCCCTGTTGGGTGCGCGAGCGAGAGGAAGATGAAGGTCCACAGTCGCGGGACCTTCGGATGTCGTCTGATGGTAGAATGGCTCGGATCATTCGGATCTTAACGGCTGATCGCGGGAGTGATCCGGGCCATAGGATCGGTCGGGCAGATCCGATGGCTCATCCGCGGTTCCACAAGATCGGATCCTAGCAGTTGGATAGAAAGGTGCAACAGCTGGAATTTGCAGGACTTCACTGTCGCGTGACCCAGGCTCTGCAGCGAATTGCCCACGGTATAGGATAGATTTGCAAAATCAATTTGTTGGAAACTCTTTTATGCAATTAGACCATTTTAATTAAATGTGAATTATGGCCTAAACAATTTCCAAATTGCACCAAACTTTTACCCTTAGCTAATTTGGGGGTGAGGAATTTAAAAATACAATCAGAATTTAATTTTGAGATCAAAATATTTTGGGTCTAGACTAGGGCATCTAGACTGATCAAAATATCATTTTGGACTTAAAGAAGTCCTATGGACTTTAAATTTTTAGGATAGGATTCATTTGATATTCTAAGAGCAATGGAATTAAAATAAATGATTACTCAAACTATAGCTTAGCAGGGTAACAACCTAGGATTGTTATAGACTCCTCCACTTAAGAATGATGTCATCCTCGACACCATCTCAAGAGAGAAGGCAACATAAAGAAATTGAAGAATAGAATAATACTCAGAGAATTTATGGGTACCTGGGGTTTCAAAGAGACTGGGATGCTTACTTCTCATATCCACCTCCTTCTCCCAAGTAGATTCTTCTAAAGAGCGATTTCTCCACTGAACCTTTACTATTGGGATTGAGCGATTTCTCAGCTGTTTTTGATCATGAGCTAAGATCTTAATTGGCTCTTCCGCATAAGAAAGATCTGGTTGGAGAGATACCGCTGGAAGTTGGATTAAGTGAGATGGGTTATGAAGACATCTCTACAAAGATGAAATGTGGAAAACATTATGGACTGCAGAGAAATCTTCAGGAAGCTTCAATCTATAAGCTGCGGAACCAATCTTTTTTAATATTTCAAATGGTCCGACATAGCGAGGACTTAGCTTCCCGGCTACACCGAAACGATATATGCCTTTCATTGGACTGACTTTAAGATATGCAAAATTTCCAACATCAAATTCCAGAGCACGATGATGAGCATCATGCTACTTACTCTGACGATCTTAAGCTGCTTTGATTCTTTGTTGGAATAGTTAAATCTTTCGATTTATCTCTTCCACTAAATCAGAACCATAAAGCTGCACACTGCTAGTTTTAGTCCATGCTAACAGAGTACTACATTTCCTGCCATATAGAGCTTCATATGGAGCCATGCCTATACTTGCCTGAAAATTGTTGTTGTATGTGAACTCTACGAGAGGAATATGATCTTCCCAGAAATCTCCAAAATCCAGTATGTAGAGGCGAAGAAGATCTTCTAAGACTTGATTGACTATTTCCATTTGACCATTGGTCTGAGGATGAAAAATGATACTCATGGCTAGAGTAGTCCTCAAGTCCTAATACACTGCTTGCCAAAATTTAGAAGTGAAGCGGCTATCTCGATCTAACATGATAGATCTTGAAATTCCATGGAGTTTGACAATTTCCCTGATATACAACTTTGCTAATTTCTCCACAAAATCAGTTTAACGCATAGGGATAAGATTTGCGGATTTGGTCAGTCGATCGACAATGACCCATATTGAATCAACACCTGATCTCGCTTTAGGTAAACCCATAACAAAATTCATAGAGATATCGAACCACTTCCATTTGAGAATTGCTAGAGGATGAAGAAGTCCTCCAGGCATTTGGTGTTCAACTTTGACTAAGTTACAAGCGTGACATTTTGCTACAAACTCTGCCAAACTTTTCCTCATTCCAGGCCACCAGAATGATTTCCTCAGATCTTGGTACATCTTGGTACTACCAGGATGTACTTGATAATCGGAATTATGACCTTCTACTAAAATTTCTTGATGCATGGATTTGGAATCCATAAACGATCCCCTTGATATATCACACTACCTCGAAGTTGAAGATCGAAGCGACAACCACTTTCGATGTCCACTTTAAACTTCAGATAATCTTCATCCTTGGTTTGTGATATAGAGATGTCGCGATGAAACGTAGGTTTAACTGAACCCATGGATATTAGAGTGCTTAGCATAGCACCGTGCACTAGCCGAATTTTGAACTTTCGAAATTCTTCTTCTAATGGGCTTGATAGTATCATAAAAGATAGAGTAGCATGATGATTGAGTGCATCTGCTATGACATTTGTTTTTCCTGGATAATATTAGATGCTTAAGTCATAATCGCTTATTAACTCGAGCTATCTTCGTTGTGGACAGTTCAACTTGCGTTGGGTGAAGATGTACTTCAAGCTCTGATGATCGGTGAATATAGAACACTGGACGCCATAAAGATAATGATGCCAAATTTTTAGAGCAAAGACTACTGCTGCTAACTCAAGATCATGGACAGGATAGTTCTTCTCATGAGGTCTTAACTGATGAGATGCATAGGCTATAATCTCCCTTCTTGCATCAATAGAAACCCCAAACCTATGCCAGACGCGTCGACATAGACTTGGTAATTCATGCCCTCTTTAGGTAAGGCAAGAACTGGTGCAGAGGAAAGAGCATCCTTCAATGATTGGAATGCTTTCTCATGCTCTGGGCTCCAGACAAATGGCACTGCTTTCTGTGTTAACTTTATGAGTGGAGACGCCATTTGCTAGAAGCTTTTGACAAATTTCCTATAGTAGCCTGCCATCCCTAAGAAACTTCTAATGTCGTTCACGGGTTTTGGTTGTGATCAATCTTAGACTGCGCTTACTTTATTTTGATCGACTTTGATTCCTTAGGAATCGACTTCATGACCCAGAAAAGCGGCTGAGTCAAGCCAAAATTCGCATTTAGAATACTTGGCATATATTTTATGGCTTCGTAGCTCTTCTAGTACTAATCGCAGATAGTTCTCGTGATCTGTCTCACTTCCTGAATAAATCAGAATATCGTCGATGAATACGATGACGAATTTGTCCAGATATGCTTTCAACACACGCTGCATTAAGTCCATAAAGATGGATGACGCATTTGTCAGGCCAAAGGTGTAGCACCTAGCCCCATCGCCATGCGCGCAAAAGATAAGCACTAAATCAGATCGGCGATGGAACGGTGCGCTACTCGGGAGGACAAGAACAAGCAAAACTTTTCTTCCCAAATAGGATAGAAGACTGAGCCATACTGAAGGCTGCTGACTCGAACCTAAGAGTAGGATCGAGAACCAATACTTAAGATAAGAGTAGAATTCTTATCTTAAGTAGTAGGCTAATGCGTATATTGGATTTAAAGAAATAAGTAAGGATCCAATATACGTTATTAATATATATCAATATTTCCAGTATATTGATCACATCACAATACTAAGTATAGTGTATAACAGAGTGCTGAAGCTAAAAGCAAATCATCCAGAATACATTCACCATAGAGCAGTATGTAAACATTCATCTCAGGAAAGAAAAGAAAAAGTACATCCAGAGTTATTACAAACTAATTTAGCATATGAAAAGTAAAGTCTACTGAAATAGGGCAAAAAGTAAAATGAGGCAGATTGATCCTTTAGGGCTCCACATACTCCTCCTGGATCTCCTGCAAGTTCACCTGTCCTATCTCTACAAGTTGTTCGGGATCTAGCAAATTACCGGATCCCAAAAGTACCCCGTGTTAGACAAGAAGTCTAACACATTGCAACTAACTATGCAGTAGGAAAATAAATGCGGTAAACAGTAAAGTAAAGAAAACTGAAGAAAAGCTGAGAAAAATGCTACATAACTGTAACTGTAAGGACTAAACAGAGTAAAACTGCAACAAAAGCTAAATACTGGAAGTAAACAAAAATGTTAAATGCTCAGAAATCGATGTGAAAGGAATGTCAAATGATGTACTATATGTCACTGTAAAGATGTACCAAATATGCCCGAGTATAGTATATCATGGATATATAATAGAACTATTACTGAAAGGTTATGAGTAGTACGGTCCAATGTACGCATACACCTGGTTGGGAAGACAATACGGTGATGCAGATGCACCCTGAAATTCCCTAGTCTGTGTATGTAACATTCTATAACCCATAATTTGTCACTAATACTCATGTGTCACTACTGAGATGATGCTTCAAGCTCATGTTTATGCTTATGCCCATGCTTATGCTTATGCCCATATTTTCATGCTATATGGGTAAAATCCAGAAATTCATGAAAACTTGGAATGCAGATAATGAATTCTAAGTCTCCACTGTGCAGAATCCTGCTAAAAGGATTCTGTCTCCTAGCTTCTAGAATGATAATTGGTTAAAGTTGCAGATTTCATTAAAGATCACTAGATGGGATGATCGTATACACATATTCAGCACATTTGCAAGAAAAGTAACTCTCATCACTTACTCACAATCACACTCAGTGTCTTAAAGAAGGTGAATCTCATTACTTAGTTTGCTTGAGCCACGCTTATTAAAGTGGTCTTCGCTAGGAGGCATTGCACCGTTGGCAATTTGTATTTTAATCAAACTAAGGAATGAATACCCGTTCAATACACTCTTAGGTTTGAATGATTTATTCTAATGGGACTGTATTTATCTAATTATGCAGAATAGAACCTGCTCATAAGTCCCCATTAGAGTAAATCAACCAATCCTGAATATTAATAAAGAACCAGTAATATGGGTATACTATATTACATCGTCTAATAATCAAGGTTCAAACAAGTCTACTTAATAAATCAAGGAATGATCAAGACTATAAAGGCCTATGCTAAATATGTAAGTCCTGTACAAGGTTTCACTAAAATGTGATCAAGGATCACTCAACATGGATTATACCACAAGGAGAAGTATCATTCTAAGGTCTTAAGCGGTTTTTACCACAAGAGATTAAGATCAATTCAAAGGTTAAGGGATCATCTATATTTCTACCTCAATGAGTCATACAATGTGGTGCCCCACTGCTTAATCCACAAGGATTAAGCCAAGGGTGGAGTGTCACTCTAGTTAACCTCTCACTTATTTTTGGATTAGAATAGAATCCATAATCCACCTAATTAGGGAGGGAATAACACAGAATCAACTAACAGTCACTATCTACTAAATCATACACAGTGCAGAAGCAAATTAAATAATGACATCCAAGCATCACAATATAATAAATATGGAACATAACTCAGAATATAAGCATAAAATAATCCCAACATGCAGTCATAGGTACCTGTATTATTATAATATTTAAAATAAATAAATAGAAGAGAAAATGCACTCATCCTCATAATGAAATAACCAGCTAAATATCCTCGGGTCCAAGCTACTGCTCTTCCTCCAAATAAGGCTCTTCCTCAGGTATTGTAGCCTCAGCCTGCTTTAAACCTAACATTTTTAGTTTCACAATGTAAGGCCCCAGCCAAAAAAAAAAAGAAAATCTTGTGTTAGACAATTATCTAAGTACATTTTAGGCTGATACATTTTTATGTATTTTATAATATCACCACTTTACATTTTTCCAAGCAACAATAAAATAGGAGCGACTAGCAGTACAATAAGAAATGGAATAGCTATAAATAACATTTATAACTTACGCAAAAAGGAGGCTAAGACATGCCTCAAAAGCAAAGTAAACAAGGTAAGGCATATAAATATAATTAACTAAACAAATACTAAAAAGAAATACTACATCCTAAAACATGCTGGTGATCAAATGAAATATGCAGATTAAATAAGTAAACTTGATAGTGATACGTATAATAGCATCAAAATTCTAATATCCTACTGTATATAAGCTGAACAAAGAAATAGCTGACTGAATAAACAATGTTAAAATATAGTCAAATATCAAATTGTACATGAATCTCTATATACTGACTGTCATATCAGAAGATTTGGCCAAATTAGCCCATATATATATATATATATATATATATATATATATATATATATATATATATATATATATATATATATCAATCTATTCCCATAAACATAAATGAATATACTGTTTGACTGAAGAGGCAGGCAATACTATGCAACATATTTTAGTTGTTTTACTTTTATTTCTATGGACAAATTTAGAAATAACTGAAGAGTCAAGCACGTCTGCAAGACTATACGAGTCCTAAGCCTAACACACTCTCCTCAATGAGAATGTTAAGCATCCTGATCTGACTTTACCCTTGTCCATCGGGGCAAATGTGCACCATAATCACCATGAACTGAACCCAAAGATAACTGCTATCCTAATTATTCTAAGCTTTCATTTTTTTAATGCACAAAGCTCTCTTATATGAAATGTCAAAGGAAGTAAGCTCAAATATACAAGGAATGCGTAGCACAAAGTATTAAAATAAGCAAAGGACTCTACTAATATGGTGATATCATTTATTTTTTATTATCCATTCTAACTATTCCAAGTTACATAAGTTCAGGATCACCATTTTCCTACTATCGAGTGTAACTCAAAAATTCATCCTTATAAGTTACAAAATATTAGGACTAACTAGGTCCTAATATACTAAATCAAAGTCGACTATAAGAGTTAAATAATAAATTATTACGACCTAATTAATGATTTTAGATATTTTAACTTAAAACTACTAAACTATAGATTATGATTAAACACCACAAGATTGGGCTTAAATACATAATCCAAGAAGGATAAGACCTAAGATCTAAGTTTTAAAAAGTGATTTAATAATTTAGGCCAATCCTATTAAGAAATCAAAATTAATAGGATGAATCTCCTATCTTAGATCTAAGATTAAAAGATAAAATAATCAAAATAAGTTGAAAAAAATTCTAAAAACTAATAAAACTAATGATTCATTTATTGAAAACCCCCATTTTTTAATGAATGAAATCAAACTTATGATCTAGTCATAGTCTCAGGAAGGATCCTTAAGGTGTAGTGTTAAAGACTTAGGGAAATTCTAGAATCTGACATAATGGTTAATTTCACTCACTTAATTATCACTAATACAATTATAACATTGGTTTTAGAGTCTTGAGAAGTTAATTAAGGGTTAAGGATATTTAATCCAATCTTATGGCAAAATGACTATTTTGCCCCTACTTAAGAGTCTGAAAATTCAACTTTTAATTTAGGTGTCCAAAATGAGGTTTCTCTTTTCCATATGATTCCTTACTGTCTAACTTGAAGATAGACAATAAGTACGTCCAATTTGGACAAGGAACGGGTCATACAGGTTCAAATTAAAGTTTTTGACCTAAGGGCATTTCAGTGATTTTCACCCTACTGAACCTTGAATTTTTATGCAGTTTATTATAGGTTACTGTTTAAGGATTTCATAGAGTCCAAGAATACTGCATTCTGAGGTAAATTGACTAAGTTATGGATGATTCAATTCCTAAGGTAATTAATCAGTATCTAATCTGTTTTAAGTATCATTATACCTTAATATTTAACTAAGCTTATCACTAATTAATCACAATTAAACTTAATTAAGGTCTTATTTCCATTTAAATAAAATATTAAGTAGTTTGCACAATTATATTCTTACTATTACATACATGTGTTTATATATATAATTATCTAAATATTTGTCCAAACGAAATTATACTTAATATTGTATATTACATATATTTGTGTTAATGCTACTCTAATATTTTGCATAGTTACTTAAGCAGATAATTCCATGTTTAAAAGCTTCACATTTATTACTCACTAAATAATAAGGAAAATTTAATTAGTACTATATCTATATATGTATATGCATGTCTATATATATATATGGTATATAGTGTATATTTTATTTATTTATTCTGACTTTAACATAAGTAACAATTAATTATGATTAATATCCTACAGTTGATTTGCAGTTTATATACTTAACTTTTATGAATATATATATATATATATATATATATATATATATATATATATATATATATGTTAATGTTTTGTATTAGCTATATTTATGTTATATCAGCACCTTAATTAATATATATATATATATATATATATATGTATAGGTATATACTTATTAACTAAGTTACTAAAATATAAGTATTTACCTAACTAGCTTAAAGTTCTGTTTCATGAATATACAAATGTATATATATTTACACTTTAAAAGTTTCTGATCACAAATACATTCAATTATATATATATATATATATATATATATTAATAAGTACGATTAATTAATTATTAATAAATCAGTTAGTTAATTTTACTTTTGCTTCGTCATTGTCATTGACTACGTACTATACATCAATTATCTTATATTATATAAGTTTCGCTTCAATTAAAACTAACCTAGTACTACTTTCTTTATTATGACATTATGTTCTAATATATATATATATATCATATAAGAATATTTTTACATAATTATCCCTCTTATATTTAATTATTCGTAATTATAAGATCCTATAATTTTATATATGTATATACCTATACATATATTTATACAGTTATGATTCGGATTATACTTAGCCATAAATATGTATATTTACATATATTGCATACCTATATATATAATATATAATACATTTTTGTATAGATATATTTAATTACCTAAAATTTCTATTTATTACTCTGCCTATGAATATATTTATTCGGTGTGGCTATGTGTATATTTGTATACTTTATATGTATAATTATATATGTAATTCTTATATTTATAAATAAATTTATTTTCTGCAGTTCACATATCTACCTATATAGTTAGATCCTAACTATACTGTAAATTAAATCTGGCTAATTTATTTTAATTAATATCATTAATCTCTTGATTTAATATGTAATCCTACTTATACAAATTCATACCTATTCCCTAAGTATACAATTATTTTTAACTAAATGTTCGCATATGTACGTATATGCATTATTTTTCTGTTTATAATATACATATATATATATATATATATATATATATATATATATATATATATGTGCTTGCTAATGAGCCCGTTATATTAAGTTAGTATTAAGGTTTAATCACGTGTATGAATATATATGTGAGTCTCCTACTTATAACTAAATATACATATGAATGCGTATATGTACATATATATATATATATATATATATATATATATATATATATATAAATTTTATACATACGAATCATTACATCTGCCGCAAATTAAAGGTGGCGGGCTCGCCACAGACACGTGTCGGGCCCTGATTGGTCGCAGGGCTGCCTGTGGGTCCCACCGACTGGCACGGCAGCCGACAGCGACTGCACGGCGGGCCCCACACGAATAAACGTGCAACCCGCCTTCGGCCCGCCCGGGTATTTCTCGGGTCGGGCGAGCTTCCGTTGCACCGACCCGAAGACTAGGGAGCGGGTTGGAGCGTCGGGCCCGACCCGAATGGCGATTCGTCTCCTTCGACGAAGCGGCGGACCAAACCCTAGGGTTTACGGAACCGTTCCAAATCGGGCACTTTTGAGGATGGTTAGTCGAAGGATTAGGGACATATATTACGTAGGACAGTAATTAGGGTGCGTAAGATCCATAGAGGGAAAAGAGGAGGTTACGGCGGTACCTTTGGGTCGGCGGCCGAGACTCACGAGAATCCTTCCAAGCTCCGCAGTAGGTGCTAGGGCATTTGCGAGCGAGGAGGATGCTGTTAAGAGGAATTTGAGGCCTCCCCAACGGATCCTCCGAGTCCTTCCCGCGCGATGAGAGGCTACCGCGGCGGAGACCTCTGGCGGGGCGACACGCGTGAGCCCGGCTCACGTGGGAGGGAGACGGACTGATGGCCATTGGATCCCCCGAACGGACGGATCCGATGATCCGTCCGATCAGACGACTCAAGCAAAAGATAGGGACGGCGTCAACTGTGCGGTTGACGGTAGCCGTTAACTCCATTTAATTAAAATCATTATTTAATTCAATTTGATTAAATTTTGTTAATTCAAATTACTTAAATAAATGCATTCTAAAAATCTCAAATAAATCACTCCTAGCTAATTGAGGGGTGAAAAACGCAACGGCGAGGTCGGATTTTTGATCCGACGAGTATTTTGTTTCCTCGATTTGCGGGGTATTTAAATATTATTAAAATATTCGTCAAAATTTTGACGACATCCGATTGACCTGAACCCATTAACCCGTTTTTCGATCGGAGGTCAAAATAAATAGGTCAATTTTCGAGGTTCCTGAAATTCTCAAAATTAAGATTTGATTTGTTTGACCTCTGGTTTGGACTAGGTCTTAGTGGTTAACTCATAATGACTTAATTAACACTTAGGATCAAAATTAAGCCTAAGATTTGTCTTAATTGACAGTGGTAACAATTTGGGTTGTTACATACAAGTTCTCCTACCTCAAAATATATGTAATTTAGGACTTTTAAATATTTCAAGACGATCTCATGAAGAGATGCTTAAGATCTCCCATTCTAAATTCTGATATTATTAATTTAGGTTCTATTTAATAGTTAGGTTTAGAATGATCAGATAAAATGATTAAGTCATCTGATCACAACTTAATCTAAGACTATGAGATTTAAATCAAGGATGTTATTAAAATCTTAGATCACTTGTTCAATTAATATGATTTTATTAATCTTCTTATGCTAATAGTCTTATTTAAGAAAAATTCTAAGATCTAAAGATTTGATTCAGATTAAGCAATCATATGGCTTTATTAATAACCTTATCATGTTTAATTCTAATGTTTAAGGTCAATATAAAATCAAATGTATTATTGGAGAAATGTCAAGTTGATTATCTTATAATCAAATCGCTTTAGTTAAGGCTTTTAAGGATTTGGACCTTAATAAAGTAGATTAGGGTTTAACCCCTATTCTTATTTAATTAAGATAATGATCAATTATCAAATCAGTGAGTTAAGAGTATGTTATTGGTTGCAATCTCAGACCTAGATCAAGTCTTGAAAGCTTGATCAAAGTCTTAAGATTTCTTAAGATTAATTATGAGGGTTAAGTTCTCATTTCTTTGATTTGTTCAATTCACAGATCATAAGTTTGCATAAATGATTTCAATACATCTAGCTTACTGTTATGCATCAAAGTAATAAGAAATTTTTAGAAAAAGAGAACACTTAGTGTTAATCAAACCCTAATTGAATAAAAAAGGGATTAGCACATAAGTTTAAATCCAACAATCAGAATTTCATATAATTTGGCATACAAGTTCTACATTACCATACAATCAAGACTAAGTTTGCTAAGATCCAGTGATTACAAACCCTAATATTCACTAATCATGGTTTAACAAAATTATGGCATAATTTGACATACAAAGACAAAATAACAATTCACCTAGCACATGTATGATACTCATCGTAAGTAAACTAATGGCACCATAAACATATAATTTGGTTAAGTATAATTACTAAATCACCCTAATTAAGTTGTGCTGTAATTAGACAATAATAGAAAATCTAACCATCAGATGTGAAATTTTATTATATATTCAGATTCCTGATAATTTTCTGATCAATTTCATATAAGATATCATAGGGTTTGGACTAGTGGATTAAAAGTTATTCAAATAATACATTCTGTATTTTTCTGATTTAATTTTCCTATGATTGGATTAATTGGATTATTTTCCTTAAGGAAAATAATTCCAATTAATCGGATTTAATATAAATGGGTTCGGCCCATTAGCCGAACCACACAGGTCGACCGGGGCCTGAAGACCCGGGACTGTCGCACCGCGCGAGTCACGGGCTGACCCGACCTGCACAGGGTCTTCGTCCCGACGGAATAACCTGATTAGGGGAACCCTAATCGGTCAATTCCGGCGCATCCGGGCCACAGCACGATCGGCAATCGATTGCTACACGTTCACCGTGGTCAGACGCACAGAATGGGACCCGAAACCCCCTGTGAGACAGTCCGGATCGGCCGGACCTTACTCACATAAGAGCTCCTCTTATGGAGCTACTGTGGGGAGGCAATTCTTCCCACAAAGACCACGCTGGACCCCAGGATCAATGCCTACACCATCAGGGAGGTGAGGTGGATCGAAGCCCTCTGGTTTAGGGGGCTGGGATGGTCTGGATCGCCGGGTCCTTACTCGACCGAGGTGGTCCTTACGGGACTTAGTCCGATCGATCGTATCGATCGATCGGGGCTAGCTTAGGTTATAGCTACGATCACATTAGGTTCAAAATGACAATACGCAAGCATACGAATCAAACAGAAGAAGGTTTGATCCTCACTGGCTCGAAACCAGCAAGCTAGGGTACCTGATTTGACGGGGAACCTTGGAACAGTTGACTGGGACTTTGGCTGCCCTTGGCTGAGCTTCCAGACACTACAAAGGGTCCTGAACACCAGGAGAGCCTACTATCAGTAGTTCGGGAGCTCTTGGATCGTCTATGCAAGCTCGGATAGACGATAATGGAAAATGAGGGGAAGATGACTCAATTGATCAGCAAATGATCATAGGGTGGAATACTGAGGCTATTTATAGCCTCAGCATGGAATGGGGAAGCTTCCAGAGCCATTGGCTCGGGCTGGGGAGGACCCGAGAGGTCGGGCCATGGCTGAGCTCTCGAAATTCTATTTCGAGCTCATGGCCCAATTGGGTTACCTAGCCATTACGGGAGGATTAGCAACGACTTGCTGAGCTGGAGGCGCGAGTGGTGGACAAGGCAGACAGCCAGCAGTACGGGGATTCTCCCTGTCGGGTGCGCGAGCGAGAGGAAGATGAAGGTCCATAGTAGCGGGACCTTCGGATGTTGTCAGATCTATTGATCGGATGGTGGAACGGCTCGGATTGCTCGGATCCTAACGGCCGATCACGGGAGCAATCTCGGCCGTAGGATCGGTCGGGCAGATCCGATGGCTCATCCGCGGTTCCGCGGGATCGGATCCTAGTTATTGGATAGAAAGGCGCAACTGCTGGATTTTGCGGGACTTCGCTGTCGCGTGATCCGGGCTCCACAGCGGATCGCCCATGGTCCGCACAGCAAATCCTAGCCGTTTAAATGGGTATAGGATAGATTTGCAAAATCAATTTGTTGGAACTCTTTTATGTAATTAGACCATTTTAATTAAATGTGAATTATGGCCTAAACGATTTCCAAATTGCACCAAACTTTCACCTTTCACTAATTTGGGGGTGAGGAATTCAAAAAAGTAATCAGAATTTAATTTTGAGATCAAAATATTTTGGGTCTAGACTAGGGCATCTAGACTGATCAAAATATTATTTTGGACTTAGAGAAATCCTATGGACTTTAAATTTTCAGGATAGGATTCATTTGATGTTCTAAAAGCAATGGAATTAATATAAATGATTACTCAGACTATAGCTTAGTAGGGTAACAACCTAGGGTTGTTACAATAGTAAACTGGTCCCAGGAGATTAGAATGACTAGCAACAAGTTCCAACGCACAAAAGTCTTTTGTATGACCCTCGTATAACTGTAATGGGCTATGAAGTGCTCACTATGTAATAACTCTAGTATTATTACCTATCAATTAGTGACCTAATTGACTTTAATCATTTTCCATTAGTCTTATAATAGTATTAGGAATCTCCACTTTAATCTTCATGCGATTTGGAGATCGTTTGGCAATTTTCAATATTTCCTAGTTTTCTGATAATTCTAAGAATGCCTAAATTATTTAGACCTCAGAATAAAAAATAGAGTCCACCATTGGACTCACCACACCCAAATTAGTTAGGGGTGGTATTTTGGAAGTGTTTGGATATCATAGAATTTCCCCCCGAATATTTTAATAATATTTAAATACCTAGAAAATTAAGATAATTAAATTGACCTCCGATCAAAAATCTGATTTCATTTTTGAGTTCCCCACACCACAATTGGATAAAGGTGAATTTTTGGGATTTTTTGGAGTGCGTTTCGTTATTTAATTTTGATTAATGAAATGGGTTTAATTAAATAATTAAATAATGCAATAAATCTAATAATATATTTATATATTAATAAATTGTTTAATCAGCTATTTTTAGATAAGCACTAGTCCCGTGTGTGAGGCCAGCGCACGGGACAGCAATTTGGTGAAATCATGGCCGTCGCATTTTATTTGAGCTAATCTGACGGCCAGCGTTTAATCTGGCGTTTTGAATAAATCTGACCGTCAGATCTTCATCTGGATTAAATGGCTGCAATCTCCATCACTGTGCATCTCCTTCACATGTTCTCTTTGTGACTGGAGAAGGACCATCTGACCTGCAATACCCCCAGCTGACTCCTTTTAACCTTTTGTTATCCCCATTTTTTTCTCCATTCTTATTGGGACTTAGAGAGAAAGGGATTGCGGAAGTTCCTTTTCTGCGAGTTGAGGTCTGTGAAGATCAAGCTGCTCGACAATTCTTCCCATCTACGAAACCTTCAATGTATGTCCTAGATTATCAAAATAATGTTTTAATTACTCTGTCATGTACTCGAATGCTTGTATTATTTCATAGGATTGCTAGTTGATGTTGATTCTGAATTAATCTCATCGAATCAAAGTTAAATAGATGTGAAATCGTAGGCCCAAGTTTTCCATTTGCAGGCCGTGGATCGTCCCGCGAAAACCTAATAACCCGGCTGGCTCATAATTTTATGGGGCGGGTCCCACTGTCAACACCGAATTCAGCGCTGATAGCCACCGTCCCGATTCCCGCATAACATGGAATTTCGTGCTATTAAATTTCATGCCCTCATTCTTTTATGTCCTGTCAGCAGTTATTATTAAATGGAAATGGTTTAATTATATTTAATCAAATTAATTACAATTATTTTATTTCAATAATAACTTTAGATATACTCATCCAATATATGCAATATTATATACCATTTTGATCACAAAAATAAGTAGATTAATAATATGTAATGAAATTTCTATTTTGATGAATATTTTAATTAGTCAATAATTATGATTAATAAATTAATTATAAATTGAGTTCATCTTCTTATGTGACTTTATTTGATCATTTAATGTCCAAATTAAATGATCAAATAGTCCATTTCACTCACAAAAATGTGAGGAATATTAATATGAATTCAAATTTAATATTTAAACCCTAATTTTTATAATCCCTTTTTACCCCTAATTAGGAGTCACAAAAACCCTTATTTTCCAAGATTGTCCAAAATTGACATACTTAGTGTCGTTTTTCTCTTTATGATATAAGGATTTCAATAAAATATAAATCATTTCTATTAGATAATAATTAGTGATTTTAGGTTATTTAATCTTAATTATATGTTATTGTGATAATTCTAAATTTTTAGATGTCACATTATTGTATTATAAAACCCTAGGATAACTAATATATCACATTTATTATTTCTCATTTTAATCCATATTACTTATGTGTGAGCTTAGTTCTCACTTTCTAGATATGTGAATAAATTTCAAATTGCTTGATTCACTTTTCAACCCTAAGGTAGAAACCTTATGATTGATTTAAACATGAATTGTAGTTGATCTATAGACCTATTAATTATATCCATTAAGAGTAGTTAGCCTTAATGCCTTTATAATTATAAATCATTGAATCAATTAGATCTAGCCTTTAGTGACTAGATTAGAACTTAGTTCATTCATCCTAATCCCTAAAACCTTCTCTTGAATCTTTTAAGAGCTAGTGATAAGAATTCTTAATTTACTTAGATTAATTTTGGAATCCCATTGAATTCCTTAAACATCAACTATTAGAATACTTAGAACTTGTAGTTCTTAAGTCCCATCATTTGCTTACTTTAAATCTTTCATTTTTATTATAACCTAGCTAGAATAGTACTTGATTTGATAGAATCTTCAAGCTACGACCTAGCTAGTGAACTTTAGTAGATAAAACTTTAACTTCTAATTCCTTAAGTTTATTAATTTCTTAATCTCAATCTTTCTTACTAGTCCCCTAAGCCTTGATTTAATTATCATAATTAAATCTTATAGCTTAGGATTAGAATAAAACTAACTTCTAATTGGATTGATTATACTTATAAATTATTTTGTCATGTCATAATAATTGAATTGAAACTACTATTTTTAAAACCTCAACTACTACTATATTTACAATTAACTTGAGATCAATATCTCAAAGTTTATTGGGAGCTCAATTAGCTCTAATCATTAAGTAGATCATTAAAATTAGATAACTTTAGATATCACTTAGTTGCAAATATTAAATTTTCCTTGAATGCTTGCTTAACTTTGAGCCTTATTCATTTGAATCATTCATATAAGACATTGTGCATGAATAAAACTTTCACATTAAGATTTAATAGGAGTTTATATTGCTGGATCAGCCAAGGGCAGGCTAAAAAGGAGTAATAAGGAGACCTCATATTCTCAGAGGGTGAATGTGAGTGTTGTTTGTTTTGACCCCACTTTTGTTCACTAGTTAAATAGACGTGTTTAACTCATCTTCTCATTCTGTATGTGCTCACAGAATGAGTACTGTTTAAAATAATTTTAATTAATTAACATATGAGATCTTCTTCAATCTTATAGATTGTTAAGACTTATTATAGCCTTTAGCTATGTTACTTTCCATAGTTCTAGATTATATGAATCTTAGACTAATAGTCTAAGATCTTCCCTCAATTTCTATACTATGCATTTTCTATGTTTCAGTACTGTACTTTACTTGTTTATAGTTTACTTAGATTATAGTGAATATTGTTAAAATTACATTTAAATGGTTCACCATCTCTTTTCCTTACTTAGCATAAGTTCACACTTTAATTTCTTTCTAGCCTATTTAGGATGCTTTTACGCTTATTTTATTTGTAGGCTAAGATGTATATTAAGTGAGTATTCTAACTCACTTTGCCTTTTTCTTACTTACTTTTTCCACCCTTGTATGCTTACTTTCTTACACCTATGCTTGTGCTTATATTGTAACTAGTAGTGATATCTAATTAAAATAATAATATGTTTAGCCCAATCTTAAAATATACTTATACTATTTAGTCTAACTAGATTTTTTATTTATTGGCTTTGCCCTATCACATTTAAATGCCAAAATGTGATAGATCATGTGCATTTGGAGGCCAGTGGAGCTGGACCAATTGCTAAAAGCTAGCTGCTTCTGCTTATAATATCATAAATATATATCTTATAAATATTTGCAAGTGAGCTTTTGATTTCTTAGTTTCATTTAAGTTTACTATTGGTTTGTATTTAATGCCATTTACTTTACTTTCACTATACTTGTGTTGGAGATTATTCTTACATTTAAATGCTTGAGATGTAATGAATGGATGGATGCAAATGAATGTATATAAATGAATATTAACTAAGTCATTAGTTGTATATCTACTTTGAATATTGATTGCAATTAGTTGTATACTAAATTGCTTATAAAATTGGAAAATAGTTACATGTCCAAGTTGAGAATCTCTTCTTATCTTCATGTATGTATTAAATACTGTAAATTGAGCATACTTTAGTGTAGAAAATTGTTAAACATATATTTTTTCACTTTAAACTTTTAGAATTGGAAATAAGCAATCCCATGTAATGGATTGACTTTACTTTAGAGTTGGAAATAAGAAATCTCATGTAACGGATTGATTTTATATTAGAATTATAAATGAGTAAATCTTATGTATCTATATTAGAACTGGAACTAAATAATTCTATGTAATGGATTGATTTCATATTAGTTTGAGGTTGTTTTTCTTTTAATTATATCTTCCATTGGAATGGAAAACTTGTATGTCTACATTGCAAGTATTTCTTTAGCCATTTACAATAGAAACTCTACCAAAATTTTTAAGAATTTTATAACTTAGAATAATTTGGAAAATTGTAGACTCATGTTTCATATATTAAATATTTAGAATTTTCATATCTAGATTTGTAAGTATTCGCATCAATTATTTTTAAATTTCATTCTCTCATATCCTTGCATGTATTGCATCTTCATATGTAATTTCACATAACATATTTCATAAAATTCTTTCCATATTAACTTAAGACCCTCTTCTAAATCCTTGGCCAAACAAAATATATAATGATTTGGATTAGCATTCTTCTAATCTAGTATTAGGTATTGTGGTGATGTATCAATGTTGATTTAAGTGATTCTCAATATTGTGGTCGTCACACACTATCCTCATCAGAATCACAACACAAGACACAAGCCGCTGACTAAGTGAGTCCCCTCTTGAGCAGCCAATACATATAGTAATTTGATAAAATTCCCATTTCAAGTCTTAAAAATCCTAAGTAAAATTAATGCCTTCTAACTTAGCCCCAATCACACCTTCTAACCTCTTTGAGTAAATTAGAACAACACATAAAGACAAACTATAATAGATATCATCAACTCCTAAAATTCCCTAAGTCTTTTATTAGAAGAGTTTTAGGATCTACACTTCATCTTAGGATCTTTTCCTTAAGATTAGGAATATATATTATGTTATATTTCATTCATTGAATAAATGGGTTATTCAATGGATGAAACTTTAGTTTTATTAGTTTTTAGATTTTCTTACTTAAATTCTGATTATTTTATCTTTCAACTTTATATTAAGATTAGGAGAATCATTCTATTAATTTTGATTATGCTTAATAAAATTGGCCTTGATCATTAGTTCACAATTAGACTTAAACCTTAGACCTTAAGATTCACCTTTGGATTATGTGATTAAACTAAATTCATGGTGTTTAATTTATAATCCTTAGTTTTAGTAAATCTTGATCAAATCGTAGCTTAGAATGTCTAAATTCATCAAATATGGTGTATTTATTTATTATTTAACTTGTAAGCGATATTAATTTAATTAAATAAGAACTTAATCAGTTCTAATTACTTTTAACTCATAATGTCATGTTTCTAAGTTATACTTGATAGTAGGAATTGGAGATCCTGAAATTGTATAACCTAGAATAGTTAGAATGGATTAAGTAGATAATGACAGATATCACATGTGTGTAGTAGAGTTCCTTGTTTACTATTAATTTACTTGTTGCTTTTGCATTCCTTGCCATTACCTTGAATATGTCATATAAGATAACATTGTATCATGAATTGAAAACATAGAATAATTATGATAATATTTACATTAGGTTCAATTTCTAGTCGATTATTGTGCACTTTTACCTCCACTAAACAGAAAGTAAGAAGAAATAAGGGATAACTTAGTATTACTCATTGATGAGTGCTGTGTTAAGTTGGAACCCAAATATTTTTGTAGATGTGGTTGACTCCTCAGCCACTTCTGGATGTGTCCATAGAAATAAAGTAAAATAGTTAAAACTTATTGCATGGGTGTTTTCTGCCTTCTCAGTTCTATTTTTATTTCTATCCTAGCCCAGAAAAGCTATGGAATTCTGCTCTAGCCTAAAAAGGCTATGAGAATTTACTGTGGCCAGATTGACCAACCCTTCTGATATATCAGTCCTTACATTCTTACTTTCTATTTTATAGTTTAATTTTACTGCAGATAGATTTTAGTTTACCTTACTTGCTTATTTGTATACTTATAGGATGTTAGATTTCTTTCTACTTACTTATATGTACCACAGTTAGATTACTTTATTTTAAATCTGCATAATTCATATGATCATAAGCATGTTTAGGATGAGTCATTTCTTTTAGTATTTTCTTTACTTTATTTATACTCATATGCCTAACCTTGTCACAGCTTTAGTGTTGAGGTATGTTCTTTTGTCTCATATGTTTCTTTGTTATAAATATTGTTATTTATAACCTTCCCTATCCCTTTGTATGCTTATCGCAGCTATACGCTTAATTTATTTTTATAGTATAAGTAAATGGTGATACCATAAAATTCATGAATATTAAAGCTTAAAATATACTTAGACAATATGTATAATTATATCTTTTTCTTTTCTGTGGCTGGAGTCCTATCATTGTAATACCGACAATAGTAGATTTTGAGTTATTTGAGGTAGTCAAGCCTTCTGAAGATCAGATTTAGGAAGAGGTATGTGCTTCCACTGGAGATCCTTAGCTTAGCTTCTCTTTTATCCTTATGAGGATGGAGCTTTATTTTTCTTTAAAATTTATTTAAATGTTTATAATAATACAAGTATCTATGTATATTCTGTTACTGTATTATCTTATTCTAAGCTGCATATTTTCTTCCTTACTAGTATTATGGTGAATTGGATGTAGTATTTTACCTTTTTTGCTTCTGCACTCTGTGATTGTATATACTTAGTGAATAATTTCACTGTATATATTCATGGCACATACTTCCCTTATTAGTGGATTGAGGGTTTTACCTTAATCTAATAATAAGTTAGGGATTGTAACAACTCAAGGTTATTATTCACCATTTAATAGTTCAATTAACTTCAAATCTCTTCTATTAGGCCTTAATTAGTTATTAAAAGCAGGTTCCAAAGTTTTGGTCTAATTTGGGATTCAAACGAACAAAACCCTGAGTTTTAGTAATTTTTAAAATCAAGAAAATGAGAAAATTATTTTGAACTCACATTAAAAGTCGGACTTCGCCATTGCATTCCTCTCACTAAAATTAGCTTGAGGTGAAATTTTGATGGGCTTTGGAAATAGTCAAAATTTCTCAATTATTTATTATATTTTTGAAAATCTGAAAAATAAAATAATTAAGTTGACTTCTAATAAAAATTTTGACTACATTTTTAAGTTAGTCACCCTCAAATTAGCTAAAAAGTAAATTTTTCATAATTTTCTTTAGAAACAAATAATCATATAATTCTAATTAAATAAAATTCTTAATTAAATAATATTATATATATATATAACTCTTTCTTATCCTAATAAAAAACCAGCTGCCCTAAATTCCTACGCACACGATTGACACTCCCCGCCTCTCATTCCTATCCCTCAAGCGATGCAAGATTTGAGGGAACGACGCCGTTCGATCGAGGCAAGGATCGACGACGCGTGGCTCACACCGCAGCAACATGCCAATAGGAAGCTTAGAGGCCATCGGATCGCTATCCCCGACCAGGCCTCTTGTGCCTTTAAGAAGGTGGATTTAGAGTTCATTAGGGGATTTCAAAATTATTCTTGCAAACTCTGAACCCTAGCAGCTTCCTCACGATGATCCAATAAGGTACTCCACCTAATTTTGCCTATCAATCGTAGTTTATATAAAATAGTCTTGGATAAATTTCTAAAGATTCATAAATATTTATTGAAATGAATATTTTATTTTAATGAAAAGTCTCAATAGTGCTATTTTCTTAACTGTATGAATTGATTAATAGCACTGAGTAATAGAACTTATAATGCTGCTTCTAATATTAACATTTCTAGATAAGGAATGCAAATGATATTTATAGTATGTTTGCTATTGTGATATTTGGCTGTCAAGGAAGGTTTGAGTTTGTTTGTAATTTATGAAATTAGACTATGGGAATATTTTATCATGTACTTTAAATTTTCTCTTACATTTTCCTTACTTAATTGGTTACCCACTTTGACTTTATTGCATGATTTTATGAGATTAATAACTTGTAAAGATATTTAATAGTTATAATATCTACCTCTTTCTCATTATTAGTTCATGTAATTATTTCCAAGTTATGCATGCTTAAATATTATCTAGATAATGTGATCTAAGAATTGGGGCATACGTTTAATAGATTTACTTAGCCTCATAAATGATTAGCATCATGAGTTTGAATTATCATGTTTCTTAAATAGTAATTCAAGGCACATATAGGTTGAAGTTTGTATATTATTACTTTAAAGATACATGCTTAAACTAAGAATATAATAAACCTCTTTCTAATTTATAATTTATTTAGAGTACTTTTTCTTAGCCTCACTTCGTTGATACTTTAATAATATGCCTAACTTAATCCATTACTATAATGTTTCTAATTAAATCACTATATACTTTTCTAGGCCTTACTTGTTTTTATTATTTTGTTTAGTTAATTCAAATATAGATTCTTGCATGTACAAAAGATTGCTTATACATGAATCACATAAACTTGTTATGTTTCATTTAACAATGTGTCTCTACTTTTTCCAGAATTGCTTAGTTCTATTTTGCATATCTAATGTTACCAAAGACCTTATGATCATACTAAAAATAATTTAACTAGTTTTAGATTTTGCTAAAATCTTTTCATAATTGCCCTTTTTAATTTAATGCTTTTAGAAACATATATATGATTAATCAATTACTGAATAATAGCTTTACCTTCATATGTATAAAATCATTCATAAGTAAATGTATTATTATAGCATTTGGACTGATATGAAAGGATCAATACATTTTACAATATGAATGCTTATATGGTTTTTGAACAGCTGAATAATTTTTATGCCTTTGTCCTTTTGATTATCTTATATTATGATGCAAGTTCTACCTATTGATGTTGTTGGCTATTTCCTACTTAATGAATTTTTTTTTAGTATATTCATGTATTCCTGAGATAGTGGCTAGGTTGTTTACAAAATATTAAGAATATTTCATATGATGATTCAAGGAACACTTCTTTTGAGATAAAGTTGTTTACAAAGTATGATTATACAATGTCTAAGAGCAATTAATTAATTCAGTTATATTGATGTGTATTGATTAGAATTGTTAAAAGGAAAATTATTGAATCAAAGAGCAGCTCTACCTCTCTCTCACATAGACAGCTTTCTTTTCTTCTAAAGCATGATTAATTACTTCTCTATTCGCAATCAAAAATACAAACTTTGTTGTTCAACATCTTCTTTTATGAGATTAATGAAGTGGAAATTTTTTTTATTATGCTGTATGTGCAATTTTAAATTCTAAAAATGTATTTGAATGTATTTACCTAAGCTCTAATTTTAGTTTAATAATTTCTTAGTTGTACAGAGTTAATTTATTATGCATCAAAATTTGTACTATTAATTGTGCTTTAAAGTATAGTATGTCAATTATACTACCTTAATACTTTTTCAATTCATTCAAATTGCTAAATTAATGAAGAAATAGTAAGTACAACCTCTTATGTGATAATTTATTTGCTATTATTAATGTTCTATAAGGCCAACCAGCCATTATAGTTTCCTGCTCCTGTTTAACTTAAAATAAATATTAATATGCATAAATTATATTTGATAAAATGGAAAGGATACCATCATTACAAGTTCTCCAAAGTTTCTCTTTATTATGTTCTTAACCGGCTTTATTTTCATTTACTTACTATTTATTTTTGTTAACTTCTATTCATATATGATTTTAGTTGTGGAGTATTTGGATGTGAGGTAATTGATAAAAGTGCTACTTCTGTAGTCAAACTTTTAATAAGAAGTATCAATACACAAAGTTATAGAAATATTTTCAAATGATTTACTTAAGCCTAATTCATTATTAAATTTCATTTCAAGCTCTTTAATAAAACAAATGATTACAATAGCGTAATCTAATGATAAGCTATTTGTGTTCACAAATTGTCAATTTCTATTATAATGTTTATCCATAGCATGTATTCTTATTTCACATTCTTTAATTGAATATACTGTTGAATTTTATTTCTATAAATGAGAATTCCTTTAATTTTACATCATCTTTCATATTGGCCCATGTTGCTCTCAGTTCTCTTAACAGATGACTACATCTGACTTTTTTTCTTGTATAACACATCATCATTATCCATTAATATTCTTTAATTTCAATACTTAGTGTATGGTTGATGCTTGAGAACCTAAGAACTTTGAATATTTCTTTATTATTTATTTTAATGCCATGTCACAATTTGGACGGCTTATGTGTGGGCAACCATTGTGAATGTGCAATCATCAGGATAGATAATTAAAAATAGAAAATAATGGATATCATATGGTTTACAATATTTTGATAAATTTCTTATGCTGCTATGCATTGAACCTAAACCTTGATATATACATTAAGATTTTGTGCATTTAATAAACATTTTAATAAAACATTTTAAAGGGGTTTATATGGAGGATTATTAGTACAGCTGTCATTTGCCTGGGCAAGGCTATTGGAGTATCTGGAGACCACATAATTCCTTTAAGGGGGAATGTGTGTGTTTATTTTTTACCCCACTTATAGATAAGTTGAGTAGACGTACTTAACTCCTCGTTTGTTCTGCGCCCACAGAATAAAAATACAAGATAATTAAATAACATTTACAGTTTACAATCTTTTATGATTGTATTTTCTTACATTCAGTCCTTGAGACAAATTATTTACTTGCTTACTTATTGCAGCACTTTACTTTACAGCTTTATATACTTACAGTGTAGCTTCACTTACTATTTTCATATTTTTCTACACAGTCTTCTACTATTACCTTGCATTTGCTTATTTGGACATAATCATGCTCCCCTTTTTAAGTGCTTTTATGCCTTATTAATATATTTAATGCATGATTGAACATCTTAAATTACTGAGCAAGTTTATTTATATTCTTTACAGCCTTTATCATTACTTTTTCTTTCTGTTCAGTCTTTTGCATTTTGCTCCATTTAAATAAATTGTAAATGGCTAATGTGATATCCACATAATAATATGTTTAGCCTACTTTTAAAATGTACTTAAGCTTTTAAAGTCTAGCCACCTTTTTCTTTTTTTTTGCTGTACCCTACCATATTTAAAAACTAAAATATGGTAGATCAGGAGCATGGATCAGGACCTGCAGTTAAAGAAGAACCTAAGCAATAATTGGAAAAAGTTAATTCACTTTTATTTTTTATATTAGAATTAGTTTTATTTGTAAGTATTTGTAAATTAAATATTTCATGATGTGTGTAAGCTATTCTTTCATGTTGTTTGTAAATTCATATTATAAATAATGAATGTTTGAGTTAGAATAATTGAATTTCCTTCCACCCATAGATCATATAATAAAAGAAAGTATCTAATATTGAGTTAGAACCACTTAACTCAATATTAAATACTACTATAACATCCGTTGTTAGATTCTTATATTTAATCTAATAGCGGGGTGGTACAAGGATTTGCCAGAGTGGCACACCTCCCCTTAACCTAATCTCGTTGTGGATCAGTGGCAGGGTACCACACCAATCCACACTTATGTTATTCAATAAGATCTAACTATATTCAATCATTTAAAGATGTTTTAAAAATCAATATAAAAGTTTGTCTTAAAGAAAACTTCCATATTTAAATGGAATTTAATTATATTTATTCTGATTTGATAAGATAATGATTCTAAGGATGAATGAAATGTGAATTTTCATATCCACATTTCAGCACTTAGGTTTATAATGGTAAACTTAGTATTTTAGGTCTTAAAGCAAAATTAATGGTATAAATAACTTTAAGTTGATTTTAAATATTAAATTTATTGATGTTAAAGATAAAGAATAGATTGGGATGATTAAATTTTTACTTAGGCTAACATTCAGCCAAAATGATCACAATGCCCCTCAATAAGGGTCTAAAATGAGACTTAAAGATTTTAAATTTCAAATTAATTTCTTTTAATGCCAAATCGTCTATTGTTTTCTAATATGAAGCTTAACACTAATAATACCCAATTTAGCTAAGATTTAAGGCAAATGAGTTTAAATTAGAATTTAAGCTCATTAATTATTGATTAGCAAAAATTAATTAGTGAAACCTAAATTTTATGTTATACTTATATTTTATTCAGTCTAAGAAATTTATAAATACTAAGTTTGCAAAATTTTAAGATCAAATAGTTTAGTTTTGAGCTAATTAAGAAGAAGCCCTAAAATGGGTAATTATAGGACGGGTTAAGACTCATTTTCACTAATTGATATCCAAATTAAGTAAAATTAGTGGCTATGAGTTTCTTATAGTATACTAAGTACAATGACAGTAAGTATGCTAAATTTGGACTTCAATTAATTAATAAATACTTTAATTAAGATTTGAGGTGATTAGTGAGTGATTTGTGATATTAATTATAGAAAATTTATCTTGACTTCACAATCTTGTTCTCCTTTGTTTAGTAAGTGATCAGAGACCTAAAATTAAAAATTTGGCTAATAATTGAGCTTACTATTCACTAATCTATTTCTTAAGTGATTAAGCATAATTAAAAAAACTAATGATATAAACTGAAATATTTTTGTAAAGTAGTGTTCTTTGCATTTTTCTGATCAATATGTATATTGAATCATTATATTTAGATGCGATTAAACTAAGTTATTATATTAATATTATTTCTGGTTTAGGGGTTAATTAGTCAAATTAATCACCAAATAGAAAAACTAATGGCATAATATTAATCATTATATTTTTCTAAGTATTTTGAGATGCAACTTCAATAAATTTGAATTTGTTGTTACAAAGATATGAAGCATTGAAGAAATTCAAATTTAATTTATTTAATTTAATATTTTCCTAATATTACTGTTCATATGAACAGTAATTAATGTTGATATGAACAATAAATCAGTGAAATATGAAAAGAATAACTAGGGCATAAAAATTTTCCCTACACAGAGCTCTTCACGAGACGTGCCATATACCGATGGAAAGGTCTCTTCAAGACCTTTCGATTTGTACCAAATACGCCTCCTAATTTTGCCTATATGTCAAGAAATTATGATGATCTAATTTGAGCTTATATAAAAAAAGGGTACCCTTAGAGTTCGATTGAGCTTCGGGAGGGAGATGAATAAGGTTGCTTCTGCTCTACGATAGATCCAATTGATGTAAATGAGGCTTAAGAGATCAAATGAGAATTTATTAGGCTCAAAACGAGCCCCTACAGTAATGGGTTGAGCCCCACACATCCATGCGCCTATGTGCACGGCATTAGAATTTTTATTATTATTTATTAATAATTAAATACAGTTTAATTATCCAAAATTTACTAATCAAATGAGCTCCAAAAAATTTCAAAAATTCATCCTTAGCTAACTTGGGATGAGGAACTCAAAATTGAAGTACAATTTTAATTTCAAGATCAATTTAATTTTCTTATTTTTCTGATTATTTAAATATATTAAAAAATTCAGGAAAATTTGACAAAATCCAAAAATTCGTAAATTTTTCCTCAAGCTAATTTGAGGGTGAGGAATTCAATGGCGAACTTCGATTTTACTTTGGAGGTCAATTTAAATATCTTAAATTTCTAATTAAATAAATAAATTAAAATAACCAAGAAAAATCTGATAATGAAAAAATTCTAAAACATTTGCTAAAACTTTTCTAAGAGTACGCTTAACAATTGTATATATTTTTTATCAATTTATTTGGTGATTTTCTTAAATTAGACTAAGAATAACTTAAAATTAACTTTCATTCAAATTTTGATATTTTACAGGCAATTTAAGAATATCCATCCTGGGACTCGATATATATATATATATATATATATATATATATATATATATATATATATATATATATTGATATAGGATAGAAAAAGCAGTGGATTCATGATTTGTCGCGGTTTGTATAACTGCGGCATGAGAAAAATCGGAGAACAAATTTATTTTTTCTTTTGGACTTCCACCCAATTTTTGAGGTGTCACTCCGCTTCGTCTTCTCCACCTAATGCGGACGAGCCCTAACTTTGCTCTCACTCGAGCTGTGATTTCTAGCTCACCGTCAGCAGAGTAGCTCCATGATCTTGAAGGTCTCGTTTCCATTACGCTCTTCCTCTCTTTTTCTGCTTGCGAGATAATCTTTGAAGAGCGGTTCGAAGGTAATCTTGACTCGCTCCTCCCGAATACTGATTTGATGTACTCTATTAGTTTTCTCCTGCTGCCTCTTAATCTAATCGGTAATGGTGATATCTTAGCACGACATTCATGTTTACAATTTGCTGCAATACTGTCTTACTCATATAAGAGCATCCTCCTCTTATATTCGCAGTCGACGATCCCTCCCTTCTCTGCCTCCTTCCATTGTCTGACAAACCTCTACCCTTCATCATCGCTCTCGAGGTATAATATTTCTCAAATTTTTTTTTTTTTAGGGATTACTTATCTTTACTTGCAAGGTTTACCATTCGATTTCTTAAAAGTGAAAAAACAAAGGCAATGATTACTTATGAGGAATAGGAGCATGTTGTAATTCATGGCAGGTAACAGAGGATCTCGGTCTCCATAGTCCTCAGCTTTTTTTTCTTGATGTCTCTGTTATTATGGCCAGAAGAACAAATGGTTTCAGATAGGATGGAATTTTCATGCCCAAATTACTCAAAAAAAAAAAAATACTCTCAATTGATTTTCAATAATTACAATTCCTTCACTTTTTATGTGACTCAAGGAATAAATATTTTTAGCAATAAATTTGAATCTTCTAAAATATTTATTGCCTCAACAAAGCCTAGATTTACTACTCATGTATAAACTTTGATTTCATGTCTTATTTGTTCGCATAATGCTGTATACTGAATTTTTCAACAAGTTATTATGTTTGTTAGTATTTTTTTGAAGCATCATAATTAGATTTTAAATTTATTCAAAATTTATTATTCATGTGTATCTAAGATCATTGGCTATAGCTTTGTATTATAATGCAATTCATTTAATTTTTTATTTTCTATTGTCATTTGCATGAATTATAATTGTCATTTGCAATTTTCCTTATAATCCCCTAATATATGCTGCCCTTTTATTTTAAAGTGTTTATACGTTGAAATTTACTAGAAAAAACAGAGCTGTTGTTCAATTATTTGTTAAAATTTATACTTAATACAAATATTTAGTGTTTTATTGTATGCAAAATGGGATGGGCCATGTATTTAGTTAAAAAATGTAATCACCGTCATCTGTTATAAACTTTTCAACCCACACACGAAACCATTCAGATCTTGGCTTCCAAGAGATGTATTCTTTGTTGCCAAACCAAGGAAAGTAGAAGCCCAAAGATGTTGTTTTCCCTCAGAAATAACAAAGTGGCTTGACCAGGTGAGCTCTAATTATGTATCTCCTTAGCAAGTTAAGGTAATCATTATGCATATAGGAGAGAGATCGGAAAGGAGAAAAATCGGAAACCGCGGCAGGAGAAAAACCTCATTCATGATTTGCCGTGGTTTCTATAACCGCGGCAGGAGAAAAATCGGAAAGGAGAAAAATCGGAGAACAAATTTCTTTATCTTTTCGACTTCCACCCAATAATCTTTTTGCTTTATAGCCTACTAGAGAAAAAGAATGAGGCGTTGAGAAGTTTGGTAAGAGCAGCGCAGTCGATCTCTCCCTTCATCGATCTCTCAGAGTATTCTTCGCCACGAAGAAAGAGGAAGGTTCATAATTTGGCAGTCGCACCTTTTCTTTTGTCCAATTTTTCTCCTATTCGCGGCGACGACTTGTGCCTCCACTGCCTCCTCCTCGAAGGGGAATCCTTAAGCTTTCTCCGGGTGATTTTTGTTCTGCAAGGTGATTTTTAGTTTTATACATCATTTTTTTTATAATTTTATGCATAAATTCTGAACTGTATTGTGTTCAATTTTTTTGCGATGCGTTGGATTTAAGAGGATTCAAGCATAATTTTGTGATAAGTTTACTCTTTCAAATAACAATTAAGATGCTCACCTTAAAATTTCTAATGCGAGTTGCATGAAATTTGAGTTCATTTTTGATGTCCCATAATGTTGAGGTGTACAATGAGCAATTATTTGACAGATCATCTCTTGATACTTCGTAAATCCTTGAAATTTAATGGACCAAAATTCAATGCCATTGTTTGATATGATAGCTTTGATTTTTGATTAAGTGTTTTGATATTCATTAGTACATGAATTTTAATTTATTTATTAAAGTGAATAAAGTTTTTTATTCAAAAGCTTGAATTGTAATGCCTAATGTTTGATACTCTTTTAGTTTCTTAAGATGTGTACAATAACAACCTCTTCTTCGGAGTCCCTTCGTCTCCTCTTTGTCTCCATTCGTCTCCCATTTGCTGCTATGTTAAAAGCCAAAATCTCCCAAAGCCAAAATCCCATATTCTTGATTTGTCTATGCTTAATATGCATAAGTTATCTATAGTATTATAATTGAGACTTAATATCTCATGATTTCATTGTTTTGACATCTTCCTATGTTGTTTAATCATGTATTTCTTTAGCTACAACTCATCATTTGATATTGTGCTGCTATTCTTCATTAATTGTCGATTTATTTATGGGAGCTGTTATGATGCTATCGATTGAATTGTATATGTTTGGTCATTTTTTAATCTTTTTTTATTAATAAAGAGTCATTCTTGAGATACAATAAAGGTCATTAATAATTCTGGTTGATGTTGGGATACTTTGGATTTTATTTTTTGGGTTATTGAAATGTTATTCTTAAGTTACTATAAATGGATTGGTCATTCTTTTGTTTTTTTACTGAAATATAATGCTTATATATTAACAAAGACTAATGAAACTACTATATTGATATAACTGATGTGATGGTGTTAATTCAACTTGATATTGTTGTTGTGATCGCTTTAAAATTTGATACAATAAAAATGAACAAACAATCAAATCCTTTGATTGGTAGAAGATGTGATGTCTTCCTATATTTGACCAAACAAACAAAAAATTGCAATGAAAGAAAAATTACAACTTAATAGTTTCTTAGCAACTATATACCAATATGAAATAAGAAATTTGTATTTCTTAATAAAAAATATTAGATTTTTTTTAAATTTATATAAAAAAATTTATAGTTATTCCTTTGGAATAATCTTACACCTAAATTCCTAAAAATAACATTACCTACAAATTTTATTTGAATGTTGCTATTGAATGTAAAAACCACACTTCTTTTACTAACTCAAGCATATTACAGACAGTCTCTCACTTTAATGCAATCCATTTGAACATGTATATGGCGCAAAATAGACTTCATTCATACCTCTACAACTTTCCAAATGCACAATATAATACCAATTTTGTTATTAGCGTTTGGTATAGTCATTTGATGCAAGCAACAATCAAACAACAACTAATTAGCAACTGATATGAAGTAGGGCATATGAGCATATTTTGTAATATAAGTTGATTGATTTTTTGTATGATTGCGTTCATTGTCTATAACATGTTTTGAAATAGAAGTAGCTTCAAGCCCAATGTTGTGTTCAAATGGCTTTTTTGTTATCTATTGTATAAATTGGTTCAATGTTTGGCATCATTATGTTCTCTTCTTTTGATCTAGCTTTTATTTGGAAGTTTTTTCTAATATGTCATTGATGCTTTGAAAAGTTAGCTATATCTTCAATTTCAATTAAAATTAGTTTTAGTTTTAGAAGTATTTTTATTTAACTTTATCTTGCGACTCCCATTTTCTCATCTGGATTAGCTTTTATTTTCTTATAGAACTCCGTGATAACATTTTCGCTACTCATCTTTCTCTCCAAATTTGTAGATTATTAAATCCTATTAGGTGAATCAATTTGTGAGATTTACATTCACACAATTTAAGCTAACAATGCTGATTTTAATGAAAGATAAATCTCTTTAACCTTAAATCATGCTTAAATATCACAATATTACCATCAAACTCAAAGATTCAAAGCCTAAACAAAGCAGAGTATTATTATAATAGCGCAATAGCAAAACATCTGCTTCCTCATCCACCACATAGGATGATGGGTAAAGTTGAGTTCCATGTATACAAGTGAAAGAAACATCTCTTATTATAATTAATGCTTTTTGCTCTTTTTCATATATACAAATATATCTGTTGTGCTGAAATTGAAATGATTCAACATTTTTTAATAAAAAATCAGCAATTTAGACTTCGTTAGAGGTACTATTCAAGCCTCTTTTTCCATATATCCTTTTTGCGAATAATTGCTTCTCCTTCGACGCCCCTTCCTCTCTCACTCTACTTATCGACATTCCTTCACATATGCCGATACTGCCGCACTCTTCCATCTGATCTCCATTTTTGAGCTAACATTTGATGGCTTTATGTAGTCATTTGTGGGGTGTAATATGATGGATGTAGTTGGCGATTTGTGTGCTTTAGTATGTGATTACAGTTTATTCTATGCGGCACCATCTAACAACTCTGATAGGAGATTTGTGGTTGTGATCTAATTGCTGGCTGATAATTTGTGTGTTTTAATATGAACTAAAAAATCTTAGATCCATGGGAAAGAGCTTTTTCTGTTTTTCTCAAGACCTCATTTAAAATATAAAATAACTAACTAAATACAAAAGTACAGAAATGTACACATTGTTTGCAATATTTTCGAGCATTAATTGGAATGATGCTTGCGATATGTTTAGATATGATTCCAATCACAATAAATTGTTATTATTCAAAAGCTTATATACAACTTATTTGATTGCTTTGCATAGGATCAAGAGGAAGGATGAATTGGTTTATTGAAAAAGAACCACAGAATATGGACCAAAATTATAATATAGTTAGAACCACAAGAAGTAAATTATATACTGAGTTCTTTAGATTTGTGCTCTTTTCAAATTTGTAAACTTAAACATTAAATTTTTGGATGGGTAATATTCCACATTATGTAGAATTGTTTGCAAAGTTTTTTTTTTCTATCTTCTTAAGTTTATGTCTCTCATCTCTAATGCGTTCTCTTCTCTTAGTTTTTCAATAAATATTTTATTGAATGTTAAGCAAGTATATAATTTTTATTAAATTGAAATTATTTTGTGTTGTTTCTAATAACATTCATTCGATTTTAATGTATCTTAGAAATTTTTATTAAGGTTTTATATGAAATCAACTTATATGGGGAGATTGCTACCATTTTGATTTTAATGAGCGGTTCAGTGTCAGTTTCAATTGAATTGCATATATGGCGATATCAAGCTTGATGTGCTTTACTATGAAGTGGAACGTAGTGATCTTTGTCAAATAAATAACACTTTTTGAGGTGTCACTCCGCTTCGTCTTATCTGGCTAATGTTTTAATGCAAAATATTACTCTCACATAAACTAAAATATATCATTTTTTACTTTTTTATTATTTCTTTATAATTAGATTTTAAATTTATTCAAACTTTATTATTCATGTATATTTAAGATCATTGGCCACGTCTTTGTATTATAATGCAATTCATTTAACTTTTTTATTTTTTATTGTCATTTGCATGAATTATAATTGTCATTTGCAATTTTTCTTATAATCCCCCTAATATATATTGCCATTTTATTTTAAAGTGTTTATACGTTGAAATTTGTTAGAAGAAACAGAGCTGTTGTTCAGTTATTTGTTAAAGTTTATACTTAATACAGATCATCTCTTGATACTTCCTAAAGCTTTAAAATTTAATGGACCAAAATTCAATGTCGTTGTTTGATATGGTAGCTTTGATTTTTGATTAAGTGTTTTGATATTCATTAGTGCATGACATTTAGTTTATTTATTAAAGTGAATGAAATTTTTTATTAAAAAGCTAGAATTATAATGCCTAAGGTTTGATATTACTTTAGTTTTTGCCAAATTTAACCCTTAACAGTAAGAATCATCTTACTAATTTAAATCTTTTATATATAATCCTAACCATCCTTGGAAAGATATTAGATATCTTAAATTCATGATATCTTAAATTCATCTTGAAGAACATTATTAATTTAAAGATTTATTTATAATGCTTAAACTCCTTAAATTCTTAATACAATGAAAGTGTAAACACCTTAAATCTTCCTTGAAAATAACTACGGAGAGAGAATTCGACCACCACAGTAAACTCTAGCTGCATATGTTCAACTGAGTGACGCATATGGGAGGCATTGGATCGGGGGCAGATGCCCCTTCTCTCATAAGACATGTTTTATTTATCAAATTAAAAATTAAAAATTTATTTTACAAAGCCACAAATATTATTTGTTCTCTGTATGAAAGATTTTTTCATATTTGTATTTATATGATTAAAGTGCATTATTTTTCTATATTATTTTAACTTTGATTTTTATCATACTTATTTGCTACAGCATTTTAATATATTTATTTTGTATATTAAACAAGTTCATATTCAATGGCATAATGAGTGCAGAATCACATACATATTTTAATGCTTATCATTTATTTCATTTGATAGTACGCGTTAATAGAAAATTGCTACTTCATAGAAGGAAAATGGACAACAGTCGATTACATATATTAGAAAGAATATACAAAAGTGTTCATGACTGAATAGATATCTTATTATACAGTTAAAGAGAAAAAAACTAATAATGATAGATAGATCATTAATTTATGATCTAAAGAAATTAATGTTAGTCTCCATGAAACATGTCATTCAACATGATGCTGATGAAGTTTGTTATTCAACTCCTAATACAATTTGTGCTTATTGCTCTAATATTAATTGTGTAGCATGTAAGGGTAAAACAGTTGTTGAAGATGTAATCCCAACTACATGTGTTGCACGAGTTTTAGAAGTTGGAGAATGTAGTCGTCAACAAGGCATATCTTATTTTCCATTTGGAAATATTAGATCAAATGCGACCCTTAGTACTATTGAAGTTGAAGAATGTAGTCGAAATAAATATCTGCCTAATTTTGCATTCCATAATGATGAATCAAATGTCACTATTGGTAAAATAGTTATGGAACATGTAATCCCAAATACATGTGTTGCACGGGTTTTAGAAGTTGGAGAATATAGTCGTCAATATGACATATCTAATTTTGCATTTGGAAATATCACATCAAATGCGACACTTGGTACTATTGAAGTTGGAGAATGTAGTTGAAATAAATACTTGCCTAATTTTGCATTCCATGATGATAGATCAAAAAGTGCAACTATTTTTAGCAAAATTTTCAAAATTAAAAGGCCCAGAGTTCAGTGTCGGTTTTGTGGTGCTGAGATGTGGTGCGAAGAAAAAAGCGGTGGATCTATATTTAATCCCACATTCAAATTATGTTGTCGTGAAGGATTGATTGCATTACCATCATCACCACCATGCCCAATGGTTCTGGAAAGATTATTGCTTGGTCACTTTGATACGCCGTCTTCCAAGTTCAGAGATAACATAAGAATTTATAATTCAATGTTTACTTTCACATCTATGGGTGGTAAGATTGATCATACTGTCACTGATGGGTGTGGTCCATTCTGTTTTCGTATAAATGGTTCAAACTATCATAGGATAGGCTCACTACTTCCGAATTATGGAGAAAAACCTAGATTTGCTCAGATGTACATATATGATACAAATCATGAGAATGAGAACAGATTGCTTTCAAGGTAATATGACACATTTAAATATAGATATAATAGAAATGATTAAGAGCATGCTTGATGAGATTAACCCATACGTTAGTATTTTTAGGTCAACACATGATTTCTTAAGAAATAATGAAAATATTGACCTAAAAATAAAAATTATTCATTCAAGAAAAGGAAGACAATATATTAGACCAACATCTAATGAGGTTGCAGCATTGTTGATTGGAGATGATTCGCATGAAAGTAGGTGTCGTGATATAATTTTATATCCTAAATGTGATCCTTTGCAGCGTATTTCTGAAATAGAACCATGTTATATGCCTCTTCAATATCCATTATTATTTCCTTACAGTGAAGATGGATGGACAACAAACATCAAATATAATTTGTTGATCGAAAATAGATATCAAGCAAAGGGTGTGACGATGAGAGAATTTTATTGTTTTCGTATTCAATTTCGACCAGGATATAGAAACACTTTACTATCTGTAGGTCGTCTGTTCCAACAATATATCGTAGACTTATTTGCAGTAATACAAGAAAATAGATTGCGATTCATAAGAAAAAATCAGCCAAAATTTCGTACTGAGTTATACCAAGGTCTAAAAGATGCAATTGATTATGATGAAAATGATGCAGCGAATATTGGAAGGACATATGTTCTCCCTTCTTCATTTTATGGTGGCCCACACCATATGTTTCAAAATTATCAGGATGCAATAGCTATTTTTCGGTATATGGGCCCTCCGGATCTTTTCATTACTTTTACTTGCAATCCCAATTAGAGTGAAATTCAAGTTGCTTTGCTTCAAATTCCTGGGCAAAAGGTTGAGGATCGACCTGATATTGTAGCTAGAATATTTAATATTAAAAAGAAGCAGTTCTTGAAAGATGTACAATAAATATTTGGAAAAGTTATTGCTGGTACTAACTTTTTTAATTCTCAAATATGTAATAATTTGCATATAAATTTTAATAAGTATTTAATATGATTTTTTTTTTTGCAGATTCGCATGTTGTAGAATTTCAAAAACATGGTCTCCCGCATATACATCTTTTGATAACTGTTGCGATAACTGTTGCAAAAGATTATAAATGTAAGACAATAGAAGACAATTTATCGTATGACCAATTTCAAAATTATCATCAACAATTGAATTCAGAACAATGCTATATTTATGACGCTATCATTGAATCACGCATCTCAAACAAAGGTGGGTTATTCTTTGTATATAGCAGTGGTAGGACAGGAAAGACATTTCCTTGGAAAACAATTATAGCTAAGATGCGATCTGAGAGAAAGATTGTTATAACAGTTGCATCATCTGGGATTACAGCATTGCTATTACCTGGTGGCCGTATAGCACATTTAATATTTAAAATTCATTTATCTCTCACAGATTTATCAACATGTGCTATTTCACAATAATCTGAGATTTCAGAGCTATTATAGATTGTTGATTTAATAATATGGGATGAAGCATCTATGATGTATTGTTTTTCTTTTGAAGCATTCGATTGTACTTTGAGAGATCTAATGAAATTTAAAATATATAATTCTGAAAATAGAGTATTTGGTGGAAAGACTTTGGCCCTCGGTGGAGATTTTAGGCAAATTCTCCCAGTTATGAGAAAAGGAACTCGAGAACATATTGTTGCTGCAGGATTACAAAGATCTTATATTTGGAAATTTTGTAAATTATATGAGCTCCGAATAAACATGTGTTTGCATAAAAATGTTGATATCGAATCTTTGGAATTATTACTGACACGTCAATTTGCTGATTGGCTACTAAATATTGGTGAAGGAAAAATTGGTGGAGATCTTTTTAAAGATCCTTCATTAAGTAATTGGATGATTATACCTGATGATCTTTTAATTCTTAATATAAATGACACTCTCAAATCTTTGATACAGTTTGTTTATCCAGATCTCAATAATTTTTGTTATACTCACGCCTATTTGCAATCACGTTGTATCCTCGCTTCTACAAATGATGATATTGACCTAATCAATCATATGATCTGTAACAACCCAATATTGTTACTCTTATCAATTAAGACTAATCTCCATCCTAATCTTAATCCTAAGTGTTAATCAAGTCATTATGAGTCATCCACTGAGACTTAATCCAAATCAGAAGTCAAATGGATCAAGTCCTGATTTTTTTGGAAAATCCAAAGACCCTGAAAATTGACCTATCTAAATCGACCTCAGAACAAAAATCGGACTTCGCCATTACGCTCATTGCCCCAAAATTAGCTAGGGGTGACATTTTCAAGTCAATCGGAAGACGTCGAAATTTTGACGAATATTTTAATAATATATAAATACCCCGAAAAATAGGAAAATTAAATACTCGTAGGAATTAAAATCCAACTTCACCGTTGTGATCCTCACCCTCAAATTAGCTAATGGTGAAATTTTGAGATTTTTCGGAGAACGTTTAATTTTCTTGAATATTTTAAAATATTTAAATTAATTAGGAAATAAGAAAAATAATTTATCATCGAAATCAAAATTCGATTTCGCCATTTCGTTCTTCACTCCCAAATTAGCTTAAGGTGAATTTTTGGGAATTTTCGAAGAACATTTTTAAAATATGATTTTTGAGATTTATTAAATTAAATTCATAAACTCTAATCTTTATCTTCTTCCCTCTTCATTGGCTGGGTGGGACCCACAGCCACAAAAATCTGGCTGAGCCACCTTTCCCTTCAGCCTCCTGCTGTGCTCAGCCTAGTTGTCCCCTATCTCCTGCCAGCCCCTCCCCTATCCCATCTATTGGCTATCCTCTCCCCCATTAAGAGAGCCTTTGGCTCTCAAACTCTCCATCCTCTCATTTTGGCCAGCTGGGGAGACCATTATTGTTGTACCTGTTCTTGGAGAACGCCTTAGCCCATTCATCTTCTTGCTAGTAGCTGAAGGAGAAGAAAAAAGGACCTCTCAAGCTCTCAAACCTCTCATAAGAAATCTACCATTATCAGCACTAAGGTACTTCCTTTCCCCCTTTGAATGTATTCAATGGCTACTCCATTTCACTCTTATGCTTAGTTTGCATCCTTAGAAATCTGTATTTAAGCTATGGAGTTCATTAGAGCTCATTAAGGTTGCGATTTTAGGAAGATAAAGCTATCATATTTTTCCTCCATTCTGCATACCCAGTCATTTAACCCCACTATTTGTATTGATAACTTAATCTTTTGGTGCTTATTTAGACACCAATAGAAAGGTCTCAGAAAAATCTTTCCAACGGTATATGGCACCGCATGTGAAGTGCTCTATTTTGAGAGTAATCGAGCCCGAAAGTTGACCCATTGTTGTTTACGCTCAGGTAAAATCACCGTCTGACGCTACAGCGCGCTGCAGCGCTCGGAGTTGCGATTTTGGGTCCGCTACAGCGCGTTGCAGCGCAAAATCCGCTACAACGTTCTCCAGCGCGCTGCAGCACCTCAAGTTTTGAATCCGGGGCACCTATAGCACTTCATAGCGCTGAAAACTTCATTTTTGCCCGCTACAGCGCACTAAAGCTCGCTGCAGCGCGCTCCAGTGCACTTCAGCGCTCCCGTTTCGAATAGGGACCGCTATAGCACGCCCTGGCACTAAAAAATGAAGTTGGCCGCTACAGTGTGCCGCAGCAATCAGAAAATTAAATCAACCATAACTTGGTCATCCGGTCTCCAAATTTAAAAATTTAAAGTACTAGATAGCTTAAAATTTCAGTGCCTACAATAATCTAAAAAAGATTTAGGTTTTGAACTCTAGAAAAATCAGAAATGACCAAAATACCTCTAGCCATAATTTGGTCATAACTTGGTTAATTAAAGTCCAATTTTGGGCCTACCACCAGTCAAAATATTCAGTGTGATATAGGAAAGCTATTGCCACTGAATTTGCTGAATTTGGATACCAAATGAAAGAGTTATGCCTTTTTGACCCTTCTTAAATTAGAAAAATTACGAAATCTACCCTTAGGGGTTCAAATGGCTATAAATAATTTATTAGATCTTAGAATTTAGTGTTCTTAGACTCTATGGAGTTCTTGAACATCAACCAACAGTAAACTATATAAAAATTTAGATTTCATTAAGTGCAACTTACCAAAATACTCCTTATGTCAAAAACCTTAGTTTGGACTTATAGAACTCATTTCTTATCCAAATTTGGTATACTTACTATCTATCTCTATGTAAGATAGTAAGAAATCATTTGATAAGTAAGAAATCCCAATTTGGAGCCTTAAATCAAAAGTTGACTTTTAGACCCTTAAGTAGGGGCAAAATAGTCATTTCACCCAAAATTTAGGTTAAGTACCTTTAACTCTTATATTATTTTCTAAGTCAATAAAATAAGTATTATACCTACATTAGAACTATTTAAGTGAGTAAAATCAATATTTAGGTCAATTCGTCAAAATCCCAAAAATTTCCTCCAAGTCCTTTTTCCTTAGGATATTACATATCACATAAGGACTACTCTTGAGACTAGGATTAGATCTTAGGTTAGATTTCATTCATTGGGCAAATGGGTTATTCAAAGAATAAAACCTTGGTTTTATTAGTTTCTAGAATTTTACAACTTATTCTGATTATTTTGTCTTTTAACTTAGTTTTAGGATAGGAGATTCATCCTATTAAGTTTGATTACTTAATTAAATTTACCTTAATTAGTAAATCACTCTTAGAATAAAACCTAGATCTTAGGTCTTGTCCTTTAGATTATGTGATTAAGCCAAACTCATGGTGTTTAATCCATAATTTATAATTTAGAAGATCTTGATCAGGTCTTGGATAGAACATCTAAATTCACAAAACTATGACGTATGATTTATTGATTTAAACTATAGTCATCATTTGATTAAATTAGATTAGAACCTGATCAGTTCTAATCCTTTTAACTTTTAAGGATGAGTTTTTAAGTTACACTCGATAGTAGGAAAATGGTGATCCTGAACTTATGTAACTTGGAAGAGTTAGAATGGTTAAGTAAAAAATAAATGATATCACCATATTTAGTAGTCCATTGCTTCTGTTTGATTATTGTTGCTACGCATTCATTGTATTTTTGTGCCTTAACTTCTTAAGCATATCATATAAGATCTTTGATTGCCTTAACTTCTTAAGCATATCATATAAGATCTTTGATGCATAAATAAAATGTTAGGAAAATATGGAGACTCTTTAGGTTCCTTGTGAAAATATTAAAGTGATTGATTAAATATAATAATTATATGTGTTAAAGCTGCCTCTTAGTCATGTATTCTTTGCCTAGTCTCCTTGTTAACACTAGGATAAGACCTTGTTTATATCTTCTTTACTTAGTCTCCTTGTTGACACTAAGAGAAGATCTGTTGTGTTTTCTTTGCCTAGTCTCCTTGATGACACTAGGAGAAAACCCTATATAGTTTGCCTAGTCTCCTTGATGACATTAGGGTTATAAAATTTGTGCCTAGTCTCCTTGATGACACTAGCATCCTTTTTATATTCAGTGAGCTAGATTAGCTCTTTTTTGTATGGCAGTTAGTACACAGATATTTATATATATGCAGTTTGATGTTTTGGTTACTTTTCAGCATTTTTATTCAGTCAGCTATTCCTTTGTCCTGCTTATATATATATATATATATATATATATATATATATATATATATATATATATATATATATTAGGATGTTAGAACTTTGCTGCTATTATATGTATCATTACTGAGTTATGTTATTTAATTTGCATATTTCTTTGATCACCGACATGTTTAGGATGTAGTATTTTCTTTCAGCACTTGTTTAGTTATTTATATATGCCTTGTCTTGTTTAGTTTGCATGTGATGTATGTCTTAGCCTCCCTTTTTGCTTAAGTTATAAATGATTATTTATAGCTTTTCCCTTTCTTATTATATTGCTAGCTGCTACCTATTTTTGATACAGTTGTTGCTTAGAGGATGTAAAATGGTGATATTACAAAACAAATAAAATGTATCAGCTTAAAATGTGCTTAGACAATTGTCTAACACAAAATTTTCCTTTTTTTTTTTGCTGGGGCCCTACATTGTGAAACTGACAATGGCAGACTCTCTTCACTTTGACGATCAGGAGTTAGGAGTGGAGCCGTATCCGGAGGAAGGAGCATTTGGAAAAAGCAGCTGTTTAGTTCCTTATTTATAAGTGAGGATGAGTGTATTTTACTTTTATTTGATGTAATAATACAAGTACCCTTGACTGTATGATTAGATTACTATGCTTTTATTCTGAGTTATTTTTTGTTATTTATACTATGATGCTTGGATGTTTCTCATTTGTAAATTGCTTCCGCACTCTGTATGTTTTTAGTAGATAGTGACTGATTATATTGATTTTGTGCTTACTTCTTCCCTTATTAGTGGGATTATAGATTTCATCCTAATCTAATGATAAGTGAAGGGTTAGCCAAAGTGACCCACCACCCCTTAGCTTGATCTTGTGGATTAAGGGGTGGGGCACCACAGTTGGTATCAGAGAATTCTATTAGGTGTTAGATTAGAATTTGCATTCTTCTCTACCTAATGGAAGATTCTTCTGCCAGTTCAGTCACTATGTCAGAAAATATTAAAGTCATATCCAATGTATCACAATATCAAACTCATAGTAAAAAGTTTAAGTAATCAAAATACACAAGCTATAAGTTGGGGTAGAACTCTAAAAGTTAAAACTTAACCATTTTCATAGACGTAATTAGAGATATCAGAATGACAGTTGAGGGACATTACCAATGATTTGAAAGATGTTGGGAGGGCATTGCCCGATTCCATCAACGATACAAGGAAGACCTAGACGGAGTGGCTGATCCTGAAATTCGGATGTTGAACCGGATGCTCCAACAAAGTGTATTTAGAGGGTATGATCTCCTAGTGTTAGCCAAGAAGTGGCTAATAAAGACAAATATTATGATGGGGCTTTTGGACAACTCAGACAATATTATGATTACTCTCGTGGCATGCCTCCTACAGGATGGAGCTAGAGACCGGTGGAGCGTCACCCTTAGAGCACTCACCCATCGGCGTGAATGGTTACGAAGGGACGTCACCTATGAGGACTTCCGTCGTGCCTTTACGGCCCGATACGTTGGATATATATCTTAGCTTCTATTTATGTGTTATATGTACTACTTTATGCATCCTTGTAACCTGATTTGTTTTTAAATAAAAGTAATTATTTTTACATCACTTGATCTGGATATCTATGGATACTATCGTGCAAGCATGACAGGATACGACCTCTTCGCCCACTTTAAAGATAGGTGGAGCTTTGATGTGTACCTGGCAAAAAAGAATGGAAGAGAAGTCCAAAGTGTCTCCCCAGCAGGAGCCAGTGTATTAGAGAGGATGCTAGAAGACGTGGTGTACCAGGGACTGGACTTCCCCATCCTATCTAAGGAATGGTTACGAAGGGTGACCAAAGTGTTCGACGAGCTGGAATGCCCGGATAGCTTCCGACTCGACATCGTCGACATTCTCCTCCAAGACTACGCGGAAGAGTGGTGGGCTCATGAAGTATGGGTGTTCGAACGTAGATTTGCCCGCCGCCACCGAGAGATAACATACGCAGACTTTTCCCGAGATTTCACGAGAAAATACATAGGATAGATTCTGTGTTTCCCCAGTAGCAGTTTTTCCTTCCTTATGCTTTAACTACTGCTTCCAATGATGTATCATTCATCTTTTAATTAATAAAAAAAGATGAGCTGTTATGATCTCCTATTTTCTAAAATGCTAAAAGTATGTTATTTTTTTTTTATTATTCAGATTCTAGCAAACCAATTATGAACCCAGGCCAGAGAACCTCACTTGCTCCCTCCAGCTCCTCGTCCAGCGAGGCGAGTGCCTTACTAGAGGTAGTAAAGATGATGGTGGAATCCCACCAGCAGCAAGTAAAGGAAAGCAAAAAATAGGCTAGGAAGGCTGCAAGGGCCCAGATAAAGCAAGTGGAGCGAATGGAATGACTCTTGGTGTCCCAGATAGCTCAGAACTGCACAGAGGTAGAAGCCGCCCCAGCACTCCAGTATTCCCACTAGCATTACGTCCAGTCTGTCGATGGATTGATACACAACTTCCTCTGGCTGAGACCCCCCATGTTCAACGGGAGTCTGTCGGCCGTGGACACGAAGGACTGGCTGTGTATGGTGGAGAAAAACTTGACGAGTATCAACTACCCGGATACTGAGGTGATCTGACTGGTCACCCATCTGCTGTACAGCGAGGCAGAACACTGGTGGAACCACCTTCATACCGCCCATTTCGCCGACATTCGCTTGGAAGAGATCTCGTATGAAGAATTTGAAGAAGTGTTCCGGGCGAAATACATTCCCTTATCTGAGCACAGTAACATGGCGGAAGAATTCCTCAGGCTACAATAGGGGAACCGTACAGTGGCAGCATACGATGCATATTTTAGAAGGCTTGCCAGATTCTTCTCGAGCCTGGTGCCCACTGAAGAGGATAGATGTCACCATTTCCAAAGCGGTCTTCGGCCCTCTATACAGGCCCAGGTCATACCTTTTTGCATGACCGACTACCAAGAACTGCTAAAGACTGCCAAGGTGATAGAAAAGCACCAACAGCGGGAAGCTAAGAGGCTCGCCGACTCTGCGGTGCATTGTCAGGACAACCCAAAGAGAGCTAGAGTTTACCAAATCGAGGCAGAAGCCCCTACTGCAGATCCCTTCAATGGCTGCACCAAGCCGCATCCATACGGCCAGTGCTTCCATGGTCAGCAAGTCTGCTTTACCTGCGACAGGCCATGACATATCTATACCCAATGACATATGACTGTTATGATTGATGGCACACCAATCAAGTGTGTGTAGGGCCAACCCGCATTCGATCTTTACCAGCGATCCCCTACCACGGCTGCAGCACGTCCAGCCTTGCCACCTCCTGCTCCTCGACGCAAGGCACTTCCTACTTCTCATCCTAGAACTTCCAGGCCACCACTCAAGCAGCCTTACAACAGGCCTGCTGTCCAGGCGCGCGCATACATTCTTACACCGATTGAGGCCAAGGAAGATAATCATGTGGTATCAGGTACACGCTTCTGAACCAATCTAGCATTTTATTCATACTTGCTTAATAGTAACTAGTGAATTCTGCATCCATAATTAGGTACTATATATATAAATAGTAAGCCTTGCAACATTCTGTTCGACACCAGAGCAAGCCACTCTTTCATCTCTGAGAGCTGGACGAAGTCTCTCAATTTGGCAGTCCATCGCCTAGCAAAACCTATAAGCATGGGGTTGCCATCCGGAGCTCAATTGCAAGCCAAGCAATTTTTTAAGCTACAAGTCCCTTTCGGAGGAACAAAGTTTGAAGCTAAATTGATAGTACTGTCAATAGCCAATTTTGATGTTATTTTGGGCATGAATTGGCTAAGCCAGCATGACTCCACCATTAATTGCCAAAAGAAAAAGATCACCCTAGGCAGTGGTAGACAAGCGAAGTCATTTGTAGGGAACTTTAGTACCAGGGCCTCACTAATTAATGCTATCAAGCTGAGAAATTAATAAGCAAAGGCTGAGTGCCTTCCTAGTAAATATACTAGGGGAAAAGAAGGAAGAAGTTCCCATATCCCAGAATCCTGTTGTTTGTGAATTCGTCGACGTCCTCCCCGAAGACCTACTCGGTCTCCCACCTGTTCTGGAAGTCAAATTCTCCATTGACGTTGTTCTAGAAACACAACCTATCTCAAAGGAGCCCTATAGAATGGTACCCAAGGAGTTGCAAGAGCTAAATAAGCAACTCCAGGAGTTACTGGAGAAGGGTCTTATCAGGCCCAGTTCTTCCCCATGGGGAGTGCCAGTTTTATTTGTCAAAAAGAAGGACGGGTACATGCGTATGTGTATTGATTATAGAGAGCTGAATAAAGTGACCATTAAGAACAAATATACACTACTCCGCATTGATGACTTATTTGATCAATTGGTTGGGGCAAAAGTATTTTCAAAGATCGATCTGCAATCAGGATACCACCAGCTGCAGGTGAAAGACTCAGATATCGCAAAGATTGCTTTCCAGACTAGATACGGTCACTATGAATTCTTAGTGATGTCATTTGGACTGACAAATGCACCTTCCATATTTATGGATTTAATGCAACGTATCTTGAAACCGTACCTAGACAAATTTGTCATCGTGTTTATAGATGATATCTTGATATACTATAAGATGAAGAAAGAACACAAAGGACATCTCCGGACTATATTATAAGAGCTAAGGAGCCACCAGCTGTACGCCAAATTCTCAAAGTGCGAGTTTTGGCTGGAATCTGTTGCCTTCTTAGGCCACATTGTAGATGCTCAAGGGATCAGAGTAGATCAAAACAAGGTTAGCACGATCCAAGAATGGGTACAACCCAAGACAGTGACAGAGATCAGGAGTTTCTTGGGTTTGGTCGAATACTACAGAAGGTTTGTGAATGGCTTCTCTCAGATAGCCTCTCCACTCACCAAACTTACCCAGAAGGTGGTACCATTTGAATGGTCGCCAGCTTATGAAGCTGTGTTCCAGGCACTAAAGGATGTACTTACCTCTGCCCCTATCCTAGTCCTGCCTAAGGAAGGAGTAAACTACCTAGTCTATACTGACGCCTCTGGTATAGGCTTAGGTGATGTATTGATGCAGGGAGGGAATGTCATAGCATATGCTTCCCGTCAACTGAAGATTCATGAAAGAAACTATGCCATACATGATCTGAAATTAGCTGCTGTAGGGATTTGCTTTGAAGATTTGGCATCACTATCTGTATGGGATTCAATGCTCAATTTTCATAGATCATCAAAGTCTAAAATACATATTCACCCAGAGAGAGCTAAACTGTAGGCAAAGAAAATGGCTGGAATTGATCAGTGACTATGATTTGGACATATAGTATCACCCTGGAAGGGCCAACGTCGTAGCTGACGCCCTGAGTCGTCAGGCCACCCTAAATGCCATCATATCAAAAAGCCCACTAGTAGAAGGATTTCGCAAAATGAGTGTAACGACCCCAATAATTGGATAGGAGATTAATCCAAATATTGAGATGTTACCTTAGCACCCAACTCTCGATTAGAAGAAAGCAAACTATATGTATATGCTAAGTGGCCAAGTCACTTTATGAGTAGTTGTTAAGTTAAAATAAATTTGTACAATTTGAATGCAATCAAAAATACATGATAAGGAGATACATGTAGATACAACATTGTAGTTAATTCTAACACAAGCAATTTGAATAATCCACTCATTCATCCCAATCAGTTACAATTATAGAAAAATAAGTATAAGCAAAAGTAACTTAAGTAAACTCAAGCAGTTTATAATTTGATTATTACAAACCTTTTAATAGTAAGAGTAGAGGATAGAAAACAAATCACTCACTCACTCAAAACAAAATACAAGTAAACTGTAAAATTAAGCGGAAGCAGAATTCTTTATAAGTCCTTCAAGTGTTCGCACCTGTATTATCTGAATCAAAGGGGTCTTGATCTATCATATTTTGGTATTTAAATATGATAGGGCAAAGCTAAAGAAAATAAAAGGTGTAGCTAGACTTAGCAGTCTAAGCATATTTTATGATTTGCCAAGTGTTTAAATTAATAAGACATCACAATTACAATTTACAATATAAAGTAAGTAGCGGAGTTATAATAACTATAAAGTATGAAAAATGAACTAAGCATAACTGTAAAGAAGACAGTATGAAATAAGTTGAGTAAAAATACTCACTTTTATATAAGTCTTAGCCCGTATCCAAAATTGGTAAGGGAAAGCATCCTAAATGCTAGAAACTACTATGTGCATTTAAATAAATGAAATAAAAGCAAAACAAGTTCAATGAAATTTATGCTAAGTAAGCAAATGAAATGCAGTGAAGCATTAATTGGAATTAAGTAACATACACTATATTCATATTGAACTGAAGTAACCAATACATAATACTGGAGATAGAGAGTGTAAGGCATATGAAATAAGGAAGTATCTTAAATTCTTGATCTAAGACAAACATAGCCTAGGACTATGAAATGTAAGCATAACTAAACAGTTATGAAGAGATCTTACAATCAATAAGATTGTAAAAGAACTCTTATATCTTTAATTAAAGTTATATTTAGGAGCTACCTCATTTGTAGGAGTACACTACAGAACGGGGCGAGGAGTTAAGCACATCTGCCTAACTAGATACAGCGGGGAGGTCGAACATTCACATTTACCCTCTCTGAAATGTGAAGCCCTTTTATAAGCGTTATTTTTAATACTCAATTTGCCATAAGGAATTCCCCTTAAAGTCTTATGAAATTCTTTATTCATGCACAATGATCTTAAATGAATGTTCAAGGAAAATGCTCAAAGCTATGCAAGCATTCAATAAATGTCATTAATTGTAACTATGTGATATTCTTTTACTATCTAAACTTTAATAATCTACTTAATGATTGGAGCTAATTGAGCTCTAAATTGACTAATAGATATTGATCTTTAAGTTAATTTTAATATAAGTAGAAGGAATATAAGTTTGGAAATCAATAATTCCATGAATTGAAATTCATCTTGTACTAGTCCTAAACTAATCAAATCAAATAGATTTATGATTAAAGTTTAAGGAAACCAATAAGAAAAAAAGAATGTTTAAAGATTTCTAAGTTAATGAAAGTGTAAGTTATAGGAGATTCTAGTAACTTACTTATTTAACTTATAAACAAAAATTATCAACTCAATTTAATCGTGAAGTTATGTAAGATTAATTGATATTGAATATTTGAAGTTTAAGAAAAAGATAGATTGTTCCTTAATTGAAACCATTCAACTTATGATTGTAGGGAATTAGGGGTCTAAAACATATCTTAAACTTTAAAGGAAGCTAACCCTTCAATCTAATTGGTTGAGGTTAATATTTTTAATTTAAACAATTGAATTGAATACTTATAATTGAAATGAATAATTACAATCCTAGATATGAAACTCTAGGTGTATTATAAGTATCTAACATGCGAAAATTTCTAATATTTTCCTTGAAATTTCTAAGTCCTAAAATTCTTAAAAATTTCGGCAAAGTCTCCTATGTTTTTGTTCAAAAAACCAATTTCACAAATCAGTATATAAGTCAATCCATTGACTATTTCCAGTTCTAAAATAGAGTTCAATCCATTAAAGGATTGCTCATTTCCAATTTTATAATAAAGTTCAATCCATTAAAAGATTGCTCATTCCCAATTCTAAAATAGTTTTGGCAATTAAAAGAGCAATAATTTATAAGTCATAATTAAAACAATCTATCAACCTATAAATTTATACATCCTATATCAACATCTATGAAACTAATACAAGATGAAAAATTAAGTTTAAAAATTTGTAAGAGCAGCATCATTTGGCTTATTTTTGCCATATGATAATAGCATTTGACGCAGCATTTCCTTTGATATTAGCTTATAACTCAACCTGCAAAATACGACGTCATTTAAAGTTAACAATTGAATATAAAAGAAGCAATAACCATTTAAACTAAAGTCTATCATAGCATTCATTCCTTACAATGCATTTAATGAAAGAAGTAAATTTAATTTAAACAATATAAAGGATAGTATTAGACCCATGTAATTCATTAGTTCCTTTATTTATATACAATTGACCCCATATGGTTTTTAAATGAAAGAAGTGACATCAATTGATTTCTTTAGTGTAACTAAAAGCAGTTGATCACTTTAAATTATATGACAATATCGATTTCATATTGAATTTGGTAGCAGCAATTATCCTTTTTAAATTATTAGCGACAACATATGAATTAATAGAAATGTGGCAGCATTTAGTTCTTATATAATCCATTGATCTTACATTAGAATGAAAGGAAACATATGATTAGTATTTATAAGAAATGGTAGCATTTAATTTTATCAGTTTGGCTAAAAGCATTTGATTCATACTTATAAACATGACAGCGTATGATTCTAATTAAAGAATGACAACATGAAATCACATTTGAAGTGAATATCAACATGTAGATTCTATAATTCATTAACAGCATTTGATTTCATTGAATCACTCATGATCTTTTAAAACTTGATTGATAGCATTTTATCATAAAATGAATGACAATATAATGGATCTTACATATGAATTAATGACAGCATTTAAATTTCCTAAGATACATAGCAACATATGAATTTCATAATATAAAGGGCAGCATTTGGAGTCCCTAAATTACATGGCAGCATTTGCATCTTACAAAGCAAATGACAACATTAATGATCCTATAATCTATTAACAAGAAATGAGTCTATAAGGAATGGACAGCGTGATGATCTCAATTATTCTATTGACAACATAAGATTCTATAAAGAATGACAACATATGATTATAAAGAATGGCAGCATTTCACTCAACAATGATAAGCTTAATGGTATTAATAATCAAAGTCCTTTATCTTGGCATGTACATTTTTATAAATTGTTTGTATCATCTCCATTAGGATAAGTATATTTATTTTAAAATGCATACAAGTTGCTCCATCATCATAGAATATGATTTATTACAAGTTCAATCCCTAAAAATTACCAATGGATATTCTCATCATCTTAAGTGAAGTGAGTTCTCAAAACAAGCGACAAAGCTTAACAAAAAATCAAAATAAGTTAACAAGTACCTCAACTAAAAATAGACATTTGCAAGAGGTAACAAAAGGTGCAGTAAAAGGTATGAAGCCAAGTATGGCTTGCATTCAACAGCCACCGAAAATTGACTTTGCATAAAAATATAGGCTGAAAGTTAAATCTTGTGTCCACACTTAAGAATCATACAAACTCCAATATCTTACAGTAATATTTCACTAAGGGAAATAATTTTAAGAGTAAGGACTGCACCAAGATAAGCCTGCATTTCAATCTCTCTAAGGAGCCAATGAAACCCAAGCATAAGTATCTATAAATTAAATAAGCAAGAATGTCATATAAATCCCTAGCAAATACAGATCCATTAGTTCTAGTGTTGTTCACCCAAAAGAGATATTGAAGAATATGCAGGTATTAATATCTAACAAACATCAAAGGCTTCATTACTAGCTGTTAATACTAATGGAAACGACATCTTTAAATAATGTAGTGAAAATATCAGTTAATTCTTAAAAACTTGGTGCTCATAAACATACGCAGAAAATTCAATGTACTATCCATTATAGTCTAAAATAACTTGAACAGAGATATTTAAAACTCAACTACTTTTGAATCTATCTTTACTATTAAGGCAATTACAGAAATAATCGAATTCACAGGTTAATTGCTTATGAAATTAAGATAGGGGATTTGAATAAGATTTGAAATGTTTCAATTTATTAGAGATAGAACAGTAGATGGTCCGTTCGGTTTTCTTATAATGCAGTCGATGAAATAGGGTTAGGAAGAAATCTGTATGCATTTCGTACACTATCAAAGATTATTAAAATAGAGAATGATTTAGAATATATCCAAACTCCAGAATAAACTTCACAAAATAGTACTGGAGATTAAAGTAGAGAACTGATTTAAATGAAGTATTTGTATGCCCTAATCGAACACAAAGCCAACGGAAGGAAGGATATGGAGATGTTAGTACCTTGAGGTTCGCTCCTTTGCTCTTGCCGACTAGGTTTTAGGGCTCGAAGAGGTTGAGCGGCTAGGGCTTTTTCTTTCCCTCTCTTCTTCGACTCTTAACAGCTCCTTTGGTTCCCAGACAGTAACTGAGAGAAGGAGGGGAGAAGGAGCCCTTAATGCTATCGCAGGAGGCAGCTGGCCGTGTATCTCCTTCTTCGAGCGCAGGCCACGATCGCCTAAATGCCCTCCTCGATGTACAGGTAAATGCTTCATGCCGTCGGATTAAGCGATCGTGCCTAAAGGTAATGCCGACGGCGATGATTAAGTCTATTTCAGACCGTTGATCATTTAATAACATGAAAAACTCTGATTAATCAAAGAGGCTATCTTGTGTTTATGAATATAGCTGATTTCCGTGTTAAAAAAAAAATGATGTTTCAAATTTTATTTATTAAAATATATAATATGACTATATATATATATATATATATATATATATATATATATATATATATATATATATATATATATATATATATATATATATATATATATATGTGTGTGTGTGTGTGTGTGTATATACACTCATTAATCTAAATCAAATGAATAATTAAATCACTTAATAGATCTATTTATTTAATGAAATTTTTTTTTTTTTTGGGTATCAAAATATTATCAAAATATTTGTGAAAAATTTGACGACTCCCAAACGCTTCCAAAATACCATCCTTAGCTAATTTAGGTGTGGTGAGTTCAATGGCGGACTCTGTTTTCGATTCTGAAGCCTAAATAATATAGGTATTTTCAGAATTATTCGAAAACCAGGAATTGTTGTAAATTGACAAACGGTCTCAAAATCGCGCTAAATTTGAGGTGGAGACTCTAATACTATTATAAGACTAATAGAAAGAGATTAGAGTCAGTTAGATTACTAATTGACGGGTAACAATATCTGGGTTGTTACAATGAGTATCAAGCCTATCTGTGGAGACAAACTCAGCTCCGCATTGGTAAACATAAATGTGGAACCCACCTTTCACAGAGATGTGTCCGTGTCCCAAACCAAGGATGAAGAGTACTTGGGCTTCAAGCAAGCCATTGAAAGTGGTTGCCATACCGATCTTCGATTCCATAAAGGTGCCATCTATTAAGGAGATCGTCTATGGATCCCTATGTCTATGCATCAGGAGGTGCTAGTTGAAGGCCATAACTCTGGATATCAAGTTCATCCGGGAAGTTCAAAGATGTACCAAGACCTGAAGCAATCCTTCTGGTGGCCAGGGATGAAGAAAAGTGTGGCTGAGTTCGTCGCGAAGTGCCACGCTTGCAGTTTAGTCAAGGCAGAGCATCAGAGACCCGGTGGTCTGCTTCACCCGCTTGAAATTCCCGAATGGAAATGGCTAGATATATCAATGGACTTCGTTATGAGATTGCCTCGTGCAAGATCAGGAGCAGATGCTATTTGGGTCATAGTTGACCGGTTAACCAAATCTGCCCATTTCATTCCTATCCGGCAAACAGATTCAATTGAGAAACTTGCAAAACTCTACATTAAGGAGATAATCAGGCTTCATGGGATCCCCAAGGCAATCATATCTGATAGAGACAGTCGGTTCACCTCTAAATTCTGGCAAGCTGTGCATCAAGATCTAGGCACAACTCTAGCAATGAGTACAGCCTTTCATCCACAAATGGATGGTCAGATAGAACGAGTGAATCAAGTTTTTGAAGACCTACTTAGATTGTGTATACTTAATTTTGCTGGATCTTGGGAAGATCACCTCCCACTAGTGGAGTTTGCTTACAATAATAGTTTTTAAACCAGTATAAAGATGGCTCCATATGAAGCCTTGTATGGTAGAAAGTGTAGTACTCCACTAGCGTGGTCAGCAACAGGTAGTGTGCAGCTATATGGATCTGAATTAGTAGAAGAGACAAACAAGAAAGTTCAATTAATTCAACAGCGAATTCGTGCAGCCCAAGACTGCCAGAGTAAATACCACGACCTTCACCATCGTCCTCTGGAGTTTAAAATTGGAGACTTCGCATACCTAAAAGTTAGTCCAATGAAAGGAGTCTTCAGATTTGGCATTGCTGGAAAACTTAGTCCCCGTTAAGTCGGTAAGTTTGAGATAGCAGCCAGAGTAGGTTCTTCCACCTACAGACTAAACCTTCCAAATGACTTTGCCACAGTTCATAACGTATTTCACATATCATCTCTGAGAAGGTGCCTCAGAGACCCATCTCATCTCATGCAGTTCCCAGAAATTCAGATCCAGCCCGATCTATCATATGCCGAGGAGCCAATTCAAATTCTAGCCCGTGATCGCAAACAGCTCAGAAGTCATGCTATCAACATGATCAAAGTCCAGTGGAAGAATCATTCTTGTAACGAAGCCACTTGGGAGAAGGAATCCAATATGCAAGCTAAATATCCTAGACTCTTCGAGAATCCAGGTATTCTTTCTTAGCATTCCAAGCTCACAAATTCCAGTCATAGTTTATTGTTGCCTTCTTATTTTTTTTTTTCACTTGAGTGATGTCAAGGATGACATCGTTCTTAAGTGAGGGAGCCTATAACAACCCAATGTTGTTACCCTTGTCCATTAAGACCATCTTAATCTTAATCCTAAGTGTTAATCAAGTTATTAGGAGTCATCCACTGAGACTTAGTCCAAATCAGAAGTCAAATAGATCAAGTCCTGATTTTTTTAGAAAATCCAAAGACCCTAAAAATTGACCTATTTAAATTGACCTCAGAACAAAAATTGAACTTCGCCATTAGGCTCATTGCCCCAAAATTAGATAGGGGTGACGTTTTCAAGTCAATCGGAATATATCGAAATTTCGATGAAAATTTTAATAATATTTAAATACCCCGAAAAATAGGAAAATTAAATACTCATCGGAATTAAAATCCAACTTCACCGTTGCGATCCTCACCCTCAAATTAGTCAATGGTGAAATTTTGAGATTTTTCGGAGAATGTTTAATTTTCTTGAATATTTTAATATATTTAAATTAATTAGGAAATAAGAAAAATAATTTGTCGTTGAAATCAAAATCCGATTTCGCCAATTCGTTCCTCACCCCCAAATTAGCTTAAGGTGAGCTTTTGGGATTTTTCGGAGAACATTTTTAAAATATGATTTTTGAGATTTATTAAATTAAATTCCTAAACTCTAATCTTTGTCTTCTTCCCTCTTCATTGGCTGGGTGGGACCCACAGCCACCCAAATCTAGCTGAGCCCCCTTTCCCTTCAACCCCCTACTGGGCTCAGTATGGTTGTCCCCTATCTCCTGCCAGCCCCTCCCCTATCCCATCTATTGGCTGTCCTTGTAACGACCCATAGTAGCTGAAAAAGAAGTTAACCGCCAAAAAAAATTAGTTAGTTAGCTAAATGCTTAAAATGTTAAGATCAGTCGCTAACCTCAGAAGGGTCGAACAGTCCGGATTAAAATCTGGATCGTCATGTTCACGAAGAGGCATCTCCCTGAATCGACGCCATGTCGTCGATTCAAGCAATCAAATAAGGATCGTATCCCTCCTATGCGTACATTTGCTTACCTGGATAACGAGCTCAGGCGCTGCCGAAGGGAAGGCGTACCGTAGGCAAGTGATTCGATCGAAAGAAATTCTAAAACGCGACTGAAGGAGGACGTTCAGACGGTACTCGACAGGTACTCCATTTCCTTACAATCGTTTACCTTCCATGCCCTTCGAATTGCTTGTGTGTAAGTATCGTGTCTCGATCGGCCTCAGTCAAGCCGATCAGGTAGAAACCGGCACCTATTGAAGGTAATTAAGGGGCCACGAGGGAGTTGCGCCTACCTGTGTGTACGTGTCTCCTAGGACCGTCGGACAAGGAGAGGAAGACGACACTCCGGATCGACTCCTGACATCTCTAGCAGCAGAGGAGGTGGAGCCAAGCGCCTGCGCCTGAGCCGAGCGTCTGCGCCTGCGTCTGAGCTGAGTGCCTACGCCTGAACTGAGCGCTTGCATCTGAGCCGAGCGCCTGGGCCTGCGTCTAAGCTGAGCGCCTGCGCCTGCACCGAGCGCCTGCGTCTGCGTCTGCCTGCTCGAGTGCGCAGAGGGACAGAGCCGTGAGTAGGATAGGAAACTAAGAGGAAAAGTTTTATTAAGAACAAATTTATTTATGAAATTATTAAACCCATTTAATCAAATCTTAATTATTCTATATCTTGGTGATTAGTGATCAGAAGGTATTGAAATTGTATTTTAGAATGCTCAGAAAATCATGTAGAATATTATGGTGACAATTAAATTGCCATTTGAAATATGCTTATTAAATCATATTTTCAGTATTTCCAATAATTAGGTCAAGTCCTAATTACTCAACTAAATTCCAAATTAATTATATTCGTTGTTTTAAATCCCTAATGTACTATAGAGAGAGTTAAGAAACTGATTTCGTCCCAAAGTGGACAACAAACTTAGAACGTGATGTTTAGGAGTCAAAATACGTATTGATTGTGGATTATTTTGAGAAGGTTGTCATAGACATGATCTTAACATTAGAAATAGAGTAGCTTGAGCCTCTACATATAAATTAAGTCAACCTAGGTGAGGAAGCAATAATGACGAACCCTTAGAAGAGTTTTGGAGAATTGGGAAGGGAGAAGTTTTGGGAACATCAAGTTATTGGAACATGTATATCTGTATCGAGAATTTTACTTTTGGTAAAGTATATATATTTATCAAGTGGTTAAATTAGCAAATAGTTTAGATCTTTATATATGAAATGTTAGGAATTGTGACTTTAGGTTCTTATGATATCATATGGAAATTCCTAGGTAAATGTATAGGTGTTGGAAAGGTCTAAAAGATTGAAGTGAGTTTAGCATAGAGTAATTTACCTGTGAGGTTCAGCCTTAGAAATTTTTGAGGTAGACTAAACCTAGACTTTAGGTTGGATTACTAAGATAGTATATGTTAATTTAAGAGCTTAAGGAATGAAAATTGATGAAGTTGAGGATATTAACCTTAAGGTTAGGTTAGAGAGTCTTAAGTTAGTCTAATATTATAAATTATTTTCAAGTTATAAAAACCATACGTATATATGTATATATATATATATATAAGTATCTAACAATTGACTTAAGATCAATGTCTTAAGTTAATTGGGGGGTTCAATTAACCCCAATCATTAAGGTAGATAATTAAAATTAGATAACAAATGGATATCACTGCTTAGTTTACTTGGCATTCCCATTGAATGCTGCTATGCTTTGAAACCTTAACCAAATGATCATAATCATTGCATATAACAAATATAATTGAAAAAGGGGTTTCAATTCAGGGTGGATCAGTCTGTACAGATAATTTGAGCCAGGGCTGGCTATGGAGAGATCATGAGACCACACATATCCTTGAGGGGGAGTGTGTGTGGTTATACAGGAAACCCCGTCTCAGATAGTTGGGTAGACGTACCTAACTCCTCTTTTGTTCTGATAGTGCCCACAGAACATAATACAACATAAATTAACTAACACAGTAAATATAAATCATTTGCATTACAAAATTCTATACTTATTTTTGCATATTACAGTTCAGTTTGTTTATTTGTTATATTTGTTTATAGGATGCTAGAAAATGTCTTTTACTCCCTTACTCGCATATAGGATGCTAGCCTCCACATTATTTAGCTTTCATATAGATGGTGTTCATGTTTAATCACTCTTTTTTAGGGTTGCTTAGTGTGCCTTAGCATGCATCTACTTATTTTAAATACTCATCATGTATAATTTATTTAATAGTTCATTTTTCCTTTAAATGCATTGTGCACCCTACTGCTTACACCTATGTGATATCCTTAAACTAATTAGGGTAGAAACTATAAAATGTACTTAGACTTTATTAGTCTAACCAGATTTTTTTATTTTATTGGTTGTGCCCTATCATGTTAAAAACCAAACACGGTAGATCAGGAGCCTGGAGTGGAACTGACAGACCAACAGGGAGAGGAGCTAGATTTCCAGGGACAGATTTGAAGACCTACAGAGCTCTTTTTACTTCACCATTTATCATGTGAGACGAAGAGTGATTTATTTTATCTATTTATAAATATTTAATGTAATAATTTAAGTTTATAACATTTAAAGACTCTGAAATGAATGTTCCCTTTTATTTTATGCTGGATGATTTTAATGGAATGTCTGCTTTATTAACATTACTTAGAAATGCACCTATATTTTCTCTTACTTATAGATCCTTTGCCTATAGTAGTGCTTAATAGTGGATTAGTATATACTGATTCATTATTAAGTACTATAGTGGTACCCAGCGTTAGGGTAAAATATCTAACCCGAATACTGAGTCTCCACAGTCATCTCCCCCATTAAGAGAGCCTTTGGCTCTCAAACTCTCCACCCCCTCATTTTGGCCAGCTGAAGCTCTCCTCGTACTTCCCATTATTACTGTACCTGCTGTTGGAGAAAGCTTTAGCCCATTCTTCTTCTTGCTAGTAGCTGAAGGAGAAGAAGAAATGACCTCTCAAGCTCTCAAGCCTCTCCTAGGAAATCTGCCATTATCAACACTAAGGTACTTCCTTTCTCCTATTGAATATATTCAATGGCTACTCCATTTCACTCTTATGTTTAGTTTGCATCCTTAGAAATCTGTATTTAAGCTATGTAGTTCATTAGAGCTCATTAAGGTTGTGATTTTAGGAAGATAAAGCTAACCTATTTTTCCTCCATTTTGCATACCCAGTCATTTAACCCCACTGTTTGTATTAATAACTTAATTGTTTGGTGCTAATTTGGGTGCCAATGGAAAGGTCTCAGAAAGAGCTTTCCAACGGTATATGGCACCGCACATGAAGTGCTCTAAGTTGAGAGTAATCAAGCCCGAATGTTGATCCATCACTGTTTACACTCAGGCAGAATCACCGTCTGACGCTACAGCGCGCTGCAGCGCCCAGAGTTGCAATTTTGGGTCCACTCCAATGTGCTGCAACGCAAAATCTGCTACAGCGCTCTTCAGCGCACTACAGCGCCTCAAGTTTTGAATCCGGGTCCGCTATAGCGCGCTATAGCGTGCCATAGCGCCAAAAACTTCATTTTTGCCCGCTATAGCATGTTGTAGCGCGCTACAGCGTGCTCCAACACCCCCGTTTTCAATAGGGATTGCTATAGCGCACCCTGGCACTAAAAAATGAAGTTTTTGGCCCCTACAACGCGCTACAGCGGCCAGAAAATTAAATCGGCCACAACTTGGTCATTCGGACTCCAAATTCAAAAATTTAAAGTGCTAGATAGCTTAGAATTTTAGTTCCTATAATAATCTAAAAAATATTTAGATTTTGAACTCTAGAAAAATAAAAAATGACCAAAATACCTCTAACCATAATTATGTCATAACTTGGTCAATTGAGGTCCAATTTGGGCCTACCACTAGTCAAAATAGTTTGTATAATATAAGGAAGTTATAGCCACTGAGTTTGCTGTATTTGTACACCAAATGAAAGAGTTATGCCTTTTTGACCCTTCTTAACTTAGAAAAATTACCAAATCTACTCTTAGGAATTCAAATGGCTATAAATAATTCATTAGATCTCAGAATTTAATATTCTTAGACTCTTTGGAGTCCTTGAATATCAACCAATAGTAAACTTTATAAAAATTTAGATTTCATTAAGTGCAACTTACCAAAATACTCTTTAGGTCAAAAACCTTAATTTGGACCTATATAACCCATTTCTTATCCAAATTTAGTATACTTACTATCTATCTCCATGTTAGATAGTAAGGAATCATTTGACAAGTAAGAAATCCCAATTTGGAGCCTTAAATCAAAAATTGACTTTTTAGACCCTTACGTAGGGGCAAAATAATCATTTCGCCCAAAATTTAGGTTAAGTACCTTTAACTCCTATATTATTTTCTAAGTCAATAAAATAAGTATTATACCTATATTAGAACCAATTAAGTGAGTAAAATCAATATTTAGGTCAACTCATCAAAATTCCTAAAATTTCCTCTATGTATTTTTTCTTTAGGATATTACATATCATATAAGGACTACTTTTGAGACTAGGACTAGATCTTATGTTAGATTTCATTCATTGGGTAAATGGGTTATTCAATGAATGAAACCTTGGTTTTATTAGTTTCTAGAATTTAACAACTTATTCTGATTATTTTTTCTTTTAACTTAGTTTTATGATAGGAGATTCATCATATTAAGTTTGATTACTTAATTGAATTTGCTTTAATTAGTAAATCACTTTTAGAATAAAACCTAATTCTTAGGTCTTATCCTTTGGATTATGTAATTAAGCCCAATCTCATGGTATTTAATCCATAATCTATAGTTTAGAAGATCTTGATCAGATCTTGGATATAACATCTAAAGTCACAAAACTAGGATGTATGATTTATTGATTTAAACTATAGTCATCATTTGATGGAATTAAATTAGAACCTGATCAGTTCTAATCCTTTTAACTTATAAGGACGAGTTTTTAAATTACACTCGATAGTAAGAAAATGGTGATCTTGAACTTGTATAACTTAGAATAGTTAGAATGGTTAAGTTAAAAATAAATGATATCACTTTGTTTAGTAGAGTCCCTTTCTTCTGTTTGATGACTGTTGCTACGCATTCCTTGTATTTTTGTGCCTTAACTCCTTGAGCATATCATATAAGATCTTTGATGCATAAATAAAATGTTAGAAAAATATGGAGACTCCTTAGGTTCCTTGTGAAAATATTAAAGTGATTGATTAAAGATAATAATTATATGTGTTAAAGCTGCCTCTCAATCATGTCTTCTTTGCCTAGTCTCATTGTTAACACTAGGAGAAGACCTTGTTTATATCTTCTTTGCTTAGTCTCCTTGTTGACACTAAGAGAAGATTTGTTGTGTTTTCTTTGCCTAGTCTCCTTGATGACACTAGGAGAAAACCCTATATATCTTGCCTAGTCTCCTTGATGACACTAGGGTTATATAGTTTTGCGCCAAATCTCCTTGATGATAATAGGATCCTTTTTATATTCAGTGGGCTAGATTAGCTCTTTTCTATATGGCAGTTAGTACACAGATGTTTATATATATGCAGTCTAATATTTTGATTACTTTTCAGCATTTTTATTCAGTCAGCTATTCCTTTGTCCTGCTTATATATATATATATTTTAGGATGTTAGAACTTTGCTGCTATTATATGTATCATTGCTAAGTTATGTTATTTAATTTGCATATTTCCTTTGATCACCAGTATGTTTATGATGTAGTATTTTCTTTCAGCACTTGTTTAGTTATTTATATATGTCTTACCTTGTTTAGTTTGCATGTGAGATATATCTTAGCCTCCCTTTTTGCTTAGATTATAAATGATTATTTATAGCTTTTTCCTTTCTTATTATATTATTAGCTGCTTCCTATTGTTGATACAGTTGTTGCTTAGAGGATGTAAAATGGTGATATTACAAAATAAATAAAATGTATCAGTTTAAAATATACTTAGACAATTGTCTAACATAAGATTTTCCTTTTTTTTGGTTGGGGCCCTACATTGTGAAACTGACAATGGCAGACTCTCTTCACTTAGATGATCAAAAGTTAGGAGTTGAGCCTTATCCGGAGGAGGAGCCTTTGGAAGAAGCAGCTGTTTAGTTCCTTATTTATAAGTGAGGATGAGTGTATTTTACTTTTATTTGTTGTAATAATACAGGTATCCTTGACTGTGTGATTAGATTACTATACTTTTATTTTGAAGTATTTTTTGCTATTTATAATGTGATGCTTGGATGTTTCTCATTTGTAAATCGCTTCCGCACTCTGTATGTTTTTAGTAGATAGTGACTAATTATATTAATTATGTGCTTACTCCTTCCCTTATTAGGTAGATTATGGATTTTATTCTAATCCAATGATAAGTGAAGGGTTAGCTAGAGTGACCCACCACCCCTTAGCTTAATCTTGTGGATTAATGGGTGGGGCGCCATATGATCCTTGATCAGTTGCCAGGAAAATTAATAAATCTTTATAGTGACGACCATATTTCATACGAAGATGGAATAACAACTGAAGCTTTTGGGTACAATCACGAGCTAATACATAGCATTAAGTTTAGCAGTTTAGCAGATCATTGCATTCAATTGAAAGTTGGGGTCCCTGTAATCTTATTACGTAATTTGAATCAAGCAATAGGTTTATGTAATGGTACATGTCTCATCATTGAAAAGATTGGGATCAAGGTTCTTCAAGCAAAACCATGATTTTCCATTTCAGTTATATCGTCATCAATTTCCAGTCAATGTTGCATTTGTTATAATAATAAATAAAAGCCAAGGTCAGACACCGAGTACTGTTGGAATATTTTTGCCAAAATCAGTTTTTACGCATGGTCAACTTATGTTGCATTTTCTCGAGTGACAAATCGAAATGGATTGAGAATATTATGTCTTGATAAATTTGGTCACCCAATTAAGTATACAAAAAATATTGTGTACGAAAAAATATTCAATGACATAACTCCTGTTGTAAGTAAAATAAATTTTTAAAGCATTTTATTAAATTAATTTTTTAACATACTTAGATATACAATTTTTTTTTAAGTTTGCTAACTACAGATATTTGTAATTCTTTTTTAGGCTTTTGATAGCTAACAACAAACTAATTTGTTCTCTCTATCATCAACTAAATTTGCTAAGGTATGTAGTTTTTATACTTATTCTTTATTAAAAACATATTTATAAAATTCTCATTCATGATAATATATTTTTTCTGTACTGATAGTACGCAATTTCTTAACTTTAAAAGAGAAATTTTGTAATTTTTCACCATTGCTTTAGCACTTCCTCATCAAGATATGCCAACTGATAGTATTAATAATATTTTTCTTTATATGTGTTGTCACTCCGCACATTGTGCATGCATAACACACATCAGCATTCATTTCAAACTTTATATGGATTGACAGATGATATTGCAAATATTAAATATTATCAAATATTAAAATTTGTTTTTTATATTTCTGCAATAAATATCTCAAAGCTAAGTAAGACAAGTTTGCATATGTTTTCTGATCTCTTGATACACTTTTTTGTTTTTATTTTTGTTGCTTTAGATTACTGGTGCAGTTTATTAAACATGCTGTAAAGTGACAATCTCAATTTTTTAAACTGATGTTAAAGCTGTAAAGTGACAATCTAAAGCAGCGGCGATTGCTGAAAGGACACTTGAATCTTGGATGTTAAAGCTTTTGTTATTTTACACTCTGCGGCTGCGTTTTTCTAAATGATTGTTAAGATTAGTCTAAATAATTTTTTATTTCTAAATAATTTTTTATTTCTAAATAATATTGGGTCCAATTTTTTTTTTTTAAATGCCTTTTAAGATTACTCTAACTAAACCTTCCATTCAAATCGTACGGGTTTGAAAGCCATCTGTATGAATAAGACAAGGAAGTCGCAAAAGCTTTGAGTTAATGTTCGGCTTAAAATAGCTTACTTAATATTCTTTTTGAATTTTTTTACTTTTTCTTTCTCATGATAATTATAACATTTTATATATTGAGAATCACTATTTTTTCATTCGTTACCTTAATCTTTATAGTTTGTCTTATGATTTATATTTTAACATCCTCTTTAGTAAATTTAATCTTTGTTTTATCTGTAAATGATCTCTATTAAAAAGGTGATTATCATATAAAATTTCTTTAATAACAATTTTTTTGCTTCTTAAAAGTCTCAATAGAAGTTTGTTTGCAATATTTTTGAGCATTAATTGGAATGATGCTTGCGATATGTGTAGATATGATTCCAATCACAATAAATTGTTATTATTCAAAAGCTCATATACAACTTATTTGATTGCTTTGCATAGGATCAAGAGGAAGGATGAATTGGTTTGTTGAAAAAGAACCACAGAATATGGACCAAAATTATAATATAGCCAGAATCACAAGAAGTAAATTATATACTGAGTTCTTTAGGAGCAAATTTGTGAACTTAAACATTAAATTTTTGGATGGGTAATATTCCACATTATGTAGAACTGTCTGCAAAGTTTTTTTTTTCTATCCTCTTAAGCTTATGTCTCTCAAATATTAAATGATATCAAATATTAAAATTTGTTTTTTATACTTCTGCAATAAATATCTCAAAGCAAGTAAGACAAGTTTGCATATATTTTTAGATCTCTTTAAACACTTTTTTGTTTTTATTTTCGTTGCTTTAGATTGCTGGTGAATCTATCGGCAGAGGTAGGGTTCTTCGCGCGACCTCCTGGAGATCTCGATGCCGAGCTCACCGAGATCGCTTCCGCCATCACTGCCGTACGCGCTCGCCTTGCTTCGTCTGCCATCGCTACCGCCATCGTTGTCACCGTCGTTGCCAAACGCACGGAAGGTCGCAGACGTCGCCCGACTCCCTCTCGCCGCTCGCCGAGTCCGCTGCGTCCATCGTTGCCTTCGCCGAGCAGCGAGCCTTTGAAGAGAGTTCAACTCCATCGTCCGGAGCAAGCGATCTTGCATATTGGGACAGGGACAGGGGCCTGCTGCTTTCCTTCTTTACTGCTGTAAACACAAAGCAGCGTAAGTCTCTTATCTGGAGATCTGGGTGATGGCTTTCTACGGTTCTTTTAACTTATTCAGATCTGTATATAAGCTCTATCTATCTAATCTTTCCATTTGAGACTGAATAAAAAGTTATAACCGTAGCTGTTATTTAATTTTCTTTTTTAACCATTTAAGCTTTAATGCATTGGATCTGTTTTAAAATTGGTAAAACAGCTTATTTTCTTAAACCAGGCATTGTTTTTAAATTTAATCAGTGCATTATTTTTTTTAATAATTTGACTACTGTAGTTGAGGATAAGGATTTCTTATCCTTGATGTGGCATGAAACCATCTGCATGAAGTTGATTTGTGTTGCATAAATCGTCATTGCAGTTGTGTGGTTGTGTAGTTGTTATATCCAATTTATTTGTTATTGTTGTCTTAATAGATATGTCATGTTAATTGGATTGATGGCTGCTGCAATTGAAACTATTCTAATATAAATAGGTTTATGATTTATCTTTGTTTTCTTTCCATAGGGAGTCAGTAATAGCAATAAAGCATTTGTCCCAAAAGAAGAACCCATCTTTTTTTGCTCAATTTCAATTTTTGGGGTATTCTACCTCATGTGTAATATAATATGAATAACACTTAACCAAATAACATATATCTGAATAATATTGACATATGTTATTTAAATAATACTGAACCAAATAGCCCCTGTTATTTGAATAACACTGTTATCTGAATAACATGCTATCTTAATAACTTTTTGAATGTCGGTGAACCAAACAACCCCTTACTCTTCTTTTTTGTTCCCAAACCTTGAGAAGAAATATAGTCTTAAGCTTTAATTATTTTCTTAATTTTTTGTGCATTTTTTCATTGTAAGTGCAATTTGATTTTGAAGAATTACATCCCCAAATTGTGTATTTTACGATATTATATTCTGTGTTTTATTTTCTTTCAGTGTGTTGTCGTCCTGCACAATGTGCGGGTTTCATGCTTGTATATATATGAAACACATGCAATACAAGGGAGAAGATTTCAAAAATCGCAAATGACTCTTCAACAAACACGGCAAACACACGGTGGGAAGTCAATCAAATTTAGTCATATGCTCTTAAACATAGTGCTTATGGGATGTCAAGAGAATATCACTATTCACCTCTCCATCTTGACATAAATGGATGTCGAAAGCCAAGAAAGAAATGAGAATTTTTAAGAGATAGAGAGACCTTTTGTTTTGTTTTGTTTTTTTAATTCAACAAAATGAGAAGAATCGAAGCCAAGTGGGAGAGATGCTGAAAAATAAATATTTTGTAGCTTGATTTAAATCTTATTAAGCCGATTAATTCAAACAAATTAAAAATCATTTAACAAAACGGAACCCTCCCTGCCTCATAGGAAGATATTATATAAAAATTTAAATGGTGTCGGCGAGCAATTATGTGTAAGTTACTATAGGTCCTTATTCCTATAATTTTCTACTAATTTGTGCAATCAAATGTAAGATATTATAATCTTTAAAATATTTATGCGATTCTGCACCCATGAACCCGTTCAATAGAGATTTATTTAATGAGGATGCTAGGTTGTTGTTTGGAATAACAATGAGAGTGATGCAATAGTGTAAGAGTGTTAATGGATCGATATAACACAAAAAATTATGAAACAACTCTCATGATAAATTCTTCCATACATGTCAATTTATTGGGTTGATATTATTTAAGCATATGCAACTTTTGTATACATGCAAATCAATTTAAAAAAAGAAATTAAGTAAATTAGAAATACCAAGAACATAGATTTATAAAAGAGAACTTGAAACTTTGTGCCAGACCAAGTTGAAACTATTTTGAATGAATATACAATTCTGCACCCAAGATATTCAAGAAAATACAAAATAATATACTTCTTATAAATCTTTTTCAAAACGACAATATAGTGTTGCTTGCTCAAATAAATTAGCACTACAAATAATATTTGTGGCTTTTAATCGGGCAACAAAGAACAAATCTCTAAATTCTAATTTGATAAAAAAACAAACAATCTCTACTTTGGATAAGAACTACAAAACAAATAAATAAGAAATCACCTAACACAACTAATAAATATAGAACTTATAAAATATGAACACAACACAAAAGCTAATTCTATTAAGCTATGAATTTTTATTGATTGTTTAAGAAAAAATTTTGTTAACACAAATCAATAATGAAAGATTTAAAAATTCTCTCAATATATTCCGCTACACATTCCGTCAACGCATTTCATCAACACAAATCATCAAAAATTAATTAAGAATATTAATGACAAATAATTAAACCCACAACACAAAACATCAACACAACAAATGATGAAACTAAATTCAATGAACCTCACTATAGATTGCAATACAATGCAATGAATTACAAAACCAGACTGATCATCGAACCGTTAAAGTTAGAGGTTCAAAGTTCAAAGGTTAAACCAGGGTCGAACTGCCGATCAAACCGTTATGACTGAATAAATCATAAATAAATTAAATAATATACAAAAAAAATTATTAAGAGTCTAATTTTATTTAAGAAAAAAGTTATTTGACTCCCAAATTTTTAAAAAATGATTATGATTTAATTTTAAAATATATATATTTATTTGTGATTCATATGCAAAAAAATAAATTATGTAATAATAAAAATTTTCCTTAAATTTTTTTTAATATATGTTATATATATATATATATCATATTATTAAAATTTTATATATATTTAACTCCCATATTTCTTTCAAATTATTAAATTTAAATTTAAAATATATATTCTTACGAATTCATGATTAATATAACATTATAATAAGTAAACCTACCAATTTTCTGTTTATATGCATACTAATATATATATATATATATATATATATATATATAAAGCATTTAATCAAAGCATTTAATCGTTCAGCCATAAATTTAAAATTACAAAATATTAAACTGTTTAATTATATATAATAATATAATATTAAAACTGTTTAGTCACACATCTTAAATTGGGCAATATAATTGTCAAATTTGCTTATAAATAAAGCAACACTAATATTTATTTCTTATAGCTCATCAAATTTATTTTATATGAGCCTTTATTAAATTTGTAGGCTCATACAAAATCTGTTTGGGCTGCATATTATATTGGCTTAAATTAAATTTTTGAGCTGACCTAGTTTCACAATTGAATTGTCTGATTTTAATAAAACCGGTTTGATTTTATGGTTTGCCAGTTCAATTATAAATTCGTCTATTTTTTCCCAATTTGAAGTTTGCAGTTGAACCGGTCGGTCCGATTTTTAATTTATTGATACAATGTACCATAAGCAAAAACTATTGCTCTTTAAGTTACAATCTCATTCTCATAAAATATTTCATTCATTTTTCTTACTTTAGATTATTTATTTTTGTTTGAGATAAAGATATATGTTCTTTAGATATCATGTATGCCTATCATCTTGTTTTGGTTAATATACACAAAAATGCAAATGATTGATTTGTCATTTTCAATAAATTCTCCCAACAATTTCATTTAAGTATCAAAATCTTATGGATAAGAAAAATATAAGTGTAACAAATACATTAAAGTATCAATATAAATGCTGCAAATCCATATCCCAATAATGCAAGTTTGTAAAAATATTTTAAAAAACATACTTTTATTTGAATATTTACTTTCAACCAGCCAAAATCATAGTAAGCCTAGAAAATATAATAACAATAACAAAAATAAAGATGTGTAGTTGATGCAATGACTGATATAGCAGTTGAACTTCATATTTGAAAATAAAAACACTGAAAAGATGTGTCTAAAATACTAAGTATTACAATTAATACAAAAATTTCAATATCCTTTATTACATTAACTATATAGTAGAGATTGCAATCAACCATGTAATTCTATCACAAAAAGTTTATCCCAGTATGTAAATCTAATGCTTATAAAATTAGCCAATAAAGCAAACTTCTTACATGGAGTTTGAAGAATGACTTCCAATGCAAACCCTTACCTAGAGTTCAAAAGAAAACATTGAGTCCATATAAACGAAGTTTTAAAAAAATGAAAAATATACCAACATACATTCCATATACCAATATCCCAAACACTCAATTGCCGGTAAAGCAGTCGTTCAAGACTTTTGTTGTGGAAATAATTTTCTTCACAATTTTTTTTCGTATGGGCAACTTTCTTCCTTCTCAGAGCCTTGAAATAATTGTGATGATTAGTGATTAATCAAAGATATTTCAATGCAGTCTATTTTTCAATTGTGTGCCATCAGTTCCAATACTTATTTTGGGTATTAGTTAAGCAACAAGAATATAAAATGATGTTCCCTGCAAATACTAACATTTAAATTATTAAGAGTTTACATACACTCAATTGCCGAAAAGCAGTCGTTCAAGACTTTTGTTGTGGAAATTGTTTCCTTCACAAATTTTTTTCATATGAGCAACTTTTTTCTTTCTCAGAGCCTTAGAATAATTGTGATGATCAGTGATCGAGTTGAGAGGCTTGAGAGGCTTGAGAGGCTTGAAAAAAAAAGAAAACATTGAGTCCATATAAACGAAGTTTTAAAAAAAGAGTGTATTGAAATGTATTTAATGGCTACTCAACATTTCAATACACTCTTTCTTCTCTCAAGCTCTCAAGCCTCTCCTAGGAAATCTGCCATTATCAACACTAAGGTACTTCTTTCCCCCTATTGAATGTATTCAATGGCTACTCCATTTCACTCTTATGCTTAGTTTGCATCCTTAGAAATCTGTATTTAAGCTATGGAGTTCATTAAAGCTCATTAAGGTTGCGATTTTAGGAAGACAAAGCTATCCTGTTTTTCCTCCATTCAGCACACCCAGTCATTTAACCTCACTATTTTTATTGATAAACTAGTTGTTTGGTGCTGATTTGGGTACCAATGGAAAGGTCTCAGAAAGAGATTTCCAACGGTATATGGCACCGCACGTGAAGTGCTCTAAGTTGAGAGTAATCCAGCCCGAATGTTGACCCATCGCTGTTTACGCTCAGGCAAAATCACCGTCTGACGCTACAGCGCACTGCAGTACCCAGAGTTGCAATTTTGGGTCCACTCCAATGCGCTGCAGCGCAAAATCTGCTACAGTGCGCTTCAGCGCGCTGCAGCGCCTCAAGTTTTGAATCCGGGTCCACTATAGCGCGCCATAGCGCCAAAAACTTCATTTTTGCCCGCTACAGCACGTTGTAGAGCGCTATAGCGCGCTCCAGCACCCCCGTTTTAAATAAGGACTGCTATAGCACACCGTGGCACTAAAAAATGAAGTTTTTGGCCACTACAGCGCGTCGCAGCGGCCAAAAAATTAAATCGACCATAACTTGGTCATCCAGACTCCAAATTCAAACATTTAAAGTGCTAAATAGCTTAGATTTTCAGTGCCTACAATAATCTAAAAAATATTTAGGTTTTGAGCTCTAGAAAAATCATAAATGACCAAAATACTCCTAATCATAATTAGGTCATAACTTAGTCAATTAAAGTCCAATTTGGGCCTACCACTAGTCAAAATATTTAATATAATATAAGAAAGCTATAGCCACTAAATTTGCTGTATTTGGACACCAAATGAAAGAGTTATGCCTTTTTGACCCTTCTTAACTTAGAAAAATTACCAAATCTACTCTTAAGAATTCAAATGGCTATAAATAATTCATTAGATCTCAAAATTTAGTGTTCTTAGACTCTTTGGAGTCCTTGAACATCAACCAATATTAAACTTTATAAAAATTTAGATTTTATTAAGTGCAACTTACCAAAATACTCCTTAGGTCAAAAACTTTAGTTTGGACCTATATAACCCATTTATTATCCAAATTTGGTATACTTACTGTCTATATACATGTTAGACAGTAAGGAATCATTTGACAAGTAAGAAATCTCAATTTGGAACCTTAAATCAAAAGTTGACTTTTTAGACCCTTAAGTAAGGGCAAAATAGTCATTTCGCTTAAAATTTAGGTTAAGTACCTTTAACTCCTATTTTATTTTCTAAGTCAATAAAACAAGTATTATACCTACATTAGAACTATTTAAGTGAGTAAAATCAATATTTAGGTCAATTCATCAAAATCCTTAAAATTTCCTCTAAGTCCTTTTTCCTTAGGATATTACATATCACATAAGGACTACTCTTGAGACTAGGACTAGATCCTAGGTTAGATTTCATTCATTAGGTAAATGGGTTATTCAATGAATGAAACTTTAGTTTTATTAGTTTCTAGAATTTAATAACTTATTTTGATTAATTTGTCTTTTAACTTAGTTTTAGGATAGGAGATTCATCCTATTAAATTTGATTACTTAATTGAATTTTCCTTAATTAGTAAATCACTTTTAGAATAAAACCTAGTTCTTAGGTCTTGTCCTTTGGATTATGTGATTAAGCCCAACCTCATGGTATTTAATCCATAATCTATAGTTTAGAAGATCTTGATCAGATCTTGGATAGAACATCTAAATTCACAAAACTAGGGCGTATGATTTATTGATTTAAACTATAGTCATCATTTGATTGAATTAGATTAGAACTTGATCAGTTCTAATCCTTTTAACTTATAAGGATGAGTTTCTAAGTTACACTCGATAGTAGGAAAATGATGATCCTGAACTTGTGTAACTTAGAATAGTTAGAATGGTTAAGTAGAAAATAAATGATATCACTATGTTTAATAGAGTCCCTTTCTTCTGTTTGATGATTGTTGCTACGCATTCTTTGTATTTTTGTGCCTTAACTCCTTGAGCATATCATATAAGATCTTTGATGCATAAATAAAATGTTAGGAAAATATGGAGACTCCTTAGGTTCCTTGTAAAAATATTAAAGTGATTGATTAAAGATAATAATTATATGTATTAAAGCTGCCTCTCAATCATGTTTTCTTTGCCTAGTCTCCTTGTTAACACTAGGAGAAGACCTTGTTTATATCTTCTTTGCTTAGTCTCCTTGTTGACACTAAGAGAAGATTTGTTGTTTTTATTTACCTAGTCTCCTTGATGACACTAGGGTTTTATAGTTTTGTGCCTAGTCTCATTGATGACAATATGATCTTTTTTATATTCAGTGGGCTAGATTAGCTCTTTTCTGTATGGCAGTTAGTACACAGATGTTTATATATATGCAGTTTGATATTTTGATTACTTTTCAACATTTTTATTCTGTCAGCTATTCCATTGTCCTGCTTATATATATATATATATATATATATATATATATATATATATATATATTAGGATGTTAGAACTTTGCTGCTATTATATGTATCATTGTTGAGTTATGTTATTTAATTTGCATATTTCTATTGATCACCAGCATGTTTAGGATGTAGTATTTTCTTTCAGCACTTGTTTAGTTATGTATACATGCCTTATCTTATTTAGTTTGCATGTGATGTATGTCTTAGTCTCCATTTTTGCTTAGATTATAAATGATTGTTTATAGCTTTTCCCTTTCTTATTATATTATTAGCTGCTTCATATTATTGATACAGCTGTTGCTTAGAGGATGTAAAATAGTGATATTACAAAATAAATAAAATGTATCAGCTTAAAATATAAAGATGGAAGGTACATTTGTCAGTCCAAATGACATCACTAAGAATTCATAGTGACTGTATCTAGTCTGAAAAGCAATCTTTGTGATATCTGAGTCTTTCACTTGCAGCTGGTGGTATCCTGATAGCAGATCAATCTTTGAAAACACTTTCGCCCCAGTCAATTGATCAAATAAGTCATCAATGCGGGGTAGTGGATATTTGTTCTTAATGGTCACTTTATTCAGTTCTCTATAATCAATACACATACGCATGTACCCGTCCTTCTTTTTGACAAATAAAACTAGCGCTCCCCATGGGGATGAACTGGGCCTGATAAGACCCTTCTCCAGTAACTCCTGGAGTTGCTTATTTAGCTCTTGCAACTCCTTGGGTGCCATTCTATAGGGCTCCTTTGAGATAGGCTGTGTTTCTAGAACAACGTTGATGGCGAATTTGACTTCCCAAACAGGTGGGAGACCGAGTAGGTCTTCGGGGAAGACGTCGACGAATTCACAAACAACAGGATTCTGGGATATGGGAACTTCTTCCTTCTTTTCCCCTAGTATAGTTACTAGGAAGGCACTACAGCCTTTGCATATTAATTTCTCATCTTGATAGCATTAATTAGAGGCCCTAAACTAAAGTTTCTTACAAATGACTTCACTTGTCTACCACTGCCTAGGGTGATCTTTTTCTTTTGGCAGTTAATGGTGGCGTCATGCTGGCTTAGCCAATTCATGCCCAAAATAACATCAAAATTGGTTATTGGCAGTACTATCAATTTGGCTTCAAACTTTGTTCCTCCGAAGGGGACTTGTAGCTTACAAAATTGCTTGGCTTGTAATTGAGCTCCGGATGGCAACCCCACGCTTAGAGGTTTTGCTAGGCGGTGGACTGCCAAATTGAGAGACTTCGTCCAGATCTCAGAGATGAAAGAGTGGCTTGCTCTGGTGTCGAACAGAATGTTGCATAGCTTACTATTTATATATATAGTACCTAATTATGGATGCAGAATTTACTAGTTACTATTAAACAAGTATGAATAAAATGCTAGATTGGTTCAGAAGCGTTTACCCGATACCACATGGTTATCTTCCTTGGCCTCAGTCGGTGTAAGAATGTATACGCGCGCCTGGCCAGCGGGCCTGTTGTAAGGCTGCTTGAGTGGCGGCCTGGAAGTGCTAGGATGAGAAGCAGGAAGTGCCTCGTGTCGAGGAGCAGGAGGTGGCAAGGCTGGACGTGTTGCAGCCGTGGTAGGGGCTCGCTGTAAAGATCGAATGCGGGTTGGCCCTACACACGCTTGATTGGTGTGCCATCAATCATAACGATCATATGGCATTGGGTATAGCCATGTATTGGCCTGTCGCAGGTAAAGCAGACTCGCTGACCGTGGAAGCACCGGCCGTATGGATGCGACTTGGTGCAGCCGTTGAAGGGATCTGCAGTAGGGGCTTCTGCCTCGATTTGGTAAACTCTAGCTCTCTTTGGGTTATCCTGATGATGCACTGCAGAGTCGGCGAGCCTCTTAGCTTCCCGCTGTTGGTACTTTTTTATCACCTTGGCAGTCTTTAGCAGTTCTAAGTAGTCGGTCATGTGGAAAGGTACGACCTGGGCCTGTATAGAGGGCCGAAGACCGCTTTGGAAACGGTGACATCTATCCTCTTCAGTGGGCACCAGGCTCGAGGAGAATCTGGCAAGCCTTCTGAATTCTGCATCGTATGCTGCCACTGTACGGTTCCCCTGTTGCAGCCTGAGGAATTCTTCCGCCATGTTACGGCGCTCAGATAAGGGAATGTATTTCGCCCGGAACACTTCTTCAAATTCTTCGTACGAGATCTCTTCCAAGCGAATGTCGACGAAGTGGGTGGTACGAAGGTGGTTCCACCAGTGTTCTGCCTCGCTGTACAGCAGATGGGTGACCAGTCGGATCACCTCAGTATCTGGACACTTGATACTCGTCAAGTTTTTCTCCACCATACACAGCCAGTCCTCCGTGTCCACGACCGACAGACTCCTGTTGAACATGGGGGGTCTCAGCCGGAGGAAGTTGTGTAGCAATCCATCGGCAGACTGGACGTAATGCTGGTGGGAATAGTGGAGTGCTGGGGCGGCTTCTACATCCGTGCAGTTCTGAGCTATCTGGGACACCAAGAGTCGTTCCATTCGCTCCGCTTGCTTTGTCTGGGCCCTTGCAGCCTTCCTAGCCTATTTTTTGCTTTCCTTTACTTGCTGCTGGTGGGATTTTATCATCATCTTTACTACCTCTAGTAAAGCGCTCGTCTCGCTGGATATATACATATATATATATATATATATATATATATATATATATATATATATATATATATGCTATTTAGTCCCAAAAAAACTTCCAAATAATATAAATATTGTTTATTTTATTATTTTTTATTTATTTATATTAAAATAATATAAATATTATTTTTAAAATTTATATTGAAATAATATTTAAATTTTATTGAATGAATTTTTTTGAGTGCCACGATCAAAAGTTAAATAGTATTTCCTATATATATATATATATAGATCAAAGAAGATGGAGTTTGTTATCCAATTAATGAGGATTAGTGAAGTTTAAAAAACTAACAAAGTATTTATAAAGGTATGGACCAATTAAAGGCAAAATTAATCGATTCACTGTTTTTCAGCTTAATTTGACTCGACTAACTATTTTGTGCGTTTTTTGAGTAGAGGAGAGGACGCTTTGGTATACATGAAAAATCATATTTTTCATGCGAAATGCTCTAATCAGACTATGCTAGGTAATTTATAGTTAAATTTGGATTATAATATAGATACCTATGTATTTTTGAGAAGCAGTATATTTTTTTTATAAATTTTTTTGAATATCACATTAATAAATTTAAAAAATAATTCTTTTTTTTAAGTTGCTACTGATTTGTGTAAGATAACAGCCATTGCTTGTAACATATTCATCTTTTTCAATTTAGTGAAATTTTCTTTTCTCATTAACATAATTGAATTTCACCGAATCATACAAAATATTTATGCTTGTGTGAACTCGTGTTTTTTATTATGTTCTTCGCCGTTGAAGATTTGGTTCCTTGGCGAACGATGAGCCACACGATGTTTCTGACCTAACATTGCCCCATCTTCTCGACGCGCTCTCCAGCACAAGCAGCCTCCGGGCATCCACACCAGTACGTCACGCCGTTCACGCCGCAAACAGGATCAGGTCGGAAGCATCTGATTGAGCAGGGTTGATATCGGCCTGATACCGCAGGGCAAGGATCGTCGACGTTGCCCGCCGATTTGACGTTGGAGAGGCCATAGGAGGCGAAGATGAATAAGAGGAAGGCTAGGGATACTGCTCTGGCACCAGGCGACATTGCTACCCTAGTTCGGAGAACACCAAACAGGAAATCTAGGGGCTATTTGGTTGCAGGTTTAAGAGGATTTAAGGGCTTTATAATCTCGCAAATCCTGCTTATATAGGGATTTAGGTCGCAGAAGAGGATGAAGAGGCGACTTTTCAAAACTTTGAACGCGCAAACGAGGAAGAAGGAACCAAATTGATGCTTCGTTCTTATCATGTGGTAGAGGTTTTCTTTGGTCAATAGATTTTTTTTTAATATTTATTTTTTATAAATAATTAAAAAATGAGAAATTTATTAAGATTCGCTGTCATGACACCCAAAAAAACTCATATAATAGAGTTTGAACATAATTTCATTAGTGTTATTTATTTATATTAAAATAATATAAATATTATTTTTGAAGTTTGTATTGAAATGATTCCAAATTTTATTGGATAAATTTTTTGGATGCCACATCAACGGGTCTAAATAACATTTCTCTTAAATAATTTTGCTTTGTACTAATCTAATTTTTTATACAATAGATATCATCTTTGAAAAAGATAAGATTTCTTATCAAAATTAATCAATGAATTTCGTTACTTCTATGATCTATCTCATATCCTACTAATATGGGAAAAGGTAAATAAAACACGCTCGGTGCATCTAGGATTGCGAAAGATGCTTGGCGCATCTAGGATTTTCGGAGGTGCGAAATCCCGATGACCCCAATATGGGGTCACCACCGCCTCTTCATCCATCTCCTTCTCCCATCTCAGGAATACTTGGCACTCCTCCTTCCTCTCGAGGGTTTGCTCATGCTAGATCTGCCTCTTGGAAATCTATTCTCTGCTATTCAATAAGAGAAGAAAGACTTCAACCTCCTTCGGAAAATATCATCGATATTTCGGAAGAGGAAATCTCTCATGGTGAAAAGAAATGGTTAAACTGTGTGGTTTGTATCAGTATAGGTCGTAAGCATATGTAAAAGCTTCGCAAGAAATTATGGTAAATCATGGAAGCTCAAAGGTTCTTTCTCCATGCCTTCTCTAAGTGATACTTGTTATTTAATTAAACTTTGTTGTGAAGAAGATATGCAGACGATCCTTCAAGGAGGACCCTAGTTTTTCTTCAATTCACCTTTTCTAATGAAGCCTTGGAATTGCAGATTTGTGCCAAAAGTTTCCTCATTCTCCTCACTTCCAGTGTGGATTAGGTTCCGTGAACTTCCCATCCATCTTTTGTTTGAAGGAATTATCTCTAAACTTGCGAGTAAAATTGGGGTTCCAATTATGGCAAACTCTCTAACTGCTTCCAAATCAAGACATACATATGCTAGAATTTGTGTCAAAATTGGCACTTCCTCTGTCCTTGTCGAGACTATATGTAACAACTCTAGTGTTGTTACCCTGCATTTAGATGCCTAATCAATTCTATTTCTCTTCTTATAATAGTATTAAGAGCCTCCACCTTTAGTTCATATAATTTGGAGATCATTTGAGACTTTCCAATATTCCCAGTTTTCCTGATAATTCTGAGAATACCTATTTTATTTTGACCTCAGAATAAAAATTGGAATCCCACATTGGACTCATCACCCCAAGTTAGCTAAGGGTAGTATTTTGAGAATGTTTGGAAGTCATCAAATTTCTTCGATTATTTTAATATTATTTAAATACTCAAAAAATTATAATAATTAAACTGAACCCCGATCAAAAATTTGATTGCATTTTTGAGTTCCCCATCCCTCAATTAGGTAAGGGTAAATTTTTGGAATTTTTCGGAGCCCATTTGATAATTTAATTTTGAGTAATTAATTAGATATAATTTATTAATTAATTAATATATTTAATTTAACTAAAATTATATTTATAAAATATTTTCAAACGACAGTATTTTGAAAAGGTAGAAGTCTGCTATTTTGGCCTGTGCTCGAAATAGTGGATTGAATCCATCTCAATCGCCAATAAATTTTTGGCGTGATCTTACTGTCCCGCTTTTATCCACGAGATCTGACCGTCGGATCAAAGGTTTGATCCCATAGTCAGGATCAAGAGACTGTACGTTGTCCTAGCCATGACCTCTGTGCGCCAGAGGAGGACAGTCCTCACCTTCCAACTACGATCCTGGTTCCCTTAACCCCTAATTTTCTCCCTCTAATTCCCATTTTCTTCTTCCCTTACCTGTTGGGCTATTGGGGTGTACTGCGGGCTGGGATCAAGGGAGATAGGCTATGTTAGGAAAAAACCCTAGTCGATGGAACCGCAAGAAGTTGAACGCCTCCAGGTACTTCCCTCTTTACTTCTTCCTCAATTGAAGTGCCCTAACTCTATTCCGTAAACATTATTATCGAATTGAAACTCAATCGGGCTCGATTGAGCCCGATTGACCTTCTATTTTGGAACTAGTCCACAGTGAAATACAATGCTGATAACCATCCGCCTCAATCCCTCTAGGGTTGGATCTCATTTGCAATCGAGGCAGTCTCAATCCATGATTCATGTGCCATTCGACAAGCCCTTTCAAGACCTAACAAACTGTGGGCGGACCAGGCAGTGGGGCGATCGAGATCGACCATAAGGTTAAACCTAGTTGCTCACTCTCAGGACCTGTGGTGGACGATGCAGTCAGGCCAGTCTGTGCTTCAGTTTGCACTTTTCTGCTGGACCGAACTGGACCTATTTTTGAACCGCGTCATTTTCACAAATCGTGGAGGGCCCCACGGATCAACACGAGTCACCCGATCGGGATGACGCATGAACCCACTATCATCGAAGAATCCGTGCCCACGCTATTTTCCGCATTTCTCATTTTCAGCGTCGCGCTGATTTCCGTGTCGTTCCGAAGTCAGTGTCGGCGGCTACTGATTTATTAATTAGAATTTAAATGGTTTTATTTAATTATTTAAAATGCAATTATTAATTCTATCATAACCTTAATAATACATCTTCGAATAATACAAATTTATGTATCATTTTGATCAAAAAAGTAAGACGAACACATTGATATAATTCAATTTAGGATTTGAACCCTAATTTTCTTAATCACTTTTTTAACCCTAACTAAGAATCCTGAATACCCTAAAAAATAAATTGGTGTTCAATTTTGACATAATTAGTGTCATTTTTCTTCTTATACAATTAGGATTGTGTATTTGCTTATATAATTTTATTTGGACAACAAATAGATATATTTGGTATTTGACTCCTCAATTAGTGTACTTTTGTAATTATCAAATTCATATTATGCTTGTGTGGGGACCCCCGTACTGACAATAGGAAGTACGGTGCTCAAACTTTGGTAAATCCTCAGTTTAAGTAAAATCAGGGAAAAACCCAACTTGCCTTAAGCCAAGAATCTGTCACCAGAATACTATAACATTTATCAATATACACACAGATATCAAAGTGGCGGAAGCAATAAGCGAGTAGTAACATCCACAAGCACAACATCGTAGAAAGGAAAGCAGACAATATAGTAACTCATCACAATGCAGAAATGAAATACATCTAGAAATAATTATTACAAACTAAATTTTAAAAGAAAATGCAAAGGTCTCTCAATCTCATTGAAAAGAAATACAGAATCTATCTAAACTGCAACAGCAAGGTCCTCCTCCTGAACGGGCTCCTCTCCTGCAGCATTGCCCACAAACAAGTCTGAATCTGACATTTGTCGGTATCACAAATGTCAAGGCCCCAGCCAATAAAACAAAAATATTACAGTTAGATAATTGTCTAAGTACATTTTATGCTATTTTAATAAACTGATTATTTTAGAGATATCACATTTAAATAATCTAAGCATGCGAGCAATAGTGGGTGCGACAAGCTATGAAAGAAACGGATAACTATAAACTATCCATTTATAGCCAACAACTAGTATGAAAAGTAACATACAATACCAAATAGAAAAGGTGATGCTAAAGCTAAAAGCAATAGCGACTATAATACAAATTCTGAACCTAACATGCTCATGATCGTATTAACACATGCTGAGTATATAAATGACACAAATACTGAAATAAACATACAATTCTAGCATCCTAAACATGCCAATGCACATAAGTAAGTTATAAGAGTATACATACAACATGGTAATTGATATAAAAGAAAAGAAAAGAATAGGGCCACTAAGACATGTGACAAAAGCTGAGCAATCTATGAAATGTAAAGCCACTGAGACATGTGGCAAAAGCAAGTCAAGTAATATAATGCAAAGCTGCTGAGACATGTGGCAAAACGAGTAAGTACTGAAAGTAATGCCACTGAAGCATGTGGCAAAGCAAAACAGAAAACAATACTGAGCAATCCAGCTAAAGTAGCAATAAGCCTAAGACTTAGTGCTATCATACCAGCCAATAGGCCATCCAGGGCCCCCAATACTGAAATATCAATCAATACCCAGCCAATAGGACATCCCAATCCTCTAGGCCTGGGTCAGTTCTACACAATACTATTACTGAAGTGGCAGACGACGCTAGGACATATTCTACCAACTGCAAGCAAGGCAAGAACTGAATGATATGCAATTCAATTACTAACTTAGGATATATCATCCATATCCTATGTTCTCCTATTATGCTCAAGGAATAAGGCTCAATATCCAAGGTATGCCAAGCAAATCTAGTCAAAGTAAGCAAGAGACTCAATCTAGACTTATGTGATATCTATTGTTGTCTATTTACCCAACCTAACTACTCTGAGAATGTACAAGTTTAGGATCTCCAATATCCAGCTATCTAGTAGAATCTCAGATTTACGTCCTTACATTTAATATTAGAACTCAACAAGTTCTAATCCAAAATCATGTGATGACTATAAGGTTTACGTAAATAAATCAACGACCTAATTTGTTAATATTTTCCTCTCTTACCCAAATCTTGATTAAGTAAATTAAGATTTAAGGATTTTGGACTTAAATCTCACTTTAGTGTTCAAATCCTGAACCCAAGGGAAAAGTCCTATTAAGGATCTAGGGTTCACATTTGCTACCTAAATTAAAGGTAAAGAATCCTATAAGCTGAAAGATCCAAGAGCTAAGAACTTAGTGAAGGGTTATTCTACTGATTATAAGATAAAATAATCAATTAAGAATTTGAGAATTTAAGATCTATATTCAATTTCTAAGATAATTTCATTATTTTATAGATTGAATCATCCTATACCCACATGGAAGGTTTCAAAAGATTAAACAATAGATCATTTAAAGAAATTCAATTGGAGATAGTTTAATTCAAGTAGAAGATCTAAAGTCTAGGATCTAAGATTTGATCACTTTAAACTTAACTAGTTTTCTAACTTAGGATTCCCTAAATGTGTTTCTTTTTAGAATTTAAGCTCATAAGCTAACTTAGTTGAGCTTATTAAATTGAAATTTAACAACTAAAATTATTAGATTTAACTATTAGGGCTAAGTGACATCCTTAGGATCACTTAAGGTCTAAGTGTCTTAATTATGGCTAATTGAAGATTTCTTAATTAAACTTCCACATGATCAACATTATTAGTCTAAGAGTCTAGTTAAATATTTATAATCTATCTAAGGGTAGCTTACTGAATTTTCCAAGGTTGAAGGGGCATTTAAGCACATTTTGGTCAAAAGGACTAAAATGCCCCTCTTAAGGTAAAAATTGGGATTTTAAGGTTTAGTTATCCAAATTAAATCTAATCTTTTTTAATGTGTTTCATATTGATTAATGAAGTGGGAAACATACTTATCTTAGGTTTTGACAACTTAATTAAGCTAATTAGCACTAATCACTCCTTTAAGCTAATTAGGGTGATTATTGAATTTAGGTATTCTTAGGGCATTCCAACCTTACCCAGAGGTCCCACCATACTTAGGATAGCATTAAGAACTACTCTTACCAAAATCAGAGCCTTAATAAGGGTTTTATTCACTAATCCCTAATTTGGGTGATTAAGGAGTGATTAAGAAAATTTAATATCGAAAATTGATTTTAAGGGTCTGAAATTATTCCTTAGGGTTTACTAAGCAATCAAAGCCCTTAATCAATTAGTTTGGTCATTAATTAAATTTATTATGATTTAATTAAAAACAAAAAAAGTTTAATCAATTATTTTAAATCCAACTATTAGATCTGTGATTTTATTTTATATTTAGATTCCTTGTATTTTTCTGATTCAAATGGTATATTGGATCATACCATTTGGATCAGTATAGCTAAAGTTATTAAATTAATTTATTCTATATTTTTATTTAAATCAAACCATAGGCTAATTAATTAAATTTATTTATCACTAAATTATCAGAAGGAAAATAAATCCTAAGCAATTTAAATAAATCGCGGCCCGAAATTTAAACCGCGCGGGTAACGGGTCGGCTCGAACCGTGACTTCGTCTCCTTCCTCCCGACAGCCCTCCGTCCCAGCCGAGCTTCAGCACTGTAATTCTCGGTACCCAGGCGACGATGACGGCTCTTTTCAATCCCCACACATTCCTAGTGTCAAGGCGCGTCAATCCCGCCCTTAATCCCTCTCTGGGACGCACTGGATCGCCAGATGACTACTTGGCGAAAACAATCTCGCCCGAAGCTTTTAGGGTTTACTGTTAGAAGTAAATTCTTTTCACAGAGACAACCACTTTGCTAGAGCTCGATCCCTACACCATCCTGGTTGTGAGGCTGATTGAAGTCCTCTGGTCACGAGCTTCGGGGTGACCTAGATCGGTGGTTCCCTACTCGAGCTTGGCTACGAGCTTGCGGCGTGAACCAGATGATCGATCGATCAGGGTAGGCTAGCCCAGACCCTAGGAGCAATCACATTGGGTTTCCTAAGTGGCTAAGGCGATCTAGACAACATCCAGAAGCTCATTCAGACACTGGAATGGAAACTGAACTTTCTGAGTTCAGGGGAAGAAGGCAGCACCTCGATTAGACGAATTGCGGTGGCCGAGAGGGAATGGCTAGCTCAGGAACTCTCACAGCAGTCTCAGCAGCTATGCAGGGGGTCTAAACACCAAATCTTACCCTATATCAGCTGTGCTCAGCAGGTTCAGGCGCCGGGATCGCCGAGAGCTCCAGGAACTTCAGCTGGGAGGATTCGTGGGTCTTAGTGAGCAAAGGAGGTCACTGAGGCGAGCCGAGGGTATTTATAGGTGTTAGGAGCTGTGGGGGTGGCTTCCTGATCTCGGGCCTGGAGTAGAGGCTCGGGCTGAGGCCCTTTCCATTTTCCTGAAATTGGGAGGGTCCAAGCCTCCCATGCCATCCTACTGGGTTCAGCCACTCTCGGAAGGATCGTAATGGCCTAGGGGACAAGGCAAGAGGGAGTGGGGGACAATGCTGGCGTGGCACGGTACGAGCAAAAATTCCCTGTCGGGCCTTCGATCGAGCGGAAACGATGATCCACAGTGGCGGGGCTCGTCTCCATCGTCTGATCGCGAGACCGTGGTGGATCGATGGTCTGATGCGGCTCCCAATTAACAGAATCGCGGAAGAGATCTAGGGCATCGAATGCCAGATGTCGATCGGGCGAGTAAGATTCGATCACGGTGCACGGTATGAGAGCCGTTGGATCGAGAGCGCTAAGATGCGTGTTATTGCAACGGGTGGCTTATACGCATGCGCCGCTGTCGAGACCCCGCAGCGGATCTGCCGCGGTCCCGATAGCGAATCCTGCCGATTTATTATTAATTAAAATTTAATTTAAATATAAATAAAACCAATTAAATAATATATAATTATTCTTAAATATTCTAAATCCAATTTAGGACCAATGAGCTCCAAAAATTCCCAAAAATTCACCCTTAGCTAATTTGGGAGTGGGGAATTCAAAAATAAAATTAGATTTGGATTTGGAGATCAATTTATTTTAGGTATTTTTCAGGGCTCAAAAATAGCCAAAATACTAACTTTCCCATTTTAGTTCCAATTGATTCCAAACTTCTAGGATTATGTTTAAATGACCCATTGAGTCTAATGAAATCAAAATCAAAGCTTGGTTTAGTTTAATTCATCTAGGTTTAGCTATGATAATAATTAGGGTTATTACAGCTTGTTTTAGGCCTTTAAATATTAGGACATCAAACATGTCTCATTTTATTTAATCTCCATATCTTTTCAAATATAATTTTGAGCTTGAATTATTATGGAGTAGGTGCTTATTTACTTAGCACATTTCTTGATTTAAACTTTCATCATTAGTGAAGATCTTATGGAAATTAGGAACCTTAGCTTATTTGATTTTCCATCATGATTTTAGCTAACATATTCCATTAATGTAGTATACTATTAGTATGCCTTTATTTCATTTTGAAAATTCAATAGGACTAGTGCCCAACAATTAGGATGGATTTTAGTACACATTCCCTTAGCCCTTAGTTTGCACTTAAGTTCTCTAGTAATTAAATTAAAAGTCCTATAGCTCTCTAATGTGAGTTAGGACATCATATAATCCTCCATAACCTACAACCCATAGTGAACTAGTACTTGTAGCTATTAATCTTACCTCTCCCATACACTTAGAATTTTCTTATTAATTGATCCTATCTATATTAGTGATTGATTTAGATAGAAGCCTTTCAATAATAAGCTAGTCAGATGAAATTAGTAAGTATTATATTAACCTCAAATTCCTTTAATTATTAGTAATCCATTAGCCTTTATTTTCTAGTTCCCTAGACCTTAAATCTTATAACCTTTATGGATTCGTTGGCTTAGGATTAGTGTAGGATAGGTATCATTTTTGCATAAATATATTTATAAATTATTTTATCATTTCATAAACAAAATCAAACTACTATTTTCCAAAACTTAATTCACTTATATTATTATTTATTTACAATTGACTTAGAGATGATATTTATAAGTCAATTAGGAGCTTAATTAGTTCTAATTATTAGGTTAGATCATTAAAATTAGACAACTTTGAATATCACATAGTTTACAATTACTTGAATTTCTTGAATGCTTGTTTTGCTTTGAGACTATATTCTTAAACATACATACAAGACATTGTACATAAATAAAACATTCATAAAATATTTTAGGGGTTTCGTGGTGATGGCCAAGGGCAGGCTTAAGGGGGATATAAGGAGACCTCACATATCTTAGAGGAGGAGTGTGAGTATTTATTTTCTATGAGACCCCGCTTTCCTTACTAGTTAGGCAGACGTTCTTAACTCCTCAGTCGCTCAGTAAATGTGCCCACGGAATGGAAAAACATAAAATAACTTAAACTAATAAATTATGTGAGTCATCACAATCTTTTTGATTGTGAGAACTCATAATAGCCTTCAAGTTATGTTTACTTTACATAGTCATTGACTATGTCTTATTAGTCCAAGAGGCTAAGGTTCTTCATACTTTACTTATTTTGCACTTTCATTTGATGTACTGTGCTTTACTTTCTTATAGTTTCTTGATTATGCAATGTATTTTACTTTAATTCCATTTTATACTTCACTACTTTAGTTTCCTTTACGTATCATAATATTTATTAGACATATACATGTTTCCATTTTATATTTTCATATGCACATTAGTAGTTTCTAGCCTTATTAGGATACTTTTTCCTTACTTGTTGTTATAGGCTAGAGCAAACCTATTTGTGAGTTTTTACTCTTTTCCTTACTACTGTTCTTCTTTATAATTTCCTTTCTTCCCGTGCTTTGATGCTTTATAAGCTCCGTTGTGAATTTAATTGTAAATTAATATATGTGATATCTAATGAAACTTTAATTATAATTTAGCCAATCTTAAAATATACTTAGACTTTTTAGTCTAACCACTTGTTTTCTTTTTATTGGCTAAGCCATACCATATTTTAAATACCAAAAATATGGTAGATCATGAGCATTTTTAGAGTAGTGGAGATGGACCTAGTTCTGAACTCTAGCACTTGAAGTTATATCTGCTTCCACTTTTACTTTACTACTTCATGTGATAGAGAGACTTTAATATCATTTACTTTTTAATTTCAAATTTTGTAATAATTAATTTTTTGCAATACTCTTACTTCTTTCTGTGATGAATTTACTTTCATATTAAACTGCTTATTTTGGATAGTTGATAGTATTCAGTTCTACATGCATATATATTTTTTTCAATTCTTCATTCTTTACTTTTGTATTTTTCTTTAATTTAACACTCTCACAAAGATACTTGGCCACACAGCACTCAATAATTGGGTTAGTTTCCTTCCAACCGGTGTTAAGTGCTGTGGTAGTGCTCTAGCATTGGATAGGGTTCCCGATTCGGTGTGGGGGCATTACACTATAAAAATTAGAGTGGATGGAAATATATTAAATCAGAGAGTTGAATATGACTGGACTTTCATAGTTTGCAACAATTGTAATTTATTCAAAAATGCTGGTTGAACTTGCCCCTCTAATTCTCTCCCTTTGGATAGGGGAAGAAGTCGTTATATGCTCCCAAGAAATTGTTTACCTCATTCTTCCTCTTCCTCTTTGGACATCCTAGTCCAAAATCTTCCTTCTCCTCCTCCCCCTCTTCCCCCATATTATTGAATCTCCTCTCCCCATTATTCCTTCTCCTTCTATAGTGGCTTCTTCCTCTTTCTCTTACAAAGCCTCCAGTCCCTTCTTGTAATGCTCTGCTATTAGTTTGATGTATTAATCTAACAATGGGTGTTATTGTAGTGCTTAATATTGAGTTAGGGAATTCTAACCCAATATTAAGTATTACCTTATATTGTATGGATCTATAGGTGTAAGAAAATTCAATCATTTTAATTTAAGTATTTATTATTTATAATATGAAATTATATACAACATGAAAGAATAGTGTAAGAATATCATATAAATATTTTCTATCATTTTTATTTTTTCTTATATATACATATATTTCCTAATTTCTGTAACTTTTATTTCTGTCATTTTCTTTATATATATATATATATATATATATATATATATATATTTCTTAATTTCTGCAACTTTCATTTCTGTTATTCTTTATTTTTCAATATATGTATATAATTCTTAATTTATACGACTTTTATTCTTGTCATTTTATTTCTATATATGTATATATTTCTTAATTTTATGCAACTTTTATTTCTATCATTTTCTTTTTTTTTATGTATGTATATAACTTCTAATTTATACAATTTTCATTTCAGTCATTTTCTTTTTTTCTCTATATATATAAATTTTCATTTTTATAACTTTTATTTCAGTAATTTTCTTTTTTTCTATGTATATATTTCCTAATTTATGCAATTTTTATTTTAGTCACGTTCTTTTTTTTTTCTAATATGTATATATTTTTTAATTTTTGCAACTTTTTTTTCAGTCATTTTCCTTATATATATATATATATATATATATATATATATTTCTAAATTTCTATAACTTTCAATTCAATAATTTTTCTTTATATATATATATATATATATATATATATATATATATATTACTTCAAATAATAAAAAATTTGTTATTTTTAATATATAAAAATAAATAACCAATATAAAATTAATATTAATATTTTACTAAAATAAAATGAAGAATATTATTCTTTTTATTTAATTATATCATCTGTAGCTTTTACATCGTTATTAAACTTTAACCCACTTTAATATATTTATATGAGAATTTGTGCTCAGAACTTGAAATAAATAATCAGAAATCGGTATCATGGGTTCATTCATGTTGATATTAGGTATGTACAGACAATACGTTAGGTCAAGACATGGTGATATCTAGAGAAATAAGGAGACTGCACATAGCCTTTGAGGGAGAATGTGTAGTTAGTCAGGAACCCACCTCTCAGATAGTTAGATAGATGTATCTAACTCTTTGATTATTCTGTAACTTTGTCCAACATAATAAATATTATATCTTGTTGTATTTTCTTTCAGAATGAGCACATATCTTAAATATGTATATTATATTTATAATCTTGATAATTTTGCAAGCATATCATATATAAATATTACATTTTATTTGTATATGCTTCTCATACAGAGTCATACTGCTTAATATTATATACAAATTTTGATATAATGCAAATATTACTTAGACCTTTATGTCAAATTAAATATTTTCTTTTTTTTTCTTTTTCTTAGTTTGCCCTATAATATATATATATATATATACATATATATATATATATATACATAGCAGTTCAGGAACAATTTTTGGATCAAGTCTTTGAGAAGCTGATGCATAATGGAGCAACTTAGATGCTAATTTTCATAAAGTTTTAAATTTTTGCTTAATGTGTAATAGATTTTATAAAATAATTATTATCATTGTAATGAATATATTATGTTTATTATTATGGTATTTATGAATATTACAATGAATGTGGAAGTGTGTATTTAATACGTCTCTAAATACACTGTTATACTAAACCTTGATATAATCCTAGGGAGAAAGCACCTAATGCTGGATTAATTATGTTGACCTAGCAACGGGTCGCCACAATTAGTCACCGTAAGGTGTTTAGACCAAACCCTGCAAATTTGGAGCGATACGGAGTTCAATAGAATATTATGAATATTTTAATATATTTTGATTTATTAGAAAATTCAAATATTTTATTTGACCTCAAAATTAAAATCTGACTTCGTCATTGCACTCGTCACCCCTAAATTAGTTATGAGAGATGTTTTGGAAATTTTTTGGAAGTTATCAAATTTTCTCAAATATTTTAATGTATTTTAGATATCCCAAAAATTAGGATAATTAAATTGATCACAAAATTGAAATCCAAATTCGTCATTGAGTTCCTCACCCCCAAATTAGTAATGGATAAATTTTTTGAATTTTTCGGAGCTTGTTTATTCATCTAATTTTAATTTCTAAACTGTGTAAACTAAAATTAGAAGATAATTAATTAAAATTTTTAATTCTCCATTTTTCCTTCTGAACTCCCTATTTCCTACGCACACCTGCCTTTCCCCATTTCCTGCACAAAGAACCTTCCTCCCTATGCTGCTGATGGGAGAGGGTCTGCTGTCCCATGTTGAGCCCATGCCTCCTCTTCATTTAAGGTTAGATCTTCAGCTCTCCTCCCTCTTCATTTGCTGTCAACTAAAACTCCCTCCTCCCAAGCTCCGTCCTAAGCTAAATAAGAAGCTCCTTCTTTCCCAAGCTCCATCCCAAGCTGAAGAAGAAGCTCCTTCCTCCCAAGCTCCTGCAAAAAACTAGTTGAATCTCTATTTATAAGCTAAGATTGAGATTATCTGTTATAGTAGTTATCTAAAATTGAATGACTATTATGTCACTTCCTTAGAGCCATTTGTATAGAATTTACTACAATGAAGAAAGGGATTCATTAGCTTATAAATCCTTATTCATTAGATAGATTGTTAGAATGAGAACTTTAGTTTCATCATATGGAGATTGTAGTGCATGCCCATAGAACTGATATAGTAAATAGAAGATGGAATTGGGTGATTTATCCTGGAAAGAACTGTAGAGTCTTAGTCTTATCTTAGGTAATTAGATAAGTTTAGTTCAATTTAGGATAAGCATCCCAGGTTTAAAGTTTATTATAGATTGGGAGTTTAACAGCTTAATTTGAGAGAATAAACTGTAAAAAAATACTGTCTCTTATCCTTGTGCGCATCTATAAGTGTAGTTAAACAAACTAAGTGTTAAAGTCACCCTTTAGTAGGACATACTAATCGTGCATATGTACTCTCCCCATATGATCAATTAGGATGTTGTCATGGAATAAGCATTAAATTCAGTGGAATTAGAATAAAATCATGTAATCCATTTAGTTAAGGTTTGAATAATGGAGACAAATGGATTTATTTGCTTGATTTTAATCATTTTCTAGTTTTAATGTTTTAAGAGCATACAGTTATTAAAGCCTTGGCATATTATGAATTGCATAAGTCATATAACTGCATTAACGAAGCATTGTGCTCACCTATGATCTATTAGCGGAGCGTTGTGCTCACTTAGGATCTGTTAGTGGAGCGTCTGTTCACCTTGGATTTTATGGGATGTCACGTGGCATCAAGTTATGCATATTTGAGGCATAAAGTTATGTGGCATATTCAGATATATATACAGATATTCATTGATACACAACACAATTTTATTTTAGCATTATTATTCAGTTCAGTTTCTTTATAGCTTTCTATTTTCAGCACCCTATTTTTCTGCTACTATTTTACTTCCCTTCCACTTCTATACAATTTCATACTTTTCAACTATTTTAGTACTTTTTTTATAGTAATGTTTTGCTTACTTAAATGTTAAATTTTTTTAAACTATAAATGTATATAGTTGCTTTAGATGTGTTAGACTTATTATATAACATGTGGTATATTTTGGGATCCGACAATTTGTCAGATCTAGATCAGTTTATGGAGTAGGCTTTGGAGGCTTCCCAAGAGATCCAGGAGGAGTTTATAGAGCACTAGCTGGCTTAGTTATATTTACTGTAGTTTAATTTCTGTCATGAGTGAGGGACTATTTCTATCTTTTATATTAAGCAATTATTTATAATGATCTTAACTCTGGATGTATTTTATATTTCTTTTTTGAGATGAATACTTTTACTTAGCTTATACATTGAATAATATGGATGAATATTATAGCTTTCGCACTATTGTTATTTATACTTATACTTGGTATTGTGATGTGATTAGCATATACGAAATGCTAATACTTATATATATTGGATTCTTATTAAATCTACCACACATAATATATTATATGTGAGTACTATATCTAATATTTAAGATAAGTACTTTACTCTTATCTTAAGAATTAGTCCTCAGCTCTACCTTGAGTAGAGCTCCAGCAGTTAGTAGCAGTATTTGGGGATATTCAGCAGCCCTTCCCAAGTATTGCACCGTTCCACTGCCAATTGTTTTTGTTTCCTTAACAACACCTCGGTAGCGATAGGACAGGGAGCTACAACTGGCCCCGCTGTCGCATAACCTGGGCTTCGTAGCGGATCCCCCGCTGTGGCGCCCCACCCCTTAATCCACAAGATTAAGCTAAGGGGTGGTGTGTCACTCTATCTAACCATAAGAAGTTCAGTCCTCGGTACACAGCATCTTCTAGCATCCTCTCCAATACACTAGCTCCTGCTGGGGAGACCCCTTGGACTTCTCTCCCATATATTTTTGCTAAGTACACGTCAAACTTCCACCTGTCCTTAAAGTGGGCGAAAATGCCGTATCCTGTCATGCTCATATAGTGAAAGAGTGAGCTTACCCGACGTGGCGAAGAGAAAGAAGTATTCCTATATATCCAGATTAAGCGACGTAAGAATAATTGTTTAATTCAAAATTAAGGTACAAAGATGCATAAGGTAAAATAAGTAGCATAGGAATGAAAGCTAAGAGGTCTATCTGATATATCTAGCGGTAAAGGCATGATGGAAGTCCGTGTAGGTGACCTCCCTTTGCATTGCTTCATGCCGATTGATGAGTGCTTGTAGGGTGACGCTCCACAAATCCTTGGCACGGTTGCATAAGAGACGGGATGTAATGGCCATCCTAATATTGTCTGGGCAGTTATTGATTCCAAACATAAAATCTGCTCGCTTCAGCCACTCCTTGGCTGCAACGGGGTGGTCGTGTCCATTAAACACACTCTATTGGATTAATTGGTTCAGCATTCGAACTTTGAGGTCTAACACTCCTTCTATATACTCCTTGTGCTGCTGATGAAGTTGGACGATATATTCCCACCTATCTTCAAATCATTGGTGATGCCACCTAAGCGTCATCCTAATATATATAAGTATGTCTACAAAAATTATTAGGTTGAGTAGTTAAATTTTAGGGTTTCATCCTATATAGTTGCTTGTGCATTTTTATTATTAAACTCCTTATTCTGAGTTTGATATTGTGGTGTCTTGGATGTGACTCCAATGTTTTTGATCTAGTGACTGAATTGTCAGAAGAATCTTCTATTATGTAGATAAGAATGCAAATTCTAATCTGACACCTTATGGAATTCTTCGATACCAACTGTGGTGCCCCACTCTTAATCCATAAGATTAAGCTAAGGGATGGCGTGTCACTCTGACTAACCCTTTACTTATTATTGGATTAGGATAAAATCCACAATCCACTTAATAATAGAAGGAGTAAGTATATAATCAAATATTCAGTCACTATATAAAAAATTCATACAGAGTATGGAAGCGATTTAAATAAGAAACATCCAAGCATCACAATATGAATAGCATGAAATATAACTCAAAATAAATGGCATAATAATCCAAAACACACAGTCATGAGTACCTGTATTATTACATCACATTAAAGTTTAAATAGTTAAAGGCAAAAATACTCTCATCCTCACTTGCAAGAGAACTAAATATCAGCTCCTTCTAAAGGCTCCTCCTCTAGATACAGTTCCACCTCAAGCACCTGATCTTCTAATTGATGGGAATCTGCAATTATTGGCTTCATAATTTAGGGCCCCAGCCAAAAAGAAAAAAATTTTGTTAGACAATTGTTTAAGTACATTTTAAGCTGATATGTTTTATGTGTTTTGTAATATCACCATTTACATACTCTAAGCAATAATTAAATCAAGTAAGGGAGGAACTAGCACAATAGAATAGAGAAAAAGTTATAAACGATATTTATAACTTAAGCAAAAAGGAGGCTAAGATATGCCTCAAATGTAAGCTAAACAAGGCAGGGAATATAAGTATAAGTAACTGAACAAGTAGTGAAAGAAAAATACTACACCCTAAACATGCTGGTGATCATAAGAATTATGCAAGTTAAATAAATAAAACTCAACAATGATACATATAAATAGCAGCAATAAATCTAACATCCTAAAATATATATAAGTAGAACAAAGGAATAGCTGACTGAATGAAAATATTATATACAAAATATCAATACTATATATGAACATCCATGTACTAACTACCATACAGAAAAGAGCTAATCTAGCCCACTGAATACCAAAAAATCTTAGCATTAACAAGGAGACTAAGGCACAAAACTATATTCTCCTAGCATCATCAAGGAGGCATAGGCAGAATATAAGATTTTCTCCTAGCGTCATCAAGGAGGCATAGGCAGAATATAGGATTTTCTCCTAGCATCATCAAGGAGGCATAGGCAGAAAACACATAGCAAATTTTCTCCTAGCGTCAACAAGAAGGCATAGGCAGAAAATATAAACAAAGTCTTCTCCTAGCATCATCAAGGAGGCATAGGCAGAAGACATAACTGAGAGGCAGCTCTAACACATGCAATTATTATCTTTAAATTGTTTACATTAATGTTTTCATAAGGAATCTAGTAGTCTCCATAATTTCCTAAAATTTTATTTATGCATCAAAGTCTTATATGATATGTCCAATGAAATATGACACAAAATATAAGGAATGTGTAGCACAAAAATCAAATAGTAAGTAAGGGACACTACTAAGCATGGTGATATTATTTATTTTCTAATTTAACCATTCTAACTATTCCAAGTTACACAAGTTCAGGATCTCCAATTCCTACTATCGAGTGTAACTTAGAAGTTCAACCTTATAAGTTAAAAAGGATTAGAACTGATCAGGTTCTAATCTAATTCAATCAGATTACGACTATGAGTTAAATCAATAAATCATACGTCCTAGTTTTGTGAATTCAGACATTTTATCTAAGATCTGATCAAGATCTACTAAGCTATAGATTATGGATTAAACACCAGGAGATTAGGCTTAATCACATAATCCAAAGGATAAGACTTAAGATCTAGGTTTTATTCTAAAGGTGATCTACTGATTAAGGCAAATCATATTACGCAAATTAAACTTAATAGGATGAATCTCCTATCCTAAATCTAGGATTGAAAGACAAAATAATCAGAATAAGTTGAAAATTCTAGAAACTAATAATACCAAGGATTTATTTATTGAATAACCTATTTTCTAATGAATGAAATCTAACCTATGAGCTAATCCAAATCTTAGGAATAGTCCTAATGTGGGGTGAAAGATCATAAAGAAAGGACTTAGAGAAATTTTTTTAAGGATTTTATCATTTTGATTTTATTCATTAAATTGACTCTAATATTGTTCTAATGCTGGTTTTAGTATTTTAAAAGAAAATTTAAAGGTTAAAGACACTAAACCTAAATTTTGGGCAAAATGACTCTTTTGCCCCTACTTAAAGGTCTAAAAAGTCAACTTTGATTTAAGGGTCCAAATTGAAGTTTCTTACTGTCCAATGATTCCTTACTGTCTAACTTGAAGATAGACAGTAAGTACGCCCAATTTGGATAAGAAACGGGTCCTACAGGTCCAACCTAAGGTTTTTGACCTAATGGGCAAACTTGTAATTTACACCTGATGGAACCTAAATTTTTATGCAGTTTACTATTAGTTATTGTTCAAGGATTCCATAGAGTCTCAGAATACTGCATTCTGAGGTCGGATGACTAAATTATGGCTATTTTAATTTCTAAGGGCAATTCGGTAATTTTGGTCAACGGGTGACAAAAACCGAACTTTTCTGTTTGAAGTCCAATTTCAGCAAACTCAGTTTCTATAGCTTCCCTATAATATACTGAGTGTGTTGATAGGGAGTAAACCCAATTTGAACCTCAAATGGTCAAGTTATGACCTAACTAAGGTTAGTGGTATTTTGGTCATTTACTAATGTTCTAGGGTTCAGATCCTAAGTTTTATTTCAGTTTGTTGATGACATTGAAATTCTAATCTAATTAGCACTTTGAATTTTTGAATTTATAGTTGAATTGACCAAATTATGATCAATTGAATTCTAGGAGCATTTTGGTCATTTTTTTTCAAAGTCAACTATAGGGTCCAGGGTTGACTTTTATCCTAATATCCAAATGAAAAAACTAATAATACCACAGTGATAGAGCTATTCTCCTGAGTATTTTAAGACCCATATTGCCTATGTTTGGATGACTAGATTAAAAGTTATGGGGGTTTAATTAAGTCCTAAAATGTCACTATATTGTACGTACCTCGAAACTAATTTTTACATTATGTCATTTGATTCCTTTTATTTTTCTGAGTAAAATGAGACCTATATTGACTATGTTTGGATCATCTTATAAAAAATTATTAAGCTTTTAAGTTTTTTTTCATTTTAATCAATTTAGTTATTATTCAAAAATACATTTTGCATATTTTACTATTCATATATTCAATTTGTATAAATTTACTGTTCATCCCTAAAGTTAAAAATATATTTTTTGTATTTATTAATTAATTAATTAATTAATTAAATCTATAATTAATTAATACTAATTATTAATTAATTAATAATTAATCTATTATTTAATTAATTCAAATATTTTTAATTATAATATTATTATATGTTACCGTTCATTTGTGATTAGTGATGATTAATTAATTATATCACTGTTTAAATTAACTAATGATCTACTTAATAATATTTAATATATTTAATTAATTTGACGCAACGGCGAGGTTGGATTTTTGATTCGACGAGTATTTTGATTTCTCAGTTTTTGGGGTATTTAACTATTATTAAAATATTCGTCAAAATTTCGACGACTTCCGATTGACATAAAAACTTTACCCTAGCTAATTTGGGGGAAATAAGCGCAATGGCTAAATCCATTTTTCAATCTGAGGTCTTTTTAGATAGGTCAAATTTTAGGGTTTCTGGATTTTCCAGAAATCAAGATTTAATTCATTTGACTCCTGATTTGGATTAGGTCTAAGAGGTTGACTCCTAATGACTTAATTAGCACTTATGATTAGCTTTTAAGATTAATATTAGTCATAATTAACTAAGGTAACAACTTGGGTTGTTACACCCGCGGTCCGCACAACGGATCTTAGAGGGGCCGACCATTGGAGGGTAGGATTGCAAATAGGAATTGTTATAAACCCTAAAGTGCAATTTCCCCATTTAAATTAAATCCAATTAAGGCTTAAATGACCTTCAAATTTTCCCAAACTTGCATCCTTGGCTATTTTGGGGGTGAAAAATTCAAAAATGAAGCAGAGATTGATGTAGAGATTCAATTAATTTAGCTATTTTTCAAGGTCAAAAAATTGATCAAATTGCCAATTAAATCTATTAAGGTTCGAATGATCCCAAAACTTAAGGGTTAGGTTCTAATGGCTAAATAAATACAATGAAATGAGAATTATATGTTGGTTAATCTTATATTAGTTTGAGAAATAACCTAGGGTTGTTACACCCATCTTTTTTTTTACAAATAGTAATGGGGCTCCCCATGTCAACATGCATAGTCTTATGAAACCCTTATCTAACAATTCTTGTAGTTTTTGTAAGGTGCCTTTGATTGTGGTTGAGTCACAAGGATCAAATCTATTAATAATTCAATTTCTCTTTCAAGAGGTATGCCTAAAAAGTCGTTAAGAAAACATCCTTGAACTCTTTTACAATTATGGTTTCTTCAATTAGCTATTCTTCCTTATTGTCTCCGATTATAGTTACCAAATAAGTATCACAGCTTCTATTGAGTAGTCTTCTACCATCTATAACACTAATCATTGTTGTTGTTACGCCTAAGCTTCCAATTAAAACTTCAGCCTTTTCCCCATCTTAAATGTGACATTCTTATTGCAATCTATGGTGGCGTTATACTTACTTAACCAATTCATTCCTAAGATCATATCAAAATTTGTAATTGGCATAACTATGACTTTCACCTCAAATGTGTGCTAATTGGGATGTATAATTTACAAAAAAGTGTTTGCAGTAATCTTAGCTCCTAATGGCATCAAATCATGTATAGGTTTTGCTAGTTTATAATGTTGAAGATTCAATAGTTTGATGTACTTCTCAGATAAGAAAGAGTGGCTTGTGCCAGTATCAAATAAAGGTGTCACATGATTGGTTATTAATATAGTGTGCCTAATTAGAATAATTCAAATGTTCTTACTCCCTAAAGCAATTAAGTAAGGAATGTATATAAGATGAACAAATAGCTTAGAATTAAATGCATACCTGACACCACTTCATTATCCTTGAATGCCACTATTGGTGTCAAAGCGTACACCCTTGGCATGGCAGCAGATTGGCTATTAGATTTGCCATTCTAATAATTCATGGCAGCTGAGTTCGAGTTCCTCTAAGCAGATTGAGGTGCTCTTATTTGATTAGATGCTCCAGGTATAGGTAGAGGCATAATGGCTAGTACTAAGGTTTGAGCTCTGACTGGCAAATGGTTGTGTTAAGCAGAGGGGTATGGTCCAACAGGACTAACATTCCCAAAATTTGTGATTAGGCCTTTCACAAGTGTATCACTTATTCCCCTAATGGTAGCATTTTTCATAGGGGTGGGGCCTCTAACACCTTGGTGCCTATTCCATATGTTGTTATTAGGTCATTTGGTAAACCTTTGGGGGTGTTGGCTAACTCCTCTTGACTTCTTTATCTCTAATTAGTGCTTGAGATTACCTCTTCCTTTGTTCCTTTTATTATAGATGATGCTCTACCAATCATGCTCCTTCTAGCAACTAACCAAATTGGGAGTAAATCTGGATAACATTCTAAATTCCATCCTATATGCTAAAGCATACTTGTCTCCTTAGGTAAGTTGAATTAGTTCATCTTCTATGATCGTTTGAGCAGAAGGTTGAACCAATTCCTCTCTAAGAGCCTCTTCAAATTCCTCCCACGGAATATTTTCAATTCCTTGTCCAGTAAAGCAGAAATTTAGCTCACTATCTGTAGCGCCCCTCCCCGTCGTCGCGTGCAACAGAGAGACTTAATGACTAGATACTTTAACAGTTGGTGTCGGAACGGTGCGTTATTTAGAAAGGATTTCTAAACCTCCCCACATACTGTTACTAATATTTTATCCAAGATATAGTTAAAGACAAATCCTTAAGATAAATAGTATTCTTATCTTAAGTATTAGCTGAAATACTTATACACATTAGACTTAATAAAATAATAAGAATATTTCCAATGTATATAAGTGTAACAACCTAGATTGTTATTTAGGCCGATTAAGACTAATTTAAGTCTTAATTATAGTTATAGTATCTTAATTAAGCTATTAAGAACCTACCTCTAAGATCTGGATCAAATTAGGGATCAAATAGATCAAATCTGGATTTCTAGAAAATCCCAAAACCCTAGAAATTGACTTTTTATTTTGACCTCAAATTGAAAATCTGACTTCGCCATTGCGTTCACCACCCCCAAATTAGCTATGGGTGAAGTTTTGGATGCATTTGGAAGTCGTTGGATTTCGTCGAATATTTTAATATTATTTAAATACCTGAAAAATCAAATAATTAAATAGTCATCAAATCAAAAATCCGATCACGTCGTTGCGATCCTCACCCCTCAATTTGCTAGGGGTGATTTATTGAAATTTTTATGACTACATTTAATTAGCTAAATTAATTAATGAAATTGTTAAAATTAAATAAATAATATTAATATTATTTAAATTAGGGTTAACGACACCGTCTGCATAACCGTCAGCCGTTTCCTCCTTTTAACTGTGCACCGTCTGATCAGACGGATCGCTCGATCTGTCCGATCGAGCTATCGGACGGTCGCGGTGTTATCGTCCCCAGCAGGCCTTCGCGTGTCGCGAGTCACGACTCGGGTCGCGTGAGCCTCCTGCCACACGCCTACCACTGCCGTAGGAGTCGATCTCGGAACCATATAGAGTTCTTGATCAATCCCCGATCTCATTTTCACAAATCAAGATCAGCGGAGATCGATCGGGTTCCGGACAATTCCAAACCTACTTCAAGCCGTTGATTTAGGTACTCTTCAATCCATCCTACTTTCTTCAGCATTTCATGTCTCTTAATTTCAAATTGCTATTTCAATAGATGGATTAGGAATTGTATGGCTTCGATCGTGTATAGCCAGTTGCAATCGATCCAATTTAGCGTTTGGAATACAGTTCAAACCGTTAAAAAAATTTTCCTTACGTCTTGTTAGGGTTACGCTAGGGTTTAATTTTGCCGGAGTAACACGCTCCCTCCGATGATGATTCTAGTACCGATCGAAAGATCTCTCCAAGACCTTTCGATAGGTGGGTGAGTCGACCTCCAGCGACGTCATTTGGGCCATCGACTTTGATGCCCTAAGTTGCGGCTCGCGGTATCCTTCGGGCGAAGAAGAAGATGGCCCGATTTCGGGCCTGTCTCGACCCGCTGGACTGTCCCGGTAGTCCAGCGCCTTCCACGTGGGTCAATTCCACGCTCAGCCTGTGGGGCCCGCTAGTTGTAACCAGCCCACCACGGCTTGCTAGGTGTGCCGCGGTCCCACCCACCTGCAGAAAACGCAAAATATAAATATAAATATATATATAAATATATATATATATATTAGATGTAAATACAGATTAAAGTGTAAAATAAAATTAGTTAGATTTAATATAATTAATTAAATACTAAATTTTTAAACATTAATATCTTGATAATTATGGGTCCAAATCATACAATCAAATATACCAAATTCATTAAAAAAATATGAGGAATTTATTGATTTTATTAATTTTGCTGTAGGACTAATATTTTACTTAGTGATATTTTTAGGATATTAAATTAATTAGGAAGATGTTACAAATATTTAAATGAATATAGTTTGGTATCCCTTAATCCAATCATACCCAATATGGGTCTCAAAGTGATCAACAAGCCCTAAGGAACATTTTAGTAGTGTTAACTTTGCTATTTAGATTAATTTGAGACTAATCACATTTATGATCTAACCCTAATTAAGTCAATTAATCCTAGAACTTCAATTGACTATAAGTTGGTCAATTAAACCCCAAATTAAGTAATCCAAATATCAACTTAGATTAGAAAAATCTATTTTACAGTAATCCGCAAAATTATTTTAGATCCAACGGTTAGATTTGTTAATCAACCCTAATTATGCTAAAAACTTGGTTAGTAAATATTAGCAAATCTAATAATCCAAATTGGACAATTTAAGTTTCAGATAGCTCCTAGAATATATTAGAATCTAATTTTAGGGCTGGATTAGTGATTGGGTGATAAATTTTACTAATCACTCACTAACCAACCTAAACCCTAATTTGGCCATAACTTAGCCATTTATAGTCCAAATTGAGCCTACCACTAGTCATTATGATCAGTGGATCATTTTTGATCTATAGCCACTGATTTTACTCAATTTGAACACTAATTAGAGAAGTTAAGATTTTTGACCTTAATTAAGAAACCCTAAATTACCCATTTTACCCCCAAGTTTGTTTTGGCCATAACTTGGTCATTACTTAACAGATATTAAAAAATTTAGGTTTTATGGAAAGCTTAGATAGTAAGCAACAATAAACTAAAAGAAAATTTAGATTTTATTTAAATAAATTACCAAAAAGCCCTTATGAGTCAAATTCATTAATTTGATTTTATGAGGCTTAATAATTAACCAAAATTTATGTAATTGCTGTCTAATCTTATATTAGATAGTAAGAAACACAATACCGTAAGAAAATTCAGATTTGGAACCCTAGATCAAAATTTAATCTTTTGAACCCTTAAAAGTAGGGGCAAAATGGTCATTTTGCCCAAATTTAGGGTTTAGCATTTCAAAACCCGAAAATCACTTTCGAAATGATATAATCAATAAATAAGATGATTTAGATCATGAACTATGTGAGTTTTGGTATTAATTTGATTTGAATCAAAACTCCAATCTTAAGTCCTTAAGAAATCCTAAGTAAAATTTTAGTGTTCTTTTATTCTTTAATCTTCTTAGATCTTTCCATATGTCCTAATAATATTTGTTAGGATGTGTGTTTGAGAGATACTATTAGTAATTAAGAGCTTTAATTCCTAAGGTTAGAAATAGATCTTAGGTTAGAGTTCATCTATTGAGTAAATTGTGTTACTCAATAGGTGAAGCTTTGAGTTTACTAGTTTATAGATTTTCTTAGTTTATTTAATGATTATTTGATCTTTAAACCTTAGAATTTAGGATAGAGATATATCCTAATGAAATTAATTTAATTATTAGGATTTTCCTTAATCTAAATCTATGAGTATGGGTATTAAACCTTAGATCCTTATATAAACTATTTGGATTAAGTGATTTAAACCCTATTTGGAGTTTAATTCTTAATCCTTTCATCTTGAATGGATCAATCAAGATGGGTTGGGATTGATAAAATATTAAATAGGTCGTTTGATTTATTATTTAACTTGTGTAGTTGACATTGATTTAATAAGATTAGAACCTGATCAGTTCTAATTATTTTCTAACTTATAAGGTCATGAATCTGAGTTACACTCGATAGTAGGACCTGAAGATCTTGAACTTGTGTAACTTAGAGTAGGTAGAATGATTAAATTAGATAACAAATGGATATCACTTGTGTCCTAGTTGAGTCTCTTGCTCACTTTGATTTTGATGCTTATGCTTACCTTATTTTGAGCTTATACCTTGTTCACATATATTGTGCATAGAATATTTGATAAGTGTTTTATGTCAACCTTATTTTGCATAATAACATTTGCATATGTCATCATCATTGATAAGTTGAACATTTGATTATTTAAATGTAGCCTAATTAGTATGCCTTTTTCCTGTACCTAGACTTTGGTACAGGCCAGACCTAGACCTATGTCAGGCTAGGGTGGTATATGTCTGTCTAAAGTAAGTCTAACCAAGCCTAAGCCTAAGAATTGGCTAGGATGGTATACATTAGACTATAAACTTCTTACTTGACATCTTTTTATACCCTTTGATGGCATTACTAATTTAGGTACATTTCTACTTTAACTTGTATATATCATTTCATTCACAGGATCTTCAGTTCATATTTACTGTTTCAGTTTACATTTCAGCACTGTCTGACTTACTATTCTTCAGCATTTGCTAGCCTTACTTGTTCTTATAGGATGCTAGTTGTGCCTCTTGATATATTTATAGGATGCTAGTTCACTTTTAGTCACTTAACTTGTTTTATATGTTCATTTACTTTTATATCAACTAGCATAGTCTTGGATTGATCATAAGCATGTTTAGGATGTATTTTCTTTCTAGTTTTATTTTATACTTACCTGATCTTGTTGCAGTTGCTTGGAGGAGATATGTGCTTACTTCCTAGTTGTTTCAGTTATAAACTGTTTGTTTATAACTTTGTCTTGTTCCTTCTTACGCATTCTTGCACCCATTTATATGCTTTTATGTTTACTTGTTTATGGTGATATCTAATGAACTTAATTAAATTGATTACCCTAAAATGTTCTTAGACATTTTGTCTAACTAGATTTTTCTTTTGTTGGCTGGGGCCCTATCATTGTGAAATCGACAATGGTAGATTCCGAGCTATTTGGGTTAGAGCCATCTGGAGATCTGCCTGTGGAGGAAGAGCGTGTTCCTGAAGACTCTTAGTTTATTTCCATATTGTGAGGATGAGTGTTTTATTCCAGCTCTTTTAAAACTATTTAAATATTGTAATAATATAGTGATTTTCTTTACTTTCAGCTCTTTACTTATTCTGCACTATTGTATTATATATATATATATGATGGATGGATGTTGTATGTATGCTTCCGCACTCTGCTTGTCTTTTATTTTTATTTAGTGGTAATATCTTATGAGAAATGATAAAGTCTTTGATTATAATGGGTTAATATTAGTCACTAACCTATTCATAAGCAAGGGCCTTGTCATTTAGATGACCCCTCCACCGTAATCATGTTAACTTAAGAGTTAACAGGACCACGGCGGAGTTGGGCCATCACAGTTGGTATCAGAGAATTCCATAAGGTGTCAGATTGGAATTTGTAATCCTCTCTACCTAATGGATTGTTCTTTTGCTATATAGTCACTAAATGAACACTTGAGACAACATCCATATCATTATAAGTATAACTTAGAGTAAAGTAATGGGATGAGGACACCATAGTAAAATATTAAGGAATAAAATGTCTAGGTATAATATATATATATATATATATATATATATGCTCAACGAACTATAGGAAATTGATCATAATTATGGGTATAAAGTATAAACTTGTATGGCGTTTATGACTTATTTAAAAGAATTTGAGGTAATCTGGAAGTATGAGGACAAATTGGGTATAAAGCAAGGGAGATCCATCGAAGGAGTATCTGAGCAAGGAGCTCAAAAAATAAACAGATTGTTAAAGAAAGGCACATATAGAGGCATTGACTTTCCTATCCTAGCTAAGGAATGACTTGCAAGGGTAGACCACATATTTGGTGTTATGGAATGGTCAAATAATATTAAAGTAGAAGTAGTATTATGTCTTTAATGAGATCAAGCAAAGGAATGGTCGATTGATTCATACCGGAACCTATATCAGAAACTTCAAGAAGAACAGTGTGAACTTACTTATAAAGATTTCTGTATAGTATTCTTTACTAAGTATATAGGATGGGACTAGTAAAATAGTCAGTTCTATCATATAATGTCATAATGTACTTTTTATCTTGTAATATGTTTCAAGGGAGAATAAATAAGAAGCGAATAAAATTTTTTATATTTCATCTGAAGATAGTTATTTTTATTTTTATTTTTATGAAAATGAATCCAGCAACTTCACCTAACAATGTGCCAGTTGGCACTCCTCCCCCTAACAGAGTTTCAGCAAATAATGCGGGAACTTCTTTTAATGAGGTCATGGTTCCTAATGATAATAATATAGAAGAATCAGTATATATGAGGAGTGTTATGAATACACTCAATCAACAAGCATTGGCTATTCAAAAGTTGGTATCTACTCTCCCATCCGCCAATGCCAGCACATCCTCTGCATCCCCAACAGTCCAATTTAACTAGAATAGACAAACCAATGATGGAATATTACATAATTTCCTAAGGTTAAGGCTGCCTACATTTAATGGATCTGAATCCCCTATGGATACAATAGCATGGTTGAAATCCATAGAGAAGAATATAACAAGTCTCGGGTGTTCAAGCAACCAGTTTGTCAGATTAGCGACTCACTTTCTTCAAGAAGAAGCAGAACATTGGTGGGAACAATTACGAGAAACACGCTTTGAAGAATTTGAATTAGAAGAAATAGAATGGAATTGGTTTGTTCAGGCCTTCAAGGAGACATTTGTACCACCGTCTGCTAAAGACATCATCGGTGACTCCTTATTAAGATTAACTCAAGGGAGTAGATCTGTGGCTGACTATGTTACAGAATTCAGAAGGCTCATTCATTTTGCTCCACATCAAGCACCGACTGAAGCTGATAAATGCTACAGATTTGAATGTGGACTTTGTGAATCTATAAAGGATCACGTGGTTCCACTCCAGCACACTAAACTTGAGAAGATAATTGAATTAGCAAGGGTGGTGGAGCACCACCAATCAATTAAAGAAATGAAATGAAAGGTGTTTAATACAAATAATAGCACTCAAGGTTTCAAGCGATATCGCCCAAATCAGGGAAGGGCATATCAATTGGAGGCTAAGGAAACTGACAACAAAAGCCATATTGTCGAAGACCTCATCCTTACGGGAAATGCTATCATTATGATCATCGGTGTTTTACTTGTGGTCGCCAAGGCCACCGATATGATCAATGTAAAGCCTTGAAAACAATTAAGGGTGTGCCGATCAATCGTAATCGTCAAAATAAAGTGTTTTGTGCAAATCCTATTAACTCAAGGGAACCACCAATGGCTCTCATGCCGCTAACTCCTGCACCAGAACCAACTCCAGTTAAAACTCAATATACTAGACCCCAAGTTCAGAAGTTGCAAAGGGTCAACCCAACAAACAATCGACCTACTGGGAAAGCCAGGGTGTATAGTCTTACCCCTGTGGAAGCAGCTGAGGACAACAACGTAGTCTCAGGTACACACTTATAATATTTTCTTATACTTACATCGTTAAATTCTTTTGTTAAAACATCCTTTGTTTAAACTTGCTTAATTTAGGAACTATATGTATTAAAGATGAGCCCTGCAATGTACTGTTTGATACTAGGGCTAGCCACTCATTCATTTATGAGAATTTTGCTAAGAAATTAGGATTACATTTCTACAAACTCGCAAAGGTCTTAACTGTTGGACTCCCATCTGGAGCCCAACTTAGTGCAATCAAATTTTGTGACCTCCAAGTGTCGATTAACCACAATACTTTCCAAGCCAAGTTGATTGTATTACCCATAGCAAATTTCGACATCATACTAGGTATGAATTGGCTTAGTATGCATAATGGCACTATAAACTATCAAAAGAAGAAGATTGTCTTACAGATTCCAGATACATCAGAAACATTTATAGGAAGGTTTAGTACCAACAATTCCTTAATTAATGCAATCCAAGCAGAGAAATTAGTATGTAAAGGTTGTATGTTCTTCCTAGTAACTATGATGGGCAGTAGCAAAGAAGAAGTCCCTATTTCTGCTATAAAAGTTGTTAGAGACTTTGAAGATGTATTTCTTGAAGATCTGCCTGGCTTACCACCATCTAGAGAGATAGAATTTGAAATCAACATAGTTCTAGGTACACAGCCATTATCTAAAGCACCATATAGAATGGCCCTGAAGGAGCTTCAAGAATTGAGTGAGAAACTTCAAGAATTATTAAATAAAGGATTCATTAAAGCTAGTATGTCTCCGTGGGGGGCTCCAGTATTATTTGTGAAGAAGAAAGATGGATCTACGAGAATGTGCATAGACTATAGAGAACTAAATAAGGTAACCATCAAGAATAAATACCCACTCCCTCGAATTGATGATCTTTTTGATCAATTGGCTGGTGCAGTTGTATTTCAAAAATTGATTTAAAATCTGGGTATCATCAAGTGAAGGACTCAGATGTGGAAAAGACAGCATTTAGAACATGCTATGGACATTACGAGTTTTTAGTAATGTCCTTCGGTCTTACTAATGCACCATCTCTATTTATGGACCTAATGCAGAGAATTTTGAAATCATATCTAGATAAATTTGTCATTGTTTTTATTGACGGTATCTTAATTTATTCAAAGATAGTTAAAGATCATGAGAATCATTTGAGAATGATTTTGGAAACACTCAGAAAACATAAATTATACGCAAAATATTCAAAGTGTGAATTTTGGTTAAATTCAGTATCATTTCTTGGCCATGTTGTTGATGCTCAGGGAATCAGAGTAGATCAAAGTAAGATCAGTGCGATTCAAGACTGGGTTCAGCCCAAATCAGTTACAGAGATCCGTAGCTTTCTGGGACTAGCTGGATACTATAGGAAATTTGTTAAAGGTTTCTCCCAGATTGCTTCACCACTTACAAAGCTAACTCAAAAGTCAGTACCTTTCATTTGGTCAACTGAATGTGAAAGAGCTTTTCAAACACTTAAAGATGCTTTACCTTCAGCACCAGTGTTAGTTCTTCCCAAAGAAGGATTAAATTATCAAGTTTACATGGATGCTTCTGGAACCGGCCTGGGGTGTGTACTAATGCAAGAAGGCAAAGTGATAGCGTACGCATCTCGACAGTTAAAGCCACACGAAAAAATTATGCAGTTCACGACTTGGAATTAGCGGCAGTAGTTTTTGCCTTGAAAATCTGGCGTCACTACTTTTATGGAGTTCAGTGCTCCATATTTATAGATCACCAAAGTTTAAAGTATGTATTTACTTAACGGGAGCTTAATTGCAGACAAAGGAGATGGTTGGAATTAATCAGTGATTATGATTTAGATATCCAATACCATCCTGGAAAAGCCAATGTTCTAGCTGATGCTCTTAGTCATCGTGCTACCTTGACAGCCATGATTGCAACCAGCTCAGTAAATGAAGAATTTAAAAAGTTAGATATCAAATCCATATGTGGAAGTGTGATAAGTGAGATAATCTCAATAAGCAATATAGAACCCACTTTCCATAGAGATGTCTCTATAACCCAAACTAAAGATGATGATGACTTGAACTTTAAACAAGCAATAGAAAGTGGTCGCAGGACAGATATCCGCTTCCATAAAGGTGCTATTTATCAAGAAAATCATCTATGGATTCCTAAATCCATGCAGTAAGAAGTATTAATCAAAAGTCATGGATCTGGATACCAAATTCACCCAGGGAGTGCAAAAATGTATCAAGATTTGAAGCAATCGTTCTGGTGGCCTGGCATGAAAAGAAGTATAGCTGAATATGCAGCTAAATGGCATGTATGTAGCCTTGTTAAAGTTGAGCATCAAAGACGGGCTTTCTTCATCCTTTAAAAATCCTGGAATGGAAGTGGTTTGATATATCAATGGATTTTGTAATATGATTGCCTCGAGCTAAGTCTAAGGCAGATACAATCTGGGTAATTATCGATCGATTAAGTAAATCTTGACTTCGCTGGATCATGGGAAGACTATTTGCCATTAGTAGAGTTTGCTTATAACAACAGTTATCAAGCTAGTATTAAAATGGCACCATATGAAGCATTGTATAGTAGAAAATGCAGTACACCTATGTCATGGTCAAAAATTGGTAGTGTACAGCTTTACGGATCTGAGTTGGTAGAAGAAACCAATAAAAAGGTTCGATTAATTCAACAAAGAATTCGTTCTTCCCAAGATCGTCAAAGTAAGTATCACGATGCTCATCATCGCCAATTGGAGTTTAAGGTTGGAGATTCAGCATATTTGAAAGTGAGCCCTATGAAAGGAGTCTATAGGTTTGGCGTAGCTGGAAAACTTAGCCCTCGATATGTTGGTCCTTATAAAATCTTGGCTAAGATAGGATCATCTGCATACAAGTTAGATCTTCCAGAAAATTTCGTTGCTGTTCATAACGTTTTTCATGTCTCATCATTAAGAAGATGTCTTCGAGATGTTTCTCATCATGTACAACTTCTAGAAATAAAAATCCAACCTGGCCTAACTTATGCTGAAGAGCCAATAAAAATTTTAGATCGTTATAAGAAGCAGTTAAGGAATCATTATATTCAAATGATCAAGGTACAGTGGAGGAATCGCTCCTACAACGAAGCTACATGGGAAAAAGAATCTGATATGCGTCAGAAGTACCCAAAACTCTTTGAATAAGGTACTTCCTAATGCCATTCTCTTTCAATTCAATGTCTTACATCTGCTTTATTTTTCCACTCAAGTGATGTCGAGGACGACATCGTTCTTAAGTGGGGGAGTCTGTAACAACCCACGTTGTTACTTAGGCTGATTAAGACTAATTTAAGTCTTAATTGTAGTTCTAGTATCTTAATTAAGCTATTAAGAACATACCTCTAAGATCTGGATCAAATTAGGGATCAAATAGATCAAATTTAGATTTTTAAAAAATCCCAAAACCCTAGAAATTGACTTTTTATTTTGACCTCAAATTGAAAATCTGACTTCGCTATTGCGTTCACCCCCCCCCCCCAAATTAGCTAAGGGTAAAGTTTTGGATGCATTTGGAAGTCGTTGGATTTTCATCGAATATTTTAATATTATTTAAATACCTGAAAAATCAAATAATTAAATACTCGTCAAATCAAAAATCCGATCGCGTCGTTGCGATCCTCCCCCTCAATTTGCTAGGGGTGATTTATTGAAAATGTTATGACTACATTTAATTAGCTAAGTTAATTAATGAAATTGTTAAAATTAAATAAACAATATTAATATTATTTAATTAAGGTTAACGACGCCGTTTGCATAACAGTCCATCGTTTCCTCCTTTTGACCATGCACCGTCTGATCAGACGGATCGCTCGTTCCGTCGGATCCAGCGATCGGACGGTCGCGGTGTTATCGTCCCCAGCAGGCCTCCGCGTGTCGCGAGTCACGACTCGCATCGCATGAGCCTCCTGCCACGCGCCTACCACCGCCGTAGGAATCGATCTCGGAACCATATAGAGTTCTTGATCAATCCCCGATCTCATTTTCACAAATCAAGGATCAGCGGAGATCGATCGGGTTCCGAACAATTCCAAACCTACTTCAAGCCGCTGATTTAGGTACTCTTCAACCCATCCTACTTTCTTCAGCATTTCATGTCGCTTAATTTCAAATTGCTATTTCAATAGATGGATTAGGAATTATATGGATTTGATCGTGTATAGCCAGTCGCAATCGATCCAATTTAGCGTTTGGAATACAGTTCAAACCGTTAAAAAATTTTCCTTACGTCTCGTTTGGGCTACGCTAGGGTTTAATTTTGCCGGAGTAACACACTCCCTCCGATGATGATTCTAGTACTAATCGAAAGATCTCTCCAAGACCTTTCGATAGGTGGGTGAGTCGACCTCCAGTGACGTCATTTGGGCCGTCGACTTTGATGTCCTAGGTTGCGGCTTGCGGTATCCTCCGGGCAAAGAAGAAGAAGGCCCGATTTCGGACCTGTCTCGACCCGCTGGACTGGCCCGGTAGTCCAGCGCCTTCCACGTGGCCTGCACCACTGATTCAGCATGTCGGGTCCGTCCATCCCCGTCGAACTGATGGGGTCAATTCCGCGCTCAGCCTGTGGGGCCCGCTAGTTGTGCCCAGCCAACCACGGCTTGCCACGTGTGCCGCGAGTCCCATCCACCTACAGAAAATGCAATATATATATATATATATATATATATATATATATATTAGATGTAAATACAGATTAAAGTGTTAAATAAAATTAGTTACTTAGATTTAATATAATTAATTAAATACTAAATCTTTAAACACTAATATCTTGATAATTATGGGTCCAAATCATATAATCAAATATACTAAATTCATCAGAAAAATATGAGAAATTTATTGATGTCATTAATTTTACTGTAGGACCAATATTTCACTTAGTGACATTTTTAGGATATTAAATTATATAGGAAAATGTTGCAAATATTCAAATGACTATACTTTGGTATCCCTTAATCTAAACATACCCAATATGGGTCTCAAATTAATCAACAAACCCTAAGGAATATTTTAGTAGTGTTAACTTTGTTGTTAGGATTAATTTGAGACTAATCACATTTAGGACCTAACCCTAATTAAGTCAATTAACCCTAGAACTTCAATTGACCATAAGTTGGTCAATTGAACCCCAAATTAAGTGATCCAAATATCAATTTAGATCAGAAAAATCTAATTTACAGTAATCTGTAAAAATATTTTAGATCTAATGATTAGATTTGTTAATCAACCCTAATTACTCTAAAAACTTGATTAGTGAATTTAGCAAATCTAATAATCCAAATTAGACAATTTAAGTTTTAGATAACTCCTAGATAATATTAGAATCTAATTGTAAGGTTGGATTAGTGATTGGGTGATTAATTTCACTAATCACTCACTAATCACCCTAAATCCTAATTAGGCCATAACTTAGCCATTTATAGTCCAAATTGAGCCTACCACTAGTCATTGTGATCAATGGATTATTTGTGATCTACAGCCACTAATTTTACTTAATTTGGACACCAATTAGAGAAGTTAAGATTTTTGACCTTAATTAAGAAACCCTAAATTACTCATTTTACCCCTAAGTTTGTTTTGGCCATAACTTGGTCATTACTTATCAGAATTTAAAAAATTTAAATTCTATGGAAAGCTTAGATAGTAAGCAACAATAAACTGAAAGAAAATGTAGATTTCATTTAGACAAATTACTAAAATGCTCCTATGAGTCAAATTCATTAATTTGATTTTATGAGGCTTAAAAATTAACCAAAATTTATGTAATTGCTGTCTAATCTTATATTAGATAGTAAGAAATACTTTGCCTCAAAAAAATTTAGATTTGGAACCCTAGTTCAAAATTTGATCTTTTGAACCCTTAAGTAGGGGCAAAATGGTCATTTTGCCCAAATTTAAGGTTTAGCATTTCAAAACCCTAAATCACTTTCTAAATGATATAATCAGTAAATAAAATGATTTAGATCATGAATTATGTGAGTTTAAGTATTAATTTGATTTGAATCAAAACTCTAATCTTAAGTCCTTAAGAAATCCTAAGTAAAATTTTAGTGTTCTTTTATTCTTTAATCTTCTTAGATCTTTCCATAGGTCCTAATAACATTAGTTAGGATTTGTGTATGAGAGATACTCTTAGTAATTAAGAGCTTTAATTCCTAAGATTAATAATAGATCTTAGGTTAGAGTTCATCTATTGAGTAAATTGGGTTACTCAATAGGTGAAGCCTTGAGTTTACTAGTTTATAGATTTTATTAGTTTATTTAATTATTATTTGATCTTTAAACCTTAGAATTTAGGATAGAGATCTATCCTAATGAAATTGATTTAATCATTAGGATTTGCCTTAATCTAAATCTGTGAGTATGGGTATTAAACCTTAGATCTTTAGATAAACCATTTGGATTAAGTGATTTAAACCCCATGTTTGGAGTTTAATTCTTAATTCTTTCATCTTATTTGATCAATCAAGATGGGTTGGGATTGATAAAATATTAAAATAGGTCGTTTGATTTATTATTTAACTTGTGTAGTCAACATTGATTTAATAAGATTAGAACATGATCAATTCTAATTATTTTCCAACTTATAAGGTCGTGAATCTGAGTTACACTCAATAGTAGGACCTGGAGATCTTGAACTTGTGTAACTTAGAGTAGGTAGAATGATTAAATTAGATAACAAATGGATATCACCTATGTCATTGTTGAGTCTCTTGCTCACTTTGATTTTGATGCTTATGCTTACCTTATTTTGAGCTTATACATTATTCACATATATTATGCATAGAACATTTGATAAGTGTTTCATGTCAACCTTGTTTTGCATAATAACCTTTGCATATGTCATCATCATTGATAAGTTGAACATTTGATTATATAAATGTAGCCTAATTAGTATGCCTTTTTCCTGTACCTAGACTTTAGTACAGGCCAAACCTAGACCTATGTCAGGCTAGGGTGGTATATGTCTATCTAAAGTAAGTCTAACCAAGCTTAGGCCTAAAAATTGGCTAGGATGGTATACATTAGACTATAAACTTCTTACTTGACATCTTTTTATACCCTTTGATGGCATTACTAATTTAGGTACATTTCTACTTTAACTTATATATATCATTTCATTCACAGGATCTTCAGTTCATATTTACTATTTCAGTTTACATTTCAGCACTGTCTGACTTACTATTCTTCAGCATTTGCTAGCTTTACTTATTCTTATAGGATGCTAATTGTGCCTCTTATTATATTTATAGGATGCTAGTTCACTTTTAGTCACTTAACTTGTTTTACATGTTCATTTACTTTTATGTCAACTAGCATAGTCTTGGATTGATCATAAGCATGTTTAGGATGTATTTTCTTTCTAGTTTTATTTTATACTTACCTGATCTTGTTGCAGTTGCTTGGAGGAGGTATGTGCTTACATCCTAATTGTTTCAGTTATAAACTGTTTGTTTATAACTTTGTCTTGTTCCTTCTTACGCATTTTTGCACCCATTTATATATTTTTATGTTTACTTGTTTATGGTGATATCTAATGAACTTAATTAAATTGATTACCCTAAAATGTACTTAGACATTTTGTCTAACTAGATTTTTCTTTTGTTGGCTGGGGCCCTATCATTGTGAAACCGACAATGGTAGATTCCGAGCTATTTGGGTTAGAGCCATCTGGAGATCTGCCTGTGGAGGAAGAGCGTGTTCCTGAAGACTCTTAGTTTATTTCCATATTGTGAGGATGAGTGTTTTATTTCAGCTCTTTTAAAACTATTTAAATGTTGTAATAATATAGGGATTTTCTTTACTTTCAACTCTTTACTTATTCTGCACTGTTGTATTATATATATGATGGATGGATGTTGTATGTATGCTTCTGCACTCTGCTTGTCTTTTATTTCTCATAATATCTTATGAGAAATGACAAAGTCTTTGATTATAATGGGTTAATATTAGTCACTAACCTATTCATAAGCAAGGGCCTTGTCATTTAGATGACCCCTCCACCGTAATCATGTTAACTTAAGAGTTAACAAGACCACGGTGGAGTTGTTCCATCACAATAAGTACTTTGTATAAGCATTTGTTGTTAATCACATCATGATACTAAGTATAAGTAATGAAAACTAATCAAAGTGTGGAAGCTATAAGCATTCATCCAGATATTCATCACAGAACTAAATAAAAACATTCATCTTAGAAAAGAAAGAAAAGAAAATACATCTAGATTAATTATTACAAGCATTACATAAATAAAAGAGCAGTAATAAAAAAGGTCTCTCATCTCATAGCTAAAAGTAAGATAAGCAAGTGAGTAAAAATTATGTCTTCTACTACTCCTCCAGATTCTCTTAGATCTTCTGGATGGTCTCCACTATTGTCTATTCAAACTGCTCAGAATCAGACATATTGTCAGATCCACAATGCCGGCACCCAGCCAAAAAGAAAGAAAGAAAAGAAAGACATCGTGTTAGACAATAAGTCTAACACATTCTTAGGCCGCACATTACTTTCCCACAGTTTAAGGAATCTTTACTTAATATTACATAAAACAGAAATCTACTGCAGAAAACTGAAATAAACTGAAATTGAAAATAAGTACCGAAAGCTGGAATTAAAGTAAGACAGTAATTGAAAGAAGGTGCTGAAACAAACCAAATGTAAAGACTGAAAACTAAACAAAATACTGAAATAGAACCATGATATATGTCATTGTAAATGCATCAGAATATGCCACCGAAATGTTATGAATATGCAATTTGATGCCACATTGCATCTAATAGTAATCCTAATATCATGATGCATGTTGCATCCTGTAGTTCCTACTCAATCTAGAGGCATGTTGCATCCCATAGTTCACAAATGATTTTTGATGCTTATGCTTATGCATTTTATGCAAAAAAATACTTTCAAAACAATCTAATTTCTATTAAATCATCGAAAAACCAATAAAAGTAAACCAAAAAAAGCATCTCTTTTTTATATCTAAATATTAACCTTAATTATCTTAACAACACGTTTACTTTTGTAAATTAAAAACTTAATCATAAGTTTCTATAAACTAGATTTGTTCAACTGAAATTAATGTTCAATTCAACTATATTCTTATAACTTTCTGAGTTATCACATGTTGAGAGTACATATACATAATTAGTATGTTTTTAAAAAAAGTAACTTGAAATATTTAGTTTGTTTAACTGCACTTATCAATGCGCACAAAGATAAGGGGACGAAACACTTACAGTTTATTCTCTCAAACTAAGCTGTTAAATCCCCTACTTATAAACATGAGTGTTCTAAGAAAGGTAATTTGAAACACTTAATTTACACATATCAATGCACACAAAGATAAGGGAACGAAATTCTTTTACAATTTATTCTCTCAAACTAAGCTGTTCAACTCCCTACTTATAAACACACTTTTTAGAAATGAGAAATTTATCCTAAATTGTACTTGTCTATTCATCTAAGACAAGACTAGAACTATACAATTCTATTCAGGATGAATCAACCAATCCTATATCTTTACTGAATCAAATCAGTTTTATGAATATGCACTAAATCTCCATATGATAATATTATGATCACTTATAGTTCTACACTGACTAGTTTAGTAAATAAGGAATTTCAAATTATTAAATCCATTCTTCATTGTTGTAGGCTCTAATCAATTGGCTCCAAGGAGGTGACATATAAGTTATTTAAATTGGGTGAACTACCACAATTGAATAAGTTCAATCAACAATTTATTAGGTTATTGCTACCACAAGGCAAAATATAAATTATCTAGATTTCATGAGGTTCATCTAAGGGCCTACCTCAATGTGTGTTCAATAAAGCATTCCTACCTCAAGGTCATCTTAGCTATAGTTATATTATTCATTAACATATTATTTAATTTTTAAGAAATCTAAGTTTTGATCAAGATAGTAAATCACAATAATCACCATAAGATCTAAACTTTGATTTCCAAAGCAATTACTTTATTGTTTAAGAAAAGTGATAAATTTCAAGAACTTAAGAGCACTTAAGCCAAATTTGGGCAAAATTACCAAAATACCCCTCCTTAAGAGTTAAAAATGAGATTTTAAGATTTAAAACTCTAAATTGAATTCTATTAATGTCAAATAATTTCTTATAGTCTAATATGAAGATAGACACTAAGAACACATAATTTGGCCAAGAATTAAGGCTAATGAGCTCAAATTTGTGTTTAAGCTCGCTCATTAAGGGTTGATTAGCAAAATTACTTGGGAAAAATTAATATTTTTGTTATACTTAGGTTCAACTCTAAGGATTGCATAAAAGCTAAGTTTGCTAAACTCTGAGGTCAATTGACCAAGATATGAGCAAAATAAAATTTAACCTAAAAGGGTAATTAAGGAAGGCTGAGAGTGGGGTCCAAGAAAACCCAACTTCACTAATTGGTATCCAAATTGAGTAAAATCAGTGGCTATGAGTTCCCTATAGCACACTGATCACAATGACAGTGAGTACTCAATTTGGATAAATAATAATTTTAATATTCACAAATCTATTTTTAAGATAATTAAGATTAATTAAGAAATCTATCCACTAAAACTGAAATTTTCATGCAGTTTATTGTTCTTAGCATTCTCGTGCCACAAAGGGGTCAATAAATGTATTTGCATGATATTTTAGGAACCACCAATACAAGCAGGTGTGCTTGAATATCTGTGTAATTTGAATGTTTTATGAAAAATCTAATCAAATCAAGACATAAATTTTGAAATTCACACACATTTTAATTTTTGACATAAACATGAATATTGAATTTACATATACCATGAATATTAATATTTAATACCTTATTTGTTGAATTTGCCTTATATTTTAATGTGTAGTCTACATAAACTATTAAATGTGAGATATTCAACTTGCATTATTTTATGTTCCTGTTACTTGTTTCTTTTTGCACATTCCTTTAAATTGAACTTATGCAATATTAAATAAATTCATACTACTTTTTATTTACATATTAAATATTAGGAAAATACTATGATTACACAAGAATATACATCAAAAAGTATCTAGGACTAATTAAAAATTTTTTTTTTTGTAATTTTTGTATATAAATCTTATCAAAAAATGTATTCAACTAATAATCTACTTACACATTGGATTGACACATCATCTATATATTTTGGTATATACTAATGTATAAGTATAGTAATACTCTAAATATTATTGCAAAATCATCCATATACACTCCCGCCGTTATATGACATGCTTAATGATTTGTCTTATAACGTTTTGTGTACTTAGCTTAAAATAAATTGGATTCAAATCATGACATCTTTCATATGTGAATTTCGAGAACCTAGTTACCAGAAGCAGCTTATGAAGTGTTAGTCGTAAACACATTGGGAAAGGCACAAAGATTCAATTATATAACAAATTTAAGAAAAATATTTTATTTGGCTCGATAACATTTATTCTGGATGGGTGTGTAATGTTTATTTATCTTATGATTGGACATATCTCTATTTTTAATCTTACTTATTAGTACACGCAAATCAAAATCAAAATAATACAAATTCGTGAAGCGAACTTGGGTGAAAAATAAAAAACACAGCAAGATAAAGAAAAAGGAAATAGCACAAAAATTAAAGCCAAAAGCACCAGAACTATACAAAATAAAAGCCGTAGCCTCCCTCTGCTATCATGCTCAGCATATCTGATAATATGAAAAATCCTACTATCTGTTTCCTTCGGCATCATAGAGGATACTCCCAGAGAAATTCAAGGGTCGGCACCGTTCACCCTTCAGGATTTTCTTTTTCCACAGAACTCCCTCTCCGCTACCACTCCTCTTACAGGACAACAACTTCACCACTACGATAGTCTTCTTGTAAAGGAATGTTAAGAAGCTTTTATGATTTAAAGAGGAAGAAAGAGAAGAAGAAGAAGAAGAAGAAGAAGAAGAAGAAGAAGAGGCTTTCATCATGTCAGAGTAAGAAATAATGTGAGTTTGAGAGATGCTTGGGCTTGGAACATCAAGCACTAATGAAGAATCAGAGAAATGCTCGATTGTTTCTGTGGAAGTTATAGGGCAAGATTGTGGGGAGAGAGGTTGTTGTACCTTCTAATTCTCTTCACTTGGAAGGGAAATCTCCCTCCCTTAAAGAAGCTCAACTTTCCCATTTGTTTATGCAAATGAAAACAATATTTCCCATTTATGAGGTGTCGAGTTACTGGTTATTGGTCACTTTCACACTAGTTTAACTTCACATTCATGTTATAGATGAAAATGCAAGTAATTCCAATTCTAATATTATTATATTAATAATGTTTCTTATTGAACAGATTTTATTATTAGACATTAGCTTACTGGTTCAGCCATTCTAATAACTCATTTTAGTGAATCAGTTCATATTATAGAATATGTATCGAATTGTTAGCTCATATACTAAGAACACAAGAATATATCAGCTCTAGTATGCTTCAAGTTACAATCATTCGTATGCAGTAGTCCTAACCATTCATATTCGAGTTTATTTTTTAATCAAAATAAAATATTGAAAACAAACTATTGATATCTAAGAAAAAAACTTTCCCTTTTATGTATTGAAGGGTTAGACCGAATTACAATTGTATAGCACCTTTGATTAAATAGAACAAGTTCAATCTAGCAGTAGACGGTTGATAATGTAGCAATAAAAATGCAATTTACATAAAGAAGTATAATAGTTTATTCTTATATGTATAACAAAGTTATTATGAAAAGGTGTCGGCAAACATCTCACATAAGACTAACTCATAGTTCTTTAGCTATTAGACCCTGATCAATCTTATATTTCTTCCATATTCTAAGAAATTTTTCATATTATTGCTTAATTAACAATGAGGGTTGGATTGCCTTCTCGCTTTTGTATATGGTTCATAGAAGTATCAACCATCTTATGAATATTCATGACGTTTACAATTGATTTAGAATTCAACTAGCATGATGTTGCTTCCATCAAAATAGTTTAAAACCTTTTTATTTTACTACATGATAGATGTTATAGGATGAGATCATCATTCTAAAGTTGTCTAAGTTGTCATTCAGATTAAAAAGATGCTTATATGTCTCAAATACAATGGGAATTAAGTCCTTCGGAATTCATTGCCAACATAATTTTGGCATATTAAGGTGGTTTTTAATTGATTTGGTTACTATACTTATCATGTTCCTTTCTAGAGTTATACCAATTTGAGGAAGCGACTCCAATTGAGTAGTGAAATTGGTGTGTAGCTCTAAGAATACTTCTGTAGGGTAATTATGACCCATATTCTCAAGTGATTTAGAAATATATCTATCCCTAAAATTTGTGTAGCAAATATAAGTTGTTATCAGGCTAATTATATACTTATTAGGTCTAATTATATTTTTAAACACTCTAAGAACAAAGTGAAGAACAAAGTGAATGAAATAAAAGGCAAAATGTGCTCAAATAATGGGGATAAATCATCCCAAGTGTTGACTATATATATATATATACTCGGAGCTCTTCCTTATATGAAATATTTCTGTCGGAGCTCTCCCTTGAGTCCCTGCATCCCTCAAAAGGTGATAGGAAGCTTCTAGAGCAACATAAAAAGCTTCTTAATAGAAGAAGTTTGAATCTTCCTAGGTAAACTCGGACCTCCCTTTAAAACATCTTACAAAAAATTTTCCCTATAATAACTAGTGAAATCTTAAAATTAATGTTATACATTTCTAGTAATATAAATTTATCTTCAATTATATTATGTTTGAGGATTAATATTCTCGAGCTACCATATTTCTATAGAACATGAACACAAGATTCAAAATTATATATATAATATATATAAATATATATATATATATATATATATATATATATATATATATATATATATATATATATATATATATTAAAATTAATGTTATACATTTCTGCCACTAGCCTCTCGTGCTCTAAGCAACACTAGGGTTCCCCCGTTTCAACCCTGGGCCGGCGCTTCGGATCTCTCCGGATCTCCTCTCTTCACCGACTTTTTCTTCGTGTCGGCTTCCTTCTTGGCTCCTGCTTCCTTCACTCACAACTCGTAGTCTGTCGGCTAACCGGTCTAGGGGCCTTTGGCCGACCTGGTGCTCTCTCTCCCTTTTGCTCTTTTATTATCTTCAATTTTTGCTTTATGCCGTCCTTCTGTTTTTGATGGCTGAACCGTCGGGGGTCCGCTCGTTTAGGGATGTTGTGGGTGGCTCCAACCCAGACACCCTTAAACCTATTTCTTCCCTTAATGGCTTTCCGGCGATCTTCTTTTCAGAAGAAGAGATATACCAGATGGCTTCTCCTTTTGCCCTAACGCTGGTTGGAAAGTTTAATCGTACTAAACCTAGTTTTAATCTTATAATGAGCTTTATTAATCATCTTAAACTTAATGGTATTGTCTCCATTATTAGCTCTATTGACTCAAAAAGGGTCTTTTTAAAATGCTCTTCTAATGCTGATTATGCTAAACTTTTACTGAAAGCGTCTTATGATATTAATGGCCACACCTTGAAGTTTTGCAAGTGGGATCTCCATATTGATGTTTCAGTTGATATCCCCATTGTGCCCTGTTTGGATCAACCTTCCTGATCTCAAATTGCAATATATGTAGAAATGTATGCTTTTTAACATCTCCCGCGCTGTTGGGAAACCCCTCCAGCTAGACAAAAACACTATCACATTCAGGAACCTTGCCGCACCTCATATTCTGCTCAAGATAGATATCTCGAAACCGTTAGTGGATAAAATCTGGTTGGGTACCTCTAACAGCGGATATTTTCAGAAAATTTGCTTTGAAATTTTACCTAAATACTGTGTTGGATGTTTGGACATGGGCCATGATATCAATACTTGCTCCCGCTCCCACCATAACCCCCCGCCTCTGTTGACTGGGGATAGATTGCTTGTTCAGAATGCTGAAATTTTAGCCAACACTACTGCTTACACATATAATAATAATTTGACGCTAACTCTTTACAATGCAGGAAATGATAAGGCTTTAGATGAACTTGAGTGTATGTTTAATTCTGATACTGCTCATAACTCTTTAATGGATGTGTCTAATTCGACCGCTATCACTGCTAGATCTATTGACGTTAGTATTGTCAGAAATGCTGCTGCTTTAGTTTCTAGTGCTGTTGCTACTAATCTCAATGCTACTGCCTACACTACTGATGCTATAGATAGCAATGATGCTGATACTAATATTAATGTTAACTCTGTGTCTGCTACTGTTATTGGAAATTTGCTGTTGATATTGGAAATTCTGTTTCTGGAGCTGTTGTTTCTGCTACTGAAAATCCTGCTACTCTTACTAAAAATTCCACTAGTATTGCTGTTGCTAAAACTAATGCTAAGGCTATTGGATTTGCTAATGCTGTTGATATTGATTATAATGATACTAATGTTGTTGAGAATGCTGTTGGTAAGGCTGTTGGTATTGTTGTAGATGTAGCTGATAATGATGCTGTTGTTGACAATGCTATGGTTAACACTAAGGTTGTTGCCTTTACTGAGGTTTTGACTGTGGTTTCGGCTGTTGATAATATTGTGGCTGCTGCCAATTATGTGGCTGCTGCCACTAATATGGCTGTTGTTAATAATATGACTATTGAGAATTCCAATAGTATTGCTGTTTTGGCCTCTAATGCTAATAGTGATGTTGCCGCTGCTAATCTTAATGACATATATTTAAATGACAATGCTCCTGGAAAATTTGATGTGGTGGCTGGTAATTCTAAACTGTCTGCTAACATAGAGGCTACTGCTATACATAAAGTTCTATTTAAAAATGTTGATGTTTTATCTACTAATGATGTTGCTGGCAATACAGATGTAGTTGACGAAAATATCGATGTTGATTCTGATGATGATGTTAATTCCTTTAATAACAATGTTAACATTCTGCTAGTTATATTGCTGTTACAGAGAACGCTAGTTATATGCAGGAATGGATATAAATGCAGGTTTTGATAAAATGAATTTATGAGAATACTCCTGTTGACATTGTTGAAGGTGATCAATCAGGTGCCATCTTCCAATAATGAATATCAGAAATGTGGTGAGCAAGCTTTAGAAAAAGTTGGTTTCAACCTGAACTCCTTTTCAAAATCCAAATCGCCGTTAAAAAACAAAAGGGTTCAATTTAGTAAAAATAAAATGCTGGTCACCAACAGGTACAAATCTTTATCCTTGCTTCATGATACAGATAACATAGAATCTGATAAGCATGTTGCAACGTTACAAAATATTGTTAACACTGCTTTATCCAATGCTGCTACTCATTTGATCCCAAGAGGATCTTCTACTATGAATTAATGAATATATTATGTTGGAATATTAGAGGCATTGGTAATGCCTCATCTGGAAATAGATTTAAGCATATTATTTACGAAAAGAAAATTAGTATGCTGCAATTTTTGAACCCCAACTAAACACTGATGCTATAAATTCTGTTTGTCATTTTGCAAAATTAGATAATGATTTTTCCTCCTTCTAATAAAATATGGGTGATGTGGAACAATATGTGAAAGGCTGAGATTTTGTCCCAATGCCAACAAGCTATTCACATTAGATTCTATAATGAAAACCTCAACTTCCTCATGACCTTTGTTCATGCTAATAATTTAAGGCTTGATCGTCTTTCTCTCTAGAGCTTCCTTAAGGACTGCAGTTCCTCCACCTTCCCCTGGGCTGTTGGTGGAGATTTTAATGCAATCCTTAAAAACTCTGAATATAAAGGCTATCTAGAGATCATTCTAAGTCTTCTTTTGATTTTAATTCAGCAATCCTTGATTGTGCTCTTGATGACTTTAAATACACTGGATCTCTTTTTACTTAAAATTTTGAGAGAAAATTTGTTAAACTAGATAGGTTCCTTATCAATAATGAATGGTGCAACTCTTTTTTTAATTATGATGCTTCATCCCTAAACTCCACTGTTTTGGATCATAAGCCAATTACTCTCTCTTCCTAGAACCATATATCTAACATTCTCAAATCCTTCCGTTTTCAACTCTTTTAGCTTCAAAGAAAAGAATTCTCTCAGCTTGTCAAATCCATTTGGAATGAACATTATGGCCCTTATGGCCTTACTCGGTCAGTTAAGAAAGTTAAAAAACTCAGAAAAGCTATCAGCCTTTGGAACAAAGACGAGATTGGTAATATCTTCAATAATGCCTCCCGTCAGGAAAATAAGGTAACCTCTTTGGAAACTATATTTGATTTAGATCCTTCAGATCATAATAGGATAGAAGTTTCTAAAGCCAAGGTTGCCCTTATTCAAACTCATAATGATATTGAAATTTTATGGAAACAAAAATGTAGTATCAATTGGGCGATTCATGGTGAAAGAAATACCTCTTTTTATCACAACTAGGTTAATAAAAGAAGGCATATCAATCATGCCTCTGAAATTATTTCCCCTAATTACACCAAAATTAGAGACACTGTTAACATCCAAAATTTTGCATTTCCTATTTCCAAGAGGTTTTACATAACTCTAATTCCACTTCCACACCTCTTAATCTGGAGCTCCCTATTCCTCAAATTTCGATTGAGGACAATATCCCACTTAATATGATCCCTAGTGATGATGAAATTTAGGAAAGATCAGAAGAAAAATACTTTCCATGGGTCTGATGGCTTTCCTGGTGAATTCTTTTGTAAATTTTGGCAATATATCAAATGGGATGTTTGTAATGGGATCAAGGAATTCTTTTGTGATATTTGTTTACCCAAATTTTTCTCTCATACCATGCTCTCCTTAATCCCCAAAACTAAGAAAGCCTCTTAGTGGACCTAATTTAGACCTATTAGCCTTTGCACAACTATAAACCAAATTATCTCTAAAATTTTAACCAAAAGATTACAAAATTATTTACCTTCCCTCATTGAACCAAATCAATTTGGATTCATCCCTGGTAGGAAATACAAGAGAACATTTTGGCTACCCAATAACTTTTTCAGTCTTAAAAACAAACGTAGGGGGCACAATCTCATTTTAAAATTAGATCTTGAAAAAACTTTTGATAGAATTGATTAGAATTTTCTTGTTAAAATGTTAAATAGTTATGGGTTCAATGCTAACTTTATTCAGAAAATCAAGAACCTCACTCGCCATAACTACTTGTCTATTCTTATTAATGGCAAGGTTGGAGGCGTTTTCAACTCTGAAAGAGGTCTCCAACAAGGGGATCCTCTATCCCCAATTCTTTTTATTTTAGCCTTTAACTACTGGTCTATTAGCATAAACTCAATGTTTAAAAGTGAACCTATTCTTCATTACAATGTTGGTGGAAAATTTCTGGTTACTCACCTTGTTTATGCTGATGACCTCATCATCTTTAGTAATGCAAGTGGAAAATCTGTTAACAAAATAAAAGATCTTATTACTTCTCTTGAGTAGGTGTCTAGGCTTAAAATCAACCCTCTAAAGTCTCAATTTTTCATTAGCAACAAAGCTCCATTTAGCAATATCAATAGAATCATCAATACTTTAAACATTAAACCTAGCAAACTTCCTATCCCCTATCTTGGCATTCCAATTGCCAAATGTTGTAACAAAAACAGTAATTTATCTTGCCTCACTGATATTATCTTTAAAAAACTTCAAGGTTGGGAACTCAAATACCTCTCTTAGTGTGGGAGGTTGGTTCTCCTCAAGTATGTCCTTAATACTATCCCCCTCTATTGGCTTGAGGTAACCACTCCTATCAATTACATACTCAATACTTTAAATGGCGTTTTTAATAAATTCCTTTGGACTCATCCTAAAGGTAGCAAAATGATTTGGTGCTCTTGGGACCGGCTCACTTATCCCACTAATGAGGGAGGGCTTGGAATTAGATGTCTTTCTTCCCTTCATAAAGCTTTCTCCCATAAACTTTAATGGAAATTTAGAACTTCCAACACAATTTGGTCGGACATTTTTCTAGCTAAATATTGTGCTAAATCTCATCCCTCTCAATCTAAACACAAAATTACTAATTCTTTGACTTGGAAAAGAATGCTTTCTTCTCAAGACCTTATTGAAGAACTTTAACTTGGGATGCTCTTGATACTTCTACATCGTTTTGGTATGATCGCTGGAATCAGAAAGAAATTTTGGCCAACTACAATTGTAATATTATAAATCAAAACCTAACCTTAGCTGATTGTTTTGACATAAACAATGAGTGGAACTCTGATCTTATTCAAAATATGCTCCCATTGGAAGTTGTTGATAAAATTAAAGACTTTACTCCTAAATTTGAGCAATCTAAGGTGGCCAATTCAAATCTCTGCACCAATAATAAAATCAGTTTAACCTCGCTTTGGCATGTTTGTAGATCCCACGGCCCTCCGCTTTTTTCTATTTGGATTTGGACTAAGTGTATCCCAAACCTATTAGGTATCTTTCTCTGGAGATTTATAATAACTTCATAAGTGTTGATTGCACTATGCAAGCTAAGGGTTACAACTTGGCTTCCAAATGTCACTGCTGCTCTGATAACATTGAAACAATCAATCATATTTTTATTCATAGTATAGCCTGCAACAAAATTTGAACCTCCATGAACATTCTGTCCAGTATGGCTGTTATCCCTTTAGATATTAAAGATATTTTTGTCTGTTGGCCCTCTCATAAGAATCAACTTCATATTGGTTAGTTGGTGGATACCTATATTCTTTGGAACATTTGGAATGCACAAAACAACACTAAATATTCTTCAATTCCTTTCCAATATGAAAAAATTATGGATGATATAAAAAAGATGTGAACAAGACTATAAACAATTATAGTGTTAAAAATTTCAGTTGGGATAGACTAAATGCTGCTCACATTAAAATTGTGCTCTCTTTATAATGGGTTGTTGTTGGTGGGTCATTCTTCCAGCATCTGTATGGCTGGTCTGTGCTCTTTTATGTGCTTACAATTGTTTGGATGTATGGCTGCTGTTTTAAGAGGATGTTAACGATTGATAGGCAGAATTTTCGGTTTGATGTTGTTGGCTTGTATATTAATTTGTTGCTGTTTGAAATTTTGTTGCTTTGGCCAAGTGGGTTTTAGTGGTGGCATTTTCTAATTACTCGTGGTTATGGTTTCGCCATTTTGGGCTGGCTCTTTGAGGTTATATATCTGGTTTTTTGGTCGGCTATGCTAGATGTGCATCAGTTGTTCCTATCTTTCATTTGTTGGTGTCCTGTTGGTTGAAGTCCTGGTGGTTGTGCTGCTGTTTTTGTTGTATGAACGGTATGGACTGTATGGGGCCCTATTGGTTGAGATCCTATTGGCTAAGTTTCTGGTTGAGCGGTAGTTGTATGCTGGGTTATCTTATTACTGCTGCTTATGCGTTGGGCCCGCAGGGCTCCCTTATTAGTGTCCTATTTGCCTGCTGGGCTCTGTTAATTCTGTTGTTGGTCCTATTGGCTCTATTATTAATGTTGTTGGATATAGGCTGTGCTGCGTCAGCTCTATTATTACTGTTGGACTCTGTTTTTCTACTAAGCTCTACAAATGTTTTTGGTCCTTTTGTTGTCTCCTGTCCGATTGTTGGGTCGCATCAAAGGTGTTGTTTTGCTGGTCCTGTTGGCTGTCCCGTTGGTTGAGGTCCTATTGGCTGAGTTGGGATGCTGCTTGTGGATGTTTCCATCAACCTGGTCCTGCCCTTTGTGGTAAGTTAGGTTTGCTTCTTCATTTGTTGTTGCAGGTGCTCAGATATGCTATGTTGGTAGACATTTTGGTGACCATCAGCCATGGCTGCTGCTTTGTTATTGGTGTTTGCAGTTTGTTATATTGATTCTGGTGTGCTTAGCTTTTGCTATTTTATTTCCTTCTCATTTTGGTTTGTTACTTGTGTTTTAGTTTTATTTTACTTTGAGTCAAGAGACCTTTTAGGATATTACCCGAGTCTCTATATTTGGGGCTGGCTTCATGATTTTATTCTTTCTAGAATTCTGCACCCTCCCAGCCCTAGTCCTTTATACTTTTATTTTGTGAAATAAAATTTTGCCAAGATGGTTTTCGATAATATATATATATATATATAATTAGTACATATACTAAAAATTAGTTTTTAGAATCTTCATTGTCTACTCATTTGTGATCCTCAATGATACGTGCATGAATGCGAGAGAAGACTTGAGCACATGCTTATCTAATAGTCCATATCAAATCACGTTATTCTACAAAGGTTTAAAACCCTTGGCATATTCATACCCAAATAAAATATATGCATCAACATATTAATGATTGCAAAAGAATGTAGTCTTTGCATCAGTGAATGGATTAGTAGCTGTCAATGCGTCCAACATAACAATTTATTATTTAACTTTTTATTCTTAACCATTGTTTTTTGTTTTCTGTTTCCCTAAATTATTTATAGTACATTAAGTATTACTTTTTCAAATCCATAAATCTTTAAGAGAACTTGCTCCCTGTCCACTTGAGCTCTTGCACCTTTATACTATCTAGAAGAAAGTCGAGATTATGACAAATCTTTGCAAGCTTCACCTCTAAGGAATGGTGGCAATCCATATTGGATTGACAATTTGATGACAACCTAGCACCCTTCTCTAATAATAAATTATAAAATTACTATAGCTCAACCTTATTATGAAAAAATACTCTAATTTCTTAATGATATCAAGCAACTATTGCTAATAAGACATAATTATCCTCTAATTTTTTTTCTTGGGACTTTGCAAATATTCTTGACCAGCACCACATTTTTCAAATGATTTGCCTCTAATAAGTCAACCATGTAGAAATTGGTGTAGGGAACTCCAATTACCTATCCAAATAACATATGCCTCAAAGAAGCTTAGTTAACTCTTTTAGGGTGGTTGAGTAATGAGGAAGCATGGTAAAATTTATCACCTACACTCCAAACATATCATAATCTTGTGCATCCTAGAAATCCCACATATATCATTCCTTAATTAAACATGCTAATCTATTCATTATTTTATTATCACCCTCTTTACTGTTAATTTCTCCTAGCAAAGGCCAAAGAAGAAGGATCGAAAATAAAATATTAAGAAATTCATGGGAAACTAGTTCTTTTCTTCCCATATAAGAGGATCACCAATATATTCAAATGAGATATTCACATTCAAATTATTTTAGATTCTAAGATTAAAAAAATTTCAATCTAAAATCAATTTCAAGATTCAAGAGTTAAGAAGCCACGAATGATACTTCAATAGCTCACAAAAATCATCTTAACATAGCTTCCAATCCCCTTAGAAACATAATTACTACACTATTCTTAATACTGGCACAAAGCTAAGCTATAAACCACCTTTTTTTAGTGATTTAAATAATATAAACCTTATCTAAGATATTTTGACATCAATATTAGCTTCATCATTTACAACTATGGAGGCCATAGATCACCATCTCAACATCACTAGGAAAAACACTTTCCATCAATTTTTTTTTACATACTAACGTTACATCATATATAATGTTAATGGTTATATATGTTGGTTGCTCCATAGTATAACTTTTGTACAAAAATACTCTTCATCAACAAATAAAAATTATGTGTTTACCCTTCAGCCACAAAACGACACAATGCTCTGGAGGGGGAGAGCCCTACATCTGAATAAAAACGATAGATAATCCAAGATTATCCAACCTACATTTTATATTAATTCTATAATTACAACAAAGTAAGCTATGGGCCCCGCTAGATTGTCTAAGCAAAACTCGCAAGTATATATCAACATAAAGGTATGCACATATCTTACAGTTGAATTGCATAAAACACAGAAACCTTAAAAGAAACCACCCTCCATACCAAGCATGACGTCAAGATAAACCTTTTTGTATTGACTTTCTCCTCTTTTGGCTCAATTAAGATATTTAAGATTCTGTATTATTGCTAATTCATGATAGCCAATACAAATTAATACATATTGAATATTATACATATAAGAATATAAACAAAAGAAGAAAAAATAGTAAGAATGACATCGCATAAATGCAAACCGCTAAAGATACCAGCAGCGATCCATGTGCCATCAAAAAGACGGGGATCAACACATGGCGCCATCAATAGCCCGTGTTAATATGCCCACGATCAGCATTCATTCTCAATCTCTTCTGCGTATCCAGCTGCTATGTACGACATGTAATTTTCCTCCCTGAATTTCGATATAAATAGCACCAGCCGATAGGCATCATTAAATGCTGAAACAGGGCCGAGGGAAAGGCGGAGAACGCGAAGATTGCGTAAGGATGAGTCAAGATGCACACATTCCATCAGCTTATTTGATTTTGGTTGAAAGAGATTTTTATGTTTTACATCAATAAGACTGCAACAGCCCAATACAATGTTGTCTTTCAGTGCCAGCTGCTGAACTGCTCTAGCTGGAAATATATGTCCGGTTGGGTCTAAAATATTAAACGCCATTATAGAACCTCTATACTTCACATCCAATGATCCGTATAGCTGCACGAAACAAATACTTTGAATGAATATTTTTTTAATGTATACATCATTCAAGCATAACTAAAAGTAACGTCATTCATGCATGTTCGGAAATGGTGAGCCTCTTTTATTGTTACACCCAACTGAAGTTATTTTTCAAATGCCTGTTATGTTTTGTTTGGCCAACGCTCTTGACGTTAATAATAAAATGTGTAATTAGTTAAAGAAACTACATTTTCACCTGATAGTTTGTAATGACCCAAAGTCGTTACTTTACAAATTATGTCAAATCCCGCCTTAGAAATCGGGATCTCGGAAAATTTCGAATAAAGGGCAAATAAAAATACCATAGGTAAGAATAATTTTAAAGATCAAAGTACTCTAGTTTGAGAAAAATCCGAACAACGGAAGCTCCCATTTTATTTTCTGAATTATTTAAATTATAAAAATCATGGACATTGAAATACGTGCCTAAATTCATCATTTTTGGTATCGTTATATTAAGTATATTATTTAAAGGCTGCTCGAAATGTTTCATCAAATTCTGAGCACTGATTTAATCGTGATTAATTTTCGAAGTTTTAAATCTCAAAAATTAAAATAAAATAAAATATTGCTCCGAATTAAAATTTCGGCGCGAGGGTGTTCGTAAAGTGATAAGACACCTCGGTGTTAAGTTTCTTTGTATTTGGACCCAAAACGGCGAAAAAATGCAAATTATTTAAGTTTAAGTAAATTTCTTGAGGATATTTCCTTTTCTTCTTTCCCCCCTTCTCGGTCGCAAGATTTGCGATTCTTCCGCCAGGCAGAAGAATCTTCCGCCCATACAGCCCAATTAACGCTATTAAAGCGCCATTAACCCCCCTTATCCTACGCCTCTTACCCATCCCTCTTCCTTCCCTATTTAAGCCAGTATCTCCCTCTTTCTCCTCTCCAAACAGCAGCCTTTCTCTTCTCTCCCAGCCACCCAGCAACCAACAGCCTCTTCTTCTCTCCCAGCCACACAGCAACCAGCAGCCTCTTCTTCTCTCCCAGCCACACAGCAGCCAGCAGCCTCTTCTTCTCCCTCAGCCCACAACAGCTGGCCAGCAGCCAACTCTGCAGCCCTGCTAGCCCTTCTCCTTATCTCAGCCAGCCCACAGCAGCCCTCTCCCTTCTCTCCCACAGCCAGCAAGCTGCTAGCTCCCTCCTCAGCCCCTACCAGCTCCCACAACAGCTCCTCCCTCAGCCCACAGCAGCCAGCAAGCTGCCAGCTCCTTCCTCAGCCCCTACTAGCCCCCACAGTAGCTCCTCCCTAAGCCCACAGCAACCAACAAGCTACCAGCTCCTTCCTCAGCCCCTACCAGCCCCCACAACAGCTCCTCCCTCAACCCACAGCAACCAGCAAGCTACCAGCCACCCAGCAACCCTTTCTTGCCGCCACCAGCCAGCCCTCTTGCTGCAGCCACCTCGGTTAACCGTCCGATCATCCATTTCAACTTCTCTTCGTTCTTTTTCGGTGATCCTAAATCCTAAGGTAAGAGGAGTTGGAAATGAAGAAAATGGAAGGAAAATATTTTGCTAATCTTATAACTCCATACATTTTTATGAAAATTTATATTTAGTCATTCACATTTTTATCATTCTCATTAATTAATAATGAGAATAATTCAAATGTATAAAATGACTATTATTTCCATTGAAATATTTCTTTTCATTTCTATTTGTGTCTTTATACTTTCATAAACATTAATATGATCATAATAATAATATATGATTACAACAATTGATTTAATAAATACAAACTTATATCATAATAAGAATGTGAAAGAAAATGACAGAAAAGAAGAATGTAAGAAAATCCTTAAATAATATTCCCTAAAATTATTGGCTAATTGTTAAAACGTCAAAAAATGCAGATTGAGAGAGCTGTCACTCATTCAAACGTAAAGGACAAAAAGGTACCCAGTATATGACATGTATTACGTTTTGCATTTTTATTACTGCTTTGTTTCGCTTAATTGCTTTGAGCCAAATTTCGTTTTGAAGCTTAGTTGGTTGTTCGGAACCAATGTGGTAATATTCGTGAGTTACTGAAAAATGACATCAGTAATATTAATGCTTTGTTGGTTGTTAGAAACCAACATCATTTTCATTCGTGGCCAGTTACTGGAAAAATGACATCAGTAACGACATTCGTGGCTAATTACTTGAAAAATGATATCGATAATAGCATTTGTGTGTTGTTACTGGAAAAATGACATCAATAACAACATTCATGGTGGGTTACTGAAAAAGGACATCAGTAACCTACATCTTTGAACTAATATCTTTTAAAGGAAATTAACTATTTCATTTGCGCTTTTACCTTATTATTTTTCCTGCATCTCTTTTTCGCAAATCGCATTTCTGCTATATTATAAAATGTAATACTGTATTGATTACTGTGGCACTTAGAGTACTCTCTAATTAATTCCAATCCCGGTATTGTTTATTGTACAATACCAGGTCAGGTACTTCTGGAAGAGCTTAAACAAGAACCCTAGTGCTTAAAATTTTTAATCTGTCAATGGATCTACGACGGTGTTGCTTTGCATATCTTTTTTTTTATATATATTTCACTTTTGTACTAGGAGTACAATGAAAAATCTTGTAATATGAATTATTAAAATAATGAGAAATATCTTTTGATTTTTATGTGTCCCTTTTCTTTCGTAAATTACTCAATATAATCCTGCGGTAAGTGAACACCCAATGTCGGAACAGTTTTCGCTGAACCGGCATTGGGACATCATAGTTGGTATCAATGCTGGATTGAGTACTTGTGGAAGAAAAGAATATACATGTAAAAATAAGGATATATTTAATCTAAGAAGATTTTTAATAACTTAGGATAATAGTATCATATTCAGAAGTGATAGCTCTCTGTCCTTGCTTTTAAACCGTGAGAATAGACTAAGACCTTATTATTACCCTTTATTTTGTACATCTATTGTTGCAAGTAATTGTTTGTGTATTCAATTAAACGCAACCTCTTCTAAACTCTTTATTAAATCTTCTCCAAACAGATGGATTCCGACAAAGGCTTCCTCTCAGTACCCACCAAAACCCCAATTAAGACTACAATCTCCTTATCTGCAGCAAACAATAGAACAGATCATCTATTAGAAGCTACGTTGCAAGCCCTTTCAGACCAAGGGAAAGCCTCTACCTCCCTGCTCGCATCAGAACCCCCTCAAGGGCAAAGATTGTGAGTGGATGATGCCCTGCAGGCCTTCCTCAAACTCAACCCCCTACTTTTAACGGATCGGCCAGACCCATGAAGGCGGAAGACTGGATCCAAGCCGTAGAGAATAAATTAAACAGTTTAAAATGTCCTTCAAGTGAGGAAGTTAGACTAGCGAAATATTTACTAGAGGGTGAAGCCAAGAGGTGGTGGAGGATCACGAACGAGACAACCTTTAAGGGCGTCAGTTTGGAGGACATACTATGGGCAGAGTTCATGGCCGCATTCAGAAGCCGCTACATTCCTCATTCTGCCCAGAGGATACTTGAGAGCCAACTTATAAAAGTAGCTCAAGGCGACTGATTTGTGGCAGCCTACGAGACAGAGTTCACAAAACTCTCTCGTTACGCACCTAAGCTTGTAGATTGCGAATCTTCAAGGTGCAGTAAGTTCTTAGAGGGTTTAAAGGACAGCATTCGCACTGATTTGATTTCACTAAGGCATACAAAATTTGTCGATCTATTAGATTGTGCGACAATGCTGGAGCATAATGAACATGTGATTGCGGAAAGATAAGGAAACAGGCATGATCATCCCACAGAGGATCAGGAGACTTACAAGCATCCGTGTTACCCTCCACCAGCCAGTGCATACCAAATGATCGTAAAAGCTTCCAAGACCAATGAAGGTGTCCATTGTAATCGACCTCACCCGCTTGGGAGGTGCTACCATGGTCAGGACATCTATTTTATCTGCGGCGCCCGGGTCACGGTTATCATTTCTGTATCGTTAAAAAGATAATCGATGGAGATATTATCCCTGGGGCAAGATCTGCCCCAAGACAGAACTCAGCATCAGCAGCCCCTGCCAATAACCAACGAAGAGGAAGTGCTCCTAGGCAAGTTGCAGTAATGGCAGCGCCTACCCAAAGGGATGAACAGGTTCCTCAGGCAAGAATGTACACCCTCACCCCTATCATGGCACCCGACGACAACGACGTAGTATCAGGTATTAATCTCACTCATATTTAAGTTTCGTTTGTATGATGTCGAGGACAACATCATTTTTAAGTAGGGGAGTTTGTAACGACCCAAAGTCGTTACTTTGCAAATTAGGTCAAATCCCACCTTAGAAATCAAGATCTCGGAGAATTTTGAAGTAGGGCAAACAAAAATATCATAGGTAAGAATAATTTTAAAGATCAAAGTGCTATAGTTTGGGAAAAATCCGAATAACGAAAGCTCCCATTTTATTTTCTTAATTATTTAAATTCTAAGAATCATGGACATTGAAATACATGCCCGAATTCATCGTTTTCAGTATCGTTATATTAAGTATATTATTTAAAGGCTGTTCGAGAAGTTTCATCAAATTCTGAGAGCCAATTTAATCGTGATTAATTTTTGAATTTTTAAACCTCAAAAATTAGAATAAAATAAAATATTGCTCCGAATAAAAAAATTTCGGCGCGAGGGTGTTCATAATATCATAACACACCTCGGTGTCAAGTTTCGTTGTATTTGCACCCCAAATGGCGGAAAAATACAAATTATATAAGTTTAAGTAAATTCCTTAAGGAAATTTCATTTTCCTTCTTTCCCCCTTCCTGATCGCAAGATTTGTGATTCTTCCGCCAGGCGGAAGAATCTTCTGCCCATACAGCCCAATTAACGCCATTAAGGCACCATTAACCCCCCTTATCCTACGCCTCTTACCCATCCCTCTTCCTTCTCTATTTAAGCTAGCAGCTCCCTCCTCCTCTTCAAACAGCAGCCTTTCTCTTCTCTCCCAGCCACCCAGCAGCCCCTCCTTCTCCCACAGCCCACAGCAGCCGACCTCCCCTCCTTAACCTTGCCAGCCCTCCTCCCTCAGCCCACAACACCCGGCCAGCAGACAGCTCTTTAGCCCTGCCAACCCTTCTCCTTTTCTCAACCAGCCCACAACAGCACTCTCCCTTCTCTCCCAGCCAGTAAGCTGCTAGCTCCCTCCTCAGCCCCTACCAGCCCCCACAATAGCTCCTCCCTCAGCTCATAGCAGCCAGCAAGCTGCCAGCTCCTTCCTCAGCCCCTACCAGCCCCCATAGAAGCTCCTCCCTCAGCCCACAGCAACCAGTAAGCTGCTAGCCACCTAGCAACCCTCTCTTGCCGCCGCCAGCCAGCCCTCTTGCTACAGCCACCTCGGTTAATCGTCCGGTCATCCATTTCAACTTCTCTTTGTTCTTTTCCGGCAATCCTAAATCCTAAGGTAAGAGGAGTTGGAAAGGAAAAAAATGGAAGGAAGATATTTTACTAATCTTATAGCTCTATACATTTTTATGAAAATTTATATTTGGCCATTCACATTTTTATTATTCTCATTAATTAATAATGAAAACAATTCAAATATTATAAAATAACTACTATTTCTATTTAAATATTTCTTTTCATTTTTATTTCTGTCTTTATTCTTTCATAAACATTAATATGATCATAATAATAATATATGATTACAACAAGTGACTTAATAAATACGAACTTATATTATAATAAGAATATGAAAGAAAAGGACAGAAAAGAAGAATGTAAGAAAATCCTTAAATAATATCCCAAAATCATTGGCTAATTGTTAAAACGTCAAAAAATGCAGATTGAGCGAACTATCACTCATCCAAATGTAAAGGACAAAAAGGTACCCAGTATATACATGTATTACGTTTTGCATTTTTATTACTGCTTTGTTTCGCTTAATTGCTTTGAGCCAAATTTCGTTTTCAAGTTTGGTTGGTTGTCGGAACCAAAGTGGTAACATGTGTGGGTTACTAGAAAATGACATTAGTAACATTAATGCTTGGTTGGTTGTTAAAAACTAATATCTTTTTTATTCATGGCCAGTTACTGGAAAAATGACATCAGTAATAGCATTCGTGGCTAATTACTGGAAAAATGATATCGGTAATAGCATTCGTGGGTTGTTACTGAAAAAATGATATCAGTAACAACATTCGTGGGTTACTGGAAAAATTACACCAGTAACCTACATCTTTGAGCTGATATTTTTTGCAGGAAATTAATTATTTCATTTGCGCTTTTACCTTATTATTTTTCCTGCATCTCTTTTTCGCAAATCGCATCTCTACTATTATAAAATGTAATACTGCATTGATTACTGCGGTACTTAGAGTACTCTCTAATTAATTCAAATCCTGATATTATTTGTTGTACAATACTAGGTCAGGTACTTCTAGAAGAGCTTAAACAAGAACCCTAGTGCTTAAAATTTTTAATCTGCCAATGGATCTACGACGGCACTGTTTTGCTTATCTTTTTTTTTTATATTTCACTTTTGTACGAGTACGATGAAAAATCTTATAATATGAATTATTGAAATAAATGAGAAATATCTTTTGATTTTTATGTGTCTCTTTTCTTTCGCAAATTACTCAATATGATCCTACAGTAAGTGAACGCCCAATGTTGGAACAGTTTCTGCCGAACCGACGTCAGGACATCACACCGCCCTACCTCCACCATAATAAAAACCAACATCTTTTTCATTCGTGGCCAGTTACTGAAAAAATGACATCAGTAATAGCATTCGTGGCTAATTACTGGAAAAATGATATCGGTAATAGCATTCGTGGGTTGTTACTGGAAAAATGACATCAATAATAACATTCGTGGTGGGTTACTGGAAAAATGACACCAGTAACCAACATCTCTGAGCTGATATTTTTTGCAGGAAATTAATTATTTCATTTGCGCTTTTACCTTATTAATTTTCCTGCATCTCTTTTTCGTAAATCGCATCTCTACTATTATAAAATGTAATACTGCATTGATTACTGTGGCACTTAGAGTACTCTCTAATTAATTCCAATCCTGGTATTATTTATTGTACAATACTAGGTCATGTACTTCTGAAAGAGCTTAAACAAGAATCCTAGTGCTTAAAATTTTTAATCTGCCAATAGATCTACGATGACACTGTTTTGCTTATCTTTTTTTTTATATATTTCACTTTTGTACGAGGAGTACGATGAAAAATCTTATAATATGAATTATTGAAATAAATGAGAAATATCTTTTGATTTTTATGTGTCTCTTTTCTTTCATAAATTACTCAATATGATCCTGCGGTAAGTGAACGCCCAATGTCAGAACATTTTCCACCATAATAAAATACAAAAAGGATTGTAACAGTATCATAGCAGAAGTGTGTTCCTAGTATCTATCGGAGTAGCAAGAAAAATGTTGCTTTTGTTAAAGATAAACTGATTAGTCATGCCATGATTTGTTTAACCTAGTGATAAAAGATCTAAATTTTAGAATAGCTAGATTCAAATGGCCTATAATGAGGGATGCACTACGGACTAAATATTGTCCACATAAGCATGTAAAAAGCTTCATGAACAATTATTTACCTTCAAAATAGTACCTTAAAAGTCAATGAGTGTTGAGCAAGTTTGAATACTTAATTGCACACAATTATTACAAAGATATTGAATGGAAATTGGCAAACAAACTTGTCATGAGCTAAGGTCTGAAATTAGAAATGCAATCAAATTACAAGACCCGCAAACTAATGAGAGTACTTTTTATCATGCTCTACTAGTTGAAAAGTTAATAAAGTGAGTTCATAGGTCAAGCATGAGACCAATCCAACCAACACATTTTGATAAGGTACAATTTAGATTCCTTCCTAAGACACCCAGTGCATCTACTTCAAAATCTATAATTGAGTCCCCTTTCACCAATTAAAGACATGCATGTTAATGTGTGTGCCATGAAAATACTTCTTCTCCACAAGGCTGATAAGTGTAAATTTAATGCCAATGAAACTACTGAAAATGATACACCGCCTTTTGATGATGAGCATCCACTTGACAGGACAATTATTTCAGTAGTGAGAAAACTCAGTCTATACATCTAACATTGAGAGTTGGAGATGAAATACATATCCTGGCAGAAGTGTTGTAATTGCTTATTCAACCCAAGAACCCACCCAGACCAATCTGCAGCCTGATTACCATCCAACTCCATTTCATGTTAAGTAAACCACACATTCTCCTGTTGGCTAGTTCCCGTGAAATAAAAAAGTTATGATAAATGAGCGTAACGTAATGCCCTCCTAATATATAGATACAGTGGATATGCTTATCACAAGCATTGAATCTTTAATTTGAACATTTTTCACTTAATCCAGAAAACACTTGTATACTTAAGCATAGCATTACTACCATTATATTGCCCATAAAAAAAGATTTCCAACTTGCACCTCATAAGTCTTCTTCATATCAAGGAGGTTACACAAAAGCTTAAGACAATCAAGCTCTATTTAATAATTGTTAATGCTATTTTCACAACACTCCTTGATGATTGTATTATAAACACTTTACATGCTGACCTTATCCCAGCCATTCATTCTATTCTTACTAGGTTTTGACAGATGTCGCAAGAGTTTTTTAACGCCACCACCTTTCACATCCTTCATGTGAAAGTGGTACGTCCCTATTCTTAAGCACCACATATGTTCTATGCTACATTTTGAAAGCTGAGTTTGTTGATATTAGAATATAACCACCGGTCCTATTAGAATATAAAAACCGGTCACACTATCTTACTTAACTACCTCTCCATCACTTGATTGTAACTACTTTCTCTCTATATATACATATGTATGATGTATTCAGAACATTAATGAGAATACAAGATTTCCAATTTCTTATTCTTCTTATTTCTGTTTTCATATCCTTCGTGCTTCTTCTTGTTTCTATTTTCTTCACATGATATCAGAGCACAACTTGCTCATGCAGCTTTAGAACATCATCTACCTCCTCCACCATCGCACTCATCGAATGGCCTCCCCAACACCTAGCAAAGTAAGCAGCAGCCAAGCATCGGAAAATCAAGAAGCGTTGGCATTCTCCATTCTTCTTTCTCCATTCTACTTTACAACCTTACGTCTTCGATAAACAACATCAAGAACCAACAATCCCATCACCTCTAAGAACTATCCAATATGGCAAGTACAAATCTTCAATCTGTCCAGAGCAAATGACCTTCAAGGTCATCTCCATGGAGACTCAGCTAAACTCCTAACTCACATCTTCGACAACGCAGGCAACCAGATCAAGAACTCCTAGTTAGAAGAATGGAGCTTCACCGACCAAAATCTGATCTCTACTCTATATTACACTATTTCCCCCTCAATTCTAACCTAAATCATCCACACCGAAACATGTCAAGAAGCATGTTTCTAGTAATTATAATTGATAGTTATAGAGAAAGTAACAAGATTTAGAGAAAACAAATGTGTTCTTTAATTTCCTTCTCTTACTTTAGAATTAGGATCGCCGAAAAACGAAGAGAGGCCGGAATGGGTTGGCCGAAGGCTCGCCGAGGTGGCAACGGCAAGAGGCTGGCTAGCAGCTGCTACCGAGTGGTTTGGCGGCTTGATAGCTGGCTGTCGGAGGCTGCCGGGAGCTACCAGAGAGGGAGCTGGCTGGTTCTCAATTAGAATTCACATTTTTATTATTCTCATTAATTAATAATGGGAACAATACAAATATTATAAAATGACTATTATTTCCAATTTTGTCAATTTCAATCCAGTCATTTCTATTCTGACTTTATCATCATAATCATAATGCTATAATGAATATAACTGCTATCATAGCAGCTTAAAAATCGGACTTCAATTTTAATAAAAAAATGAAAGAAGAATAGAATCAAAGTAAAGATGAAAAATTACTCCTGAAATATTGGATTAAAAAGCTAATTTAAGATATCCAAATCTAAATGCAAATCCAAAAGTTGAACTGTCAAATTTGGATCTTAAAGAACAAAGATACCCAGTACATGACATATATTACATTTTGTACTTTTGCTGCTGCTTAGCTTCGCTTTCGAGCCAATTCATATTGAAGCTTGGTTGATTGTTCGAAAACAACATGACAACATTCGTGACTAATTACTAGAAAAATGACATCATTAATAGCATTCGTGGCCACTTACTAGAAAAATAATATCAATAACGGCATTCGTGACTAATTATTGGAAAAATGACATCAGTAATAGCATTTGTGGCCAGTTACTAGAAAAATGACATCAGTAACGACATTCATGGCTAATTACTGAAAAAATGATATCAGTAATAGCATTTGTGGGTTATTACTAAAAAATGATATTAGTAACAACATTCGTGGTGGGTCACTGGAAAAACGACATCAATAACCTATATCTTTGAGCTAATATCTTTTGCAGGAAGTTAATTATTTCGTTTGCTCTTTTATCTTATTATTTTTCCTGCATCTTTATTTCCACAAATCGCATCTCTGCTATTATAAAATGTAGTACTTCATTGCTTACTGTGGTACTTAGAGTATTCTCTAATTACTGGAAATTTCAATCCCAGTATTATTTTATGTACAATATCAGGTCAGGTACTTTTGAGAGAGCTTAAACAAAAACCTTGAAAATTTATACTGGCGAAAAAACCTATGGTGCAACTTTTACTTTTATTTTATTTTACTTTTTCAAAGTTCATCTTGTATTCTAGAAGATGAACTTTGTCAGAAGTGTGGGCTACATTGCAAATATTGGAATTATTATTAAATGAGAAATATCTTTTGATTTTTATGTGTTCATTTTCCTTCTCAAATTGTTCATTATGATCCTGCAGTATGTGAGTACCCGATGTTGGGACAGTTCTCGTTGTACCGGCGTCAGGCCTTCACAAATCCTCTTCTCACTCACCCACAACCAAAACTTCCTCTCAATCCTCCACTTCTCCTATCCAACCTTCACACCCAATGCTCACTCGGTAAAAATTAGGCACTCTCAAGCCTCGTCATACCCTGACACTCACTTCCCAATTATTTATACATCCCGACCCTAATACCTACAAACAAACCGCTAAACATGCCCATTGGAGAAAAAAAAATGGTTGCTGAAATCTTGGTCCTTAAAGATCATGACACGTAAAATCTAAAATCCCACCAAATCCAGCTCAACAAGTTCTTGGTTGCAAACGAACATTCCACACTAAATATGTGATGGCTCGACATTCGGGAGTTCACATACCGCAGGATCATCATATTGAGAAATTTGGGAGAAGAGGAAACATACATAAAAAATTCAAAGATATTTTCCATTCATTTTAAAATTTCATATTACAAAAATCTTCCTCGTACATCACAAACATTGTTCAACTTCTTAGAAATATCTTATTATTTTTCCTGTATCTTATTATTCTAAGAAGTTGAACAATGTTTGTGATGTACGAGGAAGATTTTTGTAATATGAAATTTTAAAATGAATGGAAAATATCTTTGAATTTTTTATGTATGTTTCCTCTTCTCCCAAATTTCTCAATATGATGATCCTGCGGTATGTGAACTCCCGAATGTCGAGCCATCACATATTTAGTGTGGAATGTTCGTTTGCAACCAAGAACTTGTTGAGCTGGATTTGGTGGGATTTTAGATTTTACGTGTCATGATCTTTAAGGACCAAGATTTCAGCAACCATTTTTTTTTTCTCCAATGGGCATGTTTAGCGGTTTGTTTGTAGGTATTAGGGTCGGGATGTATAAATAATTGGGAAGTGAGTGTCAGGGTATGACGAGGCTTGAGAGTGCCTAATTTTTACCGAGTGAGCATTGGGTGTGAAGGTTGGATAGGAGAAGTGGAGGATTGAGAGGAAGTTTTGGTTGTGGGTGAGTGAGAAGAGGATTTGTGAAGGCCTGACGCCGGTACAACGAGAACTGTCCCAACATCGGGTACTCACATACTGCAGGATCATAATGAACAATTTGAGAAGGAAAATGAACACATAAAAATCAAAAGATATTTCTCATTTAATAATAATTCCAATATTTGCAATGTAGCCCACACTTCTGACAAAGTTCATCTTCTAGAATACAAGATGAACTTTGAAAAAGTAAAATAAAATAAAAGTAAAAGTTGCACCATAGGTTTTTTCGCCAGTATAAATTTTCAAGGTTTTTGTTTAAGCTCTCTCAAAAGTACCTGACCTGATATTGTACATAAAATAATACTGGGATTGAAATTTCCAGTAATTAGAGAATACTCTAAGTACCACAGTAAGCAATGAAGTACTACATTTTATAATAGCAGAGATGCGATTTGTGGAAATAAAGATGCAGGAAAAATAATAAGATATTTCTCATTTAATAATGAACAATTTGAGTTTTTCTTCAAGCTCCTCCAGATGTACCTGACCTGGTATTGTTCAGAAAATAATACCGAGATTAGAATTCTCAATAATTAGAGAATACTTTAAGTACCGCAGTAAATAAAATAATATTACATTTTTATAAAAGCAAATATACGATTAGCGGAAATAAGGATAAGAATGCAGAAAAGGTAAGGTAACAATGCAAACGAAATGAATAATTTCCTGTAAAAAAAATATTAGCACAAAGATGCAGATTATTGATGTCATTTTTCTAGTAACCCACCACGAATATTGTTACTGATGTCTTTTTTCTAGTAACAACTCACGAATGTTGTTTGTTACTAATGTCATTTTTTAGTAACCCATGAATATCATTGATGTCATTTTTCCAGTGATCCACGAATGTTATTACTGATGTCATCTTTCCAATAATAACCCACGAATATCATTGATGTCATTTTTCCAGTGACCCATGAATATTATTACTAATGTCTTCTTTCCAGTAATAACCCACGAATGATATTACTGATATCTTTTTTCTAGTAATAACTCACGAATGTTACCACGTTGGTTTCAAACAATCAATCAAGCTTCAAATGAGTTTGGCTCAAAGTAAATAAGCGAAGCTAAGCAGCAATAAATTATATGTAAAAATAAGATAATATATGTTATATACTGGGTACCTTTATTTTTTAAGATCCAAAGTTTGACAGTTCAACTTTTGAATCTGCATTTAGATTTAGATATTAGCTTTTTAGTTTTTGTTGTATTTTTATAAGTTTTTCATTGCCTTTCTTTCACTCTCCTTGCAACATATTTGTTATTGAGGATAGCAATAATGTTATTATTATCTTTTATTAAAGAATAATATTAATATATGATAGTAAAAGACGAAATGGAAATGACAGGAAATAACATAATTTTAAATTGACAAAATGAAAAATATTAGTCAAATATAACATTTGTACTGTTTGTCATTATTGATTAATGACAATAATGCTAATGTGATGACTTATTGAGATAATATATTCTACTCAATTTCCTCCTCCACTCACCTAAAGTTCGATTACCGGGAGTTGGACGTAGCCGAAGGGGGCTGACGGAGTGGGGAGGCCGGAGGCCGGCTAGCTGGCTGTTGGCTGGCGGCAGCTGGCTGCTTGCGGGAGGGGGCTGAGAAGGAGTGGCTGGCTGGGAGAGGAGAGGGAGCTGCTGGTTGGGAGAGAAGAGGGGGCTGCTGGTTGGGAGAGGGAAGGGGGCAGCTGGTTGGGAGAGGAGAGGGGGCTGCTAGTTGGGAGATGAGAGGGGGCTGCTAATTAGGAGAGGGGAGGGGGAGGGGGAGAGGGGAGGGGGAGGGGGAGAGGGTTTTAATAAAAAGAGAAGGGGGGAGAAAAAGATGAAGGGTCGAAAGATCAAGGGGAGAAGAAAAATTCAATGAATTATTAAAATTTACTTTATAGTTAAATTTTTTGCATTTTCCGTCGTTTAGCGTCCAAATACAACAAAACTTGACACTGAGATGTGTTATGATGTAATGAACACCCTCGCACCAAAAAATTTTGATTCGGACAAATATTTTATTTTATATTAATTTCTGAAGTTTTAAACTTCAAAAATTAATTTAGGTTAAACCGACGATCCAAAATTGATGATCATGAGCAGCTTTTAAATAATGTTCTTAATATAACGGCACAAAAAACGATGAATTTGGACACGTATTTCAATATTCTTGATTTATTAAATTTAAAAAATTCAAAAAAAAAAGTGGGAGTTTCCGTTATCTGGATTTCTCCCAAACTATGGCACTTTGATCCAAAAATTTATTTCTAACTAGAGGCATTTTTGTTTGCCATAATTTGAAATTTCCCGGGATCCTGATGTCAGAGTTGGAATTTTGGCCTAACTTGCAAAATAACGACATCGGGTCGTTACAAAATATAACACCAACAGATCAGTTGCTCATCACAAAGAACACCTTATGGCTCAAAGCTTCAATCAAACCTATGGATTAGACTATACATAAACCTTTAGCCCAATTGCAAAAATGTCCACCATTTGAATACTCTTCACCATAGCTACGCACCACAATCGGTCTTTATTACAGCTAGATGTATCTAACGCGTTCCTACATGGTTCTTTAAACGAAATAGTCTACATCAACCAACACCGGGCTTCATTGATCTTGATAAACTTGATCATATATGTCACCTAAGAAAAAGTTCTCTATGGATTAAAATAATCTCCTCGCCAGTGGTTCTGTCCACTTCGACTCTCTTATGTAAATAAGCTTCACTCAAAGCAAAGTTGATCCCTCTCTTTCTCTACGACACCTCCAACATCCGTGCATATCTACTAATTTACATTGATGGCCTACTATTTATAGGCAGGAATCCAACCTTCCTTCAACAAACCATAAAATCACTGAAAAATTGCTTTAGTATGAAAATTTTAGGATCCCATCACAATTAGCAGAAATACAGAACAATATCTTCTTGAATAAAGAGTATTTTTCAACCAGCCTTGCAAATTACAAAGATATATCTCTGAACTTATGCAAAGAAATGATCAAAATTCATGATCTGAATTTCCTGGATCTTAGGAGAGGTGGCTATTTTTGAATGAGCCCAAAAGAGACAGGATTCATGTAATTGACCATGTCCGCTTACTAGGACACAGGCTGGCGGTGTTGTTTCTTTAGCTTCATGATACTTCAAATACTTTTGCAGTTTAAACTGAATGCTAATCTCAAAACTAATGTTTAAAAGAGGGTAAGCAACAACACAATGGTCACCCCAGTGACATATTCCAGAAACTCATTTCAATGAATTTTCTTTTAAATATTAACTATAACACCAGCTGAATCCTGTCCATGTAAAGCAATAACTGTCTTTAATAGGACCTTATTTCTTTCTTCCAATCTTTAAATAACCAATCAAAAGCAAAACTATGCAAAGGGACATTCCTTCTCGATTTCTATAGTATGCAGGAATAAAATAAATTTTTTTAAATTGTAAAGATATAAAATAGATGAACAATTTTAAAATAAAACAAACCTGAATAAGAGGATTTTTAAGCATCTTATGACATAGAGATTTCAAAGTTTTAATCAACCAAGCAATCAAGCTCTCCACTCTCCTCTGAATCGGTGTAATACCAATGCTCTCTAAATGATCAAATCCAAAACTCGTAGCTGCAAACAAATGCGTAGTCAAATTCTCCCCTTCTGTTGCGACATGAACTGACTTCCCATGTTCTGGATGCTCAATGAATTGTAACTCTCGACATCCTTGTTTTGTACAAATGGAATAAGAACACCTTTGAACCAGTATGAAACAGAGACCAGTGGGATAACCAAGCATGTGGTGCAAGGATCCTATCACAAATTCAGGATGGTATGTAGAGAGGTCAATACTAATCATGGGAAGGGAACTGGAAACATCAAGAAGAACTTTCCATCCATTTTGCTGTGCGCTAGTTATCCAGCTCATAGAATGGCACATCCCAGTTGACAGTGTCTGTGCTGAGTACATAAGAACACCTGACCCTTGGCTGCTCCATCCTTTTTTTCTCAAAAATTTGTGCATTTCAGTACCATCTATTGACAAATCTCTCTCTTTCAGGGGAATACCTACAATTTTGGCATTGCATTGAGCTGCAGCTTTAAGAATGTACTGCACTGAACTGTGATGGTCAGGACTGGCTAGTATAAGACTACCTTTCTTTAACTCAAGCATTTCAGTGAAGAGACGGTAACATGATGCAAGCCCTGGAGTAAATACTACTGAATAATCTTCTAGGGTAGTGTTAAGAATATTTAAGATTTTATGATATACTGGGTCAATATAGGGACGACTCCTTAAAGTAACTTGTTGGTCAACAATATAATTTAATCTGAACGATTCGGTCTCATCAAGTAGAAACTTCATGTACTGTTGCACCTGAACATTTTGAGCATCAAATTATTTGTTATATGCGTTAGGATAAATATGTGACGTCGAAGTTTCAATCTACAATTTCTGAGACTGCCTAATGAACTGACTCTTTTAGTAAGAAAAGGGGGGGAATTTGGGGTGAGGAATTTGAAAAGTAGCAGAAAAATGCCAAAAAGGAAACTGCAATTTTTATATTCAATGTAAGGGATATATGGGTGTTTGATTGATCCTCCAAAATCAAACCCATTAAAGACATGGACCAAGATATACAGCTTGAAAGAAGCAGTGAGAAGCATCATTGGAATGCAAAATGTCAAGTTGCCAAGGGCCGACAGCCCTGTGATTGTTGCAAAGTGGACTCAATTTTTTGACGACAAGGGTTGGCAAGGGACAAATGAGGAGGTAGCGAGGGGACCTGACAACGGAATGAAGATTGGATAAAAACTTTGTTTTACTTTCGAATTTTACTGAACTTAACAGACAAGCGCTTGTAAAATAAAAATCCCTGCAAATAATTTGGTTTGCACTACTAATAAGCTTGGAAGGAAACAGCCTTAGAGAATAAACACATAAGACTGAGATGTCTCAAAGACTCATATTCAAAATGCCGGACAGTTGATTTAATGAATAATCTAGGCATCTCGGTAACATTAAGTTTTAAGCCATTATTCCACATTAACAACTTCAACGCTTGAAGTTATAAACGGATGCCATTTTTCTCAAGATATTAATAGTATATTATTTATCAATTACATAAAGAAATCACAGCTTTTGATCAAAATAATTTCTACTAAAAAAACATATAGACTTGAGACAACCTAAAATATACAAAACTTAATGTCAACAAACATACAATATACCATTAACTTAATTGCAATGAATCCCCTGCATATTGACAACAAAAATTAAAACAGATAAAAAAGATGAATAAAAATCAGTAACAAAAATTAAATATACAATCAATGCTGCGAGGAAAGGCCTTTGGAATAGTCTCTCAATTGTGGATTCAAGATGAGGAAGCATGGATCATTATGGGTGATTTCTATTGTTCCAGGTCTTCCCTGGACAAATGTGATGGGGCCCTTTGAATTATTGGAAAACAAAATTCAATGAGTTGATTTATATTTTAGGGTTGGAGGAGCTCTCTTCTGTTAGTAGCCATTTCACTTGGTGCAATAGAGAACTTTATTCAAGCAAAACTGAATAAAATGCTTTGTAATGAAACTTAGAATATACAATTTCCTTCTTTTTTACTGTGCGATAAGCCAGCTCCTCAAATCATTCACCCCTACTCCTTGCCTTGGATAAACTTAGAAATGTTGGACCAAGATTTCAATATTGCAAACTCTTTGAAACTTAATAATGATTATTAAAATATAGTAGCAAAATACTGGAATGTCTACTTCAAAGGAGATCCCGTTCTATGTGCTTATGAGTAAATTATTTGAATATTAAACTAGGCTTTTCTAAGACTATGCATAGAAAGGAAATTTTCAAAAATGCCTATAAGCTTTAAGGAAATTAAACTAGGCTTATTGCAATGCTGACAATCTTATTAAATCTTCAAAAAGCTACTCTCATTTGCTTGAAAGCCACTCTATCTGGATCAGTCAACAAGTCAACTCAAATGGCTACAATATGGGGAAAATGATCTTCGATTTTTTTATCAGCATATTGCGTTTAGAAGAAACCATAACTATCTAAAATGTCTGGAAGGGCTGGAATCTTTAGAAGATATTTCTAACTATCTTAACACTCATTTTTTGTAACTTATTTAACATTACTGATCAGGCTAGCTGTAAGCCATGTTATGCTTCAACTCAGCTTTCTCCTGAAAATAGCCGAGCTTTGGAGAGACACTTTTCTTCAGATAAGATATTCGCCATTCAACTATTAATCCCAATGCATCTCCTAGACTGTATGAGTTTACTTCTGTTTTTATCTGTATAATTGAAATCTTATTGGTAAAAGAGTGGAAGCAGCTATTAATTTTCACAAAGGCTGCAAACTACCTAAAGCATAACTCACACTGGTATTGCACTTATTCCAAAATCTGCTAACATTAATTTCATTGCTGTTCTCTGGCATATAGCACTTTGCAATACCATTTATAAGTTGATTGCTAAGCTCCTAGATTTTAGATTAAAGAGAGAAAATGTATTGTATAATTGATCCTGTTCAAACTGCCTTTATTCTAGGCCGCAACAAAGCTAATAATGTCCTTAATAGAGAGATTATAAATTCATTTTCTTTCACTGGCAGTTACTTCTATATTAAGTTAGATCTTAAAAAAGCATTTGATATGATTAAGAGAACCTATGTGCACAATAGGCTTATGAATAAAGAATTTTCCAATATCTTTACAAAGTGAACTGAAACCTGCACTTTTAAGGTGCATTACTCTATTATTGTCAATGGCATGTTACAAGGCTTTTTCCTTTCTTCAATGGCATAAGATAGGGGTGCCCCCTCTTCCATTATTTATTTGCTATTGTGATTGATGAATTTTCCTGCATGTTCAATATTGTTGTAGCTGAGGGATTTTACAATTTTTCAAAATGGTAATTTTCATTAGTCTCATCTGATCTCTTCGTTTTCGAGAAGCAAATGTGTTAAACATTAAAAATCTTATTACTTTTCTTGAGAGCTTTAAAGAATCTTCTGGGTTAGCTATTAATAAAGAGAAATCTAGTATCATATTTTCTAAAGGAGTCAATAACCCCCAAGGCCTTGCTTCCCTTGTTCAATTTCCTCAAATTGATATGCCTTGTAAATATCTTGGCATTCCTATGCCTACTAAGAGATTTAGATCCAATGATTGTAAACAGCTTGTTGAGATAATCGTTTTTTGATGGGCACATAAATTGTTTCATTTACGGACATGCTTCAATTGCCTAAGTTCTCAGTCTAGAACCTTCTCACCTATTGGGGATCGTTAGCTATTGGGGAAATGCGATGGATGTCCGAAAAGTTATAATTAGCTGAATTTTTTCTTTATGCTCTAGATTTCTCTTTGATGACTAAGATAAGAAAAGTTGAGGCTTATAAAATGAGAGAAGGCTGCTTTTCCTAAAGCTAATGGAGGCTTAGGGTTGGTAAACATTCATATTTTGTTAAAAGTTTGTAAACTTGAGTCATTTTGAAAAATCAATAAAAGAAGTACTTTGCTCGGTAAATGGTAGACAACTCAGTCTTAGTGTTTGGGATTCGGGAGGACATCACTGCACAATTTACTGGAAGAGCTTAAAAATTTTTGCAGCCCACTATTATTTTTAATAATGTTTTGCCTTCTTCATTTTGGCAAACTACTGTTCTTAACCTTAGCTAAAAAAAAGCAGCTAATCTCACTTACCCACTGTTGACTAACTGAGTGTGGTTTAAGCACAGTAAATTAAAGTATTCCTGTTTTATATGGAGATGTATGCAGAGGGGCCTAAAAACTTACGACATCCTCACAAAGAGGGACAACTAAAAACTTACGACATCCTCATATAAAGAGGAGCAATAAATGTAATAGAATATGTACTCTTTGGGGGAGCGGTGGAGAGTCTATTAAGCATATTTGTTTTACTCATTCCTACTCTTTTAATGTTTTAAATAATCTCAAATTAGTGGGATTTTTTCTATACACGCCCACTTTAAAACAGCTCCTTAAATGGCAATGCAACCAGTAAAGCTGAAATGACTAATAATTTACTATTAATCAGTATTGTGGCATTTAACACTTGGAAGGAAAGAAATATGCAGATATTTTAAAAGGAAGTTAGGTGTCCAATTACTCATAAGCATAATATTTTAAGTCAATTTAATACTATCAAATGACCCTAACTGATTGGTTGGTTTTCATAAGCTATAATATTTCTGTGAGACTTTGTGCTGGATGGCAGACGCACTTGAATTTTAGCCTTTTTCAAATACTATTCTGTAAATACTAGCCAATAATTACACTTAGTTTTCTGCTCTCTGTGCCTCAGCACTTGTTGTTTGATGGCTATTTATTTTGACTTCAGGTGTCATTTGTGAAAGATTTTGTTGCAGGTGGTTGAGGAATTATGGCATCTATATTGCTGATAGTATATATTATTGCAGAGATTCAGATTTAGTTGCTGAACTTGATATGCTGGATGACTTACTGATTGCTCGATGTTGTTAATCGTGTCCTTGTTAGTACTGTTGGTGCATTGCTGGATACCTGATTCTATGGTATTTATAATTGCTAGTTATGTGGTGCCTGTTATGGCCACTTCAAGATCACTGATTTCATCCTTTGCTTTTCTGACTGCTGCAGAAATTATTCCGTTGCATTGCGTTTGTGGCATTCCGACTGTTCAATTTTGGCTTAGGCCTTTGCAGCCTCCTATTTTTTTATTTGTTTGTTTCTGAAAGCTGTTATCTTGGCTATCTATTTTAGGATCTTATTATCTGTGCTTTCTTTTATCTTTAGAGACATTGCTATATTTTGTATAATTGTACTGTACTTAATAACATGGAGTAAAAACTGGGCTCACCCCCTTAGGTTCTTTAAAAAAAAAATCAACAAGTTGTTAAAATGCCACCTTCTGATTACCTGAAAACGAGAGTAAAGCGGACATGTTGCATGATCCAAATATATCAATTCAGATGTTTCAAGCATAGGATATTGGTCCTTGGGCACATTATCCACAGACAAGTGAAGAAAATATCCTTCATAGTCTTCCAAAAACTGTTCTTCAGCCTCTTCAAAAGAAATGAAGCTTGGATTACCAATAATATTCATGAACTGGGGCGAAGGGTGGGTGAAGCTTTCCTTGTTGGTGTCGGAAGAAGATGACTTAAAAGAGTGTAAGTTTGAGTTTCTTTGTGAGAATAGTGATGAAGTGCTGTATGATTTGGAGCTTAGGGATGCTGATTCCTCAAGTATGCCTTCTGGAGTTGAACTAAACGCTGGCATAGAATATTGAGAAAAGTAGAATTCATCTTCCATCCAATTGTCAACTTCTGTAGAAAGGTTATGGGAACTAAAGCGTTCATGATCAAGTTTCTTCCCCCTCTGCAACAAAGTGAATTAGGTTACAAAGTAAATCCTAAAGCAATATTAGTTTGTCATAAAAATAGGTTTGAGTAAATGAAATACAAAAAAGTAGCTTTCAGGTAAAGCAGCCTTTAAATATATGACTAATTTCTAGGTAGTATTGCCTGCAGCAAATTTTAAATTTAAGGAGATATACATACCTACACAGCATACAGCTGGTCACTATTCAGAGCTAAAAAGAAAAACAATTTTGCAGACTAAGGGTTTTAGAAGCAACATAAACCGCACGCTAGAAGCTTCCCTTTTACCATAATAGCTGACACATACAAACATGCTGTAATATAACACCTGCAATTACAGAGCTCTTAATCCAAAAATCCTTTATTTAATCATAGTTTTTCAAGCTTAAAAATTAAATTCATAAAAATAAATGGCTTTTTATCAAATATTTACATAAGTTGCTTGTGGAATTCAGCTGCTAGTTATATTTGCAATGTACCAAATAGTTTACTTGGTAAATAAACAAGAAGAGCATCTAATAATAAATTTGTAGTGTGGTGAAAATAAGATATTCAAGTTAAGATTAAATATAAGAGTTCATATTATAAGGAATGGTTTAAATAAAAGGCTGAGGAGAATTAGAAGAAATAAAACTTAGTTAGCCATGAATCCAAAGTAGCAACAGTGCAGCATTCAAAAATTTATATAGTAAATTAGATATTATCAAGAGAGAGATATATTTATAAGCTAGTCGAATTGAGAGGCAAAATAACTAAAGATTTGACTCGTGTTTAATATATCAAAAACAATGATAAGAAAATTCTTTTTATGAATCAAAATATCCAACATAGACAATGAATTATTTTACTAAGTTGTTAAATGAATATTATACCAATACAATTAATTTAAGTGAATTTAATTATAATAAAAATAATCTCAAGTATACTTTCATTCATCGTGTGAATAAAGTTGAAATTTAGAATGCCTTAAAAAGGACAAAAAACAGTTAAGCAATAGGATCATGCGATATCACTATCAATGTATGAAAATGCTCGAATGGGGAAGCAACTGCTTGGCTTATCAAGTTATTTAATATTATTTTAAAGAATAAAAAGATGTCAAATGAGTGGAGAAAGAATATTATTGTACCTATTTACAAGAAATAATGTGATGCTCAGGATTGTGCTAAATATTGAATAATCAAGTTAATGTGTCATACATTGATATTTTGGGAGAGAGTAATTGAATATAGATTATGAAAGGATACTTGTATTTCTCAAAATCAATTTAATTTTATGTCAGGTAGACATACCAAAGATGTTATGCATATGAGATTTAATGGAAAATTTTAGAGAAAAAAAAGAAAATACTCATTTAATTTTTATTGATCTTAAAAAGGCTTATGATAAAGAACCAAAAGAAGTTCTTTGGAGATCCTTTGAGAGAAAAGGGATTTGTGTTGCCTATATTAATGTTATTAGAGATATGTAAAATGGGGTTGTAACTTGTGTTCAATCACAAGATGGCTTATCTAATGCTTTTCTTATTAGTATTGGATTACATCAAGACTATATTCTCAGCTCATATCCTTTTTATTTAATTATGGATGTTCTTACTGAGCATATTCAATAGGAGATTCCTTAGTAAGTGTTATTTACGTATAATATTCTTTCAATTGATAAGACTAGAAATGGAGTTAAAGTAAAACTTGAGTGTGGGGACTATTTTAAAATCTAAAGGTTTTTATCTAAGTAGATCTAAAACATAATATATGGAGTGTAAGTTCAATTGTATTAGAAGTCATAATCTCGATAATATTACTATGAGAACCAGGTGATCAAGAAGAGCGAGAGGTTCCAGTACCTTGGTTCAATTATTCAAAATAATGGTGAAATAGAGAGTGATGCGATTAATATAATCCAAGTTGGTTGGGTTGTGGAGAAGTGCTTCTAGAATATTGTGCAATCCAAAAATTCAGCTCAAAATTAAAGTAATTTACATCGTTAAAATACATGTTATCTAAAAGTTTCGGTGTCTCTTTTAGTAAAAACTTTAATTTCTAATATTCTCTAAGATTATGAGAAACTTTAACTAATCTTTAAAATGTCCACAATATTCCTACACGAAACCCTATGTTATTATTCCTTGTTATTCAAATTTCAAAATCTTAACCTCAAATTTTTATTCTAGATAAATTACTACCATCTCCAATTCATCTCTCATAGATCTTAGTTTAGTTATCTTCCCAATTTATAATGAAAGAGCTACCTTAATTGCGCTTCTTAATTGAGTAGCCAATGGTTTCAATAATCAATTTAAATCTATTTCAAAGCTGTTAAGTGCATTTTAAAGTGAAATAATTTCTATTTAAATGGTTATATATGCATACATATATATATACATGTAAATATATATATACATATATATAATATATATATATATATTAATTATTAAAGTAAAGCATTTTATTATAATGATTTTTCACCTAAAATGGGTTGTTACCATACTAGATGAAAATCTACATCATATAATGAAAATTAGAGGGAAATATTAACGTAAAACAAAAACTGGGGGAAAATATTAATGTAAAACAAAATTTGTCAGGTATTTAACGTAAAACAAAATTCAACAGAGAATTTTGTATGGTTAAATGTTTCCCCCCTTTTTCTAGAGTAATGAACAAGGGTCATTACATATACAACTAGCTATGTTATATGAGACTGGATGTTAGAAACAAAAAAGAATATTATCAATAAAACAAGTGTTACAAAGATGATGATGCTTAGGTGGATGAGTGAGTATACTAATAAGAATATAATGAGAAATGAGTTTATCCCTAGCAAGGTTGGAGTGGCTTCAATAGTAAATAAGATTAAAAAAATTGAAGATGATGCAAACCATAGCCTTAAATGGTTTGGGCTTATTAACTATAAATCGTGCAGTGACATGTTAGAAAAATTGAGTATATGAATTTCACCCATATTAATAGAAAATATGGAAGGCCAAAAAAAAAAATCGGAAGAAACTATTACGAGGGATCTTCTCTATTTGGAACTAAGGAGGGGCTAATCATACTTAATGAAATAAAGAATTAATGTAGCAGACCCCACCTAGTGGGATTGAAGATTGATGATAATCATAATTTACATAAGTAGCAAACCTAAACTCCATGATTACAAACTCAAAAACCGGGAAATGAGAATAAACCAGGATAAACTCCAACAGATTTACTTAAGAACCACATTAAGGAAATAAATAGCAAAGAGTCGATAAGACTTTTTTCAAACAGAACAAAAACATTTTCCATCTTCATAGAAACTCCCGCTAAATCCAATAATCCGAATGCTCCCGCAAATTAAGCGCGTTTCCACTCTATGGACATAAGGAAGCAAATGAGAAATTCAAGGAAGCAGAGTAAAGAGTTTGCATACCTGAGGAATAGCTCCCTTGCTCCGCAAAGTCGCGAGCTTCCCATACATGGCCAGTTCGTTGATGATGTGAAGCAAAGGGAAAGGGCGAACGACGGCGGCCGAGATAGATTGGAATTGCAGGCAGGATTAGGTGCACGAAGAAGATCAAAAGCTTTGTCATCTCTTCAACTACCGTAGCGCACGAGGACCAGGTCTCGGTTTCCATTTGAATATCGGACCCAGTAAAAATTTTGAGAAAAATGCTATTCTACTCAAACTAGATGATTTCTATAAGAAAAACTGAGATTTTTTTAATTTTTTTCCTCCTTTAAACTAATAAATGTTGTTTGATATGAAAAAATCTAAATAATATGAAAGTAAGGCAAACTGATTATAATATAATAATTTGTAAAGTAATTTGTGTGTAATGATTTGAGTAAATTTGGGTAAACTTACCTCTTAATTTTTTTTTAATGTTTCAATCAAACGAAACGAACGACTCATTGAATGGTTCGATTGATTTAGGATTTTGTTCAAATGAACGATTTAAATGATTTGTTCCAATGAACGATTCAAAGGATTCATCGGAGAAGATGATGAACATAATTGTTCTTTCATTCGGAATCCTTCGCTCGTTCTACTATGTCCACTTGCTCTGCTTGTCCACTCGCTCTGCTCCTCCTCGAAGAGCGAGACTTGGGCGTAATTGAATTACCCCAATTTTATATACTAATGCAAAATTAAATTACTGTGTAAAATTTTTGCACTCAATTTACTTCCTATCAAATATCGATAATCTCGAATTATCTAAAAAAAAATTATTTTACACTACTTTTACTTCAAATCAAGTCACAATTTTGTAGATGGTATTATTTCTAATAATTGAGGCCCTTGAATTTAACTTTTGACAAATCAATAGTCACGTACTTATCTTATTTATACTTATTTCCTAAAAAAAAAAAAAAAGAAGATTTGGCATGGAACTTACTTTATAATTAGTGTTTGAATTATAAGTCTATTAAGAGATTAATTCAAAGTCTAAGCCTCTGAACTACAACATTGTTAATTAGTGTTGTTCTTCAATTTCAAAATCGTTATAAATAATATATTAAACTTATGCATAAATTGAAATGTATCAACTTATTTTATTAACAATAATTATTTCTCTTATTTTAAAAAACTTAAGAACATTTTATTAGACAAGATAGTAATTTTCTTGCTAAATTTATCATTGATCAGCAAATCCTAATGTATTACTTATTAAATACCTAAGAAAACTTTAATATTGCAAACTCTCCTTGATTAAAATTATGATAGGCTAACAAATAAATAAAAGTGGTGTTTGATAAGAGTTCATACAAGATGTAATTTGGGGATTGACCGAATCATAAATTAATGTTATCTAATTTATTTATTTATTTATTGAGATAGCTAAACATTTCTCAAACATATTAATTTCTTAGTAGTAAAGAGGAGAGGAGAGGACCTTGCTTCATTTTTCTCTTGGTCACATAATAGTAACCATTGTTAACAAGGAGCGGGTGTTACAGCGCGCCGCAGTGGAAGAGGGCGCTACAGCACGCCGCAGCGGAAGAAGGCACTACAGCAAGCCGCAACGACAGACACCCGAGAGGCGGGCCCTACAGCACGCTCTGACGCCTAACTACCCGAAGCCCAGGCGTTATGACGCGCCGTAGTGCCTGGTGGAATTTTACTCCAGTTCAGGTTTCGTCCCAAGTAAATTAGAGGGTATATTGGACTATTTGGGATCTAAAAATGAGTTGGATACTTAAGGAAATATATTGGAGGAGTTTCCTATGCTGACATTCTCATTTTGTGAGGTTGTGGCTATTGTGAGGGTTTTTGGTGTAGTGGTTGCGCCCTGGGGCCTAACTACCCGAAGCCTAGGCGTTACGGCGCGCCGTAGCGTCTGGTGGAATTTTGCTTCAGTTCAGGTTTCATCCTAAGTAAATTGGGAGGTATATTGAACCATTTGGGATCTAAAAATGAGTTTGATACTTAATGAAACATATTAGAAGAGTTTCCTATGCTGACATTCTCATTTTGTGAGGTTATGGCTGCTGTGATGATTTTTGGTGTAGTGGTTGCTCCATTGGAAAGAAGAAGGAAAGCTCCTAGAGGTTTTGTAAGGGTTCTTAAACCCTAAAATTGATTGTAACTCTTTCTACACAGTGAAATATTTTGCTCTTCTCTCTGTTGACGTATGTGCTAGCACTGAACTACGTAAATTATTTTATTTGTACTATGTTTGTTATTTCATGCTTTATTTTCTTGATTTATTTTATTTTGCTCAACGTCTCCAGCTTTTGTTTCGTGTTGATTTATATCCTAAGAATTCTAACAAGTGATATCAGAGTGAGGCTACTTTGTTTGTTCTTGAGGGTTAGTGTAACAACCCAAGTTGTTATTTAGGGTAATTAGGACTAAATCAAATCTTAATTTTGATTTAGTACTCTAATTAAGCTATTAGGAGTTCACCATAAAGACTTAGTCTAAATCAAAAGTCAAATAGATCAAATTCTGATTTTGAGAATTTCCAAAAACCATGAAATTTGACGTATCTAAATTGAACTCAAATTGAAAATCTGACTTCGTCATTGCGCTCATCACCCCCAAATTCACTATGGGTGATATTTTGGAAGTATTTAGAGGTCGTTAGATTTTTGGCGAATATTTTAATATATTTTAAATATCCCAGAATATGAGAAAATTAAAAACTCATTGAAATCAAAATCTGACTTCGTAGTTGCGTTCATCACCTTTCAATTAATTAGGGGTGATTTGTTGTAAATTTTTTGAGCTCATTTAATACTTTTTTTAATTAATTAAAATTGTATTCTATTATTTATTAATTTGATTTAATAAATATCCTTGATGTCATTTGTCTAATGGCTCTCCCAACCGTTTGTGTGAACGGCACAATCTTGTGCCGTCCGATCATCCCATCTTCCAGATCGAACGGCTGTCACATTTTTCCTCACCAGCCTTTTTGCTTTGGGTCAGGTTTGACCCATTTGGCCCCGAACGGCGCAATCTGCGCCGTTCGATCGGGCCGTCCGATCGGACGGCCCATGGACCTTCTCTCTCGCATGCGAGTCTCATTGGTGCGTGTCCATGGCCGCAACATGCGGCCCTTTCTCTTGACGATGGTGGCAGTCGCCGTTGTCGTTAGCACCAAGGCACTCTGGTTTAATTCGTATGAGTATTCTAGCATTAGGGAGGATTTTTTGCGTATAGATTGGGTTCGAACCTCAGCCCCGAAGAAATTGAAAAATCTCAGCATATCAATCAAGTACCCGATCCTTCGCATTTAGTTCGATCAATACCTCGTTCAATTATTTTCATTCGAAGTATCATATCATACAATTGTTTATCTTAATGAAGTCTTCGAATTCAATTGATCTCATTCCCTATTGTTGCGATAACTACTTTGTATCAGGTTGTAATAGAGGTAACTTAAAAATTTAGGGCATTGTAAATCTCCACGATAGAGTGATCGATCGCTGGTGTTTCTAGGTTCTTTAAGAAGGCCATGATCTTAGCTTTAATTGGGCATATCGCGAACAAACTAAAATCACTTGTGAAGAAAAGTCTGAAACCCTAATTTCGTCTTTGCAGTCTCAGTCGGGGAAGAACTGCAGTGTGAGCCGAACCAGGTTGGGTCTTGTAACAACTCAAGGTTATTACCCAGCTTAATTTTAGCTTAATCAAATATTAATTATTATTCCGTTAAGATCATTTTGTCATTAGAACCAATCCTCGAAAATTTAGAACAATTCGGAGCTTAATCAATTATTTTAGATTATTTTAATATTTAATTAATTAGAATTTTGAGGTATTTAATTTGACCTTGAATTCAAAATCTAACTTCGCCGTTGCGATCGTCACCCCTAAATTAGGTAAGGATGATGTTTTGGATGTTTTTGGAAGTCATCGGATTTTTTTCGCAAATATTTTTTTTAATATAATTAAATACACCGAAAATTAGCATAATTAAATAATCCTCAAAATTGAAATTTGATTTCACCGTTGAATTTCTCACCCCCAAATTAACTAGATGTGAATTTTTGGATTTTTCGGAGCCCGTTTATTTAATTTTAATTTTTAGCAAATTAAAAATTTAGAAAATAAATAAATAATTATTTAATTAAGAAAATTCCATTTTTCTTAATTGTTTTTCCTAAGAAGGAACTCAACTCCCTCTTTCTTTTTGCTGCAAGAGCTGAAGCTCTTTTTCTCATTCCTTCATTGCTGTTCTTGTATTGAAGAAGAAGCTTCTCCTCTCCAAAGTTCTTGAAGAAAATAGAGTTTCCTCTTCCTCTTCTAAAGGTTAAGGTATTCTTTTGCTTACTATTCCATGGCTACTTCATTTTGTTATTATGCTTGTCTTGTATCTTTAGATATCTATGATTAAATATGGAAGTCATTACAGTTTTTCAATGTATCAAATTTCCATGAAAAATAGCCGTAGCCCATGCATATATATATATATATATATATATATATATATATATATATATTAATAGTCAATCACAGTACAAATAACTCAACCAGGATCAAACTCCATAGTGTCATCAGCTAGGAGGTCCAAAAGCCTCCTGGGGAGCACGGCGCTCCTATCAAAAGAAAAAACACCCTGACGGGCCAAAAAAGCACAAAAGTCCACTACTCGGTTCGCACAACGCGACCGGCAGGAAAAGATAACTCGTGGGACCTCGAGCAGGAAGGAGAGGGGATCCGCATGTCTGTCAGCACCTCTGGATCGCTGAGTCCTCTCCCAGAGACGTCGGAGTCTCCGAACGGCACTTAGGCAGTCGCCCTCAACAATGTGCCCCGCAAAATCTGTCCCCGTGGTCAACAGAGCCTGCCTGAGAATAGTCACTGCCTGGACCTCTGCCTGAAGCGAGGATCTAGCCTGAATAACATCTCCAGCGGCCGATAGAAACTGTCCCTCTGCATCCCGAACAACAGCTGCACCAAAAGCTCTGGACTCACCATAATGGTACGACGCGTCGATGTTGGCCTTCAGCCAACGGGGCGGGGGGCACCATCTTGAGGAGGTGGAGGGGCCCTGGTGGGCCGTGGAACCCCAGTAATCACTCCCGTCGTGAAGACCAGCACTAACCAAAGCTGACAGAATCAAGCTGGCACAGCCCGCCAGTGTAGGAACCTGACGGCCGTGGGAGAACTCAGTCCTACTCCGCCAGGACTGGTACAGAGCGTAGGCGACTACCTGACAACTGAAATGATGGCTGCGCAACACAGTGGAGGATGAAAACATCACTGTGAACTGATCCCAGGAAACCAAGGAAGCAGGAAGCAGACCCCAAGAGACGAAAGTCTCCATAATCGCTGAAGTATAACGACAGTGGAGAACGAAATGCTCCCTATCCTCATCTGCCTCACAGCCCCAGACACAAGCAGATGACTGAGCAAGCCCACACCTAGCAAGCCAACACTGAGTCGGGATAGCATCTCTGAAGAGTCTCCACAGAAAGCAGGCCTCACGAGTTCCCAAGGACAGGTCCCACAGTGCAGCGAACTACCAAGGCTGCCCCCCACACTCCAATCTGTACAGCTGGCTGGTCTTACTCTCAGAAAAGTCAAAAATTTGCCATTGGCGATCCCCATCCTCAAAACTAGAGTGGTGCTGAACCACGGTCCATCCATAACTGAGCACTCTCCAGACTGCCGAATCAGCACGTCTGACAGTGAAATCCTCCCCACGACAGCGGTAGCGGGCCTCCATGGCTCTCACCCAGAGAAGGTCCTCCCTGCTGACAAAATTGAAAGTGTGGCGTGCCACCAGAACAGTCCTCCAAATCCATAGGTCCCGGATCCCAAGACCACCGGCCTCGAGCGGTCGACAGACCTCCTGCCAACTGACATAGTGAAGACTGCTACCTCCCGCTCCTTCCCAAAGGAACTTACGGAGGATAGCCTCAATGTTCGAGAGGCAGGAGTCTGGAATCAGAGCCACAGACATCTAGTAACAAGGAATCGCTGCGAGCATAGACCAAATCACCGTTGGGTGTTACGGCGCACCGTAGCGCCCGAGTCTCGAACTGAATCCGCCGTAACACGCCGTAGCGCGCTACCGCGCGCCACCGTGCTTCTGAAGCTAAAATAATGGCATGGAAACAAGCCACTGCAATGCGCCACAGTGTGCCACAGCGGGCTGCAGCGTCATTTCAGGAAAACTATAGAAAATTAAGAGAAAAATTAATTGAACAATCATTCGAAAGTTAGACCGCTGTCGCGCGCCATAGCATGCCACAATGGACTGCAATGTTATTTCTAGAAAACTATATGAAACCAAGAGATAAATTAATTGAACAGTGATTTTCAAAAGTTAGACCGCTACAACGCGCCGTAGCATTCAACTCTCAGAAAATCGGACACCGCAGCGCGCCATAGCGCTTTGTGGCACCTGAAAGCGCTGCAACACGCCCCTATATTATTTTTCATCGCAGCGCGCCGCAGCGTCTGAAAGCGCTGTAGCACGCCGTCGTGCGCCACAGCGCGCCTTAGCGCTCAAAACTGTCCAGATTTGTGCATTATTAGCTGGAATGGCCAAAACTCTTCCTTTTTTGTATTTTAAGATCCCTATGACTCTAATGGGGCCAAATTATATCAAATTTGAACATTGTATAAAATTTTAGATGAAAATTAAATTTGAAAGTTGGTCCTTTATAACATATGCTTAAAATCTCTTATGTACCTTTAAATTTTGTGTCAACTAGTAAAGAATAGGATCATTGAATGTTTGTATTGGCTAAGTAGGTCTTAATAACAAAATTTGCATGACACTTAAGTCTTTTAAAGTTGTAATCCAGTACTAACCCTTTGGTTTGATTTAAAATTTGGTTAGCCTTAATTATCTTTTTTTTTTATGTTACTTTACATTCCTATGCTTTCATGATATTAAGATATATATTAGAGAACTATATCAATTATTTGGACACGTTGATGTACTTAAATTGATATTAAATTAGATTGAACATAAGAATCTCAAGATCTAGATTAAGTAAATGATACGTAATCTAAATCCAAATTTTGACATCAATAATACACCAATAATACATTGATTTGTCATTGATCTATAAATCAACCATTGGTCTTAATTTTGGTGAGGCTAGAGGTTATACCCTAACTTGTCTTGATTAAGATCTATACTTTAATCACTTTAATCAATTAACTTGATTGTAAGATAATTCAACTGATATTATTCCAATAATGCATTTGATTTAGTATTGATCTTAAATCATTGAATTAGAAGTGTTAAGGTTAATATTGAATCTATGTGATTGAATTATCTGAATATAAACTTTAGATCTTTGATTTTTCTCTTATATAAGACTCTTAGTATAAAGTTAATTATAAAACTAAGTTGATTTATCACAAGATCAAATCTTAATAATACTCTTGATTACACCCTATAATTGTAGTATAGATATTGATCAAATGGATTTACCCGTCTAATTTGGTCAAAATAAACTTAATGCATAAAACTTAGAATGAGATTTTATCCATTATGGTAGTAACTCATATTGGGTGATCATTTTGATCACATCTTTGGAACCTTATATAGGATTCACCTCTTGTAGTCTTAATCTCATATCCTTGGTAATCCTTTTTGATTAAATAGTATTGATTGAACCCAAGTTATTAGCTGGGTTTAGTTGTGTATACCCATAGTGCTGGATCACTTCAGCAATATCCAGGATTTGGTTGATTCATTTTAATATAGGATTATATTTTTGTTCAATCCTGTGGGCTTAGTCGGATATAGTCCCACTTAAAATAAATCATCAAATCCTAAAAGTGTTGTGATTAGGGAAATGAAATCCTTAATTTGAGATATAAACTACGACCGGGTTCTGCCTCCTATTGTCGTGCACGCTGATAAGTGCAGTTTTAAATAAACTAAGTATCTCAAGCTACTCTTCTTAGAACACTAGTAGTATGTTGTGATTAGGGAAATGAAATCCTAAGTTTGAGATATAAATTGTGACCGGGTTTGTAACAACCCAAGGTTGTTGCCCAGCTTAATTTTAGTTTAATCATATCTTAACTAAGTTCATCTTATCGTTTTAACTAGTCCATAAACATTTTGAGCAATTTGAAGCTAAATCAAATATTTTGAAATATTTTAATATTTAATTAATTAGAAAAATGAGGTATTTAATTTGGCCTCAAAATCAAAATCCGACTTCGCCGTTATGATCGTCACCCCCAAATTAGCTAGGGGTGATATTTTGGACGCGTTTGGAAGCCATCGGATTTTCGCGAATATTTTAATATAATTAAATACCCCAAAATTAGCATAATTAAATAATTGTCGGAATTAAAATCTGACTTCGCCATTGAAATTCTCACCCCCAAATTAGCTAGGGGTGAATTTTTGGCATCTTTCGGAGCGCGTTCCTAAAATCTGAATTTTTAAGTGATTAAGGAAATAAATACTTATTATTCCTAATCTTTCCTTAATTGTAATGCTGATTGCTCCCTTACCTCCATTGGGCACCCCCTTGACTTCCTCTTATGCATGAATGGCTGAGGCCATTCCTTCCCTCTTCCCCTTCTTAATTATAAGACTTAATGGCTAAGGCTATCCCTCTACTCCCCCTCACCTCCCTAGCTCATGATGGCCTCCTCCTTTTTTGTCCTTCTTTAAATGGAGCTCAGCCCCTTCCTTTCCATTTTTGCTATCAAGATAAAGAAGAGATCTCCCTTCTTTCTTCTCCATTGTTGAGCTTGGTGCTGAAGAAGAAGAAGAAGAAGAAGAAGTTCCTCCAAGCTTTCCAAGTCTACTTCCTCCTCTTTTTAAAAGGCAAAGGTACCCATTTGCTCCTCTTCCTTATCTTCTTCATGTTACTATTATGTTATTTATATCTTTAGAAGATTCATGACTATATTTGGAAGCCATTGAGGCTCATTAAGGCATCATATTGTTTTGAAAATCGCATGCTCTGTTTTTCGTCCATTCTGTATACCCGCACCTTTAATTGCATGTTTCATATAGTTAGAATAATCTATTTATGCCGATTTTGGTATCAATGGAAAGGTATTGGAAATACCTTTTCATTGATATATAGCACCACTCATGGAATGCTCTGGATTGAGAGTATTTGAACTCGAAATGTGGCCCTTCATGATTTTTGCACAAGCAAAATCACCGTCAGGCGCTACAACGCGCCGTAGCGCCCGAAGATCAAATAGTTTCCACTGCAGCGCACCACAGCATGCCGCAGTGGGCGGCAACATAATTTAAAAATATATATATATGAAATTGATAAATAAACTAATTGAACAGTAACCTGCAAGTTAGACCGTTGCTGCGCGCCGCAGCAGGCTGCTGCGTCATTTCGGGGAAAACTATAGGAAATCAAGAGAAAAATTAATTGAACAGTAACTCGCAAGTTGGACACCTGCAGTGTGCCACAGCGGGCCATAGCGCAATTTCTAGAAAATTATATGAAACTAGAAGAAAAATTAAATGAACAGTGTTTCCACAAGTTGATCCGCCACAGCGCGCCACAGTGCCTGAAAGCGCTGCAGTGCATTGTAACATCCAGCTCTCTGATTAGTTCCACCGTAGCGCGCCGCAGCATCAAAAGTGCTGCAGCGCACCGTGGCATCGTTTTCCGCCGTAGCGCCCAGAATTATTCGGGTTGGCGCATAATTGGCTGAAATGGCCAAAATTTCACTTTTTTTTTATTTTAAGGTCCCAATAACCATAGTGGGACTGAATTATATTAAATTTGAACATAATTTAGTTAAAATTGAGCATTGCATAAAATTTCATGTGAAAATTGAAATTGAAACTTTGCCCTTTTATGGCATGTGCAAATACCTCTTATGTGCCTTAAGTATTTTTGTGTCAAATGCTAAATAATAGAATTTTTGAATGCTTGTATTGATTAGATCTATCTTAATAACTAAATGGAATGAAACTTAAGTGTTTTAGAATTGTAATCAAATGCTAACCACTTTATTTTGAATTAGAATTTGGTTAGTCTTCATTACCTCCTATATTATGTCATCTTTACATTCCTATGCTTTCTTGATTTTAAGATGTATGTTAGAGAACTTTAACATTTATTTGGACACCTAAATATGCTTAGATTTATATTAACTATATTTGAACATAGCAATCTTAAGAACTTGATTAAGTAAATGATACTTAATCTAAGTCTAAAATTTGACATCAATAATACACCTATAATACATTGATTTGTCATTAACCTTTGATCTTAATGGTAGAAAGGTTAGGGATTCAACCCTAACTTGTCTTGATTAAGATCTAAACCTTAATCACCTAAATCAAATAACTTTGTTGAAAGATAATTTAATCGATATGATTCTAATAATGTATATGATTTGATATTGATCTTAAATCATTGAATTAGAAGTGCTAAGGTTAATATTAAATATATGTGATTGAATCATCTGAATCTAAACTTTGGATCTTAGATTTTCTCTTATATAAGACTATTGGCATCAGATGGATAATAACATTATAATAATTTATGAAATGATCTAACTCTAATAATATTTTTTTAATTTATTCCCATGATTTTAGAATAAAATATGATCAGATGATCTCATCATCTGATCTAATCACTTTAATCCAAATTAATAAGCAACCCTTGAGTATTATCTTAAGTAATAGAAGTGTGAGATCTCAAGTATCTCACTATAAGTTCGTGTCTGAAATATTCTAAAAAGACCTTAATTATTGATATATATTGAGGTAGGAAGGACCTTTGTAATTTGTTGAGGTAGAATCTTAGATGATCCTTCATAACTTTAGAAGTTGAATTTGATACCTTATGGTAGGAATCACCTAAAGCACCTAGAATAGAACCTCTCTTTTGTAGTAGAATCAATGTTGAGTGATCTCTTTGATCATATCCTTAGAGCCTTGTGTAGGACTCACCCATTAGAGTAAGGATTAATAGCTTTGATAATCCTTATTAATTAAATAGAATCTTCTGAACTCAAATTATTGGTTGGGAATAGTAGGGTATACCCATAGTATTAGATTACTTCAGCAGTATTTAGGATTGGTTGATTCACTCTAATATGGACTTATGACCAGGTGTTATCCCGAGGGATTAGACGAATACAGTCCCGTTAGAGTAAATCTTCCAAGACTAAAAGTGTTATAAATAGGGACTCATTCCTTAGTTTAATTAAAATACAAATCGCCATCAGATGATGTCTCCTAGCAAAGATCACTTTAATAGGTGTGGCTTAAATAAACTAAGTAATTCGAGTCACCTTCTTTAGGACACTGAGTGTGATTGTGAGTTGGGTATCTTAATGACTTAGCTTGAGATACAAATTGCCATTGGGTGATGCCTCTTATCGAAGATCACTTTGATAGGATGGCTTAAATAAACTAAGTGTTAAGAACTACCTTCTTTGGAAACATGCTAAATATGTGTATGCAATCATCCCATCTAATGATTTTTAAATAAATTCTCAACTTTAACTAATTATCGAGACTAGAATTTAGGAGTCAGAATTCTTTTAGCAGAATTCTGCACAATGGAGACCTTGAATTCATTATCATATTTCAAAGCATTTTCTACATTTTTGGATTTATCTCATGTAGCTTAGAAGCATGAGCATGAGCATAAGCATGATGCTGAGTATCAGCAATGATGTATGAGTATTAGTGATAATTTATGGGTTATGGAATATTGCATACATTGACTAAGGAATTTCAGGATGCATCAGCATCACAGTTCCCAACTGGATGTATGTATACATTGGATCGTACGACTCATAACGGTTCAGTGATATTTTTGTTGCATATCAGTATCATATAATATTGTGGCATATTCAGATGCATAGTTTCAGTGGCATACAACATAGTTTTACGTGCTATTACTTAATTTCAGATTCATTACTATTTTTGTTTATTTTTTGCATTCAGTTACAATTAAGCTTTACTTTATCTTACTTCAGTTTTGTACAGTTTTATACAGTTTTATACTTTCAATTATCTTTATAGTATTTTTGTAGTTTTATTTACATTATGTAAATGTTAAATGAATAACTAAAACTGTTATATTAGTTTTGATGTGTTAGACTTATTATCTAACCCGGGGTACTTTTGGGATCTGACAATTTGCTAGATCTTGAGCAGTATATTGAGCCAGGTCAGGAGGACACCCAAGAGATTCAGGAAGAACCCATGGAGCACCAGTGGACTCTTTTTCAGCTTATTTTTCTGCTTAATTTATTTCAGTTCAGTACTTGGCTATTATTTCTTTATTTCAGTAAACTTATTGTAATAATTTTGGATGTGTTTTCTTTTCTTTTCTGAGACAAATATTTTATACATCTTCTGTGATGAATATTTCTGGATGACTACTTAGCTTTCGCACTCTGCTATACACTACTTATACTTAGTATTGTGATGTGATCAGTATACTGGAAATATTGATATCTTATACATATATTGGATTCGTCATGTGTTTTATATCCAATGTATGTATTGGTCTAATACTTAGGATAAGGATACTACTCTTATCTTAAGTATTAATTCTCAACCCTCATTGAGGCTGAGTCAGCAGCCCTTCAGATTGGTTTAGTTTCAGGCTATTTTGGAGAGACAGGATATTTCTTTTAAAATTATGCATATGATATATGAATGAAATTCAAAGTATAATATAAAGTATGTATCAAGTATTTAAGTATATCCAAAGGTGTAAAAAGGCTTAAATAACACGGAAAGCGTAGCAATTCAAATTAAGGAAATAAATATCACTACACAAATTTTGTGATATCACCTATTTTCTAATTTAATCATTCTATCTACTCTAAGTTATATAAGATTCAGAATCATAAATTCTTACACTGTCTATAACTTAGAATCACGAATCTACATGTTGAACATAATTAGGATTAGCTACGTCCTAATTATAAGTGAATCAAATGTCACCTATAAGGTTAAATAAGTAAATCAATCGTCCTATTTTGTTATTTTATAAATCCAAAACTAAATCCTTAATAGCATCAAGTCCTTAAGAGGAAGAATTTAGAAAACTCGATATCAGGCCAACTCGCGGTGATAGGTTAAACGTACTAATATCTATGAGTACCATTGAACCAACCTTTCACCGTGATGTCTCCATCTCCCAAACGAAAGATGAGGACTATCTGAAGTTTAAAGGGGAAATCGAAAGTGGTCGTTGATTCGACCTGCAGTTGCGAGGTAATGTAATCTATCAAGAAGATCGCCTATGGATTCCCAAATCCATGCATCAAGAGATTTTAGTGGAAGGACACAATTCTAGTTAACAAGTACATCTTGGTAGTACTAAGATGTATCCAAACCTGAAGAAGTCATTATGGTGGCAGGGAATAAAGAAAAGTATGGTTGAATTCATATTGAAGTGTCATGTATGTAATCTAGTTAAGGCCAAACATCAAAAGCCTGGAGGACTTCTCCATCCTCTAGTAATTCTTAAATGGAAGTGGTTTGATATTTCTATGGACTTCGTAATGGGTTTACCCAAATTAAGATATGGTGCTGATTCAATTTGGGTCATTATTGATCGGCTAACCAAATCGGCACATTTTATTCCAATATGTCAAACCGATTATGTAGAGAAATTGGCAAAGCTGTACATCAAGAAAATCATCAACTTCATGGGATTCCAAGGTCTATCGTATCTGATCGTGATAGTCGATTCACTTCTAAATTCTGGCAAGCTGTGCATCAAGACTTGGGGACTACCCTAGCCATGAGCATCACTTTTCATCCACAAATAGATGGTCAAACTGAGCGAGTTAACCAAGTTCTTGAAGATCTTCTTCGTCTCTATATCTTGGATTTTAGAGGTTTGGGAAGATCATATTCCTTTAGTTGAATTTACTTATAACAATAGTTTCCAATCATGCATCGACATGGCTTTGTATGAAGCCTTGTATGGTAGAAAATGCAGTATGCCCTTAGTGTGGTCTGAAATAGGTAGTGTTCAACTGTATGGTTCAGATTTAGTTGAAGAAACAAATAAGAATGTGCAATTGATCCAGCAGAGGATTAAAGCAGTTCAAGATCGCTAGAGTAAATACCATGATGCCCGTTATCATTCTCTGGAGTTCAATGTTGTAGATTTTGCGTATCTCAAGGTTATCCCAAAGAAAGGTGTATTTCATTTCGGTGTAGCTGAGATACTCAGTCCTCGCTATGTTGGATCGTTAGAAGTAATAGAGAAAATCATTTTTGCAGCGTATAGATTAAAACTTCCTGAAGATTTCTCTGTAGCTCATAATGTGTTCCATATCTCCTCGCTGCGGAGGTGTCTTCATAATCCTTCTCATCTAATCCAACTCCCAGTGGTACCTCTTTAGCTAGATCTTTCTTATATGGAAGAGCCTATCAAAATCTTAGCTCGTGATCAGAGGCAGCTATGAAATCATTATATCCCCATGATAAAGGTTCAATGGAGCAATCACTCTATTGAAGAAACTACTTGGGAAAAAGAGGTTGATATGCAATAGAAATATCCAAGTCTCTTTGATAATCTAGATATCTTTAATATTCAAAATTTCTGTTCTTAATTTTTTGCATTTTATCTTTACCATCTTAGTAATGATATCGAGGATGACATTATTTTTAAGTGGAGAGTCTATAACAACCTAAGGTTAATACCTAACTTAATTTAAGCCTAATTATATCTCATTTATCATTATGTTGAGTTCATATGGTCATTTGAATCAATCCCTGAAGATTTGATTCGATTCGGAGCTAAATCAAATATTTTGGATTACTTTAATATTTAATTAATTAGAAAATTGAGGTAATTAATTTGATCTCGAAATTGAAATTTGACTTTGCCGTTGCGATCGTCATCCTCAAATTAGTTAGGGGTGATGTTTTGGATGCATTTGGAAGTCGTCGGGTCTACAAGGTCACTCGCATCACACATAATTTCAAAAGGTGAATCCCAAATTGGAGTAGAAATTATTGGAGCCAAGATTAAGGCAGATTTTATAGCATTGAATCCTTTTAAACAATTTTCATCAAAGTTGAACTTGACATCCTTTCCTAGCAGTCTACAAAGCGGCATACTTATATTTGAGAAATCCTTGATAAATCTTTGATAAAAATCTACATGCCCAAGGAAGCTTCTAATTCCTTTTACATTGATGGGAGGGGGAAGTTTTTCAATCACTTCAATTTTTGATTTATCAACTTCTATCCCTCTCCTAGATATTAAATGACCAAGAACAATACCCTCTTCAACCATGAAGTGACATTTTTCCTAATTCAAGATTAAATTTGACTCTTCACATCTTTTTAAAACCTTTCCTAAATTAATTAAGCAATGATTGAAAGAGGTTCTGACAACAGAAAAATCATCCATAAGAATTTCCAAGAACTCTCCTATCATGTCAGAGAAAATTGCCATTATACAGCATTGAAAAGTAGTTGGAGCATTGCACAATCCAAAAGGCATTCTTCTAAAGGCAAATATTCCAAAGGGGTAGGTGAAAGTTATTTTCTCTTGGTCTTCACGTGCAATCAAGATTTGATTATATCCTGAATACCCATCAAGAAAGCAGAAATAAGAATTTCCTGCCAATTTATCAAGCATTTGGTCAATAAAGGGAAGGGGATAATGGTCTTTTCGAGTGGCTTTATTGAATCTCTTATAATTAAGGCACACTCTCCATCCGGTCACAGTTCTAGTGGGGATCAGCTCATTATTGCTGTTGAGAATAACAGTCATCCCACTCTTTTTGGGAACCACATGTATAGGGGTCACCCAAGGGCTGTCAAAAATGGGGAAGATGATTCCAGCATCTAAGAGTTTGATGATTTCTTTGTGAACTAATTTCTTGATGTTTGGGTTTAATCGCCGCTGAGGCTCAATAGAAGGTTTGGAGTTATCCTTCAATAGGATACGATACATACACAGAGTTGGACTAACCCCCTTTAGATCTGCAATACTCCATCCTATTGCTCTCTTGTGTTCTTTTAAAACTTTACATAAAAGATTCTCTTGATGTTGAGTTAACAATGAGGAGATTATTACAAGAAGTGATTCATCTTCCCCTAAGTAAGTGTATTTTAAGTGTGAGAAAAGAGATTTTAATTCAGTTTTAGGAGGATAAATTATCGAAGGTTGAATCATCTTCCTTTCCTTAATCAATTCTTCAATAACTTCTGTGTCAATGGGATCTTCATCTTCCTCATTTGCTAACATTCCCTCTTCTTCCACATCTTCCATTAACCAAGCTTCTTCAATTAAATTAATCTTCCAATAATCCTCATTTGGTTTTGAAGGGTGTCTCATAGAATCATTCACATGAAACTTAATCTCCAGCTCCCCATGACGCAACTTCAATTCCCCTTTATCGACATCAATTAAGGTTCGTCCTGTGGCTAAGAAAGGTCTACCTAAAATAATAGGAATTTCTTGATTTTCATCTTCCATATCCAAGATTATGAAATCCACAGGGAAGATGAACTTGTCAACCTTTACAAGAATATTTTCCACAATTCCTAAAGGGGATTTTACTAATCTATCGGCAAATTAGAGTAGAACAGAGATGGGTTTTAAATGATCAATTTCTAGTTTCTTGAATATGTGGAAAGGTATCAAATTAATAGATGCACCAAGATCACAAAGGGCTTTTTGAAAAGATTAGCATATAATCGTGCAAGGGATAGTGAAACTCCCTGGGTCCTTCTATTTGATGGGAATCTTTCTTTAAAGGATTGTACTATATTCTTCTGTTAGTGCCACTATCTTCCTTTCATCAATCTTCCTTTTCTTGGAGAGGATGTCTTTCATGAACTTAGCATAACTAGGCATTTGCTTTAGAGCTTCAGTAAAAGGGATATTGATATGAAGAGTTTTAAAGGTTTCTAGGAATTTTTGATATTGGACATCAAGTTTCTCCTTAGCCAACTGCTGAGGATAAGGAATATGAAGGATTTCCTTTAGTTGATCTCTAGGTTCTTCATTTTCTAAATTCCTTGCAACACTTCTCTCTGCCTTGATTGTTTCTCCTTCCTCCTTCTTTTCCTCTCTAGTTTTTGCTAAGTTTTCGCTATTCTCTTTTCTCACAATCTCCTGTGTAGCCTTCTGTGGCAGCTGCCCTATAATCAAATAAGTGTTAAGAGGTGGTCGTTACTAGTACCACGAACATTACACTAAAAAAAATATCCGCGATACTAATCAAGGGCTGAGCAAGACTTAATAGAAACATAAGTAAAGAAATGCATAAATTAAGGAGAAGGCATTCAACAGTATCCACATCTATTCGTTCATATACAATATAGACAATACAGAATAATGAGAAATAAATTCATTTATTACATTTAACTAAATATGAGCATCATAAATTTTAATAACTGAGCAAGATCTCCTTCTTTGCAGACTATCAATCTCACCCGACCATCTATCACAAGCACGCCCCCAAGCACAAGGTATGAGCTAACACATGATGCCATATGTACATATATGACAGGGCCAAGCCAACAAAAGAAAAAAATAATATTAGACTTATAAAGTCTAAGTACAACAAAGCTGTAAAATAGCATATACTTACATTCTAAAAGATGTTATTCAACATAAGAGTAAGACAGAAATCAAACAGCATAAATACTAAAAAATAGCTGAAAGTATAAAGCTGTACAAAATTTAAGCAAAATAAAGTAAAAGTGCAAGAAAACTGTAAAGGCGCTAAATAATTGAAACTGTATAAAATTTGCAGTAAAGTAAAGTAACACTGAAATGTAAAGCTGAATACTGAAAATAGAAAAGACAGTAAATGATCTGAAACTGAATAAGGTATATATGAAGGTATGCTGTATGCCACTGAATAAATGCATCTGTATATGCTACTGAACTGAATGACATGATATGTAACCAATATATCACTGAACTGCTATAAATCATACGGTCCAATACTTATATATATCCAGTTGGGAATCCAGTACTAATAAATCTGCAACTTCCACGATTTATATATATACAATATTCCGTAATCCACAAATCTTCACTGATACTCATACATCGTGCTTATGATCATGCTTATGCTTCTATGTCTACATGACTTAAAGCTCGAAATCTAGAAAAATGATATAAATTAAATAATAAATCAAGAGTCTCCATTGTGCATAATTCATCTAAATGAATTATGGCTCCTAAATCTAATTTCAATAATTGGTTTTTATTAGAACTTTACTTAACATCATCAATTGAGAGGTTGTATACACATATCTGTATGTTTCCAAGAAAGGTGAATTTAACACTTAGTTTGCTTATAACTGCACTTATTGCCATGCACAACGATAAGAGGCCGAACCCTGTCACAGTCACTTATTCAAACTAAGCTGTTAAATACCTAAATTACAAGCATACTTAGTATTTTAAAGAGGGTAATTTGAAATACTTAGTTTGTTTATAACTGCACTTATCGCCACGCACGATAATAGGAGGCAGAATCCTGTCACAGTTATTCCTTTAAACTAAAAATTACATTTCCCTAAATATAACATACTAATAGTGTCTTAAGAAGAGTAACTTTAGATACTTAGTTTGCTCATAACTGTACTTATCGCCACGCACAACGATAAGAGGCCGAACCCTGTCACAATTATTTCTTCAAACTAAGGATCTAGTTCACTAATTATAATACTCTTAGAATTGATTGATTTACTCTAAGTGGACTGTATCTGCCTAAGCCCACAGGATAACACAAGATAAGTCTTACTTAGAGTGATTCACCAATACTGAATAATATTGGAGTGACCCAGCTCTATGGATTTACAACACTAGACTCAGCCAATAATCTGGGTTACATCAATATTATTTAATCAACATGGATAACCAAAACTATGAATCTAGGATTCAAAGGGGATACATCTGACATAAGCTTTCAAGGATGTGGCTAAGGGGTCACCCAATATAGGATACTACCACATGGAATAAATCTCATTCTAAGTAGTTTAGGTGATTCTACCACAAGAATTTAAGATCAATTTCTAAGGTTGAGTAGGATCATCTAAGCTTCTACCTCATGGTAACACAATAAGTCTTTCCTACTTCATTGGTTTAAAGATGATTAAGGCTAGTATTATTATCACACTAAACTTAATGTAAGATCATCAAGATCTCACATATCTAAACACTCAATATAATCATATGGGATTATTCATTATGTTTGGTTAACTAGATCAGGTGGGTAGCTCCATCTGATCGAGTCCTAGACTATAATTATGAGATATAATCAAGAATCTTAATAGGATTTGATCTTGTGATGAATCGTTATGGATTTTATAATTGATTTCATGCTAATAATTTTATTTAAGAGAAAATCAAAGATCTTAAGTTTTAAGTCTAGATGCTTAATCATACCAAATCTCTTAATTTCCTTAACACTTCTAATTTAATGAATTAAAGTCAATATCAAATCAAATAGATTATTGGAATCATGTTAATCAAATTATCTTACAATCAGATTGATTGTTTAGATGATTAAGAGTTTGGGTCTAAATCAGATGGATTAGGTGTTAACCCCTAACCTTATCAATTTAAGACCAATAGTTACATTACAGATCAATGACAAATCAAATGAATTATTGATGAATTATTAATGGCGATCTAAAATCCAGATTAAGTGTAATTCACTTGATCAAGCCCTTAAGATCTCTTAAGTTTAATTATGGATAAATGAGAGTTTATTAAAATTTAGCATTCAAGACATAATCAAGACACCTCGATCCTTAAACATAACTTATAAAGTAATTGAAAGTTAACATAAACTTAAGAAAAGTAAAAGCACAAAAATAGTAACAAGAACTATGCAAGTGATGTACGCACTTAATATAGGACTAAACAAGTAATTTAATATATAAAACTTAATACAAGTTTTAAGTACTTACGTACCTTTAAAATGATCCAAACCTGAAGCTTGATGGTTGGTTAAGGCAAGGCAGCATTCATAACACCTGCATTATTTAAGTAAGGCAGCTAAATGACGATTACCTTTATAAGTGTTGCTTACTTTTGCTTAGAAGGGATTTTATTTAATCTATTTTCCATAGCTTAAAGAGAAGAGATTTACTATAACATACTTTAGAGGAACTTGCTAAATAAAACATAATTGCTTAATAGGAGACATAGCAATAATCCCTATATAGGGCTTAAGAGATTAATATGCTGCCTAAAACACTTTAGATTATGCAAAAGCCAAATCCTCTTATTAGCACCATCATTGCTAGACATACATAAAAGGTTTAAGGCAACCTATGGATTAGAGCTTGAGGAAGTAAAGAATACTACTATATTGCAAGGTAAATCTCAAAAGATGTAGCGAATGGTTTCAAACAAGGTATGTCTCAGTTTAAATCAAGAGCAGACAAAAGAAGAATAAATTATGATTTCCAAGAATGACCTTCATAAAGATCACAAATTTGAATTCGTAGGCTTGGCCGCAAAAGAATTATTGGCCAAAATAAAAATTTTATTTAACATATGTTGTTGTTATATCCAACATTTTAAAAGTTAGTTCATTTAAAAGGTGCTTTCTAGATCAAATTAAACTAAAAATATATATTCAGCAATAGATGCTTCTTAACAATAGTGCACGGCATCTCCTTGTAGTAAGATAGAAAAGATATAAGCATGATGCAAATGATCTACAACAACACTCATTCACATAACACTAAAATGAACTCATTTATATAGAAATTTAACATATAATCACATTACATTTCCTCTAAGAGAGCATGGAACATAAGCATTAGAATTTCATTTAGAAACGCATTTTATTATAAAGCATTACTAAATGAATAAGGAACATCTTGTACTGGAAGCACTTAAGAGTCACAAATCAAAAGTTATTTGGAGTCTAAACTAACAAAATCTTATATAATAGTGATATTATTAATCATCCAAAAGGATTCACATGAATTCTCTATATCACAATCAATATAAAAACCACCTCAATGGCTAACCAAATACATTCATCTCAACTAAATCAACAACTTAAATTCAAGGTTCTTGCTAAGATTAGTTAATTAATAAATTTGAAATAAATATAATGACTACTAAAAAAAAAATTAGCTTTATTTGAGAGTATGAGGAGTTACCCAACCAATAATTGACCTAATGTTGGCAAGAAGGATGAAGAGAGCTGCTGTTTTCGGCCATGGAGGTGAAGAAGGCTGCTAATTTCGGCCATGGAAGAAGAGCTCGATCGATGAAGAGGCTGCAGCACGGTCAGCCAAGAGGAGAGGCCGTCCATGGAGGTGAAGGAGGAGGTTCGGCCAAGAAGAGAGGGGCTGCCGACGGGGCGAGGTGCTGCTCGGTTGGGAGAAGAAGAGGAGAGTTGCTACTCGGTTGGGAGGAGAAGAAGGAGAGATCGTCCATGGAGAGGTTGCTCGGCCAAGGAGGAAGAAGGAGGAGGAGAGGCGAGTGGAGGTTCTCGGCTTGGAGGGAGGAAGAGGAGAGGAGGTGCTCTCGGCTTGGAGGAAGGAAGAGTCGATGGCTGAGGGGGGAGAGGAAATTTTCGGATGGGCTGCTTAGGGTAGAGCTCCATATACTTAAGAGGCAAAAAAATTAAATCCTATCACAGTCGTTGAGAAAAAATCCAATAGCTGAAACTTTGTAAGCCTTGATCTAAGTTGATTGAACTCCAAAAATTACAAACTTAGTATCAAAACGACTGTCTCGACGAGAAGAACGCAAGCATCTAAAAATTATTGAATTTGTACGAGTATTTTATTTTATATTAATTTTTAAATGAAAAACTTTAGAAATTCACTACGTTTAATCCAGAGCTTAAAAAATCACGAAACTTAAAATCTAGATTTCTCTTATAATGATTAATTTAAATATATAAAAAATTTTTGAAATCCAACTTTTATTTTATCTTTTATCGACTCTAGAAGTTTAAACTTCCCGAATATATTTAGGATGATCCAGAACTCAGATTGCGCTCAAATTTTGGTAGAAGGATTCCCTTAATATGATTCATTTGAAAATATTTTCATTTGATTTTTATTTGACTAAAATTGAAAATTCTAATTTCGACTTAATCCTTCTGAATTTGGAGTTAAACACGCTAGTAACAACACTGGGTTGTTACACCTTCCGACTTCTTTTCAAGGTTATTACGTTTCTCGACTCCTTTCCATACTCACCGATCACTTTGACTAGAGAAAGTTACTATAACTGCTTCATTATGTCTTTTATTTTTGTTTAATTCTTTTAACTGTCTCCTCTTGTCTTAGAAGAGTGTGCTCGTGCCTGTTTAAAATGGTGTCAATTTATTCATGAATTCAGTAGTGGAAATTCTAAACTGGATAAACAAATTTTCAAATCTCTCTCTATTCCTTCCATGATTCATGATCATATTAACATCACTCGACCCTCCATCATCCTCTTGACAAGAGTTTACATACCCACATTCTAATTTCTTATTGAGTTGGGAGATTTGATTTTGCAGTTCAAGGATTTGCTGTGAATTTCCTAGTGAGTACATTATTTTTTATCATGGTGATCATTCCTATAGAGAGGCCATTGGTAAGCATAATTTGGCATTTCTTCTAAGAGGTCGTAAGCCTCCTCTTGGGTTTTTCCGCTAATAGAACCACCGGCGGCTGCATCAATGAGTATCCTCGTAGGAGCGCTCAAACTATTGTAAAAGGTTTGCACTTGCATTCATAGAGGGAACCCATGATGTGGGCAATGCCTGAGGCATTCCTTAAAATAGTCCCACCCATCATATAGAGCATCGCTTTCCAACTGAGTGAAGTTGGTGACCTCAATCCTCAACCTGGCAGTTTTCGCCGGAGGGAAATATTTGGCTAAGAATTTCTTAGCTAAATCATCCCATGTCCGGATGGAATCGCTAGGTAGAGAGCTGAGCCAACTCTTGGCTCTATCTCTTAAAGAGAATGGGAAAACCCGCAATTTAACTGCATCTGTAGAGATGCCGTTAAACCTGAAGGTGTCACATATCTCAAGGAAAGTTGAAATATGTGAGTTTGGATCTTCAGTAGCTAATCCCCCAAATTGATTATTCTGAACCATACTCAGTGTGGAAGGTTTAATTTCAAAATTATGGGCTTCAATATTTGGCCTTACAATTATATGGGGGATTCTCCTAACAGTGAGTAGTGCATAGTCTCTTAGTGCTCTTCCCCTAGGCTCTCCTACTTGCTCTCCTTCATTTTTATTACAGTTGCCCATAACAGTTTGTTCCATAACAGTTTGTTGATTTGAAAGGTTTTATTCTCTCCTAGCCTGTAAGTAAGTTCTCTCAATTTCAGGATCAAAAAGATATTCAGTGCAAACTCTTTTACTCATACAACTAACAATGAGGCTATCAAGAACAATTTTAGCAATAGTGTTCAAAAAGTTGGCAAAAATAAAGAAACAGAAAGGTAAATCATTAGTTTCTAAAATTACAGAAATCAAAAACTAAAAATATATGCAATGAAATACTTAAATCGCTAGCTGCTTATAGATTATCCTTAATACAAAACAAATACCAATTCCCCGGCAACGGCGCCAAAAACTTGACAGACTGTAAATACAAGTCTGCGCTCACATGCAAGTGTACGTGGTCTGAAGTAATAAGTGGAAAGTGTTAATTTCTGGGATTTATCGAACCCCAGAGAATTGGTTGTTTTGACACTAAGGTCTATCTATTTTCACCAATGTTTAAGCTACAATTGATTGGTTGAGTTGGTCCTAGATTTAGCACAATAATCATTATGTGAAGATAAGTTAGATAAAAGAGAGAGGAGAGTTGGGTTCATCCCGCATGTGATGAGAAGTTTATTAATGCATGTTGAATTCTCAAGCTTTGTCTTTTATTCTTTTAGATTTAATCAAGTGCATATTGTTCTTCCTTGAGTTTTACCTCAAGGTTTCACAAGTTCAAATCTTATGCATAAAATGAATACACATTTGGTTCTATTTTGGCACAAAGATTCCTATAGGATTTTAGGTTTAGTGTTTTTATCTTATCTCTTGATCAAGGAGACATTCGATTTTTTAAATCTTATAAGCATTGATTCTACTACGAGCATCACTCGCATCACACATAGTTGAGATGAAGGATTAATATGTTGGGCTCAATGACTATATCACTTAGTTCATGAGCACTCAACTATTTCTTCCTCTACCTCAATTATGTTAAGCTAAGGAGCTCATTTAGTGGGTCTTAGCATCTCATGCATCAACACTTTGGTTGTGCTTAGATTAAGGTGCATTAAGTTCAAGAACTTTGTTACATAGTTCTAAGCTTTCATGCACTCATAAACCTAGCATCCAACTTAAGGTGAGCTATGGAGCACAAGACAAGTTAGTTCTTGAGATTATGAGTTCATTTTCCTTTCATCCATATTCAAGACTAAATAATAAAAGGCATTTCTTAACAAGGCATAGAGTTCTCACATTTTATTTGTGCTTGAGGAAAAAAACTTCATACATTAAAATTAACTCATACACATGAGGGTTTCCCAACCCTCCCCAAGGGAGATTTAGCTCTCATTATAAAGAAAATGAAGAAAAACACATATATGGATAAAGGCCCTTTCATGGTCGACTAAGAAAAGAAACTACAAAAGTAATATTTAGAAGATACTAGGAACGTTCCTTGGAAGTTCTCCGGATTGCTTCTTCTCCTTATTCAAGCTCCTCTCTTAGGTCGCTAGTGCTGCCTTCCTTCTTCTCTTCCTTAGCAAGAACTTGCTTTGCCACCCTTGGGGAGTTCCTCACTTCCACTTATGCACCCCTCCTCCTTACTTAGTATTTTGAACAAAATTGTGAACCCTCCTCTAGTCAAGAGGAGTGGTATTTACAGGAGAGGGGCTGCATCCTCCTTCATCATCTCCATAATCAGCATTTGTCAAATAAAAAATCTGAAGTCATGATGGAAAATCTCAAATTAAGGGTGAAGTAACTAATATCCTTCTTTGTTTATCCTTCTCATCACATCAAGAGGCTACTTTTCATTTAAATTCGGAGCATCTGTAGAGAAAATGATGGCTGGGGACAAGTTGCAGGTTGGGGGTCTTGTCCCAGCCGCAATAAATGCTCCTATCTGGCAAAAATGTGTGTGAACCGCCGCAGCGCACTGAGACGCACAATGGTACCAGTAAATTTTGCTAAGTGTTCCGCTGCAGCACGCTACCGTATCCAAATTTTGCAAAATTATCCACTGCAGTGCGCTGTAGCGCTAGCATTATGCAAATCGTACCGCTGCAGTGCACTGTGGCTGGAGCATTTTGCATAATGCTCCACTGTAGTGCACGATAGCGGAAAAAGCCCCGCTGTAGCGTGCTACTGCGCCTAAGGATTACAAATGGATCAGCTGCAGTGCGCTATAGTGCTAGCATTATGCAAATCGTACCATTGCAACGCGCTACCGTGCCCGTGGTTCGCAAATGGACCCGCTATAGCGTGCTACCGCGCTCGCGGTTCGCAAATGCATACGATGCAGCGCGCTATAGCGCCCTTAATTCGCAAACAGATCCGCTGCAGCGCGCGGCAGCGGATTCCTTTGAAAAAAGTTGAAATTTTGCATTAAATGTCTCAGGACTCCTTTGGATAGCCATTTTCTTGAAAAGGTAGACAAAATTTGATTTAGGACCAGCTTAAGGATTAGAAATGAATGAAATTTCCTTTTATTTTAGATATAATTTATGGATTTATCATTAAGCCTATATCCTAATAGATTAAGTAGTCAAAAAATCCTTATTCTTTGATGCCAAGCCTTTTTGGATTCTAGTTCATTGAATTAGAATGGTTAGTTATCCTTTAACCTTGGTTAAATCTTATAGTCACTTAGCTAGTTTGCCTAAGCCTTCTTAAGTGATGCATGTTACTTAAGTATAAAATCTTTTGGATCCTTGATCCTTAGTCTATTCCATTCTTAGTATATGATTCCATACGCAAAGTAGTAGCTTTATCCTTAAGTGTTAAGTCATATGTTATGACTTAAGAGTTAACCCTTAACCCCTATTGTTATATTCAACTTAGTTGAATGTTAGCATTCTTTCCTTAGTTACAGTCCTTATTAAGTGATGATAATCACTTAGTTTGGTTAGTTTCCTAGTATTCTTAAACTTATTATTAGAACTCTCTAACCTTAGCCTTTAAGATAGATTTGTGAAGGTTTAGCCTTAAGCCTTAAGTTTGATTATTTTGGATTTTATATTTAGAATTCTTGAGCCTTTTTGGTATTCCTAAGCTTTAGCTCTTTGCTTAATTTAGAATCCTAGTTTGTGGATTAGACCTTAAGTCTAAATCATTAGTTAAAACCTTAATTACTCCTAAGAGTAGATTAATAAGGACTTAGTTTATGTTTATTTTCTCAATAAATCAGTTTAAATACAAATAAGCTTAAGATCTTAAGCTTGTTTAGTCAATTCATTGAGATGAATTGAAGAATTATTGAGATTGCATGATTGATATCAAAATTGTTAAGATGAATCGATTAGTTGGATTAATGAGATAACTATGTAGTTGATCAGATCTGCTAGCCTGATGGTTAGACTAAGACTTGTTTATGCTTAGTAATAGGAATGCTTATTCAGATTCAGGTTGAATATATATTATTTTTAATGATTTTTGCCTTTAGTTGCATACAACATTCAATTCACAACTCAGTGATTCAGTTAGGAGATTCATATAGCTTAGGGTGGCACATCATGTATATGGATGCCATGCTTGATCAGGTGCTAAGTGTGCACAATTCTATTGAATTTAGGAGCATTGATCTCATAGATGTTGGGAGTGTTGAGCTCATATGTGTTGGGTGTGTTGTGCACAAAGTCTGGTATGCATGTTACATATACATACATATATTATTTGGGAGCGTTGGGCTCATTTCTTTTCGGGAGTATTGGGCTTACTTGTTTCGGAGCATTGGGCTCACTTGTTTCGGGTGCATTGGGCACAAATACAAGAATATGTACATATGTGTGTATATATATATAATATTCAAAAGTGTTGAGCTCATATGATTTTGGGTGCATTGGGCACATTAATTATGCTTATGTACTGTAGAGTACATTTCAGTTATGTGCTTTTGGAGCACAATACAGTTTGGTACAGTTTAGTTTAGTTGCAAATGTAGTTAGATTGCTTATAATTAGATGTTGCATTATGATATTAGTACAATTACTTGTATTCAGTGCTTTTTATACTTGCAGTAATTACTCTCTATTTTAGTTAACTTTATTGTATATTTATTGCTTAAAGTTAAAATCCATATAACTTAATTGAATGCATTTTATTGAGCCTAAAATGTACTTAGACTCATTGACTAAGTAAGATTTCTCTTTTTTTGGCTGAGGCCCTAGCATTTCGAAATCGACAATGTCAGATTTAGGTAGCTTTGAAGAACCCTTGTTCATGGAGCTGCAGGAGGCTAAAGATGAGGTGAAGCGCGGTGTTGCTGAGTATTTGTGGCGGTCTTCATCCTTTGTGCTATGATTGTACTATACTACATATATGGTGCTGTGATTGTCAGTTTAGCAGACTTGCATTATTAATCAGGTTAATGAAATACTTATCTTGATTAGTAGTGGAGTTCCTTCTTCAGATATAGTCACATCCTATGATTAATGCATCGGGTTAGTTATTGAGTCTCAACCCGGAGTATTAAGTAGCAGACGACCTATGCTCTTATCTTTCAGTTAACGTGTCATTCCATCGCTAACAATATTGTGTTGCGCGTAGCGATGGCGGGGCGTTATATCTTAGCTACCCTATTCCATAATTATTGCATGCTAATAATATGGCTTACCTCATTAAGTGATCTTAATATGACTAGTGCCCAATAATTAGATTGAATCTTTAGCTCACATTTTCCATCTAGCTTCTAGTTCTCTTTTAAGCTCTCTAATGATTTGATTAAAAATTCCTTAGCTTTCAATTATAATTTAAATAATCTATAGACTTCCTTAATCTACAGTCTATAGTGAACATTGAGCTTATAGCTTCTAATCTTACTTCTCCCATAATATACTTATACATCTTCTACTAATTAATCTTAGCTAGGTTAGAGATTAATATGATTGGGAGTGTAACAGCCTAAACTCTTAAATACCAAGGTATTGTCCGCTTTGGCCAGAAAGGCCTCACGATTTTGCCCTCAGAAGATAACTTTCCAGCATGTCACCCATCCTGGGAGTGCTCCCACCTGAGCACGCTTAACTTTTTTGGAGTTCTTATCAGGAACTCCACTGTTATCTAAAAAGACACCTCGATGTTTAAAAGTTTCACTTATTACTACTTAAGTGGGTCTTTACAATCTCCTCAACTTAAGTAATTGACGTCCTCATCAGTATCTATACACAGATCTAAGAACCATCCATTAGGTAGATAGGACAAGAGGTGATCCCTACAGGCTCAAGAGGTACCAACAACTATATTGCACCTTAACCATCATAGGTTCAAGAGGCTGCTCCCATGAAGTGGTACTTTGCCCTGTAAGACACATAGATCCTATCTGACACCCTATGGCCTGCTCTGATATCATTTGTAACAGCCCAAACTCTTAAGTACCAAGGTATTGTCTGCATTGGCCAGAAATACCTCATGGTTTTGCCCTCAGAAGATAACTTCCCAGTAGGTCACTAATCTTGGGAGTGCTCCCACCTGAGCTCACTTAACTTTGGAGTTCTTATCAGGAATTCCACTGTTATCTGAAAATGCGCCTTGATGTTTAAGAGTTTTAATTATTACTACATAAGTGGGTCTTTACAGGGAGCCTTTCAATTGTAAACTAATTAGCTAAAATTAGTAGGTAGTATGTTAACCTCCACTTCAATTAGTTTAGCAATCTATTAGTATTACTCTTTCATACTAATTTTCCAAACTTTAATTATTAACCTATTTGATTTGATTCGCTTAGAACTAGTGTAGGATAAGTCCCATTTGTATGAATATACTTATAAATTATTTTATTATTTCATAAACTAAGCCAAAACACTCTATTTTTCTAATATTATTCACTAATACTTTTACTTACAATTGACTTAGAGATTAATATATATAAGACAATTGGAGCTCAATTAGCTCTAACCATTAAGTAGAACATTAAAAATTAGATAACTTTGGATATCATAAAGTGTACAATTGCTTGAAATCTTTGAATGCTTGCTTTACTTTGAGTCTATACTTTTGAACATACATACAATACTTTGTACATACATAAGACTTTCATAAAACTATATGGATTTTTTTTGGTGGATAGCTAAGGGTAGGTTTAAGGGGGATATAAGGAGACCTCATATTCTTAGAGGGTGAATATGAGTGTTTGTTTTCTATGAGACCCCACTTTCCTTCAGTTGTTTGGTAGACGTGCTTAACTTCTCACTTCATTCTGTATGTGCCCACAAAATGAGAATTTTCATAAATAACATCAACAAATAAATTATAAGTATTTTACAATCTTATTGATTGTGAGTTCTCACCATAACTTTCTAGCTATGTTTATTTTGCATAGTCCTAGGGTATGTAATCTTATACCAAGAGGATAAGATTTTTTTTTACTTACTTACTTTTCACTTTTATTTTTAGTATTGTGCTTTATATACTTACAGTTCATATTTAAATGCAGTGTATATTGCTTTAATTTTATTTTAATGCATTGCTGCCTTTCTTTACTTTACTTAGCATATATTTATTGAACATATACATGTTTTCATTTTATTATTTTCATATGTATATTAGTAATTTCTAGCCTTATTTATGATGCTTTTTCTCTTACCTCTTTGTTGCAGACTAGAACAATTATACTTATGAGTTTTTACTCCTCTTTTCTTTTTACTATTCTTGTTTACAATTATACTTTACTTTCTTCCCTTGCTTGATGCTTATAATTGCTCTGCTGTAGTTTTAAATTGTAAATTAGCTTATGTGATATTCAACTAAATTTTGATTAATAATTAGCTAATCATAAAATGTGCTTAGACTATTTAGTCTAACAAGCTTTTTTTTTCTTGGCTGTGTCCTACGGTATTTTAAATACCAAAAATACGGTATATCAGGAGCATTATCAAACTAATGGAGCTGGACTCTAGAATGCTTGAAGAATTTTAAACTGCTTTTGCATTTCTTTTTCTTTACTACTTATGTGAGAGAGTGAATTTACTTTTATTGCTCTTTCAAATTTCAAAGCTTGTAATAATTAATTTATGCAATATTTTTACTTATTTCTGTGATGAATTTACTTTCATATTAAATGTTTGGATTAGATAATTTGATAGTTTACTGTTCTACTTACATTTGTTTATATTCTTCCTTCTTTAATATTGCAATTTTCTTAACATAACACCCTCACAAATATACTTAGCCACATAATACTTAGTATTGGGTTAGTTTCTTCAAATGTTAAATGTTATGGTAACGCTCCAGTGTTGGATTGAGTTCCCGATCTAATATTAGGATCGCTACAGTATCATTGACAAGTAATGATGGGGATATTTTATTAATTGAAACGTACAATTGATGTCGGTTTACTTTCTTAGAAGCAGTCTTTAATAACTAATTTATGTGTTGGATACGTGGATTTCGACTATGCTATAGATTTGGATCGAAGATGTAACAGCCCAAACTCTTAACACCAATGTATTGTCCGCTTTGGCCTGAAAGGCCTCACAATTTTGCCCTCAGAAGATAATTTCCCAGCAGGTCACCCATCCTAGGAGTGCTCCCACCTGAGCATGCTTAACTTTGGAGTTTTTATCAGGAATTCCACCGTTATCTGAAAAAGCGCCACGATGTTTAAGAGTTTTATTTATTATTACTTAAGTGGATCTTCACAATCTCCCCAACTTAAGTAACTGACGTCCTCGTCAGTATCCACACACAGATCCAAGAATCATCCATTGGGTAGATAGAACTAGAGGTGACCACTATAGGCTCAAGAGGTACCCACAACCATGTAGCACCTTAACCATCATGGGTTCAAGAGGCCGCTCACATGAAGTGGTACTTTGCCCTGTATGACACTTAGCTCTTATCTGACACCCTATGGTTTGCTCTGATACCATTTGTAATGGCCCAAACTCTTAACACCAAGGTATTGTCTGCTTTGGCTTAAAAGGCCTCACAATTTTTCCCTCAGAAGATAACTTCCCAATAGGTCACCCATCCTAGGAGTGCTCCCACCTGAGCACGCTTAACTTTGGAGTTCTTATCAAGAATTCCATAATTATCTAAAAAGGCATCTCGATGTTTAAAAGTTTCACTTATTACTACTTAAGTGGATATTCACAATCTCACCAACTTAAGTAACTGACGTTCTCATCAGTATTCACACACAGGTCCAAGAACCATCCATTGGGTAGATAGAACTAGAGGTGACCACTATAAGCTCAAGAGGTACCCATAATTATGTAGCACCTTAACCATCATGGGTTCAAGAGGCCACTCATATGAAGTGGTACTTTGCCATGTATGACACTTAGCTCTTATCTGTCACTTTATGGTTTGCTCTGATACCATTTGTAATGGCCCAAACTCTTAACACCAAGGTATTGTCCGCTTTAGCCTGAATGGCCTCACAGTTTTTCTCTCAGAAGATAACTTCCCAACAGGTCACCCATCTTGGGAGTGCTCCTACCTGAGCATGCTTAACTTTGGAGTTCTTATCAGGAACTCCACTATTATCTGAAAAGGTGCCTCGATATTTAAGAGTTTCACTTACTACTACTTAAGTGGATCTTCACAATCTCCCCAACTTAAGTAACTGATGTCCTCATCAATATCCACACACAGATCCAAGAACCATCCATTGGGTAGATAGAACTAAAGGTGACCATAAAGGCTCAAGAGATACCCACAACCATGTAGCACCTTAACCATCATGGGTTCAAGAGGCCGCTCACATGAAGTGGTACTTTGCCCTGTATGACACTTAGGTCTTATCTGACACTCTATGGTTTGCTCTGATACAATTTGTAATGGCCCAAACTCTTAACACCAATGTATTGTCTGCTTTGGCTTGAAAGGCCTCACAGTTTTGCCCTCAGAAGATAACTTCCCAATAGGTCACCCATCCTGGGAGTGCTCCCACCTGAGCACGCTTAACTTTGGAGTTCTTATCAAGAACTCCACCGTTATCTGAAAAGGCGCCTCGATGTTTAAGAGTTTCACTTATTACTACTTAAGTGGATCTTCACAGAAAATGATCAAATACTGGCTATGAATTCACTTTAGCATGAGATTCAGCAGGGTGGAGATCGACACTATAGTCTACAATTGCCCTATCTACAACAGAAGCTGAATACATGGCAGTTATTAAAGCATTCAAGGAAGTTATTTGGATGAAAGACTTGCTGGAAGATTTGAATATGAAGAAATAGGAAATAGTAGTTCATTGTGATAGCAGAGAGCTATATTCTTAGTTACTAAATTGGTCTGTCATGCTTGCACAAAGCACATAGATGTGGATCACCATTTTGTTCGAGATATCATTGAATATGGTGAGATCATGGTGAAGAAGATTGACACTAAAGGCAATCCTGCGGATATGTTGACAAAGATGCTCACTGTTCAGAAATTCACTCATTGTAAAGCGTTGGTGAATTTGGAAAAGCATCTATAGGTTTTTCATTTGTTGAACTACGAACGACTTGATTCCCTTGGGAAAGGAAAATATAGGCAATCAAGTTGGTGCAGCTGCAATGATAAAAAACATAGTTGATTTAGCTCTCGTGTTGAGCATATAAGATTTGCGGTGAAGATTGTTGATAAGAGCTATTTTTGGAAACGCGTCATAGCGCCCGGTCGCTAAAGAGGTGGGCTACATAGCGTGCCTTGCGCTTAGCGCCCGAGAGTAGAGCGTCACGGCGTGTCGTGACACTTGCGGCTCGGCTAGCAAATTTGAGCTGCCTATAAATATTATTTAAGACTTTTTTAGGGTTAAGATTGAATAGATCCAAATTTTGACAACCTCCATTAAAGTTGTATGTATGATGGCTGCTCCATCAAAGTGAAATAAAGCTCCTAAGGGTTTGAGTAAGAGTTTGCTAACCATAAATTCTTGTTATCTCCTCTATATATGAAATGTTTCTGTTTTTCTCCCTGTGGACGTAGGTGATTAGCACTGAATCATGTAAATTTCTTGCATTGTGCCGTGATTGTATTTTCATATTTTCTTTCCTTATTTTATTTTAATTTTGCTCATCATATACAACTTTTGCTCTGCATTATTTGAAACTCTATCTCCAAAGTTCCCAACAAATATAATTGATTTTATATTGGTAAAAACAAAATATTCACCAATTTTTTAGCATATAATACTTAAGTTAAATATAATTCAAAAGCTCTCACTACTTAAGAAATAACACAAAATAAATTTTCTTCGATTTTTTATTTTTAATCTTATAATTAATATTACTTGAAGGGTTATATATATATATATATATATATATATATGTATATATATATATATATGTATATATATATATATATATGTATATATATATATACTAAACATAACTATAATTCAATATTTACATAGAAAAGCATTAATCATATCTATAATTCAATATTGTGAACGGCAATAGATTGGTTCTAAGTGACTTGAATTTACAGCACACAAATATTTAAGAAAATGGGAGTTATTTTGTGAAACATGCTGTATGAGCTGAAGAGGTTGAGCCGATCGGCAATATTTTTCTTAGGATTTATATCATTTATGCGTTGATTTTAATGCTGTCATAGCTTTTATATAACTCTACTAGTTTTTCCACATTAATTTTTTGTGCAATATTTGATTTCTTTTGTTTATTTTGGCCGGATAAATTATATATAGTGAAAAATGCTGTGTTTTATTGAAAGCTAAGCGTTTTATTTATTGCATTTTGCAACCAAAAAAATGGAACATGAAAGCGCAAATTCCTTGAAACAAGAGAAGAAACAAAGGCTAAATTGTTCCCAGCCTCAATGGACCACCACCACCACCAAGAACGACCTCGTTTTGCACAAAATTACTATTAAAGCACTTCCGGACCATGCCGCAGTTCCGGCTGGTCCCGTCGCCGGCGTTGACGCCGCCGTCTTACCTTCTTCCGGTCTCCGGGTACGGAACGACGTCTTCATAACCCAAGGATGATATAGTAAACCAGCGTAATGGGCAGAGCAATCAACATTCCGAAAATAACCCTGCACATTTTAATGCATACATTAGTTACCGTGCCAAGATTTTATTCATTTTTAAAGGCTTTCCGTGATCGCCACGTACGCTGTGCTCAGTATCGTCGGATAGACGTTGTACTCCTTGGCGAAGACGAACGGGACGATGCCTTGGGGCAGCGCCGCCTGAACGACGGCGATCCTGAGAAGATCGCCGCGGATACCGACGGCGATGGAGGCCGCTGCCATTACTGCCGGCCCCGTTAAGAATCTGACGGCCATGGCGAAGCCCGCCACAGCGTTCCCGCACGCGATGATCCTCGGCTGCAGCGCCATAAACAACCCTGCGGCAATCCAACAGCACGATCGCCTCATTCATTTTAAAGAGTGCCAGTGCTCTAGAAAATTTTTGGTACATTTTAGCATTACCCATTATCAATATACTAGTTTTGCAGTTTTTTACCCGTCATGGGGCAGCAGGAAGCAAAGCTCATAGGGGCTCATGCAAATAAATAAATAAACAGGTCAATTAAAGCTTTATTTATTTTCGCAGATTCAATCGCCATCCCGCCCTTCATCATCGGGGCGGGACCACGAGGAGAACCCAAATGTCTGCCTCTGCGCCCTCGGCGGCCTACAGAGATCAACGCATTATTCGTTTGAAAATTACACTTCCTCGATATTACTCAAAATTTTCTAAAAATAACTGTTGAGGACTGTTTTGAAATAATGAAGCCTCTTTTTTTTCAATAAACAAAAAACAAAAAAAGGGCAGAGTAGACACACCTAAGCTAAACATGGCCATGCCGAGCCCAGCGTCGGATAGTATCGATATGGACTTCTCAATGATTCTCGGCATCTGAACGTGCCACCTGTACACGAGAATATTTAATTCTGCTAACTATAATTCAATTAGAAATAAAAAATCAGAGCAGACCGGAAGGACACGAGGGACCAGATTAGGCCGATGAGACTGGAGTAGGTGTTGGGGTTGCGGATGAGCTTCCGCCAGACCATGATGAGGATGAGACGGCTCATGACGCTCGCCGGAGGCATCTGCGCCGCCTTCCCTCCTTCGCCTCCTTTCAGATGAGCCTCCGACATTGAGCTCGATCCAATCTTTGACAGCCCCGTCTCCTTCGCTTCTTCCTCTTCCTCCGCCGCCCCTTCACCATTTCCACCGGCTTTCAGTTTCGGATGGCGGGTTTGGGAAGCAAGAGAGGAGTTCATGAGTTGATCAATGGGTACCTTCGTTTGCGGGAGCATCCGATGGCGGAACGATCATGCGGATCTCCTTGGCGGCTTGATCCGTTCCGTTTGAAGCAGGGAGTTCGCCGGCGGCCTCCGAGACCGGAGACCCGGCCGAGCTCCACACGAACATGTGGAGCTCCTTCGCGTCGGCGCGCTGAGCTTGAGCCTTCTTGGAAACGGCGGCAATCTCCGGATTCGGCACAGGGTAGTTCCCGAATCTCGGAGAGCTCCCCTGCTGGCGGCAGAGCTCGTCAAAGCTTGAAGGGCGCGGGGTTTGCCCTCTGGATGATTGGACTGAGTACAGATCCCCGGGGCCGAAATTCGAATGGCGAGGCGGCGGAGCGCTGAAGAAATCGGAGGGGTTGTAGTTGGATGCCCTCGGTGTTGGGTTCCTGGAAGAGCTGAGGGAGTAGATCTCTGCGCCGGTGAGATTGGAGGGGCGGGGCGTCATCAGCGAGATGGATCGACGGGAGGATGTGGATTTCCTGACGGTGACATGGATCTTGCCTTCTTCGCCCAACTCTGCTTCCGTCTGTATGAAATTCCTCCCGGCTTCGAGAGAGGTGACATCGGAGTCGACCCGGAAGGAGACGATGGAGGCGGCCGTATCGGGGAACTGATCGGAGATGAGGATCCGCGCGGCTCGGTACTCGAAGAGGAAGAGTAGGATGGTGTACCAGATGATGCATTGGAGGACGACGATCTGGACCATGAGAGATCCGGAGTAGGGGCCGTACATGGCGATGAGAAGCGGGATACCCATGACCAGAGTGTTGGGGAGGGTGGAGAGGGAGAAGAGGGTGATGGACCAATCCATGGATCCGCGCTTGGCGAGGTGGGACCAAGCCGCGAGCGCGGCGAGGACGATCGCCTTCTGCAACGTGTCCGCGGCCACGAATCGGAAGTTCATGGCGTAGGGATCGTTGGAGGAGATGAAGTGAAAAGAGAGAAGCGGAACGGCGAAAACGGCGACGAAGCGGTTGATGCCGGAGCACTGTTCCGGCGAGAAGATCCGCCACCAACGGACGGAGCCGTAGGCGAGGATCATGGCGACGTAGAGCGGCACCACGGCTGTGAGAACGGAGTACAGGTCTCTCCACGATATCATTTCGCCGGGATGGCAGTGCAGGCATGCGCTGCAGAGCTCAGTTGCGACAGAGAAGGCCTGCGATGCGAGTTCTGTCCTTTGGTGAATATTTTTTTGGGGGTGGATTGATTTCGTTTGGGGAGTGTGGGAAGTGGGCGGGGAAATCGCTGTGCCTTCCGGCCATCAATTCAGTCTGCTATATATATATATAGCCCGTGACAAGGAGCCAGATACCAGGGAACATCGCACAAATAATATTAAAAGAAAAATGTTTAGCTCCTAATTATTTATTTTTTTAGAAGTATAAATAATTAGAATTTAAGATTTAAAAAATATATTTTTATGAGTCTCATAAATAAAATTAAATTTAATAAAAAAATTTATTTTATTTAATTTCTTAAATTCTAGTTATCAATATATTTTGAAAAATATTTAAGAACTATATAATAATACTCATATTAAAATTTTATTACTTAGATTTAGTGATGAGGGCATGGCCCTACATATGAAAAAGAAAATAAGTCTTTAAGTTTAAAGTGGTGAGGGCATGGCTCTCTTGATCAATTTAAGCTTAAAAATATGCTTAAAAATAAGCTGAAAGGTATCATAATAAGCTTAAAAATACATGGAATGGCTTCTCGAGGGCATGGCTCTCTTGATCAATTTGTTGTAGTCCTTAATGTCCTCAATAAGGTGCAAAAATAGAGGCTTCATCATATATTTTTCAAAGCATTGAATGACACATTTCAAGACAGCAAATGAAAAATGAAAAGTGAAAAAAAATGATGATTTGTTTCCAAAACTTCATTACACAACCTACAACTTGGATTGCAATTGGTTCCACACTTCATTAGAATATCCAACATCTTAAACTCATTCGTAGCCGTTTTCCATAAGACACATTTGTATTTCAGTTCAACACATTTGCACCGGATGATTTCAGACTACTACATATTGGGAAGATGATTAAATAACAGGTCTTGCTCATTTTTGAAAGAGAAGATCAAATTCAAGTTGAGCAAAAATTGAGCATTGTTATGATCCTTGGTGATAAAAGGAGCCAAAAGACTTATTTAATTTCTTCCAAAAAGGTGAAGCGTAATTATAGGAAGTAGAGGAGGTGTCAAAGAGCTTTAACATGTGCACTTTTCACCATTCAGTTAAGGGAGAATTATTACAGAGAGATAGAACCAGCAGAAAAAGAGCTTGCAGCTAATGATCAAATTTTCAGGATTTATAATGCTAAGACCCCCTTTATTTTTTGAAGATGCAATAGTGTTCCAAGCAACATTGTAGAGCTTTTTATCATCAGAGCCATGATCAATATTAAAATGAGCACAAATGCCATTGATGCTTTTGATAACACAGAGGAATATGGATGGCCCTAAACCAGTGCATGAGAAGATGCCAAACTTAATATTTGAGGAGTTGAAATCTGCTGGTAAGAGAGGTAAGCACTTCTGAGCCCAACCCGAAGTACATTTTATTATTTTATCAATTAAAAGAGAGAATTGTTCGGTTTTGAGATTTTGCGCAAAAGGTTTCCAAGAAGAAAATACCCAAACTTCTTTCTCATCACCACATCCCTTCTTTTTTCCATAAAATTTTATCACTAAATTTTGAATCATTAATTATATTGAAACATGGAACAAGCAACTTCATCATAATATAATGTGCAATGCAAAAGAAACTCCTCTCATCAGATACGATGAATCCTATAGTGATGCCCTCAGTTTTAATAATGAAAATTTAAGATATATATCACTTTACAACTTTAGTGGAGAAATGTAACGTAAAGAAGAATGAATACCTCTCATTTATGATTACGCAAGCTATTTAGGAATATGAATGCCGAAGTGTGGGTGCATGGGTCCGCCATGCTCTCTCGTTACTCAAAGCATTAGTTCGAGTGTGAGGAGGGGGGGGGAGAACAAATATTACATTTATTCCTCCGTCCCTACCAAAAACCTGCGCATATCTTTTAAAAAAGTTTGATAGTTGAGCACATGTTCCTCTCCCTTTCACACAAAGTCTTGACGAAGTCTCTCTTACAATATATTTCATTTTTTCTTATGGCGATTAGTATATTGGCTACAGAGGCTTGCACATATCTCTCACTATTGCTCGTCCATGCCATGAAATGAGGAACTAGTTTGCTGAATATTGTCTTTCGTCTAATGATACTCATGACAGAGTGATTAATGCGGTTTTTTCGAGTGGGTGATGTGACGAAGCAAATTCTATCTGGTTTTATAATGTTTAATGAGCTAACATCTTATATTCTTAGTGACAATCAATGAAATATATTTGGAGATATAGAGAATCAAACACTAAATCTTTTGATTGTATAAGCGAGTTCATGGAGTCATATTGGCTGTTTCTTAAGCATGCGGCACACTGTGCTGACTGATGATCGAAAATAAGCACAAACAAGCGAAAATAACAAAAGCAATTGCAACACAATCACAAATACACGGAATTTACGTGATTCTGTGTAACCATCTACGTCCACGATGAGGGATGAAGAAAAAGTTAATTATACGGAGAGTAAATTACAATTAGGGTTTCACATACCCTTCACCATCAATAGCGTTTCTTGCAGCTGCCAAGCTTTTTCACTGGTACAATACATAGATTACCCTAAAAATGGCTTTAGAACGCTTATAAACAGCCTCGTAACCGCCCAAATTTACTCTAGGGATGCAAAGTTTTGAGCTTGAACCGTTGTAAGAGCCTGCCTCTCGGTGCCCTGCAACAACATGGCGCCTGAGCTCCACCTCCTAGGTCTATAGGCCCTGATGGGCGCCCGAGGCGCGTCTGGGCACCCGGCTCGCTGTCGGATAATGACGCCTTACCCCGGAACCAACCGAAACTCCGTCGGCACCTACTTTGATGATTCAAACCCTCATGTGAATATTTCTTCTTTCAATTCAACATTGGCTACCATAAGTCTTTGATTAAGAAAATACAATTGTTTGCATGGAGATGTTAATACTTTCTGATGATGCACATTTAAAAACCAAGAACAATATTGCAATCAACGTACTATCCAACATATTATTAAGAAGTTTCTGGTGTTTTTATATGAGATTGAAAAAATATAGGTTGTCTTCATATTCAAGGTGTACGAATGATGCATTTGGACACACATGATGGTGTGTTGTTTCACAAAATATGTTTCTAATGCCTCCATCATGGTTTAGATAACCTTAATTGATGACTTGATCCCTCAATCATATAGTATTTTTAAGGGTACTCTCTTAAGTTGAATTTATGCACTGTGGAGTAGAGCATCTGTGCTTCTGTTATCTCAAAGAAAAAAATAAAGTAGTAATTACATAAGCTGCATAATTGCTCGACTTCAAATGATAATTATAAACTCTGTTTTATTTGTTAAATTTCTAGAAAGGAGAAAGCTTTGGGTGCCCTCGGGATCAATAATTTGTCAATCATAGTGGCAATGAGGTAATGTTTACATCAATATAGGGCAGACCATAGTAGACGCACATGCTTGACTCTATATACAATTTAGTGCTTGAACCCATTGCCCATCTCTTTGTTGTTTGTTCTTAGAGTTTTGCGTAGTTAGGTTCTTTAGGAATTGTAGTTCAGTTTGACAAGATGCGAACCATCTTGTCGTAGGATTAAATTGGCCTGCATGTGGGGAGCAGAAATAGAAATGAAAATGATTGGTGACAGACTCATGGAAGACTTTTTCGGCTAAGTGTTTTCTGCATTGTTTAAGGGAGAAAAGGCACTGATTTTTGGACGTTAGCTTCGTTGATACGTCGTTGGTATTTTTTAATTGAAATAAACGGTCCTCGTCTTTCCTCCTCTTCATGTTGTTCTCTTTAATTGGCATGCAAATATCGTTATACAAGGTTTGCATGGATGCTAATTTTTCTAATTGTTTCGGCTAATATTGTTCAATACAGTTTGATCAAATCGGAAGGAGCGAAGAAACCATCCAGCAGACGTCAACATAAGCCATTTCATGCAACTAAATATACCCAAAAACCTTCTAAAGTAATTCTAAAAACACTGTGGAATACAAGATTTTGCTGTTGAGCAAAATACAAAATAAATCACATTCGCCAACACATGATTTTTTATGTGGAAAAATTTTAAATGGGAAAAAATTAAACATGAAGGGTCACATCCCTTAATAACTGGGCTGTCCCCGGTGCCTGACCGCCTAGCCATAGTCTCCAAGCGATACACCACTTGTTAAGGGTTGCACATGTTCATCACAGACTCTTAGGAGCCCAGCCCTCGGGCTGAGTTCTTCCGGTCACAGGTGCCTGGGCACGCCTAAGCCTCGAGATTAAGCTTTCCGGCGCTGAGCGCTCCTTGTGGCATCCTTTGGGGTGCGCCTATGCTTGGCTTACTGCCAGTCCAATAACACATTGCCCTCATCACACCTGAACTCCATCAAACACACCTTATGCTGATCCAATTATGTTCCTAACGCCTCAATATTAGCTTTTGAGCTAACAAAACAACACTTCTTTTGTTTATTTGATTTTTTTAAGGCAACAGTACTCTTTTCAAAGTTTCTCTAAATAATATATCCCACATAAACTGTGTTTTTCACAAGTCTTCCTTTATAACCTCTGAATTGCCATTACTTAACATTAGAGATAGTGCATTAGCACTCTTTTTCATTATTTTCACATGCCCTGCGGGCCAACCTAAGTACATTCTTATAAAAGGCTTTAAAGGTTTGTTAATCCTCGGCACATTGCATGTGCTTTAGCTTTCTAAATTCTAAGTGTACCCCACTACTTTCATCATTAACAATGCATGAATATCTGATGACCTCAAGGCTTGCATATATAAAAAGGATAAAAGTTTTGCTCTTGCATTCTTTCAAAAAGATACATATAATATAATATAAAATATATCAATTAAAAATGTTAATTAATGAAAAAGATGTTGATTAAAGAGTTGGTAGGAGCACCTATGAGGCGGGTGTTACAGCGCGCCGCAGCGGCCGAGCGCCCGAGAGGCGGACGCTACGGCGTTCCGCAGCGGCCAAGCGCTGGAACTCCCGAGAGTCGGGACCTACAGTGCACCGCAGCGCTCGCGGCTGAGTCAACCCAATTTTGAGCTGCTTATCTCTCTCTCTCTCTCTCTCTATATATATATATATATATATATATATATATATATATATATATATGCAAGGAATTTTTTTGAAAGCAAATAGAAAGATACAAATAGGATTGAGAGGGTACAAAAGTCCTAAAATTAAAAAAACTAAAGTTAACCCCAAAAAACTAGGTCCCATGGAATATCCTAAAATGACCCAGTAGAAAAAAAAACACAGAAATCAAAACAGAGAAAACAATTAACTAAACAAACTAAATAAGAACATACAAAACAACGAACTCATTGCGACAAGGGTAGCAAACAAACCCAAGCAAAAACACAAAACCAACCAAGATGATTAGCGAACGCCACCGACTAACCAAGAAGAATCACAAACCAAGCAGCAGCCCACAGCAATATTCAAGGGAGGAGGTTCGGCCAATGGTGCAAGAGTAAACCTACATATAGCAAATGTTGCAAAACTAAAAGATGAAACAGAAGCACGTCCAACAAAAGAGATCCAAATGAGGAAAATCATCCATCAAACAACAAACAGTAAATCATCAGGCAACTTCCAACCCAATAGTAAGCAAAAGGTGTCCAGCCAACAACCAATCAGTCAAGCAATCATCCAAAACCTTGCAACGCGATGTGGCCCAAAAAGCAGCAGCAAATGTTGCTCCAAATCCAAAACGCAGGACAACCAGAAAATCAACTAGAAGACCCAAATAGAGAAACCACCCCTCAGACAATCAACCAACAGCCAACCACACCAGAAAACAAATATCATGAAGAAGATTTTGTTTATTGGGGCCTTAGAAACCAAGGGCAATAAATTAGTGATTAAGACAATGGATCTAAAGATCAGCAATAGTACTATGACTTATTTGAGAGGAGTCAAACAATAGAACTTCTAATACCTTCAAGGAAGTATAGAGATAAGTTTAGTAGCTATGGCTGAAGATTTTAAAGATGCCATGACATTGTGGCATATGAGGAAAGCACATGCAGGATAGCCATTATTGAGATCATTAGAGAGGGATGAACTTATTAAATGTATAACTTCTTTCAAATTACAATTTTGTGAGTATTGTATATTTGGCAATAAAACACGCAAACCCTTTGGTATTGTCCTTCACAACACCAAAGATATACTTGAGTATATACACACTGATGTTTGGGGACCAACAAAAACTACATCATTTAGTAGTCATATATATTTTATTTTCTATATAGATGATTACTCCAAATTTGTATGGGTGTACATATTGAAGAACAAATAAAATGTACTGAAGGTTTTCATAAATTGGAAGAACACGGTGAAAAATCAAATGGGCAAGACAATCAAGATAATTTGATTGGACAATGGCGGAGAATATACATCTGATTCCTTTGTAAGAGAATGTCAGAATTTAGGGATTGAACATCACTTTATAGTAAGAGAAACACCACCACAGAACGGGGTAGAAGAATGCACAAATCGTACCTTGGTGGAAAAGGTGTAATGTATGTTGTCTAATGCTGGGTTGGAGAGAGCCTATTGGGCGGTGTGAAGGCCCCGACGCCGGTTCAGCGGAAACCGTTCTGACATTGGGTGTTCACTTACTGCGGGATCATATTGAGTAACTTCAAAGGAAAAGAGCATACACATACAAAAGCCAAAGGATATTATTCATTTATTTCAATATTCACTTTACAAGGTCTTTTCAACAACCCTCGTACAAAAGTAAAAATAAAGAAAAATATAAAAGATAAACAAGCAAAGATAGCGTTGTGGATCTCATCGGCAGTTGAACATTTTAGCATTATGGTTCTTGCGCGTAATCCCCTAGGAGCACTGACCTGGTATTGTACAGAAAATAATACCGGGATTTGAATTCCCATTAATTAGAGAATACTCTAAGTACTGCAGTACATAATAACATTTCTATTTTAAATGATGCGATTAGTAAAAGTAAGGCGGAAGTAAAAATGCAAGAGAAAGATAAGGTAATAGCGCGAAGTAAACAATTTCCTGCAACAAATATTAGCACAAAAATGCAAGTTACTGATGTTGTTTTTTCAGTAACCTACCACGAATGTTGTTACTGATGTCTTCTTTCTAGTAACAACCCACGAATACTATTACCGATATCATTTTTCTGGTAATTAGTCACGAATGTCGTTACTGATGTCATTTTTCCAGTAATTTATCACGAATGAAAAGGATGTTAGTTTCTAACAACCAACCAAGCATTAATATTACTGATGTCATTTTTCTAGTAACCCACGAATGTTACCATGTTAGTTCCGAACAACCAACCAAGCTTCAAAATGAAATTTGGCTCGAAGCAATTTAAGTGAAGCAAAGCAGCAGTAAATGTGCAAAATGTAATACATGTCATGTACTGGGTACCCTTGTTCTTTAAGTTCAGAAGTTCAACAGCTCAAATGAGTGATAGTTCGCTTAATCTGCATTTAAGTCCCCGATATTTCATTAAATTAGTCTCTTTTTTAAAAGTGAGGTGATATTTCATGATTTTTACATTCTTCCATTCATATTAAGATTTAAGTTCATAGCTTATAATAATATTACTGAATTGTAAGAGTAACGATAGGAATAGAAATAGTAGTCATTTTATAGCATTATGAATTATCCCCATTATTAATTAATGAGAATGATCAAAATGCGAATGACTAAATATAAAATTATAGTAATGTATATAAGATTAGCAAGAAAGTATTTTCTTCAATTTTCTCCATTTGCAATCTCTCTTACCTTAGCTTTTATCATTGCCGAAAACAAGGGAGGGTTGGAACGGGGTAGCTGGATGGCTGGCCGAGGAGGCAACGGCAAGAGGTTGGCTGGCAGCGGCTACTGAGTGACTTGGCGGTTTGATAGCTGGCCGTCGGAGACTGCCGGGGGCTGCCGGGAGCTGTCGGAGGCTGCTGGAAGCTGCCGGAGAGGGAGCTGGCTGGCTGAAAGGGACTGCCAGGGCTACCGGGCTGCCAGAAGCTGCTGGAAGGTACTGCCGAGGGCTGTCGGGCTGCCAAAAGCTGCTGGAAGGGTCTGCCGGGGGCTGCCAGGAGTTGCCGGGAGCTGCCGGAGGTGCTGGATGGAACTGCGGGGGGCCTGCCAAGCTGCCGGAAGCTGCTGGAAGTTGCTGGAAGGAGCTTCCGGGGGCTGCAGGAAGGAGGCTGGAGCGGCTGAGGAGGGGCTGGCGCTGGCTGCCGGAGGGCTGGACTGCTGTGCTGGTTGGGGAAAGGAGAGAGGGAGAGGGCTGCTGTGAAGGAGAAGATGGGGGATGTTGTGAGGGGAGAGAGAGGTGGTTTATATGGAGGAGGGAAGGGAGGGTGTGGTCGGCCAAGAGGGCCGACCAACCTGCGCCAAAAACAGTGCAGGTGGCAGGTGCAGGGGGCTGGCGCAGGAGTCAGGCAGAAGCCTGGCGTGGAAGAAAGATCGCATTCTGCGATCTTAAAAGGGGGGGGCGTAGGTTTTTAGGGAATAAAGGAAAAAAAAGGGGAAAAAAAAACTTAAACTTTAAATTAATTTCATTTTTCCGCCGTTCGACGTCCAAATACAACGAAACTTGGCACCAAGGTGTGTAACAATATGACAAACACCCTCGCACCGAAAATTTTCGATTCAGACAAATATTTTATTTTTAATTAATTTCTGAAGTTTAAGAACTTCAGAAATTAGCCACGATAAATCCGGCGCTCAGAATTTGATGAAACTTCTAGAGCAACCTTTAAATAATATACTTAACACGTCGATACTGAAAACGATAAATTTAGATATGCATTTCAATGTTTTCAATTTTTAGAATTTAAAATTTTAGAAAATAGAACGGGAGCTTCCGTTAATCGGATTTCTTTCAAACTAGGGCACTTTGATCTAAAAATTATTTCTATATACTAGTAATTTTGTTTGCCCTAAATTAAAATTTCCTAGGGTCCTAATTCCTAAGGCGGGATTCTGACCTAATTTACAAAATAATGACTTTGGGTCGTTACAAACTTCCCTACTTAAAAATGATGTCGTCCTTGATATCATACAAACGAAACTTAAATCTGGGTGAGATTAATACCTGATACTATGTCATTGTCATCGGGTTTTATGATAGGGGTGAGGGTGTACATTCTTGGTTGAGGAACCTGCCCATTCCTTTGGGTAGGCGTTGCCGATACTGCAACTTGCCTAGGAGCATCTCCTCTTCGTTGGCTGTTGGTGAGGGCTGCTGGAGCTGAGTTCGGGCTTGGGGAAGATCTTGCCCCAGGGATAATATCTCCATCGATTGTCTTCTTAGCAATACAGAAACGATAACCGTGACCTGGGTGCCCGCAGATAAAATAGACTCCTTGATCATGTAGCACCTCCCAAGCGGGTGAGGTCGATTACAAAGAACACCTTCATTGGTCCTAGAAGCTTCTGCTGTTATTTGGTATGCCCTGGCTGGTGAAGGATAACAGGGATGCTTGTAACTCTCCTGATCCTCTGTGGGATGATCATGCCTTTTTCCTTGTCTTTCTGCGATCATCTGTTCGTTATGCTCAAGCATAGTTGCACAGTATAATAGATCAGCAAATTTTGTATGCCTAAGAGAAATTAAGTTAATGCGAATGTTGTCTTTTAAACCTTCCAAAAATCTACTGCACCTCGAAGCTTCGCAGTCCACAAGCTTTGGTGCATAATGAGAGAGTTTTGTGAACTCCATCTCGTAAGCTGCCACAGATCGGTCACCCTGAGCCACCTTTATTAATTGGCTCTCAAATATCCTCTGGGCGGAATGAGGAATGTAGCGGCTTCTAAATGCGGTCATGACCTTTGCCCATGGTATGTCCTCCAGACTGATGCCTTTGAAGGTGGTTTCGTACGTGATCTTCCACCACCTCTCGGCTTCACCTTCTAGCAAGTATTTCGCTAGTCTAGCTTCCTTGCTTGTAGGACACTTTAAACTGTCCAACTTGCTCTCTACGGCTTGGGTCTGGCTGAGCCGTTAAAAGTAGGGGGGTTTAGTTTGAGGAAGTTTTGCAGGGCATTATCTACTCACAATCTTTGACCTTAAGAAGGTTCTGATGCGAGCACGGAGGTGGAGGCTTTCCCTTGATTTGAAAGGGCTTACAAAACAGCTTTTAATAGATGATCCATTCTATTGTCCGCTGCAGATGAAGAGATTGTAGTTTTAACTGGGGTTTCGGCGGGTATTGCAAGGAAGCCTTCGTCAGAGTCCATAAACTTAAGTTTAGAAGAGGTTCAAACTTACTGAATACACAAATCACAATGATAAATAAAGTTTGCAAAATTTTGATTCCAAAAGTCTTCATTTACAATAGGCTCGTTTATAAAAAGTTGTTTTAACCGAAGAACATATGTTACTAGATGCACAAAATAAAGGGTAATAATAAGGTCTTAGTTTACTCTTACTATTTAAGGAAGGAGAGCTATCACTTTTGAATATGGTACTAACATCTTCTTAGATTGAATATATCCTCATTTTTTTATGTATATCCTTTTCTTCCACAAGTACTCAATCCTGCTCTAATACCAACTGTAAGGGCCCCGACACCAGTTCAGCGGAAACCATTCCGACATCCGGGGTTCACTTACCGTAGGATCATATTGAGTAGCTTGAGAGGAAAAGAGCATACACATACAAAAGCCAAAGTATATTATTTATTTATTTCAATGTTCACTTTACAAGGTCTTTTCAACACTCCTCGTACAAAAGTAAAAATAAAAATAAAAAGATAAAAGATAAATAAACAAAGATAGCGTCGTGGATCTCATCGGCAGTTGAACATTTTAGCATTATGGTTCTTGTGCGTAATCCCGTCGGAGCACCTGACATAGTATTGTACAGAAAATAATATCGGGATTTGAATTCTCAGTAATTAGAGAATACTCTAAGTACTGCAATACACAATAACATTTCCATTTTAAATGATGCAATTAGCGAAAGTAAGGCGGAAGTAAAAATGCAGGAGAAATATAAGGTAATAGCGCGAAGTAAACAATTTCCTGCAATAAATATTAGCACAAAAATGCAAGTTACTGATGTCATTTTTCCAGTAACAACCCCGAATGTTATTGATGCCATTTTCCAATAACAACCCCGAATGTTGCTGATGTCATTTTTCTAGCAACAACCCCGAATGTTACTGATGTCATTTTCCAGTAACAACCCCGAATGATACCGATGTCATTTTTCGGTAACAACCCCGAATGATATTACGTTGGTTTCGGACAACAAACCAAGCTTCAAATGGATTCGGCTCAAAGCAAATAAGCGAAGCATAGCAGTAAAAAAAATGCAAGATGTAATGCAAAGTCATATATTGGGTACCTTTGTTCTTTAAGTTAAGAAGTTCAACAGCTCAAATGAGTGACAGTTCGCTCAATCTGCATTTAAGTCTCCGATATTTCTTTAAATTAGTCTCTTTTTTAAAAGTGAGGTGATATTTCATAATTTTTACATTCTTCCATTCATATTAAGATTTAAGTCCGTACCTTATAATAATATTACTGAATTGTAAGAGTAATAATAGGAATATAAATAGTAGTCATTTTATAGCATTATGAATTGTCCCCATTATTAATTAATGAGAATGATCAAAATACGAATGACTAAATATAAAATTATAGTAATGTATATAAGATTAGCAAGAAAGTGTTTTCTTCAATTTCCTCCATTTCCAACCTCTCGTACCTTAGCTTTTAGGATTGCCGAAAAATAAGGGATGGTTGGAACGGGGTAGCCGGATGGCTGGCCGAGGTTGCAACGGTAAGAGGCTGGCTGGCAGCGGCTACTGAGTGGCTTGGCAGTTTGATAGCTGGCCGTCGGAGACTGCCGGGGGCTGTCGGGAGCTGCCAAAGGCTGCTAGAAGCTGCCGGAGAGGGAGCTGGCTGGCTGAATGGGACTGTCGGGCTGCCGGAAGCTGCTAGAAGGGTTTGTAACAACCCAAGTTATTACTTTAGTCAATTAAGATTAATCTTAATCTTAAATCTATATATGAGTGCTAATTAGGTCAATTGGAGTCAACTTCTAAGACCTAGTCCAAATCAGAAGTCAAATGGATCGAATCCTGATTTCTGGAAACTCCAGAAACCCTAAAATTTGACCTGTTTAAAATGACCTCAAATTGAAAAATGAACTTAGCCATTGCGCTCATTGCCCCTAAATTAGCTAGGGGTGATGTTTTCGTGTCAATCGGAAGTCGTCGAAATTTTGACGAATATTTTAATAATATTTAATACCTCGAAAATTGGGAAATCAAATTACTCATTGGATCAAAAATCCAACCTTGTCATTGCGTTCCTCACCCATCAATTAGCTAGGGGTAAATATTTGAAAATTTTCTGAAATTGATTTAATAAATTAAATTAAATACATAATTAATTAAATTTAATAAAATTATATTAAATTATTTAAAGTTTATGGACGGCGCTGTCGGACGCTGTCAGGTCCCGCTAACGGGCGTTCTCCGTCTGCCGTTTGATTTGACGGTCCCTCCGGACCGTCCAATTGCGAGATCGAACGGCATCCCTCCTTCTCCTTCCTCGCTGAGCTCGCCCGCGTGTCGAGCGATGACACGCGGCGGCCACCGCCAAACCAGCCAACCACGCCCTCCCTTCCCCTCGCGATCTCCGTCCAGGCACCTACAAGGGTCCTGCCTGCTCTTAGGACGCGGAGGATTTTCATCGTGAAGCGTCGAAGAGCCGGCAAGTTCCTCTCCTCAAACCGTCAATTTCAGGTACACACAGTACTACACTTCCTTTAGCTTGATTTGTATGGATCTTAGTTTCAATAATTATCACTCAATGCGTTGTAAATTCGTAAGCAAACTTGGAGCGATCGTGAGTATCGATCAGATATTTTCCTTCTTCCGTAAGCTCCCCACCGCGATCCCTAGTAGACCCTCTTCATCGACCCCGGTTCCTAGGGCTCGTCCTGGCGTGCATTCTAGGTAGTCTCCACCCTCGAGCCGCCCACCATTTGGAAGAGCTCGTCAAGCTCTTCCCGTTGCCGTGCAGGCGTTTCTCCCCCGCCACTGGTAACACTGTTAAAACGGGTGCCCTAGCTTCCTTATGCGTCGGCCTCATGAAGGAGGACCTCCTTCGGGTCGGGTCGGGCCAGCCCGACCCGAGTGTCGGTACGCGGGTCGTCCGCATGTCGGTCCATAAGCGCCCGACCCGTTGCTGCTTCGACAGCGAGCGCGGGCCCCGCTGACGCATGCGTCAGTCCGGGTGGGCCCCACCGGTGTTCCGCAGCTACTCAAGCCTCGCCACGCGTCCAAGGTAGGCCCGCCGCTGTCCTCTCTCCTGCAGAACAATAATTATATATAATTATTATATGTATATAATCAGTTAACACTAAATTAAACATATATGCATATATAATTAGTTCGTATAGTCATAACTATAGGCCTAAATGTACGTATATGTATTATATCATAATGAAATAATTAGATTAAGTTAGTAGAATAATTAGGTTGTTATTACAATAGCTTAACTTAATCAAGTACAATAAAATTTAATTAATCATTAATCGGTTTGCACGGTCTATATATATATATATATATTAGAGAAAATTGGATTACATAGTAGGGTTGGGAGATTACAATAAATCCTACAGCTAAAAATTCAAAAACTAACCCCAAAAGGGATGGACCCAGGGTGTATCCTAAAAGGTCCATCCGGAAGTAAAAATACATTAAAAATGGTAAGCTTGGGGTGGCAGACACAGCAGGAGCCACAGCCAATTTGGATCTCTCAAAATGCCTGAGTCGAAATACCTGCAAGAAGCGAACGCAACAAAATTGACCAGCATTAATGTAGAACATACCTTGAGTCCACACAAGGAGATGATTGAACATGCACGAATAAGACCGCTAAGAGCTGCAGAAGCTATTATCAAAACCAACATACCGAAGGAGCAAAATCCACCAAAGCATCTGGTGGATCCACCGCACAGCAAAGGAAATATCATTAAGCAATCCCCGCAACATAGACATAGTCCGAAGCATGGCACACAATTCCAAGGCAACAGCCACCCAAACAAAATTATAGAAATACCGCCACTTAGACACAAGGCACCAGTCAAACACTAGGGTCGAGAAAAGAGGATCATTATGAATCCAGAGTGGCAATCCCAACTGAACCATAATATGATCAACAAACAAAGTAAAAAGAATCAACGTCAAATTGAAACTGGCCCAGAACGAATGACTAAAACAATGGATCACCGAAATACTCCAATTTCTGCAAGCAGCCGGAACAGAATATCCATCACCTCTTGAGTTAAGAACCCACGACAACCAACCCCACATGGTCCAGTCCCACATGGGGTGCAGCTCAAAAATCTAGCAAGCCATATAATGTTGAGACAGAGCAAAATCATTATTCTTAATGAGATTCAGGTTAGACAAGATTTTGAAAGGAATGTGCAGCAGTTTGTAATCATAAATCCTTTTAAAATGAAACTTATACAAGGCAAAGTCCATGACAAAATCCAGAGCATTCAGCGAAGCAGAAAGTCTAAAATGCAATACATAGACCTCCCTGTACCACCAGCTAACCTTCAGCTGCACATTTATGCAAGTGATATTAGGCCTCATCATAGCAGCAAAATAAGAAAAGATGTTAAACCACCAAAACAGGGCACTGTTAATGCAGCATATGTTTAACATATTCAATGTTGGTATTATCCCAGCTGAAAGAAGATTCTTTAAGAACATTTATGGACTTAAGAACCTCTTTTTTAATTGCAATGACAATTTTAGCAACATTAAAGGGTGACAAGTTGTGCTTGGCATTGTTCCTAGCAGTCCAGATTTACCAAAGAACGTGGCAGACAATTAATTGGCCTATGTGGATCTTTTTTTTTTAGTAGGCCAGTGATTAAATAGTTCTTTAATTTCAGCAGGATTATGCAAATCATCAGGAATAATACTCATGGTAGACCAAACGGTTTTGCTTGACAAGTTATTAAGGAATAAGTGATTAATATTTTCAGTGTTATTATGGCAGCAGTGACATCTTGAAGCAAGGTGATAGCCTTTGGATTGCAAGGTATCATCAACACTAATAAATTTATAGTAGATTCTCTAGAGAAAAAGGCTGATCAAAGTTGGGATGCAATTATTCCAAATCCAACAAGGGAAATCAGGTAGCTTGTGAGTTCTACAAACCTGCCAAAGAGAAGTTAATTTAAGTTTCCCATTATAGCAGAGATAGAGTTTGCCACTTTCAAATGCTCCAGATTAGGGGTTCTTTTAGTTATGTTTTCAACAATATCAAGGGACAACAACTTCTGAAGGAGCTCGATATTCCAATCTTTAGTATTATGAAGACAATCAGCAATAGTTAATTTTTGGTTTTTTATGAATTGGGCAGATTTGTCCAAGGTTTCAATGTTGTTCCAGCAGTCATACCAAAAAGAAGTTGAGGTATCAATAGCATCCCAAGATATATTTTGTTTGATTAACTCTCTATAATTAAGCATTATATTCCAAGTGATAGAGTTAGTAATCTTCTGGGTTGTTTGAGAAGGATGGGTACGAGCACAATACTTGGCTAGAAGAATTTCAGACCAAATCGAGTTTAAGGTTCTGAACTTTCACCAAAGTTTGAGAGAAAAGGCTTTGTGTAATGAATTTAAACATCGAATTCCTAGGCCTCCTTCATTGGTGGGGAAAGTAAGACAGTCCCAAGAACACCAGATCATCTTACTGCTTTTAGGATGAAACCAAAAGAATTTATTGAAAATGCTTTTTAGCTTATTAATGATAAATTTGGTTGGAGAGGAGACTTCCAACTAGTAGAGAGGAATGGTGTTTAGGATGAATTTAAGAAGGATTAGATGACCACCTTGAGATAAAGAGTTTAGTTCCAAACCTTAGAGCTTATTGAAGATAGAATCGATAAGGTTGTTGTTGTTGCTATTTTTATTGTGACCAGTGGAAATGGAAATGCCCAAATACTTAAATGGGAGCTTGCCTTGTTTGATTTTCAGAGAGTTAGAAAGCCTATTAATCAATCTAATGGAGGCTTTGGAACTAACAAAAAATTGAGATTTTTGGTTGTTAACATTAAGCCCGAAAAGGTTTTCCAAGTAGCTGATAAGATTTTTAGCTTTCTCCACTGTCTTGATATTTAAATTACAGAAAATGATGATATCGTCAGCATAGACAAGGTGGGTGACCAAGAATTCTCCTCTAACCATAAAATGCATGGAAGGATTACTTTTGAAAATAGCATTAATGCAAAGGGACCAATAATTAAAAGCAAGGATGAAAAGTAAAGGAGATATAGGGTCTCCTTGACGAAGACCTCTCTCATATTTAAAGAAACTATTGGCCTTGCCATTAATGAGAACGGAGAAGTAGTTATATTGAATGAGGTTTTTAATTTTGATGATGAAACTTTCGTTGAATCCATAGAACTTTAGCATTTTGATGAGGAATTGCCAATCCATTTTATCGAATGCTTTTTCAAGGTCGAATTTTAATATGAGGTTGTGGTATTTCTTTTTGTTTTTTAAACTGTGGAAAAGTTCTTGAGTGGCCAAAATATTATCCTAAATTTGTCTACCTGGGATGAAACCAGATTGATTGGGAGCAATAAGGGAGTGAAGATGTTTTTGATTCCTATTAGCTAGAATTTTGGAGATGATTTTGTTTATAGTGGGCAAAGGCTTATAGGACGGAAATGGGACCACCAAGAGGCTTTATTAGTTTTAGGAATTAAGGATATCATGGTGTGGGTGAAAAATTTCGGGATACGGGCTTCGCAGAAAAATTCTTGAATACCATTACACACGTCTATTTTGATAACATTCCAAAATTTGCAAAAAAAATTCACATAAGAATCCGTTAGAACCAGGACAAGTTTTTTTTTTAAATTGGACACAATCTCCCAGATTTCTTCCATAGAAGGCATTGCATTTAAGACAAAATTGTCCTCTTCTGATAATTGGGAAGAGAGTAAATTTGTCTCTAAAGGAGAAGAGTTGGGGGTAGTTTTTTGGCAAGCTTCAAGGAAGAAGGAGACAGCAGAGTTTTGAATAACTTCAACTTCCTTAATTGGAGGTTTGTTGAGGGGATTAATTTCAGAGATGTGGTTTATGATTCTTCTTTTATTCACCTAGTTATGATAGAAGGAGGTGTTTTTTTTCCCTTGAAGAGTCCAGTTGATACTGTATTTTTATTTCCAAAAGGTTTCAATATTGTTGTGAGCTTGAATAAGAGAGGCCTTAGCTTTAGAAACTTCGATCCTATTTGCGTCAGAGGGATCCAAATCAAAGATGTTCTCTAGATTATTTACCTTGTTTTCCAAGTGGGAAGCATTACTAAAAATATTACCAACCACATTTTTATTCCAGCTGCAAATCTCTTTCCTAAGTTTCTTAAATTTTTCAACAAGGCGGATGAGGCCAAAAGAACTACATTGTTCATTCCAAATAGAGTTAACCAGATGAGAAAAATTCGGTCTATCTAGCCAAAAAAGTTGGAACCTGAAAGATTTGGGGATGTTATTAGATTGGTTCCAAGAGGACAGAGTGATTGGTTTATGATCAGACACAGTGGAGTTTAAAGATGAGGCTTCATAATTAGAAAAGGAGTTGCACCACATATTGTTTATGAGGAATCTATCAAGCCTAGCAAATTTTCTACCAGAGTTCCAAGTAAAAAGAGAACTTGTGTACTTGAAATCTTCAAGACCACAATCGAGTATGGCAGAATTGAAGTCAAAAGAAGATTTGGCATTGTCCCTCGCATAACCTTTATATTCAGAATTTTAAAATCTCCTCCCACAGCCCAAGGGAGAGAAGAGGAGCTGCAATCCTTCAAGAAATTCCAAAGAGCTATACGATCTAAACGAAGATTATTGGCGTGCACGAAAGTGATGAGACAATTGTGATCCTTGTCATGAAAACGCATATGAATAGCTTGGTGGCATTACGCAATCACCTCAGCTTTCCAAAGATTGTTCCACAAAATCCAAATTCTATTCGAGTCAGAACAACAAACATTTTCCAGCCTGCAAAAATGACCCACAGCCTGGATAGCATCACTTTTAAGTTTGGGTTCAAAAATCGCAGCAATTGCAATTTTTTTTTCAAACACTAAATGTTTAAATCTATTTTTAGAGGAGGCATTACCGATACCTCTGATGTTCCAACATAGCATATTCATTTTATTCGAGCTAAATTGAACTTTTTTGTTTTTCAGTGATGTTTTAGGTTTAGCAAATGGATCTAAATTTTCGCAATTCTTTAAATCACCCATATCAATTTGATTCAGCAAACCAGCAGTGGAAATAATCTTACCTTTTCTAGGGTCGGAAGTGGCCGAATGTACCACCTCAGACTGCATGTCAAAAACAGCAGAGATTAAATTACTAGCAGAGTTAAAATTAGCAAGGTTAATTTGTGGATACAGATTCATTAGCTAAAAGATTGTTTCCAGCAAGGGTCACAGCATAAATAACTTCCTGCTCAGCATCAACCGACACATCATCAACAATTAAATTTCTAGAAATTAAACCTAAATCAACAGGTTAATTAAAACCAGCATTTTTTTCAGCAGCTTGAAAAATAGGGGAGTTGCTTTTAACATCTTTAGAAAAAACTAATTTATTGGCATAAGATGAATTAACGTTCATACTCACTTCATCATAGCAGACTGAAGAGTTTACAGGTAAGAAGCCAACCTTATTTTCCATCTCGACAGGAGCAGAAGCTCTAACATAAGAGGGCTAGCATTTAAAGCATTATGAATAACAGCCTTGTTAACAAAAGCATTAAATTTGTTAACATCAAGTTCAGAGATCATCGCAATGTCCCCGACAACAATTTCAGAGCCAACAACAATTTCAGAGCCAACAACAATTTCAGAACCAACAACAAATCCAGTAATAGCATTTGGAACATCACATTCATAAATAGCATTAGAATTACCAACAGTATTTTCAAAATCAGTAGCAAATTTAGAGATAATAGCATTTTCAGAACCAACAGCACATTCAGAAGTAGCAATAATATGATCAACATCAAATTCAGAACCAACAACCAATTTAGAACCAACATCAACAATAGTATGGCTAACATATTTTTCCATACCGACATTTTTTCCACTACCAACATCCTTTTCAAGAGCATTACCATCATCAATTTCAATATTCGGGCTAGACTGGGCATTGTTGACATCATTAAAAAGCGGAGTTGGTACATTAATAGGTTCAGCGCGAGTTAACAATCTTAATGTTTGGGGGGGGAGAGTTTTGATTTCTATGTGAGCATGAACTCGTATTGTGGCCTAAAGTGTACCACCAGTTGCAATATGATGGCATATTCTCATAATATATTTCCTGAGAATAGCCTTTTTCTATGGAACCCAGCCAAATCTTTGTCGGAGGGGGAGAGGAAATATCTGTTTCAATAAGAATATGTGGCGCTGCAATGTTTATATTTAATGCCGTAATACGATCGAGTTGCAAAGGCGTGCCTATGGCATTTCCTATATTAAAAAGAGTATCTTTAGAGGTATATTGCAATCGAAGAACTGGGAAGTTCACCCAGATTGAGACAATTGGAACATCGTGGGTCACATCGGAGAAGGGATCCCACTTGCAAAGTTTCATCATGTTACCTTTAAAATCATAGGATCCTTTAGAGAAAACACGAGCATAATCTAAATCAGATTGAAATGTAAATAAGGCTCGATGAGCATCAAATGATCTAATGTTAACATGGGCTAGCAGTTTGACACTTTCAATGAACCCAAGAATTAGCCCAAAGCTAGGTTTAATACGGGCGAATTTTCCCACAAGGGTGAGGGAAAAAAGGGCCGGGGCACCATTAAACGAGCTAACAGGTTTGGTAATCGAACTAGGGTTTTGAGCGACAATATCACGAAAAGAATGAACAGAGGAATCCATTAGCGCATAGTGGAAAACAGACCAAAAACAAAAGCAGTAAAAAGCAACACAGAACTAGCAACGCAAACCGGGACTAACTAGAGGGTGCCGGGGAAATCAGAGGAGATCTCCAGCCAGAGCAACCTTAGTTGATGCCGGTAAGAAGCTAGTGAAAGGGGACAAAATAAATGGGAAACAAAGTAAAGCGGATAGAAATCACCCTAGAGTAGCAAGCCACGCCACACGGCCGACGACCGAGCGCTGGGATCGAGACCCTAAGACTCCTCCTTGCAGATGCAGCCGATCGCCCGAGCCCACCAGGCACTTCGGGGAAGCCCTGAGGCCTCCGGCCGAGCGCCGGAAGGAAACCCTAATCGCTTTAGAATCGCCTCGAAATCGCCTCAAAGACGAGAGCAAAAACTATTATACATGTATATATATATATATATATATATATATATATATATATATATATATATACTTATATATGTAATAACTGTTTAGTATTAAATTAGGACAAATTAAAAAATTAGCAGTATTAACAAAAGAATTAGGATAACTTAATTAACAATAACAGTAGGCGTATTATAATTATTTATGAAGTAGAACAAATAATATAGGATAATTAATGTTTAGTAATTAGTTTATTTAATATGTAATAACGAATCAATATTAAATTTAACTAACCGATTTATTAATAATTAATTAACGTACCTTCTAATTATAAAGTTATATATATATATATATATATATATATATATATATATATATATATATATATATATATATATATATATATATACATATACAATTGAATTGAATGTATATGAGGTCAGAAATCTAAAGTATAAATATGTATATACACGGTATATTCATGAGACAGAACCTTAAGTTAGTTAGGTAAATACATATATATTTTAGCAACTTAGTTAATTAGTATATATATATATATATATATATATATATATATATATATATATATATATATAATTTGATAAATCAAAACTAATATAATATTAATTCATACTAATTAAAATAAACGAAATTATGCAATAAGACAGAAATGATTATGTGTATTGGCATGCATTAAATATATATATATATATATATATATATATATATATATATATATATATATATATATATATATATATATATATATATATATATATATATATATATATATATATATGTGCTAATGTATATATATTTATATATATATATATATATGAGATAATTAAGTAGTTGATGGATTTAACTTAAATTAATTATAAATTGAACAAAATTTAGTCTAATTAATATTATTTAACTAATAAAAACAGCTAATTACAAATAAATAGGTATGTAAATGTACAATTAGTTAGTATATATATATATATATATATATATATGCTATTAAGATTCAAGTATTATAATTATGTTAGTATACAGTTAATATATGTTAATTAATTAATGACCCATCTAATGAGCCATTAATACTAAGTAAACGATTTAATAGCTTAAATCAATAGATTAAATTAAATTAATATAATCGTAAACTATTAATAATAAACTAGTTAATAAATTAAAGTATTAAAACAGTAATAATTTAGATAAATAAATATTAGGATTAATAATATAGTGAATTAATTGATTTGATTATAAGTAACAAACTTAATTAAATTAGTTCGACAGTATTTAAGATTAACTTAACTAGTAGGATCAATTAATTAAGTTACAAGCTAATTAATTAGATAATGAACATACCAAATTAGTTTATTTGATTATTAAAAATAGTAAGATAGATATTAATTGGATAATAATAATTAATATTTAAATACACATGATGAATAAATGCTTTAATTAATTTAGTATAACTTAGGTAATAATCAAATTGAACTAATAATATAGAGAACTTAATTACTTTAGGAATTGAAACGTCAATAACTTAGTCAATCGAACTCAGAATTTAGTTTTCTTAGACTCTATAGAATCCTTGAGCCATAACCAACATTAAACTGCATAAAAATTTAGGTTTCAGTGGAGTAAAAATCACTGAACTGCCCTTAGGCCAAAAACCTTAATTTGGACCTATAGGATTCGTTTCTCATCCAAATTGGACGTACTTACTGTCTATCTTCAAGATAGACAGTATGGAATCATTTGAAACTAAGAAAATTCAATTCTGACCCTTAAGTCAAAAGTTGACTTTTAGACCCTTAAGATAGGGGAAAAATAGTCATTTTGCCCTAAGTTTGGATTAAGTACCCTTAACCCTTAATTAACTTTTCAAAACTCTAAAACTAATAATATAATTATATTAGTGATATTTAAGTGAGTGAAATCAATCATTAGGTCAAATCCCAAAATTTCCCTAAGTCTTTAACACTACACCTTAAGAACCTTTCCTGAGACTAGGACTAGTTCATAGGTTTGATTTCATTCATTGAAAAACAGGGTTTTTCAATGAATAAATCCTTGGTCTTATTAGTTTCTAAAATTTTTCTAACTTATTTTGATTATTTTATCTTTTAACCTTTGTTTTAAGATAAGAGATTTATCCTATTAAGCTTGATTACGTAATAGGATTTGCCTTAATTATTAAATCACTATTAGAATAAAACCTAGAACTTAGGTCTATCCCTTTGGATTATGTGATTAAACCTAAATCTCATAGTGTTTAATCCATAATCTATAGGTTTAGAAGATCTTGATCAGATCTTAGATAGAACGTCTGAATTCATAAAATTTAGGACGTATGATTTATTGATTCAACTCATAGTCGTCTATCTGATTGAACTAGATTAGAACATGATCAGTTCTAATCCTTTTTAACTTATAAGCATGAATTTTTAAGTTACACTCGATAGTAAGAAAATGATGATCTTGAACTTGTGTAACTTAGAATAGTTAGAATAGTTAATTAGAAAACAAATGATATCACCATGTTTAGTAAAGTCCCTTACTTCTATTTGATGATTGTTGCTATGCATTCCTTGTATTTCTATGCCTTAACTCTTTGAGCATATCATATAAGATTTTTGATGCATGAATAAAATATTAGAAAAATATGAAGGCTCCTTAGATTCTTTATAAAAATATTAAAGTGATTAATTAAAGATAATAATTGTATGTATTTGAGCTGCCTCTCAATTATGTCTTCTGATTGCCTAGTCTCATATGACACTAGGGGAAGACCTTATTTATATCATTTGTTACTTTATTGTGTGCTGATTGCCTAGTCTCGTATGATACTAGGGGTATACCGTTGGTGCCTTATGGTGCTAAGATCCTTCGATATTCGGTGGGCTAAATTAGCTCTTTTCTGTATGGCAGTTAATACATAGACGTTTATATATATGCAGCCGTGATGTTTTGTTTACTTTTCAGTATTTTTATTCAGTCAACTATTTCTTTGTTCTGCTTATATACATATTTTAGGATGTTAGAATTTTGTCGTTATTATATGTATCACTGCTGAGTTATATTATTTTAAATTTGCATATTTCTTTTGATCATCAGCATATTTAGGATGTAGTATTTTCTTCTAGTACTTATTTAATTAGTTATATCCATATGCCTTACCTTGTTTAGCTTGCATTTGAGGCATGTTTTAGCCTCTCTTTTGCTTAAGTTATGAATGATTATTTATAGCTTTTTCCTTTCTTATTGTATTGCTAATTGCTCCCTTATATAGTTGTCGCTTAGAGAATGTAAATTGTGATATTACAAAACACATATAAAACTTATCATCTTAAAATATACTTAGACAATTATCTAACACAAGATTTTTTTCTTTTTTTTTGGCTGGGGTCCTACATTATGAAACTGACAATAGCAGATCCTCTTCAGTTGGACGATCAGGAACTAGGTGTGGAGCCATATTCAGAGGAGGAGCCTTTGGAAGAAGCAACCGTTTAGCTTTCTCTTATAAGTGAGGATGAGCATATTTTTACTTTCCTTGCTTAAACTTTAAATATTATAATAATATAGGTACCTATGACTGCGTGTTTGGATTATTATATACTTATATTCTGAGTTGCATTTCATTATATTTATACTGTGATGCTTGGATGTTTCTTATTATAAATTGCTTTCGCACTCTGTATGAATTCTTATTAAGTGACTGAATATTTGATTCTATACTTACTCATTTTTTTATTATATGGATTGTGGATTTCATCCTAATCTAATAATAAGTGAAGGGTTAGCTAGAGTGACACACCACCCCTTAGCTTAATTTTGTGGATTAAGGGGTGGGGTGCCACAGGGTCTGTCGGGGGCTGCCGGGAGTTGCCGAAAGTTTCTGGAGGTGCTGGATGGAACTGCTGGGGGCTGCCGGGCTGCCAGAAGCTGCTGGAAGTTGCTGGAATGGGCTTCCGAGGGCTGTCAGGCTGTCGGAAGGAGGCTGGAGCAGCTGAGGAGGGGCTGGCGCTGGCTGCCTGGGGTTGCTGGAGGGCTGGACTGCTGTGGCTGGTTGGGGTAAGGAGAGGGGGAGGGCTGGTGTGAGGGAGAAGATGGGGGCTATTGTGAGGGGAGGGAGAGGGGGTTTATATGGAGGAGGGAAGGGAGGGAGTGGTCGGCCAAGAGGGCCGACCAACCTGCGCCAAAAACGGCGCAGGTGGCAAGCGCAGGGGGAGCGCGCAGGAATCAGGAGGAAGCCTGGCGCGAAAGCTTCTTCCGCCTTTTGGCGGAAGAAAGATCGCATTCTGCGATCTTAAAATTGGGGGGGGGGGGGGAGGGGCGGCGTAGGTTTTTAGGGAATAAAGGAAAAAAGTGGGAAAATAAAAAAAGAAACTTAAACTTTAAATTAATTGTATTTTTCTACCGTTCGGCGTCCAAATACAACGAAACTTGGCACCGATGTGTGTTACGATATGACGAACACCCTCACACCGAAAATTTTTGATTCGGACAAACATTTTATTTTTAATTAATTTCTGAAGTTTAAAAACTTCAGAAATTAGCCACGATAAATCCGGCGCTCATAATTTGATGAAACTTCTCGAGCAGCCTTTAAATAATATACTTAATACGTCGATACTGAAAACGATGAATTCGAATATGCATTTTAATGTTTTCAATTTTTAGAATTTAAAATTTTAGAAAATAGAACGGGAGCTTCCGTTAATCAGATTTCTCCCAAACTATGGCACTTTGATCTAAAAATTATTTCTATCTACTAATAATTTTGTTTGCCCTAAATTGAAATTCCTCGGGGTCCTAATTCTTAAAGTGGGATTCTGACCTAATTTGCAAAAAAATGACTTTGGGTCGTTACCGACGGAGACTCTCTACTATGTGTGCTACTTAGTGAATCATCTACCGTCTTAAACACTTAACAAGAAAACTTCTATAGAGTTGTCATTTAGACATCTTGCTTCAGAGTATGATCAGCCGAAGATTTTTGGAAGCCCATCTTATAATCATGTAAGAAAAAATAAGGTAGAATTGTGGGCAAGGAAGCTAATTTTTGTGGATTTTCAGCACAGAGTGATGGGCTAAAAGTTGTTTGATCTAATTGATAAGAAGATTGTGATGAGCAAAGATGCCACATTTGATGAAGAGAGTTTTTTGAGAATAAGAAGTTCTCATTAGACGGAGGATAGTATAGAGAGTCCAGTAAATAGACAAAGAGTGGGGTTTGATGCCAATCCCTTTGTTCCATAATAATCTTCACACCACATTGAGAATACTTCTACAGATGAAGACCACATGGCTAATGTGGAAGAACAAACTGACATTGATAGTGAGACTCTAATTTAGGAATTGATTGCAGGAGATAGACCCAGGAGTAATACAACTCAATGGGCAGCTTGGCTTAAAGACTATGTCACTTATGCATTGTTCATATTGAATGATGAGGTTCCATCCCATTACAAAGAAGCAATGATTGGCTCAAAAGAAAATTTATGAAAGCAGATGATGGATGGAGTCTCTTCATAAAAATGAGTCATGGAGGTTGGAGAAACTCTCTCTATGAAGAAAGACGATTGGGTGCAAGTGGGTGCATGCAAAAAAAGAAGAATCTTTAGAAGCTAGTGTGTGCTATAAAGTAAAATTAGCGGCCAAGGGCTTTGCTCAGAAAATAGGAATCGACTATGATGAAGTGTTCTCCCTAGTTGTTAAACACTCATCGGTCATCGTGCTCTTAGCTTTAGTGGCACAATTTGATTTGCTGCATGAGCAGCTTAATATTAAAATAATGTTCTTACATGGAGAATAAGATAAAGAGATATTTATGGTGCAGCCCCCAAGGAACATTGAGCCATGAAAAAAAGACTTAATGTGCAAATTGGACAAATCTCTTTATGGGCTAAAATAATCACCAAGACAATGTTATAAAAAGTTTGATCAGCTTATGCAACAATAGGAGTACCCAAGAAGCCAGTTTGATCACTGTGTGTATTTCAAAAGGTTGCCTCAAGGTAACTTCATTTACATACTCTTGTATGTTGAAGACATGCTGGTGGATACTTTAGATCAGTCTGAGATGGATCACATGAAGGATTGGTTGTCAAAGAATCTTGAAATGAATAACATGGGAGAGGCCACAAAAATATTGGGAATGAAAATCTGTAGGGACAAAAAGACAAAAGATTTGTCTTACCCAAAATAGGTATTTGAAAAAGATGCTGAGGAGGTTTAGAATTGATAACTCTACAAAATTTGTGAGCACCTCACTTTCACTTATCTGCAGAGCAATGTCCAAAGATAGATTTTGAAAGAGAAGAAATGCACTCTGTGCCTTATGTTAGAGCAGTTGGAAGCTTGATGTATGCCATGATTTGCACTATACTAGATTTGGCTCAAGCAGTTAGAGTCATGAGTTGATATATGCACAATCTTGGAAAAGATCACTAGCAAGCAGTGATGGGAATATTTCAGTACCTAAAAGGTACAATTACTATTGACTTATTATTTTAGAAGCAGTCTATAATAGCTGATTTATGCGTTGGATACATGGATTCTGACTATGTTGGAGATTTGGATTGAAGACAATTAACGACTATTTATGTATTCACTTTAGCAGAAGATTTAGTAGGATGGAGATCAACTATACAGTCTACAGTTACCATGTCCATGACAAAAGCAGAATACATGACAGTTATGGAATCATTTAAGGAAGCTATTTGAATGAGAGGCTTGCTGTAATATTTGGGCGCAAAGAAAAAGGAGGTAGTAGTTCATTGTGATTGCCAGAGCGCTATATTCTTAGCTACTAATCCGGTCTATCACTCTCGCACAAAGCACATTGATGTTTGACATCATTTTGTTTGAGATGTCATTGAAGAATGTGAGATCTTACTGATGAAGATTGACACTAAAGAAAATCCTGCTGATGTATTGACAAAGGTGCTCACAGTTCAGAAATTCACCAATTGCAAAATCTTGGTGATTTGGAGAAGCATCTATATGCTTCTCATTCGTTGGAACTATGGACGGCTTGATTTCTTTAGGAGGAAGATACGTAAACAACTAAGTTGGTGTAGCTGCAATGATCGAGAGCATAAGGGATTTAGCTCTCATGTGAACACATAAGAGCTGAGGTTGAGATTATTAATTGAAGGGCCGGTGTGAGGAGCGCCACATTGTCTAAGTGCCCGAGAGGTGAGTGTTATAGCATGCCGCTTCGGCCAAGAACCCGAGAGGCGGGCGGGCGCTACAACGCACTATAGCACCTGCAGCCCAGTCAGCCCAATTATAAATTACACACACACACACACACACACACACACACACACACACACACACACACACACACACACACACACACATATATATATATACTCTTGGGTGTTCTCATTTTCTGAGGCGCTCCTTCAGGCGTCTTGGGCCAGTTTCCTCCCTCTGTCGGCGTGGCCGACAGCCCGTGTGTTCGGGAGTCGTCTTTCCTACGTTCTCCCCTTGCTGGTTTCTCTCTTACCTTTTAATTTTTCCTTTTTTTTCTTCTTTTTTTGTCCTTTGTTTATTGTTCTTTCATGGAGCTTAATGGCCGATTCCCCCATTGTTAGATCTTTTCGTGAGGTGCTGGAAGGTCCTCCTTCCACCACCTTACAAGCTAAACCAATTTCATCTTTTAAAGGTAGCCCAGCTATTTTTTCTCTGATGCCGAAACCTCTCTCCATGCGGCCCCTTTCGATCTTACTTTGGTAGGCAAATTCGCCCGCACGAAACCTAGCTTTGCTCTCGTACAAAGATTCATCAATCGTTTAAAACTTATAGGCCCTGTGTCTATCCATTCATATGACTCTTTTCATATTTTTCTTAAGTTTTTGTCTGATTTAGATTACGCCCAATGCTTCTCTAAAGGATCGTATGACATTAATGGTCACACAATTAAACTTCTTAAAAAGAGTTCTCATATTGATATTCTATTTGATGTGCCTATTGCTCCTATTTGGATCAATTTTCCGGGTTTACGTTTGCAATACACTTCAAAAGAGGTGCTTTTTAACATCGCCAAAGCTTTTGGGAAGCCGCTACATCTTGACAGAAACACGGCGACACAACGCAATTTCGCTGCTCCCATATTTTAGTGGAGGTCAACCTTGAATTTTCTCCCCTTGATAAAATTTGGCTTGGGTCTAAATCGAAAGGTTACTTCCAAAAGGTTTCATTTGAAAACTTGCCATCCTATTGTGCTCACTGTAATACTATTGGTCACAAGTCTTCGGCTTGTCCTCACTTACGAGAAAATCCTGATATTATCACTTTGGCTAGGATTGATCATGTTGCAACCGCGGATACTTCTATGGCTGCTGATACAGTCGACAGTAATGCTGCCAATACTGTGAGTATTAATGCCGACATTAACATTGATTGCATTAACCCTGTTTTTAATAACCATGATGTTTTGTTGAATGAGGCTGATGAAGCGTTGATCCAAGTTAGTCCCCATGATAATAATCGTATTGCTTCTCTCAAGATTGTTGAATATCCTAGTACTGATTATGCTAAGGTTATTGCAATTGATAGTGAGAACTTAAAAAATGTTGTTATTACTTTACCTGTTAATGCTGATATTGCTGATTTAAATGCTAATATTTTCTCTTGCAATGTCTCTAATACTCAAGCTACTATTGATCATGATAGAAATTCAAATGTTGTTGAGTCTGCTTTAATGGCAGATTCTGTTTCCCATAACATTGTCGCTGAGCTTAGTAATGATAAGGTTTTAAATTTGGCTTGCCTTGTTAACATCGTTAATGATGATATGTTGTATGATGCTAATCAAATGGCTTATAATACATCGAAAGACCTTTCTAGTAAAGTTTTTGTTGCTAGTGTCGCTATAGTTAATGATGCTCCTACAAATGTTATATCTACTTTAAATGATATGATGGGTATTGAAAATAGCAACGCTCTGAACAATGCATTAACTGCTATTTCTGAATACGCTAAAAATTGTGACAATGTTTTGAATGAAAGTTGTGATTCGGCTATCGCTAAACAGGTTACTGCTAATCATTTGATGACTTCCTCAGGTCATGGTAAGTCTACAAGTGTTGCTCTTAAAAATGTTGATCCGATAAATGATGTTACGATTTTTTCTGAAATGGCTTTTGTTCCTATAATTAAAAATGCTGAATTCACTGCAGTTGTTGATCTTGAAAATGATGAAAATTATGTGCCTGTAAAGGGTGTGAGCGTAAATAATATTTCTAAAAATGATATTAATAGCCACTCATCGGATTATATTCCTGAGCTAATTCCTTCGGTCTCCTCCCCGGGAGTATCTGATAGGGTCATTAGTCTTCCTAAAATTGGGATAGAGGTGGCTCATCCATCTGTGCCCGCTACTACGGATTATGACTTCCTTCTAGTTGGCTAATTAATATGCCCCCAATCCCCTTTAAAACTCGAGAAATACTCTATCCAAATCATAACTAAAGAGTCCCCCTCTTTCATCAGCTCTGACAGATTCAACCCCATTGCTTGTTTAGAAGAAACCTCTGGATTAACTAAAATAAAAAGCTTAGACCAAATTACTAAAAAACTTCCAAAATTTAATATTTCTAAACAGAAGGTTCATCTCAGACCTTCTTTTGTTGCTCAATGAATATTCTATGTTGGAATATTAGAGGTCTGGGCAACCTTTCCTCTAAGAATCACCTTAACCACTTAATTTGGGAACATATAATTGAAATCGCCGCCATCTTTGAACCTAAACTTCAAAATAAGGATTGCTTTAAAATTCTACAATTTCTTCATTACGAGAATTGCACAACTTCTCTTTCTAATAAGATTTGAATCTTCTGAAATAATTCGTGGCAAATTGATATAATTAACCAATGCGACCAAGCTATTAACTTGAAAGTGTCGAATCAAAATTTCATATGTTTAGTCACTTTTGTTCATGCCAATAATCTTAGAAGTGATAGGCAACTCCTTTGGAGCTTTCTAAAAAAATGCCCTATCAATAACCTCCCGTGGCTTATTGGTGGGGATTTTAATGCGGTCCTCAACCAAAATGATTACAAAGGTTATGCACTCAATCACTCGGCTTCAGGTTTTGACTTTAACTCTGCCCTTATTGAGTATGGTTTAGATGACTTCAATTACATTGGCGTTGCTTTCACTTGGTCAAATGGTAGGAAATATGCCTGCCTGGATAGATTTTTAATGAATAATGCATGGTGTAATCACTTCCAAGGGATTAAAAACTTCTCTCAAAAATCCTCCAACTAGGACCACAAGCCGATCTTTATTTGCTCTAGTAATCCCCCTACTATAATCAACAAATCTTTTATGTTTCAATTATTTTGGTTGAATATCCTAAACTATTTGGATGTTATCCGTTCTTCATGGAATGCTAACTGCAGCACATATGGCCTCCCTAGACTTGTTGACAAATTCAAACGCCTTCATAAAGCTCTAAATTCTTGGAATCACGATGTAATTGGCAACATTTTTACTAAGGTTTCATCCCTTAAAAATCTAGTCAATAACTTAGAAAATATTTTCGAAGATCAACCCACCATCAAGAATAAAATCAATTTTTCTAAAGCTAGAGCTGATCTTATTCAATGTCACAACAATATTGAATATTTCTGGAAACAAAAATGTAATATCCGTTGGAAGCTTTATGGAGAAAAAATACTAAATTATATCATAGTTGGGTTAATAAACGTCGCTCTAAAAGCAAAATCCACTCGATCATCAACCCAGAGGGTTTGACTATATCCAAAGTTGAAGAAATTCAAGCCTTAGCCATTAACTATTTCTCAAACATCCTTTCAATTGAGGTTAATCACTCGAATGACTTGACTTTGTGCACGCCTGATTCTATCATTTTGCAATCGGATAATCAATCTCTAAATGACATACCTTTGAATGATGAAATTTGGAAGGTTATCAAAAATCTTAATCAAAATTCTTGCTCTGGTCCTGATGGGTTTCCTATAGAATTCTTCATCAAAGCTTGGGATATTGTGGGAGAAGACATTTGCAATGGGATCAAAGAATATTTTTGTAACGTCCCTCTACCAAAAAATTTTACCCATTCCACCATCACCTTAATCCCAAAAGTCAATGCTCCCTCTTGGTGGAACCAATTTAGACCCATTAGCCTATGCTCCTCTCTAAATAAAATTAAATCCAAATTAATTGCAAATCGATTAAAAGAGCTTCTTCCTAAGCTAATCGAACAAACCAAAGTGCGTTTATTTCTGGAAGACACATTCAAGATAACATCCTTGTCACACAAGATTTATTCCATTGCCTTAACAAAAAAAGTAGAGGTCATAATCTTATTCTCAAGTTAGACATTGAAAAAGCTTTTGATAAACTTGATTGGGCCTTTCTTCTAAAAATGTTACAAGCCTATAGTTTCAATATATCCTTCATCTTCAAAATCAGTAATCTGATCTCGAATGTTTGGCTCTCTATTTTAATCAACGGAGCTCCTGCTGGTTTTTTCAATTCCTCTAGAGGACTTAGACAAGGTGATCCTTTATCCCCCATCCTGTTCAATCTTGCTATCAATTATTGGTCCATTAACCTCAACATATCCTTTTAGTTGGATAACAATCTCCACTTCAAAGTTGGAAGTAAACTCCTGATCTCGCATCTGGCTTACGCTGATGATTTTATCACCTTCTCTAATGCTGACAAAAGAAATATCACAAAGATCAAATCTTTACTTAACACTCTTGAGTTGGATTTTGGGCTTAAAATCAATTGCCTTAAATCTAACTTCTTTATTAATAACAAAGTCACTTCTATTCTAAAAGATTTTATCACTAATAAACTTGGTTTTAAGGAGGGCAAACTTCCTTGTAACTATCTTGGCATTCCTATTTTTAAAGGTCCGAATAAAAATATAATATACCATGGACTAATTGATCAAATCCTTAAAAGAATTCAGAGTTGGGAAAACATTTACCTTTCGCAAGGTGGTCGGCTTACTTTAATCAAATATATCCTTAACATAATTCCACTTTACTGGCTTGAAGTTACTTCTCCTCCCAAAGAGATTATGCCTAAAATTAATATCATCTTTAACAAATTCTTTTGGGTGAGCAGCACGGGTTCCAAATTAATTTGGACTAAATGGGAAAATCTTACTTTCCCCCTTAAGGTGGCCCTAGCATGAGGAATCTTGAATCCATTCACAATACGTTTTCAGCCAAATTGTGGTGGAACTTTAGAACCAAAAATAATATATGGGTGGATGTCCTTAATGTTAAATATTATTCCACCACTCATCCGGTTCTTGTCCCTAGGAAGCTCACAGACTCTATAATCTGGAAGAGAATGTTGGGGTCTAGAAATCTTATGGAACATATAATTGATTGGAACAAACTGGACTCTTCTTCTTCCTTCTGGTGTGATTCTTGGAGTGATCTAGGTCCCCTTCATTTAATATGTAACCCGACTCTGCCTAAGTTCACTCTTGGTGATTGATACAATAGTGACAATTCTTGGAACATCAATCTTATTACTTCCATCATGGATCCCAGCATTCATGACTTTATTCTGAATTCCAAACCAATCTTGGTGGCCGATAAGCATGCAACCTCTGACATTATCATCAAAGAGAAAGTTAATCTCCATATAGCTTGGAACATCCACAGAAAACTAAGACTATTAATTTTAAACCATGGTTCTGGCACAACAACATCCCTACCTTCATAATCTTATTCATTTGGAGGCTTCATCGTGATTATATTAGTGTTGATGAAGTCCTTATCTCAAGAGGCTTTAATCTTCCCTCCAAATGTCACTGCTGCCATTTGTCTAACACGAGCGCTGAAAGCATTAGCCATTTGTTCTTCAATAGTTCCTTTGCTCACTCTCTATGGTCCACTTTCAATAGCATCAAGAACCTCAGCCAGATGGTGGCGGATCTCCCTTCCCTAATTGTCAATTGGAATGCCAGTCATTCCAATTTGAAGGAGCTGCGTCTTGCGAACTTAATTGATGCTTATATTATTTGGAACATTTGGTCGGCCTGCAATCTCAAAAAATATCAGGATGTTGGAAATTTAAATATTATAAACGATATCAACTCAATCATTAAAATTTTTCTTAAGAAGTCTGTCTGTTGGAAAAACATTAATAAAAATGCCTTTGCTAATTTATTTAATGTTAGAGATATTTAAGAGTTTGCTGGTCTGTGGTTTGCTGGATGGATGTTTTTTTCTCTGGGTATATGGTTCATCCTTTTCAATGTTGCTGGACTGGTTGGTGAACATGCAGGGTGCTCTGGTTAAATTGAAGGTTTGCGTTGGGAATGTCGTTTGGTCTACTCCATGTTTGGTTGTCATCCCTCTTGCTTGGAAGTTGACCGGTGTGCCACAGTTCTCGTTGATATACTCTGACATGATGCGAGTTTTGGTGATACACCGGTTGACAGGCCGCAGGGTCATCGACTGGACTAAGGGAAAGGAAGGTTGGTCTGCCTGCCATTTTTTGGGTTTGAGTTTAATTTGGATGATCATATTGTCAACTTTTTATGGAAGCGGCTACTGGCTGGGTATCTGACCTAGGTTGAAATGCTGAATTCTGAAATAGTTACTTTAATTTCCTATCAAGCTATGCTTAAGTGTGGTAATAGGAGCCTGATGTGCATCCTAATGAACCTATGGTGTGATTTTTTGGTGTTATTTGTTTAATATATGCGCTATTATTGTGGTGCTATTTCTGTGATGGCTGGATAAAGGATGTGTGTGTTTGCCTGTCTGCTGGCTTACTGATTATTGTTTGGTCTATTATCAATTCTACTGCTTGCAAACTTGTCGGTGTGCTGCAGTTTTTGTTGGTATGTCTAATTAAGGCCGGGCAACGAGATCTGCTGGTATATTGGGTGATTAGCTGCAGGGATGTTGGATGGATCATGGGTAAAACTGATTGGTATGTCTATCATATGAGCTATAATTCTAAGGACTTCTTATTTTATGTAGTTAACTGCATCCATAATAACCTTTTGAGCTCTTATTTAATTAGAGAGGTTGTTAACTCTATGGTCTTACCTGAGAATCTTGATTTTTGGTTGGCTGTTATTGTGATTTCAAATGGGGGTGTTCCCTGTGCTGCTTGTATGATCGACATAGATTTAATGTTTGCCAGTTATTATACCCAAACCAGTAATACAAGCTATTTTAATACTTATGTCCCCTAGGGTTTATATTCTTTGAAAGTGCTGGGTCTTAGTATCTACTCCCAAATCGCTTTGAGTTCATATATTTGTTGGCGGATGAAATTGTCGGGCTCAACTGAACCTTTTATGAATACTACTGTCGATTACACCATTGTGTAGATATATGCTTCTATCTTTATATTTACAGGTGGGCCTCTCCTTTTATGTGAACTGAATTCTTCCAATCCACCATTCAATATCGCTGGTACGTTACCTCAGCCAATTTCAATCAGTATATTTTCTTGTGATAGCTTTTTGCAGGTCCTCTATCGGCATGTGAAGGTCTCGATTGTTGGGTGATTTTTTGCTTACTATTGGATTGTTAGACTTTGTATTGTTTTTCTTTTTGGGATAGACCTTTTAGGATATTCCCTGGGTTTATCTTTTTGGAGTTGGCTTTTAGCTTTTTTAGTTCTAGGATTGCATTGTACCCACCCAACCCCTCTATGTCTCTTCTATTTGGATGAAATAAAGTTTCCAGGTTTTGATTATATATATATATATATATATATATATATATATATATATATTTTTTTTTTTTTTTTTTTTTTTTTTAAGCCCTTTTTAGGGTTAAGAGGTAAAATTTCGAAAGTTATTAACCTCCCTTTATTGTGTGTGGTGGCTGCTCCATTATAAGGAAGAAGAAGGCTCCTAGTGTTTGTGTAAGGGTTTATTAACCATATAATCATTGTAATCTCTTCTCTACTTGGTGAAATCTTTTGTACTCCTTCTCGTTGACGTAGGTGTTAGCACCGAACTATGTAAATCTCTTTGCAGTGATTGCTTGCATGTGAGTGTTTCTTGCTATATTTGATTTTGCTCAATGTTTTGAAGCTTTTGTTCTGCATTGTTTTGAATCCCTAACACCTAATCAAGAGATCCCAACAAAAGGATATATATTGTATGAGCTTCAATGATAAAAGAATGAACCCAAGGGTGACTCAAATAATCAAACTTAGTGAGCATTTTAGGAATATTCAGACTCATCACAACTACAACTTTCCTTCTACTTTTGCCATTAGCTATAGGCATACATTGTTGAGGATGTGACCAGAGGTTTGATCGCTGAGAGACTGAATCAAATATGAAATCAAACATAGATAATAAATAAAATCACAGCACACAATCACATGCCCAAGCCACACATCTAAACACAAGAAATTTATTCACGAAAAACCTAAGATTAGGAAAAATCACGAAGTCACACTAATATAAGAAAATTCACTATAAGAAGAAATGTTACATAGTTATTTATCAATCACAAGAGGAAGAAGAAGTATCACATTTATAGCCTTTAGATCATCATCTTCTCATTATTTCTCACTCTAGAGTTTCAAGGAACAATAATCTTCACACAGATTTAATAGCATACATTATAGCCCTCATTAATGTTGGCTTAAATATCAACCCTCAAGGGCTCAAAAAAAAAACCAAAAATAGCCCAAAGGTTTCTTTATTTTGCTCAAAAAATGCTCCTATTCGCGACATATCTAGTGCAGGAGCCTAACCACTGAAGCCTCAAATTTAACCCACTTCACGAATGCCTAAGTGAGCCTCTGCACGCTTGGGTGCCTGGCTCGCTATTGGCCTAGTGACACTTTTCCCCGGAACCCACCAGAACTCTGTCGGCACTTCCTTTGATGATTCAATTTGTCTTTATGCCTTAACATGCACATTCAGCTTTGTCAAATAGTAAATATGTCAATCAATTTTCTTACTTGTAAAAGTGATAATTGTCAATGACTGAGCCATCAAGATGTGTGCCTAACAACTATAACCTCTCATACCATATGAGGAATAATAGGAGGAACACAAGTGTCACCCAAATATAAGGTTGAAACACGTTCCTTATAAGAAGCTGCAATGGTTGTTGTACCAACACCAACAGCAAAGTTTAAAAAAGTAGCAACAACCAATTGATGGTCTAAATTATTCACATCAACACTTTTGGGCTCACCATTACCACATTAATATGCAACTAGCTCAATTAATTTGTAGAAAAACTTGAGAAGGATAGAGTTCTCGATGTAGCTAAATAAGTAATAACATCCCAATTAGAAATTCGAAGAGGAATTTGACCAAGATAGGAAGATAAGAGGAATTATTGTAAACAAAGTGTTGTATATCATATCTCGTGATGTAGTTATAGTATGTATATATAGCTAGTATATAGACTATACTAGAACCACCTAGAAAATACTAGAGCCCGCACTTTCAATGCAAAACCTTGCTGTGTCACTTCTCTTAAGCTATTATCATATATACTATTGAAGGCATTATCATTCAATGGATGGGCCCTCATTGGATTGGTATGGATATCTCTCATCTTTATTTGGTCTGGAAAAAATTAATCATAAATTCATGATTATAAGGAGCATTTTTCGATTATTTAACATTTCTCTGTGTTTGGTTCTCTCAGCTAACTCTGATCGTCTTCTTTGTCATTTCTCTCTATTTTGGAATGTTGTGTGCAATTATTGAAATGGCGTATGGAAGGGATTAACATTTGGTTCTTTTTATTAAGGATTTTATTATGTATTGAGGAAGATAAATGAACATTGATGAATGATGATGAAAAAAGACACCTTCTTTGGCATGTCAAACCTCCTACTACACTTGTAATACTACACGAGAGCATCACGGGCTCCACCTTGCATCCTTTGAGAGTTCTTAATCTTGATTTCTAATACTAGTTTGATAAAGTATCAACTATTTTTTCTTAAACATTTATTGTTACTTGTATAGCTACTTTGTAATTTTGATTTAATCAGCCTCTGGCCCATGCTGTCCCTATACATTTGTCCACTTCTTCTTACACAAACATTGGGCATATGCTCCCAATGTTTCCCAAAAGAAAGATTAGCTCACATGCGCTTGTCAGAATCACAAGCAAATGAATAAGAAATGCTCCCATTAGCACAATATTGATTGGAGGCAGGTGTGTCAATTCCACCATTCTAAGTCTCTCATTATAAGAAGGCCATCTCCTGACCCTTGAAACTATATTCCCTCCAAAAACAAAGATCAATAGGGAAGCAGTGATGTGCTCTTTATGTCTCCAAGTCTCTCATCTTAGACTAACATATATTGTTATGGGAATCTGATTCATCATTTAAAGTTCATCAATCTGCATTAAACGTGTTCAGCGACTTATAATGCTTAGTTGATTGATTCTTAAGCTAAGCGCAGACATTACTTTTAGACAGAATAGCAGGATTCATAAATGCTGTCTCCTCAAACAGTCCTTACTCCAACATGGCCAGTCCTTGTATTGTTTCAGAGTTAAGGATGTGCTTCTGTAAAATTTATGACATAGATTTTTTTTTTTTTTTTTTTTTTTTTTTTTTTTTTTTTTTTTTTTTTTTTTTTTTTCGGTACTAGTTTGTGAAAGTGAATGAATTTTAATTCTCTGAGGATAAAACTGACTTTGAATTTTTTCTTGAAGAATTTGTTTTATTATGTAGAACATTAGTTTGGTAGGGTTAAAATTAGTAGATCCCATAAATTTGTTTTTTTTTTTTATTTAAAGCTTTCTTCTCTTAAACCTTGTCTAAGAGATGAGGATCTTACCTTCGTTTGGAACAACCTTCGTGCGAATCACCTGACTATGTCGTCGGAGCTTGCGAATCTGCCGAGCGATTTGAATCAACCCTAATCTCCCAAACAAATTGAATCGAGAACGACAATCGTCTTCAAGCTCACGACATTCTCAGGAACCTCACGACGATTCAGAATGAACCTCTGCGGTTGTCATGAGGAACGAGAAGTCTGAGACGAAGCTCCGCATTCGCCTCTGCGTTCAGCTTCGAGATCTCTCATTCTTCTTGCCGCAAGAGAATCCTCCGTGTAAATTGAATTTCGACCGATTTTACACAATAATATACATCAAAAAGTATTCAGTACTAATATAATTTTTTTTTTTTTTTTTTTTTTTTTGCATTAGGTCCCATATAAAAATATATTCAACCAATCATCTACTTACACATTGGATTGACACATTATCTATAGATTTTGGTGCATACTAATGTGTAAGTATAGCAATACTCTTTCATATTTATTAAATGTTGTATACTACTGTAAAGTATTAATTATGCCTTCAAAATACACATGTTAAAATTATTTTAACAAAATAATTATTCATCCAAAAATGACATTCGAGATTTATGCTGATGAGAAATAATATTTAAATCCACTGACATGACACCCAGAAAAATCCATCAAATCTTATGCTGAGTGTTGTGCAATAAAATATATTGTGAATTGTGAATTTGATGGTATTTACATTTTGGTTTATAAGTATGTAATCTCATAACAATTAATTGTAACTAAAATATTAAATATGAATTAAATATATGATCAATAGAATTTAAATTTAAGATTTAAATTATAAAACTATAATACTATTTAAAAAAAAAATCGAGTTTTAAGAGAATTTTCAGTGTTTCATTAGGAATCATTGTTGAAATATAATTTAATAAACTAAAACACTCTTAATAATTTAATACATGAAAGTCTAAAGTATTAACTCTCATAAGTAAATCATAAATATTTAAATTTTTAGCCCATAAGTTTTGGACTCTTAATATCATACTATTAGAGTTAGTTTTGTTATTTCAAATTTAAAGTCTAAGTCATTAGCATTTTTCAATCTTCAACAATTTAGTAAGAATATCAATATTCTTATCATAACTTCATACAAATTGAAGAGCAATTTCATTGTACAATAATTCCATGGATGGGAAGATATTGAATATCAATATATTTGCTCCTCTTGTGACTTTGATTCATGGCAAACACAATTACTCACATCTTATCCACTCTTATAATTATAGGATGATTCAGCATTAATAAGTAAATATGCCTCATCACATCACATAGAATGGTACATCAATGTATTCTACTTTGCATGGGCAGCATCAACTAAATAAAATAAGACTTTGGCTGTACTCCTTTAATCAAGAATGTCACTCTAATCACTATTTGAGAAGATTATTGATATAAAGTCATATGATTAAATAATAAACTATAAGAAGTTATCTTTTTAGTATACCTAAGAGTTCTTTTGATAATTCTCCAATTTGTAATAGTTGGCTTCTCCATTATAAGGCAAACTAGATTATCTACATAATAAATATATAGCCGAGTGAGGCAACTCGATAATAGGCTAATAGGTCTGATACCAAACTAGAGTGTTTAATTCCAACGACACGCCCTTGATCATACCTCATACAAGAAACAAAATACTGAGTCTTATAGAATTTTCACATACACAACTTTAAGTCTAAGAGTTGATATAATTATATAGATTACTAACATGCAAAATAGAAAGACAATATAAGAAAAATAGATCTACTCCTCAGACCTCGAGGTGAAGATCTCCCAACAACAATAAGAAGGTCAAGCTTTATCCCTGTCATATAAAACATGCTGGTGTTCGAATAACGTTAGGGTGAGCTAGGTTTGTAGAATAATTATAAGAAGATTCACTAAAATATATTAACATGATAGTTTCCAAATCAGAATATGGTTACTCAAATAATATTAGTTTCTCAAATAATAAAGTGAAGACTTTGCAATTTGTAGTTCATTTGCATATACTTTTGTAGTCATGATTACACTCTGCTCTTACATTTGTATTTACACTTTGCATTTGAATCTATAGCTGCAATTAAAGTTTAATTTGCACTATTGATCAAGCAATGGCACATGTTATAGAGTATATCAATTTCTCAATTGGATATCAACATAATTATATATACAAATGGTTGCCTATAAGAATTAGCATTTCTTAAAGTATTGTCAAGAGAAACAACATTTCATAAAGTACTCAATATTAATTATTTTGCCAAAAGATATGGCATTATTACATAAATAAATATAAATCATCATAATAGCCAATGTGCAGATAAGCATACAATTCTCACAATAAAACTTTAATGAATTGAGCTTGCAATAAAGAAGTAACTATATAATATAAAACATTAATTGTTCTAGAATTATCAAAGAATATTTGAACATTATCATACTTCATCAAATTTCAATTTTAATTTTTCCAATCAATCACTGAAATTTTCCGTTGAACACAAATATGCGAAGACTTCATCATGTTTGCATGCATAATTTGGTTCTTTATAGCATTTAATGTTTTAAACTAACCCTTATCAAATAGCGATACAGGTCTCTTTGTCTTCCAAATGGAGATTGTGTCATGTCATTAGATATATATATACAGATGTGTAATAATCAATAGTGTGAAATCAATTGAAAGATTGCCTTAGTAACCCGATAACATTTAAAAGTGCTTGCAAATCAAATTGGGCTCAAAAAAAGTTAGAGCTTAAAATTGGATAAAGTCCCTATCAATTACAGCTCAATATAATTATAATCATCCACATACCAGGATCGACAATACCCAATGACCAAAAACATATGAAATAAATAAATACATGACTTTCAATGCAATGCTTGCAACAAATTAATCATGTTAATTTGAAATCATCATATAGCATAATGGCTTAACCAAGGTCATATCAACATGTCACAATGTGAAACTTAGTCGCTCACATATGCTCACCAGCTAAGTTGAACAATCATGATCATACACACACACACATATGGCTCATCCGATAGCAAAAAGAATGCATACAAATATCAAACTGCAAATCCAAATTTTATCAATCATGCAAAAATTGGCATAAATCCAGCATTACAACTGATAAGCGATGCAACGATAGCTTTTATTAGCAAAGGTGAGCTACAAATAGACTTGACAAAATTAAAATATACCTCATGCTACTTGCTAAAAAACTTAGAAAATAGTACTCAACGCCCTCGTACTGATCTGCTCAACTCAACTGTGACATTCTTTGGTGCTTATGGTGTCTCGATGCTCAAGGAAACGACAAAATTTTGAAGGTTTATTAAAAATTTCTCTATTTTGAGGGTTGTTTACAGTTCCACACGCACCTAAACTCGTTTGAGTGCACCTATATCAAAATGAATTCTGTGTCAAAAATATATATAAATCTAATATATATATATATATATATATATATATATATATATATATATATATATATATATGTATATATGTATATATGTATATGTATAAATAAGTGATAAGCACACACACACACACACACACACACATATATATATATATATATATATATATATATATATATATATATATATATGTGTGTGTGTGTATGTATATATGTATGTATGGAAAAAAGAACTTTTAATAATAAATAAAATGAAAACCTTTGTGTTTCCATGCTGAATAGCTTATCTGTCTAAATATCTTCTCATTATTTTTTAATTATTTTCTAGATGGATTCATAAAAAATTCCAATCATCATCCCCAACTCAAATGAAACCATTGAAGATAAAACCAATAAGTCACTTGAACTGGTAACGACCCTACTTCATAACCAAGCTACCATTCATACTTTCACAGCTTCAATACAATCCACCTCAAATCAAAATTTCTCCACTGATAGAATCCTTTGAGCCTACCTTAAGCTAAAACCATCCCCTTTTAACGGAACGACCTCACCAATGGAAGCTGAGAATTAGCTGAAAAAGATTGAAAATAAGTTAATAATAATAAAATGTCTAAAAGTCAATGCAGTAAGACTGATTGTTTATCTCCTTGAAGGCGAAGCTGAGAATTGGTGGGAATCTACCAAAAGCACCAAGTTTGCAGACTTTTGTCTATCATAACTAAACTTAGAAGACTTCATTAAAGTCTTTTGTTGCCATTGCCAATATATTCCACCATCAGCACATGCAATAATGGAGGACACATTTATAAGCTTGTATCAAAGAAATAGACAAATTTCAAGATATGTTATCGAGTTTACAAGGTTAGCCTAATATGCATCAAATATAGTAAATACAGAAGCAGCTCATTACAACCAATTCCTAAAAGGCCTTAAGGACCATATAAGAAGAAGTCTAATTCCTTTTCGATATACAAAATTTTTTGATTTACTTGAATGTGCAAAGATGTTGAAACATGATGATCAAATAATAACTAAAAAGATGAAAAGGAGAATCGAACCAGGAACTACACAAGCAGGTACATTCAAAATATTTCAACCCAATCCACCACTTATTAGAAGGAACTTAGTAACTCTACAAAAGAGACCCATACTTAATGGACCTTGCCAATTACTGCATCTATATGGTAATTTTTATCATCTTAAAGATCAATGTCATAAATGTGGCTGAACTGGCCGCCACCTTCAATTTTGGAGAGCATTCCATGAGCGGTGTCATATATCAATGGATATATTTTTCCGATACATTTCCATTGACACTAAAATCGGTATAAACGGATGTGGAGACCGGGGATCGAAGTTCGAGAGTCTTCAAGAGAATGATTCATACATTGAAAATATATATTTATGAAAATAAAGAAAACAAAATACATAAATGTCCATATTTACATTCAAACCCATTAATATATAAAATTTATAATAGTTTAATATTTATAATAAAGCTTTAAACATTTTTCCATTTCTCACATCTTTATCTCTTTTTTCCTTTATTAATTAGGCAGATCTTCAATTCTTTAATTTTCAAAACCTGAAAAATTCAGTTACCAATCAAGTAGGAGTACGCAAATCATTTTTATATGAGTAATTCTAGCATCCTATAATATGTATAAATCAAATATAAAACTGAATGAAATATTTGCGTATGAAAGAAAAGCAACTTTTTAAATTTTAATATTGCCCTGCAAGTTAGCTGTGAAATTCAATATAGCATGAAGTAAATAAATTTTATCAAAAGTATTTGTAACAATAAGTCGAGTCATATAGACTCCTGAGCCCAAATGGATAAACCCATAGGCATAATCTGTATGAAGCTTTTCTCACTACCCGTCGGTAGTTTACTCAAATTAGGAACTGATGGTGTGTCTTTTCTCTATGTTTTCCCACTTCCTAATAAGGGCTAAATCCCTCCATATGACTCCCAAGGGCTGCCAGTAAGCCTAATCTGTACATATTCTCAGTATTGCTTTCCATCCTCTAAAGACAAACACCATAATAATATTTACCACATTTTATCTTTTTGTTACATGTTTATTTGATAACATTCTTTTTGCAAGTTTATAAGCGATAAGCAGTTAAATAATGCTCAAATAAAAATAGCTCAAATAAGAATACTGAAATAAAATTTATAAGTAGATTTACGTACCTGACTATTTTTTATATAATATCAACCAATTCAATTTCCTTGATCTGTCATAAATAATTTAATTCATTAATTTAATATTTTATGCTTTTAATATAATTTGTAATATTAGGTTTCTAAAATAATAATAAAATGAATATTTGAACTAATTTATTTAGTTACTTAATTTTGAGTAATTATTATGCCTTATAAGGTCAAATTATGAATTTGACCTTATAAGAGCATATTAATAATTTTACCCTTAATAAAATCTAAAATTTTTGTTAGTTTATTGTAGATTATGTCCTAAGGTTTCCATAGAACCTAAAATTATCAAATTCTGATATGTATTGGCTAAGTTATAGCCAATACAAGTTCTAGGTTTAATAATTATGATTTAATGTGATTAGTGAGTGATTAGTGAAAGTAGTCACAAAATTATTAAACTAATTATACAGCTAGATTCTAATCTTCTTTATGTGTTCTCTAAAACTGAAATCATTTAGATTGGATCATTATATTTGCTAATATTTACTAATTAAGGTTTTAAGTAATTAGAGTTGATTATGAGATCTAACCGTTGGATCTTAAATATTTTTACAATTTACTGTAAATTAGGTTTTTTTATCTAAATTAATATTTGGATCACCTAATTTGGAGCTAAATTGACTAACTTATGGCCAATTAAAGTTTTAGAGTTAATAAGGCTAGTTAGGGTTAAGTCCTAAAGGTGATTAAGCAAATACTAATCCAAACAGCAAATTTAACACTACTAAAATGTTTTTTAGGGTTTTTTTGGATATTTTAAGACCCATATTGGGTATATTTGGGTTAAAGGGTATCAAGTTATAGCAATTTGAATATTTGTAACATTTTTTCCAATTAATTAATATCCTAAAATATCATTATGTAAAATATTAATCCTACTAAATTTTGGATGGCACTAAAAAAATCCTTGATTTTTGTTGATTAATTTAATATATTTATTTGCCTAATTCAGATGTGTATTTATTAAGATATTAAGGTTTAAAGTTTAGGTTTTAATTAATTAAATTATATATCCATTTAATATTCCTATTAAAATTAATCCTATGTTAAATATTGATCCAAATGAAAATTTAACAGTTCCATATTAATCCTCTATTTTTGCTGATCACAATAATATATTTATTTATTAAGTTTGGATTTATATTTTGTAAGTTAGGGATGTATAAAGTTTAGGGTTTAATTATTTAATTAATCTGATTTTAATAAATTTATTTATATTAATATATTTTCATTTAATTAATTTATAATGTATGTATTATAAATTTATTTCGCAGGTGGGCCCACTGGACCTGACGGGTGACAACAGGAAGCCAGATATCGCGCTCGGATTGGATGACAAGACGCAGGTGGGGCCACAGCATTAATTCCTGATGTCCGATGAGTCTCCTCTAGCGGGACCTACGGACACGCATCTGAGCTACGATACATCCGTGTGTCGTGCGGGATCCAACAAGCCAGCCACGCATGCTGGACTCCATGGGTCGGGCTTGGGTCGACCCGACCCGACCCGAACACTTTCTTCTTCGCTCAGAGGATACCGCAAGCCGCAACCTAGGGCATCAAAGTTGACTGCCCGAATGAAGTCATCGGAGGTCAATTCACCAACCTATCGAAAGGTCTTGAACTAGAATCATCACCGGAGGAAGCGTGTTACTCCAACAAGATTAAACCCTAGAGTAACACTAACGAGATGCAAAATTTTAACGGTTTGAACTGTACTTAAAACGCTAAATTGGATCGATTGCAATCAGCTATACACGATCAAAACCATACAATACTTAATCCATCTACTGGAATAGCAATTCGAATTTAAGTGACATAGAATGCTGAAGGAAGTAGGATGAATTAAAGAGTACCTAGATCAACTGTTATAAATAGGTTTGGAATTTTTCGGAACCCAATCGATCTCCGCTGAACCTCGATTCATGAAAATAAGGTCGGGGATCGATCAAAAACTCTATATGATTCCGAGATTGACTTCTACGGTGGTGGTAGGCGCGTGGCAGGAGGTTCACGCGACACGAGTCGCGGCTCGTGACACGCGGAGGCCTGCTGAGGACGATAACACCACGACCGTCCGACCGCTCGATCGGACAGAACGAGCGATTCGTCTGATTAGACGGTGAGCGGTCAAAAGGAGGAAACGGCGGACGGTTATGCAGACAGTGCCGTCCAATTTATTTAAATAATTATATAATTATTATTATTTTAAATATTTTGTATATATTTTATTAATAAATTTTAAATATCGAAATGCATCCCAAAAATTTTCAATAAATTATCCCTAGCTAATTGAGGGGTTCTGAACGCAACAGTGCAATCAAATTTTTGATCCGATAAGTATTTAATTATTTGATTTTTCAGGTATTTAAATAATATTAAAATATTCGTCGAAAATCAAACGACTTCCAAATGCCTCCAAAACTTCACCCCTAGCTAATTTGGGGGTGGCGAACGCAATGGCGAAGTCAGATTTTCAATTCAAGGTCAAAATTATTTAAATATTAAAAAACTAATTTGAAAAAATTTTTTGGTATTTTACAACGGATCATCCTAGCTATATGAACAATGGTGATAAAGGCAGGGGTATGCAGAATGGATGAAAAATAGAGCATGAGGTATATTACTTTGAAGAACTATAATGGCTTCTATACTTAATCATGGATGTCTAAATATGCGAATAAGCATAATAGAGGAATGAAATAACCAAGGAAGAAGAACAAATGGGTACAAGGAGAGTAAGCAAAAGGTACCTTAGCTTTTGGGAGAGGAAGAAGAAACCTTTGTTTCCCTCAAGACCTTTGAGGGAGGGAAGCTCCTTCGTCAGCACCAAGCTCAACAATGGGGGAAATAGAGAGAAAGTTTTTAGCTTGGCAGCAAACAAAATAAGGAGGGCTGAGGTTTCTCTTTAAAGAAGAAGAAGGAAGGAGAATGCTATGAGCTAGGGAATTATGAGGTAAATGGAGGGGGATGGCCTTAGCCATCAAGCATTGCAATTAAGAATGGGGAGGAGAGGGATTGCCTCAGCTTTCAATGTGCAATAGGGAGGTAAGAGGTCAGCTGAATGAAGGGGGATGGCCAGCCAAAAGTTAGGAGAGATAAGGAAAGAGAAAAAGCAAATTAAGGAATAATTAATTATTATTCATAATTTTTAATTTATTAAATATTCATATTAAATAAACGTATTCCAAAAAATCCTAAAACTTCACCCCTAGCTAACTTGGGTGTGAGGAATTTAATGGCAAAGTTGAAATTCTATTCCTATGATTATTTAATTATTCCATATTTCGGTGCATTTAATTATATTAAAATATTCGCGAATATTCGACGACTTTCAAACGCGTCCAAAACATCACCCCTAGCTAATTTGGGGGTGATGATCGCAACAACGAAGTCGGATTTCAATTTTGAGGTCAAAATAAATATATCAACTTTCTAATTAATTAAATATTAAAATAATCCAAATATTGGATTTAGCTCCGAATCGTGCCAAATTTTTAGGGATTAATTCTAATAGCTAAATGAAATTAACAGAATTCTAATTAAGATATGATTAGGCTTAAATTAAGCTGAGTAACAACCTTGGGTTGTTATAGCGCCGTAGCGCCTAGAAATGTTCGAAAATGCTCAGAACTATCATGAATTGCCCGAATTTATGATTTTTTGCATTCTAATGACCTTAAGACCATAATAGGGCCAAAAGAAATTCCAACAAGTTGTTCCCCACTTCTTCAGCAAATCGTCACCGCCCTCGACAAGCCTCCTTTGAACGGTGAGAAGGGCCACAAATCTTAAAAAAAATAAATGGGCTCATTTAAATATAACAATCTTAAATAAGAGATTAAAAATAATTAAAATTAAGTTAACTCCTAACATCACTAACCAGTTAATCACTAATTTTATTTTTGCCACTAACATTTATATTTGTTACTCACTCTTAAATTTCTGCTCTTAACATTTTAATTTTTATTACTAACGTTTTATTATGCTCATAACATTTCATTTATTCGATTTTTATTCTTTATTTATTATTATCATATATATGTAAATATATATATATATATATACACTATTGTGACGACCCCAATATTGAGAATCACTTAACTCAATATTGATGCGTCATCACAATACATAATACTAGATTAAAAAAAACTAATTCAAATAATTAAGTATTGTGTTTGGCAAAAAATTTAGAAGATGGTCTTAAGTTAAGATAGAATGGGAGTTATGAATGGTGTTTAGAAGTTTATAAATAAAGATGCAACACATGGATTTAAGAATGAAAGTAAAGTAAGTTTGAACATGTGATATATGAAAGAAGATGTGATAATGTAATTTCAATCAATTAACATGAACACTTGCAATAGTAATCTAAAATAAATGAATTGCTTACATTCAATCTTAGATATAAAATTTTAAGTATTTGTTGAGTATTTAACATGTGAGTTATAGGTTCATATTTTTACCAAAATATTTTAAGTCTAAATTTTCTTAAAAAATTTGGCAGAGTCTCCTCTGTAAATGGTTAAGGAAACACCTGCAGAATCACATGCTAGACCCCCATTCTAATGGGAGATATAATTTAAGAAAAAAGACAACCTAAACTAACATGCAATCAATCTAATTTAACTTTAATTCTAGTATAGAGTTCAATCCTTTTGATAGGATTGCTCATTTTCAATTCTAAAGTAGAGTTCAACCCATTTTAAAGAATTGCTCATTTATAATTTTAAAATAGAATTTAATCCTTTTTATAGGATTGCTCATTTATAATTCTAAAGTATTTAAGAGAGAAATCACATGTGTAACAGTTGTCTACCCTAAGGTTTACTTCATCACAATATTCAACATTCACATGTAATTATGCCAAGACTATTACTTGAGTGAGAAGCTAAATTCCAATTATACAACAACTAAATATACAATGAATTCCATTTATCATTCTAAGTAGATAATGAAAGACTTAATTAATATACAAATTTTATATATTTATAACTATTCATCCATTTAATACATTCATCCATTCATTCATCATAAGCATTTAAGTATGACTAAGCTCCAACAAGTATAGTAAATTAAAGTAAATGATATTATTACAAAATAACAGTAAACTAAATAAGAGAAGGAAAATTAATAGCTCACTTGAAGTTCTTAATAAGCTATAATTAATATTTTATAAGCGAAAGCAGTTTTTAATTTTTAGTGCTTGGTCCGGCTCCACTAGTCTCCAAGTGCACCTGATTTATCATATTTTGGCATTTAAATGTGATAAGGCAAAGCCAAGAAATAGAAAATCTAGTTATACTAAACAGTCTAAGTACACTTTAAGATTGGCTAAATATATTATTGTTATAATTGGATATCACAGCCCTAGTTACAAAGTAAGCACAAGCATGGGTGCAATATGGTAAACATACAAGGAAAAGTAAGTAAGGAAAATAAGTGAGTTAGAAAACTCACTTATCATATATTCTAGCCTGCAAAATAAAACAAGGGTAAAAGCATCCTAAATAGGCTAGAAATAAACTAATTTGCATATGAAGTACATGAAGTAAAGCATGTATATGTTCAAATGAACTTATGCTAAGTAAGAAAAATAAACAGTGAAGCATTTAAGTGAAATTATACAACATTCACTGTAATCTAAATGAACTATAAATAAGTAAAGTATAGTTCTAAATCATAGAAAATGTATAATAAGGAAATTGAAAGAAAATCTTAGACTTTTAATTAAAGATACACATAGCTTAGGACTATGTAAAATAACATAACTAAAAGCTATGATGAGTCTAAACAATCTATAAGATTGAAGATCTCACATGTTTATTAATTGAATTTATTTTAATCTGTACTCATTATGTGGGCATATTCAGAATGAAATGAGGAGTTAAACACGTTTGTTTAACAACTAAGAAAAGTAAGGTCAAGTTTTAATATATTCACATTCAACCTCTGAGAATGTGATGTCTCCTTATTACTTTTTATTCAGTCTTCCCTAGACTAATCCACCAAATGAAACCCCTAGTAATTTAATGTGAAAGTTTTATTTATGCATAATATAATATATGAATGATTTAATGAATAAGGCTCACAGCTAAGCAAGTACTTAAGGAAATTTAATAATTATAACTAAGTGATATCCAAAGTTATCTAATTTTAATGATCTACTTAATGATTAGAGCTAATTGAGCTCCCAATTAACCTTGAGATATTAATCTCAAGTTAATTGTAATATAGTAGTAGTTGGGATTTTGAAAGCAATAGATTCAATTCATTTAATATGATATGACAAAATAATTTATAAGTATAATTGATATTATTAGAGACTAACTCTTAATCTCATCCTAATTTATAAGATCTAATTACTAAAATTAAATCAAGGTTTATGTACCTAGTAGGTAGAGATTGAGATAAAAAATTATTTAACTTAAGAAATTTGGAACTAAAATAAATCTACTAATTTTCATTAAGATTCACTAGCTAGGTTATATTTTGAATAATCTAATCAAATAAATATTAATCTAGCTAAGTCATAAGTAATTGCAAGATTTAGGATAATTACTTACTAGACTTAAGAACTACAAGTTCTATGTTTACTATTAATATATGTTTAAGGAATTCAATATGATTTCTAACCTAATCTAAGTAAGTTAGGGATTCCTATTACTACATCTTAAAATAATTAACAAAAATCTTTAGGGATTAGGAAGAATAAATTAAATCCTAATCTAATCACGAACACTTGACCCCAAGCTAATTTGGGGTCAATGAACGCAATGGCGATGTCCGTTTTTGATCGGAGGTCAATTTAAATAGGTCAATTTCTAGGGTTTCTGGATTTCCAGAAATCAGGATTCGATCTATTTGACTCCTGATTTGGACTAGGTCTCAGAGGTTGACTCCAATTGACCTAATTAGCACTTATAATTGTGTTTAAGACTTAGGGTTAGTCCTAATCAACTATGGTAACAACTCAGGTTGTTACACATTCGCCCGTGACCAATTGCGTGGGTATCCAGGCAGCTTCACGGGAGAGGAAGACGCACACAGTCTTTTGATCCCGATCGTCGGATCTTGACGCTAATCCAATGACAGGATCAGCTATACCCTATCTGCGCCATTAGATCATAAGTAGTATGATCCAACGTCACGGATTGGGCCGCGTGGCTGTCCCGTGCATTGGACTAGCGCACGGGATCCGTGCGATCCGAAATTTTAATTATTAAAAATAATTTACTTTATATATTATATTTTAATTTATTTACTTTAATTATTTAATTAAATATACCCATTTTATAAATCAAATTTAAATAACTAAATGCACTCCAAAAAATCTCAAAAATTCACCCTTATCTAATTGAGGTGTGGTGAACTCAAAAATGCAATTGGATTTTCAATCGAATGTTAATTTAATTATCTTAATTTTCTGGGTATTTATATATTATTAAAATATTCAGGGAAAATTTGACAACTTCCAAACACTTTCAAAATATCACTCCTAGCTAATTTAGGTGTGGTGAGTCTAATGGTGGACTCCATTTTTTATTCTAAGGTCTAAATAAATTAGGCATTCTCAAAATTATCAGAAAACCAAAAAATATTAAAAATTGTCAAACGATCTTCAAATCACATGAAAATTAAAATGGAGACTCCTAATATTATTATAAGACTAATGAAAAAAGATTAAAATTAATTAGGTCATTAATTAATTGGTAACAATACTAGGGTTATTACAACTATAATTATTATAGTTATAATATATTATTAAGTTATCATAATAATAATAATAATAGGGTTAATATATTATTATTATTATTATTATCATAATCATTATTATTATTATTAGAAGTATCATTATTATCATTAAAAAATAATAATAACAATAAAATATTTATCATTATCACCAAAATGATACCGATAAATCCTAATTGTAATAAGTATATAAAATTATTATACTTATTATGTATATAATAACGATAATAGCAATACTATTATTATTAGTATTATCAAATATTACTATAATAACAATATTATCTCATATATATTATAATATTATATTAGTCTCACTATTATAATCTTCTAAATATTAATAATAATGAGAAGTATATAAATACTTATTATTATTATTAGTATCATATATATTAAGCATAATACTAATAATATTATTATAATATTATCTTTCTCTATTTTATTTATTATAATAATTATTATTATTATAATGTTATATTTGTTATTATTATCATTATAACAATAGTAAAGATAATTTTAATAATTATTATCATCATATTATTATATTAATATTCTCTCTCTAAAATAAGCTCATGTGTATAAAATATTTATTAAAATTAACAACTCTATTTCTTTTTTATTATCATATTCACTTACTAGAAATAATAATAATAATAATACACTTTACATGTAAATTATCATATATCTGATAATGATGATAATAATAATATAATATTATTATTATCATTATTATTCTTGCTTTCAATATATATATATATATGCACATTATTCTCTCTCCAACATTCTTATTTCTTATTATTATCTTATAAATATAAATAATAATAATAATAATAATATTATTATTATTATTATTATTACTATCATTATTATCACGATTTTTTATCTTCATCACTATTACAATTATCTATATTATCCTCTTCTCTTTATATTACTGTTTTACTGACATTAAAATACATTGAGAGCAGGAGAAGATAATAAAAGTTTATATTTTTCATCTCTTCACTAATCGATAGGTTTTTCACACATATTACAAGCAATCAACTTAGCACAAAAACAAATATCCCGAATACCATGAAGTACATGAAGGAAAATTATAGGAAATTAATTTTCCTTAATTAAAGAAAAATTAAAAGAAATTAAGTTTCCTTAAATGAAGAAAAATTAAAGGAAATTTTTTTTTATATAGAATTAAATCTCTCAATTATGGCATTAAAAAACTGCCGCATTAATAACTTCTGTTTCATGAATTATAGTGACCGAATTTGGAAGTTTTCTTTAGGCCCTTTTAATACCGTAATTATTGAAATTGGGAATTTGTAACTCTTGAGAATCAAGAATGGCTTATAAATAAGCTTTGATTTACAAGTTAATAAACAGAGAGAGAAAAGAAATCTCCAAGAGAAAGGTTTTGTAAGGGTTCTCTAACCCTAAAATCATTTGTATTTCTCTCTGATTTTAGTGAAAATTTGCTCTCATTCCCGTGGATATAGGTATGCTCACCGAACCACGTAATTTATATCTTGTGGCTATGATTGTTTTGTAAGTTTGATTTTCTTGCTTTATTTTTTGTTTCTCAACGCTAGCTCAAGTTTCTTTATATTCCGGTTTTGGTTTTAAACTCTAATCGATCTCAACAGTACATTTGTATATGCTAATTGAATTACATGCTTTTTGCTCCACTTTGAAGCTCGCAAAATTTATTATTTAATTATATGCTTATTAGCCTTGCAAATTCTATAATTTAAGTGTACTATCACTATTTGAGATATTATAAGAAATAAGTAACATGCTTGAACGAATAAAAATGGGATTCTACTGGAGATATTTATAATATGTACATAATGTAATTTTATGTTTATAACGGGTCTAATTCGCTATTATTCTGCTTTGGAAGATATAAAGATACTATGTCTATGCTTACGATGGGACTAGCATAGGTGAATATATATATGTTATGTTAAACTAAAATTATGATAATCAAGTATACATGCTTGATTCCTCAAGGTTTGATAATTGCCAACTCGAACAGTATTATTATTATCATTTACTCAGTTCGAGATAGAAATATTTAATTTTTGATTTAGTATTATTTATTGGTGACATTACTTTTATTACTGCTTAAATTATTATTCAATGTTGATTTATAGAGAAAGCTACGATAATTGTCTTTTAAATGCATATTACTTGCTTCCCTAAAAATTTCAAATTTTATACCATACTTGCTGCTTATATATATAATGTAATTAATAATAAGCAAAGTACTTAGAATTTTTTCTAACGAAAATTCAACCCGGGCATTTTTATTGTAAATTCCAAGTCATGACGACGCTGAAGAACTGGAACAACGCTAAATAATCAACCACTGCACTTTTAATTTTCTTATTTTCTTCATGTATTTTAAATAAATAAGAAAAATCTAATCTTGTAATTACTACTGTATAAAAATAAAAAAATAAATTTCTTATTTTCAAATTAATTGAACAATCATCTGTGATGTTTATGTTATTATTCTAAATCTCGACTACAATCCTCGGTTAAAGTATCCGATGGCGCCGCCCCAATCCCCGCACCCTCATTGGGAAACAAGATTGGGGGACATCACATGTGATGACTCAATTCATTCTTCTAAAAGAACTTGTAATGATAACTTACTCAAAATAACATGATAGTTCCTTGGGTAACTAGTTCTAGTTTCAATTTCTCTAATTCTCAAATTAGTTCATCAATTGAAACCGATTAACATAAATTGCTTGCAAGTTTTATGCCTAGCGCATCAGCTACCACATTAGTCTTATCAAGGTGATATTGAATATAAAGATCGTAATCTTTTATAAGTTCTAATTATCATCATTAATACAGTTAATTCTTGATGTTTTAAAGTTCTAAATGCCTCCTTGGTTGGCAATTGATGCATGATATAATATGTACTAGACAAACATCACTCATGCAGTTAGGGTTTGTGAATTATTTTGTAGCGGAATTTGGAAAAAACTATATTGAAAACACTATGAAACTTGATTCTTGATCTTACAAAAATTTCTATATTGGGAAACTAGACAATCTATATTGGGCCACTATAATTCAAGAACAAATTTTTTTGAGAAATTATGATGTTTGAAAAAATTATTTAATCTAATGACTATTAAAAAAAGATTCTTTGAAACTTTCACCTTTGATATGGCAATTTCATGTGACTCATTCTAAGAAGGTTTGGCTTGAAAAAATTTCTCTAACACTTTTTTTTTATTATTAAATGAAAAGGCAAAACTTTCATAAAATCATCTTATTTGATAAAAAAGTGTCATAATTTTTTAATTTTTTTATATTACATGAAAAGTGAAAGATTATAAATAAAAAATAAAATCATAAAGGATAATAAGTCAAGCATAAGTTTCTTCTCAGATTTTTCTTGTAACTAATTCAACATCTCTTTCATTTTATTTCTGTGTACTCAGTTTTTTTTTTGTTGATCATACGCTGTGTGAAAAAAATCTCTTTGTGACGTATATCTCCCAACATTCTTAAGCCAAACCCCAAAGCTTTTGTTAATAAGTGCAGATTGGATGGATATATCCTGCAAATAATCTCCTCAACTATTGTTTCTTCAGGTGTGTCCATAGTGATCAATCAGCAACGAGAATTGAAAGAGATATTAGATTCCTGAAAGCTCTTACAAGCTTTCCTATTCATTTTGGAGTGAGAAACAAAACCAATCCCACCATACTGACGTATTCTGAAATTCCCAATGGCGCACTCATATATCCCTTTCAATGTATCAGGAGATGTAGCTTTCAAACTGTTCTTTACCACAAATTTATTTAAACGTTAACCTTACATAAACAATAAAGAATGCCAACAACCAAATCTTTCATTTCTTTCTTGCTTCAAAGCACATCAAGTTAGCAGCAACGAAACTCTAATCAAATCCCGAGGCGATGTAAACCAAAGGCTAAGAGGAAACAAAGAGAACTGCATTGAAAATCTTGATATTCAGACAAAAATTTACGACTGCTCATTAGTGTGAAATTTGAAGAAGCAGCAGCGACTAGTTTGGGATGATTGGCCACCACAAATTTGCATTTCTTCTACAAGAGATTTGTAAGGGTTTGGAGGGAGAGTGAGAGAAGTTAATGGATTATGCTGAGGCGTGCCAACTTTCTCAGCTTCTATACCATCTTCTTCTTCTTCTGCAGTTTTTTTCTAGAAGGATTATATTAAGTATATTTATTTAGAATCTACATCAGGTATCATGGGAATCTTAGCATAATAGAATCATAAATCAATAATAGGAATCTTAAAAATAGCGTTTTCCTAGCATGAACATCTTAGTATTTTACTACCAAAGTCAACAATTGGTATCATGAGCATCATAGCATATTATTACCATAAATCAGCAATCTTTCAAACTTGAAATGTAGGAATGAGTCTCCCAAAGTATTCATTTTATTGTAGTTTAAATTAAGCAAACCTAATGCTGTATTTTTTACTAAGCATTCATTCTCGCGACTATAAATGGAGGAGAAAAAGATAGAGATGAACTACTTAATCATCTCTTTAAGGCAAAGGTTAAGGGATCTCTCTTCTCAAAGAGGGAGACTCCTAGCATTGGAGCACTCATCAACCGTGAGGTCGACAGTGAAGTCAGCAATTGTTAGTGTCAATGTGGACGGTGAGGTCAAATATAAGTTTGATGTCTCTTCTTCATATCATTTATATGTGATCCAATGAGAAGTCAGTGCTTTGGAGAAAAATAGAAGTGCATTGTGTTTCCATTTGAAATGGAAAACAATGTGAATTAAAAGAAGCGTAGTTGTTGATGATTGTGCCACTAAACAGGCTTAATGTAACATGTTATGCCATATAAATTGCTGTTATTAATCCTTATACACATTGAATGAGAAGAAATTTTCTTATTGATTGTGGAGAAAAAATATTAAAATAATCTATATTATTATTATGTTTAGGTGGCTACACTATTTAACTAAGTTAAAAAGAGAGATTTGATAGAGAAGAAATTCTTTAAAGATATAAGGGATATATAATTGAGGAATATATAGTGTATCATGTAAACTCATCTATAATTGATATTTTATCTCTGTGCAGCTATGGACATAAGTAAATCTTACCGAACTATATAATCACTTTTATCTTCTTTTATTGTGACTGATTTTTGCAGGCTTTAAACGTTGCAATCCTGTTTGATCACCTCATTCGATTCCGAATGAGTGATATTTGAAATGCCATCAGGGAAAGCGATCCCAGCAAATTATATAGAAAGTTTCATTGCTAGAAGAAACATTATTCTTTCATAGTTTGCCTCCACGGAGACGAAAGCTTGATAATTAAACGGTGAGTTCATATAGCATGCTTCAAGGCTATAGTTATGCGAATTTATAAATTTGATCTAAAGCCTAAAAAAAATACTGAATAAATGGAATGAGAGAAAAGATAACAAATCATTTGACTTCGTATAGTTTACACAATGCTAACAAGAACTTGAAATTCACCAGAAATCATCACAAGAACAACAGCCATGCATGAACCTATGATACCGATTTGGATCTTTGAGAATGATTTCTCTATCATAAAACTTCGAAACAAACTTGAACGCTTGATGCAATCTCTGCACACTCGAAGGTTCTTCCCAATCCTTAAAATTTTCATTTCTACAAACCTCATTAGTGAAAAAGCCAGTGCAAGCATCTCAGTATGACCACACATATCATTAACTGTCTGTTCTTTATTGACATACTGAGCTACATATGAGGTATCTGGTAGATAACCAGTCTTCTCCATATGCATAGCTAGATTCTGCAAGAAGGCGTAGATCTTTATTGAAGTTGGGTTTGAACAGTCATTCACAGTAAATCTGTTTACTTTCCTTTCATTTCCACCCAACTGCATGCAGTTTTTCTGCTTTTACTCCCAGTTTTTTCATCAATGATCTAACTCTTGCAACATCTTCCCAACGGTCTGCATCAGTATACATTCTACATAGCAACACATAATTTCCAACATCAAATTGGTCAGTCAACAAGGCATTTTTTATTGCCATTTCTCCTAAATCTAGATTCTTGTGCTTTTTACAAGAAGCCAGAAGAGAACTCCATATAAACTTGGAAGGTTCGAGTGGCATTGCTCTAACAAAATCAAATGCTTCTTTAAGTTTTCCTGCCCTTCCATATAATCTACCATGCAGACATAGTGTTTCATGTCAGGAATAATGTCATAGTCACTTTTCATAGAATGAAAGAGTTTTTGGCCTTCATCAACCAGCCCGCCATGGCTGCAAGCCGAAAGAACCGCGATAAAGGTTATCCCATCTGGTAAAACACCTGATTCCTTCATCTCATAAAAGGTTTCAAGTGCTTTCTTACTCAAACCATGGATCCCCATATCCTGTAATCACTGTTGTCCAGATTACGACATTCCTCTCCGAAATTTGATCAAAAAGCAAGATGGCTGATTCAAGGTTTCCGCTCTTGATATACATGTCAACAATAGAATTGCACTCTAAAATACTCTCAGCACCAAAGATGTTATTGCTGCATTTCAGAATGTAGCCATGGACTTCCTTTCCCATTCTGAGGTCAGTAGAAATCCCACAAATTTGAAGAACCAAGAGAAGTATGGAAGATCGTAGATACTGCCGGGAAGATACGACCATTTCCTTGAACAAATCAAGAGTTTTTTCAAGCATCCCACTTGAAAAATAAGCATCCATAATTACGTTCCATGAGACCACGTTTCTTTTCTTCCATTTCATCAAAGATTTTCCTAGCATAGCATAGATTTCCGGACTTGGCATACATATCTAGTAATGAAGTTTGAAGAATGACATCCTCTTCATCCATCAAACCATTTCTTAAAGACTGGCCGTGAAGAATGTTGCCAAGTGAAATCAGCTTCAGATGTGAAGAAACGGATAGTACAGTAGCAAAAGTCATCCTATTGGGTCTTTCACCCTCCTCCAACATCTTTGAAAAGAAACCGAGGGCTTGATGCAAGGCTCCATTTTGAGAGAAGCCGGAGATCATGGAAGTAAATAAGACTACATCTCTTTGAGAAATTTCATCAAACAACTGGAGAACAGAATTCAATTGCCCATTTTTAAAGTACATTTCCAACAGACCAGTGCTGATAAAAAGATCACAGATGTAGCCGGATTTCAGGCAAAGGCCGTGAAATTGTTCTCCATGGGCTAGGGGTTCTCCAAGAGCTGACGAGAGCTTGAGAAGAGATGGAATAGTAAATTTGTCGGGGTGCAAGAGCTTGCTTTCTGCCATTTCAAGAAATGTAAAAGGGCTTCTTCAGGCTTGGCAAGGCCAAGATGAAACCTTATGCGGGAGCTTAAAGATGAGGTAGTGTAGAGAAGCAAGGAATTGAAGATAAAATGAGCATTTGGTTGAAATGTTGACTTCTTCTAAGCATAGGACTTCAATTAGATTACAATGTTTCATGGAGGTAAATAGTCAAACAGAGGACAGGCAATTCTTTGAACAGCAGATTAAAGATAGGAATTTTAGAGGAGGAATCGCTTTACTGATGAGCAAATTCCAACTATATAAGCAAAAAACATCACCTCAACAAAAATGCATAGCGCCGAAGTATCTACTATCTATTTCAGCAAATCCCACAACTGCCATAAGATGAAAAAATTAACAAACTGGCGAGGAAGAGAGATGGCAGCAAAATTTGCCCAGAAGTAATGATCATGTATCTAATGCTTGAGAAAAAAAAGGAGAATTTTGCAAAGTAAAATTTGAACTTAAATATAAATATAAAAATAAAATAATTAATATATATATATATATTAATTATTTTATTTTTATATTTCTAAGTCCTTATATTTATTGAAATAAAAATAATTTACTCACAATAATAAAATTTAGATAATTAAAGGACCCTAATTATACAACCTAAAATATGATACATCACATAAATTCTAAGAAAATATATAAACACTATTAATCCAAATATATGCCACTAATATGTGTATAATATATATCAGTATATCGCCATATTTATAATAGTTTTCTAAAGTAGCCTAAAGTTTTATATATACCCTAAATTACTAGTTAATACTCTTTAATTACTTAAAAAAATTAGATAATATATATGTAAACTAATTTTTTATTAGTTTGCTTATATTCGTTTATAAATATTATGAATTTAAATTTTGCATCATTAATATAGAAAAGCTCACTGAAATTATACAGATGTGCATAGTGTATGTATAAAAAAATATGTTAATTTATTTAATCTTTAAAGCTCTAAAGTCTTATATTATATTATGTGTGAATATCTATTTAAAAGAAAATTATAAGAATATATCTTAATGTCAATTTTTTTCTTGCTCAAAAACTTTTTTCATATATATTCTATGTAATATTATAAATAACAAAAATAAGAGTTAGATAATTTATCTCTCAAAATATCTCTATATTTTTTAAATATTTATTTAAATAAATTAAAATCTAACAATATTTAGTAGTATCATAAATATTACATCACATCACAAAGAGTTATTTGAAGCTAAATTAATATCAAAATTTTAGATGTACTTTTTAATTATTCTTATTATATGAGCATGGGTTCATATATACACAACATACTAATAATATTACGTCCACTACTTAAGAGATTTTTTTTTTTTTTAAATTGACTTCTCTCAAAATTTAGCATTCTTACATAGAATGACTTATAAGCTATTTAACCTTTAAATTCTTATAATTTATGTATTAAGAAAAACTTCTTAAAATGTTACAAATATTACATCTAAAACATATAATTATTGATCAAATACTTTCATTCTCACTTTTTCTTTTCAATACTATTTGTTTATCTTGTTGTGGAAGCAACTACTACTCAAATTCAATATAATATTATTTTTGGCTTAATTTGTGGTGACCCACCACTGAGTTAGCATAGCTAATCCAGCGTTAGGTGCTCACTTCTCAGGAATATATTGGGATTTAGTATAACGATGAAATTTAAAGGCATATAAAATACGCACTTTCCACATTCATTGCAATATTCAGATATATCAAAATAATAAAAATATATTCATTACAAAGATAATAATTATTTTATAAAATCTATTACACACTAAGTAAAAATTTAAATTTAAAGAAAATTAGCAAGTTGCTCCATCATGCATCAGCTCCTCCTCAAATGTTTGATTCAGACATTGTTCCTGAACTGTCATTATATATATATATATATATATAATATATATATGTGGGTGTGTGTGTGTGTGTGTGTGTGTGTGTGTGTGTGTGTGTATGTATTGATAGGGCAAACCAAAAAAAGAAAAGAAAAAAAAAATTTAATTAGACACAAGTTTAAGTAAGATTTGTATGATATCAAAATTTGCATTTAAGTGGCATGATTATGTATGAGAAATGTATACAAATAAATATGATATTTAAGTACGATATGCTCACGATTATGAATGCAATATACATATTTAAGATATATGTTAATTATGAAAAAAAATACAGCAATATATAATATTTATTATGTTGGATAAAGTTACAGAATAATCAAAGATTAAATAAGTCTATCTAATTATCTGAGATATGAGTTTCTAACTAACTACACATTCTCCCTCATAGGCTATGTGCAGTCTCTTTATTTTTTCAAATATCAGTTTATCCTAACTTAACGTATTATTTGTATAGACCTAAGATCAACATGAATGAACCTATGATACTGATTTCTAATCTTTTATTTCAAGTTCTAATCATAAATCTCATATAAATATATCAAAGTAGATCAAAGCTTAATAGCAATGCAAATGCTACAAATTAAATAATTAAATAAAAAAGGAAAATACAAAAATGAAAGTTGCAAGAATTAAGAAATATATGCATATATAGAAAAAAAATAACAGAAATGAAAATTGTAGAATTTAAAATATATATATATATAGAAAAAAAATAACAAAATAAAAGTTATAGAAATTAGGAAATATTTACATATTTAAAAAAAGAAATAATAAAAATAAAAGTTACAGAAATTATGAAATATGCTATAGAAAAAAACATAACATAAAATTGTCGCATACAATTCTCTCTCTCTATCTCTCTCTAGAAACAGTGCAAAAAATGAACCTCTCTAATAATAGTATAATATTCATTAATCCTAATAATTGTAACATTCTTATTATTATTAAAAGAAAGAAGAAATGAAAAGAATAAAAAATTATTTTATTATTTTTCAGTTCTTACTCTATATTGACGTTGATGAGGCTTTACTGGAGCGTGACAGTGGAATCGATGGTGGCCGAGGAAGAGAGGGAGAAAGTGAAGAGGAGAGGAGTAGTGGGGGAGGGGAGTGGGGGAGGAGTGGAGAGGGGATGTAGAAATGGGAGGTTGGGTGTGGGGGGTGGGGGGTGGGAGTTGTATTTTCAAACTTTTTTTTTAATTAATTAATTTTTTTTTTCTCTCATCCATTATTTGAATGAGATGAATGAGAGAAAATTTTGACAAAATATATGGAGTGCTCAATTTGATCTTCTCTTTCTCTTTCTTATCTTTCTTTCTCTCTCATCTTTCTCTCTCGACTTTCTCTGTCTTCCATTTCTCTTAAAAAAAATAAAAAACTTGACATGGAGGTGTGTCTTGATGAGAAAAATGCATTCGCCAAAAATTTTAAATTTGGAGCAATATTTTATTTTTATTAATTTTTGAAGATAAAAACTTCAAAAATTAATTATGGTCAATCATGAGCTATAAATTTGACAAAACTTTCTTGTATTATTTTTATATATTCTTAATCCAACGATAATAAAATTGCTGAATTTGGAATTATATTTAATTTTCCCAATTTATTGAATTTAAATAATTCAAAAATTAATTCAGGAGTATTTGTTATCTATATTGCTCATAACTTGAGCATTATGATCACAAAAATATACTATATCTAATAATATTTTTAGTTTGCCCTAATTTTGAAGTCATTATGGATCCTAGTTTTTAAGTTGAGTTTAGTCTTAATTATCCTAGTAACTACTTTGGTTGTTACAGACTCCCCTACTTAAAAATATGTATCGTCCTCGACATCACGCAAACAAAACTTATTTATGGGTGAGAATAATACTTGACATATTGTACAATATTTGGTAATTCTTCCTCAAGGAGTCTTCTCTTTCCCAAGTGACTTCTTCTTTTGATGAATTCTTTCATTATACTCTTACATTGGAATAGGGTGACTCCGTAATTTTTTATTATTTGAACCCAATATTTTGAGTAGTTCTTCTTTATAAGCTAGATCAGGTTAGAAGTTGATTGAAGGGAAAAACACTTACTAGATCTAGAGCAACCCAATATAATGCATGTATGCATGAACTTCACTTAATACTTTCTGCAATTTTATTTGATTATTTAAATATTAAACATTAGATAATTATAACTATTTATAATAGCTTTTGATGTTAAACTCATTGTCTAACACGTGGTACTTTTGGGATCCAGCAATTTGCAAGATCTAGAGTAGCCTGTGGAGCTAGTTCAGGAGGCATCACATGAGATCTATGAGAAGTTTGTGGAGCACTAGAGGACTCTGCATCAGCATTTATCTTTCCTGCTCTAGTTACTTCCAATTCAATCATTAGAACCATTTTCTTTTTTAAGTAAACTGTTTTGTAATAACTATTGATGTATTTTCTTTTTTTCTCTGAGATGAACGATTTACTATCTTCTAAGATGAATGATCTAGATGTATACTTTAGCTTTCCGCACTCTATATTTACTACTACTTATACTTAGTATTGTGATGTGGTCAGCATAAGTGAAATGCTAATACTCACGTATATTAGATTTTTATTCCATTCATAATCTAATGTACATAAGTCCTTACCCTGATCTTTAAGATAAGATTTTACACTTATCTTAAAGATTAGTAATCAACTCTCTTTCTTTTAGAGTGAATCCAACTCTTTATTTAGTGGTTAGTCAGGGAGGTTTAGCAGTCATCTCTCGAGTAACGCATCCGTTCCGCGCGTCAATTATTGGTAATTAACTCATTTGGCGCGCTGTGATGGGACGGGGTGCTACAGTTACAGCTAAAATCGATGACGGATCAGGACACTAAGACTTCTATTTTAACTCTAATATTCTTGAAGCGTTTACGCACTGAAGTTAAATCCATAGAGCATCCCTTACCAATCTCTAAAATTCCTTATATATTTCTTTCTCGATCTTCTCCTCTCTTTTCATACAAACCACCAGGTACATCATTAACCATCCAGAGCCACTAAAGCTCCTCTCCCTCTTCCCTTATATCTTAGTAAGCCTCTAGAAAGTCCCGTAATGTTAAAAGAGTCCATCTTCCTTAGATACTCGAGAACCATTTTCCCTTGTAACCCTTTGGACCCCCCCCTCCCCCCACTTTTTAATGACGACTCCAAGTGCAATTCAGACCACCATAAAAGGTTAGAATAAAGCCTAAAGTATTAGTGTGAGTTGTGACAAACGCGGATCAAGGTCGAGAATTTTCAAGTAATAAATTTCAATTAAATAACATCAAATGACAATTTCATTTATTGAATAAATTCATTATTTATAGAGCCAAAAATTATTGAGATATGGTGTAACAACCCAATATTATTACCACCTGATCAATCGAAACTAAATTAAGTTCTAATCTTTATTATATTAGTCTTAATAAGTTATTAGGAGCAAATCTTGAAGTTTTAATCCAAATCAAAAATCAATTAAACCAAACCCTAATTCTAGAAAATCTGGATAATCTGAAAAATGAGATAATTAAATTGATCTCAGATCAAAAATCTGACTTCGACATTGCTATAATCATCCCCAAAATAGCTATGGGGCGATATTTGGAAGTTATTGGAAGTTTATCGAATTTTTCTGAATATTTTAATATATTTAAAGTACAATGAAAAATAAAATAAATAAATTGACCTCAAAATCAAAAATTTACTTCGTCATTGTGTTTCTCACCCTCAATTTAGCTATGGGTGAAATTTTAGAATTTTTCGGAGCCCATTTACTATTTTAATTTTAAATATAAAAATTTATATAAATTAGATTAATTAATTGAAATTTAATTAAAGGGATAGAGGGGCCCGATGTAAAGACACATTTAAGTAATAATAAGTTAAACTTTTAAATATTGAGGCATCTTTTCAGATAACGGTGAAGTTTCTGATAAGAATTTCAAAGTTAAGTGTGCTCAATTGGGAGCACTCCCATGATTGGTGACCTGTTATGAGGTTATCTTTTGATGGCAAAATCATGAAGCATTTCAGATCAAAGCGGACAATATCTTAGTACTTAAGAGTTTGGACTGTTACAATTGGTATTAGAGCGGAGTCATAAGGTGTCAGATAGGAGCTAAGTGCCATAAAAGGAAAAGTATAACTTCATGGAGCAGCCTCTTGAACCCATGATGATTAAGGTGCTATATGGCCGTGGGTACCTCTTGAGCCTGTATGGGCCATCTCTAGTTCTATCTACCCAATGGATATTCTTGGATCTGTGTGTGGATACTAATGAAGACGTTAGTTGCTTAAGTTTGAGAGATTGTAAAGACCCACTTAAGTAATAATAAGGGAAACTCTTAAATATCGAGGCGCCTTTGCAGATAACAATGGAGTTCCTGATAAGAACTCCAAAGTTAAGCATGCTTAAGTGGGAGCACTCATAGAATGAGTGACCTACTAGGAAATTATCTTCTGAGAAAAAAATTGTGAAGCATTTCGGGTCAAAGCGAGCAATACATTGGTGCTTAAGAGTTTGGGCTGTTACACCTGCCTTTCCCTTTTTGCTCGGAACCCGTCAAATCAAGTCGAGCCTGTCAATTCAAGTCGGGCCCGTTGTATTGGGCGACTTGATCCGGGCCGTTCGATCGAGCCTGCCTCGATCAAACGACCCAACGTCGTCTTTCCCGTCTCATTTAGAGATAATTAGGAGGTCAGAGAGCTATCAGCAACTGTGTCTACTTTGATAACTGATGGGTGATTATAACAGTCGTTGGCAGCTCGCGAAGAAGATGTACATTTTTCGGGTTGTGATGATCGTTGAATCGAGTCGAGTTTTCAATCAGACGAAGTGTGTTCTTTTGCTAGTTATAATTAGAATATCTATCTGATTAAGTAAAGAATTTGTTAGTTTCATCGTATTTAAATACGTAACCGATAACGATAGATTAAATCAAACGGTTTCATATTGTATTTAAATATCAATAGTCGAATCAGAGGCCAAATCCGACAGCCCATAAGACATCCATGTAATTCATCTTACGACGTTGGATCAGTTTGATACTCATCCAATGTTATTACTATCCTCGCAGTTTGGTTTGATCGTAACCATAGGATTTGATCTTCTACGACGATCGTGATTTTCCTCTCCTTATATTTAAATAAATAAGTTGAAGTAATAAAAATAAATCATAGAATTTTAAATATATTTTAATGTATTTTTAACTCACTTTTATCACAAAAATATAAAATTTTTTCATTTATATAATTTAAATATACAAAAAAAAAATTGAAGTTTTAAGCAATATTTTATTTTTAACTAATTTATTCATTTTATTACTCATTTGAATTAGTAAAATTTATTCCCCACAATCGTCCGGATATTTTATTCCTTTCATTAGAATGTGCTTTAGATTTAATAACACAAAATTAGCAATTAATTATTCTAATAATATTGTATAGTTGTTACAGGTTATATGCTTGCATGAGGCCACATAACACTACTAGGGTCAGTGCGAGACAATTCTGATAAGCACTTCGTGTGATTTGGTATTGTTAAGACGGCTAAGCAGACTAACTATATTCTCTTAAGAGAATTTAAGATGTAAGCATCTGATTTTCATTTCAACTATCAGATAGATACTGATCTTCTCTAATAAATAAATATAATTAAAAGGATCTAATTTTCAGAATTATTAGATCACACTATTTCTTAGGAATTGACCGTTTCTCGGCCTCAGCTCTTTAGTCCTTCCGACCGTTTACCTCGCTGAATTTCAAATGCCAGAGCCATCTGTCTCTCCCAACCGTCCGCTTTAAGGGCACCTGCGGCTCAGATCCTCTCAAACAATCTTTCTCTTTTCACTTCTCCTTAACATCGAATTTGTAATCAGCTTTTTGCGCTACTACAAGCTCAGAATTGTTTCAAGAATCTCCATCCCCAAAAATATCCCTTTTAAAAAAAAACCCTAATTTCAGAAACAGTAGAACTGGGGATTGATTCTGGAGCTCTAAAAGCCCTAATCCTCTCCCTTTTTTTCGTCGAATCAATGCGGGATTCTTTTCCCATGATCCATAGTTTCCTGGCAACTGCTTCGGCGATTTTCCTCTGGCAAGATGCCAGTTTCCACTCGATCGCAACTCTCCGGCAGGAAGTCCGTCGAACTGCGTCAGTCTCCGGATCGCTGCAAATCTTTTCTGCAAAACCCACATCAGGATCTCAAGGAGAAGATGAAATCCCTTACCCTTTTATACGAGCAGCAGAAGCAGGCATTAGCTCTAAGACATTACCCAAGCATCGATCTTTTGGATTCTAGTCGCAGTACTACCGGTGGCAACAATCAAAAAGAGGTGATGAAAAATAAAGATCCCAATTGTTTCCTCAAAATGGAAGCCAAGGAGAACAAAGAACCGGGGATCTCTGACAGGTTCGCAGCCTATTCCATGCCAAGGAATGTGGCTGCAGCTGCCGGAGCTAAGTTGAGAAGAACATCGATGGGTTCAGTGCAGGATGGGAAAGGCTTGGGGAGTAAAATCATGGTTTTTGTCAGGCTAAGGCCAATGGGAAAGAAGGGAGAGGAAACTGGTTCGAGGAGTTGTGTTAAGATTGTCAATAAAAGAGATGTGTATCTGACTGAGTTTGCTTCAGAGAAAGACTACCTTAGGCTCAAGAGAGTTCGGGGCCGCCATTTCTGCTTTGATGCTTCATTCCCGGAATCTACTTCGCAACAAGAAGTGTACTCAACCACGTAGGCTTTCTTTTGTTTGCAGCATATTGTTTTAAATTCATATAACGATTTTATTGTTGTTTTTCATGCAACTGAGTAACACTGGCTTAGTTAACATGCGTTTTAGTTGTTGTTGCTACGATTTGAGATAGACTACTCCATTCATCAAATTTTATATTTGACAATCATGGAAATAATTTTGTAACTTGAACTATTACATTTGTAAAGAGGAATTGGTACATTCTGATATTTATCATTTTACAATTTGTTATTATTAGCATGCTCCCGAATGCACAAGTCAAAACACATTTTTTAAATTAAACTTTTAGTTGAGGTGTTATGTTGTTTTTCATACAATTCAGTAATAAGTAGAAAGTGTGAATGCGAACAAGCTTGGATAACAAGCGTTTTTGAAGTTATTGCTATGATTTGAGATTAGGATACTCCGTGCTATAAATTTTATATATGGCAACCAAATTTTCTTAATAAAAATATAGTTTGAATTATGATTCGTAAAACTCTCAAATTCATTTTCTTGTTCACTTTTCTTGATTAGCAAATCTCTCAAATTCATGGTCAGAGCATATATTTACATAAAACATTTTATTGTGATATTATATCATTTTTCATGCAACTAATTAACAAGAAGAAAAAAACCAAATGTCAACATGTGTTTTGGGAGTTGTTGCTATAATTTGAGTTAGAATTTTGCTTGCATCAAATTTTAATTTGATAAGAAAATTTTCAATAAACTTGCAATGTGTTTGTTGTTTTATTTTTCCTTATTAGCAAAGCTCTTAAATCCACAAGTCAAAGCACATTTTTTTAACAAAAAAACTATAATATATATGGTATATATAAGGGAATGTTAATTGAGAACATGCCAATATCACTTTCCTATGCATATTACATCAGTTATGTTTGAACATTTTGTAACTCGATCAATATAAATGCCATTTTTCATTGCAAAACGTTTTGCATATATAATGATATACATCATTAGTGTTCAAAGAGCCTCAACCCTCAAGTTCAACTCGGATAAATGCTATTATTTTTTTTGCATTTTACCCTCTTATAATTTTTATTTATATTTTTCTTTCATAATCAACATTAATTTCTTACGTACACTATTCAATTTTGGTTTCAGCATATAATCTTTAATTCAGAATTTAAATGTTATATATAAGAGCAACTTGATATAAATGCTTTCCAACATTTTCTTGCACATAACACATTGATATTTTTAAATGTTTCCTAAATAGATATAAAAGCTTCAATAAATTGATATAAGGGCTTTTTTTTTTCTTTTCATAAGATTGTACATATACTATGTTGCAAAGTATTAATAATTTTCATGGGTCTACCATAACAAAGCCATTATTTTCTACATAACTAATGTAACTTATGATTTCCTCTCTTCTCTTGTATAGTGTTAAGATGTGTCAATTAAAGTGGTTCAAATATTTTTTAACCCAATACCTTAAATATTTATTTGCGAACAAATAGTGACATCACTAGAGAATTTATGATATTTTCTTAAACTCTTATGAGTGGTATCATTTTTGTAGAATATGTTGGGATCTTAGGGTTCGATCAATGTGGAACAAACAATGTATATGTTGAGCAAATATCAAAATAAAGCAAAGACAAACCACATGCAAGCATAACTACAGCACAAGACATGAAATTTATGTGGTTCGGTGTGAACATCTACGTCAACGAAAAGGAAAGCAGAGAAGATTTCACTATTGGAGATGAGATTACAAAGTTTTAGGGTTTAGAAATCCTTACCCAAGCCTTTTGGAGCTTTAGTCTTCTTTTGGAATAGCCACCATACAACCCCAAAGAAAAACTTAAAGACTTAACTCTAAAAATTGAAAGTACTTATAGCCCCTCACAAAACAGACCTGTTGAACCGCATGGCGCTTGCCTTGCGAGTGCTTATTGAGCTCTAGGCGCGACGGCGCACCGTGGCACTTTCCTGTCAAACGCCTCGGCGCGGCGGAGCACCCTATCAAGTGTCATGCGCTACGGCGCGCCCTGGGGCCTTGCGATTGAGCTCCAGGTGCTGCGGCGCGCTGTGGCGTCTGCCCATAAAGAACTCCTTTAATCAACAGAACATTGCACATTATTTCTAAAGGGAATGCTTTTAAGTGAAAATTTTAAGTGTTTATCATTTAATATATGTAGAACTGTAGACCTTGTGGAAGGCGTTCTTCAAGGAAAGAATGGTTCTGTGTTTTGCTATGGAGCAACTGGTGCTGGAAAGACGTACACAATGCTTGGGACTATAGAGAAGCCGGGAGTTATGGTATTGGCCATAAAAGACCTCTTCTCAAAAATTAGACAGAGGAGCTTTGATGGAAACCATTCAGTACTTCTCTCCTATCTTGAAGTTTATAATGAAACTGTTAGAGACCTTCTCTCCCCAGGGAGACCTCTTATCCTACGAGAAGATAAGCAGGTTCGTAATCTATTTAAATGAGTATGAATTGCCTTCTTTAATTGATAACCTTTTTGCTTACTTTTGTAGTTCCTTCTAGCTTCAATTTTGTCATTTTAGATATGATTATAATTTCAGCTTACTTTTTTTGTCTAAATGAAGTAAAAATTTGAATAATTAGCCTCTTTTAGTAGTGCACTGGTTTTTGTTTTTTTCAATTGTTGTTTTCTTCACAATGATTATTAAACAAAAAAAACTTGTTATATTCATCATTAAAGAACCATCTATAAGATGTGTTGCATGGTTAACATGTAACTATGATTTATGAAAAGATAAAGTATGACAGGATGAGCTTATGGCTGATACTACAATCTTTTTTTTCCTTGTTATTGTTTATTTTCCTTGGATCATTTACTTGCATAAGACTGCACTTCATAGAGCTCTCTACATACTCTCATTTATAGAGCCTTGAATCCTTTTAGATCTGTTTTATTACCTTACAACCTTAAAAGCTGCCTTTTCACGTGACAAGACATTAATTTTATTCTACATCCCTTTTTTTAAATTTGTTTCGCACGACTAAATTACATGCATGCGCCTATAACAAATCCAAACAAATGTAGAGGTTGACTTATCTGTCATTATAAAGAAAACAATAATGATTTAAAAGGTTAGAAAACGTTATATAGAGTACTGCCAGTATATTGTTTGGTTCATTAAGCAATGTTGTCCGAATCACTCATGCAAATTCGTTTTCTTATTTGTAGCTATTCTTTTTGCTGTTGATAGTAATATCTTGTAAAGTTGACTATGCTTCCAAGAATCTGCTTCAAACAAATGCTTGTATGAATAATGTGGAAAGTTCTAAACCAATTTATAAAATTTGGAGAATTGATCCTTCATTGATAATTCAATCGTGTTCATTTTATTCCAGGGAATCACAGCAGCTGGGCTCACTCAATATAGAGCTTACTCAACAGATGAAGTATTTCAACCCCCATTACTAATGTATCTATTAACTTCAAATAACAATATGAATCTATTACTTAATTTGCATTTTCTCTTAGGTTATGCAATTGCTTCAGCAAGGAAATCAGAACCGGACAACTGAGCCGACACGAGTCAATGAGACCTCTTCGAGATCACATGCTATACTTCAAGTACTCTTCCTCGAATTTTTTCAAGCGCATACTAATACGAATAAAACCTCATACTAATGAATATCTCAATACTTGATCATAGGTTGTTGCTGAATATCAAGTCAGAGAGTTGGTTAATGTGGTCACAAAGATAGGAAAACTGTCTCTTATTGATCTAGCTGGGTCAGAGAGAGCTATTGCAACTGACCTAAGAACCCAAAGATCAATTGAGGGTGCCAATATCAACAAATCTCTTCTCGCATTGAGCAGTTGCATCAATGCACTAGTGGAGGGAAAGAAACACATCCCTTACCGCAATTCAAAGCTCACGCAGCTTCTCAAGGACTCCTTGGGTGGACCATGCAATACTGTTATGATTGCTAATATCAGCCCTAGCATTCTATGTTTTAGCGAGACTCAAAATACACTTCATTGGGCTGATCGCGCTAAAGAAATAAGGAATAAGGTTTGTAAATTTACTTTTTTCTAAAAATTCATGTTTTTGCTCATAAAGGTTATTTTCAGCTGCGCATATAACTCCAAGTTACATTTCCATGTTCATTTGTGCTCTCAAATGAGGAACAAGTTAAAGTAGACTACAATGAATGTTAACTTGTAAAGCACTCCAATTGTGGATAAGACGCGCGTGTAAATGAAGTTAAGCTTTCATATTTGCCCATTGGGCTCCAAATTTCAAATAAATAAAAAGAATATGCTTTTATGTATATATTACCCGCCAAATGAGCAACCCTAAATAAGTGGAAGATTGATCAAACTGCAATGAAAGGTTGTACTTTCAGATTATTGTTCGTTTGGCTCGTAATTTTAAAATAAAAATTTTATAAATCAAATTTTCATGCATTTGTTGCCTGCCATGCAAGAAAGTTTAAATGAGTGGAAGAATGATCAAATTGCAATGAAAAGATGAGATAATTAATCCATTTTTTTTATCAGATTCACCATGGGCACATTTATAAAAAGCCATTTCTATGAGTGTTGATGAGATTATAATGATAATGCATTTACAAGTATTCTCCCAAGGAGCGAGCTTAAGATTTTTCCTTGTGTGTATTAAGTTCTGAACTATATATGTATCCATACTGAATATATCTAGTGCATTATAGATTAGCACAAGCATTTGTGAACACTGATATCCTATAATTAAAACTCAGACAAAAAATTCATGTATTGGGATGCTCTCTTGAATTCTCATCAAACCATGTCTTGCTAGCAAGTAAGAAAATTTATTGGCTTTATAAGTATATTAAATTGACTAGATAAGTTATATGTGCACAATATTAAACAATTTATGTTACACTCAGTCAAAATGATTATACAGTGCTTGTAAATAGTACTTGCAGTGATTATGTTGATTCTGATCTTATTCCATCATACTTCTTTCATTCTAGAATTAAAACTCAGAAAAAAAAATCCATGTATTGGAATGCTCTCTTGAATTCTCATCAAACCATGTCTAGCAGGTAAGAAAATTCATTGGCTTTATAAGTACATTAAATTGACTAGATAATTTATATGTGCACAATATTAAACAATTAATGTAATAATCAGTCAAAATGATTATACAGTGCCTGTAAATAGTGGTGGTAGTGATTATGATGATTCTGATCTTATTCCATCATACTTCTTTCATCTTAGGCATGCTTTGCAACTGAGGAAACTATAAAGATCCCAGAGTCAGAAACTGATCAAACCAAGCTACTAATTGAGCTACAAAAGCAAAATAGTGAGCTAAGGCAACAAGCAGCGCGCTTCCAACAAAAGCTGTTGAGTTCCCAGGCTCATGTATTAACATCAAACTTCATACAAAAAGCACCAGCTGCTCCCTCCTCTCCACTCTTCTCTTCACCTTGCTCGCCAAACCAAAAGCCCAAACGATCAATTCTCGGCAGCGGAAACTGCTTCGGCACACCGGATTCCAATAAAAGAGGAGCTTCAAATGAGAGGAGGATGGCCCAAGAGTTTCAAAAGAGAGTGAAGGAATTGGAAAATGAGATTGAGCGGCTAAAACTTGAGAATGAGAGGCTTAAAAAGGAGCATGCTGTTCAGCTCAAGCAAAAGGATGACTACATTCACCTATTGATTTTAAAGAGAGACACAAAGCCAACCGAAGGAAAAGTCAAGAGCAGGATGGGAAAGGGAGGAAGCCTGCTTAAAGAGGATTTGAAGAGCCCCAGCCATCGTTTCACCTCACCGCAACCGACTGGAAAGAAGAGGAGCTTCTGGGACATTGGCCATAGTCCAACAGTAGGTGCAGCAAATGGAAGGAAAATTAGAAGCCTTGTAGTAGCTCCGCAGTCTCCAGCTCCTTCAATGCTTCTTCCGGTATGCATCTCTATCAATAGAACAAAGCTTGTTTAAGCAAAGCATCATTTTCTTGTTTCAAACAGGCTATGTGAACTATTCTATGCACATCAAAAAAGAAATAATCCATTGAAGCACTTGCTTTTTGTTTTGAGTAAACTACTGCTGATTAATTTTTTTTTGGATCAAGAACTGACTAGAAGAGCACTTTTAAGCAATTGTTAGTTTCTCAATAGTAGAACAAGAAGGCACTTCAGACAAAAATAATCCATTGTTGCACTTGTTTTTGCAATTTGCATCAGTAATAGTGTACTGTGAACCACACCAAAGAAGAAATAATCCATTGATGCACTTGATTTTGTATTGAGCATTCTATTACTGATGCAGCTTGCATTAGTAGTTGAACAAAGCTTTTTTAAGCAAAGCATCATTTCCTTGTTTCAAACAGATTATGTGAGCCATTCTATGCACATTGAAAAAGAAATAATACATTGATGTACTTGCTTTTTGTTTTGAGTATTATACTACTAATTAAAATATTGCTGGACCAAGAACTAAAAAGAGAGCACTTTAGGCATTTGCTTTCTCAGTAGTTGAACAAGAAAGGCAACTTCGGGCATAAGAAATAATCCATTGATGCACTTGCTTTTTGTTTTGAGTTTTTTACTACTGACGCAGCTTACCTAAGTAGTAGAACAAAGTTAGTTTAAGCAAAGCATCATTTCCTTGTTTCAAACAGATTATATGAACCATTCTATGCACATCGAAAAAGAAATAATCCATAGATGCGTTTGCTTTTTATTTTGAGTATTCTACTACTGATGCAGCTTGCATATCACTGTTTCTGGTTTGTGTTCTTGTTGGGGCCCCCACGCTATCAATTACTTTCTGCAGCCAGGTTTTGCGTGGACTAAACAGGATGCAGCATCAAGGCAATGACTTGAGTTGGAGACAAAGATGTGAAAAGAAAGAAGCTCATGTTATTATTATGTTATCTTTTTTGTTCATCCTGTATACTTTAAGGGCAGTTTGTACTTTTTGAATACAACTTATGATGATTCTCCACAAATTCATTATATATAAAGATTTTTTGTTCACGTTATATCAACTTTCTCCCATATTTGTAACTAATAAGGTTCCGGTGCTATGTATGTAATTGATAAAAAAAAAAAAAAAGGCATTCACACGATATTTTCTTAGAACTACCAAAATAATGATAGATTAAAATAAGTTTAAATGCGCCTGAAGATGCTACTGGAGCTTTGATGAGCTTCCGGGAGGTTCCAAGAAGATATGGAACAAAGTTAGGAAAGCTCAACTGCAGTAGACGCCATAGTGCGTCGTGGCACGCCGTAGCGTGCCATGGAGGCCAGCAAACAGAGACTAGGGCGTTATAGCACACCCTGACGGGTGTAAGTCTAGAGATTGGGGCATCATAGCGCCATAGCATGCCCCAGTAGGAAGCAAACAGAGAAAGGGGCATGGTAGCGCTCCCTCACAGCAGGCGATCCAGGGACTAAGGTGTCCTAGCGCGCCGTGGCAAACCATAGTGCGCTATAGCGTGTAATATACGCTTATTTCAAATATAATTAATTTAATTTAATTATTAGATATAGTTTGAATTATCTACTTATTACTTTTTCATATTATGAATATAAAAATGTTAGAAATAATTTTAGAAAATATTTCACAAATTTTGAAAATTATTTTATGTTCGGATTTTTCATTGTTATTTTAATGAGAATTTTAAATTAAAATAATTATTAAAAATATTTAGGTGTCAGAATTGAAATTTTTTGATATTTTTGGATTCAAGACGTCAAAGTAAGATAAGGGGGATAATTTCATAATTTTTTAAACTATTTTGAAAAATAGTCTAAATTAAATATATATATATATAGTAAATTTCTAAGTCTAATTGGTGCTTAACCGTTAGTCCAAATTTGACATTTTTAGTATCATTGGGATCGTATCAATGAGACCTATCATTAGATACTTTAAAATTTAATTTTTGTTAACTTTAGATTTCTTAAATTTGTAAAAAAATTAAATTTTTATTTTTTTTATTTATTTATTTAAATTGAGTTAATTTGTGATTTTTTTACTTTTCTTAAAATTTATCTTTGCAAATATACCCCTTATAAATATTTTTATCCTATTTTGAGAGACAAATACCACATCTTAATTTAAATCATCCACTTATTTTAAGCAAATTAGGACTTTTTGATTTAATTCTACTTTATTTAATTCATTTTATTATATTTAAGGGCTGGTTGACGGGAGATGATTTCATCATTTAAAAGTTTTCCTAAAGTTTTTAAAATCCTTCTTATCTCCTCTCATCCTCTTTTTCAAAAAGCCTCTCCTTATCCCATCTCAAATCTTCTTCTTCTTCATCTTCTCAAATTTCTCTTTATCCCCTAAGATTTCTAAATAATCAAAGGTGAATAGTTGAAGCTTGCAAAAGTCTAAAATTTTATTCTTCTTCATCTCTTTCAAAGATAAGATTCATTAATGTATATATTTCTTTTAATTCATAATTTTTCTTTTATCTTGATTTTATTAATGAAATCAAAATATGCATACAAAATTTCTTTTAATTTGATTTAGATCTCTTTATATTAAGTCAAAATCAAATGCATGATTATTTTATTTTCTTATAAATTCTTAAAATTTTAATTTCTTTTAAATATTTCTCATACTTAAGATATATATTTATGATAACTTTGCATATCTATATCTTTTAGATTTATCATATTTAGAACTTGAAATCTTTTCTAATATATTCTCCTATATATTGGTTGCATATTATTAGAAGAAATTATTTTATGATTTTACTTCTATGCTAATTTAAATTAATCCCAAAGTATAACCATTGCATCTGCTAACAATTGCTAACAATTACATCCTCTCAATTGCATCTGCTAACTTCTAATCCAATCTTATACCAAGAAATAGAAAAACTTCAATTAAAAGTTATTCTACCAACAAATGTAGTATTATCTCAATTGAGTGTAGGGCAGTCATTACTCGATGAGATTAAAGAAGCTTAGAAATTAATAAAAAGTATGAGCAGCTAGTTGCATCTATTCAAGAAGAGAAATATTTAGAATTGAAACTAGACTCAAATGGAAATATTTTGTGTGGATCTAGAATTTGAGTACCTAATGATTCTAAGTTAAGATCAAAAGTACTCAAAGAAGCTCATTATTCCAAATATTCAATTCATCCAGGAAATCATTAGATGTATCAAGATTTAAAATACACTTTTGGTGGTCAGGAATGAAAAGTGATGTAGCAGAGTTCGTATCAAAATGTGAAGCATGTAGTCTAGTAAAGGCGAAGCATCAAAGACCTAATGAATAATTACAACCTTTACCAATTCCTGAATGGAAATGAAAAAATATTTCAATCGATTTTATAACAGGTTTCCCCATTCAAAATCAAGTAATGATTTGATTTGGGTAATTATGGACAGACTTACTAAATATACTCACTTTTTACCAATTCGATAAAATAATTCATTAGAGAAATTGGCTAAATTATATTTTAAGGAAATAGTGAGATTACGTGGCATTCTTGAGACTATCATATCTGATCATGATAGTCGTTTCACTTCTAGATTTTGGAAAATGGTACAACAAGATCTAAATTCTCAATTATGCTTGAATACAGCTTTTCATCCTCAAACAGATGGGAAAATAGAAAGAGTTAATCAAATTTTAAAAGATCTTCTGCTTTTATATATTTTAGATTTTAGAGAAAGTTGAGATGATTATCTTCTATTAATAGAATTTACCTATAATAATTATTATCAAGTAAGTATTAAAATGGCTCCTTATGAAGCCTTATATAGAAAGAAATGTATTATACCATTATTCTGGAATGAAGTTAGAGAAAATAAATTAATGGGATCGGACTTAACTTTGCAAGCTACTAAAAAGATAAAATTTATTCAGCATAGAATGAAGATAGCTCAAGATAAATAGAAGCATCATTATGACTCAAAACATCGACATGTTTAATTCTCTGTATGAGATTATGTTTACCTTAAAGTCAGTCTGTATCGAGGAATTTTAAGATTTGGAGTTACTGAAAAGTTAAGCCCGAGATATATTAGTCCATTTTAAATAATAAAACGAATCGGACAAGTTGCTTTATCAACTTAAACTCCAATTACATCTGAGTTTGATGCATGACATTTTTCATATTTTGTCTTAGAGAAAGTGCTTGTCAGAACCAACCATGAGAATTGAAGTGGAATAAATCAATCTTCAACTGAATCTTAGCTTTATAGTTAAACTAGAAAAAATTTTGGATCGAGACATTCGAAAACTTCGAAGTAAAACCATTTCTATGGTAAAAGTCCATTGGAAGAATTGTTGAAAAGAAGAAGCAACATGGGAAGATGAATCTAGTATGAATAAATTATATCCTCAATTATTTGATTAAACCAATGTAATAATATATTTGAGTTTGATAATAAAATTTGATGTCGGGGCGACGTCCTTTTTAAGTTGGGGAGATTGTAATATACGTTTATTTCAAATATAATTAATTAAATTTAATTATTAAATATAATTTGAATTATCTACTTATTATTATTTTATATTATGGTTATAGTTGTGACGACCCGCCGTTTGGTCAGCATAGCTAATCCAGCGTCAAGTGCTCACTTCTCAGGATCATATCAAGTTTAGCATAATAGTGTATTTAGAGGCGTATAAAATACACATTTCCATATTTATTATAATATTCAGAATTACCATAATAATAAAGGAAATATATTTATTACAAAGATAATAATTGTTTTACAAAGTTTGTTACACACTAAGCAAAAATTTAAAACTTAAAGAAAATTAGCATTTAAGTTGCTCTATCATGTATCAGCTCCTCCTCAAAAGTTTGATCCAGAGATTAATCATGAATTGCCATGTATATATGTATATGACAAGGCAAATCAAAAAAAGAAAGAAAGAAAAGAAAAGAAAAACAAAACAAAAGATTTAATTAGACACAAAAGACTAAGTAAGATTTGTAAGATATCAAAATTTGCATTTAAGCGGCATGATTCTGCATGAGAAAATTAAAAGTGATATTTAAGTATGATATGCTTATGATTATTAATGCAATATACATATTTAAGATATGTGCTCATTCTAAAAGAAAATACAGTAATATATAATATTTATTCTGTTTGACAAAATTATAGAATAATCAAGGAGTTAAATAGTCTATCTAACTATCTGAGATGTGAGTTTTTAACTAACTACACATTCTCCCTCAAAAACTATGTGCAGTCTCCTTATTTCTCTAGATATCAATCTATTCTGGCCTAATATATTTTATGTATAGACCTAAGATCAACCTGAATAAACCCATGATGCTGATTTCTGATCATTTATTTCAAATTCTAAACACAAAATCTCATATAAATATATTAAAGTGGATCAAAGCTTAATAGTGATGCAAATGTTACAAATAAAATAATTAAATAAAAAGGAATAATATTTTTTATTTTATTTTAAAATATTAATATTAATATTATCTTGATTATTTATCTTTATATATTAAAAATAATAATTTTTATTATTATAAGTAATATATATATACATATAGAAAAAAAATTTAAGAAATGAAAATGGCAGAAATTAGAAAATATATACATATATAGAAAAAAAAATAACAGAAATAAAAGTTGCAGAAATTAGAAAATATATACATATATAGAAAAAAAAATTGACGAAAATAAAAGTTAAAGAAAAAATATATATATATATATAGAAAAAACAGAAAATGATAGAAATGAAAATTGTAGAAATTAGGAAATATATATATATATATATATAAGAAAAAAAAGAAAATGACATAAATAAAGTTGCAGAAATTAGGAAATATATACATATATATAAAAAAAAATGACAGAAATAAAAGTTGCAGAAATTAAGAAATATATATATATATATAGAGAAAAAAAAATGACAAAAATAAAAGTTGTAGAAATTAGGAAATATAAACATATATAGAAAAAAAGAAAATGACAGAAATGAAAGTTGCAGAAATTAGGAAATATATACATATATAGAAGAAAAAAATGACAGAAAAATGAAAGTATAATAGTAGTAATATTAACATTAATAATAATAATAATAATAATAATAATAATAACATTATTATTATTATTAAATAAGAAGAAGAAATGAAAGGAGTAGAAAATATTTCATTTCTTACACATTTCTTACCCTATATTGATGTCATTGAGGCTTTACTGAAGGTTGACGGGGGGTACCGGTGGTGGATGAGAAAGAAGAGGAGGAGATGGGAGGAGAATAGAGGTGGGGGAAGAGAGGGAGTGGGGAAGGGAATGGGGGAGGAGAGGAGGAATGGGGGAGGGGATATGGAAAAGGATGGGGTGGGGGTATATTTATAAACTTTTTTTTTAATTAATTAATTATTTATTTATTCTCTCTCATCCATTATTTGGATGAGAGAAAATTTGTCATGATTATTGGAGTGTTCAATTTGATTTTTATTTTCTCCTTCTTATCATTTTTTCCTCTCTCCTCTTTCTCTCTCTACTTTCTCTGTCTTCTATTTTTTTTCCAAAAAATAATGAAACTTAACATGGATGTGTATCTTTATGAGAAAAATACACTCGTGCAAAAAGTTTTCAATTTGAAGTAATATTTTATTTTTTATTAATTTCTGAAGATAATAACTTTAAAAATTAATTCTAGTCAATATAAAGCTCTAAATTCAACGAATCTTTTTTGTAGCATTTTTATAATATTCTTAATCCAATGATACTAAAATCACTGAATTTGGACTTGTATTTAATTTTCCTAATTTACTAAATTTAAATAATTCCAAAAATTAATTCAGGAGTATTCGTTATCTAAATTGCTCCCAAACTTGGGCATTACTATTACAAAAATATACTCTATCCAACTGTATTTTTAGTTTTCTTTAATTTTGAAGTCATTCGGGATCCTGATTTTTGAGTTGGGTTTAGTTCTAATTATCCTAGTAACGACTTGGGTCGTTATAATAGTAATGTTAAAAATGATTTTAGAAAATATTTGACAAATTTTAAAAATTATCTTACGTCCAGATTTTTCATGGTTATTTTAATAAAAATTTTAAATTCAAATAATTATTTAAAAATATTAATGTGTCAGAATTGAAAATTTTTGACATTTTTGGATTCGGGATGTCAAAATAAGTTAAGGGGGAAATTTCATAATTTTTGAAATTATTTTGAAAAATAGTCTAAATTAATATATATATATATATATATATATATATATATATATATTGTAAATTTCTGGGGCTAGTTGTCGCTTAAACGTTAGTCCAAATTTGATGTTTTTAGTATTATTGGAATCATATCAATGAGACCTATCATTAGATACCTTAAAATTTAATTTTCATTAACTTTTCATTTTTCGAATTTGTAAAAAATTTAAATTTTTATTTTATTTATTTATTATTTAAATTGAGCTAATTTGTAATTTTTTATTTTTCTTAAAATTTATCTTTGCAAATATACCCATTAGAAATATTTTTATCTTATTTGAAGAGAAATTCATTCCAAATAAAGACAAATACTACCTCTTAATCTAAACCATCTACCTATTTTAAGCAAATTTGAACATTTTGATTTAATCCTACTTTATTTAATTTATTTTATTGCATTTAAGGACTGGTTGAGGGAAGATGATTTCATCATTTAAAAGTTTTCCTAAGTCTTTTAAATTCTTCTTATCTCCTCTCATCCTCTTTTTCAAAGAGCCTCTCCTTATCCCCTCTCCCACCATCTTAAATCTTCTTCTTCATCATCTTTCCAAATTTCTCTTTACCCCATAAAGATTTTAAAGGATCAAAGATGAATAGTTGAAGTTTAAAAGACTAAAGTTTTGTTCTTCTTCATCTCTTTCAAAGATAAGATTCATTAAGATATATATTTCTTTTAATTCAACATTTTTCTTTTAACTTGATTTTATTAATGAAATCAAAATATGTATACAAAATTTCTTTTAATTTGATTTAGATCTTTTCATATTAAGTGAAGATCAAATACATAATTATTTCATTTTCTTATAAATTTCTAAGATTTTAATTTCCTTCAAATATTTCTCATGCTTAAGAAGTATATTTATGATAACTTTGCACATCTATATCTTTTAAATTTATCATATTTAGAACTTGAAATATTTTATAATATGTTCTCTTATAAATTGGTTGCATATTATTAGAAGAAACTATTTAATTATTTTGCTTCTATGCTAATTTAAATTAATCCCAAAGTTTAATAAAATTTTTTAAAAGTTTAACAAAGTCGACATGGATGGTATGGTCGAAATCTCTTTTGTCGAGGAAGGACCGAACGAAGACGACGGTGAATAGGTGGAGCTCGATTTGTAGCCATCTCTGATCACACGGCCGTTGGGGTTTGACGGTCTGATGCGGCTCCCGAATAACAGAACCGCGGATGGGATCTGGATCGCTGGATGAGAGATGCCGATTGAGTGGGTAGGATTATATCACGACACGGGTAATGCGAGCCGTAGAATGCGTGCTAGGGCATTCATTGGCTAAGACATATGCGCCACTGTTGGGACCCCGCAGCGGATCTACTACGGTCCAAACAACAAATCCCACCTAAAAAATATAAATATTTAATTTAATTAATTAAAATTTATTTAATTAATTACTTAATTTCTATTAAATTTTAAAATCCAATTTAGAACTAAATGAGCTCCAAAAGTTCTCAAAATTTTACCCTTAGCTAATTAAGGTGTGCGGAATTCAAAAATAAAATTAAATTTTAATTTGATGATCAAATTAATTTATGTATTTTTTAGGATTAAAAAATAGGTAAAAATATTAAAATTCTCAATTTAGCTCTGATTAATCCCAAACTTCTATGATTATATTTAAATGACCTATTGAGTCTAATTTAATCAAAATTAGAACTTGGTTTAACTTATTTAATCTATATTTAACTAGGGTAATAACTAGGATTATTACAACTACAAATAATGCATTATGGGGATATGATGCCAGGTTACCAGGAGCTAATCTAGCACCAGTTTGGGGTAACCCTCTAGCTGTATTATCATATTGAGTTATTTAAAAAATATTTTATATTGGCATTAAACATAACTCATTCATTTATTATTTTAGAAATATCACAATTTTTTTATCATAAAAATCTAAATAAAATAAAAAGTTGCAAACTCTAAACATACTCAAAAATAATAAATCAATAGGTAGCAATATCAGCACTGCATGATCCTTAGTGTATTTCCTCTATACTGAGCTTCTGATAAAGGCATGATTTAAAAGTGTGGACATTTATATACAAGTTAGTTATGAAATTGAGTATTGATAGATGTTAAATTTATAATTATTAAATAATAAGTAAAATAATCAATAATTTGAAAGGAAATAGGAAGCTATACAAAATCTTCTCTACAAACTTATTTGAATTGCATTGAAACTTTAGTATAAAAATAATTGCAATCACAAAAATAACTATAGAATTTTAACATTTAATATCTCGCTCAAATATAATTTTGTTGGGCAAATACAAAATCAAGGAAGATGGGGGTTCTATTTTGTGTTACATATTCCAACTTCTCTTTATACATGCCCCTCAAAAGTTTATCAGTATAGGCTCCTTATGCTTCTCGATGTCGGATAGCCACGTCCTAGCAGCTATCTGATCAAACTAAAAATAGATCAGTAGTGAACTTGTGCTACTCAATTATCCAAACATTTTCAAATATCATTTTATGTGACTATAAAAGCATTTTTATCAAAATTGTGTGATGTTGAGTGCAAAAGTATATTAAACAAGAGTAATAAAAGATATCTGGTATATTTTCTTTGTATATGAATCAGAAAGTCAAAAGTCAAGTATTTGCATGATTTTATACTTGATAAGCAATTACTCGAAAATTTAATAGTTAATTTATTTAATAACAATAATTATTATTATAAAATACTTATATAAAAAATATGATAAAAGAAGATGATACTTATTATCTAAGAGAGGATTAATATTTTATTTTATTTTAGTAAAAATATCAATAATAATATTAGTAATAACATTCTTTATTTATTTATATATATTAAAAATAATAATTATTATTATTATAAATAGTAATATATATATATATATTAAATGAAATAAAATGATTAAATTAAAATGATAGAAATAACATTATTATTACTAATAAAATAAGAAGAAATAAAATGAAAATAATAGAAAATTTTTCATATCTTTCTTATTTCTTACCGTTGATAAGGCTTTACTAGAGGTCAGTGGGGGAAATAAGTGATTATTATGTTGTCGCTGCAACGCATTTGTGCCAAATCCATTTGAACATATCATTCAGATAAACTTTGATACATGAAATGTACATATAGAGGTTCACTCAGTGAGGATTAAAGTCTATATAGACCATTGAGTCAAGGCAGGTTATAAAAAGATCAAGAGACTGCACATATCATAGAGGGGGAGTGTGTATATTCTAGAATTCCGAATTCAAATGATTGGGCATATGTGCATAGCTCCCCAGTTATTCTGTATAATACCCATAAAACGCATCAATAAAATATAATATAATATTTTAAATATTTACATTTTTGTACAATAATCTCTAGTATTGTACATTTTAGTTTAGATGTAATATGTTAGATTCCATATTCAGTCACAAAAATGTTTTCCAGAAACTGCATTATTTATTTATGATTTACTTACTTATTTCAGCCTTATAGTTTATTATATGCCTTGCTGTATTTCCTTTCAGCAGATTGTTTGTAACAACTTAGGTTGTTCAGTCAATTAGGACTAAACCAAACTTTAACCTTGATTTTAATGCTCTCAAATAGTTATTATGACATCACCATGAAGTTTTGGACCAAATTAGAGGTCAAATTGATCAAATACTGATTTTGGAAATTCAAAAAATCCTAGAATTTTGCCTATTTAAATTAACCTCAAATCAAAAATCTGACTTCTCCATTACGTTCATCACTCCCAAATTAATTAGAGGTGATGTTTTGGAAGCATTTAGAAGTAGTTGGATTTTTGGCGAATAGTTTTAATATATTTAAAATACCCCATAATTTAGGAAAATTAAACACCCATCAAAATTGAAATCTTACACCGCTATTGCATTCCTCACCCCTTAAATAACTATGGGTGAATATTTGGGAAATTTTGGATGCCATTTAAATAATTAGGATTAATTAATGAAATCGGAATTTAAATTATTAAATTATTAAATCAATTATTTAAATAACTGGCGAGTGGGACCCACCTTAAATTCCTAATGGGTCGAATCCCCTCCTCTTATCAGGTCAGATTTGGGAATCGGATCCGGATCAACTAGTATTTGATCGGGTCAATCTGGGGGAATCATCTGAGACGCCCGATCGGACGGCTAGTGAATCGACCCCTTCCTCGCAAAAATCGCCGCGCCATGCGGCGTTCCGCCGCTGCGACTGCCCAATCCCCCGCGCTCCCCGACCTAGTCCGCTCCGCCTAGGTCCCTTTAAGCTTTGATCTATAGTCGGGGAGCAAGTTTGCACGATCTGGAGCTCGTGTTGTCTTCTTCCCCGGATCCTAATTCCCAGTCATTCAAATCCGGTATGCCCGATCTCCCTTAACTATCAATCAAATTATTGATTCTTCAGTCATCATACTATTACATGCCATATATTAGGATTAGATCGGATCGATCGGGTTGGATCGAACGCGATCGATCTGATTTAGGACTTGGTCCACAGTATAAATTGTTATCGCCCATAGTCGAACTTGAGGAAGCTAATGTGACGGCCGCCCCCAAATCACTCGGATTAGGAGGTGATCGTCACTTTGCAAACCCTTACTTAGCATTTAGATTAAGGAATGAACCCTCTTAATCAAATGTTAAGGGAGGATATGCCTTAATAAGCAAAGATGTAGCAACAGAAACAATCACTTAAGTAAATATACTATAATTTATCAGAGTGCGAATAAAAATGAGTAACATCCATACAATCCAGATAAAAACTATACAACTTAGAATACATAAAAATGAAAAGTAAAGCAGTTAGATCCTGTATTATTACAAAATGATGATAAAGTTTATGCAGTAAAAAGAGTAAAGTCTCTCATATCCTCACAATATCAGGCAGAAACTACTGATCTTCTCCTGTATGCTACTCCTCCTGTACCGGATCTCCAGAAGGTCCCACAACCTCGAACAGCTCAGAATCTACCATTGTCGGTTTCACAATGGTACGGCCCCAGCCAACAAAAGAAAAATCTAGTTAGACAAAATGTCTAAGTACATTTTAGGCTATAAATAATTAATTTTTAATGATATCACAATACTAAGTAACATAGGAGCAGTAAGCAATAAGGAAAGGTAACAAAGTTATAATTAAAATAATTATAACTTAACAAGATGTGAGGTAAGCACATACCTCAATCCAAGCTGCAAAAAAGATCAAGTAATACATAAAGAACTCTACTAAACACAAATAAAATTTCTAAATATATGATCAATATAAAACATACTGCTTTTATAATTAATCTGAAAGTACGAATCTGAAAGTAAAGATCTAGCATCCTAACATGCCAAAAGTAAAAGTGACTGCTAAAAGGTAAAAATGAATATTTCAAAGCTGTGAGTATAAAGGAACTGCAGAAAATGAAAATGTAGCAAAATACGTACTGAACTATAGGACAAATAAGAACTGCAGAAAATGAAAATATAACAAGAAGTGAACTGAACTATAAGGTAAAAGTGAGCCAAAAAATTGTAAAGTAAACAAAAGTTAACTGCAATGCGACTGTAATACAAATAAAGTAACTGAAAAGTAACTACAATTAGGAGATATTTCCACTTAATCCTGCCACCAGTAAAGTCCATCAACTTATATGGAAAAGTAGTCCCAGATTAAAGTTAATTCTATCAAAAAGTACTGCAAACCATCTGGAAAAGTAGTCCCAGAATTACTATGAAAGTAGTCCTAGTCAGAAACAACAAATATTTAGAAAAGTAGTCCTAGTCAGAAACAGTCAGTATCTGGAAAAGTAGTCCCAGATATACTAGGAAAGTAGTTGTGGCGCCCAGCACCCTTAATCTGCCAGATGATTAGGTTAAGGGTGGGGTGTCACTCTGGCTAACCCCTCACTTATCATTGGATTAGGATAGACTCCACAATCCACCTGATTAGGGAAGGATTAACATAGAATCAAACTAACAGTCACTGTATAAGTAAACAAACAGAGTGCGGAAGCGATTTAAGGAAATATAAATCATCCAAGTATCACAGTACAAATAGGAAAAAATAGAACTCAGAACATAAGCATATAATCCAAATACATAGTCAATGGTACCTGTATTATTACATCATTTAAAATATTTAAATAAAGATAGAATGAAAACTACTCATTCTCACTCGAAATATAAAGGAACTAGACGGCAGCTTCTTCCACGGGTTCCTGCTCTGGATAAGGCTCCACACCTAACTCCTGCTCGTCTAATTGAAAGGAGTCTGTCATTGTCGGTTTCACAATGTAGGGCCCCAGCCAAAGAAAAGAAAATTCTGGTTAGACAATTATCTAAGTACATTTTAAGCTGATGAATTATTATAAGTGTTAAGTAATATCACCATTTGACAACATCTAAGCAACATATATATATATATATATATATATGAAAGGAGCAGCAAGTAATACAAAGAAACAGGGAAGCTATAAATCATCATTTATAACTTAAGCAAAGAAAAAGGGAAGAGGCTGGGACATGCCTCGCATACAAACTAAATAAGGAATGACGTATAAATATACATAACTAAACAAGTGCAGTAAGAAAAATTCTACACCATAAACATGCTGGTGATCAACAAAAAACATGTCAATTAAAATAAATAACTCAGCAGTGGTACATATAAATAGCAGCAAGATTCTAACATCCTATATATAAAAAAGCAGTACAAGGAAATAGCTGATGGAATAAGAATACTGAAAAGTAAGCAACAATAACTGCATATAAAGCCACACGTGCATCGACTGCCATACAGAAAAGAGCTACTCAAGCCCATCGAATACCAAAGAAGCTTAGCACCATCATGGCTAAGACATAAAACTGTGTACTCATAGCGATATAAGGAGGCTAGGCATATAAGCACACAAAGCAAGCGAAGGGTCTTAGCACCAGTACAGTTAAGGCCCAACTGTATGCCCCTAGCGACATAAGGAGGCTAGTAAACTAAGCATACAAGGAAACCTTAATGCCAGTACGGCTAAGGCACCAACGGTGTACCCCTAGCGACATAAGGAGACTAGTAAACTAAGCACACAACAAAAGTGGATCCTTCCCCTAGCGACATAAGGAGGCTAGGCAATAAGGATATAACTGAGAGGTAGTTCATAAAATCATTATCTTTTCATAAATCACTTTAATATTTTCACAAGGAATCTAAAGAGTCTCCATATTTTCCTAATAGTTTATTTATGCATCAAAAATCTTGTATGATATGCTTAAGGAAATATGGCATAAAAATCAAGAAACGCATAAGCAACAATCATCAAAGTAAGCAAGGGACTCTACTAAACATGGTGATATCATTTGTTTTATACTTAACCATCTAACTATTCCAAGTTACACAAGTTCAGGATCACCGTTTTCCTACTATCGAGTGTAACCCGGAAACTCGTCCTTACAAGTTAAAAAGGATTGGAACTGATCAGGTTCCAATCTAGTTCAATCAGTTAAATTACTACGGGTTAAATCAATAAATCATACGTCCTAATTTTGTGAATTTAGATGTTTAAACTAAGATCTGATCAATATCTTCTAAACCTATAGATTATGGATTAAACACTACGAGGATTAAGTTTAATCATATAATCCAAGGGATAAGACTTAAGTTCTAAGTTTTATTCTATTGGTGATCTACTAGTTATGGCAAATCCTATTAAGTAATCAAATTTAGTATGATGAATCTCCTATCTTAAATCTAAGGTTTAAAGATAAAATAATCAGAATGAGTTGTAAAATAAGAGAAAGTCTAGAAACTAATAAAATTAAGGTTTCACCTATTGGATAACCCAATTTACTCAATGAATGAACTCTAAACTATGATATATTCCTATTCTCAGGAAAGGTCCTTAAGGTGTAGTGCTTAAGACTTAGCAGAAATCATTGGAATTTGACTTAAGAGTTGATTTCACTTGCTCAAACATTACTAAGATGATTATAATATTAGTCTTGGCATTCTGGGATGTTATCCAAAGGGTAAGGGTACTTAGTCCAATTTTAGGACAAAATGACCATTTTCCCCCTATTTTAAGGGTCAAAAAGTCAACTTTTAACATAGTAGTCAGAATTGATTTCTCTTAGATCCAATTGATCCCTTACTGTCTAACTTGAAAATAGGCAGTAAGTACGCCTAAATCGGGCGAGAAATGGTCAAGTTATGACTAAAATAAGGCTAGGGGTAATTTGGTCATTTACCTAAATTTCCAGGGTTTAGATCCTAAATATTATTTTGTTATAATGATGACATTGAAATTCTATGCTGGTTAGCATCTTGAATTTTCCAATTCAGAGTTGATTTGACTAAGTTATGGCCGTTTGAAGTCTATGGGCATTTTGATCATTTTTCACTAAAGTCAACTCTAAGTTCTATGGTTGACTTTTTATCCTGATGTCCGAATGAGAAAACTAATACTACTGCGGTGATGGGGCCGCTCTCCTGAGCATTTTAAGACCCATGTTGACTATATTTCGATAATCGGGTAAAAAGTTATGAGGCTCTAAAGAGGTCCTAAAATGCTACCTCGTTATACGTACCCCGAAATAAATTCTTATATTATGTTATTTGAATCCTTATATATTTTCTGAGTATTTTAAGACCTATATTGGCTATGTTTGGATCATCCTACAAAAAGTTATTAAATTTTTAAGATTTACTATTCAAAAATACAATTTGAATTATTTTACTATTCATTTATTCAAATTATATTATTTTACTGTTCATTCCTAAAGTTTTTATATAAAATTTCTGAAATCATTAATCTTTAATTAATCTGTGATTAATTAGACTTAATTACTAATTAATATTAATTAATCTATTATTTATTTAATTTAATTATATTTATTAATTTTTTACTATAACAAAGTAATTAGTACTAATCACTATTTAATTAGTCTTAATTACTCATTAATATCTAATTATGAATAATTAATTATACTTTACTATTTAATAATAATTAATTATCCTAATTACTATTTAAGATTTAATTAACTTTTAATTAATATTTAATTAATCTCTAATTATACTTAATTAACTAAGATTACTGTTCAAAAGTAATTAACACTAATCCCAACTTAATTAACCACTAATTGTAATTAATTAATGCTAAACAATAATTAATTAACACTAACAGTAATTAAATTATTAATTAATCAATAGACAGTGGGCCCCACTGGATACGTGGCTCTGCCAGAGGCTGCCACGTGGCACTGTGGGCCCCGCCAGGGCTGAGTCAGCTCGGGTGACTGGGCAGTGGGCCCCCACTTGACACGTGGCACTGCCAGAGGCTGCCATGTGGCACTGCGGGCCCCACCAGGGCTGAGTCAGCTCGGGTGACTGGGCAGTGGGCCCCCACTTGATACGTGGCACTGCCAGAGGTTGCCACGTGGCACTGTGGCCCCACGGGGAGCCGGACCGCCACTATTTGACCAGGCAGTGGGTCCCACTTGCCACGTGGCACTGTGGGCCCCACTGGGGAGCCGAACTGCCGTGCGAGCTCTGGCTGTGGGCCCCACTTGCCACGTGGCCTGGTGGGCCACACAGGGGAGCCGAACCGCCGCGGGGGCTCGGGCTGTGGGCCCCACTTGGCACGTGGCGTGCCCAGAGGCTGCCACGTGGCCTGGTGGCCCCACGGCCGAAGCCGAAGAGCCGCGAGGCTCGGCGTGTGGGCCCCCACGTGACACGTGGCGGGCCCGAAGGCTATCACGTGGCCCGGTGGGCCCCACCGCGGCTTACGCGGACCCGACCCGGACGGGTCCGGCTCGGGTCGACCCGGCCCGACCCGAGGCTCGCGACCCTTCGCCTTCTGGGGTGCGGCAGACCGAACCCAGTTGCCTTTGGGGCCTCGGTGCGCCCGATCGGGTGGTTATGAGCCCGATCGGAATGGTGGATTGGTAGAGGACAAGTTCACCTACCTATCCTACAATTTTTGCGATGATCGAACGGAAATCGGGGGAAATTGGGGGTACCTGAAGTGCGGTCGGCGGAATTAGGATCGGCGGAAATTGGGCTGGCTTCGGGGAGCGATTCCGGCTCGATCTGGGCTCCGATTTTCGCAAACCCGGAGCCCAGAGGTCGGCCGAGGTCTTATAGACCTGCCGGCGACCTCGCCGAGGCTTGGGAGGGGCCGGATTGGCCGGGATTCGCGGCGGACTGCCTCGTGTCGCGAGCGGGCGACGGGGCCAAGGAAGACGGCCCCGTAGATCCAACGGCTACGATGGCGCCGTCCGATCTAACGGTGCCGTTAGCTACAGTTGACGGAAAGTTAAATACTTAACGGCACGCCGCTAAGTATTAAAATACTTTTTTTTTTTTTTAAATATTTTCCAGAAAATTTTAAACATATTTTTTCTAACTAATTTGGGGTCAAGAAATTCAATGGCGCAGTCAGATTTTCGATCCGACGAGTATTTTGATACCTCGATTTCCGGGATATTTTTATTATTAAAATATTCGTCGAAATTTCGACGACTTTCGATTGACACGAAAACTTCACCCCAAGCTAATTTGGGGTCAAGGAAGGCAATGGCGGTGTTCATTTTTTGATCGGAGGTCAATTTAAATAGGTCAATTCCTAGGGTTTCTGGATTTCCAGAAATTAGGATTCGATCCATTTGACTCCTGATTTGGACTAGGTCTCAAAGGTTGACTCCACTTGACCTAATTAGCTCTTATAATTGTGTTTAAGACTTAGGGTTAGTCCTAATCAACCATGGTAACAACTCAGGTTGTTACAGTAGTCCTAGTCAGAAATAGCAAGCACTTAGAAAGTAGTCCTAGTCTAGAACCATAGGCACTAGAAAAGTAGTCTTAGCCCTAAAAGCTATCCTACAGGCACTAGGAAAGTAGTCCTAGCTCAAAACCATTCTCAAGTAAAGTCATACTACATGGCAGACTAAAAAGACATATCTCCTCAAGTTTGATAAAACTGTTTTCCACCAAATAACCTTCTAACAATATGAAATGCCATATGAATATAATCAACATAGAATTAATCCTCTAATGCAATGTATCCAAATGTAAAGAAATCCTAAGCAAAGGAAGGCATAGCATACAATTTTCAATGAATATAGAATAACACTAAATGATAGTTATGATATCACTTTGTTTTCTATTTAAGACGTTCTAACTACTCTAAGTTACATAAGATTCAGAATCCTCAATTCCTACACTATCTGTAACTTAGAATCACGAGCCTACAAGTTAAAGAAATGTTAGAACTAGTAAAGTTCTAATACTTAGAAATCACATGTCGCTTAATTAAGTTAAAAGAATAAATCAAACGTCCTAAGTTATTATTTTATAAATCCCAAACTAAATCTTGAGTAGTCAAATCAAGATTTAAATGATTAAGAATCAAATTTCAAAGAATGAAATTTTGTTCTTAATCACAAGGTCATCTTAAGGACTAAGGTTTTAATCCTTTCTCACTGATTAAATGTTAAGGCAAATCCTAATGATAATTCAATTTTTTAGGATAGATCTCTATTTTTAGTTTTAAGGTTCAAAGATAAAATAATCATTAACTAAATTAAGAAAATCTATGAACTAATAAACTCAAAATTTCACCTATTGAGTAACCCAATTTTACTCAACAGATGAACTATAACCTAAGATCTATTCCTAATCTTAGGTATTAAAGCTCTTAATTACTAAGAGTATCTCTCATAACACACATCCTAACTAGTATTATAAAACCTATGAAAGATCTAGGAATGATTAAGGAAGGGAAGTACTCAAATTTTACTTAGGAATTTCCTTAAGGACTTTAGAATGAGATCTTGATCAATAATCAAATTAAGGATTAAATTTATCTAATTTCTATCCTAAATCACTTTATTTATGTTTGAAATGATTAGAATGTGATTTTAGGGTTTTAAAATGCTAAACCCTAATTTTGGGCAAAATTGCAAAATTACCATTTTGCCCCTACTTAAGGTCTAAATCTCATCTTTATGAATTTAGGGTTAAATTCTGAATTTTAAGAGTATCTCTCATGACACACATCCTAACTAGTATTATAAAACCTATGAAAGATCTAGGAATGATTAAGGAAGGGAAGCACTCAAATTTTACTTAGGAATTTCCTTAAGGACTTTAGAATGAGATCTTGATCAACAATCAAATTAAGGATTAAATTTATCTAATTTTTGTCCCAAATCACTTTATTTATGTTTGAAATGATTATAATGTGATTTTAGGGTTTAAAAATGCTAAACCCTAATTTTGGGTAAAATTACCATTTTCCCCTACTTAAGGGTCTAAATCTCATCTTTATGAATTTAGGGTTAAATTCTGAATTTTAACAAAGTGGAATGATTACTTACTGTCTAATATGAGTTTAGACAGTAAGATCATAAATTTTTGGTTTAGTATTAATCCTTATAAGGTCAAATTATGGAATTTGACCTATAAGGGCATATTGGTAATTTTACTTTAATGACATAATTTTTCTGTCAGTTTATTAAAGGTTATGCCTTAAGGTTTCCATAGAACCTAAAATTATTGAATTCTGATGGTATTATTGAGGAGGATAGTAGGGTGCAGGATTTATAGATGCGGGAGATGGGTTTTGTTGCCTTGAAATCAATCTCTCAATTCTTTCAGATTGTTGAGCATTAGTGGCTACAAGTGTCTTTACGGCCTCCAACAGTGTATTGATTTCAGCGGAACTAGGTCTTTACGGCCTCCTAGTTTGACCTAGGTCTTGGATATACATTCTTATTAACTTATTTAGTGAACTAGAACCTTAATTAAGACTAAGATTTAGTCTTAATCAATCTAAATAACAATCTGGGTTGTTACAAACTCCCCCACTTAAGAACGATGTCGTCCTCGACATCACTCAAGTGAAAAGAATAAAGCAGATATAAAGTAAATGATTTAAAATAAGTTAGAGTTGAGGAATACCTTGATTAAAAAGGCTTGGGTATTTCTATCGCATATCCACTTCTTTCTCCCAGGTGGTTTCATTGCATGACCGGTTCTTCCACTGAACTTTTATCATTAAAATAGAATGTTCCTTAATTTTCTTTGATCACGATCTAGAATTCTAACTGGTTCTTCAGTGTATGACAGATCCGGTTGAATTTCTATTGTTGGAAGTCTGATTAGGTGGGAAGGGTCTCGAAGACATTTTCTTAATGATGATATGTGAAACACATTGTGAACTGCAGCAAAATCTTCTAGCAGTTCTAGCTTATAAGCTACTGATCCAATCCTCTGCATGATCTTGAAAGGCCCAACATACCTTGGACTGAGTTTCCCGCAAACTCCAAAATGATAAATTCCCTTCATCTAGCTCACTTTTAAATATACTAAGTCTTCTTCTTTGAACTCAAGAGGACGATGACGATTATTATGATATTTGCTTTGTCTGTCTTGAGCTATTTTGATTCTTTGCTGGATGAGTTTCACTTTCTTGTTTGTTGCTTCCACTAACTCAGAACCATATAATTGAGTGCCTCCTGTCTCGGACCAAGCTAGTGGAGTTGAGCATTTTTTACCATATAACGCTTCATATGGTGCCATTTTAATACTGGATTGGAAACTATTATTGTAAGCAAATTCTATTAAAGGAATATGATCTTCCCAAGATCCTGAAAAATCTAGTATACATAAATGGAGTAGATCTTCTAATACTTGGTTCACTCTTTCTGTCTGGCCATCCATTTGTGGATGGAATGCAGTACCCATTGCTAGAGTAGTTCCTAGATCCTGATGGACAGCTTGCCAAAACTTTGAAGTAAACCGACTATCTCTATCGGATACAATTGATTTAGGAATTCCATATAACCTGACTATTTCTTTGATATACAGTTTGGCCAGTTTCTCCATTGAGTCTTTCTGTCGTACAGGAATAAAGTGAGCGGATTTAGTTAATCTATCAACAATCACCCAAATTGTATATGATCCAGATTTTGATCGAGGTAAACCCATTATAAAATCCATAGATATATCGAACCACTTCCATTCAGGTATCTCAAGTGGTTGAAGTAAATTACCAGGTTTCTGATGTTCTGCCTTGACCAAACTACAAGCATGTCATTTCTCAACAAATTCTACAACACTTCTTTTCATCCCTGGCCACCAAAAAGACCGTTTCAGATCTTTATACATTTTTGAACTTCCAGGATGTATTTGATAGCCAGATTTATATCCTTCAATCAGCACTTCTTGTTGCAGGGACTTAGGAATCCACATTCGATTATCCTGATAAATTACTAACCCGTGCAATTGTAAATCATGATGGCGTCCTCCTTCAATATCCATTTTAAACTTTAAGTATTCTTCATCTTTGGTTTGAGAGATTGAAACATCCCTGTGAAATGTGGGCTCTACATTTATGTTAGTTAATATTAAGCTCATAACTTCACTTTGAATAGGAACAATTTCCATCTTTTGAAATTCTTCTATTAGTGAACTTGTAGTGATCATTGCTAATAGAGTTGCACTACGGCTAAGGGCATCTGCCACCACATTTGCTTTACCTGGGTGGTATTGAATTTCTACATCATAGTCACTTAATAATTCAAGCCATCTTCTTTGGTGACAATTCAATTCACGTTGAGTGAATATGTATTTCAGGCTTTGGTGATCAGTGAAAATGGAACATTGAACACCATATAAATAACGAAGCCATATTTTCAATGCAAAAATTACCTCAGCAAGTTCTAGATCGTGTACTGGATAATTCTTTTCATGAGGCCTCAACTGCCGTGAAGCATATGCAATCACTTTCCCTTCTTACATTAGTACGCAACCTAATCCAGTTCCTGAGGCATCTGTATATACTTGATAGTTCATACATTCTTTTGGTAGCACTAATACTGGAGCAGTGGAAAGATAATCTTTTAAGATTTGAAATGCCTTTTCGCATTCAGGAGCCCAGATAAATGGGACAGCTTTCTGAGTTAGTTTAGTTAATGGGGCAGCTATCTGAGAGAATCCTTTGACAAATTTTTTATAGTAGCCAGCAAGACCTAAGAAACTTCTTATATCTATTACTATTTTTGGCTAACTCCACTCTTGAATGGCACAGATCTTCTGCTGATCAACCCGAATTCCCTGAGCATCTATAATGTGACCCAAGAATGCTACTGACTTCAACCAGAATTCACATTTAGAAAATTTGGCATATAATTTATGTTCTCGCAAAGTCTCTAATACTGTTCTTAGATGGTCTCCATGATCTTCCATAGTTTTTGAATAGATGAGTATATTATCAATGAATAGTATTACAAATTTATCCAAGAATGGTTTTAGGACTCGCTGCATTAAGTCCATGAAAGTAAAAGGTGCATTTGTGAGTCCAAAGGACATCACAAGAAATTCGTAGTGTCCATACCGGGTTCTAAATGCTATCTTCTCCATGTCAGAATCTTTTACTTGGAGTTGATGGTATCCAAATCTTAAATCAATCTTTGAGAATACTATTGCCCTGGATAACTGATCAAATAAATCATCGATTATGGAAAGTGGGTATTTATTCTTAATAGTGACTTTATTTAATTCTCTGTAGTCTATACACATTCACATAGACCCATCTTTCTTCTTAACAAATAGCACTGGGGCACCCCATGGTGACATACTTGGCTTAATAAAGCCTTTGTCCAACAGTTCTTTTAGTTGCTCGCTAAGCTCATGAAGTTCCTTAGGAGCCATTCTGTAAGGAGCTTTTGAAATTGGTTGGGTACTCGGGACTAAATTAATTGCCATTTCAACTTTTCTTGGTGGAGGTAACCCGAGTAGCTCTTCAGAAAAAATATCAGCAAATTCATTAACCACCTTAATCTCAGAAAGTGGTATATCCTTCTTACTTTCTCCCAGCATAGTAACTAGGTGTGCTGCACAACCCTTGTTTACTAATTTAATTGCGGTTATTGCATTAATTAGTGAACTTAAAGTACTGAACCTTCCGATAAATGTTGATGTAGTGTCTGGTGATCGAAGTGATATCTTCTTTTGTTGACAGTTAATAATAGTGTTGTGAGTACTAAGCCAGTTCATACCTAAGATTATATCAAAGTTTACTATTGGTAAAATTATTAACTTGGCTTGAAACACTTGCTCATTTAAAGGTACTTGAAGGTTACAGAAATTGGTGGTATTGAGTTAGGTTCCGGATGGTAGCCCAACTGCTAAAGATCTTGCCATTTTGTAACGAGGCAACTTTAAATTCTTAGCAAAATTTTCAGATACAAATGAATGGCTTGCTCCTGTATCAAATAGCAGTTTGCACGGATGATCATTAATACTTATAGTGCCTAAATAAAATAATAATTACTTAGAACTTATTAAAAGCTTTTGAAAATAAATACAATATGTATTATGTATACTTAACTATGATTCTTCAAATTGAGTAATACTTAGAATATAATTAAATTTGCGTACCTATTATGACATTGTTATCTTCAGCAGCCTCCACTGGAGTAAGAGTATAAACTCTAGCAGAACCAGATGATATTCTAAGGATTTGTTGTTGAGGAGGCTTGGAGGTACTCAGTTGTTTGATATTACTTCCAACCCTCCTTTGAGTGGAGACCGTAGGTTGCTGGGATGATACCATAGTAATAGGTGGACTGCTTCGACTGAATTGAGTAGTATTAAGGACTTGAGTTTCATTAGGGTGATCAATGCGTGCACCATCAATTGTCATATTGAAATTACACTGTCGATAGAAATATCCTTTTCTTTCACATGTATAGCAACATTGTTGATTATGATAACATTTCCCAAATGGATGAGGTTTGGTACACCCATTATACATTTCTGTGGATGTAGGCTCTGCTTCGATTTGGTAGACTTTTCCTGAAGGAGTTCTAGCCTTTTTGGGATTATTATCCCTGTATGAGGTTGAGCTGAAGTTCCTCTTAAGTTCTTTTTGAGATTGATGCTGATCGATGACACGAGCTGTTTTAATCAATTCTGTAAAGTTGGATAGTCTTAGTGGCACTATATGATCTTTTATTGAATCATGAAGTCCACTTATAAACCTATGGCAACGTGCTTCTTCTGTTCGTACCATGTCAGGAGCAAAACGAGCTAATCGCCTAAATTCAAATTCATACTCAGCTAGAGTGCGACTCCCTTGTCTCAACCTAAGGAACATGTCTCCCAAATTATTTTGAACTGATGGAGGAATAAATTCTGCTCTGAAGGCTTTTACGAATTCGTCCCATGGGATCTCCTCAATGTAGTAATTTGCAAAAAGTGTGCGGCGGAGGTTATCCCACCAATACTCTGCCTCTTCCTGGAACATGTGGGTGACTAGTCTTACTGACTCAGCATCTGGACAGTTTATACTAGTTAAATTCTTCTCTACTATTTTAAGCCAATTGGCTGTATCCATAGCCGACATATTCCCGGTGAAATTTGGAGTTCTCAATCTAATGAAGTTGTGTAAGAGGCCATCTGTAGGTTGTTGGTATTGTTGAGGAGGATAGTAGGGTGCATGATTTACAGATGCGGGAGATGGGTTTTGTTGCCTTGAAATCAATCTCTCAATTCTTTCAGATTGTTGAGCATTAGTGGCTGCTAGACGCAGCAGGGTGTGATGATGGTTGACCATGATTCATGTTAATACCTGTATTAAGGAATCACCGTGATTTTGAGAGAGCTTAAAAGAAGCAAGTTTTACATACCTATAAATTTTATTTGACCAATTTTATATTTCTTAAATTGCTAATAAATGTATATTTCGTGTCTATCTTAAGTATATTTATACTTTATGCTCACTATTCTGAGTATATAGTAATATGGATGTCATCTTAGTATTCATTTAGTGATTGTAAGGCAGAAGAATTATTCATTAGGTAGAAAGGAATATAAATTCCAATCTGACACCTTATGGAATTCTCTAATACCAACTATGACGACCGCCCCTAAATCACCCGGATTAGGAGGTCGTCGTCACTTTGCAAACCCTCACTTAGCATTTAGATTAAGGAATGAACCCTCTTAATCAAATGTCAAGGGAGGATATGCCTTAATAAGCAAAGATGTAGCAACAGAAATAATCACTTAAATGAATATACTATAGTTTATCAGAGTGCGAAAGAAAAACTAGAGTAACATCCATACAATCCAGATAAAAACTGTACAACTCAAAATACATAAACATGAAAAGTAAAGTAGTTAGATCCTGTATTATTACAAAATGATGATAAAGTTTATGCAGTAAGAAGAGTAAAGTCTCTCATATCCTCACAATATCAGGCAGAAACTACTCATCTTCTCCTGTATGCTCCTCCTCCTATACCGGATCTCCAGAAGGTCCCACAACCTCGAACAGCTCAGAATCTACCATTCTCGGTTTCACAATGGTAGGGCCCCAGCCAACAAAAGAAAATTCTAGTTAGACAAAATATCTAAGTACATTTTAGGCTATAAATTGTTAATTTTTAATGATATCACAATACTAAGTAACATAAGAGCAATAAGCAGTAAGGAAAGGTAATAAAGTTATAATTAACATAATTATAACTTAACAAGATGTGAGGTAAGCACATACCTCAGTCTAAGCTGCAAAAAAGATCAAGTAATACATAAAGAACTCTACTAAACACAAATGAAATTTTTAAATATATGATCAATATAAAACATGTTGCTTTTATATATAATCTGAAAGTACGGAGCTGAAAGTAAAGATCTAGCATCCTAACATGCTAAAAGTAAAAGTGACTGCTAAAAGGTAAAAATGGATATTTCAAAGCTGTGAGTACAAAGAAACCGCAGAAAATGAAAATGTAGCAAGATACGTACTGAACTATAGGACAAATAAGAACTGCAAAAAATAAAAATATAACAAGAAGTGAACTGAACTGTAAGGTAAAAGTGAGCTAAAAATTGTAAAGTAAACAAAAGTCAATTGCAAAGTGACTGTAATACAAATAAAGTAACTGAAAAGTAACTGCAATTAGGAGATATTTCCACTTAATCCTGCCACCAGTAAAGTCCATCAACTTATATGGAAAAGTAGTCCCATATTAAAGTTAATTCTATCAAAAAGTACTGCAAACTATCTAGAAAAGTAGTCCCAGAATCACTAGAAAAGTAGTCCTAGTCAGAAACAACCAATATCTAGAATAGTAGTCCCAGATATACTAGGAAAGTAGTCATAGTCAGAAACAGTAAGTATCTAGAAAAGTAGTCCCATATATACTAGGAAAGTAGTCCTAGTCAGAAATAGCAGGCACTAGGAAAATAGTCCTAGTCCAGAACCATAGGCACTATGAAAGTAGTCCTAGCCCTAAAAGCTATCCTACAGGCACTAGGAAAGTAGTCCTAGCCCAAAACCATTCTCAAGTAAAGCCATACTACATGGCAGACTAAAAAGATATATCTACTCAAGTTTGATAAAACTATTTTCCACCAAATAACCTTCTAACAATATGAAATGCCATATGAATAAAATCAACATAGAATTAATCCTCTAATGAAATGTATCCAAATGTAAAGAAATCCCAAGCAAAGGAAGGCATAGCATATAATTTTTAATGAATATAGAATAACACTAAACGACAGTTGTGATATCACTTTTTTTTTTCTATTTAAGACGTTCTAACTACTCTAAGTTACATAAGATTCAGAATCCTCAATTCCTATACTATCTGTAACTTAGAATCACGAGTCTACAAGTTAAAGAAATGTTAGAACTAGTAAAGTTCTAATACTTAGAAATCACATGTCGCTTAATTAAGTTAAAAGAATAAATCAAACGTCCTAAGTTATTATTTTATAAATCCCAAATTAAATCTTGAGTAGTCAAATTAAGAATCAAATTTCAAAAAATGAAATTTTGTTCTTAATCACAAGGTCATCTTAAGGACTAAGATTTTAATCCTATCTCACTGATTAAGTGTTAAGGCAAATCCTAATGATAAATCAATTCATTAGGATAGATCTCTATTCTTAGTTTTAAGGTTCAAAGATAAAATAATCATTAACTAAATTAAGAAAATCTATAAACTAATAAACTCAAGGTTTCACCTATTGAGTAACCCAATTTTACTCAACAAATAAACTCTAACCTAAGATCTATTCCTAATCTTAGGTATTAAAGCTCTTAATTACTAAGAGTATCTCTCATGACACACATCCTAACTAGTGTTATAAAACCTATGAAAGATCTAGGAATGATTAAGGAAGGGAAGCACTCAAATTTTATTTAGGAATTTCCTTAAAGACTTTAGAATGAGATCTTGATCAACAATCAAATTAAGGATTAAATTTATCTAATTTCTGTCCCAAATCACTTTATTTATGTTTGAAATGATTAGAATGTGATTTTAGGGTTTAAAAATGCTAAACCCTAATTTTGGGCAAAATTACCATTTTGCCCCTACTTAAGGGTCTAAATCTCATCTTTATGAATTTAGGGTTAAATTCTGAATTTTAACAAAGTGGAATAATTACTTACTGTCTAATATGAGTTTAGACAGTAAGATCATAAATTTTTGGTTTAGTATTAATCCTTATAAGGTTAAATTATAGAATTTGACCTATAAGGGCATATTGGTAATTTTACTTTAATGACATATAATTTTTCTGCCAATTTATTAAAGGTTATGCCTTAAGGTTTCCATAGAACCTAAAATTTTTGAATTCTGATGTGTATTGACTAAGTTATAGCCAAAACAAGATCTAGGGTTTAAAGGGTAATTAAGGATTCTTAATTAAGGGCCAAAAATCCCTAACTTTGTCATTTAGTGTTCAAATTGAATAATTTCAGTGGCTATATGTCACAATTGATCCAATGATTCTAATGACTAGTGGTAGGTTCAATTTGGACTCCATTTGGCTAAGTTCTAGTTTAATTAGGGTTTAGGATGATTAGTGAGTGATTAGTGAAATTAATCACCCAATCACTAATCCAACCCTTTAGTTAGGTTCTAATAGGTCCTAGGAGTTCTCTGAAACTTAGTTTATCTAATTTGGATTATTAAATTTGCTAATATTCACTAATTAAGTTTTAGGGTAATTAGGGGTGATTAGCAAATCTAACCATTATATCCTAAATATTTTTATAGATCTGTAGATTAGTTTTTGCTGATCTAAATTGGTATTTGGATCACCTAATTTAGAACTAAAATGACCAACTTATAGTCATTTGAAGTTCTAGGTCAAATTAGGTTAATTAGGGTTAGGTCCTAAAAGTGATTAGTCAAATACTAATCCAAATAGTAAAATTAACCCTATTAAAATGTTCCTTAGGGTTTTGTGAGTATTTTAAGACCCATATTTAATAGGTTTAGATTAGTGTGTGTAAAGTTATGACTAATTGAAGTTTTGAGATTTAATTAATTATATATATATATATGTTTATTTATACATATACATTTATTCATTTACTGTCTAATAATTTAATCTCTTTGATTTAAATCAATATTTATCTGTTAATCCAAATCTTGAAATTCTAGTATTTATAGCAACAGATATAATTATATATATTATAATATAGTATGTGAGTTTATAATATAAGTATTATAAGAATTATAATACTTATATATTAATTTATTAAAATTTTATTTCTTTCTTTTATCTGCAGGTGGGGTCCATATCTCAGACAGCGGCAGAAAAAGGACCACGTGGCGCTGAGATATCGGCTGGCAAAACTTGTGCGGGCCTCACATCTGCCAGCCGAAGAGACGAATCGGCGTGAATTTACATGTAGTGGGTCCCGCACTTACACATGGCGCTTTCAGAGACTGGACAACACATGCGGTGGGTCCCACTCCTGTGCGTGCTGTACAGCGTGGGCCGAAATCGGGCCGACCCAGCCCGCCCAACCTCTTCGCCTCTTTCCTCGACTCTCGACGGAGTGAGTTAGGGCTCGAAATCCAGATGGCCTTCCGTCGATGCCAAGGCTTGGACCGCACAATAACGCCTGAAGGAAGGTTAGATCTTTCTAATGGTGGCCTTATAGAGTCCTAAGGTAGACCAAGGTGGATACAAACCCTAACCCTAGAGGTCCATGTTTGTCAACCTAAAAAGCTAACGGTTTGTACTGTCGTTTCTCCCCTAAATTACTTCAATCCATGCACTTAATTAATGATCAGATCCATTAAATTTACAATCAAAGATATGAAATAAGGATTTGAAATTATCGATTAAGGATCAAAGCAGTGTATAATAGGATAGGAGGTACCTTTGTTTTAATGGCTGAAAAGAAATGGGGTCGATCCAGATAGCTCCAAACGGTAGGGTTTCAGAAAATTCCCCCTTTTTCAACAAGAAAGATTTAGAGTAATTATACTAGACTCTTAAACGGTGATTGTAAGCGGCGGCCTGCCATTTGCAGCGAAGGAAGCCCGACGCGTGCATAAGAGATGCCACGCGCAGGCCTTACGGGGAAGAAGTGCACGGACCGTTCGATCTACGATCGAATGGTCAGTAATCGCCGTTGGTTCAGATGGAAGACAGGGTAATGTCGCAAGGAATTAGACGGCACGCATTATGTAATTAACGAAATTGGTTTAATTAAATTAATTATATTAATATTTAATTATTCTTAAATCCATTTTATTAATTAATTTCAATTAATCAAATGCATTCTAAAAATTCCCAATAAATCACCCTTAACTAATTGAGGGGTGAGGAATGCAATGGCGTTCTCGGATTTTTGTTTTGACAAGTATTTAATTATTTAAATTTTCAGGTATATAAATATTATTAAAATATTTGACGAAAATCCAACAACTTCCAATTACATCCAAAACTTCACCCCAAGCTAATTTGGGGGTGGTGAATGTAATGACGAAGTTAAATTTTCAATTTGAGGTTTAAATAAAAAGTCAATTTCTAGGGTTTGAGATTTTCCAGAATTTCAAATTTGATTCATTTGGCTCCTAATTTGACCTAGGTCTTGGATATACATTATTATTGACTTATTTAGTGAACTAGAACCTTAATTAAGACTAAGATTTAGTCTTAATCAATCTAAGTAACAACCTGGGTTGTTACAACTAAGGTTAGTCCTAGCTTGCATCACCGACCTCCTTTGTCGCTAGTTCAGCCGCCGTCGGGTAGGTCTTGTTGAGACCTACCATTGGCTGTGCGGGCTGGGGGCTTTCGGCACCGGCGGGGTCCCAAATCGGGTGCCCTAGCTCCTTTGTGTCGGGACTCGTCGAGGAAGTCGCAGGATTTTGCTCAGGCCGGGTCGGGTCAACCCGACCCGCTTCGAATGCCGGATCATGAGGTCCACCAGAATGCGATGGCTGCCTCCCAGAGTGCCGCGTGTCTTGTGGGACTCGCTATTATTCCGTCTGCCTGTGGGTCTCGCCCCCGTTCCGCGGTCTATACCGTGCCGCCACGTATTTAATGGGACCCGCTGCTGTCTCTGCCGTATGAGGCAGATGGGGCCCATCGTGCCACGTATCGGGCTTTGTTTGCGCGCTGTTGGATATGGGGTCTGCTGCTATTTAATTTAAATTAATATAATATGATTAAATCAGTACTGTTTAAATTAATTAGACAATAAAGTGTAATTAATTCAATTTGAATAATTTAAATTAATTAAATTCGAGAAACTTTAAACCATCATATCTTTTAATCCAATAATCAATTATATTAAATATATATCTCTTTTTGCTTAGAAAAATGAGAGAAATATTATGGTTGTATTAATTTTTTTGCATGATGCATATTTAATATATTGACATTTTAGGACCATTCACTAACCCTAAGCTTTAGAAAACTTCAAATATCCGTAACTTTGTACTCATTGATCCAAATATGATTAATATGGGTCTCATTTTAATTGGAAGAATGCTTAAATTAGTCTGATAGTATTTGTTTTGTTGTTAGGTCAATAATTTGATTAATCACTTTTAGGACAATTATATGTCTAAGTCTTTAACCACTTAGACATTCCAGTAGGACTATTGTGGTCAAAGTAAGTGTCTCGCAGCAGACATTTACCTTGTCGGCACTAAACCATGTGTTATCTTTGAGTGATGACCCATCATATCGCTAATTTATACTTTGTTTGTGCAAGCGGTGGGGTAGGCCACCACAAAGTATAAGCTTTAGTATCTATTAAGTTGAAGGTCCCTTCTATTTAATAAAAAAATTTTGATGTATATTAGTGTTGAAAAATGATGTATAAACCAAAAAATAAAAAATTAAATTTATGAAAATTTTATGATGATTTATGCAAAAAATGATAATTTAAAATATAATTTTGATTTTAATAACTACTTAGAGATTAATGAAGGCTAGTAGTAGCACATTTAGCAATTATTAGTAATATTTAAAATTTAGATGTTAAATAAAACTTTTTTAATAATTTTAGCATCTCACATATAAATTTTGACATTAATTTTGAATAAATGATAGTTTATATTTTAATTTTAAAATCTTAAAGGGCTCTGTAAAATCAATAGATAATATTATTTAAGAATTTAAATAAAAAACTACATTTGCTTACTTTCTCACTAACATAAACTCTAAATAATCTATACTAAATAAGTTGCATTAAGATATTTGTAACTATAACTTTTTTATTTATTTATGGATTATATATATATATATATTTTTTTTTTTTTCAATATAAAATTATTACTATATATTTTTTTATTATATATTAAGATACATGTATTAAACAAAAAAATAAGTTTAATGTATTGTGAATTTTTAAAATAAATACAAAAAGTTAATGATGATTATAAAGTTTTTATAATAATAATACTTATTAATATAATATTCAGAAAAATTTATTTAATAAAATATGATTATTATTTTATTAGTATTTATTTAATTAAATAAAAAAAATATAAATATTATTTTTAAAATTAGTATTGAAAAGAAGATTTTTCCTTGGTACGAGAGCTTGAACATATTTTCTATTCCCTAATTGTTTTTTTTTTATTTATAAGAAAACTTTCTTATAAAACCGGTTCGAGGCATCAGATCCAAAACATTCACACGTCCCTCTTTCCGCGAAACCCTAACCTTCGTGCGAGGCAAAAGATTGGAAGACCCAGCCTTCTATTTTTCTTCATAACCCGATATTCAACCCTCCCACCTGATTCGTGAGAAATCGGAGCAAGGCTTTTCCGGTTGTGATAGGTAGATTTAGACGTGTGGAGGCTTCAGATTCACTATTGTATTTCGTCAATCTACTCATCGTTATCCACATCTCTGAATCCTAGGGTTTTTAATTGGTTTTTTGTGATTTTTGGGGCTCTGTTGCTCCGAGCATGTCGTCCACGGTGACGGGTTCTCAAGGAAGCGGGCCTCGGTATGCCCCGGAGGATCCGACGCTACCGAAACCTTGGAAGGGTTTGGTCGATGGGAGCACGGGTTATCTATATTACTGGAATCCAGCGACGAATGTAACTCAGTACGAAAGGCCGGTTGTGGAGGAGCAGCTCCCTCCTCCCCCACCGTTTCCGAGGTTGGCGCCGCTCTCATCTGTTCAGGTTCATCAAAATCTTAATGATGATGACAGGAGATCTCAGATTTATCCTGATGAAGACGGGAGATCTCGGAACCATCAGGTACTGCGTACTTTTGTATCAAATTTGTATTCTAGTTTTATTGGCTTTTATAAAGGTTTGGATTCTTTTGAAGTCTTACCGCTCTCTTTGGAACATTGCCAAGCTAAGCCCAATATGCTGAGGTCAGTTGTTTTGTGACAAACCTTTTGATTGCCAAGAAGATGCTCAGTTAATAAGCTTATAAAATAAGTTGATTAAAATTTAATTAAAACATCGATAGAGCGCCAATTTATAATCCGGCATCTATCATTGATGAGAATAGCATAATTTAAACGTAATTAATTATGTTAACCTTTTGTATTATTTTTTAGTATTAATTTAGATGAACATTAAACACTTTTACTCTACATTCTTATGTGATTAAGAATTATTTTATATTTAAGTTATATTGTTGTCTTAATTGAGAGCTTGCTAATCACAGATTTTTATACTTATGTCAATTTCAAGTTACTCTTCAGCAAGGGTGGAGCCAGAAAAAAAATTCAGAGAGGCACACTCAAATTTTAATATTAAAAATAAAATAGAATGTTCCGCTACCATTCATCTATCGTGGGCAATAAGAAACAAAACTCAGTTCCTGCTCAATCAAACTATTAAGGGAAAAAATACACAATCTCTTTAGCCAAATAAGTGGCAGGAACTTATTATCATTAAGTTCTTCACCCTCATTTCTTATTTTGCAAGACAATATAAATGTCAAAAAATTATCTTGTGGGATCAACAACGTACCATTAAGAGTTTTCATTCCCAAACCCAACCCCCACGCTCGCCAAAATTGCATATGCATAATTAGATGAAGGTGACAAGCGAGCTATTCCTTCTCCTTTGAATTTCCAATGAGAAGAATCTTGATAGAATAGTTGTAATTGCTCATGGAGAAGACAATGGATGAAGAGAATCTTGAAAATTTTATAAGTGCAGATGATAGAATTTATGAATTGTTAGCAGAGAAGCGATCAAGGCTTGAGTGAATCGTGTGAGCCAAAATTACAGATGCATAAATAAATAAACCTTAGACTTTATTAAAAACTTTATTAAAAAGATGCATAAATAAATAAACCTTAAATTATCTTAAAAGAGATGCAAAAATAAATAGCCTTAAATATATTTTAAAAAAGGTATATATGAGGGCTTGAGACCAAAATTGCAGATACATAAATAAATATACCTTAAATTTTATTAAAAAAGGTTAAAATTTACTTGTTTGAATTTTCTTAAACCTTAAGTGTTATTTCAAAAGGTTGAAACTTTACTTTTTCGGATTTCAAACCTACAACCTACTGCATATACATGCAATCAACTCTCAGACATTACCACCAGACCCACACGTTACTATAGGTAGGATATATTCATGTTTACTTATATATATTACAGATAAAAATTTAAAAAATATGTATATATATAAAAATATCTGTGCGACTAGTGGGGGCACATTCCCAGAGTGCCTGCCCCCCCCATCGTGGATCCATTCATGCTCTCACAGGTAACAGTCATCTTTAGAACCCAAATTTTGATATTCTTAAAACTAGTATTCAAATCCCCATCATTATACAAAGATGGAGCTCTACAACTGGCTAAAAACTTGGGAGTACCTGGGATTAAAATAGAGGTGCCTGAGTCTGGCCTGAGTACTTGGTGCTTAAGTGTGCTGATTGATGCACCAAACAAGTTGTGCTAAATGCATGTTCTCATTTGGCTGTCAGCATGATGGGTTTGTGTAATATATAGACAAATGTTTCAGTTATGGAAACAGAAAAATTTCTTGCTGGCCCAATTTGGTTGTGCACTGCTTTAGGTTTTTTTTGACGCCAAGCATTCTGCACATATGAATTTATGCATATATATATTATATTTGTATATTGTATGAAATTATATATATATATATATTATATCTGTATATATTGTATGATATTATATGTATATATGTATATGTGTATATATATTTGTGTATGTGTATAGAGAGGCTAATACCTTTTATGCTTGAGAAAATAATTCTTTTTGTTGAACTCATTGTTGATTTGTTTAGATTAATGAATGAAATGCAAAGTTAAAAATAGTGTTTGGCATTTTTTATACTTTTGTCTAATCATTTCATGGATGTGATATTGTGACCATAAGAAGTTATCTAAAAAATGATTGAAACATTTTTCGGAAACATTTTAGTTTTTTGTTAGGTTCACTATTTCTGTTTATGTTTATCAATAAATATACATATGATGTACAGATTGATGTTCCATGTTCCTGTGATTTTTCTTACATCGAAAAGACACCTTTAACAATTAGGCTGTGCTTGTTTAAGAAATGAATCTGAAGTTTATATCATTTATGCTCAGTGAGATGAATGTAAAAGTACTTAAAGTGCAGTGCACTGATAAATAAACTAATTTTCAGCATGAAGGTGCTAGAATTAGTGGTGTACGTACGGGACTCAGTTCAGCAGATGTTGGACATGTATCATCTGGTGCAAATAGTCATCTTCACAGTTCAATACCTGCAACGGTCTCTATAAGAAATCGTGGATCTTTTGACTCTGTAGTCACTTTATCTGCTGAAGCTTACCGTCGCCACCATGAAATTACTGTTACTGTAAGTTTTCCTGCTTAATTGCTGACTGCTATTTGTTATTCTGAACTCCTAATATCAATTGAAGTTTTAATTTATTTTTTGATACATGTTCTGCCAAATAGATGTTGAGCTTTTTTCTGGTGATAAGCTGTTGTTGGAATTGCTGTTTTGGTGCATTTGGAGATATTTGTCATTTTTTCTACTAGAGTGATTTGCTAAAAAATCACTAAACATTATTAAATTCCGAATGACAATTTTAGTTTGTTATCAAAATTTATTGATCATGTGTAGCATCTGTGCACAAGATTTTCTTAAGTTCTGGGTATTGAATATTTTTTATTCATTGGGCTTCTTGTGATTGAATGGGTTTCAGATGGGTTAACTTTAGGTTGAAATAAACCATACTGTTTTTCCCCTGCTTTTGAATTTTGGTGATTTTAGAGATATAACCAGTTTCTTTTTCAGTTCTTGACAAATTTAATTGTACTGGATAAACAGAAATTAAATTTACAATTTAGGATAAGTGGTTCATTGGTTTACTTTTATTTTTGGCTGATTTCAAAGCTTTTAATCTTTCTGTGCATTACAAAAAAAGGTCAGTTGATAAATTTAGGGATAATCTGGTTTGAGGAATTTTGAAATCTGTTGAAGTTTTTAGTATTGAACGAATACTATGTTTTCTTAAATGCCATCTGAAAAATTGTGGTATGTTTGGTTTGTCCTGGTTCATCACAAATTAAATTTACAATGTAAGATAAGTGATTCATTGGTTTACTTTTTTTTTTGGCTGTTTTCAAAGCTTTTAATTTTTCTGCGCATTACAAACAAAGGCCAGTTGATAAATTTAGGGATGATCTGGTTTAAGGAATTAGAAAATCTGTTGAAATTTAGTGTTGAACGAATACTATGTTTTCTTAAATGCCATGTGAAAAATTGTGGTATGTTTGGTTTGGTCCTGGTTCATCAACAATAACAGTGACACCAAGTTTTAGTTCCACTTGATTGGGTTATAGTAAATAAATAAAAAATAAATACTAATGAAGATGGTGGGTTTTCCATGACCATGGATTGCAGTGGGCCTCTGGTTGCAGATGTCCCTCATCATCTTTGACTGTTGTTGAAGGATCCTGGGTAAGGAGACACATGCCGTGATATTGCTTGGCGTGGGTGGTTGGTGGCTTGTGAGCAATCTGTTATCGCCTTGTGAGCATGTGTTGAAGTTGACAAGCTTTCAGGGATTAGGTCTGGAAACTTTAGATGGCTCTGTCAAGCACGCTTGAGGCATCAAGCGTGTTTTTTTGCGGCACACCTCTAATGAGCTCAATCTACAAATTTCTCTTTATGCATTCTTTGGTGTATTTCAAATACATTGGAATGTTAAGTTACTAACTGACAATAACTGAAGAAGTCAAAATGCATGGATTTATTTTACTCGTCTTTTTCTTTGGAACAAAATCCCTATAAATACATTGCAAAACTATAAGAAAATTGAAAAAAGTGTCTTATGATATCTTAATCATGTGCCTGTGAATAGTTTCATTGGTGGGAAGCAATTAAAAATGGTTTTGATTCTGTACTATATTTTGTATTTTTTTAACTATTTGCTATAGCCATCGATATTACTTGAGGGTAATGATAAGGTGGGCGGTTTTGTTGAGAACAATGAAGTGTCTGACCTGGTATGGACTGATACAGCAGCAGCAGCAAACCACAGTGACTGGTGAATCCAAAAACAAAATTCACTACTTTTTATATATTTATTTGCTTAAATCATTATGATGGATTACTTTGACTGAAATGAAATTGTGTTAACATTGATATACTTTCTTACAGCTTTATAGATGAATTTAGGGCTTGTAATGTTAACATGTTGGTGCAGCCATTAAATATGGCTGATGTGTGGACTAATAGGATGCTTTGTTCTTACTGTATGTCTGCAGAAGTGCTGATCCTTTTACAGTATAATTTAAGTTATACATAGAATTATGAGTTAATATTTTGTCTGATGGTTGCCTGTTGTATGTTAGGAGTATCTACATATAAGAAAACTTACATTTGATGGAAAACTTGCATTTAATGGAAAAAATGGGTGAAATTAAATGTTTTTAGATTACATTTGTATACATATTACTTTTTTTTGTTTTTGGATTTTTCCCTCAAAGAAATGGTGTTGATTCTGTTTGATCTCCTTTCCATGTGCATCAATGATGGAACAGAAAATTTATGAGTTTATGTGTGAGCTTTAGAGATTATTGACAAGCTATACTTTTAATACTTTTCAGGGAGATGAAATTCCTGCACCATACATGACATTTGAGTTGGCAGGTTTATCGCCTGAAATTTTGAAAGAGGTTTGCCGCACTAACATATGTTGAGCTTTTAATCATTGGGTATTGCATGTTTTCTGTTCCATTAGCTTGCATACATGATGTAATAGTCATTTTTTACTTTCAGGAGGTTCCATTTATACTTTTCTATTTATGCCCTTTTATTTTATTTTTCCCATTTTGCACTTCTTTGTCGCAGGTGCGATATTTGCTCCGGGGTGGAGCTAATGTCGTACTGTGATGCGTTTTGCTACCCTCTTTGGTGAGGGCTGCATATAGCTGGAGCACCCTTAACGGTGGACTGTATTCTGGAAGGGCTTTCCAAGGTAGCAGTTCTCTAGCTGCTACCCTTTTTGGGTGGCTTTTATGTAGCTGGAGCGACCCAAACTGCTGCTCTCTTTGGGGTGGCTTGCATGCAGCTGGAGCGACCCAAACTGCTGCTCTCTTTGGGGCGGCTTGCATGTAGCCGGAGTGATCCAAACTGCTTCCCTCTTTGGGGGTGGTTTACATGTAGCTGGAGTGACCCAAACTGCTGCTCTCTTTGGGGGTGGTTTACATGTAGCTGAAGCGAGCCTCGCAGTGGACCAAGTATTGGGGAACCTTTTAAGTCAGCAGTCCCCATGGGTGGTCTGCTTCTGCAATTTTGTTCAGACTGTCCCTCAGTCAATTAAAGAAGGCCCTTTTCTCTGGCTCCAGCTTGCATCTGCAAGCAGTTGTCTGCGCCCAGAGGATACACATCTTGTGGCATTAGCTAAACCCTCCACTTTACTTTCAATTCCAAATATGACAAGTCTAAAAAGAGAACCAAATGATTATAACATAGAACAACGGTACCCTTCACAAATTGCATTTTGTTTTCCAGGTACAGCGTGCAGGTTTCCCTTCTCCTACTCCAATTCAGGCTCAATCGTGGCCCATCGCATTGCATGGTCGTGATATTGTCGCTATTGCAAAGACCGGTTCAGGGAAAACAATTGGTTATCTCTTTCCAGGGTTTGTACATCTTAAACATCTTCGCAACAACCCAAAAATGGGGCCTACAGTTTTAGTTCTTTCACCTACTAGAGAACTGGCTACCCAGATACAAGATGAGGCTGAGAAATTTGGGCGATCATCAAGGATTTCTTGCACCGTTAGTTTTCTCTCTTTTTCTCTATGCATGGTTGTGTGCTCATACGCGTTTATATTTATTTATATGCATTTATTGTGCTCGGGAGCTTCTAAATATGCGCCTTGGTTGCTATTTATTTTGTGTGATGTTTCTTCTGGAGCTGCTTGGTTGCCTTTTTGGAAAGTGCAACTTTTACATTGGTTTTGAAAATTTATACGTCAGTTTTGGTGAAAAAATTGTGTAGTCAAACTTACCTCGACTTTTTCAAAATTAGTGAATAATGATTTCGGCCAAATTGTTCGTATCTTTTTACATACATAGGAAAAGTTGGTTGATGCTGGACCACCCTCGGGCAGCCATAGGGCCGCTGCATTATCGCTGCACCTGTTAAAATACTTATAAAATATCTAAACACCTAAAACTTATCTACATCAGATTTTTTATTTTTTCTGAAGTAAATTCGCAATTTGCTAACATATCACCCGCTCTTGTGTTCATTTGTAAAAAACCTCTTGTTTCATTTTGGTATAGTGTTTATATGGCGGTGCTCCAAAAGGCCCGCAGTTGAGGGATTTAGATCGAGGAGTCGACATTGTTGTTGCAACCCCAGGAAGATTGAATGACATTATGGAGATGAAAAGAATCAGCTTGCGCCAAGTCTCATATTTGGTTCTTGACGAAGCTGACCGCATGCTAGACATGGGGTTTGAACCGCAGATAAGGAAAATTGTAAAGGAAGTTCCTCAACGTCGCCAGACTCTGATGTTCACTGCCACTTGGCCTAAAGAAGTGCGAAAGATTGCTGCAGATTTACTGGTAAACCCTATTCAAGTCAATATCGGCAGCATTGATGCGCTTGTCGCCAACAAAGCCATCACCCAGGTCTGGAATATGTTTATTCCTAGGTGCTAATGCATTTATAATATTGTTTAATAATTTTATTTTTCTTGCGCGTCTATCTATCATACAGTATGTGGAACTAATAAAACCGGTTGAAAAGCTAAGGAGATTAGAGCAGATACTGAAGTCCCAGGAAACTGGCTCGAAGATCATAATATTTTGCACTACGAAGAGGATGTGTGACCAGCTGGCAAGGTCCCTTGTTCGCCAGTTTGGCGCCGCTGCTATTCACGGGGACAAGTCGCAGGTAGAGCGAGATCGGGTTCTGAGCCAGTTCAAGTCTGGGAGATCGCCAATTCTTGTCGCCACTGACGTTGCCGCCCGGGGCCTGGACATCAAGGATATCAGAGTTGTGATCAACTATGATTTTCCTACCGGCGTTGAGGACTATGTTCATAGGATTGGGAGAACAGGAAGGGCAGGCGCCACTGGGGTTTCTTACACGTTCTTCTCTGATCAAGATTTCAAGTATGCCCTGGAGCTGGTCAAAGTTCTGGAAGGGGCGGATCAGAAGGTCCCACCGGAGCTCCGGGACATGGCAGCACGCGGCGGTTATGGCGGCAAGTCCCGGCGTTGGGCCTCTTGTTCTGATACTCGGGATCGAGCCCGACTCGGGGCTGCCCGTAATGATTTTTCAAGCAGTGCTAGGAGAAGCGGGCATCCCCCGCCTTCTTTGGCCAGAGTTGACACCACCCATCATGACCGCAGTAATCATGGGGACAGGTATTAAACAACTTCTGTATATTTATACTAATTGCACATAATGGGTAAAAAGTTGCCATGTGCACATAAAATTGAAATCATTATTGATGTAGCTCCCACAAACTTAATGATAGCGTCTCTTGATAATAATTTCAACAGATACAGTCGTGCCAATGGGCGTGCCATAGATAGATATGCTGGCAATGAAGCCAAAGGCATGTCAAGAGGTCGCAGCCGTAGTTATAGCTCTAGCCCAACAAGAAGAGGGCATGGTGTGTTAGGCAGTGGTCGAAGCCGAAGTCGCAGCCGCAGCAAGAGCCTGGACAAATCTCGAAGCAGGAGTCGTAGTCATAGCATTGGACGAAACAACGGAAGGCCATCTCCGCCGAGCAAGAGGAAGGTGAAACCCAGCGACCACAAGAAAAGAAGAGAGAGTTCGCGCGATCGCTATCGGGGCTGCCTGTCGCCATCTCCCAGAAGGGAGAGATCCGCTGACCATCATCACGGACGATCTCCGCCGCCCAAAAGAGATGATCTTACAGGCCGGCACCATTTTTCGTCACCTCAATCAAAAAGGCCGCCGTCCGATGGATTAAATTCGGCTGATGATGGTGCTGACAGGTCAAGGATACCATCCTCTGCCAACGGAGATGTTTCTCGTATTTCAGCGTCGAGGGCTAGCTCTCGAAGCCCGCACGGGCAGATGATTAGATCTCCGTTCCGGCAAATAACGGAGAACGGAACTCAACCTGATGGGCAAAGGTTGTATGAGCGTGAAGGTGGCATGGAACCTGAAGAGCTCTTTGATGGGCCTGCACGGCTGACTGTAAATGGGGAAGAGGAAGAGGAAGGCTTGATTCAGCCCTATGAAGTGGAAGGTACAACAAATCTTAAACGTGTTGGTTGATTATAGGAATAAATGAAAGCAGGGGCACATGTCTCTCTTTGGGAGTTGCTGCTGCCCTTGTTATATAGGAGGAAAATACCCCTCCCAGATTTAGTTTTTATTGTGGCCTGCAGGTACTGGGACCTGAGAAAAATAGTGCTTTGAACTGCTTTATGCATAATTCATTTCATCCCCTATCATTGCATGCTTGCTGATTTAGATTTCTTAAGGTATATTTTTTTTTGTTTTGATTGTTTGATAAATCTATGTACTAAAAATTGGTTGATGCTGCACATTTTTGAAATGGGTTCGCATTTTATTTATACTCATTTTTGTGTTTTTTGAAATGAAATTTGTTAGATTTTATTGGAATTGCATTGCGTTAAACATGATTTTAAAAGTCATTTTTGAAGTGTGATAATTTGAAGTAAATTTTAGGAATTTTTGTAGGCTTCTTTTTTACTTTTTATATTTAACAATGATTTTAATTATTAAAAACGTATTATAAATCTTCATATGGCATTTGATTTTGTGGCTTTTGATGTATATATTTATTTGAAGTTTAGGCATATGTGCAAATGTAGTTGAATTTTGTAGTATTTTTGTAATAATTAAAAATAATTAGATAAAAAAGCTTATAGTATGTATAAAGCTCCTGAGTTTAACATGTTCTAAGTGTTTTGAACATTTTTTATGGTATGCTAATATGTATTATATAAGTAGGGTTCATCAAGGTTTAGAGATAATGGTATTATGGAAGTCATATATTTATTAAGAGATTTGATGTAGGAATTAAGAGATAAAACATTGTAAGCCTTGTGATTGAGTACTGCTAAGAGGGAGTTCTTTGGTGAATTTTAGAGAAATACTTTGGGCCTGTATGTATATTGATGTTACTAAAGACTTGTATAATGTAGTTTAGCATGTGTTTATTTGCAAGGTGGCATGCTTAATGATTGTTTTGTTACTTTGTATTACATTCATAATATAATTATTATGGATTTAGGCACAACATTTAAGAGGAGGTTTTTTGGTGTATATTAATTATAAGACATTAATTGATATTATTAGGGAACTGCCTACTTTAGAATTTAAAGGATTTTATCTTAATAGATTTAAAATTAAAAATATAGTGAGTGTAGGTTCAATAAAGTTTTTATAGAGCAGTTGTGCAATCAATTGTATTGCAGAGAGCTAAATGTTGGCCAATAATGAAGAAAATGATATAAAAAGTGATGCTATGTTGGATGAGTGGTGGGTATGTTGAAAAGGATTAAATGAGAATTGAGCTCATTTGTAATAAGGCTGGAGTGGCTTCAATATTGGAAAGGACTAAATGAGAATTGAGCTCATTTGTAATAAGGTTGGAGTGGCTTCAATATTGGAAAGGACTAGAGAACATCGTTTTAAATGGTTCAAGCATGAAGTGTAGATCGTTCAATGACGTTAGAAAAAAATGAGTACATGAATTTTGCCTATGTTAAACAAGAGGCTGCATAATGGAAATAAAGAATTCATGTAACTCAGTTGATAATAGTTTTGTTGAGATAAAGACATCTCCATATGTTCTAAAGGCACTCATTGAACATAGATCACCAAGCACCAAGAGTGTTCTTATTATCTACAAAATTAAAAGAATGAAGTGTCAAGTAATCCCCCTTTGTCACCTATTAAACTATTTAAATTTAATCTTGGCACATATTTCTTGTGCTAGTAGATCTTTGCTAATGCATAAAAATCTAATTAAAAACATAATAAAGCAAACTAATAGCAACTAAATATGGTTAATGTAGACTAAAAACATGCCAAATTACAATTTAATAAATTAAGCATGCAAGCCGTCCATCCAAATATTGATCAATGTAGTGGGATTTTAACAAATGATAAAAAAATAATCACAATTATTATTATTATTGTTATAAAAAAAAAAGTAATTATGAAAATCTCCACAAAATATTCAAGGCTACTATACTTGCCGATCATTATTATCTTAACAACACATCATTATTTTACCAAAGTTTCATTAAAATGATGCATTTACTACAATTTTCAATTCCTTGCTAAATAATTCTATAATCAATAAAAAAAAAATATAAAGCTCGACTTAAATGAATAGAACTTAAGCATAGAGTATTATAAAGTTATACGAATTTAAGCATAAGTTTTGTGACATTCAACTAAATATGAAAATAACGATATTACATAAATTGTTCATTAAAAAAAAAAAAAAAAAAAAAAAAAAAAAAAAGAATAGAAATTGTCATGTTGAACATCCTATTATTGTTTAAAATCTTTTTTAAGATTTAAAAATTTGAAAATAGCATTAATCAAAAAATCTTTGTGAACATCTCACAAGCAGAGTTCAAATAAAGCATGAAACTTCAATAAACTATATAATGATTAATGTAACAATGAATATACTCCCATCTATTATCATACCAACATCCAAGGGATTATCAACCTTAATAAACTATATAATAATTTAGAGTAATAACAAATATTCCTCAAGAAATTTGACATTATAGCCTTAGGCTTATAAGATATTTAAATTATACGAAGTATAATAAACACCCCTACAAACCAGTTTCAACTAAAAGAATCCCATAAATCATATTTTGAGAAAGCTACGCTAGTAATTGTGAGCAAAATCACATCATATATGCAATTTCTTGTAAACTAAATATACTTATAGCAAATGGAAGGTACAATCTTCAAATCATGCCATATGTGGCCCTATATGTAATTAAATGTAATTTCTTTAAGGCAAAAGAAAGATACAACCTTCAAACCATGCCATCATTAAACCTAAATATAATTAGATGAGCACTTCACATAAATCTGAGGTCCATAAGAACATAAAGTGATAGAAAGAATGATATGACAAATGTAAACCTTTTTCTAGCAATGTTTTCCCTTTTTAAATGACAAATATAAGAGAGTCAAATAGTCTACACTCCTAATGACATGTTCAATATAAATGAAAAAAAGTTTGCATACATTTTCCCCTACATCATTGTGGAGGAAAGTAGGTTTAGTGGTTTCAATATTATAGAATAATGACATTTGGAGGAAAAAGTAAAAATCAAGATTTAAAGATAACACATACATAAATATGACTATGCCTACATTATCTTGAAAATGAAATGAATGACATCATCCAACAAAAGACCATAATGGCCTCCTTTTTCCTTAAAGTTGTCTCTTATCCTTAAGAGTAAGATTATTGGCTTTGCTCATTAATAAATAAGGCTTGAAATCATAAATTACATAAGCAAAACCTTAACACATCTAAGAATTCAATATTTTTCAAAAATTTTCTTTATTATTATCACAATTTGAATAAAAATCTTCAACCTATTTAGATTTGATAATATTTAAAATAGTTGGTAAGCATATCTAAACTTAAGTGATACTCAAATAAAAAATTAACAGTCTTAATGCCAAGCCACCACATTAACATGTTTTAAATATCCTTGATTTCATAGAATTTCAAATGTGAGAGTTCATAATTTTAAGGTTAGCATAATTAGGATGCCTAAAATTAATACTTTGTATTGAGACGTTTAACAAGAGTATAACTTCTCTTAAGCTTTCACCATGTGTTTCCATATACACTATATTTAGAGAAAATGTGCAATACTTTGGAATTTATAAATATTTCTTCTTAAAAGTGTAGTCTTCAATGAAAAAGTTAATAATCATATTAAGTACATATTTATAAAGTGTGATTCTTCCTCCTGCAAAAAAAAAAGTGTAGTTAAACTTGAATTCTTCTTTAAATTTTTGTCACTATCCATCTTAAATAGTGTTTTTATTAAGCCACTAAAAATAGGATATCATGATGTATGGAATGGAAGGATAACTTTTAATTACCAAGAATAATTTTATTTATATTACCTTTCCAACAACTTTTCTAAAATATAATCTTGGAAGGATTTTTCATTTTTCATTTTAGAAAAATGTGAGATAATTTCATCTTAAGCACAATAAAAACTTTGGTTGGTGGCATGTCTTCGTTGGTTAGCTCTGAATTGCATTTGCAATCTTTGGCCAACTATCAGTAATCATAATAGTGCATTCACAAAGAGAACAGCTTGGCCTTTCGACCCTCTTTTTCATGGCACTGAGCTCTCATGGATGATGTAGTTCTCTATCTTGATATGTGTATCTCAATGATAGTTGTGCTCTAATGTATAAATATGTCTATACAACATTGGTTCACTTCCATCAGCCACAATATTTGTGAAACCAACAAAAACGTCTTCATCTAAATTGGCATGTTGCTAGATACTAAAATTGGAAAAATCTAATGAAATTGAAAGTTTCTCAAATTTATGTTAAAAAAGTTAAAATTTGAATTAATATTATTTGTTACTAAACATGTGTGTCAATGTGTAATCATCTGGAACCATGATTATCATCTTCTTTGATTCATCGCATTTTGTAATTGTTGTATTTTAATATTTTAAGAAAAAAGTTTAGTAGAATTTTTTTTTTTTTTATTGATCTATATCATTAGTGGATATATTTTTTAACATGGATCTATCAACATAAATTGTTTGTTGTATACACTCTTCATAGTTTATCTTAAATAAAGGTTGTGATGAATTGATTATATTAGATGATAAATCCCTTTGCAGGAGGGCTATCATATGGCACTATTCATATGAATCACAAAAATGGCAAGAAAAGATGATATAAAAGTTATTGAAATATGACTACATATGACCAATGAAAGGATCTAATATTTTTCAATTAATAATGAAAATACTTTGTCCATTTTATGTATATTAAATGAATAATTTTCTAATTATTGTATCTTAGTATTTTAAGAAAATAGTTTAGTAGAAATTTTTTATTATTATTAATCTATGTCATTAGCAGATATATTTTTTAATGTGGATCTATCAACATAATTTGTTTGTAACATTCTTCGTTGAATTAACTTTTGTGAATTGTTCAAGCTATTTTTTAATTTTTATATGCCTTTTGAGATAATCTTTGTGATATTTAATTAACATAGCATGTTTGTGAATATCCAATGAGAAAAGTAACACATCTTTAATAATGAAGATATGCATTTGTATTGATTTCCTTATATATATTCTTACGTGATTGTTTGGGGATAATTAGAGTATATATATCAAGATTTTTGTTTGAATGCATATGCCTTTTAAAATTTGCTTTGTAAAATATAAACAATACAACATGTGTGTATATCAATGTGAAATACAATAAGAAAATAATAAATTTGTTAATAATGAGTCATATAGTTACGTGCTTGTTTGTTGATAGTTGAAGTATAGAGTTGATACTGATGTTGCTTTCAACTTTGTTTATTCCTATTTTACTAATTAACATGATCATATTAAATGTTTTTTATTTTAACTTTCTTGTTTATTTATGTTGTTATGATTTATTCATGATGGGCGTAAGAGAAGTGCCTTGATAGCACTACTGATGGTAAGGGCAAAAGAAAAACCATTTTATGTGAAATGCAATTGTGATTTGGTAGCCAAATTACTTCACATTTTGTGTGATTGTGTGAACGTAAACCATAAATCTTCACAACATTTTAAGGATGTTGTTTGCCAAAGAGCTGCACAAAAATTGAAAGCAAATCTGGAATAGATATTACATCAGAATAATGCAAAGAAATTCTACATTGAAGATTATGAGTGCATATTCAAAACTTAAAAAATAAGTTGGATGATTACTCATTTAATATACATAAAATGGACAAAATACTTTCATTATTAGTTGAAAAATATTAGATCCATTCATTGGTCATGTGTAATCACATTTCAATAACTTTTATATCATCTTTTCTTATCATTCTTGTGATTCATATGAATAGTGCCATATGATATCCCTACAAAAGGATTTATCATCTAATATAATCAATTCATCACAACCTTTATTTAAGATAAACTATGAAGAGTGTATACAGCGATCATAGTATCGATCTAATATCATACGAATAATACATATCATATTTAAGAATCATGAATCAATTTTCTATGACCCAAAAGCTTATTCTACAATTTTCAATGAGGAATGATGTTGGGTTGAAAAACTCCTAAAATTTTGATGGCAAAACTCCAAGAAAATCCTTAATGTAATATCTAGTTGCTGATAAGGAAAAAAGAACCCACGTATAATTGAGTATCCACCATTGACCAAGTAATACTTTCTTGAATGAAATTCTTGTAAGGGTTACTTTGGATAGAAAACGTGAAAAAAAAAATAGTATGAACACCGAAAAAACAATGGGGCATAATTATATACCGTCTAGGCATTCTATTAAACATCACAACAAAATTATGGCATCATGTGCAGCCCTTCTCAAATTGCGACAACATAGGCGAATCATAAATCAAAATCACATCATCTAAAGCACATTTAGGTTGGGTATGATTTTCTTTCAAAGAAAATAATAATAAGATGTTATGAAACTCTTTCCTTAAATTGAGTTCCTACTTTTGCACCAATACAATTATATTCCTACAATCATATTCGAACTAGAATTGTGTGGAATAACATAAAAGTATAACTCAATGAAGTAATACTATATTTTCAAAGTTTGTTCACCTTGGAGAATGACATGAATCTAGTGTTGAATTGAACCTTATGCGGGATAGCTATTCTTGGAGGATTAGATAAGTCATTTTGATGCTCTTCGATAATAAGCAAAACTCTGTTGAAGTAATAGCTTATAGAATTTCTCTCAAAATTTGAAGTTGAAACGAAATACACTGTTTTAACATCCATGGTTCAATGCGTGCAAGAACATAACAATTTGCTCTTCAACAAATTCTAAGAAATCATCTAGTTCTTAGCACTTCAAAGAACTTAAGGAACAATTTTCTCTTCACTCAAATCATGTCAATATAATCCAAATCAAATCTGGCATAAAGCTAGTTTAATATGATTCACATTGTAGTTTCTTTATGGATTTATGATGCATTTTTTTTTTTTTTTTTTAAGTTTCAAATAGCAATTATAAGATGTTAACAACCGTTTGAACAATCACAAATATTGCTTTAAACAGATTGTTTTAATGTTAACTCAATTACACCCCAAAATTCTTCCTCATAAGGTCAAGCATCTGCATCAAATCAAAGAAATTGTATATTTTCTAATAATCATGAATCTTTCGTATGAACATGACATTCTAATAGTTCCTAATGGTTTCTATAAAGAAGTTCCATTTTAATAGTTTCTTCCAAAGAATTGTTTGGTCTTCCTCTTCTCTTTTAAAATGGATAAAATTAAGATTCAATTTTTCTAAATTGGGCGCTGAACAATGACCAAACCATCAAAGGAGACATTATCTAATAATCTTAGCTACTATTGGGGCCACTTGAACCTTGCATTGAAAGAACTCATTCCTCATCCTACCTTTTGAGTATACCCACTCATCCACCTTAAAATATGTTAACATATAGATCTTTAGAAATGGAAAAGTTCTGATAACGTAATCTTAAGAAGACGGCTGTTTTCAAAATTAAACCATTAAACTATAGGTTTGAAATGCAAGGGATTTACATCAAAGATTTAGATTAATAAATTTAAATACAATCAACAGATGCAAACACTAAACTTACGAGAACATACCATAAAATATGATTAACACGAGCAAAAAATACTAGGATATCTTCTGGTCCTTATGAACATAATAGCAAAAAGTGACAGATAGATTTGCTATTAAAGATATGAAGATACATATACTATAAAAACTCCTGCATCTTTGGCCCAAGTCACAGAAGTTATCGAGGTCGCAAAATTCAGCCCTCCACTATTTACGCCCTTGGTATTCATTAGAGCAATTATTCTACACTGAGCATTTAAGAATACATACATATATATATATATATATATATATATATATATGATAACAAAATAAAATGGCAGATAACCGAAGGTTTCATATACACTAACAAAGAAGATTTAAAAGGCAAAAGTGGAACAGATACACATAACTAATCTCCAGTCTGGACAATAAGTTTCACAACTCACACACACTCTCTTTCTCGTTCTCTATCTCTTATAACCCAAAAGCCCACACATTATTATTGGGAAAAAAATGAAAGGGGTTTCCTGACCCAATTTCTCAATTAAATGGGCTTTACAGCCTTCAAATTGCATTAATATGAGAAATTAAGTCACATCATAACACCCTGACCATATTTTATTTCCCAATTATTATGACATGTTAACCTCCACACTTGCAGTCTTTCTGACAAAGCAAAGAGGGCAAGCGTCCACCACAGCATCGCAACTCCTGCACAAGCACAGATGCCTGCAAGGCAGCAAGAGCATGCGAGACTCCCTCCCTTTGCAAGCCTTACAGGCCCTCTTCAAAGTCACTGCCTGCCTGTTATTATAATTAAGGCCGTCCGAATGATTTGGACCGAAAGATGAAGCAGAGTCGACTACCTCGCTGTCTCCGCATCCTTCCCTGCCTCGATTTGCTGCTGCTGCGGCTGCTGCGGCGGCGACGGCGCCTTGAGCCATCACCTGCTGGAGGCTGCTTTGAAGTGCATGCACCATCGATTCATTGTATTTTGCGCGCTGCTGCCACGTTTGAGCCTCAGCAGCGGCTTGGCGAATGCGTTCAGCGAGTTCTCGGTTCTTGCGGTTCATCGATTCGATCTCCTGCTCCTTGTCTTGGAGCTTACGTGTTAATTCCCCTTCAACCATGCTCATGAAGGAAGCCATGTGCCTCTGCTGCATCTCTCTGGCTCCTTTTAGAAATTGTTCTTCCTGCAAAGAGCCGGATGCCTTTGTTTAGTTCAGGATGGGAAGAATTTAGCACCAGAAATCAAACATATGAATTCATAAAATTTAATTCACACTTTTAACACTTGATTATAAGCTACATCATAATATTTACAAGTAATTCTTACTAACTCTTTTTCATGTTATCCAACAATCTCCCTTAGAAGATTCTCAATATTAGTAACGCAAAGAATAAAATAATCTGCTCTTGAACCCTGCATTACCATTATAAAAGAAAGTATACTAATAGAGACATATACATAGGTTATCAACCTCAGCCTATCAATTTAACCCTGATGATACCACTGTATTAGATAATGTGGAATCAAGAAGGGAACAAGGTTGCATCTGATATATACAAGTGATCAAATCAAAATCTTATGTCAATGAGTGCAAACACTTTTAACCCAGCACTAACATAATTTTTTAATTATTTGATACAAAACTAAAACAAACCTTTCATTTTTAATCTTCAACATTAATTGGCATTTTCAGCCGTTAACTACTGCTTCTCTTACACTTGATTGTACATTTTAGAATCAAAAGCCTATCTTACAATATCCTTCTTTAATATATATTTGTAGAATAATTTTTTTGTTTCAACCTTGCTTTAGAACATGACTAGTCGATAATTACAAAATTTGAACTGCATGCAATAGCATCACTACAATTTGATAAGCAAATAAAATGAAATCACTCACAATAAATTAAGAAAATTTTTATCATTTTAGTGCGCAAAAAAAGAAAAAATATATAAAAATGCATAAATTAAAGCACCTGAATTCTCAAGAAACGGTTAAATTCTTCATTATGATTCTCAACCTCAGGACCTAAGTTATCAAGAATAGTTGTCGTGATGGGTAGCAATGACATACTTCCACTTGCTGTTGTGACAGAGGAATGACGCTCATCATCATCATAGGAAAGCCTTAGACCAGTAGACACAGCGTTGATACTGGGAAAGCTTCCCGGTGGCCTATCAGTTTTATTTGTAAAAAGATTATTCAAGGAAATCTGTAGGTTGTTCTGCCTTGCTACATCTACTGACTCGGAGCTTTTCTTAATCGCCAGATCCAAGGCAGATGCATCATTAGTATCAGGTACAACATTTCTTAGCTGATCAGCATCACAAACAGGAGGCACTGCAATAGAAATTATTTAGCGCACAATAAAATCAACAAGAGGCAATCTAAGAAAATTTAAGAGCTGATGGGATAACAAAACATTAAGAGAAAAGGGTCTGCAGAGATCCCACAACATAAAATCCCAAACCAAAGAAGTTAGAACCCCCAAATATTAGCCGAGTTCAACAGTACAAACTTTTAAAAATATTGAATACTATTCCCAAACAACGGTTGAAAAACTATCTTTAGATCAACACAATTTAACCGCAAAATATCAGTTGAAGAAAACAAGCAAGCAAGAACAAAAGTGGAGAATAGCAGAACTTACCAATGGACCACCACATGGAGGCTTTTAGGTGCAAAAATAAACAGAAAATTCAGATAAATTGATTTTCAGCTCTAGGATAAGGGATTTCAAAAGTAGGGCAAATTTTGAGGTATTCGCTTCACATCACCCAATTAACTTTGTGGATTTAAAAATTGCCCAAAACATGCATTTTCCAAACAAAATCTATGACTTTACACTTGTCGTACCATCACAGCCTGCCTTCATAACCTATGTTAGCCTCCATACAACCATTTTCCAACCTTGACGAGCTCCCATCCACATCATCAAATCTACAACAAAATTAAAGGCTCCACCTGACATCACAGTCACTAATCTTACCATTTTGTAGCTCTCCAGGTATCAACCAGCCACTATCCATCCTCATTAACCTCCTACCTGCCTCGTCAGCCAATCTCAAATCTCTATGTATCAACCAGCCACTATCCATCCTCATTAACCTTCCACCTGCCTCGTCAGCCAATCTCAAATCTCTGGCAACCTCGCTCACACCCCTGACCCATCAGCATTAATGATCAAGCTTTTTTAAATGTTTGTAAGAGTTTCACACTCTCCCATAACACCAAAAACTATTTTGGTGCGTTTATTTTTTAGCATTCCAAACAACTGGTGAAGTAAATAAAACCAACTGCTTACAAAAGCTTTGTTTCACAAAAGATTTTTTTCCTCAAGACAAACATCTACCAAATTTAATTTGACAAAAATAACTCCAAATTGTATCAAAAATATCGTTCAATATGTATCATTTTGAAGTTGCAACTCCGCAGTCAGTGGTTTGCTCCAATTGGCAGGAGACTGCCAATCAATTGCATGGGTATTGCTCAATATAGAGATAATCCCTTGTAGCATCCTATAAGATAGTACACTTAAGGCTCAAACAAAAGTGAAGGACGAGTGGGGATAGCTCCCGATACGAGTTCTCTCATACAGTATAGCATACATAATGGCCTAAATCATAAAAGTTTTTGTTTAAGAGAAAACTTTAAATTCAAATGTAAATTACATCTAAGAAACTGTTCAGCGTCAACTGATGTTACTTATGCATAAGCAAATTTATAAAGCCTAAATAAAGGTAAGCTTAGACTTATAGTTGTATAATTGGTAAGGCAAGTATGATTTTTGAATGCTCTTTTTTATAATAAAATGCTTTCTAAATGATGGATATATAAATAAATGCTATATAAACTTAATGTAAAACTCCATATGACAATAAATGGTTGAGAATTAAATTAGAGGTGAATCTAGAAATTCAGGGTTCATTAGTACAGAGAAATTTAGCCACAAGTGATCAAGTTTAGGAAAAATTAAGTGAGCCGCATTTATACAAATCAGGCTATACCCTATGAGATAGGAACATAAACAAATGTGATAAAAAATATGGGCAATAAATAGAGTTACACTTCATTTGGGACAATTGCAACTATCTCAAAAGGCTGTTACAAAACGGCTGTGGAGAAAGCTGCAGTAAAAAAATTATTGCGAAAAAATTTGGCAAAGGAAATAGCAACAATAGACAAATAAAGACCGACAGTGGCGGTGGGCCAGTGGATGATAGCAAATGGTGGACAATGGCAGCAATGAAAATAGTCGTAATAGATCAGAAATGATGGGGAAGTGGTGACCAAAATTGGCAGATAGTGGGATTGGCAGGGTGGTAAGGGTAACCAACAGTGCGAAGGCAAGAGATGGGAGCGGAGGCTGGAGAGGCACTATAATGGACAAAGGCAAGAACCAACATGGTAATTTCATATAAGAAAAATAATAAAAGAATATTGTTTTCTCAAGAAGCCATTGCAATATAGCTTCATAAATATTTTGTTTTAGCAGTTTAGCTCAATAAGCACAAAAAAAAGAAAATCTCATAATGCGCTATTTAAAAAGGTGTGGTGATATAGGTGTTCCAAAAAAAACCTAAAAATCAAGAAAAGCAATCCAACTTTGACCTCTAAGACGTAAAAATTAGAAAAAAGCAGTAGGCCAAGATGTGAACCTTATTCGGTTTTGTTGAATTACATAAATGACTAGCTGACAATCTTCCCAAGTATTCAAAAGGTATGAGTGAATGAACTAACAACTACATAGATCTGATGATCTAAAATACAATACAAGGAGTGAAGAAGGCCTAGCACCACCTTTCCATGAGTAGTTTAATGATAATATTAAAATTGGGAGTTACGTTCCTTAATTATATTAAACCAAAAACAAATAAACTACAGTTATCTTCAAATTACAATAGAAGGAGCTCACACTTGTCACCTTATAATTTATAAACAAAAAGTGGTAGTCTTTAGTCCATAAGAAGCCTTGTATCTACTTGTGTGCTTTATTCCAAATTACATGACAAAATATCAGTCACTTGTCATAAAGCCAGCCTTCTCCTCATGCTGAGTACATTTGATAACAATAGAACGTGTAAAAGAAGATCAAGTCCCTGAAGCTTTTAGAACAATTCCCTGGACAAATGTTGGCATTGTATTTTAAAAATAATATGAAATCAATTCAAATGTCCCATGAACAAATGAACAGACAGTAATTTAAATGAAGTCCTTGAATATAAGGCTATTAACGACTTCCTCAACTGCCTATAGTGCTTAATGGTCTTCTATGCTGATTTGCATTGTTCCCCAAGACATTAAATAGCACAACATTAGATGAATTGGTTCCCTAAACCCTGATTATAGCAAAAGCCCATCCAAGTAGAACACTAAGACCATTTAATGGAAAGTAGACAGAACAACTAATAACCTATTATAAGGTTGGCTGACTATGTTTATCAGTTTAGGATATTGAAATTAGGCATTTTGATTATGCGTTTAATATTAAAACTTTACAAAAGAGAGCAGTATAGTCTCGGTAAACAATGTCGTACACAATAGTTATGATGTGCTGCCATAATTGTGTCATGTCATTTGTGTTATCTCTGTTCACTCACATTTGAAGTGTGCTAATTGAACTTTTACTCTACTATAAATGTAATTCATGTACATTCAATAAAATCCTACTATGGATGCAATATTTGGGATTGTGCATCCATAATTGCATTATTTTAGCATTTAGATTCAAATAGATTAAGACAGGATTGAGCCAAATCTTATTGTAAGCCTGCGTAACAGTGTTGTTGAATAAATTGGTAGCGTAAGCATAGCCCTGTACCTAAGCTAATTAATATCTTATTATCCAAGAGAAATCATACTGCTGCATATTTTTAATCCAAAAGAATAACCAAGATGTCATCCGTTCATGATGGGAATGCTTAAAGTGAGTAATATTAATTTAATGGAGGCCGATAAGTACTTTGCATTTTAAATTCTTTGTATTTTGCATAATAAAAGTAATTATCAAAGGGGTAAGAACACACCCCATACATAAAGTAACTACAAATAATCATGCTAGACATGCCTCACGTACATATAGCCAAGATAATCAAAAGAATAGTTCACTTAATGATATATGTGCATCTAATGCATCCAATATGTTATGTACATATTTTGTTACAAACGGTTCATCCATGATAATTTTTGAGTCTCAAAACACCTAAGCCTAAAAATGCATCCACTATGCATATCATACATTTTCACTAAAATTTTCTTCAAATCTACATTTAAAAAGAATAATTGAGATATTGTAAATTATTTGCAAAATACCACTACTCACTGTTAAAAAGCTGAAGTTGTGTGGATGCATTTGAGTCATAGTACAGTGAATTCTCCTCCAAGAAGAACGGAAAAGTCGAACTCCCATTATTTCCAGCAAACATTTTCCTTAAAGGTCATGTAAAAAAGTGCAAGTTCATAATCTATAAAACATAGAGAAATCAGTTCAAACAAGAATAAGAAGAACATATCATACCTCAAATTCTTCTACTTGGCTTTCAAGTTGATTACCAATAGTAGAATTCTTGCAATTAATTCGAGATAAAATTGTTACACAAAATGTTCAGATAGTCTGATTAGAGAAATCAGGGAGAAAGATATGTTTATATAGTAAAAAAGAAAACATTTCCATGCATACAATAAGCATAAGCACTGTAGAAACAATTTTTAGAAAGCACAATGATAAAGTGAAAACAAAGCCCTCAGACCATACTCTATCTTTCAAAAAAAGTTAACTAAGCAAGCATTGGGAAACAATCAAGCTAAGGAGATGTGTGGTTGCGTGTCAGGAGTAAAGCAACTATAATAACATGTTATTCAGATAACATATTATTCAGATAACATGTTATTCAGATAACAGTGTTATTCAAATGCCGGTGCCTCAAGATGTTTAGTGTAGTGCTATTTGCTTTTAAAATTTACATGCAGAATTTGAATAAGTATCAAAAATGATTTTTGAATCAACACAAATATATAAGAAATCATAAATATCACAAAACATAAATTTAAGAATATAACAATATCCAGCACATTCATACGATTAATCAAAAGAGAACACAAGAAAAATTCACACAAATTTTTTTTATAGATATCCTCCTATATGAATAACACTCCTAAAAAGATTTCAATTATTTTTGCTCAAAAATAAATGTGCAATATTTTTTTGGATGATATTTCTTCAAACAAGGAAGTCACTCGTGCATCTGAACTTCCCAACCCACGCACAACAAATGGAGTAGGACAGAACTGGGAACGAAGATCCGGCGTCCTCCGGTCGTCCCCAAGTTAGCACAATCTTGACTAGGACGCCTTTTTCCAGTGTAGAAAAACACGCTCTTACCAGAACGTAGGAGATCATTATCTTTGCAAGAGAATAAAAAAATACCTGAACGAAGATCCAGCGTAGAAAGGAACGATCCTACCGCCGGCGCCTTTTCCAGTGGCCTTTCGGCTTCAGTTGGACGCCGGAGGTGTAGAGCTACTCTCACGGGTAAAGAGGCGGAATCAGGGAACCCTAACCTACCACGAAAAGAACGAAAATAGGAGATCCTTTGCAATGGCAATATTGTGAATAAGCATGGCACTAAATCTAATATACCAATAAAAAATAAATATATATTTAACTACCACAACAAATTTAAAATTGTCACAAAAAATAGTATATTGCTACAAAATCATTAATATAATAGGAGCATTCCTAAAATGTCTCAAATATTATAAAATTTGTTCTAAAAAAATTAAAAATTATACTTGCATTTGAGCATGAATTTCAATATTTGATTATCTTAATTTTGCATTTTATATAAGTGTAAATAAGAAAGAAAGAATATCTTTATCGTTCTCGCTCTTCTAGCAACTATTTCTTCAAATATGTCAAAGGAATTGGATAAACAATTTAATCAACAAATTTAAGAAAATCAATATGTCTTAATTATGTTCAGCTCTGGACAATGGATTGGATTGTTAGACCAATAATTTTGATGCAGGCCTCATACAATATTGTGATGGCCAAGAATGCGTATAGTAAATGCATAAATTTTTTTAAGGAAAATACATATTATATATTGAAAAGATTAATAAATTTATAGTTGTTGGTAAGTCATACAACCCCTTGTATAGGATTTTATCAAAAACCTATTTCACCATTAGCTTGTGTTTGGTTGGCTAATAGATTGGCTCAATCTTTAAGTTAGCAATTCAAGTTTGAACTCATATTTCAAGTATGATTCCTTATTGATGGCATATTTAATCATTTTTACTTAATAGTAACATAATCATAAGTTTATGAAATAAAACTACTCATTAATTTAAATATATAAAATCATTTAATTCAAAAAGTATCTACTTACATGGCACTTATAGTATTATTCTATCTGTGTATTACTTTTATGAGTTTAAAAAAGTAAAATTGACATATGTATAAGATAATGTAATACAAAATCATAAGAAATATAAAAAATTTGAAAATGAAGGAATTATTAGTATCATAATGAGTGTCATAACACACTACTAATGCAAGATACACATATTATGGATAAATATAGTTAAGTCATGAGTTTGATCAAATTTGAATTTAAGAAATTATACTTATTTATCCATTGGGTTATAGTACGCTATTGATCTTACAACACCACAGTATGCAATAGAATATAATTTTAACTCAATTGTCAAGCTCATGTACTATATTTATCTAAGCTTAAAAACATTAGCTAAAATATTATACTCCATTCTCATATGTCTATAGCATCACATAAATATCACATCTCATTAATAGTTTACTCAAATATATGCATAGATGCTAATTATAATATAATTTTCTAATACATAAGGCTCAAGCCCCCAATCCCCAATTTTATACACATCTTCCCTTTTATCCATATCACTTTCTTCAAGGCTATATTAAATAGAAGTGCATAAAAATGATTATGAGCTAAAGCTCATAAAGAGTTGCCCACTTACTGAAAATTCGACTAAGAAAATGATTAGATTCATAGATTTAAATATTTTTGAAAATATACAAGGCATGTCATCATATAATTAATCACACAAGGAACAAGCAATTGTTAAGAGGCTAAATTTGAATCATCACATAAATCACAAACATAGAGAATGGTAATTGAAATTTAAGAGAACAAGCTTCTAAACATGCTAACTAAATGCGTAGAACTTGAATATATACAATTTATGGAAGTACTTATATACTTACTCAAAGCTCACATGATAAAAATATTAATCATATGTTTATATGTTAATTTCAAATTTCCACCTATAGTATTTAGATTTTAAAGTTTTAAAATACGTCAAACTTGCTATTCAAGGCTTATGTTTATCACTTGAAGGTGTTATTTCACAAATGCGACATTATCAGAAGCTAAGAAGGCTTTGTTCACATATACATATATCACCGCTTTGTGACGTCAAAATTATATCATGGAACATGCATATAACCCATTGGTACAGCTACACCATCAGGCGCATATAACATACATAAACTTACAAGCCCTTATATGGAAGGTCAATACCAAATTAAAAGATTCTTAATCCTTCTAAAATATTTCTGTAATAGCTAATATAATGCATAGATACATTAGAATCAAATTTGGATATAAATGTAAGAACTTTACTTTTGTTTTCGTTATTATTGTTGTTTTTATTGTTATTACTTTTTGCCTGTAGTGTATAAGGATGCACTTATGTAGCTGTTTCATTTTAAGGCACAAGAAATTACTAAGTCCTTTTGCATTTAATTGTATTACCTTTATTTGTATATGTATCCAGTCCTGATCTAGTGTGAACGATTTATTAAGTCCTACTTTTATTTGTATTTGCATTATAAAATGAATGAATTACCAAAAACTTCTTATTCTCATTTTCCAAAAATTAAGCACAATTCCATCAAAAAGTAATGAACAAGTGTAGAAAGCACCTTCCATAAAACAATAACATTTCCTCAAATGAATTGGGTCATATATTAATAAATATTTACTCAACAAAACTATTAAACTCTTGTATAGTAGACTCTAACACTACTTATTGGTTATGGAGTGTATGACAATTCCATGAGGGGATTTTTGGGCTATTAAAAATTTTAAGAATATAGGAAAAGAAAATTAAGTAAATTTGGTGAAATTTTGCACACACTAAAATAAATTGTGCATAAGAAATAAAATAGACAAATAATCTATAGTGGTACAAAACCATCTAGTCATAAGTTTAGTCCTCGATTATATTTAGGTGAATTTATTCACAAAGAGAACTCCATCGCACACCGACTTAGAAGAAGCTTACACAATCCTTATTTTTGTACTTTAATAGTGGACTTCGAACATGTGGTGGCCCTGCCCCGCCGTGGTCCTGTTAACCCTAAAGTTAACATGATTACGGTGGAGGGGTCACCAAATGACAAAGTTCCCATTTAAGATTGGATTAGACACACATTCTAATCCGATTTAAATAAGGACTTTGCCATTCAATCCAGAATACTATCACTAAATGATCATACATGAACTCAGAGTGCGGAAGCATAAAACATAACATCCATCCAATACAGTATAAATATAATAATACAGAATAAGTAAAGTACTGAAAAAGAAAGAAAAAAAAAATAATCCTGTATTATTACAACATTTAATGAGCTTAAAAGAACTGAAAGAAAACTCTCATCCTCACTGAAGATATAAACTTAAGCTACAGATCCTCAGGAACGGGCTCCTCCTCCAATGGAAACCTCTCCACTGGATCTGCTAAACCAACAAACTCAGAACCTACCATTATCAGTTTCATAATGGTAGGGCCCCAGCCAACAAAAGAAAAACTGGTTAGACAATAAGTCTAAGCACATTTTAGGGCAGAAGTTTATTTAAGTTAACTGAATATCACCATAAAAATAGAACTAAGCAAAAATAGGTGCAGAAAAGCGTACAAAAGAGCTGTAATAAGTTATAAACCATAGTTTATAACAAAACAAAAAGGAAGTAAAACATACCTCCTCCAAGCAACTGCAACACAAAACAGGAAGTAAAAGAAGAGTAAAACTGTAAGAAAATACAACCTAAATATGCATATGATCAAACTGATTATGCCAAGTGACATACAAAATTCAAATAGTATAAAACTGAGTACACTAACATCCTAAGTAAGCATATGAAAACAGTAAGTAAATCTAGCATCCTATATATATATAAAATACGTGCAAGAAAGCTGTAAGTAAAACAGTGCTGAAATGCAGAATATGCTAGTAAAATAGTAACTGCAAACTGAAACTATAGTAACTGTATAAGTCATCTGAACTGAATACAAAAATAGCAATTCTTAGCCTGATGAGCTAAGAAACTCTGAACTGAAACATCACTGAAACTCTTAGCCTGATGAGCTAAGACAGAACTGAATGTACGTGTACTTGAATTAGTATATCCATATCAGAATCCTGACTCTGTAGTCAGTAGGGCAAGAGTCTATCCATCCTATCACTCGGACTAGGCATGGCCAATAGACTGTCGGACATTAAACCCTCGAAAGGTTGCCGACCCCGAACGGGTTGATCGAAGAGGTATACTAATCAAGCTACACCTTACAAACCACTTGTGAAACGAACACAATGCTTTTTATGAATGTTCAAAATTGACATAAGATATTCATCAAATATCTTAAGTACATAATATATGTTCAAGGTATAAGGCTCAAAATCAAGGAATGCGAAGCATCAAAATCAAAGTGCAAGAAACTTTATCTAAAACACAGGTGATATCCTTTGTTATCTACTTTATTCGTTCTATCTACTCTAAGTTACATAAGTTTCAGAATTTATTAATTCTTACACATTCTGTAACTTAGAATCATGAATCCTACTTGTTGAAGATAATTAGGACTGGCCAAGTCCTAATTATAACTTAATCAAAAGACGACTATTTAGTTAAAATGAATAAATCAGCGACCTAATTTTGTAATTTAATTCATCTCAACCTCATCTTGATTAGCCAAATCAAGATGAAAAGATTAAGAATTAGACTCCAGATGATGGGGTATAATCACTTAATCTAAAGGTATAACTAAGGGTCTAAGGTTTAGAACCCAAATCTCACCGATTAAGTTAAGGCAAGTCCTAATGATAAATCAATTCATTAGGATAGATCTCTATTCTTAATTCTAAAGTTTAAAGATTAAATAATTATTTAATAAACTAAGAAAAATCTAGAAACTAGAAAACTCAAGGTTTCATCTAATTGAGTAACCCAATTTACTCAATAGATGAATTCTAACTTAAGATCTATTCATAATCTTAAGAATTAAGGCTCTTAATTACTAAGAGTATCTCTCAAGATACACATCCTAACTAATGTTATAAGACCTAAGGATGGGTCTAAAAAATAATTAAGGAAAGAGAACACTCATTTAGGACTTATGAATTTTCTAAATGAGCAAATTCTGAGATTTTAATCAAAACTTAATTTAAACCTAAGTTTGATTAATTTTCAGTTCTAAATCATTCTATTTACTGATTTTAATGATTAGAAAATGAATTTAGAGCTTTTAAAGGCTAAACCCTAAATTTGGGCAAAATGACCATTTTGCCCCTCCTTAAGGGTTCAAAAGATCAAATTTTGATCTAGGGCTTAAATTTTGAAATTTTCTTTTGGAAAGTGTTTCTTATTGTCTAATATAAGATTAGACAACAACTAAGTTAATTTTGGGTGATTAATAAGCTATATGAGATCAAATTAGTGAATTTGACTCATAAGGGTAATTTAGTAATTTGACTAAGTGAAAGTTAAATTTTCTTTCAGTTTAATGTTCTTTACTGTCTAAGCTTTCTATAAAATCTAAATTTGCTAAATTCTGATGAGTATTGACCAAGTTATGGCCAATACAAGATTTAGGGTTTTTAAGGTTTAATTAAGGAATTATTAACTATAGGTCAAAAATTCTAATTTTGCTAATTAATGTCCAAATTAAGCAAAATCAGTGGCTATGGTTTACAAATAGCTTACTGATCATAATGACATGTGGTAGGCTCAATTTGGACTTAATTTGACTAAGTTAAGACCTAATTAGGGTTTAGGGTAATTAGTGAGTGATTAACAAAATTAATCACTCAAAAACTAATCCAACCTTATGGATTGATTCTAAATGGATCTATGAGTCCTTTGAAGTTTAAAACTCTCAAATTGGGTTACTAGATTTGCTATTATTCACTAATCAAGATTTAGAGCAATTAAGGGTGATTTAGCAAATCTGACCGTTAGATCTAAAATATTTTTATAGATTACTGTTAATTAGATTCTTCTGATCTAAATTGATATTTTGGATTATCAAATTTGGAGCTCAATTGACCAAGTTATGGTCAATTGAAGATCTAGGGTTAATTAACCTAATTAGGGTTTAGTCCTAAATGTGATTAGGCTCAAACGAATCCAAACAGCAAGATAAATACTATCAAATTAATCCTTAGGGTTTTCTGATCACTTTAAGACCCATATTGGGTACATTTGGATCAACATACACAAAGCTATGAGTTAAATAAAATTTGTAACATTTAATTTATCTTAAAAATTAAACCCTAAAAATCACTTTGCTAAATATAAGTCCAAATGCAAATTTGACAGTGCCAAATTATTCCTCTATTTTTGCTGATCAAAATGGTATATTCATTTGCATATTTTGGATGAGTAATTTAGGAATTATTTAGGGTTTAAGTTTGGTATTTACTTAATTAATTATTACTGTTTTATTTATATTAATATTACTGTTATATAATTTATATATAAATATATTTAATATATATCTATCTGTTATATATTTATATATATAATTTATTTTATTTCTGCAGGTACACGTGGCGGCTGCTCATTGGCTGAGCAGACAGCGGCGGCCCCACGAGTCAGCTCGCTGACGCGGGCCACGCGTCGCTCCGCGGTTGGCTCCGCACCGCACAGTGGGTCCCGCTGTGGCAGCTGAAGAGACGCGGATTCGGGCCACGGGCCGGGCCCGGGCCGACCCGGTTCAGCCCGTGAAGACTTCGTCTTCGCGCGAGTTGATTCTACAACGGCGACTTAGGGCATCAAAAACGGCGGTGAATCTGCCGTCGCCGGAGGTCGAATCATACCTCATTCGAAAGGTCTGGATGAGATCTTCTAATATATGGTTGAATCGAGTCCTATGATGGTCTGAGCTGATCAAAATTCCTAACCCTAGACAACCCTATTCACGGCTAACCCGTACCTCTAACGGTAAGAACTGTGGATAAAGAACGAATCTAGCTCGATCTACGCCTTCCAAACATGATCGCATCCGCTCAAACTCCAATCCATGCATTGAAATACATATTCGAAATTATGCGATTGAGAAATTATTGCAATAAGAGGGATCGGGGTGTACCTAGTTTCGACGGCTGACGACTAACTGGATCAATCCGAGCGTCCCTGATCTCTGCAATGGTTCGATTTGAGCGAAATCGAGCAGTGGAATCGATCAGAAGCTTTAACTTAAGGCTAGAACGGTGGGATCGACGCGTGGAGCGAAGGAGGAGCGCCGGGCGTCGTCGTTCGCGACACGCGTACGTTACGCGGGGACGACGACCCCCGACCGTTCGATCCTTAGATCGAACGGACCGCGGAGTCCGTTTGATCAAACGGCGGGAATTAGATTTAGGCGACGGCGTTAGCTATTAATGGACGGCGCCGTTAACTGCTAAAATTAAATAATAATATTTAAATTAAATTATTCAGTTTTAATTAATTAATTTTAGCCTATTAAATGAATTCCAAAAATTTTCAATAAATCACCCTTAGCTAATTGAAGGGTGAGGAACGCAACGGCGCACTCGGATTTTTATTTTGACGAGTATTTAATTACTTGATTATTTAGGGTGTTTAAATAATATTAAAATATTCGACGAAAAATCAACGACTTCCAAATGCCTCCAAAATTTCACCCCTAGCTAATTTGGGTGTTCTGAACGCAATGGTGAAGTCAGATTTTCAATCTGAGATCTAAATAAAAAGTCAAATTTCCATGTTTTGGGATTTTCTAGAATTCCTGTTTTGACTTTGTTGACTTCTTGGTTTGACCTAGGTTTCAGAGGTTTGCTTCAAATTACTTAATTAGTGACTTAGAACCTTAATTAAGACTTAGATTAGTCTTAATTGAGCAAAGTAACAACCTGGGTTGTTACAGAACACCCTCATTCTCAAGGTCTTGACTTGGTTGAGCATCAAGACCCCTCATTTGTAAACTTTGTGAGAAAGTTGTCATTTTCGTCTTATATAGTTTGCAAGAGATAGGTTGAAGGAAACAATAATCTGAGGTACAATGCGTTAATGTGAAGTTTTCAATGTCTTGTTAATATTTAGGCTTATGCGATAAAAGTATCACCTAAATCATGGAGAGATATAAGTAAAAGTCTCAACCCACCTTTAAGTGAGGGATATATATATATATATATATATATATATATATAGGAACAAATTATTCTATTTCACTAGAATCATAACTACTATACTACAATAATCATGTTTATTAGTTTACTTATGAACCTACTAAATTGTAATTAATAAGGTACAAAAATCGTATTAAAAATTATGCTTAACTACTAGTTACAATAGAGTTTCTAGCACACTAATCAAATTTATTATTTGCAACAATTAGTCTGGCTGATTCGTAATTATATTGTTACAGTAATTGTAATTGTATTTTAGCAATAAACATAATTATTTATGAATAGTAACTACTTGTATATATATATATATATATATATATATATATATATATATGCTCTCATAATTTAATTTAAGAACTTAATTAATTACAAATGCCTACACTAATGAAAATCATCACTAATGGATATTATTAGTGAATATGAATATAAGTACATCAGGATTGAGCATACCCTATGCGTTTGATACGCATGATTTGGGAAAAAGAATTTAGTAGGGAAGAGAGCCATTAAATTTGTAGCAAGTTTGTTAGACTTTGATTCATTTTGATTAATTTAGTTTGCTAATTTCAAAAATTAATCTGAGAAATTGTTTATTTAATTTGAAATGTTCTAATAATTAATCATATAATTTTATTCATTTAATCAATAAATCTATAAAGATAATTTTTAAATAGTTTTTACAGCACAAAGTTAAATCTACATGTCTACAAAATTCAACAATATGTGCTATTAAGTTTAGATTATTTATCATTCATGATGATTTATTATTATTTATGATATATCTAGTACAATGCACATGAGGCAATCCTTCATTTATTTTACAAGTACCAAAACTTTTTTGCATCCCTTATTCAAATAATCTCCAATTGATCTATAGCCTTCATGTATTCATTTCAACGCACTTGAAGCTCCATTACTCAACAACATTTTTGTGTTCATTAACAAAGCATTCAAGGATTGCTTGAGCAAGGCAAGGATATATTATTAATAATAAAAGAATTTAGTATCCAATATATGAAGATAGTAAGACTTTCATCTAATCTCTAGGTGAAGAACATATTATTAAGGATATCATTGCCTCCAAAATGAAGATACTATCAGCATCTCCGCTGTTTCTACATCATATTGATACATTCCCCCCACTCAATACCAATTGTTAGCACATCTTAGGAGGGTGAGCTAAAATTTTTAGAGTTTGATACGAGCATGAGAAGATTGATTTAGAAAGCATAGGAAATTGAGAAAAAAAAAAAAAGAAACTTCAAATAAAACTAAGTCAATGAAAACAAGCAAAACATGCAATAGACGAAGCATACGAACAAGAACACTTTTTATAGTGTTCAAATGATCCCTTAATTCTACATCCTTAGTTCAAATATTATTCCTTATCTTTGGTACGCACTAACCACTTTTTTCCCAAGCTCTACTTAACAGCGGAGAAGCCAAGTTCACTTCTCAAGATCACACTTGACAGCGAAGAAGCTAGTTACCCTTGCAAAATCTGTAAGGGAGGTGCTCACACAGAATTAAGACTCACTTACAGCAACAAAACTTGAGAAACTTCTCCAAACACGATCACAATCTCTTCAAGGCACAAGCATTATGAAAAATTTGAGAGTTTATGATGAAAGTTTAGTTTGGACTTAGTGTGAGCTTGCTTAGCCTATTGAAGTTAGCTATAGATGTTCTAATAACACTTTCTAAGGCTAATTAGACTCCAACAGTTTATCAATCATATTACGCAAGTATCGCATTTTATTGGATCTCACAAGCATGCAATCTCACCACGCGAGTCTCACATTCTATCAAATTACGCAAGTATGTTCTAATAACACTATTTTTGAAGCCTTAGTAGCATAAATATGAGTAATATATAATTTTTCATAAATAAATAAACAAGAGTCGAACAAAATTAAAGTGTAAGCATCTTAAAGAGGAAGCACAGCATTACCCAATCAAAATGGATCGAAAGGTTCTTGCCAAAATACCAAAGTCATGAACTTCAACAACTGAGCAGACAGGTTCAATGTTTTTATGATTTAACGTTCTGAGTTATTCAGTCTAATACACATATTGGGTGACAGCACTCTTTATTCAAGCTCTAGCCAGGAGGAGTTCAAGAAGAGGCAGCTTTACGCCACAATAGCGCCAGACTCGGTCAGCAGAGGCACAAGCTCGCCGGCGTGGTGTTTCTGCATGACATCTGCAGCAGACAGAATGATGCTTAGTAGATTTTGAGCGAGTAAAATGCCCTCTGAAACAGCAGAAAGTAAGGAGTTCTATAAGATATTAGAGGGAATAAATAAAACATACTGTCACAGCCGCCGATGTGCTTTCCGGAGATAAACACGTTAGGAACTGTTCGCTGCCCAGTCCATTCAGCAAGTGCCGATTGTATCTCTGATCCATCGCCTTCCAATATAAAACATATATGAGCACTTGGATTAGATGTGTGTGTATGCATGTATATATCAGTATATATCATTTCACATGAAAAAAATTATTTTTTTCTCATCTGGGATCTCTCAGACACAATATCCATTGACTGGTGCGAGAGGATGAGATGCAAAGGCATAACATAAGTTTTTTATTTAAGAAAATAACTTTTTGAAATTAATGCAAATTACAGTAAAAAGCATATTCTGGTTAGTAATAAATATCAGATAAAGATTCAAGATTTTTGGGACATGCAATGAGAACTAAACTTACTTTCAATATCCAATTCGATCACTTTGTGTTTAGCTCCAAGCTTGAAGAATAGTTCCTTCACCCTCGTGCAGTATGGGCAGTAAACCTTGCTACAAGTAACCACACAAAAATTAATTAGAAATAACGGCGTGGTCCATATGCTCCTAAGAATGGTAAAACTAATAAGAAAATAAACATATGAGCCAAGCCAATCATGTGGTGAAAAACCAGTGATGGTATTCGCAAACTAGATACTAAGATGTGTGAGATTCATTAGAGGCACGACCAAGGCTGCAGTTGGGGCAGCTTTCTAGCTACTAAGTTTTAAATAAAGATCCCTTCTGTCTGATTTCTATTGTTTGGAGAGCTGTTTTCTGCTTGCTTTCTGAGAAAGCAAACCCTCAAAAAGCAGTTTTCAATAAGCAATTTCTACATAATGGTGTGCTGTTTTTGGTTTTTTTTGCAAGATTTTACTATTTTGGGCCTAGCACTCCACTACCGCCGCCGCCACCAATGTCCACCAATTTACCAATCTTCCGCTAGCCCGCCATCCATCATTGATATCGTGCACAGCAGTATGAAAACAGTGCATTCAAACAACAATTTTCTCAGCAGCAGTTTCCATTGTAGCAACTGCTTCAAACAATTGCAATTGCCCAATTAGAGCATAAGAGGGCTATATAATAGAATGCTAACACATCATAATTTATGAGAAAATTGTTTCTCCTACAACTAAGTCAAGCCATAACCACATCATCCTTTATCACATTTATATTTGAAGAAATTTTGTGATGAAATAGTAAAATGCTTGTGCGTACTTCTCTTATTATTTTTTAATTAAAATTGAAAGTATAATTTTAAGTCAAATGTTGAAAAGACTTCCTAGCACAATTTGCATTCAGTGCTGTTAGAAATGAGGTTCAGTCCAATCTTTCAACCAGCAAACATGAAGTTCAAAGCAATCATGCAAGCTAAAGCCACTTAAGAAACGACGAGTATATTAAAGTAATTGCCGGTACAATTTCATGATTTACATTGACCGCATTAAACCACCAATTGATAAAATTAACTTAGGGGTAGTAAGACAAGTAGTAAGTGTGGGGACCTGATGCCGGGTCAACGGGAGCTAATCCAACATCAGTGGAGTAATCCCGTAGCCGCAGAATAATATCGAGTGATTTAAAATAAATAACATATATGCACCAAACATAACTCATTTATTTATATATTTAGAAATATCATAGTCTTGATCACAAAAATTTAAATAAACAAAAAATTACAAACTTTAATAAGAGTCAAAAAGTAGCAAATCAATATATAGTAGTAACAGCACTGTTTGGTTCTTAAAATCTTTCATCTATGATCTAAGCATATTTCAAAAGTGCAGGCATTTGAATACCAATTAGTTGTAAAATTAAGTATTAATGGATATCAACTTTACAATTGTTAAATAATAAGCAAAATAATCAATAAATTGACAGAAAATAAAATTTTTTACAAATTTATTCTTGCAAACCTATTTCAATTGCATTGAAACTTTAACATAAAAATAAGAAATATTTATTGTCACAAAAATAAATATAGAATTTTAACATTTGATATATAGAGAAAAAATATGATTTTGTTGGGCAAGTACAAAATCGAGGAAAATGGCAGTTCTATTTTGTGTTACATAATAATCTCAACTTCCCTCTATACTTGACCCCTCAGGTTTACCAGTAAATGCTCTTATGCCTCCTAATGTCGGACAACCTCATTCTAACAGTTGTCTAATTAGACTAAAAATAGTTCAACAGTGAACCCAAGCTACTCGATTATCCAAACATTTTCATATATCATTTTATGTGACTTTAAAGGCACTTTTATCAAAATTGTTCGATGTTAAGAGCAAAAGCATATTAAATAAGAGTAAAGAAAGATATTCAATTTTTTTTTGTGCATGTTAAAGTCAAAAATCAAGTATATCTGCACGATTTTATAATTGATAAGCAATTACTTGAGAATTAATAGATATCCTATTAATAGTGTTGGTAAAATTTAATAAAATAAAATAAAAATATTTGTTAACATAAATTTGCGATAAAAATAAAATGATTTTATAATTATATATGGGAGAAATGATCTTACTCTCTTTTATTTCTTTTCTTTTTATCTCTCTCTCTTGTTAGTGCACGCAGAAACAATACCGGACAAGACACAGTTAGCAGTTACCAAGCAACAAAGAAAATTATCCAAGCACAAAAGAGTAAAACCACATCACAAGAATCACATCATAAACCACACAAGCATCCAAACACAAGAATTTTTTCGTGAAAACCCCGATAACGAGAAAAACTACGGAGCACACCACACAGAATTTACTATGAACAAAAAAATTACAGAGTTACAGAAAGCTTTACCGTAATAAGAATAAGAAGGATCTACCGCTTACAAAGTCTCCCGATCAACTTCTTTTCATCCATAAACTCTAGCTCTCACTCTAGGTTGAAGAAGACCAATAACAGTTACAATGCCAAATTAGGGTTGATCTCACATTAGGAAGCATCCCCATATAATTTCTTATATACATATGCTTCACATGGACCCCAAATGACCTAAAATGCCCTTAAAAATACTTTTACCGCTTAAATCGATAACTGGGCTTCGGCGGGTGCCATGGTGCGCCAGGGCGCTCTAATTTCGAGTCACGGGGCACCACAACGCGTCGGGGCACCCAGTATCGAACCATAAGGTGCCACGCGCACCGAGGAGCGCTGGCGTTTCATTGGCACATCTACGATGATCTAAGTGGTCTCCACAACCCAACAATCTCCCACTTGGAGACCTATTAGGATCATTTCTTGTTTAATCTTGGATCTTCATTGTCTTCTTTCATCCTTATCGATAACGTGGTGTGGCTCACCCCCATCATCTCATCACGTAATAAGGCCAACTGAAGCAACACATATCTTCAGTTTCTCCACTGTTACATATTTTGTAAACATGCCAGCGAGATTTTTTGAAGTGTGAATCTTCTCAAATGTTAGTTAACCTTCTTCCAACAGTGTCCGGATGAAATGGTACCAAAGCTGTATATGCTTCGTTCTGGCATGAAATACAACATTCTTTGCGAGATGAATCGTGTCCATACTATCGCTGTAGAGCTTCACATCCTCCTGCTCCTTGCTCAATTCTGCCATAAAGTTCTTCAACCAAATCATCTCCTTACTCTCCTTAATGATGGCAATGTACTTAGCCTCCGTGGTGGATATAGCAACAATATTTTTTAGCTTGAAGATTTAGCTCACCGCTGCACTTCCTAATGTGAACACATATTTGGTAGTACTCCTCCAGCTATCAACATCTCTTACAAGGTTTGAATTTACAAAGCCCTGTAAAGTAATATTAGACCTACCAAAGCAAAGTGCTTTGCCTGCTGTACCTTTCAAATACCTCAAAATTCACTTAACCGCTTCCTAGTGGTGCTTCCCTAAATTACCCATGAATTTGCTGACCACTTCCACTGCATGTGCAATATCTGGTCTCATACGGATTATCGCGTACATCAAACTCCCAACCGCTGAAGCAAAAGGAACATTCTTCATGTGTTCCTTCTCCTCTTCAGTCTTCAGTATCTGATTTTTTGATAGGTTGCAGTGTGATGACCCAGTGTCAGATTAGCTATCTTAACCTAACACTGGATGCCACAGTAGTACTTAATAATAAATCAATATCTACTAATCCACTATTAGGCACTACAACAGGCAAAAGATCTATAAAATAGAGAAACAAAGATGCATTTCTAAAGTAATATTAATAAAGCATTCATTCCAATACAATCATCCAAAAAAGAAAAAGAAAATATATATCTCAGACTCAAATAAATATTACAATCTATAAACTTAAACAACTACATTAAATATTTATAAGTAGCTGAAAACTCTCTTCTCCTCACATAATAAAATAATAAAGTGAAAAGGTCTCTGGAGGTCTTCAAATCTGCCCCTAGAACTCCAGCACCTCTTCCTGTTCGCCTGTTAGCTCCCCTCCAGGCTCCTGATCTACTGTGTTTGGTTTTTAACACGATAGGGCACAGCCAATAAAATAAAACAAGTTGTTAGACTAATAAAGTCTAAGCACATTTTATAATTTATAACCTATTTAGTTTAAGGATATCACATGGGTTTAAGCAGTAGGGTACACAATGCGTTTAAAGGAAAATAAATTAATAAATAGAACATACAATATGAGCATTTAAAGTAAAACAGTATATGTGCTAAGGTACACTAAGTAGTTCTGTAAAAGAATGGCTAAGCATGCATAACATCTATATAAAAACTAAATCAGATGAAGGCTAGCATCCTATATGCAAGTAAGGCAATAAAAGACAGATTCTAGCATCTTATAAGCAAATATAAGAAATGAACAACTGAACTGTAATATGCATAAATATGTACAACAACTGATTTATATTTAATGTATTATTTAAGTTATGTTGTATTACGTTATGTGAGCACTATCAAAACAAAAGAGGAGTTGGGTACGTCTACCCAACTATCTGAGACGAGGTCTCCTATATAACCACACACTCTCCCTCAAGGATATGTGTGGTCTCCTGATCACTTCATAGCCAGTCCTAGCTCAAACTATCTGTACAGACTGATCCATCCTGAATTGAAACCCCTTATTTAATTATATTTGTTAATATGTATTGATTATGATCAATTGGATAAGGCTTCAAAGTGTAGCAGCATTCAATAGGAATGCCAAGTAAACTAAGCAGTGATATTCCTTTGTTGTCTAATTTAAATTATCTACCTTAATGATTAAGGTTAATAGAACCCCTAACTGACTTAAGACATTGATCTTAAGTCAATTATTAGATACATATATATATATATATATAAGTATGATTTCATAATTTTTAAATAATTTATAATAATAAACAAACTTAAGACTCTCTAACCTAACCTTAAGATCACTATCATCAAATTCATCAATTATCATTTCTTAAGCTCCCAAGACAAAATATGCTATCTTAAGAATCCAACCTAAAGTTTAGGTATAATCTACTTCAAGAATTCCTATGGCTGAACCTCACAGGTGCTTACTCTATGCTAAACTCACTTCAATCAACTAGACATTTGCCCAACAAATCCTCATATATTAACTTAAGAACCTAAAGCCACTATTCCTAACATTTCACATCTAAAGGTCTAAATTGTTTGCTGATCTAACCACTTGCTAATATTACATACTTTAGAAATAAAATTCTCAGTACATGTATACATATTCCAATAACCTGATTTTCCCAACCCTTCCCTCTTTTCAATTCTCCTTAAATCCTCTAAGGGTTCATCATTATTGCTCCATCACCTATGATGATTTAATTGATATGTAGAGGCTCAAGCTACTCTACTCTAAGGTTGAGATCACATATAAAACTATCTTCTCAAAAACCCAAAATCACTAAGTGTTTTGGCTCCTATATGTCACATTTTAAATTTGCTATACATAACACTCCCTATAGCACAATGGGAACTAAAACAAAGAGTATATTCAATTTGGAATTAAATTGAGCATTTTAGAATTTTGACCTAATTATTGAAAATACCAAAATATGATTATGTAAATAAATTTCAAATAACAATTTAAATATTACCATAATATTTTACATAATTTTCTGATCACTAATTACAAAGATATAAAATATTTAAGATTCTGATTAAATGAATTAATAACTCCATAAATTAATTATTTCCTAATAAGTTTTCTGCAATCACTATTCAATAGCCCAATCCAACCCTGCACACGCAAGCTGCGTTCGGCCTCTACTCACACGTGAGTCCCTCTGCTTATACGAATCTTTGTACAGCCAGAACAAGTCGCGGGTATGGCGTCTTGCCTAGCTCTTGATCTAGTTCACTACGTCCACACACAGCAGTATGCGTGATTCCACATGCGATCGTCTCCACCGACTCGTCCGTTCATAACCCAAGAAATCTACCGTTGGCTACCGTATATAATCGACACGATTGATCTTAGATAGGCTCGATTGGGCCCGATGAAGACATGACATTCTTACGCAAGCAATGAAATAGCACTACAAAATGTATCTACGACAAAACGACACAACGACGGTAGGAAACGGGGTACCTGTCGAGCACAGTCTGAAAGCTCTCATTCCGTCGTTTTGGAAGCTTTCCACTTGAATCATATGCCTGCAGTATTTTCAACCTTCAACAACACGTGCTCGTTCTCCAGGTAATCAAACGTAACAGCGGGAGGGTACGACGTCCTTTTTGAGCGGTTGAATCGATGGCTTTGCAGTCCATTCAGAAAGGCGTTTGCGTCATTCCCGTCTCTGGGAATGACGGTCCAACTTAGATCTAGACTGCCCGATCCTTTCTAAGGATAAGCGATAGATCTTCTAATGGTATAAGCACTTAATTAATTATTAATTAGTTAGTTATAAATACTCTTTAAGTGAAAAGAAAAATCTCAACCAAACCTTCTCCAAAGTTTTTCAAACCTCTGCCATTAACTAATTTTGGCACTTTAAAATTTTTCATAACTACTACGGGTTGTTACATTAAGTGATTTGCTAAGAAAATGCCCACTAGTTTTGCCTCGCTCTTGACCTTGTTCAGCACTTTATCAATATATTCCTTCTGAGATAACTTCAGAATTACTGCACTTCTCTCCCTGTTGATTCTCATTCCAAGAATCTGTTTGGCAGACCCCAAGTCCTTCATATCAAATTCCTTTGACGTTTGCTCCTTCAACATCTTAATATGCACCATATCAAATCCTGCAATCAACATATCATCCACATACAGCAAAAGGATGATATATGATGTCTCATATAGCAACATTGATTTGCCTGGCACCTTTTATACCCAATTTCTGACATGAACTATCGAATCTCCTGTACCATTGCCTAGGTGCCTGTTTTAAGCCATAAAGGCTCTTCTTGAGCTTGCAACAAGCTCCGCTTTTCCTTTTTCTCAAGCCATGTACCATTGCGGTTATTGTATATATAGTTCATCTTCCAGCTCTCCATGAAGAAGCACAATCTTTACATCCATTTGCTCCAAGTGCAAATCTTCAACTGCGATGATATTCAGCACTACCATGATGGTAGTCTTCACAACTGGAGCAAAAATCTCACTGTAGTCAACTCCGTGCAGCTGTTGAAAGCCCTTTACTACAAGCATCGCTTTGTAGCGTTTACTCCCATCCAGTTCTTCCTTCAGTCGAGTAAACTCACTTATTATGAATGAGCTTTTTCCAACTGGTAGTGCTGCCAACTCCCATGTCCATTTGAAATGAGTGATGCCATTTCATCATTCATGACAGTCTCTCATTTGATAGAATCATCCATTTGAAATGCATCTTCAAAACTTTCTGGTTCACCACCATCCGTTAATAACAGATAAAACAAAGAAGAAGAGTCTTTTGTGATGGTCTAGTGACTCTTGTGGATCTCCACAACATAAGTGTTTATAGTTCAATCTATCTAACACCCTCCTGAGCATCTTCCTGTACATACCCTTCTGACTCAATGTTGTCATCAACTTTCATGTGCTGGGGCTCAAAATCTAAAGCAACCTTGAAATCAATTATGACTCTAAAATAATCATTGTACATCTCATTTTCATTGAAAGTGACATCTTTGCTTCTGATAATCTTTTGGTTTTGATTGTCCCATAATTTATAGTCGAACTCGCCCATGCCATATCCAACAAATGTGCACTTGATGACCTTTGCATCAGGCTTGCTCCTGAATCTTGCATCAATATGCACATATAATAAATAACCAAATACCTTGAGGTGGTTCAGTTTTACCTTCTTTCCACTCCAGGCCTCAGAAATCCCTTCATTTAGGGGTACAAAGGGTCCCCAATTGATCAAATATATTGCTGCGTTAACAGTTTCGACCCAAAACTGCTTTGGGAGACATGCATGCAACCTCGTACTCATGGCTCGTTCTGTAATCATCATGTTCATCCATTCTGCAACACCATTTTATTGCGGTGTTCTTGAGACTGTAAATTCTCTCTTGATTCCATTCAAGGCACATAACTTCTTAAAATCCTTGTCACAGTACTCACCTCCTTTATCAAATCTCAAGCATTCAAGCTTCAGTCCTGTCTCATTCTCAACCAAAGCAAGACATTTCCTAAACACATCAAGTACATCAAATTTGTGCTTTAACAAATATAATCATACATTCCTTGTATGATCATCGATGAAGATAGCAAAATATGTGACTCCACCTATGAAAGAAGTAGGAGTTGCCTCCCATACATATGTATGCACCAACTCAAGCTTCTTATCTTTCAGCTCTCTTCCACTTTTATAGAATATAAATTTTTTCTGCTTGCCCAGTACACAGAAATTCAAGTCCTGGAAGCCTTCCCCTTGACTGTAGAGATTTCAAACCCCTCTCACTCATATGGCCAAGCCTCCGATGCCATAGACCTACATATATCTGTTCTGCAACTGCAATGAAATCAGACACATTATTGATCAAGAAAAGTATACCTTCCATATTGCCCTGTGCAACAACAAGTGCACTCTTGAGTCATCTGCAAAGCTTGTACTATAGCCCTCACTGGCTAGCTGACTAATTGAACAAAGGTTCCTCCTTAGACACGGCACATGCCTAACTTCTCTTAACTTCCAAACTGCACCGCTTGATAGCTGGATGTCCACATCACCTTTACCTATAATATTGCATGCCTCGTCATTGTCTATATACACCTTCCTCAAGTCACCCTTGGTGTAATTCTTGAATGAACATTTTGTAGGAGTAGCATGAAAGTATGCGCCCGAGTTCACCATCAAGGACTCCGTATTGACAAGTGATAAGATCAATGCGTCCTGAACCTCTTTTGCAGAAACATTTATAGTGAGGCTCCTATCCTTGCTTGCTCCACTTGATTTTTTCAGAATAAGACAATCCTTCTTGAAGTGCCATGCAATTCCACAATTCCAGCAATCGAACTTTGCTTTTTCGGATCTTGATTTTTCTCGCCTTGACTTAGACCTATTTCCGTTGTCTCCGATCTACACTTCTTCCTCGACTCTGCATTCAACACAGAAGTAGATGCCTCCCAATGGGATATTTTCCATACATCTTCATTAAGCATCAGCTAGGCAATGTTGTCGAACTTCAACGACACATTTCCTAACGAGTTGCTAATGGCTGTCACTAGCCCATCCCAACCGCCCGATAATGAAAAGAGGAACAACAAAGCTCGAACATCATCATCAAACTTGATGCCCACAGAACTCAGCTGACTTGTCACAGTATTAAACTCATTCAAATGTTCCGTCACTAAGCAGTCATTCATCGACTTCATATTGAACAGTCGTTTCATCAGAAAAACCTTGTTGGAAGCTGAAGGCTATACATCCTTTCTTGAACAATCGTTTCATCAGAAAAATCTTGTTGGGTGTTACAATTTTTGCCGTACAATGCCTTGTAAGGTGCCATGCCTATGTTGGATTGGTGGCTATTATTGTAAATAAATTCCACAAGCAGGAAGTGCTCCTCCCAACTTTCACAAAAGTCTAACAAATATAAACATAAGAAATTTTCTTGTACTTGATTGCCTTTTTCTGTTTGTCCATTAATTTGAGGATGGAAGGCCGTGCTCATGGCTAAAGTGATTCCTAAATCTTGGTATACTGCTTGCCAAAATCGGAAAATAAATCTACCATCACGATTTAAAATTATAAATTTGGAAATCCAATGCAATTTGACAATCTTCTCGATATATAATCTTAACAGTTTCATCACTGAGTATGTTTGCTTTATTGGGATAAAGTGGGCTAACTTTATTAACCTGTCAATTATGACTTGTATGGTATTTTCTCCTGATTTTCTTTTTGACAATCTCATTACAAAATTCATGAAGATATTTGACCATTTCCATTCTGGGATTTTCAATGAGTGCAAAAGTTCACCAGGTCATTGGCGCTCTACCTTAACTAGGCTATATATGTGGCACTTAGCCACAAATTCAGCTACATCTCGCTTGAGTCCAGGCCACCAAAATGATAGTTTTAGATCTCGATACATTTTGTTGCTTCTAGGGTGCACTGCATAGCTTGAGTTGTGGGTTTCATTTAATATATAATTCTGAATGTAAGAACTCTTCGGAACTCAAATTATATTGCCATTATAGATAAGAAGTTCTTTTCACATTTGCAAGTTTGTTCTATGATCATTTTCTATTTCTGCTTTTAGCTTGGGGTATTCCTCGTTGACTTCCTGAGTGTCCAATATGTGTTGTACGAAGGTAGGCTCTGTGGTACTAAAGTAAAGCAATCCATTTAATTGATCCCTATTGATGGATCTTATTTTAAGCTTCTGGAATTCTTTTTCAAATGGACTTGCTGAGATCATATAATTTAGTATTTCATTTCTATTTAATGCATATGTGACCATGTTAGCTTTGCTAAGATGATATTGAATATCAATGTTATAATCGTTAAGTAGTTCCAACAATCTCCTTTGCCGACAGTTTAATTCTTTCTGCGTAAAGATGTATTTTAAACTTTGATGATCTGTGAAGATCTCGCATTTCACTTCATAAAGATAGTGCCTCCATATTTTTAAGACAAAAACTATTGCAGCTAGTTCCAAATCATGAATGGGGTAGTTCTTCTTGTGAGTCTTCAATTGCCTGGAAGCGTAAGCAATGACTTATCTGTCTTGCATAAGGACATACCCTAGTTATGTTAATAAAATATCAATGTACATCTTATAATTCTTCCCTTCTTGAGGTAGGATCAAAATAGGTGCAGTTGAGAGGGCTTGCTTTATTCTTAGAAATGATTCTTCACACTCCTGACCCCATATAAATAATGTTGCATTTTGAGTCAGTTGCATTAATAGTTTGGTCAATTTTGAGAAGCCTTTCCACGAACTTTCGGTAGTATTTTGCCAGTCCTAAGAAGCTACGAATCTTAATTATAAATGCTGGTTGAAGCTATTCTTGTATGGTAATGATCTTTCTTTGATCTACTTTAATTCCTTCAGCCCCTACTACATGACACAAAAATTCTACTGAGTATAGCTAAAACTCACATTTTGAATATTTGACAAACAATTGTTGTTCCATAAAAGTTTCCAATACTATTTTCAAATGGTGCTCGTGATCCTCCTTAGTCTTAGAATATATTAAGATATCTTCGATAAAGATTATCACAAATTTATGGAGGAAGGGTTTGAGGATTCTCTGTATTAAATCCACGAAGATAGACGTCGCATTTGTAAGTTCAAAGAACATAACAAAGAACTCATAGTACCCATAACGAGTTCTAAATATAGTCTTGGGGATGTCTTTTTCATTGACTCTCATCTGGTGGTATCCAGACCTCAGTCAATTTTGGAGAATATTTTAGCTCCAATCAATTGATCGAAAATGACATCGATGCGGGGTAAAGAAAACTTATTTTTCACTGTTATCTAATTGAGTTCTTTATAATCTAATGCACATACGCATAGACCCGCCTTTCTTTATGAAGAGTACTAGGGCTCCCCAGGGGGACATGCTTTGCTGAATTAGCCCTTTGTTGAGTAGTTCTTAAAGCTGCTCGTCTAATTCATGGAGCTCTTTTGGTGCCATACGGTATGATAATTTTGACTTGGGTAAAGTTCTCGGTGTTGAGAACTCAATTTCTCTTAAGAGTGGTAGCCCGTGTAAATCTTCAGGGAACACATCTTCAAAATCTCGAGCAATGTGCATTTTGTTAATGGCACAAATTCATTTATTTCTCCCATCATTGTCACTAAGTATGTGTTGCATTCTTTCTTTATCAACTTTCTTACCTTCAAAGAGTTTATTAGGAATGCCAATAGACTGTCTTCCTATAAATACTATTTGAGGTTTTGATTGTGACATTTTTCTTTTGGCAATTGGTTATAGCATCATGCTTCCTTAACCAATCCATCCCCAGAATGATGTCAAAGTTTGTGATTAGTAGAATTATTAAAATAGCTTTGAATAGTTTACTTTTGATGGGAATATCATAATTGCAGAATTTTTGAGCCTTTATACTAGCTCCAGAAGGTAACCCAATAGTAAGTGTTGTCGCCAAATGGGATGAAGCTAGTTCTAGCATGGTTGTGAATTTTTTAAATATGAAGCAGTGGCTTGCCCCGTATCAAATAAGACATCACATGATATGTCATTAATGAATAAGGTGCATAAATATTTTTTCAACTATAAGTACTTTGCACGAGTTTATAAGTGCAAAAGAAAAGAGAAATGGGAAGAGTGACATACCGAATACTACGTCATTGTTTCCAGGTGCTAAGACTGGAGTGAGTGTGTATATTCTTATGGGAGTGAGGTTATGAGGGGCGGGTCCTCTCCTTTGATTGGGAGCCGGTGCAGTTGGTGGCATTTGAGCGTTGGTCGGCTCTGGGACAACTCCACCTTGCTGGGGCATGGAATGGGGCTAGAGCAGTTGTTGCTGTTGGTGCATTTGCATCGCTTTTAAATGCTACAAAGTAAATCTTTCTTATAGATCAACAATCCCAAATTTGGTGGCCAGGCTTGCCGCTTGCGGGAAACACATTTTATCATTGTGGTAACACTAGCCGTAGGGATGGGTTCTCCGAGTATCTCCTCTTCTTCCTTGTCCAGGATTCTCAGTAGTTATCTAGAAGATTTTAGCAGGTGGGTTGGGTTGTTACCTTTTAAATGTCCCTTGATCCTTTGTGGGGTGATCCTGCCTTTTCCCTTGTCCTGTGGTATTAGAACGCTTGCTATTTTCTTCGTGTTCCACGATTAATGGACATTCTAAAAGATTGGAGAAACGAGTATGCCTAAATAAAAGCAGGCTCCATCAAATGGTGTCTTTCATCCTTGCTAAGAATAGCTGCACCTTGCTTTCTCCGTGCTTATCAAGTTTTGATAGTACCTTGACATTCTAGTGAACTCGACTTCGTAGTTAGCACATAGTTGCTACATTGAACCAATTTCATGAATTGGTTCTCACTGATATTTTGGGCCGCCTATGGGACGCATTTAGCTCGTAATGCTTCTGAGAATGCTCCCCAACTTATGTGTTCTAATTCTACGCCATTGAAGTCGGTGCTGGCGATTGACTCCCACCATCGGTTGGCTTCACCATTAAATAGGTAGCGAGTCACTCGTACTGTCTTTTCATTTGGACACTATACTTTCTAATGTCGTCTCTATATTTCTTAGCTAGTCTTCTGCCTCCATAGGGCAAATAGTATCATGGAATATTGGTGGGTTCAATTTGAAAAATGATTAGAGAATTCCACAAAAATGATATTTTTGGGGTGAGTGCACAGTGCTTGATAGGGCTGCCCTCTTTTGTTAGTGAGGAGCTCCAGAACGACCTCCATGAAGCAGTCATTAGTACTCTCAGGAACCTTCATTAATTAGGTGCCTTGATTGGAATTTCTGTTGGGATGCATAAAGACCCTTCTTCTGAATTACATAGATTTATGTTCTCATTTTCTCTTTTTATGAATTATGGTTTGGTACTTATATATTAAATCTCTAAAATTAATACTCAATCTTGAGAACTTGATACCAGGTCAGCAGGAACTAATACAACATCAGTGGGGTAATCCCTAGCCACATAATCATATTGAGTGATTTAAAAGAAATAACATTTATGCACCAAACATAATTCATTTATTTATATATTTATAAATATCACTTGATCACAAGAATCTAAATAAAATAAAAAGTTACAAACTTTAATAAGAGTTGCAATAAATCAGCAAGTAGTAGTAGCAGTAGCACTGTTTAGTTTTTAGAGACTTCCTCTAAGATGAGCTATTGATCTGAGCATATTTCAAAAGTACGGATATTTGAATACCAGCTAGTTGTGAAACTAAGTATTGATGGATATCAACTTTACAATTGTTAAATAATAAGCAAAATAATTACTAAATTGATAGAAAATAAAAAGCTTACAAATTTATCTCTGCAAATATATTTTAATTACACTAAAACTTTAACATAAAAATAAATTTATTTGACAAGTACAAATTTGATACAAAGAAGAGTTCTATTTCATATTACATAATAATCCCAACTTCCCTCTATCCTACTCCTCAAAGGCTTACAAGTATAGGCTCCTTATGCATCCTGATGTCGGACAGACCCGTCATAACAATTGTCTGATCAGATTAAAAATAGATCAACAGTAAACCAAAACTACTCAGTTATTCAAACTATTTCATATATCATTTTATATTTTTAAAAGCACTTTTATCAAAATTGTGCAATGCTGAGCGCAAAAGCATATTAAACAAGTGTAAAGAAAGATATCCAATACCTTTTTTTTAATGCGCGTGTTAAAAGTAAGAAAATCAAGTATATCTACACGATTTTATAATTGACAAGCAATTCTTTCTTTTCTTTCTCTTTTTATCTTCTTCTCATTCTTTATTTCTTTTCTTTTTATTTATTTTTCATCTTCTTTCTCTTTCTCTCTCTTTCTCTCTTTTCTTATATAAAATTGTCATCTTTTCTTCCTCTCATGTAAAATTATCATTTATTCTTCATCATTCTCTCCAATAAAATTATAATAATAATAACATTAATAATAATAACATTCTTATTATTATTAATATTATGCAATGATAATAATAACTTTATAATGATAATAATAATACAATATTAATAACAAAATTAATAATAATACAATATTAATAACAAAATTAATAATACAATATTACTAATAACTTTACTAAATCCTGCATCTAAGGATTAACTAAATCCTTAAATACAAGTAGTAACTCCTTGGCGCTCGTTATTAGATTCATGAAATCCAAATAGGATATTTTTTATATTAAGTTTTTTTGGAATATGGTTTAACCGCTCACCGCTAGGGCGCTAGGGCACGGGAAAATCAAGGGTGAAGGTCATCCGTTTTGCGGCTTCCCCTGATATTCTTGATGTCATTGCACAGTTCAAGACAAATGATTGCTCCGAACATTGAGATGGCCGACAGACCATCGTATAAGATGTCCACAAACCTACATCCCCTAAACAAGTTTTGGGGAACATCTAAAATTTTATTCAAATAGCCGCCGCGCAAAATTTATAAATAGGGAATAGCAAATCTGAAAACCCGTGGTGAAGAAATTCATATGCAGCATAAAATATAGGAGATCAACGATCAGAGCAGAGATGAACCTGAAAACGACGACCGTATTGGAAGAAACGATCTCCTTAGCCTTCTCCAAAGCCATCAGTCCCGTCGCAAGAAGCTCAGGCCTTCAGCCTGCACACCGAAACCTTTATGCTTTGGCGTCTAGACACTCGGCCGCAAAGTTAAGATCCTAGAGGGAAAATGCTTTGCTGATAAATATGCAATCCGATTGAAATCTATATGCATAAATGCTCTACTTCGACAAGTTCTCTCGGTGGCCTTTTAAGAAACCTGATAAATATGCTATGAAGTTAAGTTCTGCCGGCCTATACAATTTTTTTTTTTTTTTAAATATATAAGAGTATTGTTATATTTATACATTAAAATATATAGATAATGTGTTAATTTAATGTGTAAGTAGATTATTAATTGAATATACTTTTTGATAAAACATATATACAAAAATTACAAAAAAAAAATTTTAATTGATCCTGAATACTTTTTTGGGTATATATTTGCATTTTTTAATATTTAAATACCTCAAGTAAATATTTCAATATTTTTTCTTAAATTATTATTAATTTTTAATAAATTTTAATTATAATTTTAATTTGTGAATTTGAATCATTTACATTAATAATTATGAGATATTTGAATAGAGTATATTTAAGATATTGTACTAAGTTTTTTATTTTTTATATAAGATTAAATTTAAAGACTATAGTACAATTTAATTTTCTCGCGACTTTTGTGTATGCATAATTAACAAATATAATTTGGCTTTTTCTAAAAAGATTTGGTATTTAGAAATTGTAATTTAGTATGTATTTTTTAATTAACTTAGATACAAAATAGATTTAAGATTGATAATTTATATAAATATAGAATTATTATTATATTTACACATTAATATATCAAAATATATAAATTATATATATAAATAAATTAATAGTTGAATTTTTTTTTTTTTTTTTGATAATGTTAAAATAATTCAAAAAAAATTCGTCATCATATATCTATCCTACAACCTCAAATACATTAGATACCATAGAAAGCATGAAGACCAAAATAATTATTCCAAGCGAATTTAAGAATGCATAACGTATCGTATATTTACCGGCGGGCTTAGCCGTTTGCCCTAATCACCGCCGTTGTCCCCTGTTTCTCCCGACTGCCCTTTATCCGGCGACAATGGAGGGCGTATCATACCAGCGCTTCCCTAAGATCAAAATCCGTGAAATGAAGGAAGACTACTTGAAGTTCGAACTCCGGGAGACTGACTCGAGCATGGCAAACGCCCTCCGGCGCGTGATGATCGCCGAGGTACCGACGATTGCGATTGATCTGGTCGAGATCGAGGCCAACTCATCTGTCTTAAACGACGAGTTCATCGCCCATCGACTTGGGCTGATTCCCCTCGTGAGCGATGACGCCATGGGGATGCGTTTCTCTCGCGATTGCGATGCCTGCGATGGAGATGGCCAGTGCGAGTACTGCTCCGTTGAGTTCCATCTTAACGTGCGGTGCGATTCTGACCAGACACTGGATGTAACAAGCAACGATCTACGCAGCACGGAACCGAGGGTCGTTCCCGTTGACGTGGCAGCCCGCTCACTCGCATCTGAAGCTGGAGGCTATGATTCCCAGGACCAGAGGTTAGATTTAAGTTTTTTTTCTTAGATCTTTTTGCCAAATTTTCTATATTGCATGTTTATATTTATGCAGTGCACCTTAAACCCTTAAGCCCTAGATGCAAAAAGGTGAAAGCTTTGCATGATTCACAGATATATTGGTACAATGTAATGTTATTTCGTAATAGCAAGTGTTTGGCTCTCTGCTATGTTATGATTGCAATTTTAGTTGCACCTGCTTTCTTGGGGTTTGCCAAAATTTATTGATACTCTGCTATGTTAAACTTGGATTTGCAGGATTTACTAGTTTGTCATTGAATTGAATCTTGATGGTTGCCAAAAAACTAACCTTCTTAGAATTTAACGCTTTATGTTGGAGTTATGCACTCTGGGATCAAGAATGAACAAATTCTTTAAGTTTCCTATAGGAAGAAGAAGTTCTAGCTTACAATGATTTGATTTCAATGTACCAGATTAGTCAAATGGATCATCAACAAATTTGTGTGTGGTGAGTTAAAATATTGAACATTATAAAATTAGGTAAGATATGCCCAAAACACCGTGAGGCACTCTTGAATATCTTGTGAAAGAATTTTGCTATTCAGACAGAAGTGAATGGATAATTTAAATATTTTTTATTAGAAAGAGTAATCCTTTTATAGAAAGAATAATTGTGAATATATATAAATGAGAAAGAGTGTACTTTTGTTATTCAGACGAAATTATGAATAGATAGTTTAATTTTCTTAAACCTGTAAATATCATCTCCAGGCAGTCAACCACCATAATTGGGATAAGTCTTATCGCCGTATTTCACTTAAAAACTATGATTTTGTTAAGGCGCTTTAAATATAGGAATATAGGATTCAAATTCAAATTTAAATAATATTTATTTTATAGCTACGTTAATTGTACTAAAATACACACATACTATTTGTCCTAAATATCAAAGGTATCTCTCCGGACATGATTATTGATGAATGAAATAGTTTTTGATGCTTTTTAAATTTTTATTTATGATAATTATCTAATGAAATGATTTTATTCATGTCCGTGATACTTGTAGGCTTTGAGAATTTCAAGAAACTTGTGAATTACCAAAATTGGCATGCTTTTTTTTTTTTTGAAACTGTGTGATGGTTCTCCCCAAATTTTATTAAATTGACTAAATAATTACAAAGTGGCATGATTTTTAAATAACATAAAACATTGTGCTGAGATATAATTGGCTGAAAGCAACTTCAACATTTTGTATGATATTGAAATTTTAAAATGCATTCTTTTGGCCAGCTTGCAATGCTAGTTTTGCTTACATTGCGCCATTATATGGTACTCAATTTTTGAATAAAAATTCTCTTGCTCCACTTTTTGTCTTCAACATCACATTACGAAGAATCTTACTGTAGGGGAATACTAATTGTAAAGTTGCGGCGTGGACAAGAATTGAGATTAAGGGCAATCGCAAGAAAAGGAATTGGTAAGGATCATGCAAAATGGTCACCTGCTGCCACTGTAACTTTTTTGTATGAACCAGACATTCATATTAATGAAGATCTGATGGAAACCTTAACACTCGATGAAAAAAGAAGTTGGGTTGAAAGCAGCCCCACCAAAGTATTTGACATTGATCCTAACACACATCAGGTCAGCACTATTTTCTTCTCAATTTTCTCAAGTCATGCAAGGTTTTTGGAATTTTATTTTATTAGGCATACAACTTGCTTGGTATTTGAAATATCTATATTGTACTGAATACCTGCAAAAACATTACTTCCATGCCTTGAAAGAATTATCTTTGCATCTAACTTTACTTAGGCTCAGGGTCAAGTTGTGGTAAATTTTATCATCTGATTCTATGAAAAAGAGGTCAACATGAAATGTTGATGTGATATAACTTTAGAGTTCTTTAGTTCAAAACTTATTAGACATCATCTCCACTCTTGTTAATTGATTAGCTTTCCCTCACTTTCTTGTTATTGCGCTATCTTGGATAACTAGGCATTTCTCTCGTAATGGCGGACTGAACACCAAACCTTCAAATAAACAAAGACATTTCAAAAGATCTGCATATGTTAAATTTTATTTATTTTTTTATTTCAGGCTCGTTTTCTAGAAATTGGTTATGATATATAGAGTAACATATGGAGAGTTGCAAGGAGCATTTCAACAAGAAAATGCTTTATGCCCAAAACAAATTCTGAAAAAATATTTATGATTAGGGGATTAGAGTTGGGCTTATTGCCAAGACATCCGAGACAACCCTTACCAAGCTAATCTTTACCTAGCCGATCCACAAGTGGCATACTCAAAATTTATGCCGAGCTACAGTGTCTTGGAATTGTTGAGCATGAACAACAAAAGAATTTCCTAAGCTAATTTAAATGCAAGTAGACTTCGAGGAGTAATGAGGGAGAAGAATTAGCCGATCAAGGATTCACCAAGCTATTATAGCTTGATTGAGCCCATATATTTCCTAGAATTGCATTGGCCCTAGCAACTTAAAATGCAAAAAGTTGTTATATTTTTATTTGCATTTTCACATTCTTACTCCTTTTACTATAGAAGTATAATTACAATTGTTGTTTTTGTACTATTTTGTATGTTTTGCCTTTGTTTTCTATTTATTGGAAGATCTTCATGGTTATACACTTATAGAGGGAGGTCACATTCTCTGATGCAAAGTTATCTTTTAAACGTGTTTTAATCTAGTGGAATGCATAGGTCAAGACTGAGGGAAAACTTCTGTTTGATGATATTTAAATAATTATTCCGAGAGATAGTTGTGGTATAATGGAAGAAGTGATAGCGTTATGCTAGGAGTGTTGGTCTAAGACCTAATTTTTCTTACAAGCTTTGATGATGGGTTCTTGTTAGATAGATGATGTGTTGTCTTTGACAAAATATATGCCTATACTGTATTACAAGTACCCGAGTTGGTATACTTCTCGTGCAAAGATCCTGAACAAATAAATTCTTTTGCAAGAATCAAATGAAAAAGTTTTTTCCTTAGAAATTGAGCTACAAAACAACTAACAAGTTCAAGAAGAAGCAATTGAAGTTAAGAAACTATGATAGAAACCAACCACTAGACAATTGACTTTGAGGTTAGTTGATTAGTGCTCACATTTGCTTGGAAAGGCCTATTTTACAAGTTCTGCAAGTTCACAGGCTATGAAGAGAGGTAGTGCTAATAGTGACATCACCTTTTTTTATGAAGTTCCCAAAATACATGGGAAAGAAGGCTATGATAGCAATAAATGATTTGAAAGATGTCAACCGGGATGGCACTTTCGAGTAAAATATTTTTATTAGTGTCATTGTCAATAGGGAAAGAGTTGTTGAAGACTAATGTTCTGAGGCATTTGGAGGAGCTATTTATTATTTGAGCTCAAGTTTAAAGGGATGTAGTCATTCATTCTTTTGGCTCGAGAATTCATAAGAAGTTGACTTCAGAGAGCCTAGTGAGAGATTAGACATGAAGAAGACTCAATTTCCATGCATTTTTCTACTTGGTTTGATTCAAAAGGATGCTTAGCTAGTTGTTAGTTGTAATGCTAAGTGAAAATTGCAATAACTGAAAGTACATTGTTGAGAATCTTTATTATGTGGAAGTACTTATTAGTGGGTTTGAGATGCTCTGCTGTATCAAAAGAGACCTCAGAATTTGGAAGGCGCTTTTTAATCTACACAGACTTTATTGTTGGTTAAGCATGCTGGATAACTTTTCTTGATATATTCGAGGATGTATTTTTTGTTGACTTAAAAAGACATTTAATAGAACACAAGACTACACCCCACAGCATGTGCAGCCAATGAAACTATGGCAAAGTATATCAATGCACTTTTAGAAGGGTTGTTGACAATAAGGAGATGGTATAATTATGTCTTTATGATAGTGGATAAATTCTGTTAGATAATCCCCATGATGTACAAGATTACCATCATCAGTGAATAGGTGATTAAGTAATTCTTCCATCGATTATAAATGTATTTTGGATTGTTGAGTTCCATTATAGCTGATCAGGATGTTCGATTCAATAGCAAATTTTGGAAAAAAAAAATATGGGCTATAATGGATACTTTATTGAAATAGAGTACACCATTTTAATTCTGTATTGACAGGTAAATTGAGATAATCGATTGCATTGTAGCACACATTCTCTGGGTTTGAATTAAGAGAATCAATGATCTAGGATGAGAGCCCCTCTTATATTCATTTTGTTTACAGCCAAGAAGTGTAGAATTCTCTATTTACAATGTTTATCAAGGCGTTCTTGGGTTGTCTACCACTAAATTTTCTTAACTAGCAGCTTTCAATCAACCTACAGAAGGTTTTGGCATAACTCATGATTCTTGAATGGAATCTAGAAAATTCACACTTGAACGGAAGAACAATAGAAGATCTCTCAACAACAGTACATGTCTCAACATGCCTCAGGCACAAATGACCATTGAGGTTGGCGACTTGGTTGGTTGCATGTATTTAAAAATAATGTAAAGGGAAAAGGCAGAACCTTAAAGGGGATTTGATGTGGTCCATTTAGAAGGATGATATTGTTTACTAGTTGGAACTCTAAGCTTATATGTAGATGTATTTGGTCATGAATGCTAAGAATATAAACTCTTGCAAGTCTTGAAGATGCTGATAAGGTGCTTTTGCTAACAAGAAGAATAGTTTCTTGAGAAGAAGTTGAGATTTGATTATCTACAACTTGACAAGGATGGAATACCACTTGTAGGATTAGAAGGCGATGAGAGCCACTAACTAGTATATTGTAGAAAATGCTAGCAAACATTTTTTTTAATTGGAATTAATTCATTGAGGTGAGTTGGCACATGCAGATGTATTTAAGGGATTGATGTTGGATTTGTAGCAAGCTAAAACATCCCTTGCCAATAGCCAAGCCACATTTGAGTGTATTGAACCACTTGTGAGGCTAAAAGACCTTGATTTGTCATGTATCCAGAACAAAAATGTTTGCCCAAGCTACTTTAAGCTTGAATTGGGCCTAAGGAAGTTACTCAAAAGAAAAATCAACCAAGGAATTGTTGAGCTATCCTAGTCTTTGAAATGCAATAAAAGTAATTTTTTTATTAACATATTATCTGTGATAACTCATGTTAGTTAATAACAGCTAATTTAACGTTAGGTACATCTCCGCATGATCATATTAATAGTTAAGCAAAATAGTATTTAAATAACATCCAGATCCATACAAAAATATAAAAAATATCATTCATTTAATTTAAAGATAACATCATCCAAAATATTACATATTCATTAACATAGGAAAATAAAAGTAATAGCTAAATTTTATTCTTTAATTATGCTCCACAATTTTTTATAATATCTTTAAGTTATCTTAGTTTCTTCCTGCTGCACATGGTCTGGCATTATAAAAATAATGCCTTAGTGCACAATTTTGAAGTATAAAAGATATTAAATAATATACTTTTAAATGGAGAAGATAATAATATAATAACAATTGTAGAAAATATGGTTTAATAAAAATAAAAATAATCATAATTTCTGCAAATAAACATTTCCTTGCCATGTTATGCCAAATTAAAAGATAATCACATAAAATTCATATTTGTGTTCGTCTTGATATCATGAAGCAACATTAGCAATTATGATGGACAAAGTCAGAACTTTGAGGTTGGGTTCTGATATATTCAGAATTTATAGCAAAAATATAATAATTAAACATTTAAATCATCATATATATATCCATATACTTTGAGTGGAAAATAGTGCTTTTGCAGAAAAATGAAGAAAATAGAATGCATGGACTGAATGACAAAATTCTGAGCCAAAATCGCCACAGCGCGCCACGACGGCTCATGAAAAATTTTGAACCTGGAAGCAAACTGCAGACCTGGAAGAAAAACCGCTACAGCGCGCCACAGGTCATTTCGCTGAAGTTAAATTAAAATCATATAGAAGAGTAATTGTAGTGTTTTCAAAAGTACTGTTCATTTTCTCTTTTATATACTTTTATTATTTCATCGAGAAATGACGTTGTGGCGCGCTGCAGTGACAGACTTTCGAAAACACTACAATTACTCTTGTATATGATTTTAATTTAACTTCAGCGAAATGACGATGTGGCGCGTTGCAGCGGTCTTTCTTCTAGGTCTGCAGTTTGCTTCCAGATTCATAATTTTTCATGAGCCGCCATGGTGCGCTGTAGCAGTTTTGGCCCAGAATTTGATTATTCAACCCATGCATTCCATTTTCTTCATTTTCCTGCAAAAGTACCATTTTCCACTCAAAGTATATGAATATATATGATGATTTGAATGTTTAATTACTATATTTTTGCTATAAATTCCAGATATATCACACCCCCACATTTAATTTTTTGCTCGTCTTCGAGTAAGCTCAAAATGTGATTTTCTGAATTTAGTTTTGTCTAGGAATTCAATGTAGTATGCCAATGTGAAATGAATTTAGTTACCAAGTATGCTCTAGTTAAGATTACTTCATGTCTTTCAATTTCTACTACCCTTCTCATCAAGTTCATATTTCTACTCTCCATTTGGTTTCACATCAAAATGTTATACTTAATATTTTAATATGGGGGAGATGATCCTAAAATTCAAACCTTAATGATGCAATTGGTGAGTGCTTGAGCATTGTGCCATGTGTGCCCCTTATGATTCATAAGAAATATTTTAACATTTTAGAAGAGATATTTTTCTTCATCATAAATGTTCAATATTTTTAGCTTTGGAGAGATATTTTTCATCATCCCTATATATTTTTTTCTTTTGGAATTTCAGCTTTAAAGGAGAGCTATTTTTTTTCATCCTTTGATTTAGTTCATTGTGGTCATTAAGTCTTACAGGGGCCTAGCACCTCAATTTCTTATTCACCTCTTGCCATCTTGGTTTTAGTTCTCAGATTTTCTCCCCCTCACACTTAAACTTCAGCCCATTTCATTTTAAGTTATGGAAACTAAGCTTAGTAGAGCCTTAAGCTGGATAAGGGGTGTATGATTGAAGTTCATTTTCCTCTTAAATTCAAGCATACTTGAATCCCAAGTTCCACACCATTGGTTTTTGACATTGAACCCAGAAATTTATCTCGTTCAGAAAATTATCTTTCAAGTTTAATTTTAGCAAAAATGAGGGTGCGCTAGATACGAAATTCACTTTATTAACTGAAATAAAAATTACAAAAACAGAAAAAATGAAAACATAAAGCAAAAAACAGTACAACCTTATGACACATCAGGCTTATCTTCCTCCCCCGCATAGCGATAGGTATAATCCGCCGGCCAGTCATCATCCGGAAATGGTTCTCCTGCAGGAGGGTGCGGCAAGCTAGACCCATCCGGTCCTCCATGCAAACTTCACTCTTGGATCATTGTTCCGAGAGCTTCGTGGAATTCCGTTTGGAATTCGCGTTGTCGAGCCACTTCTCCTTTGATGAAGCGCATGTCACGCGCTAAGGAGATGCCCAAATCCTGTTGATGCGCGTACATACGTGACATCATTCTGTCGGTCGAGGTCCGGCTAGCGGACGTTGAAGCTTCGCCTTCTTCTCCCCTCCTCTTCATAGCTCGCGCCCCCTCTTGGGTGCGAGCGCTCAAGTTTGTCAGTTCTAGAGGGGCGCGGGGCAGCATCGCAATATCGGAAGGGAGGATTTTTACTCCTTGGGCCTCGCAAATACCTGAAATTAGCGACCCAAAAGCAATAGCAGCACACGGCCCGGTCATGGCGTTCCAGAGCTGCTCCTTTATAATGCTGGAGATGAGAATATCTCCCTCTCTTTGTAGTGCACAAAGGAGTAGCGCCCGTGACCGGGTTACCTCGCTGAGATGCCCAGATGTCATAACAAAATTGGAGACAAACACATGCCAAGCATTGCTCGACTTCATGAGGAGTGCTCGAGGAATATTGACTAAGTTCCCTCTCCATCCTGAATCAGAGCGGTAATCTCACTTGCTATTACTGCTGGGTCGTATTGGGAGCTCAGCAGGTTGAAATAAATACAGCTCTCTACCTCACCCAATATATAAAACCTTTCGATGTCCTTGAGCCCGAACTTCACAGCCTTATCCCTCACAAATATTTTATGCCCCACCGCATTGATCACGTTGGCATAAACTTTCTGCACTATGGAGAGGTAAGTGGAGCCTGTGGGACTCACTAAGTTATCCCATCCTCGGTTTAGAATTTGATCCGGGTTTACCGGGTATGGGAGCCCGAATCCTCGCTCAGGGATTAGCTTTCTTTTTATGATAACTTGGTTGAAGCGTTGTTTCGCTTCAACCAAAAAGAATCATTTCTTATTGAACACTCCACCAGCTGTGGAGGTCGAAGCTCCCTTGCTTGCAATTGCTTTCTTCTCTGAAGACATTGCTCTCTTAATGATAAAAAGAACGGATTGAGAGAAATGATGCTTGAGAACAGTTGGAAGATGCTAGAGCTGATGAGCTTAAGTTTTCAATGAGGTGCAGCCTTCACCTCCCCCCTCTCAGCCTTTTTATAGTGGTTAGAAAAGAAATTTTTGGAATGTGTTTGAGTTAATCACACTTATGGCACATCAATTCTTGGTCAAAGACAGATTTAATTCATGCCATAAGCGTGACTTGATTTCTGTTAAAAAATTAATGAAAAATTTCAGCTTTTTCAGCACAATTTGCAGTTTGGGAGTTCCAAGGTGCGCTGTAGCGGCTTTGACTGCCTTGGGAATCCAAGACAGTCAATTTTTTTCTTCAGCTTGGCATTTTCCGCCACGGCGTGCTGTGGCGCTTTGAAATATTTGTGCTGAGATATCCGCTATAGCGCGCTGTAGCAACAAAATCCGCTGCAGCGCGCTGTAGCGAATAAATCCGCCGCGGCGGTTCAATGGCAAATCATTATAGCCCTTTTTAACTCATTAATTTGATATACTAAGAAAACCTTTAATTTTCAGACCCTGGTAGATCGAACATTTCATGCGTGATTGAAGGCAAAGTCCTTTTAGATCCCTTGTGCGATCTAGGGGCTTCGGTAAATGTTATGCCATGGCATATTTACACTAAATTAGGAATAAGGGGGATGGAGGAGACACCAACGCAGTGGATTTATTCGCTACCGCGTGCTGCAGCGGATTTCATTGCTACAACGCGCTATAGCGGATATCTCAGCACGAATATTTCAAGGAGCCACAGTGCGCTATGTTTTCATTGCTACAACGCGCTATGTTTTCATTTTTTCTATTTTTGTAATTTTTATTTCAATTAATAAAGTGAATTTCGTATCTAGCGCACCCTCATTTTTGCTAAAATTAAACTTGAGAGATAATTTTCTGAACGAGATAAATTTTTAGGTTCAATATCAAATATCAATGGTGTGGATCTTGGGATTCAAGTATGCTTGAGTTTAAGAGGAAAATGAACTTCAATCATACACTCCTTATCCAGCTTAAGGCTCTACTAAGCTTGGTTTTAAGAACTTAAATGAAATATGCTGAAGTTTAAGTGTGGGGGGGAGAAAATCTAAGAACTAAAACCAAGATGGCAAGAGGTGAATGAGAAATTGAGGTGCTAGGCTCCTGTAGGACTTAATGACCACAAGAAACTAAATCAAGGTATGAAAAAAATGGCTCTCTTAAAGTTGAATTCCAAAAGAAAAAAATGCATAGGGATGATAAAAAATATCTCTCCAAAGCTAAAAATATTGAACATTTATGATGAAGAAAAAATATCTCTCCTAAAATGTTAAAATGTTTCTTATGAATCATAAGAAGGGGCACACATGGCACAATGCTCAAGCACTCACCAATTGCATCATTAAGGTTTGAATTTTAGGATCATCTCCCCCATATTAAAATATTAAGTATAACATTTTGATGTGAAATCAAATGGAGAGTAGAAATATGAACTTGATGAGAAGGGTAGTAGAAATTGAAAGACATGAAGTAATCTTAACTAGAGCATACTTGGTAACTAAATTCATTTCACATTGGCATACTACATTGAATTCCTAGACAAAACTAAATTCAGAAAATCACATTTTGAGCTTACTCGAGGACGAGCAAGAAATTAAATGTGGGGGTGTGATATATCTGGAATTTATAGCAAAAATATAGTAATTAAACATTCAAATCATCATATATATTCATATACTGAGTGGAAAATGGTACTTTTGCAGGAAAATGAAGAAAATGGAATGCATAGACTGAATGATCAAATTCTGGGCCAAAACCGCCACAGCGCGCCATGGCGGCTCATGAAAAATTTTGAACCTGGAAGCAAACTGCAGACCTGGAAGAAAGACCGTTGCAGCGCGCCACAGCTTTGCTATTTATAAAATGTGTGATATATTCTTAAAATCTGCCCCACCTTTCACTGATAGCATTCAACTAATTAAAACTGATTTGCTATTTATATACTAAGCAAATCTCATTCAATTTGACTTAACTAGAAAAATAATTATAGAACAAGTTTTGTACTAACCTTATTACAGCATAATTAAATGTTTTCCCCATAGGTAAATGATTTTGCTATATTTGCAGATTAATTCTTATTAGAATCTTCTAAAACACTTCCTATACATTAATTCTAAAATAAAAATCTTAGGACGGCGAATGCTTTGCAAAGGAACCTTACCTTAAATGATCGTGGATCAAGCAAAATAGGAGATCATGCGGGAAGAAAGGAGCTGACCCCAGACGTTGAGACGTTTGGGATCGTCTTTGTTTCTATCGAAGGCCTCCAAGATTGATCCCGTCGACTTGGAGTGTAAGAGGTACGAGCAAAAAGGCTTTCGTGAAGATGTCGAGCGCAGAAGGAGATTATGCGGGAGAGGAGCATATGTCGTTCGTTTTGTGCGACACAGTGGACAGAAGGGCTAGACTTTCTCTTCTACTGCAGGTCTCCGTCGGTGAGGAGAGGGGTTGTTTGAGAGCTTAGTGATTAGGTGGGGAAGAGTCGCGGCTTTCTGCGGGGTTAAATAGAACATGTGTATGTAACACACATCCGCTTCGTGCGGCTCGTCAATCCCTTCCTTCGAAATTGTCGGTAGCTCTTGCGTTGATTACGGGATTTAGAAAGGAAGTTGTCGCTCAGTCTCAGGGATAGGAAGGAAATCAGGAGTCGCTTGAGTGCGTTCCGCTGTGCTTTCTTAATTGTCGACGGTTTCTGGAAGGAGAAGCATGTTCTGTCTTGATTTTAGGTTCTAATTAGGTAAGTAATTTTGAAATACTTTACTAATTTGCATTTAAGCTCTAGATTAATGGAAAATCTAAAATTTTATTTTTGCAATAACTTGGTTTGAGAACTTCCTCAATCAATAATTTAATCAGTATGTAACAGAAATAAGTAAAAATTTGACGAAAATGGATTTTAGCGAGAATTTTTAACTGAGAATAGAAATCCGTGATCAACATAAATTGAACATAGTAGAAAATTAGAATCTTTTCTAAAATTGACCTACGTTATCCCCTTCAATACAAGTATTGTACCTCATGAGTGTTATAAAAATTGTCAAGTAATTATCTTCTCAAGAAATAGAAATTATTGTTAGATTTGAAATTCTAATTGCTATTTTTTTACATTCATTGGTTTTTCCTTTATTTTGTGTTGTGTAAGGGGTTGATAGGTAACACTCATTTAAATTTTGGTCAAATATATGTCGTCGAATGTTAAATCTAGCAAAATTGAATTTATTTGACTTAAGCATATTTTTTTCAGGGAATTCAAGAATATTAGCATTTAACATGTAGTAAAACGGCTAGTTACACTGTAATACCTTTTTATGCCACTATAAAGAGCTCTCGCTTAAATGTTTTTTGGCCAAATCAGCCAATAGCATTTTACGCGAAGGCGCTGAAGCGAAGAGGCTTTGTCCATGCCTTGGTCTTCGCATTCACCTTCGTCTTTGCTTTCGCCTTCGTTGTTCGTCCATGCCTTCGATCGACTTTCATTCGCATAATTGTTGTTCGTCCGTTCTTTCAATCGATCTTCACCCATGTTTGAATCAGTTGATCTGATCAATCTTTGTCCACAGCTTCGTCTACGCGAACAAAATGTTTGAATGAACGAGTCATTCGGAGAAATTGTTCGATTCGAACGAAAACAAAAAAACAATTAAAGAAAGAAAAAAGTTTTAGGGGGTAATCTTACCCTTTTAGGGGATAATTTTACCCTCCAATATTACTCAAAACGCCACTCTCATATTAGATTACTTTATTTCAAACAAAAAAATATTAAGTTTTCTGAAAAACTATCAAATATACAATAAAATAATCTCATTACACGGTGATCTGATTACACTGTAATCAAATTACCTTATACTCAGATTTTCTTAGTTAAACAACCCCTTACTAAATTGATAAAAATGAATTTTAAAAAATTGAAATTAAGAAAGCATTTTGAGATCAATTAAGAATCATATAAAATTTAAAAATATATAATCTAAAAGTTGTAATTATCATCATGATTAAAACATTATTAATAATACTTAAAATTAAACCAAGTGTTTTTTAAATATGTAATTAGTAATTTTTAACATTTTCTTTCTGTTCTCAGTTAGTTAAGAAGTTAATTATATATTCAAGTTCTCGAACCATTCTCAATTGGCGCCAAAGGGAAATTATTTATTAATCTGCAACAAAAAGAAACTCCTTCATGCAGGATGTTGAGTGGGGATGCCTGGGATCAGAGAGGAGATTGATGGAGACACCTTCGAGCTTAGTTGGGACGAGTGGAGAAGAATGTTGAGCCATTGGTGGGATGAACTACGACCATAGATTGATGGTGAGACACACTTATTGCTGTCTGGTGGATGAGGAAAAAGCAAGACAAACCCTAACCACGGGCAGATGAAGAGGTGAGGGAGATGAGTGCCTAAACTTTTATCTTTTCCGTTCCTTCTTTCATTTTTAGTTGCCTCTTGAGGCCAATGGAAAGGACAGCAGCTGGAATTTGCTTGCGGTAAATATTAAATCCCATTATCAACGGAGTTCAACAAATCCCTGATACAAGGCTTTTCTTAAGTTAAGGGGCAACAAAGGATTTAGGTAATCATTATCCCCCACTTTATCTTAAATATTTGGTTGACGTGATTGAGGATTTAAGCCCTTAAATCCGTTAAATCTTGCTACCAAACTCCCCTTAAATTTGGTTAAACCACGGATTTCTGGGACTGGATTAATAACTTGATGTTTTTTCCTCGACAACTTAAATTAAGGATTTAATAAATCCTACTTGTATTAAATTCTGCTGCTTGCCAAACAGCCCCTAAATCTCTAGTATCTGCTCTAAATCTCTAGTATCTGATCTGGTATCGCTCGGCTTAAACAAAGAAATACAGGTGATTATCTTTGTATCATCATTATTTTGGCAATAAATGAATTGCTGCAATGTACAATCAGCAATTTGTTAGCCTCAATTGCCTATGTATTGTACCCATCTACTTTTTCCATAGGGGGCAATGACACAGAATTTTTTTGGGGATTTGTGGCATTTATTGTTCAACGATTATTGCATTGAAGAACTTGGATTTTGTTTGTAAATATTTATATATTTTGTACATCTTAGGTTTATAGTTTTTGTTAGCATCATGGCGATTTTCTTTATTGTATCATTTGTTCTTAATGAATCTTTATTTTATTTCAATGAATGTTTATTGTTTTTTTTTCTCTTAATTTTTGCCAATATTATGTTATATCATGTGCATCTTGATGTAGGCAAAATTATGTGTGCTTATTTATATGGTCTTTATATGACAGCTGCTGTTGTTTAAAAAGTTAGTTTTTAAGTAATGCAGAAAAAAATGCTTTGTGAAGCTGTTACATTTGAAACATGAGATGTTCTATTTATCACGCTATCCATAATAAGTTAAAATTACTACTCTGAAAATGTTATTACAAATGGAAATTTTTATTGAGAAAAGGAATGCATTAGTGGATTCGGGAATAGGGATGTGTTTTCCGATTTTTTGTTCATAAAAACTCATTGGAAGCACATTTTTAGACATGCAACCAGTTTGAAATTGTGATTTTGTTTTGTACCTTGAGCAATATAAAATAAAGCTGATGCAATTAAAAAAAATGAACCAACTAAAAAGCTATCTCAAATAAATCTAGTCTGCTTCTTTTAAATTTTAACAATGATATTTGCTATGAAAGCTATGCGAGATAATATTGATAGCTTTTCTGTTTTGAGTGTGGATACGATGGATTATTTTATGAGTTTCTGTATAGGTATCTTTGTCATTTTATCAAGCATGTTATCTAATGAATGCTGTGTATACTAATTCAATTGGCTTGTGAGCTGTGTTTGATTATTTAAAATTTTAAGGATCTTCTATCCAAAAATGGAATTTTCATCATTGTGTTAACGTGACCATTCTTATTACAGAGTTTGGTTTGCATTATTTGGTTTAGCTTAATTTTATAAAGTGAAGCTTTGAAAGTGCAATATTGATATCAAACTATCTGATTGTGAAGCTGAACCATTTTTGTCGATTAATTGTGATAGGAATCATGTCTATACCTTTCCAAACATCACACTGAACGCTCGAGAATTTTTAATCTTCATACTATTCTGGAATTTTATTTTATTATGTAGTTTGTTATATTTGTACAAGGGGCTGTAAAGCCCATGAACTTTTTTGCTTTATTTTGTAGTTTAGAGGAGATCTTTTTTTCATAGAGTATCTTGGGTTACTGGATTCCAGACCATGGTTTCTTATTTGTAGCTCTTGGATTAAAAATTTCGAACCTCCACTGCATACTTATTGACAGTCTGGTTGCTCTCCCATGCATTGGATCTACAGGTGGAGAGTCTAACCATGCGCCTCTCACCTTACACAATTCACTGTCAAGTGCCACAGACATGCTTCTTGTAATCCGCTGCCATTGGCTACTTCCATGCCTTTAATTTTCAAATCTTGCAAATTGGCTACAACATTTCTCCCAAGTTCGTAGTAGTGTGATCAACATCTAGAGCTTGGGATGTGACATTCTTTAAACCTGAATTTGGCTGTTTTCATGTTCTTTAAAATCTTTGATTTCTATTTTTATTAATTTTAGCTTGTGGAATAAAACATTTCATCTTTTTCAAACTTGTGTGCCTTGGTTATGGCGCTCACTCAAGTGTGATACAATTTTAAAGAACAATTAAAAAAATATTTTCATCTATTCAAGCATGAGGTTTAAATTGTGCTACTATTGGTAGTAATTATACCATTGTTGTCTTCTCATTTTACTTTGTTAATAGCTTAATTAAAGAGATTGTGATTAAATACTGTTTAAAAGTGTTTTAACTTTTTATTGTGGCTTTCAAATGGATAATCTGCCTACGTGAGCAAGGAGTTGGGTACTCTTGACTCCTCAACTTCTAAAGCCTGCAATTCCAATAATCCTCTTTAACGGATGGAGTCTGACGAAGGATTTCTCAACATACCTTCCGCAACCCCGATTAAAACCTCAATAGCTGCAACAACATCCGAGAATAAGACCGATCGAGTGTTGGAAGCTGTATTGCATGCCCTCACAAATTCGAGCAAGGAATCTACCTCCTTACTCACATCAAAACCCCCACAAGAGTGAAAACTCAGGGTGGATGATGCCTTGCAAGCCTCTTAAAGCTGAGTCCACCATCCTTTAATGGTTTGGCCCGCTAGCAAAGTACTTACTAGAAGGAAAAGTGGTAAGGTGGTGGAGAATTGCTTACGAGACCACACTTGGAAATATTGATCTAGAAAATATTCCATGGGAAGAATTTACGGAGGCATTGCAGAGCTGCTATATTCTTCTCTATGCGCAAAGAATACTTAAGAGCAGATTTATAAGGGTGGTTCAAGGAAACGGAACGGTGGCAACCCATGAGACTGAATTCACAAAACTCTCGAGGTATGCGCCTAAGTTAGTGGATACGAAATCTTCTAGGTGTATTCGATTCTTGGAAGGGCTAAAGGATAACATTCGCACAAATCTAATTTCATTGAAGCACGCCAAATTTGTTGAACTATTAGATTGCTCTACGATGCTAGAGCACAATGAGCAGGTAATTGTTGAGCGGCAAGGTAAGCAACGAATTCATACTCCCGGGAATCAAGGAGTATTTAAGAGACCACACTATCCTCTACTAGCCAGAGTTTATCAAATAGCCGCAAAAGCTCCTGCACCCAGCAGAGGGAGGTTATGTTAGCAACCTCACCCAACGAGGAGGTGCTATCATGCCAAGAATTTATGCTATATGTGTGGGCGCACTGGCCATGGTTTCTGCTTCTGTTGTGCTACGAGTACGATCGGTGGGGATCTTATTCCCAGGGAAGGAGCTGCCTTGAACCAGAATTTGACACCAGTACTCCCTCTCGCTTCTAACTTGAAAAGAGGAGCTGCGTTGAGACAGGTGCAATACTAGAATTGTTGTGCAAGCGCTCCGAGACAAGTGAGGGCTCTAATACCAATTGTGTCCAATCCTGCTTTGATTTCAAATCTCAACTTTACTAACACGACAAATGAAAGTGTTATTGAGACTATTTTTATAATCGTTAAATTCACTTATATTAATTGTATTTATGCAACTTTCATTAAAAACTTTAATAAAATAATCTATTCATCTATGTTGAATATCTTCATGCTTAAAGTTTTATTTAACCACCTTCTTTTTACTTTTAACATGGTCAAATATTTGGCCCTTTTTATTTCTTAATTTGATTAGCTTATAAATGTCTCTTCCCCATTTATTTCTAATTTATTATATAAATTCTCGAATGCTGCACTCTTAATATCACAAATTATTATTATTTATTCACGTTAAGTTAGTTTTTATTTTTCCTAATTTATTGCAATTTTATGCTTAAATCATTCTTGCATTTTTATCTTTAATTTTGAACATTTTATTTCCACCACTATGCATCTTTATTATTTGGTACACTCCCTTTTGATTCACCAAGTAAACTCATTGCTACATTGCAAATATAATTAGCAATTGATTTTTGACAGGCCACAAAGTAGTGTGACTTTTGATCACACGCAAGTGTACGTAGTCTGAAGTAATATAGGGATTGTGAGTCTCAGGATAAAAAGAGGATTACTTGTTAATTTTCTATCCTCAAATGCTTAGACAATTGAATAATGGTTTTTTTTTTAAAACTAGATTAATCTAGGCATGCAAAACAATAAATCTAAACTACGAGAGTGAAATTATGATAAAGAGATCAGGGAGAATTAAACTAGTTTACTATAACTCAACTTTTCTATAATTGCTGAGCTCTTTTAAATGGTAATTATGTGTGAATGGCAATTTATATTTCTAGGGGCTACAGATAATTAAACTCATTAGTGATCTCTCACGCATACGAGTCGCTCCGCACTAAACCCTAAGATCGTTTTTAGCCAATCTTGTACGAGACCTCATGACTTCAAATTAACGTTTAAGTAATGGTTTCTTTAAGATTTATCGGCATTCCCTATTTAGTGCAAATAGAACTAAATTTCTATCTTTGTTCTCACTGCACATAAATATCTCCATGTTCTTTGGAAAGCGAGTAGATCTCTCTACTAAAGTAATCCTTTATTCGGTCTCATCTTATGTCTAAGGCTGAGACCGTTTGAGGAATTGAATATGGAAGACTAGAAATGTGAGTGCTCACAAATTCTTGATCTAGACTTTTGCTCTGATATAGGATTTGATGCTACTCATGCGTCTAGTGCACTTGAAACCTTGAACAAGACTTTTGCTCCGTTCTAAGGTTTAGTGCACTTCTTATGTCAAGTACTCAATAAACCTTGATCTGGACTTCTGCTCCGATCTAACAGTTTAGAGTATCTTGAGTTCTATGCTTCACTATACACATACAACTTGATCATGACTTTTGGTCTGATCTAAGTTGTAGTATGCATTGAATGCACTCTAGTAATTACAGTGACAATTCATGATATAAAAAATAAAGATTTACAAGCAATTGAATACAAACATTCATACACAACTTTTAATATGAACTCAATAATTAAACAAGAAAGTTTAGTACATAGAATTAGCCTAATCCTCCCCGGAAGAGGGGTTTAAACTACCATTACAAATGAATCACACAAAGAAAGATTTGATAACTAAGAGCATCATGATTTCTTATACAAAATTTGCAAAAGAAATGAAAATAGGAAGTGTAAAAGAAATCACTGAAGGAATGTTCCTAGAGTTCTCGTCTTTACTTTCTTCTTCCTTCTTCAAGTCTCTAATGGTCGCCTAAGGTTTCTCTTAGGCTGTTAATGATTTTTCTTCGAAACCCTAATTTCCTTTTTTGTTTCTTTCTTTCTAATCCATACTCTTGCTCAATCTGAGTTTTTGGGCTCTTATTTTGACCTTGGAACTGCCCAAAACCGCCTCTTGGAGGGTCAGAAGACGCCTTCTTTCTTCCGCCGATTTGATATGTTCAACATGTTACTCGTCAAAAGCTTGAGTGCGCCATAGCACATGAGGTTTTGCCAGTCGGCGCTTGAGCGGGTGAAGTTCTGTCGGTCGGGCGCTTAAGCGCGCCTGATCGCTTGAAGTTCTGTTGGTCGGGCGCTTGAGCGTGCCTGATCGCTTGAAGTTTTGTTGGTCGGGCGCTTGAGCACGCCTGATCGCGTGAAGTTCTGTCAATTGGGCGCTCGAACGCGCCTGAGCACCGAGACTTCTGTTAACTTGGTGTTTGGGCGTGCCTGAGCGCCCAAGCTCCTGCCACATGGTGCTTGCGCGCACCCTAGCGCCCAAGCATCTTTTCGGTGTAAAATTGAGTAAAAAATCATTAAATGCTCTCAATTACTTGAAAAACACAAATGAAAACAAACAAACCAAAAACAGATCAAAAGTAGTCTATTTTAATATGAAATAACACAAAATAAATGGGTAATTTTAGTGTAAATTCAAAGCTTATCAATTTCAGCATAAGATTGGCTTTACTTTCAAAATCTTATTACCCAAGGTTTAAAATTTTACTCTTAAAAATCTTAAGATTGCACAATCTAGTTTTATGACATAATTTAGATTTAAATTACTTTTATTACTCAATTTCAAATCTAAAACTAATATATGATGTGGGTTGTTATCAAACATTCACTTTGAATAATTTTATAATCTTTACAAAGAAAATGAGCTCATGCCTGTGAATTTGCAGAGCTATTAACGTTAAGACTAATAACTATCCAATGAGTTCATGCCTATGAACTCAACAATAATTCTAATGATTCTAAGTATCATATTAAGTCAAATAGCCCAAATCACTACCTAGGGCGAAAAGTTAAACTGATAGGCACTATTTATTTGTTAGGTTATGGTAATCATGGTTATCAACATTAGGACATCGACGAGGGCTTAACCAATTTTAATGTGTAGATCAACTTTGAGGGTTTTATTGATCGATAGTTATGTACGAACAACTTAATTGATTAAAATTATGCTCGGTCAGTATCGTGTGAGATTTACAAAACTCAAACTAGTAGATTGGGCTAAAATCTATTAGTTGAGTATAGAGAGAGAAAGAGATCAGAGAGAGAGAGCTTACCATCATTTGGGTTGAAATGATAAGTGATTTGATAATTTCCTTTATTTTATAAGGTTTGACTGTAGATGAACGCAACTCTATAAAGCAAATAACTAAATATGTGATTGAATACTTGAATATGTTTTAGATGTTATTTATTGCAATGTGGTGTTGATGATATCATAATGCCACCCTTTCTAAGTCGAGGATCAGTTTGATACTTGATGCTATGAGATAGTTGACTCTACATTGACCATAATTAGAATATGCCTACTGACTTGCTCTAGACTAGAGCTGTTAAAAAGCTTGTTATCTGTGAATAACTCGTATTTGACTTGTTAAGTAGTTTAGTTGGCTCAATCATTAATCAGATGAGCTAAGCTTAAATTAATATTTTGAACTCGACTTCTTAGTGATGCGAACGTGAACAAGACGATCGCTCGAGTTTGACTCAATAATAGTTCGATTTTAAAGTAAAAAATTTAATTATCATTTTTAACTAGTATATACTTTTTTTTTTAATTTTTAATTATTTTCTGTTTGTATTATTGTAATTAATTATTATTTTAATATCATTTGGCCGATTAAAAGGATGGCTCTTCTAAATAAGATGAGAGAGATGCCGATAAGTTCCCCTTCTTTCTTAATTTCTGATTAGCTTGCTTTTAGTGTGGGCAACCGGATATACTATGCCATCTATTCGTCTAAGTGCCAAAACCCTTGATTTGCAGCCCCCTCCCCTGTAGAAGCAGCCCCATTTTATGTAGGAAGAATTGGTTCTAGAACTGATCAGAATAGTCCGAGGCCAAGAGAGCCAGATAGATCGGTTTGAGCCGCTTTACTTATCTTTATTACATGGATTGTAATTAAAATGTTAGTTTATAAAATGAATCAAGTCTAGTTCAAGCTCAATTTGAGCCCAAGCTTCACCTAAATTCAAGCCAAGCTTGAGCTACAATTGAGCTAAAGTCTGATTTTTGAGCTGCGTTTAAGACATACTAGACTTGTGTAAACATAATGAGTATGATTTGAACTAGACTCGAGCTCACACAATGTGAGTTTGGTTTGACTTTTGGGCCAAATGTGAGTTGAACTCAAACACAGGTTTAATATACTTGGTCTGAACGTACGCCATATATAAGCTTAATGAGTTGAACACTAACACAGGCTAGACTCGCTCAAGCTCGGCTCATGCAAACTCATATTCCAGACTTTGAACACATGCTGATCTTTCTTATAATCAAGAGATCTACAATTATGATGATGTGCATGAGACTAGTGGTACTCCCTAAGTTGAAATTTATTAAAAGATGATTATCATTTTCAATTATATTTGGGGTAGAGACGTTGAAAAATGTGGCGTTCCAAGTCTACCTTAAATTTACAACTTAAATCACATGCGCTACCTTATGAGGTAGCATAGATATGTAAGATTGCACTCTCAATATTTTAAAGATGTCTAGTGGCTAACCAATTAGCTACTTATGCTGCAATGCCTTACCATGGATATACATGTCGTAGCAAGCAGTAACATGCTATAGTATACTACACGTGCTGTTATCGTATGAGGAACGGCCAATCAATATGCACCCTGCATGTGCACTATAGCAAAGCTCACACTTCTAAATGTGGCATTCTGTTTTATTAATCTAAATTATTAAAAAAATTATACATCTAAGTTTGTATATTTTACATTATTTGTCGTAAGGCTTCACTTATAACATAGCTTTAAACCTCCAAACTCTAGCCCACATTGAGCCGAGGATTGAAGGCATGAGTGTAGAGTGTAGGGTGTGAAGGGATAAATCAATGTGAACCTAATTATCACAAACACATGTGGAAAAGGGGCAAGTTTTTTCTTATAATCCGTATGGTTTTGTTAATGTCTCAAATTTGTTTCTAATTTTTTATTTTTATCAAATATGTATCTCAAATTATAAAAAGTACATTTTAATGAATATAAAAATTTAATTAATTAAAAATTTAATGGGTCTGCCGGGGGTTCAAACCGGCGATCATCCACCTTCGCTAAGTCTGGGTAGGTCGTGAATGCTGGGCCCACCACGACACTGGGTTCATCGGAGCTTCCGAAGGCGAGGAAATGGGAACCTGAAGGAGAGTAAAAGATGCTGCCATCGCTGGTGGTGCTGCCATAGCTCGAAGCCACGATGGGAGGTGCCTACGGAGGTGTAAAGAAAGAGGCTTTCCGCCGGGATTTGGGATTCGCCGCCGCCACCTTGAGTGAATCCTGCCATTCCCAAGCCTGCTTTCTCTTATGATGATGATGATGATGCACTTCCAGCATCAGATCCATAGCAAGATTTTTTCCTTCACTTTCGATCACAGCGGTTCATCAATCGCAAAGTCTTGCCTTGCAGTTTTTCCTTGGCAAAGCATCAATTTTGCAGCTTTCTTTTTGTTTTTGATGTTTCTTTGTTTAGCTCAATTCCATATCGATGCCTGTCTTCTAAAAATGAAAAAAAGGACTTACCTTGTTCTGCCTCTTTTGCTTCTGCTGTGCGGCTTCTAGTCCAGCCCTAATACTGCGCCTGGATTCAGTAATCCTTTTTTTTGCGCTTTTCTTCGTGCTTCTCACAACAGAGCGATCTGCTTTCGTGGAGCAGAGCCTTTTAAAAAAGGGATTTTTACCTGTTTAACACAAAAATTTAAAATTTACTCATAAAACACCTAATTTTTAAATATTGCTCACATAACACTTAAATATTTAAATTAATCAAACTTACCACCCCCAATTAACCTTATTAACAGCAGATGATTCCTAGTTTACACAACAGCTTTTATTGGCTCTCTTTCCTTCTCCTCCGGCATCTTCTCCTACATCAAGACTAGACTATTTGCTTTAAGGCTAGCTAACAGATGAGCTAATTTGCACTCTCAGTCGCAGTAGCAAAGCGGCGACTGGCCCTACACGTAAACGTTTCGCTGCAGCTAAGCTCCTACTGCTCATCATGGGGCTGATTCCAACTGCGACGGGCCTCATCTATCTCAACAAGTTTCGCCATCTTTGCACCTCCATGACTGAATCCTCGTCTGGCACAGGCCCAAATGCCGGAGATGAGGATCTTGCACTGAGAGAGGCCTTTCAATTCTTTGCCAGTAATGATGATGGCATGATCGATGCTCAGAGGTCAAAAACTGGGAGCATTTTTTGGAAGATGGAAATCTCTAAGCTCCAGAATTTGGAGGCTGACATGTTAATGATCCATCCTCTTCCTTTCTCGTACTAGTGCAAAATTTGAAATAGAGGAAAATATTGCTTACATGTGCTTCCTCGTAATGCCAAGCTGTATAAAGAAGTGAATAAGTGAAGAAAGAAGGAGGTTGGGTTAGCAAGAGAAAGAAGATAATGTGGATCCTCTACCATTAATTGTGTTAATTGAAAAAGGTATGTTTAATTAATTTTAAAGATTTGAGTGTTATGTGAGAAATATTTAAAAAATTGTGTTATAAAGGTAAAAATCCCTTAAATAAACATGAAACGATAGGTTGGTCGCTGATTTTTTTTTTTAATTAATAAAATTTTTATTTGAATTAAAATGATACTTTTTATACTTTTAAAGGCGTCTTTAATTAAAGTAAAATTTTAGGGATTAATTTAAGGCATTAATAAAATTATAGGAAGTAAAAAAGATTTTCCCAATTTATTATTGCTTAGTTTGAATATTGAATTCAAACAGGCTAAGGTATTTAATTATTTTTGCTAGAAAAGGATTACTTGCTATAGGATTGTTACTTAACTAGGCAGACTTTTATAAGGCGTTGTCTAGTTTTTTGAAGTTTTGCTGTAAAGTAATAATTTTATGTAAATTTTAATATTAAAAGTATTTGGTTTGATCCATTTAGTTCGCAGTGCAGTTTTACTTTCACCGCAGCATGCTCAATTTGCAGGATCATAATTTTTCTCGAATTGGGAAAAGTAAAATTGCTACTGTTCACAGGATTCTCTTTGCTTTTTTGTTATCCTTTGCAACTTTCATGACATGCACATGAGCCAGATCATTCCCAGGGGACTGACTCTCAGTGTCCTTTACAGCATTCGCCACTCCTATGCCATTGGCAAGAGCTATGCTGCTGATGAGAGCTGAGGTCAAACGCTAATGTGTTACCAATCTATCGCCTACCCTATCTCAACTAAGTTTAAGGATCTCAAGCTCACTTGGTGCTTGAACACTTCTCTGTTGAGGCCAATTGTTTGCAGCTTGGAAAAGGAGAAATGAACATACAGGGCATAAGATACATATTAATATCATGAGGACTCTTTTCTTCGGAGTTGAAGTTCTAATCTCCAAACAAAAAAATGATCAAATCTCATGGACAATAGAACTTTGACTCCGAATTGAAGAGAGGTAATCTAGTCGCCTCGTATTTCAGCAACACCATATATTAAAAATTACTTAAAATCAAATAGAAAGCAATTTCTTTTCTGCAAAATTTTTACATCTAAATAAACATCAGTAAAATCCCCTAAAAAGTTCCCTAGTTTCTGAGTTGCTTGGGTGCTGCTACTAATGATTCATGGAGGGATTAGATCATACCTTTTTGTTTTCCACAAACCAAATGATCCCTTAGTTTCAAGTTTTTTTTGGTTTGACAGGTAACTTGAAAATGATATATGCTTAAAGATTTAATAAGATCTCTTCCCTTTGTTTAATTATTTGCTGTGATGAGTGTTTTAAATTCTGTTTAAGTGTTTTCACATTATTTCCCATATTTTATTGTTACTCTTTTGCTTATCCACACCATGATTAGCCATGCAGCATAAATTTGCTAATGCTTGTGAAATTAAACTGCAGGTTAGGGTGGTTGATGCGGAGGCGTACACTTACGACGAAGAAGTGATAAAGAAGGCGGAAGCGATGGGAAAGCCGGGGCTTGTCGAGATCTGCGCCAAGGAGGACAGCTTCATCTTCACAGTTGAGTCCACTGGTGCAATCAAAGCCTATCAAATGGTAATCAATGCCGTTGAAATCCTCAAGCAAAAGCTTGATGCCGTCCGCCTCCAAGACACTGAGGAGGCCGACATTGGAGAACTGACCCAACACCTTGGCCGCGGCGGGCTCTGATCCTCCGTTTATTTGGTTGTTTATTTGTAGTCAATGATCCTTCGTGTTTGTGGATTGAAATGCGCACATCAGACGACCCTAGGGTTTATGTGATTGAATGTTCTTGGGTGACTTGAGCCAAGTTACCTAGCTGCATGTGTTGTAACAATTTACTTGGGTCTAAATTTGGGTTAAGGCTGCAATATTGTTAGTGTTAGTAACATTAATCTCATCTATTTCTTATGTCTGATATGTGTGCCGCATTGCTCAATTAATGTATGAAAAGTTTGAAATACAAGTTTATAGAGGAAATGTAAAATATCATTGTATTTTACTGTAGTTTTATGAAAAATGTACAATGAGTTAATAGAAAACTTTGCCCTTTTGTAACTAGGGTAGGAAGCATATAGCTGCATGAAAGAAATGCTTTTCTATGAACTGCAGTAACACTTGAATTCTAATATTTATGACATTACCATTTTATTATTATAGATGAAGATTAATGATAAGGATTTTGGGTAGTTTTGTAAGAGAATGCAATCAATGTGGCATCGTCATGAAACCTAATTTTAAGTTCAATCATCATTAGCATTAACTAAATTTAGGTACTCAGTTAAAAACAAGTCAGGTTGTCATCTTTTCTCAAATTTCTATTGTATTATTTAAGATTTGTTTGTGAGAAGGCGTGCTTCTTTTTTGTTAGTATAATCGGTCAGTCTCATTATATGCGGTGGGCAATATTTAGTTAAAAAATGCTATTTGATTCTTAAATAGTTTTATAAAATTCTTAAACATTATTTGGACATTTAAGTACACTTAATTGACATTAAACTACAATTGAATAAAGAATCATGATAACTTGATTAAGTAGATAATATTTAATCCAAACTTAAAATAACATCAATAATACATTAATAATACATTGATTTGTCATTGACATTTAAATTAACCTTTGGTCTTATAGTAGAAAGATTAAGGGTTAAACCCTAACTTATCTTGATTAAGATCTAAACCTTAATCACTTAATTAATTAACTTGATTATAAGATAATTCAATTTACATTATTCTAATAATGCATATGATTTGGTATTGATCTTAAATTATCAAATTAGAAGTTCTAAGGATAATATCAAATATGGGTGATTGAACCATCTGAATCCAAACTTTAGATCTTTGATTTTCTCTTATAGAAGACAATTAGCATAACATGAAAATAAAATTGTAATAATTTATGCAATGATCTAACTCCAATAAGATCTTTGGTTTTATCCTATGATTGTAGAATAGGAAAGGATCAAATAAATTTTAATCATTTTATCTAATCATCTTAACTTAAGTATAACAAGTAAACCTTAAGAAGTAGAAAGTGAGATCTTAAGGGTCTTGCTATAGGATTCGTCATTGAAATGATTAAAGACCTTAACTAATGAAACATTGAGGTAGGAATAACTTTTGTAATCTATTGAGGTATGAACCTTAGATGATCCTTCATAGTCTTAGAAGTTGAACTTGATACATTATGGTAGGAATCACCTGAATTACTTAGAATGTGACTTATTCTTTGTGGTAGCAACCTACATTGAGTGATCTTTTGATCACATCCTTGGAGCATTATGTAGGATTCACCTATTTAGAGTAAGGATTAATAGATTTGAAAAATCCTTGTCGATTAAATAGAATCTGCTGAACTCAGATTATTGGTTGGGTATAGTAGGGTATACCCATATTATTGGATTAAGTCAGTAGTATTCATGATTGGTTGATTCACTCCAATGTGAACTTATGACCAGGTGCTATCCTGCGGGATTAGCCGAATACAGTCCCGATAGAATAAATCTTCTAAGACTAAAAGTGTTACAATTAGTGAATATGATCCTTAGTTTGAGATGTAAACTGTGATCAGGTTCTGCCTCCTATTGTAGTGCGCTTCGATAAGTGCAGTTTAAACAAACTAAGTATCTTAAGTCACTTTGTGTAGACCACTAAATATGCTTGTAATTAGGGCATTTAACGGCTTAGCTTGAGATGTAAACTGTGACTGGGTTCTACCTCCTATCATAGTGCGCTTTAATAAGTGCAGTTTAAACAAGCTAAGGGTTAAAGTTACCTTTCTTGCAAATATGCTAAATATGTGTATACAATCATCCCAGCTAATAATTTTCAAGTAAACTCTCAACGTTAACCGATTACCACAGTTAGAATCTTAGGAGTCAGAATCAGATTTTAAAGCATTTTCTAGATTTATCTCATGTAGTTTAGAAGCATGAGCATAAGCATAAGCATGATATGTGAATATCAGAATGATGTATGTGAATCAGAATGATGTATAAGTATCAGTGATGATTTATGAGTTACGGAATATTGCATACATTGACGGGAGAATTTCTGGATGCATCAGTGTCATCAATAAACAGTATTCCCAATAGGGTGTATGTAGATATTGGACCGTTCTGCTCATAACAGTTCAGTGATATTTTAGTAGCATATCAGTAGCATATCGTGTTGAGGCATATTCAGATGCACAGTTTTAGTGACATCCAGCATAGTTTACAGATGATTACTCAATTTTAGATTCAGTACTATTTTTGGTTTACTTTCAATATTCAGTTATAGTTCAGTTTTACTTTGTTTTACTTCAGTTTTTTACAGTTTTATATAGTTTTATATATGTTATAATTCTCCTACAGTTTTATACATGTCATGTAAATGTTAAGTAAATAATTAGAACTTTTTAGAATAGTTTCGATGTTTTAGACTTATTGTCTAACACGAGGTACTTTTGGGATCCGGCAATTTATTAGATCCTGAGCAGTATACTGAGATAGGTCAGGAGGACACCCAAGAGTTTCAGAAGGAGCCCGTGGAGTACTAATGGACTCTCCTCCAGATTTATTTTTTGCTTAGTATTTTCAGTTCAGTATTTAGATTAATGTCTATTTCAGTAAATTGTCTGTAATAATTCTAGATGTATTTTCTTTTCTTTTCTGAGATGAATGTTTTTATTCAGCTTCTGTGATGACTATTTTCTGGATGTTTGCTTTAAGCTTTCGCACTCTGTTATATACTACTTATACTTAGTATTGTGATGTGATCAAGTGTAACTGAAAATGCTGATATCTTATACATATATTGGATTCCTATTGTATTCTAAATCCAATGAATGTATTTATCTAATACTTAGGATAAGGATACTACTCTTATCTTAAGTATTAGCTCTCAACCCTCCTTGAGGTTGAGTCTGCAGCCCTCCAGATGGGCTTAGTTTACAGCCATTTCAGGGAGACGGGATAGTCCTCCATGAGTGGCGCACCGCTCCGCCGCCGATATGATCGTACTTAATTCTTTTGCGCGCGGCGACGGGGCGAGGCCCTACAATTCAAGAGTGAACTAGCTGCCATAGAATCCCCCACTGATTTGAAGGCGCGTCTACACAAAACAATCAGACTTTTCTTAATGTTTGTTTGTAACTCTTCTGAGGTGATGTGCATTTTCTCTTCGTTAAAAATCTTGCCAACCTTATTTTTATGACCATTATATGATTATATTACTTCATAACAAAATAATAATATTGTGGCTATTATTGAGCTTTAAATTTATAGTTAAAAAATGATGTCTATCTATAAATAATATAATTTTGTTAATGGTATTGCCAATTCAGATAATCAAATTTTAGTCGTTTAGAAAAGTTTTTGGCAAGGTAACCTTTTGTGTGACCATGCACAAGGTTCCAAGTTTCCTTTTACAACAATAACTTTAATCTTGTTGGGACCTTTGTGCATGGTGGTTATTCTTGTCACAATAAGGATGATTTGTGATGATTTATGAGAAACAATATTTTTGCCCAATCCCTATGGATGGTGGGTGGATATTCAATGTTGTGTAATATCCTAACAAATATAAAGTCTACATAAACTAAATTAGTGATTTTAACATTAATTTAATAATATAATTATTGATTACAGCTTAGACACGTTACTATTTGTTGGCTCTAATTTAACTCAGTCTAACGGTAGAAATTTTTTTATATTAAATATAATTTTATTGAATAATATTTGGGATAGTGATTTGAACAACTTTTGATATTTTTCTATCTACTGTACAGTTTCAAATCATTTTACATTCGGTTTCTTGTCATGTTTATAATAATCCAAACAGTTTGAATTTCAAACATTTTGGCTTAAAAATAATGAATTTCTATAGACTATGACTAATAGTTGGAATGCCCCATTGTGAGGTTTTTAGTATGCTTATATTGGTTGAAAACTTAAGAAAATTGAGAAAAGACATAATCATTTGGAATAAAAGTAAAATTGGTGATTGTTTTCTCCAACCGGAGAAAGGAGGAAGAAAACATTACTAAATATTGAAGCTTCTTTTGAAGAAATTTCTTCTACAATCAATATAATCACTATATATATTGCCTTAGTGGAAAAATAAATGGTGAGAGAAACACGAAGTTTTATCATACATACGTAAATAAGAGGAGACACATTAATAAAATCAAAGAGACCAAAACTCATACTGGTGATTTTATTGTTGGGGAAGGCCACATTGATGCATTTGTTGTTGATTACTTTAATCACTATTTTAGCATCCTAGGGTCTAAATCTCAATCTCTTAACCTTGTTGAACCTTATAACATTATTAATGATCATGATAATGAAACCATTCTTAGCATTTCAACAAATGGGGATCTTTGGAAGGTCATTGCTGTAACAACCCAGGTTGTTACTTAGGTTAGTTAAGACTAATCTAAGTTTTAATTATTATTCTAGTATACTAAATAAGTCATTTAGAACTCATCTTTAAGACTTAGGTTAAATCAAGAATTAACTGGATCAAATTTTAATTTCTGGAAAATCTCAAAACCTTAGAAATTGACTTTTTATTTTGATCTCAAATAAAAAATTTGACTTTGCCATTGCGTTCACCAGCCCCAAATTAGCTATGAGTGAAGTTTTGGATGCATTTGGAAGTCATTAGATTTTCATAAAATATTTTAATATTATTTAAATACCCAAAATAATTCGAATAATTAAATACTCGTCGAAACAAAAATCTGATCGCACCATTGCGTTCCTCACCCCCCATTTAGTTAAGAGTGATTATGGGAAATTTTTAGAACTGCATTTAATTAATTAAATTTAATTAATTAAATCCGTTTAATTATTTATATATTAAAGTATTAAATTAGCTTAACCAACTACCATTAGTATTAAGCTTTTCCGTTTAATTTTGTAAGCGTCGTCTAAATCGTGTCCTCTCCTCTGGATCGTCCGATCGATCCCATCGGACGATCGGGGATCATTATAACAACCCAGGTTGTTACATAGGTCAATTAAGATTAATCAAAGTCTTAATTATAGTTATAGTACACTAAATAAATCATTCATAACTCATCTCTAAGATCTAGGTCAAATCAGGAATCAATTGGATTAAAACTTGATTTCTGGAAAATCCTAAAACCCTAGAAATTCACTTTTTATTTTGACCTCAAATCGAAAATCTGACTTCGCCATTGCATTCACCACCCCCAAATTAGCTAGGGGTGATGTTTTGGATGCATTTGGAAGTCGTTGGATTTTCGTCGAATATTTTAAATACCCCAAAAAATCAAATAATTAAATACTCGTCAAATCAAAAATCTGATTGCGCCGTTGCGTTCAACACCTCTCAAATAGCTAAGAGTGAAATATTGAAAATTTTTGGAGAACATTTAATTAGTTAAATTAATAAATAAATAAAAAACTAGTTTAAAATTATTTAAATAATGATATATATAATTGATTGTTAAAATTCAATTTATAAGTGGGGCTCACTTTCAAAATCTCACGGTCTATTCTTCCTCTGCTGGACCGAACCACCGGTCCAGCTTGAACCAGCTCCGCACCGGTCTAGGAGATCCACGGGTCATCCTCCTCAAGCCCGTTAAGGCACGCGGCGCCCTGTGAAAGACACGGCTGAAGCGGCGCGAACCAGGTGCCTCTTACCGCCTAAGCATCCTCCTTAGCTTGATCCGCGATCCCTAATGGAAAGGAGTATCCCTCTGACCTCATCTCAGGCCAAAATTCAATCGATTGAGGCGATCCAACTTTCGCCGTTTGAAACCGAAGGTACCCACTTCACTAAACCTTAGTTATTCAAACTTAATCTGCATTCTATTCATTTTACTTTTACTTGACAATTATTATTCGCATTCAATTACAATTAGATTTTTGTTGGGTTTCGATTGATCTAGCGCGTATGGGATTGAGGGTATCACGAACGGCGATTTTAGGGCATCCTGTTTAATGGTGTTAGAGTTGGACTAAGGAGGAGATTAGGGTCTTAATCGAAAGGCTGAAGCATAAACTCTCGATCGAGCTATGATTCGAGTCTCGGGGATGTCCGTTCGATAAGATCTATGATGCCATAGCATCCTTCTTCGCCATTTGTTGAGAAGACAAAGACCCGTTTTTGATTCGGGTTGGGGTTACCTCGACCCGTACTCGAGCATTCAGGCCAACTACGTCCCGTCAAGACAGCTCCAGACGTGGGTCCACCCATCGCAGCTTCGCCAGCTGTCATCTCCCCACTGCTCGCCACGTAGGGTGCCAGGTCCCGCGCGCCGTTTGGATTAAATTAATGATTTAAGAATTAAAAATCGAATTAAAATGGATTTATTTAATTTAAGTAAATTATAAAATCTTCAACTATCAATAATTATTAATCCACTAAATGAAATATAGCAAAATTATATATGACTAGAATCAAAAAAATAAGGAGAACACATAAGTACTATTTAAATTTCAATAAGATCATTATTTCACCTAATAACATTTAGGACCCCTAATTAAGCCATAAATGTCACAAAACTTCAACTAATTATAACTTTGTGTGTGTTTACCCAAACATACCCAATATGGGTCTCAAAATAATCAGCAAAGCTTAAGGAACATCTCTGTAGTATTGGTTTTACTGTTAACAACTAGTCCAAACCTAGTCAATATGGGTCTTAAAGTGATCATTAAAACCTCTAGAACAATCTAGTAGTATTCAATTCTCTATTTGGATTAGTTTGAGCCTAATCATATTTAGGACCTAACCATAATTAGGTCAATTAACCCTAGAACTTCAATTGACCATAGCTTGGTCAATTGAACTCCAACTTAGGTGATCCATATATTTATTTTAATTATAAAAACCTAATTAACAATAAACTGCAAAAATATTTATGATCCAATAGTTAGATTCTTAATCAACCCTAATTATTCTAAAACTTGATTAGTAAAGATTAGTAAAATTAATAATCCAATTTGAGTAATTCAAGTTTTAGAGAGCTTCTAGAGTATATTAGAACCTAGTAGTGTGGTTGATTTAGTGATTTGGTGATTAATTTTACTAATCACCCTAAACCCTAATTAGGTCATAACTTAGCTAATTAGAGTCCAAATTGAGCTTACTACTAGTCAATGTAATCAGTGGGTCATTTTTAAACTATAGCCACTAATTTTACTCAACTTGGATACAAATTAGAGAAGTTAGGATTTTTGACCCTTAATTAAGAAACCCTAAATTACCCCTTTTACCCCCAAGCTTGTATTGGCTATAACTTAGTCAATACTTATCAAAATTTAATAATTTTAGATTCCATGGAAACCTTAGACAGTAAGCAACAATAAGTTGAAAGAAAATTTAGATTCCATTATGCCAAATTACCAAAATACCCTTATGAGTCAAATTTATTAATTTGATCTCATGAGTCTTAATAGTTATCCAAAATTAGTGTAATTACTGACTAATATTATATTAGATAGTAAGAAACACTTTGCCACTGAAAATTTTAGATTTGGAACACTAGATCAAAAGTTGATCTTTTAAACCCTTAAGTAGGGGCAAAATGGTCATTTTGCCCAAATTTAGGGTTAATATTTTTAAAGCCCTAGAATCATATTCTAAATATTATAAACAGCAAGAATAGTATTTTAGATCATAATTTATGTGATTTTAAGGCTTAGTTTGAACTTTGATTAAAATCTCATTTTAAGTCCTTAAGAAAATCCTAAGTTAAATCATGAGCTTTCCTTCCTTCCTTAACCTTCTTAGATCTTCCTTAAGTATTAATACAATTAGTTAGGATGTGTGTCTAAGATATACTCTTAGTAATTAAGAACCTTAATTCCTAAGATTAGGAATATATCTTATGTTAGAGTTCATCTATTGAGTAAATTGGGTTACTCAATAGGTGAAGCCTTGAGTTTACTAGTTTATAAATTTTCCTAATTTACTTAATGATTATTTGATCTTTAAATCTTAGAACTAAGTATAGAGATCTATCCTAATAAATTGATTAATCATTAGGATTTGCCTTAACCTAATCTGTAAAACTTGGGTTCTAAGCCTTAGACTCTTAGATATACCTTTGGATTAAGTGATTAAACCCTAATATTTGGAGTTTAGTTCTTAATCTATTTATCTTAATTTGATCAATCAAGATGGATTGGGATTATGATAAAACATAAAAATAGGTCGATTGATTTATTAATTAACTTGTATAGTCGACATTGATTTAATAAGATTAGAACCTGATCAGTTCTAATTATTTTCAATTTATAAGGTCATGAATCTGAGTTACATTCGATAAAAGGACTTGAAGATTCTGAACTTGTGTAACTTAGAGTAGATAGAATGAATAAATTGGACAATCATGGATATCACATGTATTCTAGTTGAGTCTCTTGCTCACATTGACTTTGATGCTTTGCTACCTTGTAATTGAGCTTTATACCTTGAATATATATTGTGTACATAGAATATTTGATGAGTATCCTATGTCAACTTCAAAAATATATAAGTAGCATTTGCTCTTTTACTCATATTTTTGGTAGAATGTAGCATAATTAGTATATCTCTTCACTTCTTTCACCGGGATCGACTAGACCTTAGAGTTAGTCTGATAGTCATGCCATGCCTAGTCCGATACTAGGATAGGTTTTAAGTAGACTCTTTCCCTACTGACTGATTAGTCGGGATTTGATATGGTAATACTAATTTAAGTACACTCATACTTGATATTTCTATTTTAGCCTATCAGGCTAAGTATGTTAGTACTTTCAGTTCAGTAGATTGTAACCTAACTAATATGCCTTTCCAATCCTTGGTCCGGCATAGCACAGCGGTTATTATTGTCGGTAAGTCTATCCATGCCTGGTTGAGGTGGGCCCCAGGGTGATGAGAAATAGATTTTATGCTCATATGACTTTATTAATCAAGATTGTATATGGTGAGTACTAGTTGTGGGTGGTTTTCTATTCAGTGATTTTGGTTTAATATTTTCTGCCTTAGCTCACCAGACTAAGTGATTTCAGTGCATATAGTTCAGAGCTTCTGTCTTAGCCCATCAGGCTAAGTGTTACTATGTTTACTTCTAGTTGAGTGGCTTGAGTAACCAAGATAGCTTTCATTTTTGGATTTACTATTTTACTTTACTCTTTTTCTGCATTTCAGCACTATTTTTACTTATAGTCTTTTCTAGCTTTGTTTGCATATAGGGTGCTAGTCCTACTCCATGCTTATACATTTGTAGGATGTTAGTCTTACTTGTTGCTTACACATGCATAGAATGTTAGCTTTGTTTTCAGTTTTATGATGTATTTATATGTTCATTTATTTTTATGTCAATTAGCATAATTTTAGATTGATCATAAGCATGTTTAAGAAGCATTTTCTTTATAATCATTTGTTTTAAGTCTTTCTTTTATTTACCTGACCTTGTTGCAATTGCTATGGAGGAGGTATGTGCTTACTTCCTAGTTGCTTAAGTTATAAACTAGTTGTTTATAGCTTTACCTTGTCCTTTCTTACGCATTCTGCTCCTACTTATATGCTTTTGCGTTTAATATAAATGGTGATATCTAATGAACATAATAAATTGATTACCCTAAAATGTACTTAGACATTTTGTCGAATTAATATTTTTCTTTTGTTGGCTGGGGCCCTATCATTATAAAACTGATAATAATAGGTTCAGAGTTCTGTGAAGCATTTGATCCAATGGAAAACTTGCCATTAGAGAAGGAGTGTAACAACCCAGGTTGTTACTTGGCTCAATTAAGATTAATTTAAGTTTTAATTAAGGTTCTAAGTCACTAATTAAGTAATTTAGAACTCATCTCTAAAACCTAGGTCAAACTAGAAGTCAACTGAGTCAAATCAGAAATTCTAGAAAATCCCAAACCTTAGAAATTGACTTTTTATCTAGACTTCAGATTGAAAATCTGACTTTGCCATTGCGTTCAGAACACCCAAATTAGCTAGGGGTGAAGTTTTGGAGGCATTTGGAAGTCGTTGAATTTTTGCTGAATATTTTAATAATAATTAAATACCCCAAATAATCAAATAAATAAATACTCGTTGAAACAAAAATCCGAGTGCGCCGTTGCGTTCCTCACCCTTCAATTAGCTAAGGGTGATTTATTGGAAATTTTTGGAATGCATTTAATTAATTAATTTTGATTAATGAAATCTAATTAAATAATTATAATATTAATATTATTTTTAAGCACATAACGGCGCCGTCCACTTAAAAGTAACGCCGTCGCCCTAATTCTAACTTCACCGTTCGATCAGATGGGAGCTGAGATCCATTCGATCGAAAGATCGAACGGACGAAGGCTATCGTCCTCGCGCGTCGACCGCATGTCGCGAGCGCTGACGCGCGGCACGCCAGAGCACCTCCACGCCCCCGTCGCCACTCTAGCATCGATTAAGAGCTCAATTAAAGGCTCGGATCTCTTCCTCGTGAGTCTGCGCAATCGAGGACCTGTGAAAAATCAAAGAAGCTCTCGTTCGAGGATTGTCGTAGCCCGAGCCGTTCGATTTGAGGTACACCATATACCCTCAATTTCCATCAATTGCTATCAAACTTGTTTCGATTATCTATTCCATGTGTTAGATTGAAAAATCAACGGATCTGATCAACCTTAAATGGGCTCGATCGGCGTGAATTTAGTCCGGCTATATAGTGCAAACCGTTAAGAACTCCCGAGTTTCGATAGGGGTCCCTAGGGTTAGTTTTTGCCGGAGATATAGGTCTTCTCCGGCAACGTTTAGAGTACCAATCGAAAGGTCTCTTCCAGACCTTTCGATCAGTATTTGGTTCGACCTCCGGTGACAGCGAATTCATCGCCGTTTTTGATGCCTTAGGACGCCGCTGCCGAGCCGATCGCGTGAAGACGAAGAATCTATTTCGGGCGGTCGGGTCGGCCCGAGCCCTGCCCGTGACCCGTGCCCGCGGCGCTTCAGCTGCCGCGGCAGGTCCCACCACACAACGCGCGGCCAGTCGCAGCGCGACACGTGGCTCTTAGAGCCAGCAGACTGGCAGTGGGACCCGCCGTCATCTGACGCGCCAGTAAGGAGCCGCCACGTGTACCTGCAAAAATTAAATAAATCGTTTATATATATATATAATCATGTAACAGTTAATTATAACTGAATTAATTATATATATGTATATTATAATAACAGATCTATTTAATTTAAATATACAGTATTAATTAATTAATTAAATACTAAACTTTAAAACCTTAATAACTCCTAAAATACACATCCAAATTATGCAAATAAATATATCAAATTGATCAGAAAAATATGAGGAATTTTTTGATGTTAATAATTTTGCATTTGGACATGTATTTAGCAAAATGACGTTTAGGGTTTAATTAAGTTCAAATTTATGTTACAAATTTTCATTTAACCATAACTTTGTGTAGGTTTATCCAAACATACCCAATATGGGTCTTAAAGTAATAAAAAAACCCTAAGGATTAATTTGATAGTGTTCATTTTGTTGTTTGGATTAGTAATTGCTTAATGACATTTAGAACCTAACTCTAATTACTCTAATTAACCCTAGAACTTCAATTGACTATAACTTGGTCAATTGAGCTCCAAATTGGATGATCCAAATATTAATTTAGATCAGAAAAACCTAATTAACAGTAATATGCAAAAAAATATTTAGGATCCAACGGTTAGATTTGTTAATCACCCTTAATTACTCTAAATCTTGATTAGTGAATTTTAGCAAATCTATTAATCCAAATTGAGTGACTTAAGTTTCAGAGGACTCATAGAACCATTTAGAATCAATCTATAAGGTTGGATTAGTGTTCAAGTGATTAATTTTGCTAATCACTTACTAATCACCATAAACCCTAATTAGGTCTTAATTTAGTCAAATTAGATCCAAATTGAGCCTACCACATGACATTATGATCAGTGGACTATTTGTAAACCATAGCCACTGATTATGCTAAATTTGGACACTAATTGACAAAGTTAGGATTTTTGACCCATAATTAAGAATTCCTTAATCACCTTTTAAACCTAAATCTTGTATTGGCCATAACTTGGCCAATACTTATCAGAATTTAGCAAATTTAGATTCTATGAAAAGCTTAGACAGTAAAGAACAATAATCGGAAAAAAAATTTAACTTTTATTTAGTCAAATTACTAATTTGCCCTTATGAGTCAAATTCACTAATTTGATCTCATATAGCTTAATAATCACCCAAAATTAATTTAGTTACTGTCTAATCTTACATTAGATAGTAAGAATCATATTCCAAAAGAAAATTTCAGGAATTAAGCTCTAGATCAAAATTTGATCTTTTTGAACCTTTTAGTAGGGGCAAAATGGTAATTTTGCTCAAATTTAGGGTTTAGCCTTCAAAAGCCCTAAATTCAGTTTTTAATCATTAGAAATAGTAAATATAATGATTTAGAATAGGAATTTTATAAGTTAAATCATTTTTGATTTTTAATCAAAATCCCAATTTAGCTCCTTAAGAAAATTTCCTAAGTCTTAAATGAGTGATTTCTCATTCTTTAATCATTCTTAGATCTATTCTTAGGTCTTTATAACATTAGTTAGGATGTGTGTCTTGAGAGATACTCTTAGTAATTAAGAGCCTTATTTCCTAAGATTAGGAATAGATCTTAAGTTAGAATTCATCTATTGAGTAAATTGGGTTACTCAATTAGATGAAACCTTGAGTTTACTAGTTTTTAGATTTTCTCAGTTTATTAAATGATTATTTGATCTTCAAACTTTAGAACTAAGAATAGAGATCTATCCTAATAAATTTGATTTATCATTAGGATTTACCTTAACCTAATCTGTGAGTTTTGGGTTCTAAACTTAGACCCTTAGATTACACCTTTATATTAAGTGATTATACCCCATCATCTAGAGTCTAATTCTTAATCTTTTCATCTTGATTTGGCTAAATCAAGATGAGGTTGGGATGAAATAAATTACAAAATTAGGTCGATGATTTATTTACTTTAACCAAATAGTCGTCTTTTGATTAAGTTATAATTAGGACTTGGCCAGTCCTAATTATCTTCAACTAGTAGGATTCGTGATTCTAAGTTACAGAATGTGTAAGAATTGATAATTCTGAAACTTATGTAACTTAGAGTAGATAGAATGAATAAGTAGACAACAACGGATATCACCTGTGTTTTAGATAGAGTCTCTTGCTCACCTTGAATTGATGCTTTGCATACCTTGTTTTGTGCCCCTTACCTTGTACACATATATTGGACATAGGATATTTGATAAATATCTCATGTTAATTTTGAATTGCATACATATCATTCATGATTGATCGATGTTTTCAGTTTTTCAAAAAGTTGTGGCTTAACTAGTATGCCTCTCCAATCCTCGAGTTCGGCATAGCACGCTGGTTTGTTACTGTCGGTAAGTCTATCCATATCTGGTTGAAATAATTCCCAGGATGGCGAGAAATAGATTTTGCGCTCTTTAATCAGGATTGGACATGGTGAGTACTAGTTGAGAGTAATTTTGGTAAGGTGTAGCTTGATTAGTATACCTCTTCGATCAACTCGTTCGGGGTCGGCAACCTTTCGAGGGTTTAATGTCCGACAGTCTATTAGCCATGCCTAATCCATAGGATAGGATGGATAGACTCTCGCCCTACTGACTATAGAGTCAGGATTTTGATATGGATATACTAATTTAAGTACACTTACATTCAGATCTGTCTTAGCTCATCAGGCTAAGAGTTTTCAATGATGTTCATTTCAGAGTTTCTTAACTCATCAGGCTAAGATTTGCTGAGTATGTTTTCAGTTTGGGTGACTTAGAAGGTCACTGCAATTTCCGTTTTTAATTACTGTTTTACTTGCATATTCTGCATTATAGCACTGTTTTACTTATAGTTTTCCTGCACGTGTTATATATATTTAGGATGCTTGTTTTACTTACTGTTTTCTTATGCTCACCTAGGATGTTAGTTGTTTTCAGTTTTATACTATTCAAATTATGTATGTCACCTAGCATATTCTATTTGATCATAAGCATGTTTAGGTCGTACTTTTCTTACAATTTTGTTTAGTCTTTTGCTTACCTGTCTTTGTTGCAGTTGCTTGGAGGAGGTATGTATTACTTCCTAGTTGCTTTAATTATAAATTGTTTGTTTATAACTTTATACTATCCTTTTGCACGCTTTTTTGTACCTATTTTACTCAGTTCTGTTCTTATGGTGATATCTATTTAACTTAATAAAATTGTTTGCCCTAAAATGTACTTAGACACATTGTCTAACCAATTTTTCTTTTGATTGGCTGGGGCCCTACTATTATGAAACTGATAATGGTAGGTTCTGAGTTTATTGGAGCAGTAGATCCGGTAGAGAGCTTGCCTTTGGGAGAGGAGCCCGTTCTTGAAGATTTATAGCTTTAGTTTTCTTTCTTTCAGTGAGATTGAGAGTTCATTTTAGTTCTTTTAAACTTATTAATTGTTGTAATAATACAGGTTTATTTTTCTCTTTCAGCACTTTACTTATTCTGTATTATTGTATTTATACTGTATTGGATGGATGTTATGTTTTATGCTTCTGCACTGTGAGTTCTTGTATGATCATTTAGTGATAGATTCTGGGATGAATGGCAAAGTCCTTAGTTAAGATTGGATTAGAATGTGTGTCTAATCCAATTCTAAGTGGGGACCTTATCATTTGGTGACCCCTCCACCGTAATCATGTTAACTTAAGGGTTAACAGGACCACGGCGGGGAAGGGCCGCCACAAGGAGAGTGTACCTGAAGATTCTTAGCCTTAGCTTCTTTTATTTCCTGCATTATGAGGCTGAGTGCTATTTTCAGTTCTTATAAACTACTTTAATGTTGTAATAATATAGGTTAAACTTTATTTTTTGCACTTTACTTATTCTGAGATGCTGTATTTATATATGATGGATGGATGTTTGTATTTATGCTGCTTCCGCACTTGTTCTTCTTGTAATTACATTTAGTGATGATTTCCTTGGGTAATGACAAAGTCTTTGATTATAATGGGTTAGTATTAGTCACTAACCTAATCATAAGCAAGGAACTTGCCATTTGGTGACCGTCTCACCGTAATCATGCTAACTTAAGAGTTAACTGGACCACATGGGAGCGGGACACCACGATCATCTTCTCCATTCTATCGAGCGCAGTCAGCGCGTGTCTCGCAAACTCGACACGCAGTGATCGGCACTCGCCTCTCGCTCGCAAGTGGCACTAACTGCCTTCAATCTTTTGCTAAAATTCTTTTTCTCCATTTTCCACTTCGACTCTTACACGATTCAAAGATCCCGAGAAAAATTTTCATGCGGGACTACCTTCTTTCGATTGTTCACTTAGCCTCTCTCAGGTACTTACTTTCCTTACCTACTAAATCCAATGCAATCTCTTTGTTTCCAATTTGATTCTTATTATTGAAATTGAGCTAAAGTTTAATTGAGAAACAATCGAACTTAAATTAATGTTCGATTCTTTCAAAATTGATTTCCATATGTATCTCAATCTTCCTTAATCGCAACTTAACTTCCCAAATTATTCTGTTAGACGTTATGTTAGCTCGATCGAAATATCGTTTAGACTTAATTCTAATCATGGATCGTTCGATTTTCAAAAAACCTAATACTTTAGGGTACTAATTCTTGCATCGAAGATGGGAGGTTAAACTGAATTTGTTAAGATCGATAATTTCGTCTCGCTGTAGGCATTTGAATGGCATGTGTCTTGAATGTTGATATGCGATGAATGCATTTCTGGAGGATGCCCTAACGCCTCCTCATCCATCAGGGAAGAAGACCCCAACGCTACTGGGCTGCGTCTGGGTCGGGCCTGTCCGAGGAAAGTCCATGGGCCTCCACGTGTAATGTCCACATTTGATCAGTGGGTCCCATTTCTGCCGACATGTGATCGAGGGCCCGCTGTTGGCTTCTCGACCTGTCTCCCGCTGACGCGTGTTCAGTGGGGTCTGCGTGCTGATGCCTTTGGCTACCTCGTTGAAGGATGTGGGTTCCACCGTATATCCTAAATAATAATATAAGTATTTAGTTTAAAAATAAAGTTAATTTAATTAATTGAATTAAATTTAAATTAACTAAACTTTAAGTATTCATAAATTGAAAACCAATAATCCAAAAATAATGATATTATATATCATTTCGATCAGTAGAAAATAAGGATCATTATGGAACTATCAATTTTTCAATTGGAGGTGTTTATCATAGATTGACATCTAGGATCTCTAAATGAACCCTAAATGTCACAAAACTTTAACTAGTCATAACTTTACACACACTAATCCAAACATATCAAATATAGGTCTCAAAGTGATCAGCAAACCTTAAGGATTAATCTAGTATTATTTATTTTACTGATTGGATTAGTTTGAGCTTAATCACTTTTAGGACCTAATCCTAATTAGGTCAATTAATCATAGAACTTCAATTGACCATAAATTGGTCAATTGAACTCTACATTAGGTCATCCATATATTCATTTTGATCAAGAAAACCTAATTATCAATAAACTCCATAAATATTTTGGATCTAATAGTTAGATTTCTTAATCAACCATAATTACTCTAAATCTTAATTAGTAAAGATTAGCAAATTTAATAATCCAAATTAAATAATTCAAATTTCAAATAACTTCTAAAGTATATTGGAATCTAGTGGTGTGGTTAGTGTAGTGATTTGGTGATTTATTTCACTAATCACTCACTAATCACCTTAAATTATAATTAGGCCATAACTTAGCAAATTAGAGTCCAAATTAAGTCTACCACTAGTCATTGTGATCAGTGGATCATTTGTGATCTATAACCACTGATTTTACTCAATTTGGACACCAATTAGAAAAGTTAGAAAATTTGACCCTTAATTAAGAAACCCTATATTACCCTTTTTACCCTTAAGCTTGTATTGGCTATAACTTAGCCAATACTTATCAAAAATCAATAATTTTAAGTTCTATGGAAACCTTAGATAGTGAACAACAATAACTAACAGAAAATATAAATTTTATTAGGCCAAATTACCAAAATACCCTGATGAGTCAAATTTATTAATTTAATCTCATGAGGGTTAATAATTACCCCAAAATTAATTTGATTGCTATCTAATCTTATATTAGACAGTAAGAAACACTTTGCCACTGAAACTTTTAGATTTGAAACCTTAGATTAAAAATTGATCTTTAGACCCTTAAGTAGGGGCAAAATATAGTTATTTTGCCCAAATTTAGGGTTTAACTTTTTAAAGCCTTAGAATCATATTCTAAATATTATAAATAGTAAATATAGTGAATTAAACCATAATTTATGTGAATTCAAGTCTTAATTTTATCTTTGATTAATTCATTTTTAAGTCCTTAAGAAAATCCTAAGTAAAATCCTAAGCTTTCCTTCTTTCCTTAACCTTCTTAGATTTTTTCATAGGTCTTAATAACATTAGTTAGGATGTGTGTCTGAGAAATACTCATAGCAATTAAGAACCTTAATTCCTAGGATTAGGAATAGATCTTAGGTTAGAATTCATCTATTGAGTAAATTGGGTTACTTAATCAATGAAGCCTTAAGTTTAATAGTTTATAGATTTTCTTAATTTATTAAATGATTATTTAATCTTTAAATTTTAAAACTAAAAATAGAGATCTATCCTAATAAGTTGATTACTCATTAGGATTTGTCTTAACCTAATTTATGAGACTTGGGTTCTATACTTTAGACCCTTAGATATGCCTTTGGATTGAGTGATTAAACCCCAATATTTGAAGTTTAATCCTTAATCCTTTCATCTTAATTTGGCTAATCAAGATTGTAGTGCCCTGCCCCGTTGCCGCATGCAAAATATAAGTATAATCAGTTCGGCGACGGAGCGGCACGCCACTCGGGGAGGAATAATACGTCTTCCGGAAATAGCCTGAAAATACCAAACCCATCTGAAGGGCTGCTGACTCAACCTCAATGAGGGTTGAGGGCTAATACTTAAGGTAAGAGTAGTATCCTTATCCTAAGTATTAGGCAAATATATATATTATATTTAGAATACAATATGAAGAATCCAATATATGCATAAGATATCAGTATTTCCAGTATGTTGATCACATCACAATACTAAGTATAAGTAGTATATAACAGAGTACAGAAGCTTAAAGCAAACATCTAGAAATATTCATCACAGAAGTTGTATAAAAAATTTGTCTCTAAAAAGAAAAGAAAATACATCCAGAATTATTATAAATATTTACTGAATAACAGACATAGAGCTAAGTACTGGACTGAGCTAAAAAAAACTAAGCAGAAAGGTAGTAAAACTTGAGGATAATCCATTGGTGCTCCATGGGCTTCTCCTAAATCTCTTGGGTGTTCTCCTGACCTGGCTCAATATACTGCTCAAGATCTAGCAAATTATCGGATCCCAAAAGTACCCGTGTTAGACAATAAGTCTAACACATCGAAACTAATATAAACAGTTCTAGTTATTCATTTAATATTTATATATTGTAATTAAATCTGCAGAAATATTGTAAATATAATTGAAAGCAAAAAAGTGTATAAAACTGTACAAAACTGAAGTAAAGTAAAATGAAGCTGAACTATACTGAATACTGAAAGTAAACCAAAATAGTAATGAATCTGAAACTGAGTAATCATATGTAAAACTATGTTGTATATCATTGAAATTGTGGATTTGAATATGCCACAATACTGTATACTACTAATATGTAACTAAATATCACTGAACTGCTATGAGTAGAACGGTCCAATGTATATATACATCCAGTTGGGAATATCATTTACTGATGATGCCAATGCATCCTGAAATTCCCCAGTCAATGTATGCAATATTCTAGAAGCCAAAAATTATTACTAATATATGTACATCATTCTGATACTCACACATCATGCTTATGCTCATGCTCATACTTCTAAAGTACATGAGATAAATCTAGAAAATGCTTTAAAATCTGATAATGCATCCAAAGTCTCCATTATGTAGAATCCTGCTAAAAGAATTCTGACTCCTAAATTCTAATCTCGATAATTAGTAAAAGTTGAGAGTTTACTTAAAAATTATTAGCTGGGATGATTGTATACACATATTTAACATGTTTGCAAGAAAGGTGGATTTAACCCTTAGCTTCTTTAAACTGCACTTATCGAAGCGCATTACGATAGGAGGCAGAACTTGATCACAGTTTACATCTCAAGCTAAGTTGTTAAATTCCATAATTACAAGCATGCTCAGTGTCCTATGCAAAGTGACTTGAGATACTTGGTTTGCTTAAACTGCACTTATCAAAGCGCACTATGATAGGAGGCTGAACCCGATCGTAGTTTAGATCTCAAACTAAGGATCTTGTTCACTAATTATAATACTCTTAGTCTTGGAAGATTTACTCTAACTGGACTATATTCATCTAATCCCTTAGGATAGCACCTGGTTATAAGTCCACATTGTAGTGAATCAACCAATCTTGAATATTACTGAAATAATCCAGTACTATGGGTATACCCTACTATACCCAACCAATAATTTGGGTTCAAAAAGTTCTATTTAATCAAGGATACATCAAAGCTATTAATCCTTATTCTAAATAGGTGTGTCCTACACAAGGCTCCAAGGATGTGATCAAAAAATCACTCAATATTGAATTCTACCACAAGGGAGAATTTCTATTCTAACTGCTTTAGGTGATTTCTACCACAAGGTATCAAGTTCAACTTCTAAAGTTATGAAGGATCATCTAAGTTTCTACCTCAATAAGTTACAAATGCTCTTCCTATCTCAAGTTATCAATAATTAAGGTCTTTAAATATTTCAAGAACGATCCTAAAGCAAGACCCTTAAGATCTCACTTTTATACTTCTTAAGGTTTACTTGTTAGACTTAGATTAAAGTGATCAGATCAGATAATTAAAATTCATCTGAACCTTTTTTATTCTACAATTATGGGATGAAATCAAAGATCTCATTAGAGTTAGATCATTTCATAAATTATTATAATTTTATTACTCATTTTATACTAATAGTCTTATATAAGAGAAAATCAAAGATCTAAAGTTATATTCAGATGATTCAATCACACAGATTTGATATTAACATTAGCACTTCTAATTTAATGATTTAAGATCAACACTAAATCAGATGCATTATTGAAACAATGTCAATTAAATTATCTTTCAATCAAGTTAATTGATTAAGTGATTAAGATTTAGATCTTAATCAAGATAAGTTAAGGTTTAACCCCTAACCCCTCTACCATTAAGATCAAAGGTTACTTTTAAAGGTCAATGACAAATCAATGTGTTATGAGTATTTTATTGATGGAAATTTTAGGTTTGGATTAAGTATCATCTACTTAATCAAGTTATCATGATTGTTATGTTCAATTATAGTTTAATGTTAATTACACATAATTAGGTGTCCAAATAATTGCTTAGAGTTTTATAACATACATCCTAATATCATGAAAATATATAAATGTAAGATGATATAAAGTAGAAGGTAATTAAGGCTAACCAAATTCTAAATTAAAGTAAAGAGGTTAGCACTTCCTTACAATTATAAAAAACTTAGGTTTCATGCCATTTAGTTGTTAAGATATACCTATTTAATTTAAACACTTAAAATTCTATTACTTAGCATTTGGCACAAAATACATTTAAGGTACATAGCAGGTTTTGAGCACTTATTAAGAATGATAAGATTTCAACTTAATTTCCATATAGAATTTTATACAATGTTCAATTGTAACTTAATTTCACATCTGATATAATTTAGTCCCACTAGGGTCCTAGGGACCTTAAAGTGCAAAAATAGTGAAGTTTTGGCCATTTCAGCCAATTCTGGGCAATTTTCAGAAAATTCTGGGCATTTTGCAATTTTGGGCGCTACAGCGCACTGTGGCAAGCTATAGCGCACTGTGGCGTTTCTGGCGCTGCGGTGCCCTTTAGCGTGCTGCAACGCTTTTGGCGCTGTGGTGCCCTTTAGCGTGCTGCAGCGCTTCTGGCACTGCGGTGTGCTGTGGCGCTTTTGTCATTGTAGCGTATTGTGGCGCTCTTAGCGCTGCGGCCCGCTGTGGCGCCCTATGGCTTGCTGCGGCCCGCTGTGGCGCGCTGCAGCGGTCCAACTTGCGAAAATATTGTTCTATTAATTTAATTTTCATATTTCTTAAGGTTTTCCCGAAATTCTGCTACAGCCCGCTCCAGCGCTCTGCAGCGGTCCATTTGCGATTTTATTGTTCAACTTGATTAATAAATGATTTTATATGATTTTTGCCAAAATATCGTTGTAGCGGCCCATTTCGCAACTTTGGGCGCTGCAGCGCTAGACGGTATTTTTCGCCTGGACAAAACCCATAAGGCCTATTTTAAAGCTCAAATACTCCCAATCTAGAGCATTCCATGAGCGGTGACATATATCAATGGAAAGGTCTTTTCAATACCTTTCCTTTGACACTAAAATCAGTACAAACAAAATAACTTAACTATACAAAAATTGATGATGAATGCAGGGGTGTGCAGAATACAAGAAAAATAGAGCAGTTTTCTGTGATGCTTTTAAGAGCTTTAATGGATTCCATACATGCTTATGGACTTCTAAAGATACATTCAATCATAATATCAACATGGAGAAGGCAAATGGGTATAAGAAGAGTGAGCAAATAAGTACCTTTAGCCTTGTGAGAGAATGAGGAAGAGGGCACTCTGCTTCCTCCAAGAACTTGGAGAAGAACTGAACTCCTTTTTCTTCACCACGACTTGGCAATGGAGGGGAAGGAGATGAGAAAATTTCAGCAAGAATAAGAAGGGGCTGTGCTACTCCTTAATAAAGGGAAAGGAGGTGTAACAACCTAAAGTTATTACCCAGCTTAATTTGAGCTTAATCATATCTTAATTATTATTCTGTTAATTTCATCTAGCTTTTAGAATCAAACCCTGAAGGTTTGGAGCAATTCAGAGCTAAATCTAATATTTTGGAATATTTTAATATTTAATTAATTAGAAAATTAAAGTATTTATTTTGACCTCAAAATCGAAATCCGACTTTGCAGTTGCGATCGTTACCCCCAAATTAATTAGGGGTGATGTTTTGGACGCATTTGTAAGTCATCGGATTTTCACAAATATTTTAATATAATTAAATACCTTGAAAATTAACATAATTAAATAATCATTAAAATCGAAATCTGACTTCGCCGTTGAATTCCTCACCCCCAAATTAGATAGAGGTGAATTTTTGGGATTTTTTGGAGCACGTTAAATTAATCCAAATTTTTAATAAATTAAAAATTAAGAATAACAATTAATTATTCCTTAATTTGCATTTAATCACTCTTTCCTTCCTTAATTTTGGCTGGCCATTTTTCCCCCATGCAAGTCATTTGAGGCCATCCCTCCCCACTCCTCTTAGCTATGCCCTCCATAGGCAAGTAGGATGGCTCCTCACATCTTAGCCCCTAGCTTATGATGGCCCCCTACTCTCCCTCTCCTCATTTGAAAGGAGAGCTCAGCCCATCTTCTTCTCCTTGCTAGAATTTTCTCATCTCCTCCCCCTTCATTACTAAGTCATTGTGCTGAAGAAGAAGGCTCCTCCTAAGGTCTTGAAGGAAACAAAGGGTCCTCTTCTTCCTCTCCTTCAAAGGACAAAAAGGTACCCCTTTGCTCCTCACCTTATCTTTCTCATGTTGCTATAATATTGGAATGTAGCTTTATAAGTCCATAAGTATGTATGAAAGTCATTAAGACTCTTAAAAGCTTCAAAGAAAACCGCTCTATTTTTCTTGTATTCTGCATACCCTTGCCTTCATCATCATTTTTAGTATAGCTAGGATGCTCCATTTGTGCCGATTTTGGTATCAATAGAAAGATATCAGAAAGACATTTCCATTGATATATGTCACCACTCATGGAACTTTTTGGATTAAGAGTATTTAAGCTCAAAAACTGGTCTTATACTTTTCGTCCAGGCCGAAAATGCTGTCTGGCGCTGCAGCGCCCGATTTTGCAAAACGGACCGCTGCAGCGCGCCGTATCGCGCTGCAACGGGTGGCAGCAGTATTTCTGCAAAAACATACAGAAACACGTAATGGAACCATTTGAACAGTAACCCGCAAAACGGACCGGTACAGCGCGCTGTAGCGCGCTGCAGTGGGCTGCAGCGGGATTCCACGAAAAACCTTAGGAAATCAGACATAAAATTAATTGCACCGTAATTTGCAAAATGGACTGATACAACGCGATATAGCGGGCTGCAACGATAATTCCGCGGAACATATAAAAACATTAATATAACTATTGGAACAGTATTTTTGCAACTTGAACCACTGCGACGCGAAAAGCGCTCCAGTGGGGCTAAGTTATATCAAATTTGAACTTATTTTAGCTAAAATTTAACATTGCATAAAATTCCATAGGGAAATTAGGTTTGACATTTTGTCATCTTTAAAAAGTGCTTAAAACCTACTTTGTAACTTTATATGTATTATGCCAAATGCTAAGTAATGGAATTTTAAGTGCTTGTATCGAATTTGTATGTCTTAACAACTAAATGACATAAAACTTAGATCTTTTAGATTTGTGATTAAGTGATAATCTTTTTGGCTTGATTTAGAATTTGATTAGCATTAATTACCCTCTTATTCTATGCATCTTTATATTCATACGTTTTCATAACCTTATGGTGTATGTTAGAGAACCTTAACAATTATTTGGACTCTTAAATGTGCTCAGTGGACATTAAACTAAACTTGAACATACAAATCTTGATAACTTGATTAAGTATATGATACTTAATCTAAACCTAAAGTTTAACATCAATAATACACTAATAATACATTGATTTATCATTAACTGTTAAATTAACCTTTGGTCTTAATGATAGGAAGGTTAGGGCTTAAACCCTAACTTGTCTTGATTAATGTCTAAATCCTAATCACTTAATTAATCAACTTGATTATAAGATAATTCAATTGACATTATTCCAATAATGCATATGATTTGATATTAATCTTAAATCATTGAATTAGAAGTGCTATGATTAATATTGAATATATGTGATTGAACTATCTGAACATAAACTTTAGATCCTTGATTTTCTCTTATATAAGACTATTAGCATAAACTTAATACTAAAATTATAATGATTTATGAAATGATCAATCTCTAATAATATCCTTGATTTTATCCCATAATTATAGAATAGAAAAGGATCAAATAAAATTTAATCATCTGATCTAATCACTTCAATCCAAAACTAATAAGTAAACCTTGAATGTTAACTTAAGAAGTAAGAAAGTGAGATCATAAGGGTCTTGCTATATGATCGTTATTAAAATGTATAAAGACCCTAATTATTGACATATTGAGGTAGGAAGGACTTTTTGTAACTTATTGAGGTAGGAATCTTAGATGATCCTTCCTAACTTTAGAAGCTGAACTTGATACCTTGTGGTAGGAATCACTTAAAGCTGTTAGAGTGGAACTTACTCCTTGTGGTAGAAATTAATATTGAGTGATCCTTTGATCACATCTTTGGAGCCTTGTATAGGACTCACCCATTTATAGTACAGATTAATAGTTTTGATGAATCATTGTCGATTAAATCGAATCTTTTGAACCCAGATTATTGGTTGGGTATAGTAGGGTATACCCATAGTACTGGATTATTTTAGTAATATTCAGGAGAAGTTGATTCACTATAATGTGGACTTATGACCAGGTGCTATCCTGAGGGATTAGCCGAATACAGTCCCGTTAGAGTAAATCTTCCAAGACTAAGAGTGTTACAATTAGTGAAAAAGATCCTTAGTTTGAGATATAAACTATGTCTGGGTTCTGCCTCCTATCGTAGTGCACTTCGATAAGTGCAGTTTATACAAACTAAGTATCCCAAGGCACTTTGCGTAGAATACTAAGTATGTTTATAATTGTGTCATTTAACGGCTTAGTTTGATATATAAACTGTGACCGGGTTCTGCCTCCTATCGTAGTGCGCTTTGATAAGTGCAGTTTTAAACAAGCTAATGGTTAAATCCACCTCTCTTGAAAACATACTACTATGTGTATACCATCATCCCAGCTAATAATTTTTAAGTAAACTCTCAACTTTGATCAATCATCGGGCTAGAATTTAGGAGTCAAAATCCTTTTAGCAGGATTCTGCACAGTGGAGACATTGAATTCATTATCAGATTTCAAAGTATTTTTTGGATTTTTGGATTTATCTCATGTAGTTTAGAAGCATGAGCATGAGCATAAGCATGAGGTGTGAGTATCAGAATGATGTATAAGTATCAGTGATGATCTATGGGTTACGGAATATTGCATACATTGTCTGGGGAATTTCAGGATGCATCGGCATCATTAGTAAATAGTATTCCCAACTGGATATATGTATATATTTGACCGTACTACTCATAATAGTTCAGTGATATTTCGGTGGCATATCAGTAGTATGCAGTGTTATGGTTTATTCAGGTGTACAGTTTTAGTGATATACTACATAGTTGTACATATGATTATGATTACTCAATTTCAGATTCAGTACTATTTTGATTTATTTTGAGTATTCAGTTATAGTTCAGTTTTACTTTACACTGCTTCAGTTTTGTACAATTTTAGACAGTTTTGTACTTTCAATTACCTTTATAATTTTCTGCAGATTTAAACACATTATATAAATGTTAAATGAATAATTAGAACTGCTTAGATTAGTTCATTGTGTTAGACTTATTATCTAACAAGGGGTACTTTTGGGATCCGACAATTTGGTAGATCCTGAGCAGTATATTGAGCTAGGTCAGGAGGACACCCAGGAGATTCAGGAGGAGCTCGTGGAGCATTAGCGGACTCTCCTTCAGTTTTACTTTCTGCTTAGTATTTTCAGTTTAGTACCTAGTTTTATTTCAGTATTTTAGTAAATTGTTCGTAATAATTCTGAATGTGTTTTCTTTTCTATTTTGAGATGAATGTTTTCTTATAGCTTATGTGATGAATATTTCTAGATGTTTGCTTTAAGCTTCCGCACTCGATTATATTCTACTTATACTTAGTATTGTGATGTGATTAGTATACTGGAAATACTGATATCTTATACATATATTGGATTCCTATTATATTCTAAATCCAGTGTATGTATTTGTCTAATACTTAGGATAAGGATACTACTCTTATCGTAAGTATTAGTTCTCAACCCTCCTTGAGATTGAGTCAGCAGCCCTCCAAACGGGCTAAGTTTTCAGCTATTTCGGGGAGACGGGATATTCCTCCCCGAGTGGTGTGTTGCTCCGCCGCCGAAATTGATTATAACTATCTCTTTTGCGGGCGCCACAGGGGGAGGATGGAGTAGGGGAGTAGGGAGCCATCAAGAGCCTAGGGAGAGGGGTCATCATGCTTGAGCTATGGGTGGTATGGCTAAGGGATGACCAGCTAAAATTTGTAAGGGGCTGTCAGCCTAGGCAATAGAAAATTAAAAAGATATGGAAAATTATAAATTAGGGGCTGAACAATTACTTGTTTATTTTTCTTAATTATTTAAAAATTCAAATTTTTGAAATGCGCTCCAAAAATTCCCAAAAATTCACCCCTAACTAATTTGGGAGTGAGCAATTCAACGGCAAAGTCAAATTTCGAATTCGACGATTATTTAATTATTCCATTTTCTGGTGCATTTAATTATATTAAAATATTCGCAAAAATCTGACGACTTCCAAACGCATCCAAAACATCACCCCTAGCTAATTTGGGGGTGACGATCACAATGGCGAAGTCAAATTTTGATTTCAAGGTCAAAATAATTACCTCAATTTCCTAATTAATTAAATTTTAAAATATTCCAAAATAATCGATTGAACTCCGAATGACTCCAAGCCTTCAGGGTTTGGTTCTATGACTAAATGAACTTAATAGAATAATAATTATGATACAATTAGGCTAAAATTAAGCTGGGTAACAATCTGGGATTATTACAAAGATGGCTTGGGATTCTTAAAATATCAAATAGGTCGATTGATTTATCATTTAACTTATATAGTCGACATTGATTTATTTATAATTATGACCTAACTAGTCCTAATTATTTTCAACTTATAAGGATGCGAATCTGAGTTACACTCGATAGTAGGACTTGGAGATCCTGAACTTGTGTAACTTAAAGTAGATAGAATGATTAAATTAGACAACAATAAATATCACATGTGTTCTAATAGAGTCTCTTGCTTACATTGATATTGATGCTTTGCTTATTTTGTAATTGAGCTTTATACCTTGAACATTTATTGTGTACATATGATATTAGATGAGTATCCCATGTCAACTTTAAAAATTCATAAGTAGCATTTGCTCTTGTAATAACCCTAGTTGTTATCCTAGCTAAATCTATATTAATTTAGCTAAATTAAGCCTTAATTTTGATTCCATTGGATTCAATGGGTCATTTAAACCTAACTCTAGAAGTTTGAAATCAATCGGAGCTAAAATGGAAATTTTGATATTTTTGGCTATTTTTAAGCCCTGGAAAATACCTAAATTAAATTGATCTCCAAATCAAAATCTAACTTCATTTTTGAATTTCCCACTCCCAAATTAGCTAAGGGTAAAATTTTGGGAATTTTTGGAGGTCATTTGGGCATATTTTAAATTTAATTAAATTGGTTCAATTGCAATTTAGGATTTTAAACAATTCTTAATTGCAAATATACCCTCTTCCAATGGTCGGCTGATCCCAAACCATGAGCGCCATCCGAGCCGTCCATTCTGCGGATCTGATCCAATGACCGCGCTTTAGATCAAGACCCATCTCATCTCGACCGTTCCCGGTTTCAAGATCCTAATCCGATGGCATCTAGCTATCCGCCGTAAGTACCCTCGATCAACCGTTAGAACACCCGATTTGATCCAACAGTTGAACCCTTATCCGCGATCATTCATTAAGTATCGGGAGATCAGGGCCGTCCCGCTTCTATGGATGATCAATCAGACGGCCCAAAGCACCCGAGCACTATGGATCATCGGCTTCCTCTCATCCCATCTGCGTCAAGTCCCCCCCGACAGCCAGGATCCTCCTAGCCCCGTGGCAGTACGAGAAATAACCCGCTCTTCCTCTCTTACCCTTGGCGCATTTGTCTAGCTGACTGCCCTCTCCCCAAAATACCCATGACCGTTAGAACCCAGCCTCTCCTTCGGCCCGAGCCTCCTGCCATCCCCAAGCCCTGGTCTCCACTCCTAGGACTCCCTAGAGCCTATAAGTACTCTCAGGACTTCACAGTGAGTCCCTTTGCTCACTGTGAATCTCCAATTTCCTAGTTGAAGGTCTGTTGGAGCTCCCGCCGTCTCAGAGAATTCCCGGTGTTTTCTGGAGCTTAAAACCGCTGATACAGGGTCCGTCTGGTGTTCTGACTCCCTGTGAACCTTCATCGATCGTCCAGGAAGCTCGAAGGCACTTCAATTTTCCATCGACCGAGCCTGCAACTTGTTCTCAGGTACAGCCTTCCGCCATTGAATTTCGTTGATTCAATTCTCCCTTCTGTCTCTGAATTGAGCCTCTGGATGTCGTCTAGCTAGCCGTAGCCATTTAGGGAACCAGTCGTGATTGTCTCCTAGGGCTAAGCTACCTCCAATCAATCGTATCAATCGATTGAGCCAGTGGTTGAGCCATGGCTGAGTTCGAGTAAGGACCCAGCGATGGGCTGCACCCCAGGTTATGAAACCATGGGGGTTCGACTCGCCTCCCCTCCCTGAAGGTGTAGGCTTTGAGCCTCGATCGATTAATGGCTTCTGTGAGGATAATTCTGTGAGGAGAATTATCTCCTCACAGCGAACCCTAATCGTCTGTATTAAGGTGCCTCGGTCGAGTAGCATCCCATTAATCCAGGAAAACCCAGATGGGGGTTCTTAACTTAATCGATGCGTCTGAGCCTCCTGAAGGTGTAGCCATCGAGGGATAGGCGTGGCGTGGCCGAAGTGTGGAGAATTTCAGCGTGGAAGTTCCACTAGGGCGGAGCCCGTCGAGAGGAGGAAGATGAAGTCCGGGTCGGGCCGACCCGTGACCTGCGCATTTTGAATTTGGGCCGGCAGATAATATTAGAATTTCCGGATTTAATTTCCTTAAGGAAATTAATTTAGAAATTAAATCCTATGATTTCTATTTAAATAAAAATATATAATAAATTAACTTAATAACTTTAGCTATACTGATCCAAATAGTATGATCCAATATACCATTTGAATCAAAAAATGCAAGAAATTTAAATATAAAATAAAATCACAGATCTAATGATTGGATTTAAAATAATTCCCTAATTCTTTTCTATTTTTAATTAAATTATATAAAATTCAATTAATAACCAAATTAATTAGTTAAGGGCTCTGATTGCTAATTTAATCCTAAGGAACCTATGTAGACCATTAAAAGTAATTTAGGAACCCTAATTTTGTTAAGCATCCCTTAATCACCCTAAGTAAAAATTAGTGAACTAACTCATGATTAAGCCTCTAATTTTGGGTAAGTTAATCCATAATGCTATCATAAGTATATTATAACCTATGGGTAAGGTTGGATTTGTGGTGCCCCACCCCTTAATCCACAAGAATTAAGTTAAGGGATGGTGTGTCACTCTAGCTAACCCTTCACTTATAATTGATTATGATAAAATCTACAATCCACCTAATAAGGGAAGGAGTGAACATATAATCAAATATTCAGTCACTATCTAAGTAAACATACAGAGTGCGGAAGCGGTTTTCAATATAAAACATCCGAGCATCATAACATAAGTATAAAGAAAAGTATCTCAGAACATAAGTATAAAATCCAAATACGCAGTCATTAGTACCTGTATTATTACATCAACTTAAGTTCAAATAATAAAGATAAAAAAGGCACCCATCCTCACTTAAGAATAGAAGACTAAAGAACTGGTTCTTCCACAGGCTCCTCCTCCGGATACGGCTCTACTCCAAGATCCTGATCGTCCAACTGAAGAGGATCTGCCATTGTCAGTTTCACAATGTAGGGCCCCAACCAAAAAAAGAAAAATCTGGTTAGACAATTGTCTAAGTACATTTTAAGCTGATAAGTTTTATACGTGTTAAGTAATATCACCATTCTATAACATCTAGGCAATAATGTATAAGGGAGCAGCAAGCAATACAAAAAGGAGGAAAAGTTATAAACTATCATTTATAACTTAAGCAAAAAGAGAGGCTAAGACATGCCTCAAATGCAAGCTAAACAAAGTAAGGCATATAACTATACATAATCAAACAAGTGCTGTAAGAAAAATGCTACATCCTAAATATGCTGGTGATCAAAAGAAACATGCCAATTAAAATACGACAACTCAACAGTGGTACATATAAATAGCAGCAAGATTCTAACATCCTAAATATATATAAAAGTAGTACAAAGAAGTAGCTGACTGAATAAGAATACTAAAAGGTAACCAAAATATCAAACTGCATATTAACATCCATGTACAATCTGCCATACATAAAAGAGCTAATCTAGCTCACCAGAAAAGGGCTGAATGATCTTAGCACCAGTATGGCTAAGGCACCAACAGTATAATCGAAGGATCTTAGTATCAGTACGGCTAAAGCACCAACGGTGTACCCCTAGTGTCAACAAGGAGACTAGGCAAACAGAAGGCAATACTGAGAGGCAGCTCAAACACATACAATTATAATCTTCTCGTTATTCACTTTAATATTTTTACAAGGAACCTAAGGAGTCTCTATATTTTCCTAATATTTTATTCATGCATCAAAAATCTTATATGATATGCTCAAGAAAATATGGCACAAAAATCAAGGAATGCGTAAGCGACAATCATCAAAGTAAGCAAGGGACTCTACTAAACATGGTGATATCATTTGTTTTCTACTTAACCATTCTAACTATTCTAAGTTACACAAGTTCATGATCACCATTTTTCTACTATCGAATGTAACTTAGAAATTCGTCCTTATAAGTTAAAAAGGATTAGAACTGATCAGGTTCTAATCTAGTTCAATTAGATAGACGACTACGATTTAAATTAATAAATCATACGTCCTAGTTTTGTGAATTTAGACGTTTTAACTAAGATCTAATCAAGATCTTCTAAACCTATAGATTATGGATTAAACACTATGAGATTTAGGTTTAATCACATAATCCAAAGGATAAGACCTAAGTTCTAGGTTTTATTCTATAAGTGGTCTACTAGTTAAGGTCAATCCTATTAAGTAATCAAACTCAATAGGATGAATCTTCTATCATAAATCTAAGTCTTAAAGGCAAAATAATCAGAACAAGCTGTAAAATAAAAGAAAAGTCTAAAAACTAATAAAACTAAGGTTTCACCCATTGGGTAACCCAATTGCCCAATGAATGAACTATAATATATGATCTAGTCCTAGTCTCAAGAAAAGTCATTAAGGTGTAGTATTAAACTTAGAGAGATTCATGGGATCTGACCTAATAGTTGATTCCACTCACTTAAATGTCACTAAGATCTTTATAACATTAGTTTATGAGTTTTGAAATGTTAATTAAAAGTTAGGGATACTTAGTCCAATCTTAGGGCAAAATGACCATTTTGCCACTACTCTAAGGGTCAAAAAGTCAACTTTTGACTTATGGGTCAGAATTGAATTCTCTTGGTTCCAACTGATTTCTTACTGTCTAATTTGAAGATAGACAGTAAGTACGCCTAAATTGGACGAGAAACAGTCAAGTTATGACCAAAAGCAAGGCCAAGGGTATTTTGGTCATTTTCCAAATTTTTAGATTTCAGATCCTAAATATTATTTTTGTTTATTAATGATATTGAAATTCTAGGTTAGTTAGAATCTTGAATTTTTAAATTTGGAGTTGATTTGACTAAGTTATGGCTGTTTGAAGTCTAGGGGCATTTTGGTCATTTTTCACATAGAATTCTAGGGTTGACTTTTTGTCCTGATGTCCAGATGAGAAAACTAATACTACTACAGTGATGAAGCCGCTCTCCTGAGCATTTTAAGACCCATATTGAATATGTTCTGATAACTGGGTAGAAAGTTATGAGGTTCTAAAGATGTCCTAAAATGTTACCTTATTATGCGTACCCCGAAATTAATTTTTGACTTATGTTATTTAATTCCTTATATTTTTTTAAGTATTTTGAGACCTATATTTGCTATGTTTGGATCATCCTACAAAAAGTTTATTAAACTTTTTAGTTTTACTATTCAAAAATACAATTTGAATTATTTTATTGTTCATTTATTCAAATTGAATTAATTTACTATTCATTTCTAAAGTTCAGATTTTATTTTCCTATATTTAATAATTAATTAATTAATCTGTAATTAATTTATTATTAATTAATTTATTATTTAATTATCATAATATTATTATTGATTAATTAGGATTAATTTAATTACTATTTAAGTCCTAATTATCTATTCATAATCATTAATCCTAAGATTAGGGTTAATTAATAGGTTAGTTTAATAATTATCAAATTATTAATATTATTAAATTTATATATTAATTCACTGATATCTATAAAATATTATTAATTATTGTTAAATTCTACTATTAATTGCTGTTAAGTAAATTAATTTATTAGTTCTTAATTAATTTAATAAATGACCCTACTGTTTATTTAAGATTATTAGTGTAAGTGAATCTCTTACTTTAATTAATCTATTGCATATAATTTACTACTTAATTAAATTAATTAATTGTTATTTATTTAATCGGTTCAAATTTGTATTAATTATTTATTATTATTACCTAATTAATCCTATTCAATTAATTACTCCTGTTATAATTAAGCAAGTCATTTCAACTTATTTAAATGAAACTAATTATTCTTTTTGTCAAATAAAATTATTTAATTAATTTACCTAATTAATTATTTTATATTGACTTGATAATTATTTTAACGTTTACTGCATTAATCCAATTTAATAGTTATTAATTAATTGAGTAATTAACTTACTGTTTTAATTAACCTAATGATTAATCTACTCTTAGTCATTATATAACTATTAATATTAGTTATAGTAACTATATAAATATATCAAGTATAAAAGGTTGCATGATTATATATATATATATATATATATATATATATATATATATATATATATATATATAAAAGTATATTTATATATAACTCTAAATGGGTAATTAATTATAATTATATATATATTTTTTTCTTTTAATCTTCTCTGCAGGTTTTAATGGAGGAGGGGCCCACTGCCACGCGGCGTGATAAGGCTGGCGGACCGGCTGCTTGCGGGGCCCACGCGGGACGCGGGTCCCGCTCCTATTGGAGACCCGGCGGAGGCGGGACCCACGCGATCAGCCGACCGCGTCAGCGGGACCCACGGCCTCGGCCTCCGCGGCACGAGCGGGCCCCACGCGCTTGCACGGACGGGCCCGAGGGAGCGGGTCGGGTCCGACCTGATTCGGCGCGACTCAGAAGACGGATCGTCTTCCTTGTCGAGCGTATGCAGAGTGCGAACTAGGGTTCGCAGGAATCAGCCAAATTGGCTCGAATTCGAGCCCTAATAATTGCAATGAATCACTAATGGCACAACTAATTATCAACTTAAGCTTTAACAAGGATTGAGAGTGAAGAAGAGGGGTACCTGAGGGCTGTCGAAGACCTAGGGTTCGTCCGGAGCTCCTGCCGACTTCGGTTGAGCGAAAAACGGCGAGCCAGGAGTGCAGCAGGGGTTCTATAACCCCCCAGGCGGACTCGCCGAGGTTGCGAGGGCCCTGACTGGGCAGGGTCGCGGCGGGACGCCGCGTGGCGTGCTGCGTCACTTGCGAGGACGGGGGCGAGCGCGAGGATGTTGGGACCGTCGGATCCTTGATCAGACGGTCAGGATTGACCGTCTGATCCAGACGGAAACCCCAAACGGCACGCTCAGAATGTGCTGACGGTGTTAGCCACTTAACGGTCGCGGAATTTTAAATTAATAATATATTATAAATTTAATTTAAATAACTTAATTAATTAATTCTTTAAATTAAATAAATCCTAGTTTTATAATTTAACTCCAAAAACTTTCAAATATTCACCCCTTGCTAATTGAGGGGTGAGGAATGCAACAGTGAGGTCAGATTTTTGATCCGACGAATATTTTAATTTCCCAATTTTCGGGGCATTTAAATATTATTAGAATATTCGTCGAATTTTTGACGACTTCCGATTGACACGAAAACTTCACCCCTAGCTAATTTGGGGTCAACGAACGCAATGGCAAAGTCCATTTTCCAATCCGAGGTCAATTTAAATAGGTCAAATTTTAGGATTTCTGAATTTTCTAGAAATCAGGATTCGATCTATTTGACTCCTGATTTGGACTAGGTCTTAGAGGTTGACTCCATTTGACCTAATTAGCACTTATGATTAGTTTTAAGACTTAGATTAGTCCAATTGACTAAGGTAACAACCTGAGTTATTACAGGATTGCCTTAGAATTCCCTAAATTCATTAATCACCATAATTGGCTTAAATAGGTAATTAGTGTTAGTTAGCTTAATTAGGTTATCAAAATCTAAGATAAGTGTGTTTCCCACTTCATTAACTATTATGAAACACATTAAAATAGATTATAAGTAATTTGGATAATTAAATCCTAAAATCCCATATTTTGACCAAAAATATGTTTAAGTGCCCCTTAAACCTTGAAAAATTCAGTAGATCATCCTTAGTTAGATTATTAGCGTCTCTCTAAATTTTTAAGTTAAATATGTTCATATTAAGTTAAGAAATCTTTATTTAGTCTTAATTAAAATACTTAGATCTTAAGTGATCATAAAGGAGTCACTTTACCTTAATAATTAAATCTAATAATTTTAGATGTTAAATCTTAATTTAATAAGTGCAATTAAGTTAGCTTATGAGCTTAAATTCTAAGAGAAACACATTTAAAAAGTCTAAGTTGAAAACCCAATTTAAGTCTAAAGTGATCAAACCTTAGATCTTAAACTTTAAATCTTCTACTTAAATTAAACTATCTCCAATTGAAATTTCTTAAATGATTTATTGTTTGAACTTTTTGAAGCCTTTCACGTGGATATAGGATTGATTCAATCTATAGGATAATGAAATCATCCTAAAAGACTGGATATAGATCTTAAATTCTCAAGTTCTTAATTGATTATTTTATCTTATAATCAGCAGAGTAGCCTTTCACTAAGTTCTTAGCTCTTGGATCTATCAGCTTATAGGATTCTTTATCTATAACTTGGGTATTAAGTATGAACCCTAGATCCTTATTAAGACATCACCTTGGATTTAGGATTTGAACACCAAGGTGGAGTTTTAAGTCCAAAATCCTTAAATCTTGATTTACTTAATCAAGATTTGGGTAAGAGAGAAAAGTATTAATAATTAGGTCATAATTCATTTGTTTAAACCTTATAGTCATCATATGATTTTGAATTAGAACTTGCTAAGTTCTAATATTAACTTTAAGATTGTAAATCTGAGATTTTACTCGATAGCTAGATATTGGAGATCATAAACTTGTATCTTCTCAGAATAGTTAAATTGGACAAATTAGATAATAACAGATACCACATAAATCTAGATTGAGTCTCTTGCTTACTTTGACTTGATAGCTTGGCATACCTTGGATATTGAGCCTTAATTCTTGAGCATAATAGGAGAACTTAGGATATGGATGATACATCCTAAGTTAGTGTTTGTAAAACATATTATTCATATAGTTCTCGTAGTACTTTCAGTTAGAAGAGTATGTCCTAGCTTAGTCTGTCTTTTCAGTTCTTGTATTGTTATAGAATAGTCTCGGGCCTAGCGTATTGGATGTCTATGATGGTTATAGACTTATTCTATGAGTTCAACTCAAGCCTAACGTATTAAATATCTAGGATGGTTATAGTTGAACTCTTAGTTCAGAGGCCCTGTATGGCCTATTATCTGGTATGACAGTACTATGTCTTAGGCTTACTGCTACTCTAGTCTAGTTTTTAGTTTTGCTTACTGTGCCACATATTTCAGTGGCCTTTCTTACAGTACTTGCTTGCTTTGCCATGTCTCAGTAGCTTTACGGTGCATTGATTGTTTTGCTTTTTGCCACATGTCTCAATGGTATTTCCTTTTCATATTTATCTGCATGTTGTATGTATACTCTTATAGATTTACTAGATATACATTGGCATGTTTAGGATGCTACAATTGTATGTCATTTGCAGCCCTTGTGTCCTCTTATACTCAGCATATTTCAATATGAGCATAAATATGTTAGGATCAGATTTATCACAGTAATTGCAATTACTTTTGCTTTTAGTTTCACCTTGCTTACTTTCATGTTTTGTATGTTATTTCACATACTTATTGATTGCTATGAATGGATAGTTCATAGTTACCCCATTTCTTGTATAGCTTGTTGCACCCCATAATTGCTTGCATGTTAGATTAATCAAATGTGATATCTTTAATTAATCAGTTTATTTAAAATAGCTTAAAATGTACTTAGACAATTGTCTAACTATAACCTATTAATTTTATTGGCTGGGGCCCTGACATTTGTGACAAATGTCAGATTCAGATTTATTCATGGGCAGTACTGCAGGAGAGGAGTCAGTTCAAGAGGAGAATCGTTCTGCTACAGCTTAGATAGACTCTTTTCATTTCTCTTTTAGTGAGATTGAGAGACTTTTATATTTTCATTTAATTCAGTTTGTAATAATTATTTTGTAAATGTATTTTACTTTTCTGCACTTGTAAGAAGTTACTGTTTTATTCCTTTCTCTTCTACTATGTTGTGCTTATGGATGTTACTTTACACTTTTATGCTTCTGCCACTTTGATATACATATGTATTGATGGATATTTATAGTATTCATGTGACAAGTCCTGAGCTTAAGGCAAGTTGAGTTTTTTCTTGACTTTACTTAAGTTGGGGATTTGCCACAGATGGAGTATCGTACTCCCTACTGTCAGTATGGGGGCCCTACAGCTCTTTTAGTAGAATGTATCTTAATTAGTATATGTAGTGCCCACCACCCTTAATCTGCCAAAGGATTAGGTTAAGGGTGGGGTGTCACTCTGGCTAACCCCTCACTTATCATTGGATTATGATAGTCTCCACAATCCACCTGATTAGGGAAGGATTAACACATAATCAAACTAACAGTCACTGTATAAGTAAATAAACAGAGTGCGGAAGCGATTTAAGGAAATATAAACCATCCAAGCATCACAGTGTAAATAAGAATAATAGACTCAGAATATAAGCATAAAATCCAATATACAGTCAATAGTACCTGTATTATTATATAATTTAAAATGTTTAAATAAAAATAGAATGAAAACCACTCATTCTCACTCGAAGTATAAAGGGACTAAACGGCAGCTTCTTCTACGGGCTCCTCCTCGGGGTAAGGCTCCACACCTAACTCCTGCTCGTCTAACTGAAAGGAGTCTGCCATTGTCTGTTTCACAATGTAGGCCCCAGCCAAAAAAAAAAATCTGGTTAGACAATTGTCTAAGTACATTTTAAGCTGAAAATTTTTATGTGTGTTAAGTAATATCACCATTCTACAATATCTAAGCAATAATATGTGTAAGGGAGCAGCAAGCAATACAAAAGAAATAAGGAAGCTATAAATTATCATTTATAACTTAAGCAAAGAAAAGGAAAGAGGCTGAGACATGCCTCGCATACAAACTAAACAAGGAAGGGCGTATAAATATACGTAACAAAACAAGTGCAGTAAGAAAAATTCTACATCTTAAACATGCTGGTAATCAATAGAAAATATGTCAATTAAAATAAATAAATAACTCAACAGTGGTAAGTATATATAGCAGCAAGATTCTAATATCCTAAATATGTATATCAAGCAGTACAAGAAAATAGCTGACGGAATAAGAATACTGAAAAGTAAGCAACAACAACTGCATATAAAGTCACACTTGCATTGACTGCCATACAGAAAAGAGCTACTCAAGCTCATCGAATACCAAAGAAGCTTAGCACCATCACGACTAAGTCATAAACTGTGTACCCCTAGCGACATAAGGAGGCTAGGCATATAAGCACACAAAGTAAGCGAAGGGTCTTAGCACCAGTATGATTAAGGCCCAACTGTATGCCCCTAGCGATATACGGAGGCTAGTAAACTAAGCATACAAGGCAACCTTAACGCCAGTATGGCTAAAGCACCAATGGTGTACCCCTAGCGACATAAGGAGGCTAGTAAACTAGGCACACAACAAAATGGACCCTTCCCCTAACGATATAAGGAGGCTAGGCAATAAGGATATAACTGAGAGACAGCTCATAAAATTATTATCTTTTCATAAATCACTTTAATATTTTCACAAGGAATCTAAGGAGTCTCCATATTTCCTAACATTTTATTCATGCATCAAATGTCTTATATGATATGCTCAAGGAAGTACGTCACAAAAGTACAAGAAATGCATAAGCAACAATCATCAAAGTAAGCAAGGGACTCTACTAAACATGGTGATATCATTTGTTTTCTACTTAACCTTCTAACTATTCCAAGTTACACAAGTTCAGGATCACCGTTTTCCTACTATCGAGTGTAACTCAGAAATTCGTCCTTACAAGTTAAAAAAAGGATTGGAACTGATCAGATTCCAATCTAGTTCAATCAGATAGATGACTACGAGTTAAATCAATAAATCATACGTCCTAGTTTTGTAAATTTAGACGTTTTAACTAAGATCTGATCAAGATCTTCTATACCTATAGATTATGGATTAAACACTATGAGAATTAGGTTTAATCACATAATCCAAAGGATAAGACCTAAGTTCTAGGTTTTATTCTATAAGTGATCTACTAGTTATGGCAAATCCTATTAAGTAATCAAACATAATAGGATGAATCTCCTACCTTAAACCTAAGGTTAAAAGATAAAATAATCAAAACGAGTTGTAAAATAAAAGAAGGTCTAGAAACTAATAAACCAAGGTTTCACCCATAGGATAACCCAATTTACCCAATGAATGAACTCTAACCTATGATCTAGTCCTAGTCTCAGGAAAAGTCCTTAAGGTGTAGTGCTTTTAAGACTTAACAGAAATTATTGGAATCTAACTTAAGAGTTGATTTTACTCACTTAATTGATATTAAGAAGATTATAACCTTGGTTTAAGAGTTTTGAAATGTAAACTAGAGGTTAAGAGTACATAGTCCAAACTTAAGGTAAAATGACTATTTTGCCCCTACCTTAAGGGTCAAAAAGGTCAACTTTTGATTTACGAGTCAGAATTGAATTCTTTTAGTTCCAATTGGTTCCTTACTGTCTAACTTGAAGCTAAACAGTAAGTACGCCTAAATTGGGCGAGAAACGGTCAAGTTATGGCTAAAAAAAGGCTAGGGGTAATTTGGTCATTTACCTAAATTTCTAGGGTTCAGATCCTAAATATTATTTTATTATAATGATGATATTCAAATTATAGGCTAGTTAGCATCTTGAATTTTTCAATTTTGAGTTGATCTGACAAAGTTATGGCTGTTTGAAGTCTAGGGGCATTTTGGTCATTTTTTACTAAAGTCAACTCTAAATTATATGGTTGACTTTTTATCCCGATGTCCAAATGAGAAAACTAATACTACTGCGGTGATGGGGCCGCTCTCCTGAGCATTTTAAGACCCATATTGACTATGTTTCGATAATTGGGTAAAAAATTATGAGATTTTAAAGAGGCTCTAAAATGCTACCTCGTTATACGTACCCCGAAACGAAATTTTACATTACACCATTTGATTCTAAATATTTTTTTGAGTATTTTAAGACCCATATTAGCTATGTTTGGATCATCCTACAAAAAATTATTAAACTTTTAAGTTTTACTATTCAAAAATACAATTTGAATTATTTTACTATTCATTTATTCAAATTAGATTATTTTACTGTTCATTCCTAAAGTTTAAATGTAATATTTCTGATTTTTAATTAATTATTAATTGATATTAATTAATTTACTGAAGCAAAATAATTAGTGCTAATCACTTTTTAATTAATTTTAATTATCTGTTAATATTAAATTAAATATAATTAATTAGGTTTTACTGTTCAAAAGTAATTAATTATCCTAATTACTGTTTAGGATTAAATAAACATTTAATTAATATTAATTAATCCTCTAATTATTTTTAATTAAATAAAATTACTGTTCAAAATTAATTAACACTAATCCTGGGTTAATTAACACTAACTGTAATTAATTATGGCTAACAGTAATTATTTAACACTAATAGTAATTTAATTAATTTCTAATTAACTGACAGTGGGCCCCACTGACACGTGGCACTTCCAGAGGCTGCCACGTGGCACTGTGGCCCCACAGGTTGCTGACTCGGCTCGGCTGACTGGATAGTGGGCCCACCTGACACGTGGCACTGCTAGAGGCTGCCACGTGGTACTGTGGGTCCCACGGGCTGCTGACTCAGCTCGGGTGACAGGGCAGTGGGCCCACCTGACACGTGGCACTGCCAGAGGCTGCCACGTGGCACTGTGGGTCCCACTGGCTGCTGACTCAGCTCGGGTGACCGAGCAGTGGGTCCCACCAGACACGTGGCACTGCCAGAGGCTGCCATGTGGCGCTGTGGGCCCCACCTGGGCTGAGTCAGCTCAAGTGACCGGACAGTGGGTCCCACGTGACACGTGGCGAACCCGTAGGCTGCCACGTGGCCGGGTGGGCCCCACCCGCACTGACGTGGACCCGACCCGGACGGGTCGGGCTCGGGTCGACCCGGCCCGGCCAGGAAGCGCGATGCTTCGCCTTCCGGGGTGTTCGGCGGACTGAACCCAGTCCGCTTCGGGGACCTGGTGCGCCCGATCGGGTTGGTTTAATCCCGGTCGGAACGGTGGATGTGTAGATGACATCCTAATCTACATATCCTACAATTTTTGTAATGATCGAACAGGAAACGAGGGAGATCGGGGTACCTGAAGTTCGTATCGGCGAAGGTTTCGGCGGAAAAATAGGGCTGACTTCGGGTATTGATTCCGGCTCGATCCGGGCTCCGATTGGTGTAAACTCGGATCCTAGGGGTAGGCCGAGGTCTTATAGACCGGACGGTGACCTCGTCGAGGTATGGATGCGGCCGAATTGGCCAGAAAATACGACGGGCCCCGCGTGTCACGCGGGCTGAGAGGGCTAGGGCGACGCCTCCGGACCGTCGGATCTGCGCGATCGCGAACGGTCCGGATTGCGCCAGACCACGCGACGCGGATCGCAACCGAGGGCCGTGGGATCCGCATGCTATCGGATGGTCCGGGTTGATCCGTCCGATCTGACGGCGCCGTTAACTGGAGTTAACGGCGTCGTACGATGCCGTTAATTAATTAATTAATAAATAGTTTTTTTTTAACATTTTTCAGAAAAAATTTTGAACATATTTTTCCTAGCTAATTTGGGGTCAAGGAATTCAATGGCGCAGTTGGATTTTCAATCTGACGAGTATTTTGATACCTCGATTTCCGGGGTATTTTTATTATTAAAATATTCGTCAAAATTTTGACGACTTCCGATTAACACGAAAACTTCACCCCAAGCTAATTTGGGGTCAATGAATTCAATGGTGGCGTCCGTTTTTCGATCGGAGGTCAATTTAAATAGGTCAATTCCTAGAGTTTCTAGATTTCTAGAAATCATGATTCAATCCAATTGACTCCTGATTTGTGCTAGGTTTAGAAGGTTGACTCCATTGACCTAATTAGCACATCCAATTATGTTTAAGACTTAGGGTTAGTCTTAATCAATCATGGTAACAACTTGGGTTGTTACAGTATACCTCTTCACTTCTTCCGTATGGGATCGACTAGACCTTAGAGTTAGTCTAATAGTCTATGCCATGCCTAGTCCGCGGGATAGGATGGATTGTAGTAGACTTTGGCCCCACTGACTGATTAGTCTGGATTTGATATGGTTATACTTATTTAAGTACACATCTACTTGATGTTTCTACTTAGCCTATTAGGCTAAGTGATTTCAGTAATATTCAGTTCAGTATTTCTGCCTTAGCCCATCAGGCTAAGTGACTTCAGTGCATACAATTCCGAGCTTTTGTCTTAGCCCATCAGGCTAAGTGATACTATGTTTATTTCCAGTTTGAGTGGCTTGAGTAGCCAAGACAACTTTCAATTTTGGATTTACTATTTTACTTTACACTTTTTTTGCATTTTGGCACTATTTTTACTTACAGTTTTATAATATTTTCTAGCCTTGTTTACATATAGGGTGCTAGTATTACTCATTGCTTATACACTTGTAGGATGCTAGTCTTACTTGTTGTTTGCACATACATAGGATGTTGGCTTTATTTTTAGGTTTATAATGCTTTATATGCTCATTTACTTTTATGTCAATTAGCATAATTCTATATTGATCATAAGCATGTCAAGGATGTATTTTCCTTAGTCTTTTGCTTTAATCTTTTCTTACTTACCTGACCTTATTGCAGTCGCTATGAAGGAGGTATGTGCTTACTTCCTAGTTGTTTAAGTTATAAACTAGTTATTTATAACTTTACCTTGTTCTTTCTTACGCGTCTTTGCTCATATTAGTATGCTTTTGTGCTTAATGTTAATGGTGATATCTAATGAACATAATAAATTGATTACCCTAAGATGTACTTAGATATTTTGTTTAATTAAAATTTTCTTTTGTTGGCTAGGGCCTTATCATTATGAAATAAATAATGATAGGTTCAGAGTTATTTGAAGCAGTTGATCAAGTGGAAGATTTGCCATTAGAGGAGGAGAGTGCACCTGAAGATCCTTAGACTTAGCTTCTTTTATTTCCTATATTGTGAGGCTGAGTGTTATTTTCAAGTTTTATAAATTGTTTAATGTTGTAATAATACAGGTTAAGACCTTACTTTTTACTGCTTCCTCTTACATTGTGATGAATGGATATTATGTTTTTTGCTTCCGTACTCTACTTTCATGTATCTTTCATTTAGTGGAATCTTACTTTGGGAATGGCAAAGTCCTTAATTATGATGAATTATGATGTGTGCCTAATCTAATCATAAGTAGGGACCTTACCGTTTAGGTGACCTCTCCACTGTAATCATGTTAACTTATGAGTTAACAGGATCACGGCGGGGTAGGGCCGCCACAATTACTATTCTCAGTGAGGGCACTATTGTGATCCCGATGGCTTTCTAGCATAATTTTATCATAAATGTTGGGAGATTTTCAAAAAAGGTTGCTTCAATGTTGTGAAGGAGTTTTTTGTGGGATAGTTATTCCTAATTTTTTCAATCACAGTGCATTTCCTTAATTCCCAAAACCAACAAATGTGTTTGGCAAATTAATTGTAGATACATCAATCCTACCTTCTCTTTGGTACAGTCAAATTCAAAATTTTTATAAAAAGATTAATAACTCATCTTAATGCTCTTATTGTACCCAATCAATGAGAAATTCCTAGTATAATTATTTAAGATACTATCTTTGCAGCTTAAGAATTTTTTTATAGTTTTAAATTAGAGCAAAGAGGTTTTAGTGTGACTATCAAGCTTGATCTTGAGAAAGCTTATGACAAGATTAATTTATGTTACTGTTTTAATACTCTAAAGGCAATATTATTTAACAATATTCTCATTGATAGAATGAAAGCCATATGTGGGAGCATATGGCATTCTACCATCATCAATGGTTTCCCTCTTGGATTCTTCAAATTAAATATAGGTTTAAGACAAGGAGATTTACATTCCTCTATCTTATTCATCCTTGATATCGACAATTAGTATAAAAATATCAACCAACTTTTTTCTAAGACCAAAGCTGAGATAAAACTCTAAGTAAATGCATGACTTCTCAATTAATCAATAATAATGATTTCATTCTCATTATTACAGTAGAAAAAAAGATTTATCTAAATTATTAAAAATCTTTTAGCACTCTTTAAGAAAATAGGACTAGAGATTAATGAAAAAATATCATTTTTTAATCTATATAAGAGCTTCTATTCATAAAATTAATTGCATCAATGATGTTTTGGGTTTAATAAATACAATCTTCTATTGAAGTATCATGGTTCCCATTTTTATTGATCATATTAATAACTCTCTTTTCATTTTTATGATAGATAAGATCTCAGTCAATTTTGTGGATGGGAACTTAAATACTTAGCTCGTGGTGGTGGACTCAATCTAATCAAACACGCCCTCAATATAAATGCTTGTATATTAGCTAAAGGTTCTTAACCCTATCAAATGGGTGTTCAACCATATTAAATTTAATCGTAACAAATCTTTTTGGGTTTACAATGTGGGTTCTAAGATTATTTGGATTTCTTGGATCATATTTTCTTCCCTAATAACGAGGGTGGGATGAATATTATTAGAAGCCTTGAGATAGTTTATAGAAAATTTACCTTAAAACTTTGATGGAAAATTCACACAAGAATTCTCTTTGGTTTAGTCTTATAAGGCTAACTATTGTGTAATGAAACACCCTCTTATGGCAAAGACAAAACTAGCCAACTTGATTCATTGTAAAAGAATACTTCAATCTAGAGATTCTATGGAACCACTTTAAATTGATAAAATAATGACAATGCGAACAATTTTGGTTTGATAATTTGTCCAATTAAGGGGCTTTAAGTGACCTCAATGCTACAATTAAGAAATCTTTATGAGTCACTAATTACTTAATAGAAATCAATACAATCACCATGTTTTATCAACTATCTTGCCTCAAGATCAAATAGAGAATGACTATAAGTTGTCCCTCACTATTTTTGATCGCTGCTGCATCTCCACCATGTTAGCTCCTATTGATAAATTTGACCTAAATAGCTTGGCACTTATGTAGAGCACATACTAAGCACTATCAAGGTTCTCGATCAAATGCAACAAATAGTTATATGACGAAGTGATGTTGGTTTTTAATCTTCATGTATGGCCTTTTAGTTTTAACGACATTATATTCTTAATAGTCAAATATTCTTACATAAGGATGAAGGTATAAAGTTGTTTATAAGGAATCGTATTTCCTTAAGAAATATCATGAATTTAGTAACTTTTTAATTTTATGTTTATAAATTGAGGGAATATACTATTTTCATTATGATTTTATGGGAGACACTACTAATTCTTGTAAAAAAATAATTTTAGCTTCAATAAACCCTTTCAATTTCTATAAAAATCTCTCTAGTGTGATTAAAATATTGGATCTAACACACACATCAAATAAATAAAAATTGGTACAATGATACTATAAAAATAGAGCTAAAATTCTAAAAATTATAATTTAACTTTATTTATTGCTATTCTCATAATATTAAAAATGAATATAAGTCACAATATTAATCTACTATAAATTTATTATATTTTTTGTGCTTGCATTTACTTTTTTGTACTTTATTGTAATTAGAGGTTGTTTAGTTTAATATTTTGTGAGTATAAAGTAATATGCTCATGTATAAAATCAAATTATACTTGTTGTATGAGGTGATGTAATTATATGTATATATTTACACAAAAGTGTTACCACAAAGATAAATTGATGTTAGGTGAAAATTAAACAAAATATAAGGTTGTCAAATTATTTGTATTTTATTGTATATATAAAAAATATAAGTATAATAAATAAATAAATAAATAAATAAATAAATAAATATATATATATATATATAATTTTTTTTCTTATACTATTATACACAATAAAATATAAATAATTTAACAATATCATGTGTAAACATATAATTTGTATAATGCACTTTTTATTTGAGCCTATCTATAAAAATAAAAAAAGTATTATTTTTTATTGATGATTTATAAGTTGATTTATATGGTTGTGTAAACTTTATATATATATATATATATATATATATATATTAAAAAGAAATGCTATACCTCTTAAAGATGTTGGTGAGAATCAAATTGTTTGATTCAATGCTATCTCATTATTGACATCTCAAATTTTACTAAAATACCTGGATGATGTTATTTGAACATCGGATAACATCGTCTGACAATCTATCGCTAGCGATAGAGTTCTTTGGGTCCGCTCTTTTGGAGCTTCCTCCGCCTGACGTAATGTCGGTGATTTGCTTTCATTTCGCCTCGTTGACGTGCTCATTTCACCTACACTCTCCAGATGCATTCGCTTCGCTAATGCTTTCATTCGACGCAGCTCGCGAGACGCATATGTAAAATTGCACAAATGAGTGATTGCCAGACGCTGGTGCTCCCGTTCTCATTCACTTCATTTTTTAAATGCTCCCGTTCTCATTCACTTCATTTTTTAAATGGATGTTTTTTTTACTTGGATATTTGCTTGATATTGCCATTTGATGAATAATTTATGATTATATTTGTTTTGTGATTTTTAATATTTATTAGGATTGATTTATAACAATTTATGGTAGAAGTGGTTATGTGTGATCATTGATATCAGCAAATAAATAATGATTCTTTCTTGGTGTTTTGCGATAAAAATTTATATTTTCTTGGTTTTGGTACTATTTACCTAATTATCTTCTTAATTCAATCGAACGAGGAGTCGATCGAAGGAATTGTCGAATCATTCATTCGAATGATCGAGTACATCATTTGAATGAACTATTCAATAGTTCGAATGAATGATTCAACAATTCGTTTGATTCGGTGCCGAAGAAAAAAGAAGGTTTCAGTCGCTCGATTTCTCTTGCGGAAGTCTTCTCGCGTCTCATTTGATTTATTTGCTTGATTCGAGTGTAACTAGATTGCCTGATTCGAGTGTAACTAGATTATGTCAATTCATTATATACGAGTGCAAAATTGAATTGAACTGTAAAAACTTTTCACCTGTTTTACTTCAAATGACACACAGATAATCTTACTTTAACCGAAAGTATTTTACTTTATCCCAATTTTATTTCAATAAAACAGCCTATGTTGTTTAAATAAAATACTAGCCGAGTAATGCTATATAAACAACATATTATCTTAAAAACTTTTCGTACGACATTCAACCAAATAGCTCTGAAATAAATAATCAAATAAATATAAATGCTAAAATTTTATTACAATATTAGTAGATAATTGGTACAATCTTTATAAGAAATAAAAAAAAATTCTTAGCTATTTGGTGCGATTTTTTTCTTCTCTTAAGCAAATGATCAATGAAAGGATTTGCAATAAATCATTAATGGAGCCATGAAATGATTCATACATATTATTCCGGAAGCAGCACTCTAGCTTTCGGAAATTCTTCACATCGCTTCTACTTCTTCCGAATCTGTAAACCGTAGAAACTTGTCGTTGATTTCGTTTCGGATCCCACCGATGAACTCGTCTCCGTTCATGGACAAACAGATCATGGGGCTTTCAGGATCGCCGGTCGGCCTTGGAGGCGTTAGCACCGCTGGTGGCGGTGGCGGCGAGTTATTTGATCTGATGAACCCCCAGGAAGATCGACGCGACAACGGAGGCGTACTAAAGAGGGAAGAGATCGTTCCTAGCTATGATTTCCAACCCATCCGTCCGGTGACGTCTCTCCCATCTAGCTCCGGCGATGACGCGAGCAGACATTCTAGGTTCTCATCAGGAGGCCTTTTTGGAGTACGCTTCTCTTCTTCCTTCCGTTGATTTTGAGTTATTTGATTTGCTTGTTTTGATTTATGTGGATAACATACTTTCGGTTTAAAAATTTCATCATGTTTGTTTTTTTTCTTGGGGTTTTCTGGAGGATTGCCTTAGAATGACGGCTAAGCTTTATTAATGGAGTGAATTATTAATCTGGTTTGGAGTTTGGAAAGTAGGATCACGGCGGGGAGAGGTGGGGGCGAAAACAACTCTCCGGTGCTGGGAAATCATCGGCATCACACAAAAAAGATCACATATAATAAAACACCAACGCAGAAGCAATCACAAATTTATGTGGTTCGATACAGGATTCACCTACATCCACTGCCATAATGTAGTTTTATTCTTTTATTGTTTTAAAAAAACAGATGAAGAAGGAAGGTTTCAAAAGAAAGAATCTATGAGGAAGAAGATGGAGATTATGATTCTCAATAAATTCTGATATATAACATAATGAACCCTAACACACGTCCTTTATTAATATTGACATTTTACAAAAGTTACCATCATTAGTATTCATAATTTAGGGATGATATTACATTCATGTGTAATGTTATATAGTAGCTTACTAAATAAAAATAATTAGTGGTAAATGGATGTAGCCATCTGTTGGTTTGTGCTTGGCTTATTTACATCCATATATATAATTCTCTTACACAATCTTACCAATTTATTTCTTATTCTTTTATATTTTGTATTGTTTAATTTATCTCATTACTTGGGCTCAAAGTTCAGCTTGATATTAAATGTGCCACACATGAACAATATTTTTTGTGTTTGTTAGGAAATATGAGCTCATTTATGTTTGGCTCGATTGTCGGTGACTTGTTTATGAACTGAATTTTATTCACTCGTGTTTAGCTTATTTACACTCCCAATTCAATTTTATCACACGATCTTGCTAATTCTTTATACATTATTTATATTTTATTTTGTTCTATTTATCTTGTTACTTGGGCTCAAAGCTGTTTGTTTTGCTGTATTTTGGGCATAAAGTACATAATCCTCCACAATTTCAAAATAAGAGTGTTTATTTTTTAGTATTAGAAATACTGGAACAGTTTTGTGTTATTAAAAATATTACCCTAAATAGGTCCAATTTGCATGGGTTTACAAGCCCCTCAAATCAAGCGACTTTATATTACACTTAACATCACATTAAAAAATCTCATGATGCACAATAGCCTTTGACCAGCACTCGCCTCTGCTCAGCCTGCCCTTTCCAGCCATTGTCGAGTTTGCACGGAGACTCCTAACCAACCTAATCAGCCATTTGCAAGTGCAAGTCAACCCTTGTAAGCCCTCATCGGGCTGACCTTCTTCACCGCTCGTTGACCCTATGAGCACGCAGTTGTGAGGCCCTATGAGTGTGCAGCTGTGTTTTTATTATGAGTGTGGTTTATTTTCTTTTTCACTTTTCACCCAAACAAACATCAAATTCCATATACACTATAAATGTTTCAAATATCAAAAAAGTATTAACTCTCTAGTTATTTTACTTGAAAGCTTTGTACATTGGCTTTATTTTTATACTCTAGGCTTCTTCATACTACAAACCAAACAGCCTCTTAAATGCATTTACTTGGCTAGTGATAAATATATAGATGTGACAGTTTTTGTGCAAATTATCTGACTATTACTTTGTGCTGGTTATGTTAAGTGGTCGTTGGTTCCGTGCTGGTCAGAGAAACAGTCTAATCTAAATAATATTTGAGCTGTTTAGTTTTCTGTTATCTTCTAGATAAGAGGTAGCCAGAGTATAATTAATAGTTCATATTGACATAATCTTGATCAATCTAACATTTAGCTCAATAGACGTTACTTCACTTCAAGGCTAAATCATTGAGGGAAAATGCCCAGTGTAATAGTACAACATTGCATTCCTAGTGTGGTCAAGCTAAAATAAACACACTGCATTGTCAGATAATATTATAATAAAAATAATTTTCCTCCCTAGATATCATTCATATTCTTAAATTACGTGTGGAAATTTGCATCTTAACTGGCAGTTTAGGTATATGTGTCAAATGATGTAATATAATCATGATTGTTATTACATAATTGTCATAACATTTTTTATAACTATTTGTGGACATTGTTGCTGTGCTATAAGAGATGCCAACTTTATTACTTTGAGATTGTTTATATGTAATCACAGTTTTGTTACCTTTTCTCTATTCTTCCTGTTTAGCAACAACACCAAACCTTACTCCACTAAGTTGTGCTGGCTATGAATCCTTTATTTCGACTATACTTCATTAGATAACCTTACTTAACTCCAAGTATTTTATCTTTTGTTTACACATCATAAAATTTTCTATAAATATTGATAATTAAATATTCATGAAAACTTTGTTATTCAAAGATACTTAATAATTTTCTATGATAAAACTTGTAGAATGTATAGGTTAATTCTTATATTTCATAGACTTATACTACTTAAGTAATATGGAGGTTAAAGATAGTCCAAAGTTGTCCATTATAATTGTCAAAAATGCATATATTGGATTTATCATTTTTATGCTATTAGCCGGTATGATCCTAGGTCATTTTTAATAAGGGCGTTAATTTCCCCAGTAGGTTTAGTTTTTGTTGATTACGTGCAAATTTTCATTTTCAGTTAAAATTTCCCACTAAATTTGTTTTCGTCAAATTCGTGCTCCTTTCTGTTGTGTGCTATAACAAGTATGACTAATTAAATTACTGTTTTAGGAAGTTTCATTATAGGCAATAAATACAAATAAATTATATATATTGGAAATTCATCTTACCCAAATTTGCTGAAGATGGAAGTTTTGTTATTTTTATATGTACTATTTTGGTATTAATTACAAATTTAAATATAATTAATAAAATATTTCAAATTTCTTAACTTATGAAAGTCCTCAATTTCAAGCAACATTTATTTAAATTTGCCTTATTAAAAAGCGTTTCCCTTTTATTTATAAATCATGAGCTTCTTTATGCATGAATCATCCATTCCATTCTTGTAACCGTCAGTATATCACACGCAGCAGAAAATAACGTTACCTACCTTCCCCTTCCCATACTCGACGGACACAGAGGTTATGCCTCATTCCAGAAATCGCCGGCAATTAAGCCAATGGTTTCCAATGGAGGAGTCAACAGATGAGAGGCCCTATTTATTTACCTGAAACCACGACCCCTCTCGAGTCCCTTCTAAACACTCGAATGCTCTTCTCTCCCTCTCAATCTCCCGAGCCTCAAAGTCCCGCACCCTAGCCTCAACGATCCTTGGGAGCCCACGATAGAAGCTAAGATGATCCCAGACATCCCAACGCTCCACAGTCTTTTCTTCTCTCCCTTTCACCTGATAATTCTGGACAAGCATCAGCTCTTTGGCTAGATGATCTATCCCGATTCCTTCGTCTGCTTTCTATATCCGCGGTGAGACGGTCTGACCCGATTTTCCTTCGTTCGATCCATCTTCTCCATCATTTGCCAATTTTTAAGGACCAATAAATCAAAGAGGCACGAAGTTTATTTTCTGATTTATTTTTTAATTAAGCCAATAATGAATTAGAAGTTGCTCTGGGAGAGTATGAATAATTTTAGGAGTCGTAATTCTGCTCAGCCTATAGGTGGTTTGATTCTAAAAATGAGTAGTTAACTGTAAACTTTTATGTGTTGTTCAAATTTAATCTTAGATATTTGATCATGTCAAGCGTCCGTTGAAATCTTTCAACAAACACTTGATAAAATGAGAGTCACTGCCCAAAAAGAATTCCTTCTTTTATCTTAATTATAAACAGTTTTTCAACTGCTAATTTAATTTTTCTTGAAGTGGCTGTAAGTGAAATATAAATCTAAGAGGTACATAGGAATTAGTGTAGATGGCGGCAACGGGTAACTGTAAAGGTTCTATCCTCTAGAATAACCATATATCAATAATGGCTGTTGTAAATTTCTATTGTATAAACTTTATTAATATGGTTAAGATCCTCACCATAAGAATCAAGTAAACAAAGAAAATAGTAGGTTGAGTTCCTAAGATTGAAACTGATTATTATGGCGATAGAAAATATTTGAAATCTTTGCTGAACTTTGTTTAGGGATTAGCAGGTGTCACTTCCTTGCATACGAACTGACCTAATAGATAAACCATGTTAGCTCACCACTCAATTTATGTATAATTAAACAATATATCTTACTGACAGCTTATATGGATGATTCAACGAGTTCTTAGATTTACCGTAAGCATGTATTATTTTTTATATTGCACTAATTTATGAATGGGAATGTAGGGAATCAGTCTTGTAAAGCATCGTGATCCAATTAGAGGGTTATTATAAATTTGAGTAGGTATTTTTGTCAGCCATGCAAAGACATATGGTTTAGACATATTGCTCATTAATTCTTGGAAGACATCTTATGAATCTCGAATTCAGATTTTAAGAGATTTAAGATGTAAATCCAACTTTGAATCAAACCTTGAGTAAAGCGTTCAACCGATAATTCAATCAGTGTTAATGTTTATGTGTAGCGCTCCACCAATAATTTAAGTTAATACTACCTTTAGAAGTTCAGTATATGTTATTTGTTGTGGTCATAAAACAGAAACTTAATTACATCTTAATGCCTCAGGGGCTGTATTTGTTTTCCTTTCATACCCTTAAATAAGTACCAAGGTTTATAATGAAGATCCTTAGATATCAATCTCAAGCTAACCTATGTTTACATTGGGATTTATGCACTTAAGAGCTGATTAAAATTAGTTAGGTTCAGTATCATCCAATGAGATGAAGTTTTACGTTAGAAGTTCAGTATGCTTGTATCAAGAATGTTTGTTTTGTGGAAACCAATTGGGTTGTACCTACAATACCTTGCAATATAGAATTTGGAGACATTGTCTTTACATATCATATTGCATTAAATCTGAAAGGAATTTTAGAGAGGATTTATGTACTTGCCTGATATCATTGCCTGCATTCAATTTACTGTCCATGCTATTAACTAAATCTAGAGTAAAGCTATGAACATGCCTTAGTTAAGAACTAAAAACTTACAATACAAGATCAACTTCTTCCCTATATTAATCGAGGGACTGTTTGTGAGTTATAATGCTGTGTGAAATAACAAGAGAAGGGCTGTTTCAGCTCAGCCGAATTTTCTCAATCAATGTTAGCAGCTGTATTTAACTTCCATTGAGACTTGCTGAAGGAATAATATCATTAAAACACTTGTAATATAGCTAGAAATAGAATGTTAATTCTGAATTTCAGGAGATTGAACTCACCGACAACTGGATTTAATCTGCTGAAACGCAGGATAGATTTAATAGATTCCATTAATCCTAATTAGATAAGATGTAAGCGGATAGGTAGGTTCTGAAGGAAGTTATAGATTTTTCTAGAATGAGTGCTCTAAAGGTTCAGGAAGACCACGTGGGCATTTAGGAAATGTTGTCAGCTGCAGTTAGAATAAACTAATCTTTTGATGGAAGAGTTTGAGCGGACTCCTACTACTTCAGCCAGCCAATATAGTAAAGTCCATTAACAGTTCAATATGGAGAATTAGGAAATTTAAAAGTCATTCACATTTAATTACTTTATGTAATGTAAATTTCAGTTGGAACTATTGATCGTTACTGATTAAGAGAATAATTTTCTAATGATATACCAATAGTGGCAAGCTTTTAGCTCCTTAGTAAAATGATTTAATCACTCCAATTAATATAATCATCCATTCTTTTATTTTTTTAAGTACGGTATTGTACATTAAAATGTAGATTAATGTAGAAAAACAATTTTTTTAATTATTAGAACTTAATAAGTAAATATTGAATATTTTAGAGAATATCTACATTAGTATAGAAGCTTTCAAAGAAATTTTTAATGAGAATAACTCTGAAGAAATATTAAGACTTAGGAATATGAATATATATTTCATTATAACACAAGTCATTTTCATAGTCTAACAGTACTACAAATATAATTTTTGCACACATATCAAATTTTTAAGTGCTACATTCACCTAAGTTAAGAATAAAGGTACCCTGATATTACTTTTTACACTTATTTCTTTTATTGTTGCTTTAACATCATTTTGAGCTTATTTCATATTGATATTTAATGCAATATTTATTTACTGCCAAAAAGATGTTGCATAATGAAATTTATTTATTATGTCTTTGAATGGTTGCAAGGGTTTAGAAACAGTGGCTGAATTAGGTTATTAGGGATATGACTAGTCCATCGGGAGTTATAAAGATGTAACATAAGTCATTTTCAAAGTCTAATAATATTACAATTAAAACTTTTGCAGACATATTAAACCTGAGTGCTACATCCACCTAAGTATAAAAATTAAGATACACGGGATATTACTTTTTGCACATTTTTTATTTTTATTGCTGTTTTAGCATTATTTTGAGCTTATTTCATATTGATATTAAATACAATATTTATTTACTGTCAAAATGATGTCACATAATGAAATGTATTTATTATGTCTTTGAATGTTTGCAAGGTTTCTAAAATAGTGATTGGATTAGGTTAGGGACGGAGCTAACCATTGGGAGTTATAAGGGTGCCATATGGAGCCTTTGAGGTGGGCCCAAGTAATGAATATGCTTTATTGAACACAGCTTCGAGGTTCTAAATTGCCCAACAGAATTGTTAATGTTGCTTCATAATACTATGACATAGACACAAACATGAATTTTATGTGATTATTAATTTATCATTTGAAATTGGCATGTGGCATAATTATGACAAAGAAATTTTTTATTTGCAGGAATTTCAATTAATTTATTTGCACTAAAATCATATTTTAGTGCAATTTTTATTATATTCTTACTTTCACTTTCCGCTTTTGTTTAAGTGTAACTTTAATATCCAATAGTACTTAGAGTATTCTCTAATTACTGGGAATTTAAATTTCGACATTATTTATAATGATGCCCTAAGTCAGGCACAGTCGGAAAAGATTGAGTTAGCTTAACGACAAGGAATTGAAAGAAATCCAACATTGGCGAAATAAATTTAAATTTTATTTTATAGCATATTTTACTTAAGTATATTGTAATGAATCTGATTCCTTCATTATTTTTGGACATTATATCGTGTTGTAATATTCTGTAGTTATATTCTGGATGTTTTTACATTAAGTTGAATGGGAGTTATTTTCTTTATTTTGTATGATTTTGTACGAGTGTTATGTTTTAATGTATTATTTTGCTTAACCGTCCCATATGATCCTGCTGGAATGTATCTAATGTTGGATTGGTTGTTATTAACTTAACATTAGGTCATTACATAGCCTCACTCTTACATTTGAGGCATGCCAGGGAGATTTTGGTTGGGTGAGGTTAGAATTTAGATGTAGAAGAAATACGATGAAAAACAAATGCTTGCATATGTTTTGATTGAGGGCAAGGCCTAACTAAGGTTGACTTACCGATGATAACTTGCTAGGGGCCAACTAAGACCATGACTTTAAGCATGTAAACAATTAGTTTTTTCTTACTTGATTTGGGAGAAATAGTAACTCAATGCAAGGAGACATTAACATTGTTATGAAAAAAGGTTTTCATTGCCAAACCAAACATAGAATTTAAACTCATGAAACCCTTTTACTTCACACTAATAATTCATTTAGGGGTGGCATTAAGTAATTTGAGTGTAAATTAATCAATAATTTGATTACAGTACAAAAATAGAAATGCCACCATATTATTAGTAAAACAAATATGACAGAGACTCACTTACTTGAATAAAATAGAAATATAACATTGGACTGTTTAGATCTTGATCATTTGCTTATTCAGAACATTGCTCTTTCAAATATATTAGCCATACTACAACATCATAGATCAATGTGTGTAACACATTCCCAATAACACAATGTATTTTAGTTCTGTTTGATTGCATCAGTGTATCTGATAGCATGCTGAACATAATTTCAAAGAACTGCACCTAATGCTATAAAATAAAGTATGATATAGACTATTTAACGAATTGAATGTACATTTATATATCATTACAGTTCTAGCTACATCACATATTCTGCTGTTGTGACAAATCCTAGCAACCAATATTTTTAAATTCTTATTGATTAAAAAAGTGTAAATTAAAACATATTTTTACTGAACACTCTCATAAAAGTGCACATACTACAATAAATTATTTCTATTGCAATATTATGAATTAATAGCTATTAATTATATAATTCCATCAACACAATGTATATCAATTTTATTTGTTTGTATTTTTGTATCTCATAGCATATTATTATTGAACATAATTTCAGAGAACTGCACTTAATACTATCAAATGAAGTATGATTTGGATTGCTTAACGAGTTGAATGTGATTTACATAACATTATAGTCCCAGCTGCATCACATATTCTGCTGTGGTAACAAAATTCCAGCAACACAATATTTTTAAATTTATGTTGATGAAAATAGTGCAAATCCAAACACGTTCTTAATTAACATTGTATCACATATATATTTCAATTTTGTTTGATTGTATCATTATATCACATAACATGTTATTGAATCCAATTTTAGAGACTTGCACTTAATGCTCTAAAATGAAGTATGACATGGGTTGTTTAACTATTTAAATGCAACATTTACATAGCATTATAGTCTAGCCGCATCACATATTCTGCTGTGGTGACAAAGTCTCAGCAACACAATATTTTTATTTGCGCAAGCATCACATTTTGAGCATTGCCACATTTTCATGAAGATTGCAATTTACATATGTTGTAGGTGCACTTTTATGAGAATGCGCTCATTAAGAATATTCTTTGATTTGCATTATTTTCATCAATAAGAATTTAAAAATATTGTATTGTTGGGATTTTATCATCACACCAAAATATGTGATGCAGCTAATACTGTAATAATATGTAAATGTCACATTCAATTCATTAAATAACTCAAGTCCTACTTCATTTCTTAAAGCAGTAGGTATAGTTCTTTGAAATTACGTTCAGTGACAATATGCTCTGAGATACAACAATGTAATTAATAAAATAAAAAATTTGTGTTGCTGGTATGTGTTTAACAACTAATACAATGATGCTGCTATATGTGTAGTATCTTTGAAACATTAATACTATGAAGATGTCATACTAAAGAGACTAAACAATCCCTCACAAGTATATCTATGGCATATATTTCAATAACATCATGCTTTGTGTAAACCAAAGTATTCTCATTAGCCAAACAATTAACAAAGTAAACAAGTCTGTACACTCGTGCGTCCAACCAGTGAAAAATAATTAACTCGACAATTTCATGACCGAACCCTAACATTGTCACTCAAATCTGAGAAGATGACACACACTTGAATTGTCGTCGATCTTAAAATGGCATTCAAAGAAAAAGCCCAAAACCCTAAAATATTAAATCTCGATATGATTAAACAAGAAAGCAACGTGTAGCTAAAGATTATTTGAATTATAAAATACCACACCATGTACATCATAAATCTAAAGAGAAATGCTTATAGATCGAACGAAAGACGTTGGAAGGAGTGCAAAAATCGTAGACCGGGGATAAGAGATTACGGCTTGAGAGAAGATGGCGAATAGAATGTGTCGCGTAAAGTGAGAATTCAGCCGAATCGGGCATAACTCGTTTATAGTGGTATTATTTATATCACTGTAAACGAGTTTTAATCTTTAACCATTTTACCTCGGTTTTACTACAATCCAAACACGGGTAGGTAATTCACGTTTCCCAACAAAATTATTACTTTCCCCTTATTTTTCTTTAATCTGAACAGCCCCTTAGTCAAATAACCTCTAAATGAATTCTAATTTTGCGTTCTCTTTAGATATTACATATGATATTAAAACTAACTTGCGTAAATCACAACTTATTATGCTAGTTTTGGGCTATACATTTTTTATAATCTTTTGATGCTAGCTTTATTATCTTTGTCTTAAATGAATGTATTTTCTATGTTTTATTTTACATAGCCAAAGTACTAGACGATATCTAAGCATCTTGATTTTAATAGATTTTTTTATTTCTTCTTCAAGCCCTTTTGTAGTTTATGTCTCTGCTTGTCACATCATTTAAAATTGATGTTTTTATTTTTTGCCTAACATACTAACTGTGATTTGTTTTTTGCCCAATACTCTGTATATCATGGCCTAATTGTAGTTTTCCATAATTTACTTTTAAACTTCTATTATTTTTATTATAACGGTTGATAAATTCACATGCTAAAAATACGTTTCACCTCCTTAAATTTTTGTTATATTAATTCAAAAATTTTATCTCAACATGTTCTTCATCTTCTTAAATATTTCATTATTTGTTTTAGATGTGTCTCACCAGTCAGAACTGCATCATCTATAAATTTCCCTATGTACACCTTATTTTGAATATTCTTTGTAAGCATCTCCATAGCTATTACAAAGGGTTTTAATTTTAATGTTGATATTTTATGGAATCCGATTGTAATCAAAGTAGTGTTTAGTCTATGCTTTTCATTACATAGATCTTTAATGATTTCAATTTATCTATGATATATTTTCTTATGCATCAAATCAATTAATGTGTCACCTGATCGAATGTTATACTCAGTCAACTAAAACACAAATTCTCGATATATTTAGGGCCTATTTGGTGTTAAGCAGGATTTGAATAAAATAGGATTTACTAAATTTTATAATTTGAATTTAATAAATCTTGAAGCTCTTAAAATTTGAAAATTATTTGGTATGCTATTTGCGAATTTTTTTTCTTGTGAAACTATTTAGCACTTAAATAATTTATAGTTCTGTACGACCTTCTGGGAGCTGTGAGCGGGGTCTTTTCCAAGCATATGTGATGGAGAAGTACTTTGTAATGAGCTTCAATCAAAGTCTCTATTACTTTAACAAGAGAGAGCAGTTTGTGATGTGATGAGGTCTTTTTTGTCAGCTTCTGCGGGAGGAAGCAGTTTTTGGTGTGAATGTGCTAGTCTTCAATGCTTGCAATCATTTGTCATTATAAATCAATAAATGTGTATTAAATTTTTTCCCTTTATGTTATATACTTAAATAATCAATCAATGTGTATTAAATTTTTTATTATAAAACTAAAGCATTTGTCTAATATCTGTATATGTTATTTCCTTGAATTTTTCCCTTTATGTTATATAACAAATTCGTTATATGATTGCTTAATTTAATTTTTTATGATTACAGTACTTTTAAACGTCTTTTTTTTCTTAAATACAATTGTTATGCAAAATCTTATAAATAGAACTGTTTTTTATATCATTACAACTGATACAAAACCCCCCAAAATCTTGATGAATTTCATAAAATTTCTTTGACAATGGATTTTGATGGCTCAAAAGTTGTTTACTTACAAAATGTTCTTAAGTGGCCTTTAAACGGGAGCACCAAGCAAATAATTTGCAATACTTATTCTTGTACTATAAACTTTGTTATGTAGTTTGCAAAAATGATTGCTTCTCTAGTTGTTCGCCTTGATTAATATGTTGTAGTTACATAAAATTTCCTAATGAAGTTTTTTCAAATCTCATAGGAGCCAACTCTTGGTCCTGACATCTCGCTTGCTCATCGTTATGGCGCTTCAGTGGATGATGTAGAAGTCACAGTTAAGAAGTATGCTGATATTATTTTACAAACACTTGAAGGTATGGGTTCAAGGTTATCACAGCTTGAAAGTAGAACATGCATACTAGAAAACTCTGTTGATGACCTGAAGGTTTCAATTGGGAATAACTATGGAAGCGCTGATGGAAAGTTGAGACAACTAGAGATTATTTTAAGAGAGGTACATTGTATTTCCTGAAATATTATACAAAACTACGTTAGACTTGTTCACAATATTTATGCTGTATCACTAGGGACAGGTTCATTTCTGTAGTTTCTAAATGATGGCTGATTTTATCTACACAACCCATTGTGACTACATCTCTATATGCTATTTTTTTTAATAAATTAGTGCATATTGTACTGTAGATTTCCTTGTTTCTTATCAAGGTTTTTGGCTGGCCATAGTTGGGCCGGCACAAGCACACGGTCCGCACAAACACACAGCTTGTGAACTTATGCTGAATGGCTTGTTTTGGTAGTGCTACTGGATGGGTAATTCAAGTTTCAATGTTTCATTCTTGATACATTATTAATAGGTATATACTTCTTAAGTGAAGTATCTTCAAATTGAGAAGTTTGTGGCTTTCAAAACTGTAGAGGTTTCTATTTTAATGCTTGACATGGTAAAGGAATTGTTTTGTTATGAATTTTACTCGTACGCATTAAGCTGTTTTTTGCATATATGTTAGCCAGTCCATAAAATATATGCCACTTTTAGTTACAAGGAGTGAGCTTGGTGTTATGAATAGGCTGCTTTCATTTTAACTTTTTAAATCTGAGGTTTGAAAATTGCAAATAATCTAATCTACAATGCAACGTTAAATAAATGTACATCAAGCATTGCTCATGCCCTACATTAATGAGAGCCTTGCATTACTGGTATGCCTGTTTTCATGCTTACGTCACTATATTTCAAAGGTTCCATAAGGATATACCATTTATCCATGTGTGCATTAATTTGTTATTAAATCAGCATCATATACAGTAATATGCAAACGACATTGTCAATGCTCAATAAATATAGTATAAAGTTGTTTTAATATACACAATGATTAATAAAGGATACATTATTAGAACAAAAATAATTAGATGTGTAAGTAAAATAATCATTGTTGTAGTACTGCACATGTTATGAGGCCAAAACACAAGTTAACTTCATACAAGATGATAAATTTGTAAATTGCACAACATAAATAAAAATAATCGAACTCAAAATATTGATATGGTAACACAATATTCCTTGTAATTAACTAAATTGGATCAATCAAAATTAGGCATTCATAAATGGAATATGAAAACACAAGTTAACTTCATACAAGATGATAAATTTGTAAATTGCACAACATAAATAAAAATAATCGAACTCAAAATATTGATATGGTAACACAATATTCCTTGTAATTAACTAAATTGGATCAATCAAAATTAGGCATTCATAAATGGAATATGCCTTAGTAACATAGAGGAAGAACATGCAATTGTTTGAAGAAAATGACTTAAATAATTACGGGTGTGTTGATCATGGTAATTTGTCACCCCAAATAGAGGGTGGAGATTGCTGGCGATTGTGTGGGAGAGAAAGGTAAAGTGGGAAGTTGTGCTGGTTAAATTTCTTTCTACAAGGTGTATAAGAAAAGTTGAAAATGAATCGGGCTTGGATTCTAGGTTATAAAGATGGAAGCAAAATGAAAAGAGACACGTGATCTAGTTTGTTCGTTTGAATCCTACAGCACTAGTGCTGATGGCAATCCTTTAACTTACAATGTAAGTTACTTTCTTAGTGAAGAGGGCTTGAAAATATTATATTATTATTTAAAGGGAGAGTCTTTTCTTTTTCTAAATGGAGACTCCTGGAGTAGAGAAATCCACAATTAAAGGGGTAACAATATTCTTGTGGTGCAAGGGATATGCTTAATACTCAAGGTGATACTTCATCCAAACTAGCTTAGTGGAGGCTTTAGCTAGGTTCACTATGACTTGGGAAAAACACAAAGCTACGGCTAAACATCGTATGGGTAATAAGTGAAGGTTCCATTTGCTGTTAAATTGTGTTATTGATTGCTCAACAGTCTATTTGGCCCAAGTCTCAATGTATGATGTTGTTCTCTGAAGTTTGTGGAGCAGGGCAATTGGTAGCTTCACATTGGGTTTTTTGTTTTATGCAGATATTTTCATGCTAGTTCTCGATGGTGCAATTGATAGGCGTGAAATCAAAATATGGCACATAGGCTACTGTTGAGGGGGTAATGGTGTTCTGTTCTTGTCCGAGTTGTGTGAAGAAGTTAACTCAAGCAAGAATAGTTGAGACATTTTGATTTGAGAGTGGTCCTTGTAATTCTCCTAGGTTAAAAGGGCATGACCGGATCATGGTAGGTCAGTTTGATCCAATAACAAGATGTTTTGACGAAACTTTATGAAGTTACTGACTTATGGATTAGAGGGCATAGAGGATGGAAATGTGTTGGTGAAAATCCAAGATTACCACTTATGTGAAGTTGGAATACATGTGTGTTAGGAAACATTGAAGACCTGAGAACATAGAAGGGTATTTCAAGTATTAATGCATAGTTTTTTTGTAGTCATAATATACTCTTAGTATCTTTGCATCTTTGTGGAATGTTGAAGGCTACAATAACTACAGCAATAGCAACAACAACAATAACAACAACCACAACAATATCTTCATACCTTACACCAAACAGGTTAATAACATGAACCCTTTATTTTCATTGTACTCAATCAAATGACAATTTTTCCTGAGTTTAAAGTATGCAAGATTATTCTTAATAGTTTCTTATTTGTCTTCTTTCTTCTCTAATAGGGGAATAATTCATTAATAGATATTTCAAATCGGGGCATCTAATTGTCTATACATAATATGCCTAAACCTTCTAAAATGTCTTTTTTCTAACTTTTCTTAGCTGGGATATTTCAACCTTTTTATGGATGCACTCATTTTCCATCTCACCCTTTTGTGTATACATTATTTGGATACCTTAGCATTCTCAGATTTGCAACACTTATTATTATGTTTTGCTTTACATGCCAACATTCTGCTCCATATAGCATTACAAGCATTATAACTGCTTTATAAATCTGTCATTTGTTTGAATGAATTCTTTTGATCACACAACAGAGTGCTCTTACATATAATCAAAATTGCATAAATCTTTTTAGTTACACCACTTTTTAGTTTACCATAGAAAACACATACATATGTGTCTATATATATATAGACACATATATTATATAGATTTGTTTTATACTTCATCGTTGCTGTGTCCCTAATCCTGAATGTGCAAGGAGGAGATTGCATTAGGTCAACATCCAATGTAAAACTTTGTCGAATTCAATTGCGGACCCCACCTAGTGGGATAAGGCTTGGTATTGTTGTTGTTGTATTATAAATATGTATTTTAAACTCCAGATCACCAAACATCCCATATCACTTTCCGCTGGGAAGCTGCTTTATTGTTGATGTCCCAATAAACTTAGTTGCCATTTCTATTAATGTAATATTATAACAAAGGGCTTGTGCTAAGTGGACTTTGTCCCTTTTATAAAATCGCTTGAGATATTTGGGGGTTGGTTACAAAGCAATATCATTTTAAGTTTTTGTTTTTATTTTTAACTTTTTGGCTTTATTGTTGATGAGTAATTGTTTGGTTCCATTTACACACACATTTATATGTCTATTATTAAAAACAAAGAAAAATCACTACAAACAATTGTTGCAATCTTTTTGAACTGTATCACAATGCAACCTTTACACATGTTAGATAAGAGTTTCTTGAATGTGAATTTACTTTAAATCTATGTGAATTTGATTCCAAGCTTGAATTTGACTCCAAACTTTAATCATACACTAGAAACCAATTATTAAGTAAATATCAAAATTTTCCTAGCTCGTTCATACATAACTTGCATTTTTCTAACAATTGATATAGCATAGTTTTAATGTTGTGCTTTCCGTAATCTTATCTTAATCAATATGTAGTTATTGTGTTATGCATTATTATTGCGTTTGTTCTTCTATTGCATGAACTAAATATTACGCAATTTAGCTTTAAACTATTCAACCTATTGAGGAGTTTGGGACTAAATAGTGCACCAAATTGATCACATGAATGACTAAATTGAACACATCAAATAGTTTACTCACTACATATTTCTTACTGGATGACTTACAGGTACAGACTGGTGTTCAAGTCCTACGGGACAAGCAAGAGATTGCGGAGGCTCATCTCGAGCTCACAAAATTGCAGCTTTCATCTAAAGCGGATCACCCAATATCCGAGAGCCTGCAGGCATTGCCCGAGTTGCAACAGAAGCAGCAGTATCAGCAGCCTCCTCCGCAACAAACCCCCCAATCTTCGAGCCCTCTCTCAGCTCCAAATGCCCCACCGTCACCTCTTCCGCAACAAAGCAAGCCTCCCATCTCTTATGCCCCTCAGCTACCACTGCAGCCCCCCCACATGCCCCCCTCCACTATCCCTCCTCCCCCTCAAGATCAGCCTTCCTGCCCCAAACCATCGCATCAGTCATCCCAATACCCTCTCTCGCCAGGGCATCCAAATGAATTGTCTCTTCAGCAGCCACAGCAGTACCAAATGCCTCATCCCCAGCTTTACCAGCCACCACCTCAGATACAGCAGTACTCCCAGCCTATACAACCAGAAGACCCTCTGAGCGCATATATGCCACCCCCATCTCAGGCCTACCCCCCAAGTATTCGACAGCCCTCCCCTCCTCAGCCCCCTGCCGGACCTCCAATACATCAGTACTATGGTACCACTACTAACCTTCCTCCGCAGTTGTATGACCTCCCGCATGCAAGCCGGCCTAGTTTCGCAGGACCGGGGCCAGGTTTCTCCGAGCCATATCTATACGGAAATTCCCAGTCCCAATTCAATTCAAAACTGACTCCTTTGAGCGGAAGCTACCAGCGCCTCCCTACAGCAAAGATACTTCCTCAAGCTGCCCCGGTGGGGAGCTCCAGCCCGTCTGGAAATAGGGTTCCTGTAGATGATGTGGTGGACAAGGTTGCAACCATGGGATTCTCGAGGGAACAGGTCAGGGCAACGGTGAGGAAACTGACGGAGAATGGGCAATCCGTCGATCTGAATGTGGTGCTGGATAAGCTCATGAACGATGGAGAAGTGCATCAGCCGGTGAAGGGATGGTTTGGAAGATGATGATAATCCCTTGTTTACTCTTCTGCTTCTGTGTATAATAATGTTGTTCTGATTCCTGCTTCTGAACAATATTATGCCTGTTATTGTTTACTGATAATAACACATGGATTTTCTTCTTACATTTTTGTTCCTCGTTATTTTAATATTATATATATATATATATATATATATATATATATATATATATATATATATATATGAACATAGTTTCTGGAATTGATATTTGTGTTGATTTTAGCTGTTCGGAATATTTTGCTGATGTGTTTTGTTCTTTTTGGTTTTATCATATTATAGTTATTTGGATGATACAATGACCAATCTCGTGTTAGGAAGAGTCTCGTTTAATTATTTCGGCTTAAATTTACTTGAGCTATATGTAGTTTTAGAGTATTGCTATATTTATATATTAGTATATATTAAAATATATAGATGATGTATTAATTCAATGTGTTAAGTAGATTATTGGTTGAATACATTTTTTTATGAGGCATATATATAAAAATTAAGAAAAAAGAAATTTTTTTTTTGACAAAATCATTTTTATTTTAATATCTTAGTTTACATAGTTAAGCTAACACTGAACTAATATTTTTTTGTAAGATAATCTATGATTTTTAAAATATTTTATATTTTATTTTTCTTAAAATTTATGCTTTCTTATAGTTAGAGCATAATTATTTCATTTTATTTGGATAATATAGGGTTTACTATTTTTGCTTGTTCAATTTACCTCTTTTTATAGCCTCTGATTTGGCATTTGGTGATCATTATCTTACATTATTAATCTTCTTATACAGTAATTAATGTAAGCAATTGTTATAGAATATAAGGATTTCTTAGAATCTTTAATTCCCTTAATTCTAAAGCTCACTCTAAGAGAGTGCATGACCTTGATGTGAAGTTCTCAAGAACATGATCCTCAGATTGATTTATATTTTAGCACTTTAACTTTAACTTCTTGGTATTAAAATCTTGTGTACTAAAGTTAAAGAATTTAACTTCCATCAAATATGGGCTATTTATATGAAAAACTAGCTTTTATTCTTTGAATCTTACAAACTGATCAAAGTTTATTGATCGAACCACAATGACATCTACCTAATTTGCCAAAATTTAGGCAACTCATTTAACGAACCATAATCTGTCAAATACTGTTTTCAAAAAAATTGAGTTATACTTAATTTTGATCATAGTTTTAATTTAAGTGCTAAAATTGATAAAGCACAACACAATAAACAAAAGGTTACATCTATTCTAAATTTTTAAGGATTTGTTGATCTATCAATTGTTCAAAACATATACGAGTGAATTTTATTGTTAATATGTTGCTGATTTGCTTAAATTTAAAAAGTATATAAAATATGTTTGAAGGGATAAAGGATATCATAGTATTAGGATTCAACTTCATCGTGAAGGAGAGTTTGAGAATATGTAATTTGATAAATATGATATTAAATATAAATGTATTTATTAGAATAGAGATATATAACATATTAATTAGATTTTGATTTATGATCATAGTCTATGATTGATTAATGCAACAAAATTATTTTTTGGGCAGAAGCTATTAATATCTAATATTATATGACAAAAGAGTTAGTTTTAGAATAAATTGAAGGAGATCCTAAGGAATCATTGAATAAGAAGATATTTAAGATTGATTATTTGCACTTGTTAGAGTGTAAATGCTATTTTTTAATATTCAAAAAGGTTAATTATTATTTTGATAGTAAATTAGATGTTATATTTTGGATACCTCAATATTAAAAGGGCTTATATATCTTTAGTTTGAGAAAATTTAGTAGAATATATAAGTTCATATTGAATATATAAGCTCTATTTATTAAGAACATTGCCAATGTAGCATGTAGCTGTATATTATTAATATTTTGGATAATATATTAGTTAAGAGATCATAAAATTATGTTAATCATACATTAATAAATGAATAATATTAATATAGTAAATTATTAAGGAATTTGCTTCCAATTATTTGCATTAAATACATAAGTTTAAGCACTGCTCCATTAATGACTATTTAGAATACAATATCATTTGAATAAATCAGCACTAGAGCCAAATTAATGAAAATTTATCCAAACATTAATATATGATAGTTTTTTTAACTATAGATTGAGATAATAGATCAAAGCATAACAGTTCATATTGAACAATTATAAATGGGAATGTACATATTTATGACACATCAAGCTAAATAGAGGGGAAGAATAGGATAAAAAAGGCTAAATTTTTATTTGCTTATATTGACAAAAATTAATTTGACCTATTAATTTGTAGAAAATTGGCACTTAACATTTTCAATCTTTAGCATGTAAACAAGTTATTTGTATTAAACAACATCAAATATGTATATTCATAAGTGGCATGATTAATATATAATTGAAATGTGATTAATAAATGATATAAAATTAAAATAAATTAGCTATTTAAGGAGGTGATTCTAATTTAAATAGTTGTTCTTACAATCATCATTATTGGTCTATCATTATTAATAGGGGGGATAAATAACATGAAGAGAAAGCTAGCTTGGGGCATCAATAACAATCTCATGTAAGTCATTTGATTTTTAATGGCATCCAAGTTATAATGACAAGTAATTAATATTTGATTCAAGTGTTCTAGGATAGGTCTAAAATAACTTGACATAATTATTGCTTGGAATTATGTAGCATATGTTGGCTTAATAATGAATAACATAACACTATCATGATCACAAATCTACTTTTGTATGATTTTCTTATTTTACAATACCTAAGTTGTGCAAGCACTTATAAAATTTCATTTTACTTCCTAAAAATCTTGAGTGGTTTGGTCAATAATGCTCATCAAGTATTTCTCATCAAAAAGTTTATTATAAGAAAATCTCGAGCAAATTTATTACAATGCTTTGGCAAATCTCTCTATCTTGACATATTTGTAATTTCAAATGGTTCATTCAATGATTCACTTGATATGCTGATATTATAATGTATATTGGTTCAATAGTCAAGACTAGTTAGATCAGCTTGCATTCTTATTTCTTTTGCTTTGATGAAAATATGAAATTCATTCTATATACTCCTTTTGAAAAAATTTGACGAGTTATGACTTGGGGCGTTCATTAAGTTAAATAGTATTTTGTTTTTTGTTTTTTTTAATATTAATGAATTTGATGGGTTAAACCCTAAGATTGACTTTTTCTAACAAAAATGATGATATTGTATTATAAAATAAAAATATAAATATTTAAGAATGATTCCAAACAAAGATGGGCATTTATGCAATATTAAAAGTTGATCAACAGCTTAATGATCTTCTAAATGATCACCTCATGACAATAAAATTAAGCTTTTAGATCAAATAAAAAAAAGGTGGCAGCGACATGTAAAGTTGTCGAATGAGTGGAATCGTGCATTGAGCATGCTCGTTACGCCGTGTTATGAATGGGGCTACAAAAAGAGATAAAAGTTTTTTCTTCGAAGAAAAGCGTTTCCTCTGATGATTCAAATGATCTCCACGCTCTAACAGCCTCAATCCAAAAGATGCTTCTAAAAGTCCTCACGCTTGTCAAAAATAAAAAAGTTTGCCTACATGCTGTCATGATTTTAGCTATTGGCATCTCTGAAAGTTAGTCCAAACTGATGAATGAGAGCCATAGGCAAACTGATGCATCGCTTGAAAGTTAGTCCAAAAGAAACTTTGTTCGCACATAAATATTCGACACATGGAATTATTACATTTCACTTCATGAATGAAATGATTCTTTATTTTGGAAAAGTTGTTGATATTGAAATGATTAAAGTTTTCTTATCAAAAAGGTTAGCTTCTTATCACAGTTTTTTCTTATACATATATCATAATACTGTCGAAATATATGAATTTGAGAGTATAATTAATGCTGTTTATAATTATACTGATAAATGATTAGCTGAATGCTTTAATTTGCAGGCATGCATGACAGCATGATGATTCACATCACTCTCCATGCACGAACGCATGATGATAGTTTCCACCACCAGAATTTTCTCAGTTAAAATATTAATCTGTCGAATGCTTGCTATTGGGCATTGCAAAAGAATCAAAAACTTTGGAATTCATGGGGTTGCTTGCTCCAAGTATCTGGTGTAGTATTAGATGACTGCAGACTCCTATTGAATCATTCAAGAAAATCTGTTTCAAAAGAGACCTCCATCCAAGATAACCCCTGCCATCGACAGCATAATCATATGCAAATTAGATTAAAAGAAAATCCCAAACACCTTCAGTGCAGAGCACTGTACCCAAACTGAAAAAGAGAGAAAATAGTGGAAGAAAGCCATAGCAGTCGCTGATTCTGACCAAAAAATTACTAGCATTGCTGCTTCCTATTGAGGAATTGGAGTACGCCTTTGCCCTAAGGCCAAGGATGATACTGTAAGCACTTCAATTATAATTATATTTATAGCATCAGTTTTATAAACATAAGCTCATGCATTAATTATAAGATATTTGTGAAGAATTGCTAAGCTATTTTTATTTATTTACCTTCTTAATACAATTAATTGAGATCGAACCGGCGGCAATTGACGAAACTTTTTGGATCCAGATTTGAAGTTTCCAGGATCCTGATTTCTGACCTAATTTTGCTAAAGAAGAAAAACCTTGACTAATTTGGAGCTTGAGAAAAAAAAGTAGGTATGAAGATACGGTGGGCAAAAGAAGAGGGATGGTGGCTGTTGTTTTTTCTTATGAAAAAGTAGAGGACAAATCTGTTTAGGGAGGAAAAGTTCTGTATAAAGCACGAGCTTGTTGGCGAAGCTTTATTTGCAAGAGATGGCAAGTTGCAATAATAAGATTGGCACCCACCCCATGGAAATCTTTGGGCTATCAATAAAAAATTCAACTGAGAATCAACTTATCTGATAAAGCATCGGCTCTGCATCATGTGACCATGTCAATGTCCGTATCAGCTCTTTGTTTTTTTATATTCAGCTCATTAGTTTCCTAGTTACTTCGGACGATGCATTATTTTAATCATTTACATTATGCGGACGATATCGTCACTAACTATGCTTGCTCGAAGATGAGCTTTTTCAAGCCATAGGACCGAGCTCGGAGCTTCTCTTCTTGTTCCCTCCAAGCTCGAGACATCACTCTATTCCTTTTGTGTAACCAGCAGATTTAGGTATATTGAGAAGAACTTTAGGTTGAATACGAATCGGCAGTCAAAATATTTAATTTCCTTAATTAATGCAAACACATGTTCCTTCTGAAGTGGGGGAGAAAAGGGAACAAAGGAATCTCTGTTGCTTGTAGTAAATATAAACAAGTTGATTAAAACAGGAGCTGCTGCGAGCCTTTAAAGAAGGCGTGCTGCGCTGTGCTGCCGCTTATATGAACGAGCATCCTTCTCTCATACCGCTTTAACTAACATAAATACCTATCTCTATTTCCATTAATTAACAAATCTTTTATTCTTTTTTTTTTAATAGAAAAAATAGGATTTTTGGAGCTCACGAGTCAATATTGTATTTCCATTAACTCATTAAATTCTAATTATTCCTACTTTTCAAAACTTTCTTTTTAATATTAGGCAAAGATATCCATTCCCAAAGCAAAAATTTCATAATATTTATTAAAATATATATATTTAATTAAGATATAGCACAAATTTCATTATCACAACAAATTTTTATATTGCATTTCGAAGTATATATATAAGAGGAGAGTGAGCAAATTAAGCTCGAACTTGAAGATTAGGCCGCGAGGAAAGAGGTTTGAGAACAAATGCCTAGATCATGCTGTTCTTCCACGGCGAACCGTCCATGACTTCGCCGTTTGAACTAAATCGGTAAAATTCTTTTTGGGGTTTTTGTATCCCAACTTGCTCGAAAACTGAACTGCACTCAAAAGATAATCAAATTTCATACTAAATAACGTCTAAATAAAGGTTCTTAATTCTGAGGGTTACAATTAAATTCTTATTTTTTAGTCAAAGATTATTTATTGGGTGGTAGCATTTCTTATGTATGCATTTTCTAGTGTCGAGCGAGCCATGCAGATAAAGATTGTGAGAAAGGGAAATTTCTAACCGTAAAGATCGATCGGAACCTGCCTCGTTTAAGAAAATGAACGGCGATCCCTCAACTTCTCGTTCCAAAACAGCCGCTCAAGATTCGTCGCCTGTCCCGAGTTTTCCCCCTTGCTATTTATTGAAGTCCCCTGCTCCTCCTTGAACGCAGAAAAATCCACCACACTTCCTACTCTCATGGCCGCATCCCCTTTCTTCTTCTTCTTCTTCTTCCTCTTCTTCCTCCACTCGTCCTCCCCCACAGCATTATCTCAGTCCTTGCCCTCAATCAACCCCTTCACAGAAAAGGCGGCAATCATCCGCTACTGGAACCGCAAAGTCCCCAACAACCTCCCTCACCCATCCTTCATCGTCTCCAAACTCAGCCCTCTCTCCGCCGTCGACGCATCTAGATTCTCGACGATCGCCGCCGGCGATCCCTCCAATCTATCAACCCGCCTCTCCTCCTTCTGCTCATCGGCCGCGCTGCTCTGCTCCCCCGATCTAACCCCTTCTCTCTCCTCTCACCCTCCAGATTCCGATTTCGCCAAATACGAGAACTCCAACTTCACCAACTACGGCTCCAACGTCGCAGCAGGAGTGTCCTCCTTCAAGAACTACTCCGAGGATCTCAACATTCCCGTGGACAGCTTCCGCCGCTACGGCCGCAGCGCTGCCGGCCACGACGATTCGTTCTCCTTCTACGCTCCAAACGGCAACGTCGTCACCGCTAATTTCACCTCCTACAGCACCGGCATCGCCGGCGGCCACGATAACTTCACCTCCTACGACCAATCTTCCAATGTCCCCGATCTAGAGTTCACAAACTACGCCGCCGAAGGCAACGGCCATGTCTCCGACTTCGTCCTTTACTCCATCGACGCCAACGCCGGTGATCAATCTTTCTCCGGCTACGGCAAGGCGGGAAACGGCGTCACCTCCCAATTCGCTTCTTACGGCAACAACACCAACGTGATCGGAAACGGGTTCGGGAACTACGGCGAGAGCGCGAACGCCAACACAGATTCATTTGCCTCTTATGGCGGCAACGGCAATGTGCCTGAAAACAAATTCAGATCCTACGGGTCGGGAACAAACGGCGGAGCCGACACGTTCAGCAGCTACCGAGATCAATCCAATGTGGGAGACGATTCCTTCGTTTCTTACGAGAAGAGAGGAAACGCGGAGACCGCCGATTTCAGCAACTACGGCAAGTCGTTCAACCAGGGATCCGACGCCTTCAGCGGTTACGGAGAGGGTTCCACCAACGACCGCATCAGCTTCAAGTCTTACATCAGCGACAACACAACCTTCAAAGCGTATGCCAAAAACGGCATCGAGTTCAGATCTTACCGCAATGGATCGTCTGGGAGTGCTCGTACCGGCGTTAATCGGTGGGTGGAACCGGGGAAGTTCTTCCGGGAAAGCAGCTTGAAGAAAGGGACGTTGATGCCGATGCCGGACATTAGAGACAGGATGCCGCCTAGATCTTTCCTCCCGCGCTCCATCTCCGGTAAGATCCCGTTCTCCGCCGCCACCGTCGCCGGAATATTCAAGATTCCTTCAGGTACGGCCATGGAGAAGGCGATCGAATCGACGGTGGGCGATTGCCGACGGCCGCCCAGTCGCGGCGAGACGAAGCGGTGTGCGTCATCGGCGGAGGACATGATCGACTTCGCCGTCTCCGTCCTCGGCAGCGACATTGCGGTGAGATCCTCCATGAACACCAACGGGTCGAGGAGCAATGTTCTGATCGGAGAGGTGAAAGGGGTGAACGGCGGTAAGATCACCGAATCCGTGAGCTGCCACCAGAGCCTGTTCCCGTACCTGGTTTACTACTGCCACTCCGTCCCGCGGGTAAGGGTTTACGAGGCCGAAATCCTGGCCGTCGGTGGAAAGGAGATCATCAACAGAGGGATCGCCATCTGCCACGTGGACACGTCGGACTGGAGCCCGACGCACGGGGCCTTCCTGGCGCTGGGGCCCGGCCCTGGGAGGATTGAGGTGTGCCATTGGATCTTCGAGGGGGATATGACCTGGACGATTTCCGATAGAGATTAGTTATATATTTTCTGGGGGAGGGCATGTTGGTAAATAATTAGGCAGGGAATATATGCCTGGTTAATTTAAAATTAATTATCAGTACGTGAAATCGGTGGGCAATTTGTATTTAACATCCAGTCTTTTGCTTTCAATTCTCGACTTTCGAAAAATCGTTTATTTAAAGGTGTTTTTTTTTTCAAAATCCTACACTGTTTTGTAATTTCTTTTTTGAAAAAGCTTTTTTTTTTAATATATTCTAAATTTTAGTAGTCTGATTAATCTAATCAATCTGTATAAAATAGTATTTAAGTGAGGTGCTTTTTGTGTTTCAATTAGAAGTAGCCTTATAAATATGAGTATTGCTATGTAATTTTTAAATATCTTCTAAAAAATATAGATATTAGAATTTATGAAATTAAGTAGAATATAAAAATATTATTAAATTTAATTTTATTAGTGGGCTCATAAAAATATATATTTTAAATTTTAAATACTAGTCAATTTTTGGAAGATGTTTGAGAATTATATAACATTTTTTATGAATATTTGCTATTTATACTTATTAATTAGTATACACTGACCTCGTTTTTATTTCATATAAAGATCTTTTTTAATTAAAAAATGCTTCATCATCTATTTATTTTAATGATCCGCTGCTATATTATCAGAGATGATCGAGGTTGAATTGGTCAAACATTTATGTCCAAATTTTATTGGATATTTTTTTTAGGTATCATATCAATGATCTAAATAGAATTTCTCATAATTTAATTGTATTCTCATTCATTATATAGTATTCTTTGGAAAATCAATTAAAAAATTTACAGAAACAAATAAATACTAAATGAATTCAAGTAAAACTATTATTGATGGAAAAGAAATCAAAGTACATTTACAAATAATTAATGCTAGTTTGTTCTCATATGCAATTAGAACTAGCTATGAAATATGGGTATTAAAATTTGGATATTTTAATAAATAATTTAATAAAATAATATAATTTATGTATCAATCTCTTAATTCTCTTAATTTACTTGATAATATATATATATATATATATATATATATATATATATAGATATATAGATATATATAGATCTCTTATTATGAATACTTCATTTTTATAAGATAACAATACAACATTTTTTATCTAATTCAAAAAGGCAAATATGTTATTTATGTAATTTATATAAAGTAAATTTTTATTCTTCCAAAAAAGAATATTTCTAATAATTCTAAAATTGTAAGCAAGTGTATTTTATGTTGGGATGTGAAGACCATTTAGATAATCTATGGATGTGCCAATAAAGTTTCAATGGAATTCTGGGAGGTACTGGGATATTCAGGGAAGAGTCAGGGGCAATTCAGGTGCTCCGGCGCGCCCTGCAGTCACCGGATTCAAGGGCAAGGTGCCCTCGGCGCATCGTGGTGCCTGAGGTTTGAGTGCCATGCGCCATGGCGTGCCGTGGCTCTCGTCTGATGCAACGAGGCACGCTCTGGCTCCCTTGACTCGAACACGGGGCGCCCCGACGCGCCGTGGCGTCTGTCTGGGGAGCCTAGGCACCCTCTGGCACCCCTGGTTCGAACATGGGGAGCCTCGGCACGCCCTAACGCCCGCGAAAAGTCTGTCACGGTTTTTGCGGTGCCCTAAGTGATTTTACGGATATTTGGGTCCTTTAAAGTCTAATTAAGCCTTGAGTGTCTTATTTTATGTTGAAAAACATATTGATTGAAAGCCTGTACAATTAAAAATTTAATGGCCCGTAAGGCAATTAAATTTTATTCAAAGTATACGCATGATACTAAGCCCATTCTCTATAGCACCTCATTCTACAAATACTCATAAATTGAGAAAATTGCATAATGCATTTTTATTGTAGCAATGTAGCATACAAAACTCTAGATTTAATATAATTTTGTAATGATATTAAATTGAAAGCAATAACTTAGAAACATTCTCTATAGCACCTAATTTCTTGAGGTGAGTGTACCATTCAATAGGTACTTTAAGCTATTGAAGAGATATGTTGAAACATATATTCAATGAAAAGTTTGAATTATAAAAATTTTAGCTCATTGGATAAAACATATACCCAGAAGCATTTTAAAAGCAAAAAACTTAGAAAAATAATAAAAAATTCACTAATAATTTTATTTTATTTTATATTTGATCATTTAGTATAAAATATAATATAAGAAAATAGAAAATGTAACACGTATCCTAGCTCGATATTTAAGCCCTCATGTACCCACAGATAAGTAGCACAACTAAGTCATTTCCTCATCCAAAAATATCATATGTACCTATATTTCAACATCTTCCAAACATAGATGAGTGAAAGCACAATAAGCATTAACACCGACTGATACTCAACCTACAAAGAAGAACAAATACATTATACAAAACTATAGCAAATGATGATAAGAAAATTGTGCAACAAATGGTACAACAATAGTTATAATAAACTAGCTATAATTCTAGTAATGATTCTACTAACTATTATAAATTAGAATAAGTGCAATATGAGTAATATGAATAACTTCATCTAATAAGTGCTCCATAGAATGAAATAAATTAGTGATTGCCATGACTTGCTTATTAAATATATTCTAATTTTTAATTAATACATTAGAGAGTAAATCATTGGGCTTAGGAGGAATACTTTTTATTAAAGCTAATAACATTTATTCCACTGTGAAAAGCTACATTAAGCCAGAGGGAAAGGTTGGAATTACAAAAAATAACTTGTAGGATATAAATTAGAAGCAATACTTTGATAGCATCAAAATATAGTTGTTTGAAGTGAATTAGCAAAGCTAATAATAGAATCTTTGTCATCACATGAGGTATAAACTTAGTCTAGTTGGAGTTTATTGTTAGGAAAATGTTTATATATTCTTATCGAAAACTAGCAGGTGATAACTATTGAAATTATAAATCATTTTTAATGAAAACAAAAAATATTGAGATTATATCTATCTTTTGATTTCCCAATTTTATCTTTGCCACATTCCCCAGTTAGAATGCTACAAATTTTATCTTTGTCACATATGATCACTCAGATACTATTCTAGATAGACACCCCAGAGGTCATGAGCTCCCTCCCTTTGCCTGAAACTAGAGTCTCAAGTTGAACCCAAGTTTTTTGTCCTTTAGGAAGAATTTATCTATATTTTTGGACTAATAATCAATGAAAATTATAAAGAGAAAGGGAAAGAGAGATTTTTCATATCTAAAGACTTGAAGGTATTTAAGGAGGCCATAGGAAAAATCATTATTTTGATTGAATATCAAATACTCCTAAAATTTTCCTAAAGTCTATTAATGAAAATATGACTAAATCCAAAGATTTTGAGAATATTTGTAAGATAGTCCCAATCAAAATTATCAGAGCTTTTTTGCAATCAAGTTTAATAATCATATTGGAACCTCTTTGCTTAAAATTGAAACTATGGAAAAATTCTTGGGCAATAAGGATTATATGATAGCCTTTGGAAAGTCAAGGAGATCATCATATTTTTTTGCACCTAAAAAATTAATACCCATACAGTAGGAGTGCTTAAAGTCTTGTGAAAATACAGGTTAAGCATCATATAAGAAAAGTAAAGCGGGTAATTAACAATATTAGATAGCCTAATTTTTATGCAACTATTCAACATTTTCCACTTATCTTGGAAATAAAAAGAGTTAAGCATAGCATATAAAATAAAAGTGAGCAATAAATTGAAATTAAAATTAGCATTAGACCACCATTGACACTAGAAATTTGCATTAGACCATCATTTACAATATTTAATAAATTTAAGATTTCATATACTTTATAATACTTTGAATAAATCTCTTAAGCCCTTCAAACCTATAACAAAATCAATTAATTAATGAATGATTACATTAGATCTTTATTAAAGTCCAAAATTAGTGATTGGAATGATTACTTTGGTATTGGAATAATCATTAGTTGAATAGGATCTTAATCATGGACCTTTTATCCAAATAATGCCCTATTCCTTTATTTGAATTTGGCCTTGAGATCAATGATTAAGGAGTTGGCAATGATTCATATATATACTTTGAATTTTGGAAGAGTAAATAAAGGTTATGGTTTGAGCCTTGGGATAATTCATGTGACTCCCTTCAAAAGGATATGCTTAAGGCACTGTTTAGGCTTACACTCGAGAACCTTTATAACTCATGCTCTTTCTAAGGCTTAGAATAAATTTCATGAAGTAAAATTTGATGTATAAAATCATTAGTAAAAGCATTAGTGCTTAGTATGGTCATAAAATGTCATTGGCATTATGCCCTTTAATATATATATATATATATATATATTTATATATATATATATATATATATATATAATCAATTCTAAAGTAATCTCTTTAGAAATACAAATAACCTCAAAACTCATAACACTAACATCTACAAAATTAAGAACATTACTACTCTTATAACACAATTATCTAATTAACATGCAATGTCAATAACATTCCTTCTATCAAGCATCCAATTAACCTCAAAATTGTTATATAATTGCTATGACCCTTTATAATTTAAACCCCCTTTTTAATGACAACAAGAGAATAAACATTTTACATAAAGCTAGCTGATAGTCTTGCAAATGGATATGTGGAGGAACATCAGAGGAGCTGATTTAGCTATTTCCTTGGGGCAATTTTGCATCTCAAAACTCATAATAGCACTAAATCAAACAATAACAAAAAACTTAATATAGCATGGCATTTATAGAAATATCTAAATATCATGGTATTGTAATATGATTATTTATAGTTTTATAAATATTTAATATTTGGAAAACCACCTCAAAACATTCATATAAAGAGCACTGCTTCATTCATATAAAGGTTCTTTATATGTTTCAGCTTTCAAGGAAAGAACATTTGTTGTACCGCAGTTCATAGGATGGCACACAAGTTGAATATAGCAAAACGCTGCTCAGATTTTTCTTTTCTAGCCTTTTTAACTTCACTGCTCTAAGCTGCCTAATCTCTTCACCCGACCGCTTCCGACAATCTATAGCAAGCCTTTCTGCTCTTAGCCGTGCAGCTTTCTCCTCAGCCAACCCCTTCTCAAGCTTATATATAGGTTAAAATTTAAGATTGCTATTCGGCAGATTAATTCATTCTAGCTTAGGTTCAGATAACTCTTCGGGAGCTCTTTGCTTTGCTTATGTGCCCATTAAACTGCTTGTTGCTGAAGTGAAGCTCGCCATTAGAAGCAAAATGCCAAGGCAGATGAAAATACTGAAGGAATGTTGCTTAAGAGATCTACATATATATATATATATATATATATACATTCTATTACTAGCTTTTGATCAATTCAAAGCTTCTGATAGACAATGAAAACTTCACAAGAAAAAATGCTCCATTATGTTGTTATATATACATATATGGAGTGTAAATTTTGTCATTTCAAAATGTAATTTGAAACCAAATTATTATACAGAAGAATCCTTTGTACTTTATTATTATGCAAGAATTTAAACTATAGAACCATCTAAGAAGTTAAACCAAGCAGTAAATTGTGAGGAATAACACATGAAGGAGAAAGGAGGAAAATACCATCATGTTCTATTAAGAAATCAAAGAATGGATGTTACATTCAGCTCTAGATTTGAAGTGCTAGCGTTTTTTCAGGTTTTCTTTAATCAACCGAGTACTCTATTATGAAGGAACTTGAACAATTCAGCTAGAAACCGTCTACTGTTTCCTTGAAGTTATCTTGAGATTTTTCTTTGCCACAATTAGAAAATGACTTGTGCATAAAGATAAGTAGCAAGAAATGAATTTTATGAGCTATTTATCTGAATAATCTCTCAACTACTTCAAGTTAGCCAATTTAAAAAAGCCAACTTTAGTTTCCCGGTAGTTCAATATAAATCCAATTTCTTGCCCTTAATCTTCAATATAATCTTACTAGATCCCGATTTGGGAATAGATTCAGATTAAACACAATATTTTAGGGACTATAATTAATTTTGGAACTAAATCTGTTTAAGAAAAATAGTTAAACTATTTTAGCAAATTCTCCAATATTTATCTTGATGTTTCTCTGTAATCTCTTATCTCTTAAATTTATGTGAGCTGCGAATATGAAGAAAATGTGTGACCGATGAGATTTGTGTTAATATGTGGATACTAATTGAATTACTAAAGGAGGTGACGACGGAGTTCCGGTGGGTTTCGGGAGGTTTTGGGATAAGTCGAGGGCAATTCGGGAGTTCTGGCACGCTCTGCAGCCCATGGACCCGAAGGACAGGTGCTCAGGCACCTACCAAAAAGAGGCATGGGTACCTAGGCGCCCGTGGAATAGCAGCTTGGGTGCTCAGGCGCTCGTGACGGGTCAGATGCAAAAACAGGCTTCCCATGGTCATTTGTGGACGGATTCAGATGATCTTGGGCTTGTTTTAAGCCTGTTGAAAGCCCTAATTTGTAAGGATATGTGTGGGTGCCTTTTGAGTTTAGCAGAGAGCCTTTTGGGAGAAGATTTGTGAGAGATACAGGGCTTGGGTGTGTTCCTAGGCAGAGTTCATCTTCTTGTTCCTCTAAAAGTTCAAGTCTTGGTTTATACTCTATAATCTTATATTCTTCATATAATGAATTTCTTATAGCGGTGTGACTCTGTGATTTTTCTCGTATTTTGGGGTTTTCACTTAAATACTTGAGTTTGGATGTTTGTGTTTGTGTTTTGCTTTTGTAACCTCAACTCAAACCTGCTATAATAATCCTAACAATTTGAACATAAGATTTGGGATAATAAATCATGAGCTTCAACCAATCTTGAGTAAGACTACTTCATTGGTAATGTCATCAATCATCCCAATTGATCATCATCAAGGCACACTTATCTCAACAATACGATCTAACTACGACTTCCTTTTAGTTATACCATCATGAATCTCCTTTGGAACTTGCCATCGGCCACTTCTTGAACTAAGTGAAGGCATAAAAAAAGGTGCTTTTCGAACCATTAATGACATGTGATTTCACCATATGTTTATATAATTAAAGGAGAAATTAGGTGGTGTTAGGTTGAATATGAAATTATGCATAGCTGCAAATATTGCAAGTAGCATCCACTTACACAAAATTTGAGTATGTACTCTTACTTGGGCAATAAAGGTGACCCAAAAATTCGCATTTTAATCATTTTGGCAAGCAAATACTGATAGTGAGATATGTGCTAAGTGGAGAATTAATGTCCGCACCAAACAACATAGGGGGAGAAAGACACCATCGTATGTTAAAAGCCTCATCAAAGTGCATAAAGCACCAGCTTGTTATACAACAATACAATGATTGCGATTAATGTGATTAAAAATATGAAGCAGCAAGCTTTAGAAATGATTAATTCAAATATGCTAACTTATGTGCTGCACTATAGAATTTCTCATTCTGCTGTAGCTAGTGTGCATGAGTTAAGTTGCAAGTCCTATCCTAAGAGTGCATGAAATGAATGTCCCTTTTGTAGACAGATAGAATACTTAAGAAAGGAAGAGAGGAATTGTTTAGTCTGATTATAAGAACAAGTTGTATCCTAAGGTTAGGTTCAATTATGTGAATGCTGCAGTTTATATGTGGTAAACGCGGTTGTAAGAGTGGTTGCCGTTTGAATGTAGTTGGGAAATTGCGGTTGCAGTTTGTGTAAAACCGAATGAAGAGTTTCGGTAATACCCTTATCCTTTTATTTCATTAAAGATTTGAATCATTTAGTAGCCATTTTCCCAGTATCAAGAATTGGGCAGATAAAAATAAGAGAGGCCTGGATAGCTTTCACCAGTAAGTGAGGGCATGGTTTCAAAAAAAGCAGCTTTGGATAGAGAGAATTGCAAATATAACAACTGAAAAATACGTTATCAATGTATAGAGGAAGCAAGCAAAAAAGCAAATGAATTTTCCCCCCGAGAATTAACTCCTTTACCCTCTCTAGCTTACTACAGTGCTAGTATTCCTCATGCAGATCAAGATACCTAAGGGAACCTATGAGTAGACCAAATCATTTTTGCTTTTGCAAGAGCAGATCTATTCATTTTCATACGAAAGTCAAAGCTTTAATTTAATACAGAAATTATTAGTTGAAGCCTGCGCATCTCCTAATAAAGTTGAGTGTCATGTCTTACTTATCCAACTGTGATAAATAAAATCATTTATAATTAAGCCAAACTTCTAGTTCTAATGCTCATAAAATAAATAAATTAGTTAAAAGTTCTCTTCGTCAAGCATTAAAATGGTTTGTACAGTTCTAATGAAATGGACAAATTCATACCAGATCATTTGATATTCAGCAAAACCAGTATAATCTGGACCGGACCACTGACCAGTTCCAAGTTGAATCAATCCAACCGGGCTGGTCTTGTTCTGGTTTTGGTAGCATTGCTTATAGTTAATATGGATTTTGAACCCGATCAAAATAAAATTTTAGTTGATTCAAGACACTAAACAATCAATTTATGCCGTTATCAGCGAGAATAAAGCGAGTTATCTTCATAAAAGACAAAAACAAAACCTTAAATTTGTTAATTGAGATTTTACATGAGATACTCATTAAATATTCTATGTCCAATACATATGACCAAGGCATAAGGCTCAATACAAGATAAGCAATGCATCAAAATTCAAAGTAAGCGAGAGACTCTACTAAGACACAGTGATATCCATTATTGTCTACTTTATCCATTCTATCTACTCCAAGTCACATAAGTTCAGGATCTTCAATTCCTACTATCGAGTTTAACTCAGATTCATAACCTTATAAGTTGAAAAATAACTAGAACTAGCTAGGTCCTAATTATGATTTAATCGATGTCGACTATATAAGTTAAGTAAGAAATCAATCAACCTATTTGATGATTTAAGCAACCCAAGCTTATCTTGATTAAGCCCAAATCAAGATGAAAAGATTAAGGATTAAACTCCAAATATTAGAATTTAATCACTTAATCTTAAGGTGATCATAAAGGCTAAGACTTAAAACCCAAATTTCACGAATAAAAGATTAAGGTAAATCCTACTTAGTAAAGTTAGACTTAGTATGATAGATCTCTAATCTTAAGTCTACGGTTAAATAGATTAAATAATCATAAACAAACTATGAAATTCTATAAACTAGTAAAATCAAGGTTTTACCATTGAGTAACCTAATTTACTCAATTAATAAAATCTAACATAAGTTTTATTCTTAATTCTTAAGGAAGGAGATCTTAAGTGACTAAGATGAACACTCAAGCACCAATCTTAACTATTCATGAATTGAAAGCTTTAAGAGAAGAATTAGAAAAGATAAGGGAGGCATGATGTGAGATGAATCTCGCACTATAGAGCCTTATAATACTTAGAGTTTACTCAAGGGTGAAAATTAGAGTTTTTGATTTAAAAACTTGATTTATGGCCTAAATTAAATGAATTAAATTCAGAATCACTTTATTTACTGATTTTAGTGATTATAATATGAATCTAAGATTTAAGAACACTTAAACTTAAAATTAGACAAAATAATCATTTTGCCCCTACTTAAGGGTCTAAATGATCATATAAAGATATTTTTTTAATTTAAGGCTCTAAATTAGAAATTTTCAATAGAAAAAAATTATTTACTATCTAACATGAAGATAGACAGTTAGTACACTTAATTTGGATAATAGTTAAGCTTTATGAGATCAAATTAAGGAATTTGACTCATAAGGATAATTTGATAATTTAATCTAATAAAGTCTAAGAAATTATGTAGTTTATTAATGTTTACCATTCAAGGATTTCATATAATCCAAGAACATTAAATTTTAAAGTCTAATGATTAAGTTACAAGCAAATCAAATTTGAGGTTCTATTATGTAAATTAAGGTTTTATAAATAAAATCAAAAACTTAACTTTTTTATTTAAAGTCAAATTTCAGTAAATTTAGTGGCTATAACTTCCTTATAACACACTAATTACTTTAATTGGGAGTAGACCAAATACACATCCTAATTTTGTAGATAACTAAATAAATTACAAATCTTAATTTGGGCTTAAAAAAAAAAAGATGGTACCTTTAGAATTAGTTTTGGAGCTTAAATGAAGAAGATGAAGTTGCTACTATGCTCTAGAATAGATCCAAATGATGTAAACCTAACTTGATGAAGAAATGGAGTTAAAAATATGATATTTTTGAGATATGAATTTCCCACCTCATAAAGGAAAAAATAATAATAATAATAATAATAATTATTATTATTTTAATTAATTATTAATTACAATTTAATTATTCAAAAATAAATAATTAGTTGAGTTCCAAAAAATCTCAAAATTTCACCCTTAGATAATTCAAGGGTGAATAACACAACGGCTAAGTCAAATTTTGGTTTTGACGAGTACTTATTTTTCTTTTTTTTTAATTATTTAAATATATTAGAATATTAGAGAAAATTTAACGACTTTAAAAAATTTCCAAAGTTTCACCTTTAGCTAATTTAAAGGTGAGGAATGCAATGGAGAAGTCCAATTTTTGTTTCGACGAGTGTTTAATTTTTTCATTTTTTTGAGGTATTTAAATATTATTAAAATATTTAGCAGATTTTCAACGATTTCTGATTACCACCAAAACGTCACCCCTAGCTAATTTAGGAGCAATGAGTGCAATGATGAAGTCCGATTTTTGATCTGAGGTTAATTTAAATAGGTCAAACTTTCATTAGTTTTAGAGGGTGCTTGGCTGCTTTATTACAATGAAGAAGATAGCTCCAAGAGATTATGTAAGAGTTTGTAAGCCCTAAAATCTGTGTAATTCCTTCTCTGTAGTGAAATTGTTTTTCACTCTTCTCCTTGTGGATATAACTATTAGCACCGAATTATGAATTTTTTTTTGGTTTGTGATGCGTTTGTGATTGCATGTGATTGTTTCATGCTTTATTTGATTTTACGCTAAATAAGGAAAGAATAAAAGTTCACCCAAACACAAAGAATTTTGGTAGTTCAGCTATTGTTCACTTATATCCACATTACTTAAAAAAAAAGAAAGAAAATTTTTACCATGGATAAAAGAGAAACCTATATTTGAGAAAGTACTTTAATATCCCTATTGGTGCTTCTTAATTTTTTTCTAAAAAATTAAATATTTATAATAGATTTAAGATTATAATGTTGAGTAATGAATCTCAATTGACATAAATTTAATATTTTATATCAGTAATGAATCTCAATCTCAGTGAAGGGGCTTCTCATTATGTTTAGACTAAATCTTTTTTTTATTAATTATTTGCTATCTATGCATCATATTTGGCTTGTATTTTGTAGTTGCCCTCTCTACTTTTGATATAGTGAGTAAAGGTAGTCATCAAATATCAATTTAATGTGTAAGTAAATAATTGATCTGAATACTTTTTAATGAATAATCTTATATAAACATAATATTTTATAGAATATTGCTACACTTACACAATAGTATACACCAAAATATATAGATGATGTATCAATCCAATGTGTAAGTAAAATATTGATTGAATACACTTTTTGATAAGACTTCTATACAAAAATTATAAAAAAAAATTTTTTAATTGATCATGAATATTTTTTAGTATATATTCTTGTGTAACCATAACATTTTCCTATTTTTTATAAAAAATTAACCTTCAAGGTTGAGATGCATTGCGGTGCACAACGTCCAATAGCCAAAATAATGTATTCAAAGCAAAAGAAGTTCTTTACACTACTAAGACCAATAATTGCCTGCAAACCAACGCATGATATACTTCTAAGAAATGCTATATTCTATAAATTATACGTAGGATTTTATTTCAAAATTATAAGAATTACATAAAGTAAGAAAAATAAAAATTAACTCATTTTAAATTATAGTCTTATGTTAAGATATGGAGATTAATTGAATCATCAAAAAAGTGCCCAGAGAGTGAGTTATCAAGAGATTCCGAGACAAGTCGGGAGCAATTCGAGCTCTTCGGCGCGCCTGGGCTCGCCCTTCAGCTCCTGGACCCAAAGGCCAGGCGCCTGGGCTCGCCCTTCAGCTCCTGGACCCAAAGGCCAGGCGCCTGCCAGGCAGAGTCTGCTCCCGTGATGGATCAAACGCGAAAACAGGCATCCGGTGATCCTCTGTGAACAGATTCGGGCGATCTTGAGCTTGTTTTAAAGTCTGCTGGAAGCTCTAAGTTGTAAGAATAGGTGTGAGTGCCTCTTGACAGAGACCATTTTAGGAAAAAATTTGTGAGAGAGTTTGTGAGTGTGTTGAAGAGTGATAGGACTTGAATGTATTTCTAAAAGGAGTTTGTCATCTTTTTATTCCTCCAAAAATTTAAGTCTTAATTTATACTCTGTAATATTATATTCTTCAATGAATTTCTTGTGATAATATGGTTCTGTAATTTTTCCTAAATTTTAAATTTTTTATGTAAATTCTTAAGTTTAGATATTTGTGACTTGTGTTGTAATTCTGTACTTTTATTTATGTGTTTTACTTTGAGAACCTCAACTCAAATTCATTGTAATAATCCTAACATCTTAATCGTAGCATTACAACTTTTAGGTTGAAAGTTGTAGCAAAATATGTATTTGTTAGCAATAAAAAAGTAAAAACGAAGCGGCTGCGGATCATCAATTGCAAGGGTGAATGATACAGAGAGCAGGAAAAAGAAGCTTTTGTGCGCAGTTAAGAAAGCAGGAAAAAGCACAAAAATGGAGAAAAATATAACTCGGGTGGGAGGCAGAAGAAAATGAAAAAAGCTAATTGTTCAAAGAAAAGAAAGGCTCTACTTTTGACTGCGGGAAAGACACCGTAGCAGCATCTCATCATTCACAAAAACACAAAATATTTATTTTCAAATCTATAAATTGCAATTTGTGTTGATCGCCCATTACTTGTGAATTGAAAATCAAAGGTTTACTCTTAGGGGCCAAAGGTTGAGTTTTTTGGAATCAAAGTTTATGGTTTGTTTTGATCAACAGGTGATTATTATCAACTAAGAAGTTGTGTTCCATTAGCGAGTTCTTCTGCAGATAAAAATATTTGATCTATTTCCCCTGGCAGGTAGGGATCTCAGGCATTGAAGGAGTGAGTGATACAAAAGTTTTGACACCTTTCTCTTTGGATGGCTAGCATCTGTGGACACGAGAAACGAATCAGAAAAAGAAAGAAATATCGGAGGGTCGGTCACGTGCCCCTTTTTCATTCAGACCCGATCTCTGACCGTCCACATCATATCCCCTTCAAAGATCCAATGGCACACCTCGATCTTCCCCGGCCCCGGCCCCAGCGCCACGAACGCACCGTGCGTGGCGCTCCAATCCGACGTGTCAACGTGACAGATGGCGATCCCATGATTGATCTTCTCCTTGCTATCAACGGCCAGGATTTCTGCTTCATAAACGCGCACGCGCGGAACGGAATGGCAGTAGTACAGCATGAAGGGAAACAGGCCCTGGTGACAGCTCACCGATTCGGTAACCTTACCTCCGTTCATCCCCTTCACCTTGCCGATGAGTATATCTCCGTGGGAGCCCTCCGTGTTGGCCGTCGATCTGACTTCGACATCGTCGCCGAGCACGGAGACGGCAAAATCGATCATATCCTCGGCAGAGGAGGCGCACTTCTTCGTCTCCCCTAGGCTCGCCGCTCGATCGCAATCCGCCACCGTCGACGCGACTGCCTTCGCCATGTCGCTTCCAGGGGAGAGCTTGAAGATTTCCGTCACGGCGGCAACAGAAATAGGGATTTTCCCTGCGATCGATCGCGGAAGAAATTTCCGCAGAGGCAACTGATCTTGAATCCTCGGCATCGGCATCACCGTCCCCTCTTTCAAGCTCCATTCCCTGAAGAACTTCCCAGGCTCCACCCACACGCTCGTCCTTGACTCCGCTTGGATCTGGGCGGAATCGGAGGAGGAATTGTGGTAGGATTTGAAATCGACCCCTTCTTTCGCATACGCTTTGAATGTTGTGTTGTCTTCGAAGTAGGAGACGAAGGAGACGTGCCCGTTGGCGGAATTCTCGCCGTAGCTCTTGAACGAATCGGCTCCCGAGCTGTCGTTTCCGTAATTTGTGAATGTAACGGTGCCGTAATTTCCGTCCTTGTGGTAGGTTGCAAAGGAATCGTCGCCTATGTTGGATTGATGGCGGTAGGTCGTGAAAGTCTCGATTCCGGCTAGGGTTTTCGTTCCGTAAGAATCGAAATGGTTGTTGGGGATATTGGCATGTTCGGAATAAGTCGTGAAAGTATTCTTGTTCCCATCGCCATTGTCGCCGTAATGGGAGAAACCGCTTTCGATGATGTTAGAAAATTTGTGAGCGTAAGTGGTGAAGTCTGAGGTTGCGCCGCTCCCGCGCTTGGCGTAGTTGGAGAAGAGCTGCTGGCCGACGTTGGCGTCGTCGGAGTAGTGCTTGAAACTGGAGATCCTTCCGGTGCTTTCTGCGGCATAATTGCTGAAGCCTAGAATGGGGATGTTAGAGGAATTGGCGTAGGACTTGAAATCATCGTTTCCGCCAGCGGAGCTGGTTCCGTAGGAGGTGAAATTGGACCCGGCATCGTTGTTTCTGGGTCCGTAGACAATGAAGGAATCGTCATGGCCGCCGCTGCTGTGGCCGTAGCGGCGGAACTGGCTCAAGGGGACCTCGTTACCGAAGTACTTCTTAAAGGAAGAGAGGCCTCCGCCGGCCTCGGAAGCGTAGTTGGTGAAGTTAGTGTTCTCGTATTTGGAGAAGGAGGAGTCGCGCGGATGGGAGGCGAGGGATGGAGCGGTCAGCTGGGCAGAGCAGAGGAGGGCTGCGGCCGAGCAGAAGGAAGATAGATCGGAGGAGAGTTTGAAGGGATCCGAAGCTACCAGTGAGGAAAACTTGGCGGAGTTGGAGACGGACAGCGGGCTGAGCTTGGAGACGAAGAAGTCTGGATGGGTAGAAGGGTTCCGGATTTTTCTGTTCCAGTAACGGAGAACTGCAGCCTTCTCTGTGAATGGGTTTAGGGAGGCTTTTATAGGCGCCGATGAGTATACGGCCGCTGAGAGGGAGAGAGAGAAGAGGATGATGAAGAGTATATGGAGGAAGAGGAACATTGAGCTGAGTTGGTACTTGCTTTGGTCCATGGATGGTGGTGACGGAATTTGGGTGGGGTGGGTTTTAAAGAATGATGATCAAGAATCCGAACAAAATTGCTAAATTATATATCTATATATTGAATGAAATTAAATTATATTTTCGTTTAGGGATTTTTAATAATATAATATATTTAGTCCCACATTATTTTAGGATTCGTCGATTCAACCGTAAAATTTACCCATTTTTTCCGATTTGATATTTTGTAAGTTTATTCTCACATTCGGCCGGATTAACCTACCAGTTGAACCGAACCGATTGAAATGGCCGGTCCAATTTTTAATAGTGTCGCGAGGGAAAACTAGCTTTGTTTAAAGGGAAACCTTGGGCAGTGCAGATGTCATAAATGAAGGCAGAATAATCCCGTTCAAATTTGATTCTGTGGGACCCTGACGTTGACGACTCAATTAAATATTAATTATTTTTGTGTATATATTATTGTGTAAATATAGTATTTTTTCCTTTAAAATATTTATGAAAACTTGTAAGATTAGAAAATATTTTATTATGATAACTTTTCTATATCTTACAATTAATATTTCTTATTGAATCATAAATCTCAATCATTATTTATTTAATTCAGATGTATTAATTATATTGAGATATATTTTAATTAGATTAGAGAAATCATTTGAGAGACAAATAATATTTTTCTAAAAATATTTTATTTAAAATTAAGAAAATATTTAACTAAAATAATTAATTTTTAGTATAGCAAATATGATATGAGACTATTAAATTGAAATCTAATGGTAAGAGTTTCAATTTTTCTTTTTGAATTAAATTTTAATTATTATTTTTTTGTAACATTGCTTATTAATTTTAAAAACATATTAATTAAATTTTAAATTATGTTTAACATTAATATATAATTTAAATAATTATATGCCGACACCATTCTCCTCTTGCTGGGCCAGTTTAAGGGACAGCTAGAATCAAATGGTCCCATTATGGTCCGAATCATTCATTATATGCCTTTCCCTACAGCTCACTTGAAAGCTATTATAATACCTTACTTTTTTTTTTACCATTTTCCTCCTCAAACTGCTTTCAGTTTCAATAAAAACCTTTTAATATTTTAGAAAAAAAAATAATCATAATATTTACATAAAATATATAATTTTCTAATAAATACTGTTAAACATATATTCTTAGCAAATTTGCAATTAATCATTATTTTTCATGAGATAATAAAATATTTTATAATTTTTGGGATTTATTTTGAAAATTTCGTATCCGAACCATTTATGTATACATATTATTTAAATGTATTAATTATTTACTTATCAATAGTGCAACTTATTTAAGAGATTTATCAAAGTGAGTGGTATAATTTGGTGTTAAATATTCTTATTTTATATAAAAGTGTATGCAATCTGGACAGAGATAGCCTGAAAGAATATTTCCCTGGGCTAAATTTTCTTATTTATGTTAACATTGCTGCAATTGGTTGAGAGCTGTGAGTTCTATTGCTGACTGGTCACAAGATATGAGAAGCTGTTTCTGCTTAGTATTGCTGCGTGCAATACATGGGTGAAAAGAAACTACAAGAGTTTCCAACAGAGATATTGATGCACTAGTCAGCGTTGAGGTGTGGAGTCTCAATTCCGGCGGATTCCGAGAGGTTCCGGGGCAAGGCTTCACCAGATGACATCCAACCGGGCGATCAACAGGGGCCTGTAGCCCAGGAGCCCTCGGAGCAGAGAAGTGGGCGCTCGCGGAAGCTCATACGATAACATATGCGTTGCGTGGGCAATTGTCGGCGGTTTCGGACTATTTTAGGCTTGTTTTAAAGCGTATTTGAAATCATAATTAGGTTTTTTAGAACAGGCTAGACTGAGCTTAGGGAGACGAATACTCTGTCTCAAGTTTTGGCAGTGGGTTAAGTAATTTTAGAGTATTTTATGTTTCTTGGGGTTTTTGGAGTTTATTTGGGGCTTGGGTATTTAAAGAAATATGTGATGGATGTTTTTTAAGCTGAACATAATCTATTGAAGACTATGGATGATGCTGGCATCCTTCTACCTTGTACAGAGGAGAAAGAAGTCGATCAAGAGGCTTTGAAATCTATAGATTCTTCTTGTTATTGTGTTAATGATACTTTCCGTAACTCTGTAACCATATTACTTACTTTTTATAGCTGTTTTTTCACATAAATCTCTATATCTTTAGATGTGGCTTGTGTCCTCAACTCAAACCCATTGCATAAATTCATAACAAAATCATCAATTTTCATGTTACTTTTCCCGCATTGAATTGAATAAGATATAATATTTGAGTCACATAACATCTAGCTTTATTCCTTCCTTGCCATACATACAGAGAGCCTGCAGCGATGAAAGTAAAAGCTTTAGTTCCCGCATTGATATGAAGTTGCCATAAGTCTTAGTTCTCGTATGATATTGCAAGGGAAGAATGTATGATCAAGAGTCTTTTTTACGACTAATACCTCTCTTACTCACTACAATCGTAGTTTCTAGGCCAACATGAAAACATCTCCATGTAAAACTAAAGAGCTACAACATTAAGCAAGTCCAATAACCCTTGGCTCATCACCAAAGAGCTACCCGAAATAGTTCGCCAAAAAGTAGGCAATTTATAAGGCACAAGCATTATCAGACCGGTAAGCCCGTCTTCCGTTGATTTTAGGCAACGCAACTTTGCAACAACCAAATGTTTTTAGATTAATTAACTGAGCCTAAATATGAGTGGTTGTAAAGTGAAAGATTCCACTAAAACTCTCATCTATGCAATTTACCAAGTGAGAGAGAGAGAAAGGAAACCACAACTTATTGCACCTCTGGTGACTCAACAACATTCGGCTAAGCACATTAGCTGACTATACAATTGATTCTAAATAAATTTAACTCATTAATTATCTATACTTAACAAGAATTATAAAATAATTTAACGAGGCCCATCGACCACAAAAGCAGTATCGATATGTTAAAATAAATCATAACAAAAATGGCAAGCTAAAGAAAGTTAAGACTAAACTAAAATAAAATGTTTACTTGAATTTAACTCTAAGGATTTGCTTATGTTGAAGTAGATTGAGTTTAGAACTTAAGTATAGAAATAATTTTCAGTTTAAATTGTGTGAAGTTCAGTTTAAAAATCTTAATGAATGAATTTGGAGTTTTGGAAATATCAAATTGAGATTAAGAATCTTTTAGGGAATGAGTAAGTGGCTAAATAAATTAAGACCTTGAGAGAAATTACTTGAAGTTTACCTACTGAGTTATTATTATAACGAAACTAAAAAGTAAGAAAATGATATAGAAATATTTATACTATGTGGCGATCAAGGGTTTGTAAAGACACACGATAGGTCGAGGCTAGCCTACGATGGAGGAGGTGCATAGAAGTTATGGAACCCAATTACAATAGTTAGATAGACGTATTCGACTTCTTAGATTCTTATATTGTCCACCATAAATAACCAACTAAAATAGACATGTTTAAATAAGCATACTTCTTCCAATTATACAACATATATTGAACCCAACCTCTAATAATTAGGCAGGCGTTCTTTAATTCCTCAAGATTTTGAATTTGACTGACAAAACAAAAAAGAAAATTATGCTTATAAAAATAAGATGCTTTGCACTTACATTATGTTAAATTTCATGTGACATTTTTGACAAATTGCTTTGTGGGGTGCTCCGACCCTACCATGATTTTGTTATGTAACAATATGAGGTTGTTACTTAAGCTAAACTTAACCATAATCAGTTCTAAACTACTTTTATTAATCATCATTAAAAGTGAACCTCAAAATTTTGGTTCGATTTGGAGATTAATCAGATCATCCAATAATTTTGGGTAATTAATTAATTAAGAAAAATAAAATAATTAAATTAAATTATGATAAAAAATTTGACTTTACCATTGAATTCCTCACCTCCAAATTGGCTATGGATGAAATTTTGAGAATTTTTGAAAATTATCGAATTTTCCCGAATATTTTAATATATTTAAATCGTTAGAAAATTAAGATAATTAAATTTACTTTGAAATTAAAATTCAACTTCATTTTTAAATTTCTCACCCACAAATTAGTTAGGGGAGAATTTTTGAGATTTTTTGAAACTCATATTATTATTAAATTTTAGATAATTAAATTGTGCTTAATTAATAATTAATTAATTTAAAAAAATTCTTTCAGGCACTGTGGACACACGCGACTCGCATGCAACAGGTGACCATGTGTAGGTGGCTTTGCCACCACCTTAAAAGGCCCTAATAAAATCCAAATTAACTTCTAAGCCTTGTTTGGATGGTCTAAAACTCCAAATTGAAGTAGAAGAAGCCATACCTGTTATCCTAAGCTCCAAAGGAACCCTAAAAGGTTCCCCTTTTTCCTTAAATTGCCCGAATTAGGGCACATACATTCTTAAGTTATAGGCAAAATTAGAATGTGTATTTGGTATCAATGGAAATGTCTCGAAGTGAGCTTTCCATTGGTATATGGCATGCCTCGTAAGAAGCTTTGTGTATAGAGACTTTTGATATTCTATGTTCAGTTTTTCAAAATTTGTTGATTTACTGTTGATGCTACTGTAAAATTTAAAAAAATATATTTATTTATTTAATTATTTGCAAATTTTTAAAGACTCATAATTTTACAATTACAATTCCAAACATAGTGATCCAATATATCATTTTAATTATAAAAATACAAGAATTAATATTATGCCAATAGTATTTCTGTTTAGTGATTACTTTAACTAATTGTCTTTTAGACTAATTAACCTCCCAGAATCCTAAAATTTGATAATGCCATAATTTAGTCAAATCAAGTCCAAATAATATGATCTAATATATTATTTTGATCAAAAAAATGTAAAGAAAATTAATCTATAGAAATAGTTAAGTTTCTGTCATTAGTTTTTCTAATTATGCTTAATCAATTAGTACATAGATTAGTGAATATTAAGCTCAATAATAAGCCAAATCTCAGATTTTTAGTCTCTGATCACTCACTAAATATAGGAGAACAAGTATGTGAAATTAAAATTATAATTATGTAATTAATTTCAATAATCACTAACTAATCACCATAAATCCTAATTAAGACTTAAATTAATTAATTGAAGTTCAAATTTAGCATACTTGCTGTCATTGAACTCAGTGTACTATAGGGAACCCATTGTAACAACCCAAGATTATTATCCAGCTTAAATTTAAGCATAATCAAATTCTTATTATCATTCCATTAAGTTCATCTAGTCATTAGAACCAAACACTGAAGGTTTAGAGCAATTCGGAACTCAATCGATTATTTTGGAATATTTTAATATTTAATTAATTAAAAAATTAAGGTATTTATTTTGATCTCAAAATCGAAATCCGACTTCACCGTTGCGATAATCACCCCCAAATTAGCTAGGGGTGATGTTTTGGACACGTTTGGAAGTCGTCGAATTTTCACGAATATTTTAATATAATTAAATGCACCGGAAATAGGATAACTAAATAATCGTCGGAATCAAAATACGATTTTGCCATTGAATTCCTCACCCCCAAATTAGTTAGGGATGAATTTTTGAAAATTTTCAGAGTGCGTTTCAAAAATCTGAATTTTTAAATAATCAGAGAAAATAAAATAAGGAATTATCTAGTCCTAAATTTGCATTTTCCCCCTAATTTTCTAATACATCATGTCAGCTCCTCTTACAATTTCGGCTGACCATCCCATCCCCCTCCCCTTATCCATGCCTCAATGCCCCTAAGATCATGATGGCTCCCCTAGCTCCCTAGCTCATAATGAAGCCTCCATCTCCTTCCTCTCCTTTAAGAAGGAATCTCAGCCTCTTCCCTTTGGCTTACTGAAAGTTTCTCATCTCCCCCTCCATTGCTTGATACACTTGTGTTGAAGAAGAAGGAGTTCAGCTCACCTCTAAGGCTTTGGAGAAAGATAAAGATTCTCTCTTTCTCCACCCCTTTCAAGGTCTAAAGGCACCCCTTTACCCCTCTCTCCTTTGTCTTCTTCATATAGCTACAATGCTTGCATGTATCTCTAAAAGTCTATAAATATGTATGGAAGCCATTAAGGCTCATTGAGGCAGTTCATCTCTTTGAAAAATCAATGCTCTATTTTCGTCCATTTTGTATACCCTTGCATTTATTATCATTTTTAGTATATCTAGGATGCTTCGTTTGTGCCGATTTTAGTGTTGATGGAAAGATATCAAAAATACCTTTCCATTGATATATAACACCACTCATGAAACACTCTGGATTGAGAGTAATTGAGCTTGAAAATAAGCATTCTAGGTTTCATCCTGGCGAAATCGCCGTCTAGCGCTGCAGCGCGCTGCAACCCCCGATTTTGCAAAATAGGCCACTACACCACGCCACAGCGCGCTGCAGCAGCATTTCAATAAAATTAAATAAATTCGTTAAATTAATTAATTAAAACAACATTTCGCAAAATGGACCGCTACAGCGCGCCGGGCTACTGCGGAAATATTTCATGAAAAACTTAGGAAATCAATTAATGAAGCATTTACACAGTATTTTTGCAAATTGAACCGCTGCAGAGCGCGCCGCAGCGGGCTGTAGCGCACCCCAGCGCCAAAAGCACTACCGCGCGCTGCCACGCGAAAAATGCTGCCGCGTGAAAAACGCTACTGCGCGCTGCCGAGCGAAAAGCGCTCTAGCGCGCTGCAGCGCCTGAAATTGTAAAATGCCTACCTTGTACCTTAAATGTATTGTCCAAATTGCTAGATAACTTAGAATTTCAGTGCCAACAATAACCCAACATAATATTTATGTTTTGAACCCTAGAAAATTAGAAGAAATGATAAAAATATTCAAAACCTTAGTTAGGTCATAACTTGACTATTTGAAGTCTTATTTGGGTCTACTCCTAGTTAAAGTAATTAGTGTGCTATAGGAAATCTATAGCCACTGAGTTTGCTGAATTTGGACACCAAATGAAAGAGTTAGCTTTTTGGCCCCTCTTAACTATTTATCCTTAGAAATTCAAATGACTATAACTAACTCATTAGACCTCAAAAATTAGTGTTCTTAGACTCTATAGAATCCTTGAACAGTAACTAACAGTAAACTGCATAAAAATTTAGATTTCATCAAGTGCAATTTACTAAAATGCCCTTAGGTCAAAAACCTTAGTTTGGACCTATAGGACCCGTTTCTTGTCCAAATTAAGTATACTTACTGTCCATCTTCAAGTTAGACAGTAAGAAACTATTTGGTACTAAGAAAATTTAATTTGGACCCTTAATTTAAAAAGTAGCTTTTTGGGCCCTTAAGTAGGGGCAAGATAATCATTTTGCCCAAAATTTAGGTTAAGTGTCCTTAACCTCTAATCTGTGTTTAAATTACCCAAACTAGTATTAGAACTGTATTCGAGTCATTTAAGTGAGAAAAATCAGCCATTAAGTCAACTTAGCAAAATTCCCCAAAATTCTCTAAATCTTTTCCTTAGGATCCTTCACCTCAGATTAGGACTACTCCTGAGATTTAGATTAGCTCATAGGTTAGATTTTATTCATTAGACAACTGGGTTATTTAATGAATGAATTTTTAGTTTTATTAGTTTCTAGAAAATTTATAACTTATTTTGATTATTTTGTCTTTTAACCCTAAATTTAGGATAAGGAGATTCATCCTATTATGTTTGATTTGCTTAATAGGGTATACCTTAATCAATATATCACTTTTAGACTAGAACCTAGATCTTATGTCTTAACCTTTTTGGATTTTGTGATTAAGCCCAATCTCGTGATATTTAATCCATAATCTATAGTTTAGTAGATCTTAATAAGATCTTAGATAGAACGTCTGAATTCATCAAAGTAGAACATTGTGATTTATTAATTAAACTTATAGCCGTACTTGATTGAATTAAATTAGAACATGATCAGTTCTAATCCTTTAAACTTATAAGGTCATACTTCTAAGTTACACTTGATAGTAGGAATTGGAGATCCTGAACTTATGTAACTTAGAATAGTTAAAATAGTTTAATTAGATAACAACAGTGTCACCATGTTAGAAGAAGTCCCTTGATTATTTGTTTATTTTGTTGCTACGCATCCCTTGCTTTTGCGCTTAATCCCTTGGACATATTATATAAGAGAACTTTGTGCATGAAATGAAAACTTAGAATAATTAAGATAACAGTTGCCTTTGGGTTCAGTATATTTAGTAGATTCGGGTGCATGTTTACCCTAATGGACAGGGGTAAGGAGTAATAAGGATGCTTAACATTACTCATTGAGGAGTGTGTGTTAGATTGGACGTGCTTGACTCCTCAACTGTTTCTGGATGTGTCCACAGAAACAAAGTAAAATAACTAAAAGATTTTGCATTTGTATTTACTGCCTCCTCAGTTATGCTGCTGAATTCTATCTGCCCTAGCCCAAAAAGGCTATAGGAATTTCTGTCTGCCCAAGCCTAGAAAGGATTTAGGGATTTCACCAGCCCGATGACCAACTTTCTAATATGGCAATCCTTACATACCTGTTTCAGTTTTAGCTTACTGTGTAGTGTATTTCGATGCATATTTCAGTCAGCTATATTTCTTTACTTAATTACTCACTTTGTACATATTTATACGATGCTAGACTTTACTGCTTACTATATATACTGTGTTTAAATTTCTATCATTTAATTTTCATATGTCATATGATCATCACCATGTTTAGGGTTAGACTTTACTTTCAGTACTTTTACTTACTGTATTATATATGTATATGCCCATTCCTTGCTTAGTTGTGGAGGTGTGCTTTTGCCTTATTTATTATTTAGTTATAAATATTATATTTATAACTGTCCTTATTTCTTATTACGCTTACTGCTCCTACTTCTTAGTTACTTTTTGCTATGTTTAAGTATAAAAATTGTGACATTAATAACTCATGTAAAATATTTATCCTAAAATGTACTTAGACAATTGTCTAACAAGATTTTTTTTATTGGCTGGGGCCCTGGCATTATGAAACTGATAATGTCAGATTCAGATAGATTTGAGGAGCTAGGTGTTGAAGCAGAGGTGCCTCACTTAGAGGAGGAGCTTTAGCCAGGAGAGCTGAATATTGCTTAGTACCTTTTAGCCGCTTTTGAGGAAGAGTGATTTATCTTTCAGTCTTTTAAACTATTTAAATATTATAATAATATAGGTACTGTGGCTGTGATTTACTTTATGCACTTTATTATTTTCTAGTTTATCTTATTACTGTTTCTTATGTGATGCATGATGAATGGATGTACTATTTACTTCATTTTGTTTTCGCACTCTGTATGTCTGTCTTAATTAGTGACTGATCCTCTTATTTATCCTGTGCGCGTCCTCCCCTTATTAGTGGATTGTGGATCTTACCTAATCCAATGATAAGAGAAGGATTTGCACAAGTGACCTCCGCTCCTTAACCTAATGATTGTGGGCTTAGGGAGCGGGGCGCCACACCCATAGCCACTAATTTGCTTGATTTGAACATCAATTAGTGAATATGAGTTGTTGACCCCTCCATTAATTACTTATTTTAGGGTTTTTTCCTAATTAGCTCATAATTAAGCTATTTGACTTTAGAATTTAGCAAAATTAGTATTCATGAGTTCCTTAGACTGAATAGAACATAATTATATCATAAAATTTAGGCTTTCAAAATTAATTTTGCTAATCACCTCTTAATGAGATTAAACATTAATTTAAGCTCATTAATCTTAATCCTTAACCAAATTTAATATTCTTATTGTCAATCTTTATATTAGATAGTAAGAAATCATTTTATAATAAAAGAAATCAATTTGGAACTTTAAATCTTTATGTTTTATTTTAAACCTTTAATGAGGGACATTTTAGTCATTTTGATCAAATATTAATTTAAGTGGAATTTAATCATCCCAATATGTCATTTACCTTTGCAATCAATAAACTTAGTATTCAAGGTCAGCCTAATGTTAATTAAACCATCAATTTTCTCTTAAGAACCTAAATCTTAAATATGACCTAATTAACCTAAGTGTTGAAAAATGGATGTAAAAATCCACATTTCTTTCACCTTTACAATCATTAGCTTATTAAATCAGAGTTTGTCTAATTAAACTTCACCTTAAGTGTAGAAGAATTCTTTAAGTAATATTTCATATTAAATCCTTAGGAAATTCTTAAAATGATTGATCTTTTAACCTTTAGTTTTAGATTCTTATGTCCTATTTTATTGAGTAATGAGATTACTCAATGGCCTAAGTATAGTTGAGCTTAACCATAGAACCTTTAAGTTATAGTTGAATTTTCTTAGGAGTTTACCCTTTTAATTCATATAAGGTTTATATAACTTAGTTGAATGATAGCACTTTTCCTTTTGTTTGATCCTTAGTAAAGGATAATTATCACTTAATTTATGTAGCTCCTTTGTAAGCTTAATAGCCACTATTATCTTAGTCTAACCTTAGCATGTAAGAGGAAGTGTGAATGTTTGGTCTTGAGCCTTAAGATTGATTGCAGTTCACCTATAATTTCTAGGTTTAGTATTAGACTCAAAATCCTCTATGAGCCTTAGTTTGCTTCCTTTGAAAATGATTAAAACCCTGTATTAATGAATCATATCCAAAGTCTTGAATTAGTAATCAACCTTAGGACCTTGTTAGTTCAGGCTAGAGTATTAAGGACTTTGATTAGGTTATCTTCTTAAAAAATTTGATCAGATACAAGCTTAAGATGTTAAGCTTATATAACTGAATATTGTATAGATGAATATTGAATGATTAAGATGAGTTGAATTGTTGAATTATTGATCTATTTGTTAATGAGATAAATCAGAACATTAAATTTAAGATATTAGTGAATAATTAGAATTTCTAGCCTTATGGTTATGTGGCGGCCCAACCCCACCGTGGTCCTGTTAACTCTTAAGTTAACATGATTATGGTGGAGGGGTCACCAAATGACAAGATCCTTACTTATGAATAAATTAGGCACACATCATAACCTATTATAATTAAGGAGTTTGTCATTTAAGAACTATTTTACTAAATGAAAAGTACATGAAAGCAGAGTGCGGAAGCAAAATAGTAACACACATTCCATCACAATATAGTAGTAAAAACATACAACTCAAAATAATAGTAGTAAAAGAAAATACAATTTAAACATGTATTATTACAATACAATCTAACAAATTAAGCAAAAAATGGAAATAAATAAGTCACTCATCCTCGCTATGCAAAAAGAAACAATAGTAAAAGAACTACGGGTCTTCAACAGCTCGTTCATCCTCCTGAATTTGGTCTTCATAAGGCTTCACAATCTCAAATAACTTAGAGTCTACCATTGTCGGTTTCACAATGATAGGGCCCCATCCAACAAAAAAAAATTAATTATACATTTTAAGTTGTAATTTTATTAAGTTATTTAGATATCACCATTTAAAACTCAACTAAGCACAATATAGGAGTAGAAAAGCATGTGAAAAGAATAAGAAGCTATAAATAATAAATTTATAACTTAAATAAAAAATAAAGTAAGTACATACCTCCAACTATAGCTGCAATAAAGTTAGACATAAAATAAAGATTAAATACCAATAACTGAAAGAAAACTAATCCTAAATATGCTTATGATCAATATAAACTTATGCTAATCGACATAAAGTAAAAGAACATGTGAAACATTTAGATAACTGAAAACAAGATTAGCATCTTATATATATATATATATAAGCAGCAAGCAAGACTAGCATCCTATAATTAAATAAAGCTAGTAAATGTAGTAAGACAGTAAATAAGAAAGTGCTAAAATGTAGAAAGAAAAAATGAAAAAAATAGTAAATATAAAACTGAAAATTGCCAATGGCATCATAAACCATTCAAAATTGAAAGCAATACATAAATCTCACTTAGCCTTATGGGCTAAGGTAGAAGCTCTAAATTGAATATGCATGAAATATCACTTAGCTTGATGAGCTAAGGTAGAAATACTGAACTAAATATCACTGAAATTACTTAGCCTGATGAGCTAAGGCAGAAATACTGAACTGAATATCACTAAATAGAAGTGCACCTACAATTAGTACTACCATATCAGTCCTTGACTAATAAAGTCATATGGGCGCAAAGTCTATTTCTCGCCACCCTAGGCAGCCAACGCTCAACCAAGAATGGATAGACTTACCGAACACTAGCCGCCATTGTGCTATGCCGGACCCAATGGACTAAAGAGGCAAACTACCTACTAAACTGAAAATGCCGATAAAAATATGAATAATATTTATGTAAATTCAAAGTTGATACAAGATACTCATCAAATATCCTATGCCCAATATATGTGACCAAGGTATAATGCTCAATACAAGGTAAGAAAAGCATCAAATATTAAAGTGAGCAAAAGACTCTACTATGACACAAGTGATGGTCATTGTTGTATAATTTATTTGTTCTATCTGCTCTAAGTTACACAAGTTCAAGATCTCCAATTCTTACTATCGAGTGTAACTCAGATTCATGACCTTATAAGCTGAAAATAATTAGGACTAGCTAGGTACTAATTATAAATAAATCAATGTCGACTACAAGTTTAAATAAATCAATCGACCTAGTTTGTTTGTTTAAGCAACCCAAACCATCTTGATTAGCTAAATCAAGATAAAGGGATTAATAATTAAACTCCAAATAATGTGGTTTAAGTACTTAATCCAAAGGTGATCCTAAAGAACTAAGTTTTTACCACCCAACCTCATAGATTAAAATTTAAGGTAAATCTTATTAAGTAAAGTCACACTTAGTAGGATTGATCTCTAGTCTTAACTCTAAAATTAAAAGATCAAATAATCATTGATAAACTATGAAAATCTATAAACTATCAAAATCAAGGCTTCACCTATTGAGTAACCAAATTTACTCAATACATGAAATATAACCTAAGACTAGTCCTAACTCTTAAGAAAAATCTTAAGGGACTAAGATGAACACTCAAGCTCCAATCCTAACTAAATTTATAAGAAAGATTGAGTATGGATTAAAAAGGTTCAGAAAATGGGTATGACGTGAGATGAATCTCACATCATGCAGCTAAATTTACTTATGATTTCTTTAAGGAAGAAAAATAGGGTTTTGATTTTAAACTAAAATTATGGCTTAAATTAAAGGAATTTATTCAGAATTACTTTATTTACTGATTTTAGGGGTTAGAACATGAAATAAAGGCTTAAAAGCACTTAACCCTAAATTTAGGCAAAATGACCATTTTGCCCCTCCTTAAGGGTCTAAAAAAATCTACTTTTTGATTTAGGCTCTAAATTAAAAATTTTTAGTGACAAATAATTACTTACTATCTAATATGAGGATAGACAGTAAGTACAACAAATTTGGATAATTATTAAGCTTTATAAGATCAAATTAAGAAATTTAACTCATAGGGGCAATTTGGTTATTTTACTTATTGGATTCTAATTTTTCTATTAGTTTATTGAAGATTAATGTCTAAGGGTTCCATATAACCTAAAATCACTAAATTTTGATAAGTATTGGCTAAGTTATAGACAAAACAAGCTTAGGTTTAATTATGTGAATTATGGTTTCATAAATGGGGTCAAAAATCTAACTTTTCCATTTGAAGTCTTAATTCAGTAAACTCAGTGGCTATAGCTTCCCTATAACCCACTGATTACTTTAACTAGGAGTAGACCTAATTTGGAACTCATTTGGTCAAGTTATGGCTTAATTACAGTTTATGTGATTAGTGAGTGATTAGAGAAATTAATCACATAATCACTAAACCAACCATATCACTAGTTTCTATTCTATTCTATAACTTATCAAAAACTAAAATTACTCAATTTGGATTATTAATTATGCTAATATTCACTAATCAAGTTTTAGGGTGATTAGAGTTAATTAAGAAATCTAATTGTTGGATCTTAAATATTTTTATAGTTTATTGTTTATTAGATTTTCTTAATCAAAATAGTATATTGGAAGATCTAATTTGGAGCTTAATTGACCAAGTTATGGTCAATTGAAGTTCTAGGGTTAATTAGGCTAATTAGGGTTAGGTCCTAAAAGTAATTAAGCAAATCTTAATCCAAACAGAGAAATGAACACTATTAAATTATTCTAGAGGCTTTTTTTATCACTTTAAGACCCATATTGCTTATATTTGGATAAGTGTGTGAAAAGTTATGAGCCATGGAAGGTTAGGGTTTGGGTCCAAAAATAATTAATCAAATTATTCTTCAAACACCAAAATTGATACTACTAGAACATTCTTGGGAGTCTCTTGATTAAAATGAGACCCATATTGGGTATATTTGGGTGAGTATGTGCAAAAATATGTCTAATTGAACATTTGAAGCATTTTTGCAATTATTTAATATCCTAAAAATGTCACTATGTGAAATGTTGATCATACTGGAAATTGAATGGTACCATAAAATTTTTTAATTTTTGCTGATTAAAATGGTATATTTGATTGTTGCATTTGGACTTGAAAATTATATTTTATATGTTTCTAAAGTTCAAAATATAATTGAATTAGTTTAATTAAATTCATATGTAATAATAATTCTGTTTAAAAGTTAAATTAATTCTATTTAAATTCATATGGATTTGACAGTGGGCCCAGACGCCAGTTGTGGGCCCACAAATTCATACGAGTGGGCCTCGTGACGATCTCTGTGGAGACGCGCGACAGTTGTCGCAGACCCCACATGCCACACAGGCGGGTCCCCTGGACACGCAGACAAGCAGCCATGTGGTCTATTAAGAAGGCGCCATGCAGAACGACGGGATCCCACGTGCATTGGGCCGAGCCGAAACAAAATCTGCGGGCTGGCACGACCCACCTGGACCCAAAATCGGGAGGCGATTCGTCTCCCCTCCTCTCACCGAGCCGACGGAAAGGAGAAGTTAGGGTTCGCAGAAATAGAACACTAACTTAACACGATCGACTCAGATTAAATAAAATGATACTCTAAATTATTGCATGCAATACAAGGAGTAGAATGAACTAAGGATTTAGAATGGAGGAGTACCTCAGATGACTGAAGAAAACTAGGGTTGGCTCGGGAAGAAGAAATCGAGATATCTTCAACTAGATTCTTTGATTTAAACGGTGAAACCGAGAAAAGGGAAATTCCTAAGGTCTTAAACTACCCTAAATCGGTCAGGAAGCCTAGGAAACGGCCATCTGGAGCGGCGGTGTGCCGTGCGCTGCCACGCGTTATCTCCTCGTAGACGCGCGAGGAAGACAACGCAGAGACAGTCCGATCTTTTGATCGGACGGTCAAGATTAACTATCTGTACTAACGAGGAAGGCAGTCAGCGTTAACTTCAATTGAACGGCACCGTCAAATCTAATAAATATTTAATTATTATTTAAATAATTTTACTCATTTCTTAATTAAATTTAAGCAATTAAATGTATTCAGAAAAATTTCGATAAATCACCGTTATCTAAATGAGAGGTGAGGAATGCAACGATGCAATCAGATTTTTGATTTGACGAGTATTTAATTATTCAAATTTTTGGGGTATTTAAAAATATTAAAATATTCGACGAAAATCCAACGACTTCCAAATACTTCCAAAACATCACCCATAGCTAATTTGGGGTGGTGAACACAATGACAAAGTCAGATTCTTGATTTGAGGTCAAATTAAATAGGCCAATTTTTAGGGTTTCTAGAAATTCTCAAAATCAGGATTTAATCCATTTGATTCCTGATTTGGACTAGATCTTAGTGGTGACTTCCTAATGACTTAATTAATGTACTAGAACCATAGTTAGGACTTGGATTAGTCCTAATCAATCTAAGTAATAACTTGGGTTGCTATAGACTCTCTCACTTAAAAACGATGTCGTCCTCGACATCACTCAAGTGAGAAGAATAAGATATAATGAAATGACAAATTGAAATGAAAAGGAGATAAGAAAGTATATTGATTAAAAAAACTTGGGTATTTTTGTCACATATCCACTTCTTTCTCCCAAGTGGCTTCATTACACGAGCGGTTCTTCCATTGAACTTTAATCATTGAAATAGAACGATTCCTTAATTGCTTTTGATCACGATCTAAAATTTTAACTATTTTATCGGTATAAGAAAAATCAAGTTAAATTTCTCTTACTAGAATTTGAATAAGATTGGAAGGGTCTCGAAGACATTTATTTAGTGATGATACATGGAATACATTGTGAACAACAACAAAGTCTTCTGGCATTTCTAGTTTATAAGCTGCTGATCCAATCTTCTTTATGATCTTAAATGGTCCAACATACCTTGGATTGAGTTTTCCTGCAACTCCAAAATGAAAAATTCCTTTCATTGGGCTGACTTTTAAGTATACTAAATCTTCTTCTTGAAACTCAAGAGGACGGTGACGATGATCATGATATTTACTCTGTCTATCTTGAGCTATTCTGATTCTCTGTTAAATGAGCTTCACTTTCTTATTTGTCTCTTCCACTTACTCTGAGCCATATAATTGAGTGTCTCCTATTTTAGACCACGCTAGTGGAGTGGAGCACTTCCTACCATATAAAGCTTCATACGGTGCCGTTTTGATACTTGACTAGAAAATATTATTTAAGCAAATTCCACTAAAGGAATCTGCTCTTCCCAAGATCCTGAAAAGTACAACATACATAATCGGAGAAGATCTTCTAAAACTTGAAAAACTCTTTTTGTTTGGCCATCAGTTTGTGGGTGAAATACTGTATTCATGGCTAAGGTGGTACCCAAATCCTGATATACAGCCTGCCAAAATTTTGAAGAGAAACGGCTATCTCTATCAGACACGATTATTTTGGGAATTCCGTGTAATCTGACTATTTCTTTAATATAAACTTTTGCTAACTTTTCCACAGATTTAGTTTGACAAACTGGGATAAAATGAGCTGACTTAGTAAGACGATCTACTATAACCCATACTGCATCAGCACTGGATCTTGCACGAGGTAAACCCACAACAAAATCCATATATATGTATGTCTATTTCCATTCTGGGATCTCTAGTGGATGCAGTAAACCACCTGGTTTTTGATATTCTGCTTTCACTAAACAACATGCGTGGCACTTTGCAGTAAAATTTGCCACACTCTTCTTCATTCCCGGCCACCAGAATGATTGTTTCAAGTCTTAATATATCTTAAAGTTTCTTGGATGTATCTGATATCCTGAGCTGTGACCTTCAACCAAGATCTCCTTTTGCATGGATTTGGGAATCCAAAGGCGATTATCCATATAAATAGCATCTTTTTTGAAATTCAGTTCTGGGCAACGACCACTTTCTATTGCGACTTTAAGGTCTAAGTAGTCATTATCATTCATTTGGGTGATAGAAATGTCTCTATGAAAAGTAAGTTATAATTATTCATAGATATCATTATACTCATCAAGTCACAGTGAATTGGTGTAATATCCATCCTACAAAATTCATCCACTAATGGACTTCCTGAAATAATAGAATTAATAGTAGCATGATGACTTAAAGCATCAGCTACAATGTTGGCTTTTCCCGGATGATACTGAATGTCCAAATTATAATCACTAATCAATTCTAGCCATCTTCTCTATCTACAATTAAGTTTGCTTTGGGTAAAGATGTATTTCAAACTTTGATGATCCATAAAGATGGAGCATTGAACTTCATACATATAATGGTGCCAGATTTTTAATGCAAAAACTAATGCCGTAAGTTCTAGATCATGGACAACATAGTTTCTCTCGAGGCTTAAGTTGATGAGATATGTATGCTATAACCTTATCTTCCTACATTAGAATGCATCCTAAGCTGATTCCTGAAGCATCTGTATAGACTTGATAGTTGGCACCTTCTTTAGGAAGAACTAATACGGAGCAGAAGATAATGCATCTTTTAAAATCTGAAATGCATTTTCACATTCTGTTGATTAAACAAACAGGACTGCCTTCTGAGTCAACTTTGCTAAAGGAGAAGCAATCTAGGAGAAACCTTTAACAAACTTCCAATAATATCTTGCTAATTCCAGAAAATTGCGGATCTCTGTCACAGATTTTGGTTGAACCCAACCTTGGATGGTGCTGATTTTGTTTTGATCAATACGAATACCTTGGGCATCTACCATATGCCCCAAGAAAGATACACAGCTTAACCAAAACTCACATTTCAAAAACTTAGCATATAGTTCATTCTCTCGCAGTGATTCCAGAACTATTCTTAAATGATTCTCGTGTTCTTTCTGGGATTTTGAGTATATGAGAATATCGTCGATAAAGACTATAACAAATTTATCCAAGTAAGGCTTCAGAATTCACTGCATTAAATCCATGAAAACTAAAGGTGCATTAGTGAGACCAAAGGATATCATGAGAAATTCATAATGTCCATAGCGAGTATGAAATATTATTTTCTCAACATCTGTGTCCTTTACCCGTAATTGATGATAACCAGATCTTAGATCGATCTTTGAGAATACGACTGCATCAGATAATTGATTAAATAAGACGTCTATCCAAGGAAAAGGATACTTATTTTTAATGGTTACTTTATTTAACTATCAGTAGTCTATGCACATTCGCATAGACCCATCCTTCTTCTTAACAAACAAAATAGGGGCTCCCCATGGGGACATACTTGGTTTTATAAATCATTTATCTAAAAGTTCTTGCAACTGTTCATTCAATTCTTGAAGTTCTTTTGGAGTCATCCTATAAGGTACTTTTAAAAATGCTTGGGTACCGGGAATTATATTACAAATTCTATCTCCCTTACTGGTGGTAATCCAGGCAGCTCCTTTGGAAATACATTTGTAAATTCCCTTACTACCTTGATATCAAAAATAAAAATTTCTTCTATACTTTCTCCCATCACGATTACCAAAAATGCTACACAGCCTTTATTTACTAGCTTTTCTGTCTATAATGTATTTATTAGGGAACATTGAGTGCTAAACCTTCCCACAAAATTCTCTAAGGTACTGGATGATTGAAGAATAATTCTCTTCTAAGTAGTGTTATGCATACTAAGCTAATTCATGCCTAGTATGATGTCAAAGTTTGCGATGGGCAGCACTATTAACTTAGCTTAAAAGGTTCTTTTATTTATCGGCACTTGCAGATCGCAAAGCTTAGTTGCATTGAGTTGGGCTCCGGATGGAAGTCCAACATTTAGGGTTTTGGCAAGTTTGTAACACGGTAAATTCAGGTTGTTAACAAAATTCTCTGAGATGAAAGAATGACTAGCCTCAGTATCGAATTATACATTACATGGCTTTTCTTTTTTGCATATTGTGTCTAATTAATCATTTAAATGAAAAAGCATTTAATAAAGACTAAAATGCTATAAGTAAAGAATTAGTTAAAGACGTGTACCTGAGACCATGTTATTGTCTTCAGTTTCTTGAATTAGAGAAAGATTGTAGACCCTAGCTATTCCAGTAGGTCTATTATTTGTGGCTTGGACCCTTGCTTGGTTTTGAATGGAGAGTCGAGAGGTAGTTGTTTGAACTTTTGAAGGAGCTTGGTTTTCTCTAGCTGGAGATGTCATTAGGGCCATCCTTGGCTCCCTCTTATTGTAACAGCCCAAACTCTTAAGCACTGAGGTATTGTTCGCTTTGGCTAGAAAGACCTCATGGTTTTGCCCTCAGAAGATAACTTCCTAGCAGGTCACCCATCCTGGGAGTGCTCCCACCTGAGCATGCTTAATTTTTGAGTTCTTATCTGTAACTCCACTGTTATCTGAAAAGGCACCTCGATGTTTAAGAGTTTCATTTATTACTACTTAAGTGGGTCTTCACAATCTCCCAAACTTAAGTAACTGACTTCCTCGTCAGTATTCACATATCCAAGAACCATCCATTGGGTAGATAGGACTAGAGGTGACCCCTACAGGCGCAAGAGGTACCCACAACCATGTAGCACCTTAACCATCATGGGTTCAAGAGGCTGCTTACATGAAGTGGTACTTTATCCTGTATGGCACTTAGCTCCTATCTGACACCCTATGGTTTGCTTTGATACCATTTCTAACAAGCCCAAACTCTTAAGCACCAAGGTATTGTTTGCTTTGGCTAGAAAGACCTCACGGTTTTGCCCTTAGAAGATAACTTCCCAGCAGGTCACCCATCCTGGGAGTGCTCCCACCTGAGCACGCTTAACTTTGAAGTTCTTATCTGGAACTCCACCGTTATCTGAAAAGGCGCCTCGATGTTTACGAGTTTCATTTATTACTACTTAAGTGGGTCTTCACACTTATTCAAAGGAGTGGCTCTAAATACTTGATCTTGACGAGAATGATTAATCAGAGCCCCATCAACCATCTTTATAGCTTTGCACATTTAATACCTATGGCCCGGGTGACCACATGTATAGCAAACTTGACCAGTATGATAACACTTACCATAAGGATGAGGTCATGTACATTCTTGGTTTTGCTCGGCAGATTCATTAGCTTTCATCTGATATGCCCTCCCTTGGTTGGGATGGTGGCGCTTGAAACTTTCATAATGATGGGATGGGGTGAATGCTTTTCTCTTAAACTCTTTTGCTGATTGGTGGTGCTTTACCACCTTTTCTATTTCCACTAACTTCTCAAAATTTATTAATTGGAAGGGGACAATGTGATCTTTGATGGATTCATGCAACCCACTTTGGAAATGGTAGCATTTGTCTTATTTAGTAGTGCTAAATTTGGAGTGAAACAAACCAATCTTTTAAATTCTGCTACATACTCTGCCACTATTTGACTACCTTGAGTTAATTTCAGTAGAGAATCTCCGATGATGTTCTTTGACAATGGCAGTATGAAGTTTTCCTTGAAAGCGTCTACGAACCAATTCCATTCAATCTCTTCTAATTCATACTCTTCAAAATGAGTTTCTCGTATATTCTCCCACCAGTGTTCAGCTTCATTTTGAAGCAAATGTGTGGCCAATCGTACGGTCTGATAATTTGGACAGCTAAGACTTGCTAAAATTTTCTCTATCATTTTTAACCAAGCCATTGTATCTATTGAAGATAACGTTTCGTCAAATGTAGGCGGCCTCAATCTTAAGAACCTATGTAGCATTCCATCACCAGACGATCGGTTAGGGTTGAATGAATGTGCAACTGGTGATGCTGATGATGTGCTGGCATTGACAGATGGTAAGGTAAATACCAGCCTTTGAATGGCTAGAGCATGTTGGTTCAAAGTATTCATCATGCTTCTAATAGAAACGGATTCATTCGTATTATTGTCGTTGGATGCCGCAACTGTGTTAATTGGGGGATCACTCAAAAAAAGGGCAGCATTGATTGGAGTGTTATTAGGGGAAGTAGTGGGATTCATTTTTTGAACATAAAAATGAACATTCTTAGTCTTATGAAAAAGAACTAGAACATTACCAACATTCTATTATTCTTCAAAAATGAAGTGAGCTTGCGACGCTCTCTTCAAAGTTCCTTGGATAAGTACTTGTAGGTGTCGATCCACCATTCTCTCGCATAATCTTGTAGGAGGCATAACACTATATCTATTTTAATGTTATCCGGCCATTCCATTATATTGAAAATACGACCCACTCTCGCAAGCCATTCTTTAGCTAGAATGGGAAAGTACAGTCCTCAATAGTTGCCCTCCTTTAGCATATTTTTAATACCAGCATCCCTTCGTTAGACACTCTTTCTATATGTATTCCATGTTTTTGACTTATTTGGAATTCATATTTCCAAATAACCTTGAATTCTCTTAAGTAAACCATGAACGACATTCTTATGTACCTCTTATACCTATAACATCATTAAATTTATTTAGTTCATTGAGTGATGTATTAATTATTTAGATATTTATGCTTTAGTATTCCTTATAAATTTTTCATCTTTCACTATATTCTGAGTTATAATCATAATGATATATGGATGTTGGTTTACGTATTCATTTAGTGATGAAGTAGCAGAAGAACAATCCATTAGGTAGAGAGAAATACAAATTCCAATCCGACACCTTATGAAATTCTTTGATACAAATTGTGGTGCCCCCCCTCCACCGTAATCATGTTAACTTAAGAATTAATAGGACCACGGTGGAGCTGGGCCACCATAGGTTAAGCTAAGACTTGATTTTCTTAACATCTGAATAGGCAGTTAAGCTTAAGATAAATTAATAACAAAGGGGATATTGTTTTATGCTTTAATTGCTTTCTAGTTTATCATATTTACAAAATTCATATGGCATTTCAGCATATCCTGTTTTGATGAATTTCAGTCACATAATTTATGCATATTTTAGATGGCATATCATGTATATCATAATGTTATTGATCAGGTGCCAATTTGGGCACAATTCTTGAAGTCAGTGCATTGGGCACAACTCTGATATATATATATATATATATATATATATATAGAAGCATTGGGTCTTATTTTTTTCAGTGCGTTGGGCACACTTTCTGTATATGGGTGTTGTTGAAGCACATTTCTATTACATATTGTAACATATTGTAATAATAAGCATAATTTTTGAAGTCAGTGTGTTGGTCACAACTCTGATATATATATATATATATATATATATATATATATATATATATATGGGAGCGTTGGGCTTATTTGTTTCGGTGCGTTGGGCACACTTTCTGTATATGGGTGTTGTTGAAGCACATTTCTATTACATATTGTAGCATATGCATTTGTGTTGGAATATATTTTGTAGTTCCATATTATAAATTATGGTATTTCATTTTGCATTTTTTACATATATTTTAAGTATTTTTTGCAGTTCAAATTTTCTATTTTACAGTAGTTACAGTTACTTTTAGTTGCTTACTTATTATTTCAATTAAATTTCCTATTTAGTTAGTGTTTTATGTTAAATATCATTGTAATATAATGAATTCATTTTAATGAGCCTAAAATGTACTTAAATTCATTATCTAAGTATGATTTTTTTTTTTTTGTGAGATGAAGACTTTGATTAAGTTGGTCAAGATTATGGTAGAAGCTCAAACCCATGCTGTGCAAAGGGCCAGCAATCCTTCTATCATTTAAGTTAATCATCAGGTTCCATCCTCTTCTTCTATGGATGGATATCTTTAGGCCTTCCTTCAAATGAGTTATCCTTCTTTCAATGGGTTAGTGCAATCCATAGAAGCAGTAAATTGACTGAGAGCTATGGAGAGAAATTTGGTGAGTATAAAATGCCCAGTAAGTGAAGTGATCCGTTTAATCACACATTTACTATCAGAAGAAGCTGAATTCTGGTGAGACTGTGAATTAAGATCCCGCTTTGAAGGTAAATAAGTTGAAGATATATTCTAGGATGAATTTGAGGAAGCATTTAGAAATCAATATGTTCCTCTTTTAGCACAAGCAATCCTAGAAGATGAATTGATTCAATTAACCCAAGATAATAAGACAGTCCTACAATATAAAATTGAATTTAGAAGATTTTCTCGCTTTACCCCAGATTTAATCATATCAGAAGATACAAGGTTGTAACAACTCTATGTTATTATTCTAATCTCAGTTTAATCACAGTCTAATTATCATTTTATTAAGTTTATTAACCAATCTCTAAAGATTTTGAGCGATTCAGAGCTCAATCAAATAATTGAAATATTTTAATAATATTTAATTAATTGGAAAATTGACATATTTAATTTGACCTCAAAATTAAAATCCAACTTTGTCATTGCGATCATCACTCCTAAATTAGCTAGGGGTGATGTTTTGGCCGTATTTGGAAATCGTCGGATTTTCTCGAAAATTTTATTGTAATTAAATACCCCAAAAAGATAGAATAATTATTTAATCGTCGAAATCAAAATTCAATTTTGCCGTTGGATTCTTACCCTCGAATTAGTTAGGGGGGAATTTTCGGGATTTTTCGGAGCCCGTTTATTCATCCAATATTTTTTAATATTATTATTATGAAATTTGGGTTAATAATTAACTTAAATTAATTTATTTCCTAAATGCATTTTCTAATTCCCTATTTCTTCCTGCACAGTAACCCGCCTCCCACTTCTCCTTTACCTATATTTGGCGCCTCCCTAACCTATTCGCACGCAAGAAGTCCCCATCCCCTTCTTCTCCATGCTGTGATGGGAGAGGGCTTGCCCCTCTCCAATCCAAAGTCATCTCCTCTTCTCCTTCTTTAAAAGAGAGCTCAATCCCTCCTTCATCTATTTTTGCTCAAGCTGAAGTCCTTTATTCCTCCCCAAGCTTCTTCTCTTTCTTCCATTACTGAGCTTGTTGCAAAAGAAGAAGCTTCCTTACTCCAAGTTCCTAAAGAAAAACAAAGTTTTTTCTTTCATTCAAGGCCAAGGTACTCATTTATTATACTCTTTCTTGTGCTATTCTCTTTATTTGATTTAGTAAAGTGTTGTGAATGATATTTCAATTAGCTATGGATTCTATGCGTGATCGTTGAGCTTCAATCGGACTCAAAAGAGTCTGATCGTAGCTCAGTTTTTCCATTGAAAATGCTATAAAAACTGTATGATTTTTGTATACCAGTGGCTAGGGATCTATTTTTTGATTGTTAAATTAATACATTCTTGCCAATTTTGGTATCAATGGAAAGGTCTCAAAAAGACCTTTCCATCGGTATATGGCACCACTCGTGAGGTGCCCAAAATTGAGAGTATTTGGGTGCGAAATGAGATCCGTCACGGTTTCGCACAGGCAAAATCATCGTCGGGCGCTGCAGCACGCAGGAGCGCCCGAAGTCTCGAATTAAAATCCACTGTGGCATGCCACAGTGTGTCGCAGCAGCATATAAATTGATGAAACTAAAATAAATGCGTTGAAGCACTGAAATCCGCGCAGCGCGCCACATAGCCTGAAAGCGCTGTCGCGCGCCGTAGCATTTGTAGTTCAATAAAATAGGTGCTGCAGTGTGCCACAGTGCCTGAAAGCATTACTACACACCGTAGCGCGGGATAGCGCCTGGCTTTCGACCAGAAGGCACTACAACGCACCGTAGCATCGAGAAATATCTGAAAGTTCCTAGAACTATCTGGGATTACCCGAATTTGTGATTTTTCACATTATAATGACCCTAGGACCCTAATGGGACCAAAATATATCAAAATCAAACCTAAATTTAGTAAAATTAAGCATTGTATGAAATTGTAGGTGAATTCAAATGTAAAATATATCCCTTACCCTAAAATGGCATGTTCTAAATCTCTTAGGTATTTACTTAAATATTTCTGTGCTAAATATTAATGTTAGAATCCTTAATTGCTTGTGCAAGCAAGTAGAACTTAACAACCAAATTGCATGAAACTTAGTTCCTTAGATTTGAAATTAAGTGCTAATCCTTTTTTGTTTGATTTAGGATTTGATTAGCCTTAATTACCTTTTTTTTATGTCACTTTATATTCCTATACTTTCATAATATTTATGATATATGTTAGAGAACTTTAACTTTGATTTGGATATTTTTATTTAATTAGTTTGACATTAATCAATGCTTAACCCTAAGAACCATAAGAACTTAAGTCAATGAGACTTACTAAAAATCTGAAATTTGCCATCAATAATGCATTGATTTATCATTGATCTATAAATCAATAATTGACCCTAATTTATTAAGGCTAGGGGTTAAACCCTAATCTGTCTGATTAAGATCTAAATTCTTAATCACTTAATCAATTAACTTGATTGAAAGATAATTCAACTGATATTATTCTAATAATGCATCTGATTTAGTATTGACTTTAAATCATTAAAGTAGAAGTGCTAAGGTTAATAATAAACATATGTGATTAAAACATCTGAATTTAAGCTTAAGATCCTTGATTTTCTCTTATATAAGACTCTTAGCATAAAAATAACAATAAAACTATATTGATTTATAGAATGATCTAATCCTAATAATATTCTTGATTTTATCCCATAATTGTAGAATAGGATGTGATCAGATGGGTCTAACCATCTGATCTGATCAATTTAATCCAAGCCTAATAAGTGAACCTTATGAATTTAGTTTAATTGTTAGAAGTGTAAGATTTTGATGATCTTGCTATAGGAGTGTTTTGAAATGTCTAAAAGGCCTAAAATATGAATGTGCATAGATTATCATGAATTGAATAAAGTAACAATAAATAATAAATATTCTCTACCAAGGATAGACGACTTATTTGACCAATTATCTGGAGTAAAGATTTTCTCCAAAAATGATTTAAGATCAGGATATTATCAGATCAGGGTAATGGATGATGATATTCCAAAATTTGCATTTAGGTCTCGTTATGAGCATTACAAATTTTTAGTCATTTCTCTTAGGCTGACTAATGCCCCATCTATATTTATGGACCTAATGCAGTGCATTTTGAAGCCCTATCTTGATATTTTTGTCATTATGTTTATCAACGACATCTTAAATTATGCTAGAACTAAAGTTGAGCATGAAAGGCACCTCTGTACTATTTTACAGTTGCTAAGGTAACAAACTCTTTGCTAAATTCACAAAGTGTGAGTTTTGGTTGAATTTTGTGGCATTTATGGGCTATGTTATTGATTCTAAAGGAATAAAAGTTGTTCAGAAAAAGATCAGTGCTTTTCAGCAGTGGGTTCAACCCCAAATTGTAACTAAAATCAAAAGTTTCTTAGGCCTTATCGGCTATTACAAGAAATTTGTTCCAAGGTTTTCTCTAATAGCTTCTTCATTAACTCACTTGATAAAGAAAGATATTCTATTATTCTGAGGAAGCTTTTCAAAAACTTAAACACTTATTAACACCAGCACCAATATTAGTCTTACCTCAAGATGGAAAGGACTTCCAAGTTTATATCGATGCTTCAAAATGGACTTGGATGTGTATTAATGTAGGAAGATGGAGTTATAGCTTTTGCCTTAAGGCAATTGAAACCAAACAATAAGAACTATCATGTCCATGATTTGGAGATGGCAGCAGTAGTTCATGCCTTAAAATTTTGGAGACACTACTTACATGGAGTTAAATGTGAAATATTCACCGATCACCAGAGCCTTAAGTATGTCATTACTCAAAAGAAATTAAACTATAGACAAAAAAGATGGCTAGAGTTCATTTATGATTATGATTTATAAATCTATTTTCACTCAGGTAAAGTGAATGTGGTGACAAATTCTTTAAGTAGAAAGGCAATATTATCTTCCTTAGTATCTAGTGAATCAGTAGTAGAACATTTTGAGAAATTAAGTATTGAACTTATCACAACAGCTTACTTAAAAGCTTTATTAACTAAGTCTAGTACCAAGCCATCATTGAAGATCAGAATTGCAGAAGCTCAAAAGCAAGATAAGGATTTTGATAAATTAAAAATGGATGTAGCAAGTGCTAAGAAACTTGAATTAAAGATAGAAAATGAAACTATCTTTTAGGGAGATAGAATTTGGGTTCATAAGAATCTTCAACCATAAATTTTATCTAAAGCTCATAATTTTAGTTATACCATTCATCCAAGAAATAATAAGATGTATCAAGATCTCAAGAAAATCTTTTGGTGTCCAGGCATGAAGAAGGCATAGTAACGTATATATCCAACTATTCATGGTGTCTCATGAAAGTAGAGCATTAGAGGTCTAGTGGACTCTTGAAACCATTAGAAATTCTTGAATGAAAATGGTTTGATATTTCCATGGATTTTATTATCGGTCTACCAAAGTGCAGATCTGGATTAGATTCTATTTGGATCATTGTCGACAGATTAACCAAATCAGCACATTTTATACCTATTCGATAGACAGATTCAGTAAAAAAATTAGCAAGATTTTATATAAAAGAAATCAATTGCTTTCATGGTATGCCTTTCTCAATTATTTTAGATCGAGATAATAGATTTACTTCTCGCTTTTGGCAAGCAGTCCAACAAGATTTGGGGACTAGTTTGGCTAGGTGCACAGCTTTCCATCTACAAACTGATGGGAAAATAGAGAGAATAAATCAAATACTTGAAAATTTGTTACATCTTTGTGTCTTAGACTTTGGGGAAAGATAGGAATAACACTTATCTCTTATTAAATTTGCTTATAACAATAGCTTTCAAGCTAGTATTGGTATGGCACCATATGAAGCACTCTATGGCAAGAAGATGCAATACTCCTTTAGTTTTGGCTGAAGTAGGTTATGTGTAATTGTTTAGATCAAAATTGGTTGATGAAGCAAGCAAGAAGTTTCAGTTAATCAAGGCAAGAATGTTAACAATACAGGATAGACAGAAAAAGTATCATGATATTTGTCACCATTCCCTTAAATTTCATGATGGGGATAAAGTTTATCTTAAAGTATGTTCAATGAAAGGAATCCAACAATTTAGCATTTCTAAAAAATTAAGTCCTAGATACATGGGACCATTTGACGTGATTGCAAAAGTTGGGACGTCAGCATATTGTTTGAAGCTACCCGACAACTTTTCGGTAGTTCACAACATTTTTCATGTATCATCTTTAAGAAGATGTTTAATAAATCCAAATCAGCAAATTTCAACTGCAGAGCTTCAATTGCAACCAGATCTATCATATGATGTTAGACCTATTAAAATTCTTGAAAGAGATCTCAGGAAATTAAGAAGCTATAGTATACTTATGGTCAAGGTTCAGTGGCATATCAACCTATCAATAAAGCCGCATGGGAAAGAGAAGAAATGAAGCAAAAGAAAATTTCAAAACTCTTCTTATAATAGAGGTATTCGTTAAATTCCTAATTTTTTATCTTGATGTCATTCTTAATTAAAAATTGGTTTAGATGTCGGAGACGAACCTTTTTTTAAGAGGGGGAGTATATAATAACCCAAGGTTTTTAATCATCATTCAGCAGTCCAATTAACCTCAAACATCTTCTAATAATCTTAATTAGTCATTAAGAGTAAGTCCTGAAGTTATGGTCCAATTTGGAGATCAAATGAACAAAACCCTAATTTTGGATAATTATTTAAATAAATTTTTCATTTTCCTTATTTAAATAATTATCCAAATTTAGGATTTTGTTCCTTTGATCTCCAAACTAGACCAAAACTTTTGTACTTGCTCCTAATGACTAATTAAGATTATTAGAAGAGGTTTGAGATTAATTGAACTGTTGAACAATGATTAACAACCTTGGGTAGTTACACAATGGCATTTTGAAACTGATAATATCAGATTCAACTTGCTTTGTGGAGCCTTTGTTCGTGGAGTTGCAGGAGGCTCAAGAGGAAGTGAAGCGTAACATTGTTAAGTAGTTATTTTGGTCTTCTTCTATATGTGACATGCATAAAAATTACACTGCACAATCTGCAAGTAAAACTGAAATAATAAATTAATATAGTACAATAAATAAAGCCATTTCAACTCTGATGACTGAATAAATTGAAAGAAAGTATAATTATAAGACTCACATTCACAATCAATAAGATTGTTGTGATACATGCAAATTATGATTTATTTATTTTGCAATTTTATTCCGTGGGCACAAAACAAGTAATGAGTTAAGCATGTCTGCTCAACTATCTGTAAGTTGAGTTAATTATAAACACACACATTCTCCCTCATAAGAATTATTGGTCTCTTGATACACCAATATTCTACCCAGACTTAATAATATCTAAATAATAATCCACCATATTTAACCCCTCTAAAGAATGTTTTAAATGTTTATTTTCATGCACAAAGTCTTAATGTATATTTCTAAGGATTTAGTCTTAATGCATTTTAGTGTTTTGGGGATTTTTAAATAATTGTAAACCATGTGATATCCATTATTTTCTACTTTTATTATCTATTTTAATTATTGGGGCTAATTAAGCCCCTAATTAACTTAGGTATCAAAGATCTCTATATTAATTGAAATATAATAATATAATAATGTGATTTTGGAAAATAGTATTTCTTATATGATAACAAAATAATTTATAAGTATAATGTGGAATATGAGTTAAGAGTCCATTCTATTGAATACTTTTTTATTTAATAATTCATCCATAATATGAGATCATTAATGTTTATCCTAGGCTATGATTATTCTTAAGTTTTTGTGCCTTTAAACTATACTTCCAGAACTCACTTTAATCTTACAACTTAATGATTTCTAACATGCCATGCAAAATTACCAAATATAGGTTTATTATTGCCCAATTTAGATAATATTATTTATAAGATTTAGATCACATTAACCCTAGCTCAAAGGTGTATTATTGTGACGACCCCAATATTGAGAATCACTTAACTCAATATTGATGCATCACCATAATACCTAATACTAGATTTAAAGAAAAATAATCCAAATCATTAGATATTATATTTGGCCAAGGATTTAGAAGATGGTCTTAAGTTAAGATGGAAGGGAAGTTATGAATGGTATTAAGTAATTTATAATTGAAAATACAACACATGGATTTATAAGTGAGAATAAAATAAAATTGAGCATGGGATATATGTAAGAAGATATGAAAATGTAATTTAAATAAATTAAAATGAATACTTGTAATCTTAGATATGAAATTTTAAGTATTTAATGGGTATTTGACATGTGAGTTATAAGTCTATATTTTTGCCAAATTATTCTAAGTCTAAATTTTCTTAAAAATTTTGGCAGTCTTCTTTGTAAATGGCCAAGGAAACACTTGCAAAGTAGACATACAAGACTCCCATTCCAATAGAAGTTATATTTTGAAAGAAAAGACAACCTAAACTAACATGTAATCAATCCAATTTAACTCTAATTTTAGTATAGAGTTCAATCCATTACATAGGATTGCTCATTTTCAATTCTAAAGTAGAGTTCAATCCATTTCATAGGATTTCTCATTTACAATTCTAAAATAGAGTTCAATCCATTACATAGGATTGCTTATTTACAATTCTAAAAGTTTAAAGGGAGAAAATCACATGTGTAGCAATTGTCTACCATAAGGTTTGCTTCATCACAACATTCAATACTCACATGTAGACATGAAAAGATCATTACCTAGATAAGAAACTAGTTTCCAATTCTATAAACAATTAAATATACAACTAATTCTATTTAACATACTAGGTAAATATGCAACTAAGGACTTAATTAATATTCATTTTTATACATTTATAACCATTCATCCATTCAATTACATTCATCCATTCATTCATCACAAGCATTTAAATATAAACTAAGCTCCAACAAAGTGTAGTAAAAGTAAAGTAAATGACATTTATTACAAACCAACAGTAAATTGAAAGGAAAGAAAAAAACTAATAGCTCACTTTATAATTTAATATAAGCTATATAGTTTAGTATATGATAGGCAAAAGCAATTAATTTTTAGCACTTGGTCCAGCTCCACTAGCCTCCAAGTGCACCTGATCTATCAAATTTTGGCATTTAAATGTGATAGGGTAAAGCTAAGAAATAGAAAATATAGTTAGACTAAACAGTCTAAGTACAATTTAAGATTAGTTAAACATGTTATTTTTATAATTTGATATCACTTTCTAGTTATAAAGTAGCACAAGCATGGGTGCAATATAGTAAGCATACAAGTGAGGAAAGTAAATAAGAAAGATAAAGTGTGTTGGAAGACTCACTTAAGTATACATCCTAGCTTGCAAATAAAATAATAGTAATAGCATCCTAAGTAGGCTAGAAATAAACTAATGTGCATATGAAAGTAAATTAAGTAAAGCATGTATATGTTCAAATGAACTTATGCTAAGTAAGGAAAAGAAACAGTGAAGCATCTAAATGAAATTTTACAATATTCACTATGATCTAAGTAAACTGTAAACAATTATAGTACAGTTCCAAATCATAGAAAATGCATAGTAAAAAAATTAAAAGAAGATCTTAGACTATTAGTCTAAGATTCACATAGCCTAGAACTATGGAAAGTAATATAACTAAAAGCTATGGTGAGTCTTAATAATCTATAAGATTGAAGATCTCACATATTCATTAATTGAAGTTATTTTAATCTGTACTCATTCTGTGGGCATATTCAGAATGAAATGAGGAGTTAAACACATCTGTTTAACAACTAAAGAAAAGCGGGATCAAGTCCTAAAATACTCACATTCGTCCTTTAGGAATATGATGTCTCCTTATTACTCCATTTTCAGTCTGCCCTAGACTGATCTACCATATAGACCCCTTGTAATTTTAATGTGAAAGTTTTATTCATGCACAATGTATTATATAAATGTTTCAAGTGAATGAGGCTCAAAACTAAGCAAGCATTTAAGGAAATTCAACAATTGCAACTAAGTGATATCCAAAGTTATCTAATTTTAATAATCTATTTAATGACTGGAACTAATTGAGCTCCAAATTAACTTTGAGATATTGATCTCGAGTTAATTATAAGTATAGTAGTGGTTATGATTTTGAAAATAGTAGATTCAATTCATTTAGTATGATATAACAAAATAATTTATAAGTATAATTGATACAGTTAAAAACTAGCTCTTATTCACATCCTAAATTATAATATTTAATTACATAATTAAATTAAGGTTTAGGTGTCTAATAGGAAGAAATTAAGATAAAGAAAATATCTAACTTAAAAAGTTAAAAGTTAATATAAGTTCATTAAAATTCACTTGAATTCATTAGCTAGGTTATAGTTTGAAGAATCTAATCAATCAAGTAATAATCTAACTAAGTTATAAGCAATTGAAAAGTTTAGGATAAGTAATTGATAGGACTTAAGGACTATAAGTCTAAGTATTTTAATAATTGATGTTTAAGGAATTCAATAAGATTTTTAAACTAATATAAGTGACTTAGGACTTCTAATACTAGCTCTTAAAGTATTCAAGAGAAGACTTAAAGGGTTAGGGTAAATGAACTAAGTTCTAATCTAGTCACTAAACTAGATCTAGTTGATTCACTAATCTATCATTATAAAGGTATTGAATTTATCTACACTCAATGGGTGTAACTAAATAGATTTAGGGATCAACTATAATTAAATTTGCAAATCAATCCTAAGGTTTTTACCTTAGGGTTGAAAGGTGAATTAAGCACTTGACAATTAATTCACATTATTAGAAAGTTGAAAATTAAGCTCATATAAATTCAATCTAATTGGTAGGGGAGATAATAAATGTGATATGTTAGCTATCCTAGGATTTTATAAAATCTAAAATAAGCTATCTAAAAATTTAGAATAATCACAATAATACTAAGTAAGAGTCAAAAATCTAAAATCCTATATTATTGTCCAATGGAAATAATTTATATATAATTGAAATCCTTATATCATAAGGAGAAGAATGACACTAAGTATGTCAATTTTGGACAACTTTGGAAAATTTAGGATTTTAATAACTCCTAATTAGGGTTAAAAGGGATTAAGAAAATTATGGTTCAAATGTTGAATTTTATTTCATATTATTGTTCTTCACATTTTTGTGAGTGAAATGGACTATTTGATAATTTAATTTGGACATTAAATGATCAAATTATGTCACATGAAATGATGAATATTAATTTGTAATTAATTAATTAATCCTAAATATTGACCCATTAAAATGTTTATCAAAACAGAAATTAAATTGCATATTATTAATATACTCATTTTTGTAATCAAAATAGTATATAATATTGTAATATTTGGATGTATATTTTTTAAGTTATTAATTAAATGAAATTAAGCAATTAATCATTTAATATTAATAAGCTAATCAATCAACTAATCAATCACAAAAAAAAAAATCAACGGCACGGATTTTTAATAACGTAATCATTAAGAATGGACAGCTCTGATTATGAGATAAAATGGCGCTAATTAAGGGACAGGACGGCGGCATTGAAAATTAGGCAGTACGGAATCCCCTGTTTCGCAGACACGGCGAAGCGTAGGATCGACACGTGTCCTCCTCTTAAATTGAGGGACGGCGCGGTCGATCCAGGATGAACCGGTCTGGTTCAAGGAATGTGCCCGAACCAACCAGTCGTGGAGTTAGACCCGTCGTCCCCAATTAGAACCCGAGAGAGGTGCGATTAGGGTTTGACCCCTCGGGGGAATCCAAGGGTCTCACGATGCGGCCCGCATACCTGCGGACAGCCCTCGCCGAGACTAACTTAATGAACTACGGATCGGGCTCAGATGACGGCGGGGTAGACTACTAGGTTAAACCCTAGGTCACACGATTCTGACCCAAGGCTTTTCCTGTAGTCCACTATAGACGGTCCGAGAAAATTAGGCTTTGTCGACTTCGATCGAGCTCGATCGAGGCTCGAGACAATCAAACTAAGCTTGGAATAATGTTTGGATAAAGAAATTTAGGACGGGAATGGGTAGATTGGTACCTGGCAGTTCGTTGATCCCCGATTCACCGAGCTTTAGGGTTAGGCAAAAACTCCCTTTGCAGCTTCCTATCGAGCCCCAGCAGTGAGATAACAAAGAGAAAATGGAGATCCAACCTTCAGGAAAGGAAATTCGAGGCTTTGAGGCTCTAGAGAGGGCAGCTGCCAGCGAGGACAATCCTCCTCTGGCACCAGGAAATTGTGCCTGAGGAGGGTGTACAGGGAGTTGATCCAGGCCGTTGGAATCGAAGCGCTGATCCAATGGCTGGATCTGCCTACTTAGATCAGCGCCGTTAGATTTGGATCAATTGAATCCAACATCTTGGATCACGCCGCGCGACTGTCCCGTGCATTGGACCCGCGCACGGGATCCGCGTGGTCCGATAATTAAATGTTAAAAATAATTTAAATTATATTATATATATATATATTAATTTTTTTACTTTAATTATTTAATTAATTATATTCTCTATTTATTAATCAAATTTAAATAACTAAACGCACTCCAAAAAATCCCAAAAATTCACCCTTACCTAATTGAGGTGTGGGGAACTCAAAAATAAAATTGAATTTTTTATTGGAGGTCAATTTAATTATCTTATTTTTTTTGGTATTTAAATATTATTAAAGTATTCGGGAAAAATTCGACGACTTCCAATACCTCCAAAATACCACCCTTAGCTAATATAAGTGTGGTGAGTCCAATGGTGGACTCTGTTTTCGATTCTGAGGTCCAAATAAATTAGGCATTCTCAGAATTATCAGAAAGCAAAGAAATGTTGGAAATTGTCAAACGATCTCTAAATCGTACGAAAATTGAATTGGAGACTCCTAATGCTATTATAAGACTAATTAAAAAGGATTAGAGTCAATTAAGTTACTAATTGATGGGTAACAACATTAGGGTTGTTACAATTATTCACACAGCTTAGTGTTCAATAACTTAAATTCCATTATTTGGATTATATACTATACTAAAGCTTTCTAGTCAACATTTTAATCTTATCCTTAAGGATTTGTTAAGCTTCAAGTCTGCCATGATATCTAAGATTTGGGTATTCATATCTCTTTAGGAACACTACAATTAAATTATATATTAAGAGTTTCTAATAAGGTTTCATTTAAGTAAAGATTTTACTAGTATAAGTCTCTAATTCATAATCATTATTGATTGGGAGATCTCAAGACAAAATATGCAATTTAGATTCTAATAATCACTAATAGTTACTGACTAAATGTTTAATAAATACTAAGGTGATTGGAGTATCTAAGGAATGGAAATGACATAATATGTTTTAACTTATATTCTCTATCTATTACAATGTCTAATGGAATTTAGACATAAGAAATATGTTATTCTAACTATATATAATAGGTTAAATTATCCTTAAATAATAAACCTAATTTTCATTTAACAACAAAATATCTTATTTAATAACTTGGTCATTTTAACATTAAATAAGTCTCTAAGTAGCACAATGTTAGTCTCATTTACAAGCTAATGACTTTATAAATCTATCAATCTAATCATGCAAAGCTTTTAAGGGATAATCTTTCATAGGATAAGGTTATTAGATATAATCTTTATTAACTTACAAATCTAAGTAAACATGACTCTACCTTCTCATGGTTTGAGGTTTCTAAGTTCAGGTTATATTATACTAGATTTTTGGTTTAATCTTATCTATTATCACTAAACGGTTCAAAGCCTCCAAAAACTAAGTTTAGCTTTATCACATAAGTCTTTTTATTTCAAGTTTCTATCCATAAATTATTTTAATACTTATAGTATATGTTTCCATTAAGTAAATCTAGAGTTTACTTACATTTTTATTTAAATTCATTAATCTTTGTAATCCAACAACCTAAGCTTTAGTCATTTCATTATAGCTACTCTTGGGTGATCTAATGTAATTAAGGATGATTAAACCATAATATTTAATAAGAATGATATTCTACCATATTTCTGATAATGAATAATCTCCTCTATGGTTTAGGGAATGATAATTTCTCAATCTATTTCATTAAAATGTAACTCTTAACTATATTACTAGTCTTAAGTGACATACTCCATCTTACTTCTCCAAGATCATAAGCCTAAGCTATAATTTAAGACTAAATTAACAACATCCCAAGTGGTTCTAACTTCATACTTATCATAAGATGGTAGTCAACTTTACACAAGGTAAATCACTTGAAGATATTTTCATGAAACCTAAGGGATTTATTTACTAAACATGCTAGGTTGAGAGTAATACAACATTAAGTAGGTATTAATAGACACTTATATTATTCAATAGGATCTTAAAGGATTCAATCACTAAATATACTAGATTGAGTGTCCTAGTAATCTAATTATGATGGTTTCTTTCTAAAGACATACGACATTCTCTTATTCATAAGTATTACAACTATGATCAATCTCTATTAATCTCATAATAAGGATGTGATCAAGTTAATTCATAAGCCTTCATCTAAGTATATCTCACTTAAGGATTCAGTCTATAAAGGCTAATACAAAATTTAGGTCAAACTATTTATTATCTACTCAATTCATCATTTAAATGCTTGATCATGACATATAATAAGTTTCCCTAAGTTAACATAGGGTTATGAAATCAAAAAGAGAAAATCCCTAATTTATGATTAAAATAATAATTTATTCAAGAGTTAAGAAATCATATTTTTCAAATGATGTCCACATAATATAAATTTAATGGCTATAGATTCCCTACAGCATGAGCAGTAAAATGACTATAAGTAAGGTGAAATTGGATACAATTAGCTAAATAGATCCTAATCACCTTTAATGATAATTAAAAAAGTGATAAGTAAAATTAATTATCAAAATATAAATTTAATATCATATTAATATTTATTGTATTTTTCTAATCATTTTGAGATATAACATCAATATATTTGGATTGATAATTAAAAAGATATTAAGCTTTAAATATTTGGATGTAATAATTTGATTATTTCCAACTATTGGATAGCATGCAAGCAAACTAGCCACATATGCCTGTACAGCACCCATGTGTGTGGACCTGGGCAATGCTGCGCGAGTTCAATCCCCGACCCACCCGGCACTGTAGCCCTTCCCCATCGATTTGTCAAATCGACGAGGTTGTGGCATCAAAATGCTCTGCACCTGATGCATTCCAAGAGGTGTATCATATATCATTTTGAAGGTATTCGTGTGTAGCGCCCTGCTTCGTCATCACGCGCAATAAACAAGTATAATCAGATCGGCGGCGGAGCGGTGCGCCACTCAGGAGGACACAAAACCCATCTTTCTGAATAGGCTAAGACTGAGCCACGTTGAAGGCTGCTGACTCGAACCCAAGAGTAAGGTCGAGAGCCAATACTTAAGATAGGAGCATAATGCTTATCTTAAGTATTAGGCTAATACGTACATTGGATCTTAAAAATGTAAATAGGAATCCAATATACGTTATCAATATATCAGTATTTCCAGTATGCTGATCACATCACAATACTAAGTATAATAGTAAAATAATAGAGTGCGGAAGCTAAAGCAAAATATCCAGAATATATTCATCATAGAGCAATAGTAAATATTCATCTCAGAAAAGAAAAGTAAAATGCATCCAGAATTATTACAAACTGATTTGACCATGATGTAAAAGTAAAGTTCATCTAAGTATTGAAAGCAGAAACAGTAAGGTAAAAGGTGGATGACTGATCCGCTAATGTAACAACCATAGTATTATTACCCGTCAATTAGTGATTTAATTGACTCTAATCCTTTTTCATTAGTCTTATAATAGTATTAGGAGTCTCCATTTCAATTTTCATGCGATTTGAAGATTATTTGGCAATTTTCAACATTTCTTGGTTTTCTGATAATTATGAGAATGTCTAATTTATTTAGATCTCAAAATAAAAAATGAAGTCCACCATTAGACTCACCACACCTAAATTAGCTAAGGGTGGTATTTCGAAAGTGTTTGAAAGTCGTCAAATTTTCCCTGAATATTTTAATAATATTTAAATACCCAAAAAATAAAAATAATTAAATTGACCTCTGATCAAAAATCTAATTATATTTTTGAGTTCCCCACACCTCAATTAAATAAGGGTGAATTTTTGGGATTTTTGGAGTGTGTTTGGTTATTTAATTTTGATTTAACAAAATGTGTTTAATATTAATTAACTAAATATTGTAAATAAAATTAAATAATCTAATTAATTATTATTTCAATGGCTAAATTTACGAAAACGCGGAGATCCCGTATGGCGGGCCATATACAAAATAGTGATTTGATGAAATTTGCGTCGTTGCGTGAATTGGATCCGATCTAACGGCACAGATTTGATCAAGGAGATCTAGCCATCGGATCATCGCTCCGATCCGACGGCCCTGGTGAGCCCCCTATATGCCCTCTCCCACGATCGTATGTCACGCCTTGGAGCTGGCAAAGGCGTACGCTGCTCGTGCCAGCTGCCCTCTCGATAGCCTAAAGGCCTCGAATTTCCCTTCCTCAAGGTTGGAACTTCATTCTCTTATCGCTATCTTGCTGGTGGGGCTCGGTCGGAGGCTGCGAAGTGAGTTTTCTTGCCTAACTCTAAAGCTCAGCAAATCAAAGATCAGTGAACCTATATGTACCAATCTACCCATCCCTGTCCTAAATTGCTTTGGCCAAACATTATTCTGAGCCTAGAATTATTGTCTCAAACCTCGATCGAGCTCGATCAAGGTCGACTGAGCCCTAAATTCTTGGACCGTCCAGTGGACTACAGGAACTGCCCCGGGCCTAAACCATATGACATAGGGCTTAAACTTGTAGCCCACCTCGCCGTCATCTGAGTCCGAACCGTAGTTCATTGGGTTGGTCTCGGCGAGGGCTGTTCGTCGGTATACGGGCCGTGCAGTGAGACCCTCGGGCTCTACCGAGAGGTCAAACCCTAAGTATACCTCTCTCGGGTTTTATTTGGGGACGACGGGATCTAGCTTTGCGACCAGTTGGTTCGGACGTGTTCCTTGAACTGGGTCGGTTTAAGAGGAGAACGCGTGGCGACCCCACAAGCTGTCGCGTCTGTGAAGCACGGAATTCTGTGCCGCCCATTTTTTTTGACGCTGCTGACCTGTCCCAAATTCAGTGCCGTCCTTTCCCAGGTTTCAACGCCATTTAATTCCGTGCTATGCCTTTAATTTTGTGTTGTGTTGATTAAATAATTTGCAATTTAATTTCAGTGATTAATTATTATAATTTCAATTAATTGTAACTTTAAAATTACTAATCCAAATAATATAATATTATATATCATTTTGATCGCAAAAACACGTAGAATAGTAATAAGCAATTAAATTTTTATTTTGATAAATATTTTAATTAATCAATATTAAGATTAATTAATTAATTACAAATTAATTTCATCATTTCATGTGACTTTATTTGATCATTTAATGTCCAAATTAAATGATCAAATAGTCAATTTCACTCACAAAAATATGAGGAATAATAATATAAAATTAAATTTAATCTTTGAAACTTTATTTTTATACTCACTTTTTAACCCTAATTAGGAGTCACAAAAATCCTAATTTTTCCAATACTATCCAAATTTGACATACTTAGTGTCATTTTTCTCCTTATGATATAAGAATTTCAATAATATGTAAATCATTTTTATTGGACAATAATTAGTGATTTTAGTTTGTTGACTCTTAATTAAGTATTATTATGAAAATTCTAAATTCCTAGATAGCATATTTTAAGTTTTATAAAATCCTAGGATATCTAACATGTCACATTTATTATCTCCCATATCAAATTATATTACTTATGTTTGAGCTTAGTTCTCATTTTCTGCTTATGTGAATTTATTGCAAGATGCTTAATTCACCTTTCAACCCTAAGGTAGAAACCCTAAGATTGATTTAAACTTAATTTGTAGTTGATCTCTAGAATCTATTAGTTACACCAATTAAGAGTAATTAACATTAATGCCTTTGTAATTATAGATTATTAATTCAGCTAGATCTAGCCTTTAGTGACTAGATTAAGACTTAGTTTATTCATCATAATCCCTTAAGCCTTCTCTTGAATCTTTTATGAGATAGTAATAGATATTCTTATTTTTCTTAGAGTAGTTTAAGAATCTTATTGAATTCCTTAAACTTTAGTTATTAGGATACTTAGAACTTGTAGTTCTTAAGTCATATCAATTACTTACTTTAAATCTTTCATTTTATTATAATTTAGCTAGATTAGTATTTGATTATTTAGATCCTTCAAATTATAACCTAGCTAGTGAACTTTAGTGAATTTACCTTAACTTCCAATTTCTTAAGTTAGATATTTTCTTTATCTCAATCTCTTCCTACTAGACACCTAAACCTTAATTTAATTATATAATTGAATATTATAGTTTAGGATGTGAATAAGAACTAGTTTCTAATTATATCAATTATACTTATAAATTATTTTATCATATCATATTAATTGAATTGAAACTACTATTTTCAAAATCTCAACTACTACTATATTTACAATTAACTTGAGATCAATATCTCAAAGTTAATTGGGAGCTCATTTAGCTCCAATCATTAAGTAGATCATTAAAATTAGATAACTTTGGATATCACTTAGTTGTAATTATTGAATTTCCTTGAATGCTTGCTTATCTTTGAGCCTTATTCATTGAATCATTCATATAAGATATTGTGCATGAATAAAACTTTCATATTAAAATTAATAGGGGTTTATATTGATGGATCAGCCTAGGGCAGGCTAAAAAGGAGTAATAAGGATACCTCACATTCTCAGAGGGTGAATGTGAGTGTTATAATTTTTGACCCGCTTTTCTTTAGTTGTTAAACAGATGTGTTTAACTCCTCTTTTCATTCTGTATGTGCCCACAAAATGAGTACAATTTAAAAAAACTTCAATTAATTAACATGTGGGATCTTCTTCACTCGTATTAATTGTTAAGACTCATCATAGTTTTTAGCTATATTGATTTCCATAGTTCTAGACTATGTGAATCTTAGTCTAATAGTCTAAGATCTTCCTTCAAATTCTATACTATGCATTCTCTATGATTTATTACTGTACTTTACTTGTTTATAGTTTACTTAAATTATAGTGAATATTGTTAAAATTATATTTAAATACTTCACTATCTCTTTTCATTACTTAGCATAAGTTCTTTTGAACATATACATGCTTTACTTTATTTACTTGCATATGCACTTTAGTTTCATTCTAGCCTATTTAGGATGCTCTTACCCTTATCTTATTTGCAGGCTAGGATGTATATTTAAGTGAGTATTCTAACTCACTTTACCTTTTTCTTACTTTCATTTTTCCATACTTGTATGTTTACTTTCTTGCACCCATGCTTGTGCATATGTTGTAACTAGTAGTGATCTATAATTAAAATAATAAAATGCTTAGCCCAATCTTAAAATATACTTAGGTTATTTAGTCTAATCAAATTTTCTATTTCTTGGCTTTGCCCTATCACATTTAAATGCCAAAATATGATAGATTATGTGCATTTGGAGGCTATTGGAGCTAGACCAAGTGCTAAAAGCTAGCTACTTTCGCTTATAATATCATTTAAATATAGCTTATAATTAATTGCAAGTGAGCTTTAATTCTTATTTTCCTTTATGTTTACTATTGATTTGTAATTAATGTTATTTACTTTACTTTTACTACGCCTGTATTAGAGCTTAGTTTATATTAAAATGCTTATGATGAATGAATGAATGGATATAAATGAATGGATGTAAATGAATATTAACTAATTTATTAATTGCATATCTACTTTGTATGTTGATTGGAATTAGTTGTATTCTAAATTGTATATAGAATTAGAAAATAGTTACATATTTAAGTTGAGAATATTTTATCATCCTTAGTATGTATTGAATGTTGTGAATTGAGCATACCTTAGAGTGGATAATTATCACAAATATATTTTCTCTCTTTAAATTTTTAGAATTGGAAATAAGTAATCCCATGTAACGGATTGATTTTACTTTAGAATTAGAAATGAGCAATCACATATAACAGATTGACTTTATATTAGAATTGTAAATGAGTATATCTTATGTAATGGATTGACTTTATATTATAATTGGAATTAAACGATCCTATGTGATAGATTGATTTTATGTTAGTTTTAGGTTGTGTTTCTTTCACTTATAACTTCCATTGGAATGAAAGTCTTGTAAGTCTACTTTGCATGTGTTTCTTTAGTCATTTGCAGCAGAAACTCTACCAAAAGTTTTTAGAAATTAATAACTTAGAATAATTTGGCAAAATGTAGACTCATGTTTCACATATTAAATACTTAGAATTTTCATATCTATACTTGCAAGAATTCACATCAATTATTTTAAAATTACATTCTCACATATTAATTCATGTATTGCATCTTCATACGTAATTTGCATAACACATTTCATAAAATTCCCTTCCATCTTAACTTAAGACCCTCTTCTAAATCCTTGGCCAAACACAGCATCTAATGATTTAGATTAGTTTCCTTCTAATCTAGTATTAGATATTGTTGTGCGTATCAATATTGAGTTAAGTGATTCTCAATATTGGTGTCGTCACAGCTAGGGCTCCACATACTCCTCCAGGATCTCCTACAAGTCTTCCTGCCCTATCTCAATAAGCTGCTCAAGATCTAACAAATTGCTGGATCCCAAAAGTACCCCGTGTTAGATAAGAAGTCTAACACATCGCAACTAAACTAAGCAGTACTAAAATAAATACAAGTAGATAGTAAAAGCAAAGAAAACTATAGAAAAAGCTTGAAGATGTACTAAATAAGGTAAAATGAACTAAAAGCTGAATACTGAAAGTAAGTGAAGACATCAAATGCTCAAAAATCAATGTAAAATTATCTAATGCTCTACTATATGTCACTGGAACAATGCATCCAAATATGCCACAATATAATATGCCACAGATATATAACAGAACTATCACTGAAAGGCTATGAGTCATAGGGCCCAATATATACACATACATCCAGTTGGGAATACAATTTACTGTGATGCTGATGCATCCTAAAATTTCCCAGTCAATGTATACAATATTCCATAACCCATAAACCATCACTGATACGCATACATCACCATTAAAATTATTCATCATGCTCATGCTCATGTTCTTATTCATGCTTCTATACTACGTGAGTTAAAATTCAAAAATTTATAGAAGCTTAGAAATACTAATACTAAATTCAGAGTCCCCATTGTGCAGAATCCTGCTAAATGGATTCTGACTCCTAACTTCTAAATAATAATTGGTTAGAGTTGAAGATTCAATAATAAATCATCAGATGGGGAGGTGGTATACATATATATAGCATATTTTCAATAAGGGTAGTCTTTTAACTCTTAGTTTGATTAAGCTACCCTGATGAAGCGATCTTCGATAGGAGGCATCACCCGATAACAACTTGTAACTCAAGCTAAGCTATTTAAGTACCCAAATCACAAGCACACTTAGTGTTCCTAAGAGGGTGATTAGGATCACGTAGTTTGCTTGAAGCACACCTATGGAAGAGGTCTTCGATAGAAGGCATCACCTGGTGGTGAATTTTATTCAAATAAGCTAATGATCTAAATTCCCTAATCGTAACATCCTTAGGATTGAATGATTTAGTCTGAGTGAGACTATGCCAGACTAAACTCGTAGGATAGAACACAGACATAATCTATACAAAGATGAATCAACCAATTCTGACTAATACTAGGATAACCCAGTACTATGGGTATACCCTACTATACCATCCAACAATCAAGGTTCAGCAATTTTATTTATTCAATAACAATTTATCAATACTATCAATCTTATGCAAAATAGGTGAGTCCTACACAAAGTTCCAATAATGTGATCAGAAGATCACTCAATGTAGATTCAACCACAAGGGGTGTCATTCTAAGTATTGTAAGTGATTTCTACCACGAGGGGTTAAGATCAAATTCTAAAGTTAAAAGGATCATCTAAGATTCTACCTCAATGAGTCATACAAAATTCTCCTACCTCAATGTATAACATTAATTTATGTCTTTAAAATATTTCAGAAATGAGCTTATAATGAGATAAGATCCTACGCTCTCAAATCTAATGCTAACATTATAAATTTTACATATTGTTTAGGTTTAGAGTGATCAGATTAGATGATTAGATCATCTGATCACATTCTATTCTAAAATCATGGGCATAATTCAAGAATATTATTAGAGTTAGATTAATTATTAAATCAATACCATTTTATTAATCATCTTATGCTAATAGTCTTATATAGGAGAAAATCAAAAATCCAAAGCTTAGATTCAGATTATTCAATCACATGGATTTATTATTGCCCTTAACATGTCTAATTCAATGATTTAAGATCAATACTAAATCAAATGCATTATTGGAATAATGGCAATTACATTATCTTAAAATCAAGTTAATTAATTAAGAGTTTAGATCTTAATCAAGTGATTAGGGTTTAACCCCTACTTTTATCCAATTAAGATCAAGTATTTATTTATAAGTCAGGTGTCAAATTAGTGGATTAATGATGTATTATTGGTGGCAATCTCAGACTTAGATCAAGTCTTAATAGCTTGATTAAGGTCTTAGGATTTCTTAAGATTATGATAGTTAGGTTCTCAAATTTAAGTTTGTTGAAGCTATCACTTATAAATGGACATGCATGGGTTATATATAGCTACCTCACTATTTATGAAGCATAAAAATAGAAAACTTCAAAAAAATAGAAAGTAATTAGTGTTAATCAAACCCTAAACCAATTCAAAAGATTAGCACCTAATTATAAATCTAACCATCAGAATCTCATACAATTTGGTACATAAGTTCTATTTAATCATATAATAAATCAGAAACTAAGTTTGCTAAGATTTAATAATTAAAAATCCTAATTTTCACTAATCTTGATTTAATAAGATTAGGGCATAAGTTGAAATATAGAGATCAGAAAAATAAACTACTTAGCACATTCATTCTACTAATCAAAAGAAAACTAATGGAATCCTAATCATATAATTTGGCTAGTACATATGCTAATCAACCCTAATTAAGATCTAACATAATTAGACAAAATGAAAAATCAAACCATTAGATACTCAATATTATTTTATATTCTTATTCTTGAGAATTTTCTGATCAATTTGATATATAATATCATAGGGTTTGGATCATTGGATTAAAAGTTATTTAATTAATTTAATTTGTATTTTTTTAATTTAATTTCCTTATGATTGGATTAATTGGATTATTTTCCTTAAGGAAAATAATTCTAATTAATCGGAATATTAAATATGGGCTCGGCCCATTAGCCAAATCGTGCGGGTCGACCGGGGCCCGTGGAACCCGGCACTATCGCACAGCGCGGGTCACGGGCTGACCCAACCCGCACAGTGCCATTGTCCCTGCCTCGACCCCTCTCGGTATAGACCGATCAGGGAAACCCTAGATGACAAAATTCTCCATCTAGAGCGCACGCCTTAGCCTCGGGTCAATCGAGAATCAATCTCCTAGCTGAGATGCACCGATTGACACTCGAAGCCCCCCGTGAGGTGGTCTGAATCGGACGGACCTTACTCACCCGAGGGCTCCCTTAATGGGGATACTGTGGGGAGACAATTCTCCCCACAGAGGCCATGCCTGTAATGCCTCGCCCCGTTGCTGTGCGCAAAAGAGACAGTGATAATCAATTTTGGCGACGGATTGGTGCTCCACTCGGGGAAGAATAACCCGTCTCCCTGAAATAGCAGAAACACCAAACCCATCTGAAGAGGGTTGCTGACTCAACCTCAAGAAGGGTTGAGAGCTAATACTTGAGATAAGAGTAGTATCCTTATGGCAGCCATGCCCCGCCGTGGTCCTGTTAACCCTTAAGTTAACATGATTACGGTGGAGGGGTCACCAAATGACAAGGTCCCCACTTAAGATTGGATTAGACACACATTCTAATCCAATTTAAATAAGGACTTTGACATTCATCCAAAAATACTATCACTAAATGATATACAAGAACTCAAACTGTAGAAGCAATAAAAGTATAACATCCATCCACACAGTATAAATATAATAATATATAATAAGTAAAGAGCTGAAAAGAAAAGTTAAACCTGTATTATTATAATAAATTAAAATAGATTGAAAGACTGAAAAGAACACTCAATCTCACAAGCAGAAAGAAAACTAGAACTAAAGATCTTCAGGAACGGGCTCCTCCTCTAATGGCAAGCTCTCCACTGGATCAACTGCTCCAATAAACTCAGAACCTACCATTATCAGTTTCATAATGGTAGGGCCCCAGCCAACAAAAGAAAAACTAGTTAGACTATTGTCTAAGCACATTTTAGGGTAAATAATTTTATTAAGTTACTTGAATATCACCATAAACGAGAATTGAGCAAAATAGGTACAGAAAGCGTACAAAAGAATAGTATTAAGTTATAAACAAACAGTTTATAACTAAGCAAATATGAAGTAAATACATACCTCCTTCAAGCAACTGCAACAAGACAAGTAAGCAAAAGACTAAACAAAATTATAAGAAAATACAACCTAAACATGCTTATGATCAAATAGATTATGCTAGGTAACATATAGAAATTGAACAGTATAAAATTGAAAACAACTAACATCATATGTGAGCATATGAAAATAGTAAGTAAAACTAGCATCCTATATAGAAACACATGCAGGAAAGCTGTAAGTAAAATAGTGCTGAAATGCAGAATATATAAGTAAAAGTAATAACTGAAAACTAAAAACTGCAGTGACTGTCCAAGCCACTCAATTGAAAGCATACTCAACAAATTTTAGCTTGATGGGCTAAGAAATAAGTTCCGAACTGAGTATCACTGAAGACTCTTAGCCTGATGAGCTAAGACAGAACTAAATGTAAGTGTACTTGAATTAGTATAACCATATCAGAATCCTGACTCTATAGTCAGTATGGCAAGAGTCTATCCATCCTATCACTCGGACTAGGCATGGCCATAGACTGTCGGACATTAAACCCTCGAAAGGTTGCCGACCCGAACGGGTTGATTGAAGAGGTATACTAATTAAGCTACACCTTACAAACTACTTATGAAACAAAAACATAATGCTGCTTATGAATGTTCCAAATTAACATAAGATATTTATCAAATATCTTAAGTACATAATATGTGTTCAAGGTATAAGGCTCAAAATCAAGGAATGAGAAGCATCAAAAATCAAAATGAGCAACAAACTCTATCTAAAATATAGGTGATATCCATTGTTATCTACTTTATTCATTCTATCTACTCTAAGTTACATAAGTTTCAGAATCATCAATTCTTAAACATTCTGTAACTTAGAATCATAGATCCTACTAGTTGAAGATAATTATGACTGGCCACGTCCTAATTATAACTTAATCAAAAGACGACTATCTGGTTAAAGTGAATAAATCATCGACCTAGTTTTGTAATTTAATTCATCCCAACCTCATCTTGATTAGCCAAATTAAGATGAAAAGATTAAGAATTAGACTCCAGATGATGGGGTCTAATCACTTAATCTAAAGGTATAATCTAAGGGTCTAAGTTTAGAACCTAAAACTCACGGATTAGGTTAAGGCAAATCCTAATGATAAATCAAATTCATTAGGATAGATCTCTATTCTTAGTTCTAAAGTTTAAAGATCAAATAATCATTTAATAAACTGAGAAAATCTATAAACTAGTAAACTCAATATTTCACCTATTGAGTAACCCAATTTACTCAACAGATGAATTCTAACTTAAGATCTATTCATAATCCTAGGAATTAAGGTTCTTAATTTCTAAGAGTATCTCTTGAGACACACATCCTAACTAATGTTATAAGGACCTAAGGGAAGGTCTAAGAATGATTAAAGAAGGGGAAAACACTCACTTAAGACTTAATAAATTTTCCTTAAGGAGCAAATTTTGAGATTTTAAATTAAAATCTAATTTAGACTTGGATTTGATTAATTTCAGTTCTAAATCATTCTATTTACTGATTTTAGTGATTAGAAATTGAATTTAGGGCTTTTAAAGGCTAAACCCTAAATTTGGGCAAAATGACTATTTTACCCCTACTTAAGGGTTCAAAAGATCAAATTTTGATCTAGGGCTTAAATTCTAAAATTTTCTTTTGAAAAGTATTTCTTACTGTCTAATGTAAGATTATACAGCAACTAAGTTAATTTTGGGTGATTATTAAGCAATATGAGATCAAATTAGTGAATTTAACTTATAAGGGCAAATTAGTAATTTGACTAAGTAAAAGTTAAATTTTCTTTCATATTTTTATTCTTTACTGCCTAAGCTTTCCATAGAATTTAAATTTACTAAATTCTAATAAGTATTGACTAAGTTATGGCCAATACAAGATCTAGGGTTAAAAGGTGATTAAGGAATCCTTAATTATGGGTCAAAAACCTAACTTTGTCGATTAGTATCTAAATTGAGTAAAATTAGTGGCTATGGTTTACAAATAGTCTATTGATCATAATGACATGTGGTAGGCTCAATTTGGATCTAATTTAACTAAGTTATGACCTAATTAGGGTTAAGAGTGATTAGTGAGTGATTAGCAAAATTAAGCACTCAAACACTAATCAAACCTCACAGATAGATTATAAGTGACTTTAAAAATCCTCTGAAACTTAAATCACTCAATTTGGATTACTAGATTTGCTAACATTCACTAATCAATATTTAGGATAATTAAGGAGTGATTAACAAATCTAATCGTTGGATCTAAAATATTTTTATAGATTACTGATAATTAGGTTTTTCTGATCTAAATTAATATTTGAATCATTCAATTTGGAGTTTAATTGACCAAGTTATGGTCAATTGAAGTTCTAGGTCTAATTAGGGTAATTAGGGTTAGGTCCTAAATATGATTAGGCTCAAATTAATCCAAACAGCAAAATTAACACTACTAGAATGATCCTTAGGCTGAGCTGATCACTTTAAGACCCATATTGGGTATGTTTGGGTAAATGGAAATAAAGTTATGACTAGTTATAGTTTTTGTGACATTTAGGGTTCAATTTTAAGGATCCTAAGTGTCACTATGTAATATTTAGCTCCAAATAAAATTCTGATAATGCCAAAGTGATCCTTATTTTCTTCTGATCAAAATGACATATAATATCATTATATTTGAATTATTGATTTTAGATTTATGAACATTTAAAGTTTTAGGATTTTAATTTTAATTAATCAAAATTTAATTAACTTTATTAACAATTAAAATCTTGTATTTTTATTTAAAGATCACGGCGGGACTTGATAATTGCAGGTATCCCATGCCACGCGGAAGAGGTGACATGGCTCGGACCCACCAGGCCGAGTTAGCAAACGCCGCCCAAGCGGCAGGAATCCACGCAAGCCCTCGCCTTCTTCGCTCGCGATAGGTCCCGACTCGATGGAGGATTAGGGATCCCGAGAACTTCACAGAATCGAGCACTAAAGAAGAGTTCTAGGTATTGATCAAAAGTTTTCATTGTGACCTTCCTATAGATAATGATATCAATGCATAAGAGTTCTTCTATCATCGAAAAAATGGATGCCCTAAACGGCAGCAGAAAATTTTGACAGGAAATTGAAAATAACTGGGAACGATAAATTCACTTATGTATGAATATTAACATACCAATTTGATTAATAACTCAAAACTACAACACTCATAGAGAATCATTCGAATGAAGGGTGGGAAAAGATTAAGTACCTGGTTGAAAGGTTGAGCCACTGTGCAAGGAAGAAAAATGATCAAGATGAAAATATTAGGTTCACGGATGGATCTTAGGTGAGAAGAACATCAATTTTTGAGTTTAAAGATGACTGGAAGCGGTGGGAGAGGCTGGAAAGAGACACCTGGCTGCGGATGGCCGGGCGACATCTGTGCGACATGCACAGGTATCGTGCGCTCTCACGCGAGAGAGACGACTCCGGACCGTCCGATTGGATGGTCCGATCGAACGATGATGCTTGCGCCATCCAAAGGAGATGGAAAATGCTTAATGGAAGTGACGGCGTGCTTAAGGATTTGACGGAAATCGATTAACATATTAATAATAAGATTATAAATTTATTTTTATTAATTTCTTAACAAAAATCTAAATTAATGATTTTAAATTCCAAGTATTTTTAATAAATCACCCCTAGCTAAATGAGGATTGAGGAACGCAACGGCGTACTCGAATTTTTGTTTCGACGAGTATTTATTTATTTGAATTTTCAAGTATTTAAATATTATTAAAATATTTGACAAAAATTCAACGACTTCCAAATGCCTCCAAAACTGCACCCCTAGCTAATTTGGGTGTTCTGAATGCAATGGCGAAGTCAGATTTTCAATCTGAGGTCTAGATAAAAAGTCAAATTCTAGGGTTTAAAAGTTTCCAAAATTTCTGATTTGACTTAATTGACTTCTAGTTTGACCTAAGTTTTTGAGATAAGTTCTAAATTACTTAATTAGTGACTTAGATGATGTTGTAGGGGAATTACATGATCTTTAATGGATTCTCGAAGTCCATTCTCAAATCTGAAACATCTATCTGCTTCAGTAGGAACCAAGTGAGGAATCCAATATATATATAAGTTATCAGTATTTCCAGTATACTGATCACATCACAATACTAAGTATAAGTAGTATATAAACAGAGTGCGGAAGCTAAAGCAAACATCCAGAAATATTCATCACAGAAGCTGAATAAAACATTCATCTCAGAAAAGAAAATAAACACATCCAAAATTATTACAAACAGTTTACTGAAATACAGAATAAGTAGAAAAGTAAGGTTGAAGGAGAGTCAACTAGTACTCCATTGGCTCCTCCTGAATCTTCTGGGTGTCCTCCTGACCTGACTCAATCTACTGCTCAAGATCTAGCAAATTGATGGATCCCAAAAGTACCCATTGTTAGATAATACACAGTTCTAATTATTCATTTAACATTTACATAATATAAGTAAATCTGCAGAAAAACTGTGAAGGTAACTAAAAGTATAAAATTGAATAAAAATATATGAAACTGAAGTAAAGTAATATAAAACTAAACTGTAAACTGAATACTAAAAGTAAACCAAAAATAGTAATATATATGAAACTGAGTAATAGCATGTAAAACTATATATTATATGCCACCAAAACTGTGTAACTGAATATGTCACAATACTATATGCTACTGATATGTAACCAAAATATCACTGAACTGCTATGAGTCATACTGTCAAATGTCTACATACATCCAATTGGAAACTGCGATGCCGATGCATCCTAAAATCCCCAGTCAATGTATGCAACATTTCGTAACCTATAAATCATTACTGATACTCGTATATAGTTACTGGTACTCAATATCATGCTTATGCTCATGCTCATGCTCATGCTTCTAAGCTATATGAAATAAATTCAAAATAGTGCTTAGAAATTTGATAATAAATTCAAGGTCACCATTGTGCAGAATCATGCTAAAAGGATTCTGACTCCTAGATTATAATTCGACAATTAGTTAAAGTTAAGAGTTTACTAAAAAAATCAGTGGATGGGATGATTGTATACACATATTTAGCACGTTTGCAAGAAAGGTGGTTCTTAACGCATAGTTTGATTAATCCACCCTAACAAAGCGATCTTCGATATGAGACATCACCCGATGGAGATTTGTATCTCAAGCTAAGTCATTAAGATGTCCAACTCACAATCACACTTAGCGTCCTAAAGAAGGTGACTAAAATAACTTAGTTTGTTTAATCCACACCTATTGAAGCGATCTTTGCTAGGAGGCATCACCTGATGGCGATTTGTATTTTAATCAAACTAAGGAATGAGTCCCTATTTATAACACTCTTAGTCTTGGAAGATTTACTATAACTAGACTGTATTTGGCTAATCCCTCGGGATAGCACCTGGTCATAAGTCCACATTAGAGTGAATCAACCAATCCTGAATACTACTGAAGTAATTTAGTACTATGGGTATACCATACTGCACCAACTAATAATCTGGGTTCAGACAACTCTATTTAATATATAAGGATTTATCAAAGCTATTAATCCTTACTCTAAATGGGTGAGTCCTATACAAGGCTCCAAGGGTGTGATTATAGAGATCACTCAATAATGATTTCTATCATAAGGGGGAAGTTCCATTCTAGATGCTTTAGGTAGATGATTTCCATAAGGTGTCAATATCAACCTCTAAGGTTATTAAAGATCATCTAAGATTCCTACCTCAATAAGTTACAAAAGTTCTTCCTACCTCAATATATCAATAGTTAATATCTTTAAATATTTCAATAATAATCCTATAAAAAGACCCTTGAGATCTCACTTTTCTACTTCTTAAGCTAATATTCAAGGTTTACTTATTAGTCTTGGATTTAAGTGATCAGATCAGATGAATAAAATTCATCTGATCATACTCTATTCTACAATCACGAGATGAAATCAAATGTATTATTAAAGTTATATCATTTCATAAATCATTACAATTTTATTATCCATCTTATGCTAATAGTCTTATATAAGAGAAAATCAAAGATCCAAAAATTAGATTCAGATGATTCAATCACACAAATTTAATATTAACCTTAACACTTTTAATTCAATAATTTAAGATCAATACTAAATCAGATGCATTATTAGACTAATGTCAATTAAATTATCTTTCAATTAAGTTAATTGATTAAGTGATTAAGATTTAGCTCTTAATCAAGACAAGTTAAGGTTTAACCCCTGACCCTTCTACCATTAAGACCAAAGGTTAATTTAAAGGTCAAAGATAAATCAATGTATTGTTAGTTTAGGTGCCCATTCAATATTAAAGTTTGCTAATATACACCCTAATGTCATGAAAGTATATAATCATAAAGATGATATAACATAGAAGGTAATTAAGGCTAATCAAATTCTAAATCAAAATAAGGGATTAGCACTTGATTATAAATCTAAAAGACTCAGGTTTCATGCCATTTGGTTATTAAGGTATACCTATTCAATACAAGCATTTAAGGGGTTCTACTATTTATCATTTGGCACAAAATCCTTAAGGCACATAAGAGGTTTTTTCACATATCATAAGGGGCGATTTTTCAATGTTGATTTTTCATGCAATTTAGTTGTTAAGATTATACCTATTCAATACCAACTTTTAAGGATTCTGTTATCTAGCAATTGGCATCATACATTTAAGATACACAATAGGTTTTGAGCACTTGATAAAAATAACAAAGTTTTAAACTTAATTTCAACATAGAATTTTATGTAATGCTCAATTTTTAACTAAAATTTGATATAATTCAGTCCCACTAGGGTCCCAAGGACCTTAAAATATAAAAACAGTGAAGTTCTGACCATTTTAGCCAATTCTGGGCAGTTTTAGAGTTTCTGGTCGCTGTGGCGCGCTTGAGCGCGCTGCAGTGCTTCTGGTGTTGTGGCGCTGTAGCGCGCTGTGGCGCTTCCGGCACTGTAGCACGCTGCAGTCCACTGTGGCACATTATGGCGTGCTGCAGTGGTCTGACTCGCAAAAATACTGTTCAATTAATTCATTTTTCATATTTCATAAAGTCTTCCTAAAATGCCCTACAGCCCGCTATAACGATCCATTTGTGATTTACTGTTCATTTATGCGAATAATTGATTTTATATAATTTTACCTGAAATGCATTGTAGCCCACTACAGCGCGCTATTGTGTGCTGTAGTAGTCCATTTTGCAACTTGGGCGTTGCAGCGCCAGACGGTGTTTTCGCCAGAGCGAAACACGTAATGCTTCATTTTGAGCATAAATACTCTCAATCCATAGCATCTTATGAGCGGTGTCATATATCAATGGAAATTTATTTCCGATACCTTTCCATTGACACTAAAATCGGCACAAATGGAGCATTCTAACTATACAAAAAATGGTGATAAATGCAGGGGTGTATAGAATAAATGAAAAATAGAGCAATTTTTTTTTCAAAGAAACGTGATGTTTTAAAGAGCCTTAATGGCTTCCATACATGCTTTTGAATTTTTAAAAATACATTCAAGCATAATAACAACATGAAGAAGGCAAATGGGTGCAAGGAGAGTAAGCAAACGGGTACCTTTAACCTTGCGAGAGGAGGAAGAAGACTTGGAAAGCTTGGAGGAGGAGCTTCTCCTTCTTCTTCTTCAGCCCAAGACCTAGCAATAGAGGGGAAGGGAGAGCTGCAGCTTTTGCCAAAATGGAGATGAAGAAGGAGCTTGAGCTCCTTCTTAATGGAGAAGGAGAAATGGTGAGCCTAGGGAGAGGAAGGAGTAGAGGGAGCTATCATGAGCCTAGGGAGAGCATGGCTAAGAGGAGAGGGGAGGGATGGCAAGCTGAATTTGAATGGGAGCTGTCAGGAAAAATTAAGAAACTAATTTTTCTTAATTAAATAATTAATTATTTATTTTCTAAATTGCTAAAAATTCAAGTTAATTAAACGCGCTCCGAAAATTCTCAAAAAATCACCCCTAGCTAATTTGGGAGTGAGGAATTCAATAGTGAAACCAGAATTTGATTCCAATAATTATTTAATTTTACTAATTTTTGGGGTATTTAATTATATTAAAGTATTCACAAAAATTTGACGACTTCTAAATGCGTCCAAAATATTACCCCTAACTAAATTGGGGGTGACGATCACAACGGCAAAGTTGGATTTCGATTTTGAGGTCAAAATAAATACCTTAATTTTCTAATTAATTAAATATTAAAATATTCCAAAATAATCGATTGGGCTCCAAATTGCTCCAAATTTTCAGGGTTTGGTTCTAATGGTTAGATGAACTTAAGATATGATCACACTAAAATTAAGCTGGGTAATAACTTTGGGTTGTTACAATGCCAGACCCAGAGCTCGATCCCTACACCATCAAGGTGGTGAGATGGATCGAAGCCTCAGGTCTGAGGGCCTGGAGTGGGCTGGAACGCCGAGGCCTTACTCGTCCTGAGGCGTTCCTTAGGGATTTAACCTGATCGATCGGATCGATCGATCGAGGCTAGCTCAGGGCCTAAGTTCGATATCATTGGGTTTGTTTTGACAATACACACGAGTACGAATCAAAAGGAAGAAAATCTGAGCCCAATTGGATCAGACTGTGCAAGTGGGGGTACCTGGTTTCACGGCTGAGCTCAGGGCGGCTGGTAGAGGGCAAGGCTGGCTCTAGCTGGGCTTCCAGGCACTACAAAGGATCCTAAATGCTATGAAAGCCTACTATCAGTAGTTCGAGAGCTCCTGGGATTGCCTAAGGAGCTCGAACAAACGGCAATGGTGACGGGGAAACCGAGCTCAATTGATCAGTAATTATTAAATGGAGCAATGTTGGGGCTATTTATAGCCTCAGGAGGGAGTGAGAGAAATTTCCAGAGGGGTGGATCGGACTGGGAAGGACCCGAGAGGTCGGGCCATGGCTGAGCTCTCGAATTTTCAATTCGAGCTCGGCCATGCCACGAGGCCTGATTGGGGCACCTAGCCATAATGGGAGGATCCCCAACGGCTTGCTAAGCTGGAGGCACGAGTGGGGGGATAGGGAGGGCAGCTAGCAGTACGGGGGGATCTTTGGTCAGGCACGCGAGCGAGTGGGGATGAAGGTCCACAGTGTCGGGACCTTCGGATGCCGTCTGATCGATCGATCAGATGGCAGAATGGCTCGGATAACTTGGATCCTAATGACCAATCACGGAAGTGATCCGGGCCGTAGGATCGGTCGAGCGGATCCAATGGCAGATTCCGCGGATCTTGGATCCCAGCCGTAAGATCCACGGGAGGAACGGCGGGATGGAATGGGATTCTGGTGCCGCGCCACCCGGGCTCCCCAGCGGATCGCCCGCGGTCCGCACAGCAAATGCCGGTGGTTTAAACGGGTATATGATAGATTTGCAAATTCAATTTGTTGGAAGCCCTAAGTTGCAAGTAGACCAATTTAAATAAATTTGAATTATGGTCTAAATAATCTTCAAATTTCACCAAACTTTCACCCCTAGCTAATTTAGGGGTGAGGAATTCAAAAATGTAATTAGATTTTAATTATGAGATTAAAATATTTTAGGTCTATTCTAGGGCATCTAGACTAATCAAAATATCATCTTAGACTTAGAGAAATCCAATTGAATTCAAATTTTCATGATAGACTTAATTTTGTTGTTCTAAAAGCAATGCATTAAAATCAATGATTAATTAGGCTATAGATTATTAGGGTAACAACTTAGGGTTGTTATACCGTGAGTTCTACAAAACACCTAATATATCTCTAATCGAAGATTCCTTAACTGCTAACCCTAATTTTGCAATTCAAAATTATTGTAGGCCACTATTGGGGCCGACAATGTCGATCTCCAATCAAGCTTGATTGGTGCTCGATGATTGATTGCAATCAAATGAAATAGCCAACGAATAATAATCATGATATTGCAAGATGGAAAAGGTAGGTAATTTTAGGGTACCTCAATTTTTAGGGTTTGCACGATGCCACGAATCATACGCTCTACCTTTGTTGGCCTTCCCTTGTCGCTTGCCTTAGCTAATGGATAAGGAATGAAGAGGTCAAATGGGCCTGAAATGTGAGGGAACGGCGGAGGTAGAGGCAAGAGGGGCTTCCAGCGTGCCGCGTGCGTGAGTTCATCTTCCACACGCCATTCGCAGGTGCGTGGATGGGAACAATAAACATGGGCCATTGGATTTCTCTCTATCGCGTGATGGAGGGTTCATATGTCTGATCCGATGGTGGGTAAACGTTGTTTAGACCAAACATTATTTAAATATCAATTTATTCTCTTATATTTTGTAACAATCTAGGTTGTTACTTAGGTTAATTAGAACTAATACAAATTATAATTATGGTTCCAGTACACTGATTAAGTCATTATGAACTCACCTCTAAGACTTAGTCCAAAATCAAGAATCAAATAGATCAAATCCTAATTTTAGGAATTTTTAGAAACCCTAGAAATTAATCTATTTAATTTGACCTCAAATCAAAAATCTGACTTTATCATTGCGCTCATCACCCAAAAATTAGCTAGGGGCGATGTTTTGGTTGGGTTTGGAAGTCGTTAGATTTTCCTCGAATATTTTAATATTACTTAAATACCAGGAAAAATGAGATAATTAAATACTCGCCGAAATCAAAATTTGACTTTACCGTTGCGTTCCTCACCCTTCGATTAGTTAAGGGTGATTTATTGGGAATTTTCGGTATGCATTTAATTAATTAATTTTAATTAAGAAGATAAATTTAAAATTTATTAAATATTAATATATTTAATCTAAACCTAACGGCATCATTCCCTTTACTTGACATCGTTTGGTCAGACGTTACCCTTCTGCTGATCGATGAATCGGATCTACGATCCAATTGAGCGGTCAGGATTCCATCCCTTCCGCAAGCATGCCCTAGCGTCAGCGCGTGGCAACGCAAGCGGACGCGCATCGATCTCGATCGACGGGTGGTCTCGAATTCACCGCCTGAGCCCGTCTAAACTACCTTAGAGCTCTGTTTCATCATAACATTTCCAAATCTTTGAGCCCAAAAATTTGTGCTGGTCGATTGTGCGTATTGAAGAGATTTCAGGAACCCTAAGATGCTACACGTCTCTCCTAATCATGCGTTAATCCTAAAGTGACGTTTGTTTATCAATTTATTTCAATTTCATTTTGTATTGCCTCGATCAAAATTGTGTGCACCGTTCGTGTGGCGACCCTCACCCTTAACCCTCAATAGGTTTAGATTAAGGGTGGGGTGTCACTCTAGTTAACCCCTTACTTAGCATTGGATTAGGATAAACTCCACAATCCACCTGATTAGAGGAAGGTTAACTCAGAATTAATCAAACAGTCACTATATAAGTAAATAAACAGAGTGCGGAAGCGATTTAAGGAAATGTAAACCATCCAAACATCACAGTGTAAATAAGAATAATAGACTCAGAATATAAGCATAAAATCTAATATACAGTCAATGGTACCTGTATTATTACATAATTTAAAATGTTTAAATAAAAATAGAATGAAAACCACTCATTCTCACTTGAAGTATAAAGGGACTAAATGGCAGCTTCTTCTACGGGCTCCTCCTCGGGGTACGGCTCCACACCTAACTCCTGCTCGTCTAACTGAAAGGAGTCTGCCATTGTCGGTTTCACAATGTAGGGCCCCAGCCAAAAAAAGAAAAATCTGATTAGACAATTATCTAAGTACATTTTAAGCTGAATTTTTTATAAGGTTATATAATATCACCATTTTATTATTTACTTCTAAGCATGATGTGTAAATACAGGAGCAGTAAGCAACACAAGTAAAAAGGCAAACTATAGACTATGCTCTATAGTATAAATAAGGCAAAAAAATGAGGCTGAAGCATGCCTCGCATAACAAGTAATCAAGGAAAGGCATATAAGTGTAAATATAATTGAATAAATGCTGGAAGAAAAATTCTACATCCTAAACATGCTGGTGATCAATAAAAATAACATGCTAATTAAAAATAAATAACTCAGCAGTGATATATACATATAGCAGCAAGATTCTACATCCTAGATATATATAAAGTAGTACAAGGAAATGGCTGACTAAAAAAAGAATATACTGAAACAACCACAACTGCATATAAAACTATAATACATCAACTGCCATACAGAAAAGAGCTACACTAGCTCGCCAAAAGAAACTGAAGATCTTAGCACGATACGGCTAGGGCTACTCCTAGCTCGATACGACTAAGCCAATAACAGTCACATATATGTCCCTAACACGATACGACTAGGGCTACTCCTAGCTCGATACGGTTAGGTCACCAACTATCATGCCGAAATATCCTAGCACAGTACGGCTAGGGCAACTCCTAGCATGATACGGCTAGGGCAACATTCGGTATGATCAAAAGAACACTGAGATGCAGCTCAATCACATCAATTCATTATCATTTCACTTATTTACTTTAATATTTTCATAAGGAATCTAAGGAGTCTCCATAATTTCCTAACATTTTATTTATGCATCAAATGTCTTATATGATATGTTCAAAGAAAATATAAGGCACAAAATTACAAGGTATGCGTAGCAACAAATAAAAAGTAAGTAAGAGACTCGACTACACATGGTGATATCATTTATTTTCTACTTAACCAGCTAACTATTCCAAGTTACACAAGTTCAGGATCACCGTTTTCCTACTATCGAGTGTAACTTAGAAATTCATCCTTATAAGTTAAAAAGGATTGGAACTGATCAGGTTCCAATCTAGTTCAATCAGATAGACGACTATGAATTAAACAAATAAATCATACGTCCTAATTTTGTGAATTTAGATGTTCTAACTAAGATCTGATCAAGATCTTCTACACCTATAGATTATGGATTAAACACTACGAGATTTTAGGTTTAATCACATAATCCAAACTGGATAAGACCTAAGTTCTAGGTTTTATACTATAAGTGATCTACTAGTTAAGGCAAATCCTATTAAGTAATCAAACTTAATAGGATGAATCTCCTATCTTAAATCTAAAGTTAAAAGATAAACTAATCAGAATAGGTTGTAAAACAAAATAATATCTAGAAACTACTAAAACCAAGGTTTCACCCATAGGATAACCCAATTTACCCAATTAATGAACACTAACCTATGATCTAGTCCTACTCTCAAGAAAGGTCCTTAAGGTGGGATGCTTAAGACTTAGGAAAAATTATTGGAATTCAATTTAATGACTTGTTTTATTTACTTACATGGTACTAATATGATTACATTATTAATCCTAGTATTCTAAGATTTTAATTAAGGGCTAAAGTTGAGCATTTCCAATTTTAAGGTAAAATGACTATTTTGCCCCTACTTTACGGGTCAATCAACTTTTGATTTAGGGGTCCAAACTGAGTTTTCTCTTCTCCAATTCATTCTTTACTGTCTAACTTGAAGATAGACAGTAAGTACGTCCAATTTGGACGAGAAACGACCGAGTTATGGCTAAAATAAGGCTAGGAGTATTTTGGTCATTTTCCTAAATTTTAGGGTTCAAATCCTAAATATTATTTCTATGAAAATGATGACACTGAAATTCTAAACTAGGTAGCTTCTTGAATTTTTGGATTTGGAGTTAAATTGACCAAGTTATGGCCATTTGAAGTCCAAGGGCATTTTGGTCATTTTTCACTACAGTCAACTCTAAATTCTAGAGTTGACTTTTAGTCCTGATGTTCAAATTGGAAAACTAATACTACCACGGTGATGGGGCCGCTCTCCTGAGCATTTTAAGACCCATATTGACTATGTTTCGATAATCGGGTAAAAAGTTATGGGGTCTTAAAGAGGCTCTAAAATGCTACCTCATTATGCGTACCCCGAAACGAAATTTTACATTACGCCATTTGATCCTAAATATTTTTCTGAGTATTTTAAGACCCATATTGGCTATGTTTGGATCATCCTACAAAAAGTTATTAAACTTTTAAGATTTACTATTCAAAAATACAATTTGAATTAATTTACTATTCATTTATTCAAATTGAATGATTTTACTGTTCATTCCTAAAGTTTTTATTTAAATTAATCACTGTTTAATTATTAATTAATTAATTAATTAATTTTATTGTAGTAAATTAATTAGTACTAATTACTGTTTAATTAATCTTAATTAATCTCTAATTATATTTAATTATTTAAATTTACTATTCATTCTTAAAGTTTTTATTTAATTAATCACTGTTTAATTATTAATTAATTAATTAAATAATTTTACTGTAGTAAAGTAATTAGTGCTAATTACTGTTTAATTAATATTAATTAATCTCTAATTATATTTAATTATTTAAATTTAGTGTTCATTCTTAAAGTTTTTATTTAATTAATCACTGTTTAATTATTAATTAATTAATTAAATAATTTTACTGTAGTAAAGTAATTAGTACTAATTACTGTTTAATTAATATTAATTAATCTCTAATTATATTTAATTATTTAAATTTACTGTTCATTCCTAAAGTTTTTATTTAATTAATCACTGTTTAATTATTAATTAATTAATTAAATAATTTTACTGTAGTAAAGTAATTAGTGCTAATTACTATTTAATTAGTCTTAATTAATCTCTAATATATTTAATTATTTAAATTTACTGTTCAAAAGTAATTAATTATCCTAATTACTGTTTAAGATTTAATTAACAGTTAATTAATCCTTAATTAATCTTTAATTATGATTATTTAATTAAAATTACTGTTTAAAAGTAATTAGTACTAACCCTAACTTAATTAACCACTAACAGTAATTAATTATGGCTAAACAGTAATTAATTAACACTAACATTAATTTAATTAATTTCTAATTAACTTACAGTGGGCCCCACTGACACATGGCACTTCCAGAGGCTGCCACGTGGCATAGTGGGTCCCACGGGCTGCTGACTCAGCCCGGCTGACTGGACAGTGGGCCCACCTAACACGTGGCACTGCCGGAGGCTGCCACGTGGCACTGTGGGTCCCACGGGCTGCTGACTCAGCCCGCTGACGGGGCTATGGGCCCCACTTGACACGTGGCGGGCCCGTAGGCTGCCACGTGGCCGGGTGGGCCCCACCCGCGCTGACGCGTACCCGACCCAGTCGGGTCGGGCTCGGGTCGGCCCGGCCCGACCCGAAGGCGTGACCCTTCGCCTTCCGGGGGTTCGGCGGACCGAACCCAGTCCACTTCAGGGACCTGGTGCGCCCGATCGGGTGGGTTTTAGCTCGATCGGAACGGTGGATGTGAAGAGGACATGTTGATCTACCTATCCTACAATTTTTGCAACGATCGAACGGTAAACGAGGGAGATCGGGGTACCTGAAGTTCGGATCGGCGAAGGATTCGGCGGAAAAGAAAGGCTGACTTCCGGGCTTGATTCCGGCTCGATCCGGGCTCCGATCGGTGAAAACTCGGAGCCTAGGGGTAGGCCGAGGTCTTATAGACCGGACGGCAACCTCGCCGAGGCCTGGATGCGGCCGGATTGGCCAGAAATGGCGACGGGCCGTTGGATCTGGGCCGATCCAACGGCTGAGATGGCGCCGTCCAGATTGACGGCGCCGTCAGCTACAGTGACGGGTCCGTTAAGTACTTAACGGCACGCCGTTAGCTACAGTAAAAAAAATAATTTTTTTTTTTTTTTTGAAAAAATTTCAGAAAATTTTGAACATGTTTTTCCTAGCTAATTTGGGGTCAAGGAATTCAATGACGAGTATTTTGATACCTCGATTTCCGTGATATTTTTATTATTAAAATATTCGTTGAAATTTCGACGACTTCCGATTGACACGAAAACTTCACCCCAAACTAATTTGGGGTCAAGGAATTCAATGACGCAGTCGGATTTTTGATCCGACGAGTATTTTGATACCTCGATTTCCATGATATTTTTATTATTAAAATATTCGTTGAAATTTCGACGACTTCCGATTGACACGAAAACTTCACCACAAGCTAATTTGGGGTCAAGGAACGCAATGGCGTTGTCTATTTTTCGATCGGAGGTCAATTTAAGTAGGTCTTTCAAGGGTTTTTTCCGGATTTTCTAAAAATCAGGATTCAATCCAATTGACTCCTGATTTGTGCTAGGTTTAGGAGGTTGACTCCATTGACCTAATTAGCACATCTAATTATGTTTAAGACTTAGGGTTAACCCTAATTATCTAAAGTAACAACTCGGGTTGTTACAGTTCGTTTCTCCCGTCTCTAACCCTAGGTATCGGGAGGGCAAGGAGAAGATGAAGCATCGACCGCTTAAGCCGGATCGGGTCGAATCCGGTCCGTTCGGCCATGGTGGGTCCCGCGGGGTCTCTGCTTCTACCAGGTGTTTCACGGGTCTACCTGCACTCTTTCAAGTCCTATCGTGGGCCCGTCGTTCTCTGAAGCATTATGATTTAATGATTTAGTAATTATATTAATTAAGCTATTAGTTAAATCAATAATTTCAATTATTGAAAACCCCATATCTTTAAATCCATTAAGCCAACCATATCAAAATTATATATCATTATCAAAAAATTATGAGGATTTTATTGGCACTGTCAAAATTGCATTTGGAGCTATATTTAACATAGTGACATTTAGGATCTCCCATATATGCCCTAAATGCCACAAAATTTTCATTTAACCGTAACTCTGTAACCACTAGTCCAAACATACCCAATATGGGTTTTAAATTAATCAGCAAACTCTCAGGAATATTCCTATAGGGTTATTTTCTCTGTTTTGGTGATATTTAACCTAATCACTTTTGGACCCAAACCCTAACCTTTCACTCTTAACTTTTCAACCACTAATCCAAACATAGGCAATATGGGTCTTAAAGTAATCAAAAAAACCTATAGAATAACCTAGTAATGTTCAATTTTTTATTTGGATTAGTATTTGCTTAATCACTTTTAGGACCTAACCTTAATTACCCTAATTAACCCTAGATCTTCAATTGACCATAACTTGGTTAATCAAGCTCCAAATTAGGTCTTCCAATATACCATTTTGATCAGAAAGACTTAATTAACAATAAACTACAAAAATATTTTAAATCCAATGGTTAGATCTCTTAATCAACCCTAATCACCTTAAAACTTGATTAGTTAATATTAGCAAATTTAATAATCCAAATTAAAAATTTTCAGTTTCTAATTACTCCTGGAGTAGAATAGAGCCTAATAATGTGGTTGGTTTAGTGATTCTGTAATTAATTTTACTAATCTCTCACTAATCACCCTTAATCCTAATTAGATCATAACTTGACCAAATGAGGTCCTAATTGGGTCTACTCCTAGTTAAAGTAATTAGTGAATTTACTTAATTTGAACTTCAAATGAAAAAGTTAAGTTTTTGACCCCCATTTATGAAACCCTAATTTCCATTTTTAACCCTAAGCTTGTTTTGAATATAACTTAGTCAAGACTTATCAAAATTTTATAATTAGGTTCTATGAAACCCTTAGACAATAAACTTTAATAAACTGGAAGAAAAATTAGATTTCATTAGGACAAATTACCAAATTGCTCCTATGAGTCAAATTCCTAAATTTGATCTCATAAACCTTAATAATTATCCAAAACTGATGTACTTACTATCTGACTTCATCTTAGACAATAAGTAATTATTTGCCACTGAAAATTTTCAATTTAGAGCCTTAAATCAAAAAGTATATTTTTAGACCCTTAAGGAGGGGCAAAATAGTTATTTTGCCCAAATTTAGGGTTAAGTGCTTTAGGCTTTAATTTTATGTTATAATAGCTAAAATCAGTAAGTAAAGTACTTTAAAATGAAATTTAATTAATTTAAACCATTAATTAAGTTTTAATCAAAATCCTTAATTTCTTTCCTTGGGAAAAATTATAAGTATCTTATTAGTTGTATAATGTGAGATAAACCTCACATCATACCTCTTCTTTAAGCCTCTTATTCATTTCCAAATCTTTCTTACAACATTAGTTAGATTTTGGAGCTTGAGTGTTCATCTTAGTGCTTAAGAGCTTATTCCTTAATAGTTAGGATAAGCTCTTAGGTTAGATTGTATCTATTGAGTAAATTGGGTTACTCAATAGGTGAAGCATTGATTTTGTAGTTTATAAATTTTTTCATAGTTTTATTAATGATTATTCAATCTTTTAACCTTAGATTTAAGAATATAGATCCATCTTATTAAGTATGACTTCACTTAATATGATTTGCCTTAAATCTTAATCTATGAGTTTGGGTATTAAAACCTAGTCCTTTAGGATCACTATTTAGATTAAGTAATTAAACCCTAGTATTTAGAGTTTAGTTCTTAATCCTTTCATCTTAATTTGGCTAATCAAGATGCTTTGGGTTGTTTAAATTATTAAAATAGGTCGATTGATTTATCATTTAACCTATATAGTCGACAGTGATTAATCAAATTAGAACTTGACCAGTCCTGATTATTTTCAACTTATAATATCGTAAATCTGAGTTACACTCGATAGTAGGAATTAGAGATCCTGAACTTATATAACTTGGAATAGATAGAATGAATAAATTAGGAAAGAATAGATATCACTTGTATCCTAATAGGATCTCTTGCTCACTTTGATTTTTGATGCTTTGTTATCCCTTGAAATTAAGTATTATACCTTGGTCACATGTATTAGGCATAAGACATATAAAAAATATCTCATGTCAAACTTGATTTGCATAATAGATTTGGTATATGTCATTATCAATATTGAGTTGAATTTGTGGTTATTTAGAATGTAGCCTAATTAGGAAATAATGGATATCACTTGTGTCCTAGTAGAGTCTCTTGCTCAATTTAATTTTTGATACTTTACTATCCCTTAAAATTGAGCTTTATATCTTGGTCACATGTATTAGGCATAAGACATTTGAAAAATATCTCATGTCAAACTTGATTTGCATAATAGATTTTGGCATATGTCATTATTAATGTTGAGTTGAATTTTTATTTAGAATGTAGCCTAACTAGTATGCCTTTTTCATACCTATACATTAGTACAGGCCAAGCCTAGACCTATAACCGGCTAGGATGGTATTTGTCTGCCTAAAGTAAGTTTAACCAAGCCTAGACCTATGACCAGCTAGGATGGTATTTGCTAAACTTTATATCCTTTTTCACCTTGTTGGAAATACTAATTTAGGTGCATTTTTATTTTAAGTTTAATTGTCTTGATTAAGTCATAGCAGTCTCAGTTTCATACTTTCTATTTCAATCTACACTTCAGCACTTTCTTACTTACTGTCTTCTGCATTTACTAGTTTTACTTCTACTTATAGATGCTAGTTTTACTTATTATTTACCTTCATAGGATGTTAGTCTCACTTTCAATTACTTAATTGTTTCATATGTGCTTTTACTTTATGTCGATTAGCAAGAGTTTATATTGATCATAAGCATATTTAGGTTGAGTTTTCTTTTTGTTATATTAGTATTTAGTCTTTATTTTATAATTAACCTTGTTGCAGCTATACTTGGAGGTATGTTCTTACTTTTTATTTTGTTAAGTTATAGACTTATTGTTTATAACTGCCTTTCTCTTTCACTTGTGTTCTACTCCTTTACTGCTTATTTAAAATATATAGTGTATGGTGATATCTAAATTAACATAATAAAATTGCAGCCTAAAATATACTTAAACTTTTTGTCTAATTAGATTTTTCTTTTGTTGGCTGGGGCCCTATTATTGTGAAACTGATAATGGTAGACTCTGAGCTATTTGAGGTTATGGAGCCTTCTGAAGACAGAATTTAGGAGGAGGTTCAAGCTGTTGAAGACTCTTAACTTTTCTTTTCTACATTATGAGAATGAGTTGTTTACTTATTGCATTTCTGCTTAAATCTGTTAAATCATGTTGTAATAATACAGGTTTAATTTGTATTTTTTTTTACTGCTATTATTTTGAGTTGTATGTTCTTACTACTATATTGTGATGGAATAGATGTTACTATTTTTGCTTCCGCACTCTATTTGTATATATCATTTAGTGAAAATCTATTATAAATGACAATTCCCTTAATTATAATGGGTTATGATGTGTGCATAATCTATTCATAAGTGAGGGACTTATCATTTGGTGACCACTTTACCGTAATCATGCTAACTTAAGAGTTAACAGGACTACGATGGAGTCGGGCACCACATATTTAATCAAAATAAGTCATCTAAATGAACTCCAAAAAATATCAAAAAATTACCCCTAGCTAATTTGGGGTGATGAACTCAAAAATGAAATTGAATTTTTAATCAGATGTTATTTTAATTATCTTAATTTTATAATTAAAAATATATATATTAAAATAATCAAAAAATTAAAATGAGATTCAAATCGCTCCAAATTTTCAAGGAATGCTCCAAACACCATTCAGAGATTTATGGAAGTATTTTCAAGCTGATTAGATTGATTAATAAGGATTAACAACCTTGAGTTATTACAATTGCTATGAAAATATCTCATTTAAACAATATGGTAAAGACAAACTTGATGAGACACACGGAAGGGTGGATCATGTGGTGAAATTTTTTGATAATAGTTATTCCCCCAAACATGGTAACATATATAAAAGCACGTTAAAAAGCATATGTTCAACTTCACTTCATTTCTAAATAGGTATAGCTCGATGCTTGTGATGTTTATTTGTACTATTGACATGGGCATGAAAAGAAACTTGAATTTTTTAGAACTATTTCAAGGTGTGCCAAAGAGGAGCTTTAATGGCCCCATATCATCCAAGGATGCTAATTATTTTTCTAAGACTACAATGGTTGCTACTTTAAGCATTTAAGTTTAAGAAATGATGAAAAAAGTCATATTATCATTTAAGTATTATATTGATGAACTTGGCAAATGCAATTATTTACCCACTGATAGATTAAGAGTATAGATACTTATGAATGAAGTGATTGCAAATGTTGGAAAAATTTATATGGAGCATTTAATTTCTAGTTGAGCTAAGATGCCCAAAATTTTGGTAAGATTCCACTGACCATATGTGTTATCTTAAATGATGTTGAATTGATTAGAAGTACTCATGATAATGTTTTTTAGGATTCTAAGGATGCTCCTGCCAGAGATGCTGAAGATATCCAATTGATTTGTGAATATGTGGTAAGAAGCCAACCTCAAAAATTGTGGGAGCCTTCTTAGAGAAACATTGACTCAATGATAAAGAACTATAAAGTGAGAAAACTAAAGTCCTTACTCAAATAATATGCACAAAGATTGCCCATACTGAGTGTCACTGTAGTGCTTAATAATAGATTAACATGTCTTAACCCATTATTAAGTACTACAGAGGACAAATGATCTATAAAATGGGAAATATAAACACACTTACAAACATAATAATAAACATTGCCAAGACATTCTTCCAGATAAAATAAAAAAAAAACATTCGTCCCAAATTTAAATAAATAAAATGTCGACATACTTATGTTTACAATATTTAATTAAATAAAAGATCACTCATCCTCACATGAAAAAAAAAAATTAAACTAAGTAAAATCTTCAAGTCCACTTCTGATTATCTGACTCCACTCTTGGCTCACATGCTAGCTCAACTCCAAGCTCCTGATTTATCATATTTAATTTTTAATACGGTAGGACATAGCCAATAAAAAGAAATAAGTGATTAGACTTACATAAGTCTAAGTACATTTTAGGATGTCTAAGTAACTTTTAGTTGAAGGATATCACAATTTAGCAAGCAATATTTAAGGAGCACAATGCAGTGTAAAAGAAATACTGTAAATAAAAGAAATTAGAAAGATAAGTAAGAATAAGTAAGTGTGCTATTGCACTCAATAACTCCTTGTAAGAACTGGTTAAGCAATAGCAATAGACAAGTATAAGCTGGATAAGTAAATTCTAACTGTTAAAAGATAAAATAAAGATGTTGTAAAGTAAAGTTGAACAATATTAAATAAATGTAAAGCTCTAAATTGTAATGAAACTTATTCTTATTTTAATTTTATGTTTTGATCTTGTATAAATCCAAGGTTATTAATCACATTTAACAATCCAATTAACTTAAAAATCTCTTCTAATGGTATTAATTAGCCATTATAAGTAAGTTCTGAAGTTTTAGTCTAATTTGAGAATCAAACAAGCAAAATCCTAATTTTGGGTAATTATTTAAATCAAGGAAATGAGAAAAATATTTTGGCCTCAGATTAAAAATCAGACTTCGCCATTACATTTCTTACTCCCAAATTAGCTATGAGTAAAGATTTGATGAATTTTAGAGATCGTCAAAATTTCATGATTATTTTATTGTATTTTAAAATCCTGAAAGATAAAATAATTAAGACAACCTTCAATGAAAATTCGGACTGCATTTTTGAACCATCACCCCCGATTTAGTTAAAAACAAAATTCTCTAAAAATTTAGTAAGCATATAATTAATTAAATCTAATTAAATGAAATAACTTAATAACTAAATTATTTAACTAATTAATTAATTATTAAACTAAATTTTTTTATATATATTACAATAAGTTATCAGAACCTTACCCTAATTTTAATCGCACGCTATCACCTCTTCCATCCCGAAACCCTATCCCTTTCGAGCGAGGCATTGATGATGTCGCTTGATCGAGGCGAGCGGCCGACGACGCGTGGCTCATGCAGCGAATGTGAACCAATAAGAAGCTTATTGATGATCATATCGTCATTAACCTCACCCATCCACGACCATGCTTATCGCACCTTAAAAAGTAAGGTTCCGAGACCATTAAGCTATTTTTTGAAGCATTATGATCGAAGTCCTTGCAAACTTGCTTAGAGATCCTAGCGACGACCTCACGACGATCAAACATGTACTCCACTCAATTCTCCTTCTCAGTGTAGTTTACATATAATCAATGTTAATTTAGGGTTTTAAGATGTCAAATGAGGAAAGGATATGGTATTGCTCATTCATTTTACAAAGTGATTTCATTAAATCATTTACATACATCATTATTTATAATTCTTACCAATCTAAATTTTATGATTTTTGTGTGATTCTAGATGATTTATTTTATCTTATTTTCTTTAAGATTCCACGAGATGTATATTGTGTGATCTCAATTATAGCTTATCAATTTACAGTAAAGAATGTGAAAATATGCATCATTTAAATTGCAATTGAGTTATATAGGTTGAACTCTTTCAAATTTCTTATTCAGAATAAGCATTGAGTAGTTTTTCTTATGCTTGTATTTATTTCTTTGAAAGCAAAGATGATATATTAATTTTAAAATGTTTTTGTGATGATTGTCATATGGATCTAAAATTTATTCAATCTTTCTTATTATGTGTAATATATCTCATTAAATATATTGCATTAATATGTAGCCTCTTTAAATTTTATTTATTCAATCTTTATTATCATTCATAGTCTGCAATCGAAGTTGCATGTTAGAAACATTTCTAATCATTGTATTAATTATGACATGTATTATGACTGAATTGCATTGGAACATATTGATACTCCCTTAACATATTAGGAACTTAATTATCTTAATTGACCAGCTGCTTGGATTATTGAGATGGGAATAGAGTTGTGATGTGATCTCTATTTTCTTATTTGCTACCTTTACAAAATACAATTAATATTTAATTGCCAAATGAGACATTAAATTGAGTGTCTAAATGTGGCCTAGTGTAAAAAGAAGATATGAATGATGTTTACTCATATTGATATGCTGGCATGAAATCTTAAATACTTTTTTATTTATTAAGTCTATTAATTGCTGTGATTTTCAAATGTATCCTCAAAATTCTGCTATGATATCCGTTAAAACTAGGGATGTGATTAATTGATAAGAATTTTCAAATGTAAATGATAGATCTTATTCATGGCTTTAGTTTGATTTATGTTTCATAATTTAGAACTGTTGTATTATGAAATTGTTTTGCATTTGCTATTGTATAGGCAGATACAACATTAAATTATCAAAATATGGAGGCTTGACAAATAAAACTTTTTAGGATGATATTTTATTAAACAGTGGTAAAAATATTTTATTTATTAGATTAATCATGTGATACACAATATGCCCAAAAAGAAAGGCACAAATAACTCCAACCCGAGAGTTCTTTATAAACATCTCTCTATTCCATTTTATTTAGACCCGTAAATGCAAAAATTTTGATGTAAAATACTTTTATTTTGATTAAAGAGTGTTACATTGTTTTTAGAATCTATTTTGATCGCTAAGTACTTTAGATATGGCTGGTCTTTGTTTTCCCCGTATCTCAGTTATTGAAATTTCACTACATCCATGCGGTCTTTGTTTTCGTTATATCTGATTTCTATATGTATTCATTGTTCTTCATTTCTGAATAAACAGTAGATTTTACCATTTTAATTTATGAATCATGTTTGCCTGGGAGTAAATTATTTAGCGATATGCTCATTTTTTTTATTCTGTAGATCTCACTTAAACTTTTTGTTCAAAAACATTTCCTTGTTTTTCTCAAATATTTAAAATTGGAGCTTGATGTAAGGATTGGTGTAAATTTATAATACGTCTTAAAATCTAAATTTAATATTTTTGATACTATTGGAATGCACCCTTTTTACATTTCTCCGAGTTAAAATATGAAAATCATGTAATTGAAATAAAAATGATTAAATTTGTGCCGTAAGATCCGGATGTCAATTTGAATTTTGCTAGAGTGGTAGTTCGGTAGCATGCAGAGAGGCTCATTTTAGCATTTCAATAGTTGCTTGCCTTGAAAGAAAGACTTTATTTGTAATAAAAGTTTGATCCGCATTTTTAATTTTTTTTAAGGTTGATCTGTCTTCTACAACTACAATCCATTTGAATTGAAATACTTATGCGCTCCATAATCTGGTGATGTTTTGTATTGTATTCACATTGTATTTAAGTTCCTAAATCTTGAATCTATAAAACGGTATGATATGGTCATGAAAAATTTAGTGTAAATCAAATCTTTGGTTGCTCTGTTAACAACAACAAAGGAAGTTGCAAATCCTGAAATTTATTGTTCATTACAATTTGTTGATTTATAATGGTATATGCCAAACACTTTTAAGGAATTACTAAATCATAAAATTATCATAAATAATAAATAAAGTGATTTATAATTTCTACACATTGCAAAGTTCATATCAAATTATATATTTACTGTGATGTATCAAAAGCTATATAATCTGATCACTCTATTTGAACATGAAGAGAGTGTTTCCCCTTTTATCCATTCTATAACATTTGACAATAAGTTTGAACTTCTTAGTTAAATAATGGCAGTGCTGTTTTACATCTCAACTAATATAAGAAAAAAATGATATTATGTTCTGAACTTAATTGAAGGTTTTGACTGCAAGATGAATAGAATTGTTGTTTTTACAAAATGAATAAAATATCCTTTATATTTGTTCTGTAAATAATAATTCTTTTGCTGCACTTTTTATATAAGATGAATAATATTTTCAAATTATAATGTATTATTTCATAAAGTGAGTATCTTTTGTTTAGAATCTCCTAGTAAATTATTAGTAGTATTTTTTTTTTACTTGTAAAATTAATATCATACAAATTACTACCCTTAAATTTACTAATTAACTTGGGAATTTATATATTTCCTAAAGTTAATTAGGAGCATTATTAATCTCAAAACATTAGGATAGAGAGTTAAAAATAAAAAATAATAGATATCATGTGGTTTACAATACTTTGATAATTTTTTTGTGCTGCAACGCATTAAATCTACGCCTTGAATCATACACCAAGAATTGTGCATATAATAAACACTTTAATAAGACATTTCAGAGGGGTTTATATGAAGGATTTTAGTACAGTTGTCATTAAGCTTGGGCAGGCTATTGGTGTATATGGAGACCACATAATTCCTTTGAGGGATAATATGTATGATTGCAGTTGACCCCACTTTCAGATAAGTTGAGTAGATGTACTCAACTCCTCACTTGTTCTGCGCCCACATAACAAAAATACAAGATAAATAATCATAAATTGTATTTCTCACAATCTCATTGATTGTAAATGATTTAATATAGTCTTATGACTATATATATTCAATCTTTAGACTAAATCTACTTACTTTATGGTTTTGTAGCATTTTAAATCTTTCAGAACTTTATGCAGTGTAAGATTTCATATAAAAATTCAGTTTCATTTCTTACACTGTTTTTCTTATTTAGTATACAAAATCATTTGAACATATTCATATTTTCTTCAGTTGCAATATTTCAATATTATGCTAACTTATTTATTGCAGAATTTATAAAAATACTCAAGTAATGTAAGAAAATTTTCTTACTTAATCTCCTTCTCATTTTATGCTTATTGCACCGCTTTTACAACAAATTGTAAATGGCTAATGTGATATCTACTTAATAATTTGTTTAGCCTACTTTTAAAATGTACTTAAATTTTTTAAGTCTAACCACATTTTTATTTTTTATTGTATCATACCATATTTAAAACTAAAATACGGTAGATCAGAAGCGTTGATCAGGTGCTACAATTAAAGAAGAACTTGAACATTAGCTGGATTAAAGAACTTGTTTTTATTAAGTGAGGATGTGAGTTTTTATTCTCAAAAACTTATAACTTAAATATTTTATGATGTTTGTAAATTATTCTTTCAGGTTATTTATAATTTTATATTTTTGATAATGAATGTTTAAATTAGAATGATTGAATTTCTTTCCACCCATAGATCCTTACAATCTAAGGTAATATTTAATATCGAGTTAGAATTCCCTAACTCAATATTAAATACTACCGTAACACTCGATAGATTTATATATCTAATCAAATAATGAGGTGTTACAGTTCTACAAGCTCATTCAGAACAACAATTAGTCGGGTATGTCTATCCAATTGTATGTATTGGGATCTCATGTATAACCACATATTCTCCCTTAAGAATGTGTGTGGTATCCTAATCACTCCATAGCCAACCCCGACTCAATAATGTTTGTACAGACTAATCCACCATGAGTGAAACCCCTTCTCAGATTTAATTTTATAGTTTATGTTATACATATGAATTATGATTAAATGAATAAGGTTATCAATACATTGCTGCATTTCAAGGACTTTGCCATATTTAAATACAAGATATGTGATATCCTTTTGTTGTCTAATTTAATTATTTATCCTAATAATTACGGTCAATTGAACTCTCAATTGACTTAAGGTATATGCCTTAGTCAATTGTAGAATATATATATATATATATATAGTATCAAGTTTAAGGTTTTGAAAATAAAGATTTGATTGTCTCATAATGATAAAAGAATCCTTTATGATTACCTATAGCTACAATCCTCAAGGCCTCCTACTTGAACACTATTCTAATATTTATGAAGTAATATCTATCTTAAAGAAACTAATAAGATTCTAAGGTTGTTTCTTATCTCAAGGACTTCTAAGATTCTTGTTCCCATAAGTGTCTTGACTATTGAAAGGTAAGTTGTGGTGCCCCACCCCTTAATCCACAAAAATTAAGCTAAGGGGTGGTGTGTCACTCTAGCTAACCCTTCACTTATAATTGGATTAGGATGAAATCCACAATTCACCTAATAAGGGAAGGTGTGAGCATAGAATCAAACATTCAGTCACTATCTAAGTAAACATACAGAGTGCGGAATCAATTGTCAATATAAAAATATTCAAGCATCACAACATAAATATAAAGAAAAGTATCTCAGAACATAAGTATAAAATCCAAATATGCAGTCATCAGTACCTGTATTATTACATCATTTAAAAATTTCAAATAATAGAAATAAAAGGCACTCATCCTCACTTATAATAAAAGGCTAAACAACGGCTTCTTCCACGGGCTCCTCTTCTGGGTATGGCTCCTCACCAAGATCCTGATCGTCCAACTGAAGAGGATCTGTCATTATCGGTTTCACAATGTAGGGCCCCAGCCAAAAAAAGAAAAATCTGGTTAAACAATTGTCTAAGTACATTTTAAGCTGATAAGTTTTATACGTGTTAAGTAATATCATCATTCTATAATCATCTAGGCAACAATGTATAAAGGAGCAGCAAGCAATACAAAAGGAAAGGAAAAGCTATAAATCATCATTTATAATTTAAGAAAAAAGGGGAGGCTAAGGCATGCCTCAAATGCAATCTAAATAAGGTAAGGCATAAATATAGATAATCAACAAGTGTTGTAAGAAAAATGCTACATCCTAAACATGCTGGTGATCAAAAGAAACATGTCAATTAAAATGAAACAACTCAGCAATGGTACATATAAAGAGCAAGATTCTAACATCCTAAAATATATAAGCAGTACAAAGAAATAGCTGACTGAATAAAAATGCTGTAAAGTAACCAAAACATCAAACTGCATATAAACATCCGTATACAATCTGCCATACAGAAAAGAGCTAATCTATCCCACCATAAAAGCTGAAGGATCTTAGCACCAGTATGGCTAAGGCACCAATAGTATAAGCGAAGGATCTTAGCACCCGTACGGCTAAGGCACCAACGGTGTACTCCTAGTGGTCAACAAGGAGATTAGGCAAACATCATACAACAAAATAGAGGCCTTCCCCTAGTGTTAACAAGGAAACTAGGCAATCAGAAGGCAATACTAAGAGGTAGCTCAAACACATCCAATTATTATCTTCTCATTAATCACTTTAATATTTTTACAATGAATCTAAGGAGTCTCCATATTTTCCTAACATTTTATTCATGCATCAAAAATCTTATATGATATGCTCAAGTAAATATGGCACAAAATTCAAGGAATGCGTAATAATAAAATATCAAATAGAAGCAAGGGATTCTACTAAACATGGTGATATCATTTGTTTTCTACTTAACCATTCTAACTATTCCAAGTTACACAAGTTCAGGATCACCATTTTCTAACTATCGAGTGTAACTTAGAAATCCATCCTTATAAATTAAAAAGGATTAGAATTGATCAGGTTCTAATCTAGTTCAATCAGATAGATGACTATGAGTTAAATCAATAAATCATATGTCCTAGTTTTGTAAATTTAGACATTCTAACTAAGATCTGATCAAGATCCTCTAAACCTGCAGATTATGGATTAAATACTACAAGATTTATGTTTAATCACATAATCCAAAAAGGATAAGACCTAAGTTCTAAGTTCAATTTAAAAGTGATCTACTGATTATGATAATCCTATTAAGTAATCAAGCTTAATAGGATGAATCTCCTATCCTAATCTAAGGTTAAAAGATAAAACAATCTGAACAAGTTGTAAAATAAAAGAAAAAATCTAGAAACTAATAAAACCAAGGTTTCACCCATTGGGTAACCCAATTTACCCAACGAATGAACTCTAACATATGATCTAGTCCTAGTCTCAGAAAAGGTCCTTAAGGTGGTATTTAAAACTTAAAGAGATTTCTGAAATCTGACTTAATGGTTGATTTCACTCACTTAAATGTCACTAAGATGATTATAATATTAGTTTTAGGGTTTATGATTGCTAACTAAAGGTTAGGGGTACTTAGTCCAATCTTAGGGCAAAATGACCATTTTGCCCCTACTTTAAGGGTCAAAAAGTCAACTTCTAACTTACAGGTCAGAATTGAATTCTCTTAGTCCCAACTGATTCCTTACTGTCTAACTTAAAGATAGACAGTAAGTACGTCCAAATTGGACTCCAAACGGTCAAGTTATGACCAAAATAAGGCCAGGGGTAATTTGGTCATTTACTTAAATTTCTAAGGTTCAGATCCTAAATTTTATTTCATTTTATTGATGACATTGAAATTTTAAACTAGTTGGCATCTTAAATTTTTAAATTTGGAGTTGATTTGACTAAGTTATGGCTGTTTGAAGTATAGGGGCATTTTGGTCATTTTTCACTAAGAATTCTAGGGCTGACTTTTTGTCCTGATATCCAAATGAGAAAACTAATACTACTACCGTGATGGGGCCGCTCTCCTGAGTATTTTAAGACCCATATTGACTATGTTCTGATAAATGGGTAAAAAGTTATGATGTTCTAAAGAGGTCCTAAAATGTTACCTCGTTATGAGTACCCCGAAATAAATTTTTATATTACGTTATTTGATTCCTTATTTTTTTTGAGTATTTTGAGACCTATATTGGCTATGTTTGGATCATCCTACAAAAAGTTATTAAACTTTTAAGATTTACTATTCAAAAATACAATTTATATTATTTTACTATTTATTTATTCAAATTAAATTAATTTACTGTTCATTCTTAAGGTTTTATGAAATTATTAATCTACAATTAATCTGTGATTAATTAGGGTTAATCATTAATTAGCATTAATTAATCCATTAATTAATTAATATTATATATTATTATTATTTTACTGCAGCAAAGTAATTATGTTTAATTATAGGTTAATTAACCTTAACTACTTATTAGTATTCAGTTATTAATAATTAATTATAAACTTACTATTTATTATAATTAATTATTCTAATTACTATTAATAGTTAATTATTATTAAAATAATCTTAATTAACTCCTAATTAATAATTATAGTAATTTAATTATGAGATTACTGTTCAAAGTTATTAACACTAATTCTATTTAATTAACCACTAACTGTAATTAATTAGGCTAACAGTAATTAATTATTTTTAATTAACAGACAGTGGGCCCCACCACACGTGGCACTGCCAAAGGCTGCCACGTGGCACTGTGGGCCCCACGGGAAATCCGAGTAGGCTTGGGTAACTGGGCAGTGGGCCCCACCTGACACGTGGCACTGCCAGAGGCTGCCACGTGACACTGTGGGACCACGGGGAGCCAAAACGCCGCAGGTGACCGGGCAGTGGGCCCCACTTGACACTTGGCTGGCCCAGAGGCTGCCACGTGGCACTGTGGGCCCCACGGGGGAGCCGAAGCGCCGCGCGAGCTCGGGCTGTGGGCCCCACGTGACACGTGGCGTGCCGGCTGGCTGCCTCGTGGCACAGGGGGCCCCACGGCCGAAGCCGGAGACACGCGGCGCGGCTGGCCCCACGGCCGAAGCCGGAGACACGCGGCGCGGCTGTTGGGTCCCATGTGACATGTGGCAAGCCTGGAGGCTGCCACGTGGCGTTGCGGGCCCCACCTGGCTCACGCGGACCCTGACGCGACCGGGGCGGGCTCGGGTCGACCCGGCCCGGCCCGGACTTCGTCTCCTTCGCGGAGATGTCCCGAGGGCGCCGGGCTCGGGCACAGCTTTTGCCAGCCTTCCCGGCGCCAGACCTCCTCGGCCCGCACGGCCAACGGTAGCCCTCGACGAGGTATACACGTCGGTGGGCGGACCTTTGCCGAAGGTGGCCGGGATCAGCGGCAAATCGGAACCCTAGGTCCTATGGTTACAAGCTAACGGTTTCTACTGTGGACCTAAACCTGATTGCCGTCGATCCGGTTGGGCTAGCCTAGATCGGAGCCGATGGATCGTCAATCGGGCTCGTGGAATAACATTTCAAAATTAAAATTTCAATTATTAAGTGAGGAATGAGGGAGATCGGGGTACCTGATTCGAACGGCTGAGGCGAGGTCCGGACGGTGCGCTCGGGTTCGATCGCTTCGGGGCTCGGGTTTCGCAAAACCCGGAGCCCTGAACTTGCCTGAGGTCTTATAAGACCAAGACCTCAGGCGAACTCGCCGAGGCTGGGGAAGGCGTCGGTTGGGCGCGGAGGGCGGCGGGCGCGCCGCGTGGCCGGCAGGGCGACGAGGCCGAGGACGATGCGCTGTAGCCGTTGGATCTGGGTCTGATCCAACGGCTGCGATGGCGCCGTCAGATTAGACGGCGCCGTTAGCTACAGTTGACGGTAAGTTAAATATTTAACGTTGCCGTTAAGTAATTAATTAAATAATTTTTTTTTTCAAAATTTCAAACATGATTTTCCTAGCCATTTGAGGGGTGAGGAACGCAATGGCGGGGTCAAATTTTCGATCCGACGAGTATTTTGATTCCTCGATTTACGGGGTATTTTTATTATTAAAATATTCGTCGAAATTTCGACGACTTCCGATTGACACGAAAACTTCACCCCAAGCTAATTTGGGGTCAATGAGCGCAATGGCAAAGTCTGTTTTTCGAAATGAGGTCAATTTAAATTGATCAAATTTTAGGGTTCTGGATTTCCTAGAAATCAGGATTCAATCCATTTGACTCCTGATTTGGACTAGGTCTTAGAGGTTGACTCCAATTGACCTAATTAGCATGTATGATTAGTCTTAAGACTCAGATTAGCCCTAATTAACTATGATAACAACTTGGGTTGTTACATAAGTTTTAAGTTTTTCCAAGTTTTCTCCCTCAAGTTCTATGAGTATGCTCAAAAGGTTCTCTAAGGGTTTGAGCTAATTTGAATCCAATTGTTCATTTATTTTCACTAATGTTTAGTCCTACAACTACCAATGCTAGTTCACTAGGGAGTCTGTAACAACCCAAGTTGTTACTTTAGTCAATTAGAACTAATCTCAATCATAATCTTGATCCTAAGTGCTAATTAAGTCAATATGAGTCAACCTCTAAGACTTAGTCCAAATCAGGAGTCAATTGATCGAATCCTGATTTCTGAAAAATCTAGAAACCCTAAAAATTTGACCTATCTAAAAAGACCTCGGATTCAAAAACGGACTTCACCATTGCGCTCAATCCTTTACCCCGTATTGACGACTTATTTGATTAATTGGCCAGGGTGAAAGTGTTCTCAAAGATCGATCTGCGGTCTGGATACCACCAGCTGCAAGTGAAGGTGTGGCGGCCCTGCCCCGCCGTGGTCCTGTTAACCCTCAGGTTAACATGATTACGGTGGAGGGGTCACCAAATGACAAGGTCCCCACTTAAGATTGGATTAGTCACACATCCTAATCCAATTTAAATAAGGACTTTGCCATTCAATCCAGAAATATTATCACTAAATGATCATACATGAACTCAGAGTGCGGAAGCATATAACATAACATCCATCCAATACAGTATAAATATAACAATACAGAATAAGTAAAGTACTGAAAAAGAAAATAAAATCCTGTATTATTACAACATTTAATGGGTTTAAAAGAACTGAAAGAAAACTCTCAATCTCACTGGAAGAAAAACCAAAGCTACAGATCTTCAGGAACGGGCTCCTCTTCCAATGGCAAACTCTCCACTGGATCTGCTAAACCAACAAACTCAGAACCTACCATTATCAGTTTCATAATGGTAGGGCCCCAGCCAATAAAAGAAAAACTGATTAGACAATAAGTCTAAGTACATTTTAGGGCAGAAGTTTATTTAAGTTAACTGAATATCACCATAAAAATAGAACTGAGCAAAAATAGGTGCAGAAAAGCGTACAAAAGAGCTGAAATAAGTTATAAACCATAGTTTATAACTAAACAAAAAGGAAGTAAAACATACCTCCTCCAAGCAACTGCAACACAAACAGTTAAGTAAAAGAAGTGTAAAACTGTAAGAAAATATAACCTAAATATGCATATGATCAAACTGATTATGCCAAGTGACATATAATACTGAGTACACTAACATCCTAAGCAAGCATAAGAAAACAGTAAGTAAATCTAGCATCCTATATATAAACACGTGCAGGAAAGCTGTAAGTAAAACAGTGCTGAAATGCAGAATATACTAGTAAAACAGTAACTGTAAACTGAAACTATAGCAACTGTACAAGTCATCTGAAATGAATACTAAAACAGCAATTCTTAGCCTGATGAGCTAAGAAACTCTGAACTGAAACATCACTGGAACTCTTAGCCTGATGAGCTAAGACAGAACTGAATGTAAGTGTACTTGAATTAGTATAACCATATCAAAATCCTGACTCTATAGTCAGTAGGGCAAGAGTCTATCCATCCTATCCCATGGACTAGGCATGGCATAGACTATCGGACTGAAACCCCCTACAAGAAGCCGACCCCGAATGAGTTGATCGAAGAGGTATACTAATCAAGCTACACCTTACAAACCACTTGTGAAATGATCATAATACTGTTTATAAATAATGTTCCAAATTAACATAAGATATTTGTCAAAATATCTTATGTACATAATACATGTTCAAGGTATAAGGCTCAAAATCAATGAACGCGAAGCATCAAAATCAAAGTGCAAGAAAACTCTATCTAAAACACAGGTGATATCCTTTGTTGTCTACTTTATTCGTTCTATCTACTCTAAGTTACATAAGTTTCGGAATCAACAACTCTTACACATTCTGTAACTTAGAATCACGAATCCTACTTGTTGAAGATAATTAGGACTGGCCAAGTCCTAATTATAATTTAAATCAAAAGACGACTATTTAGTTAAAAATGATTAAATCAACGACCTAGTTTCTGTAATTTAATTCATCACAACCTCATCTTGATTAGCTAAATCAAGATAAAAAGATTAAGAACTAGACTCCAGATGATGGGGTCTAATCACTTAATCTAAAGGTATAACTAAGGGTCTAAGATTTAGAACCCAAATCTCACAAATTAAGTTAAGGTAAGTCCTAATGATAAATCAATTCATTAGGATAGATCTCTATTCTTAATTCTAAAGTTTAAAGATTAAATAATCATTTAATAAACTAAGAAAAAATCTAGAAACTAGAAAACTCAAGGTTTCATCTAATTGAGTAACCCAATTTACTCAATAGATGAATTCTAACTTAAGATCTATTCCTAATCTTAAGAATTAAGGCTCTTAATTACTAAGAGTATCTCTCAAGACACACATCCTAACTAATGATATAAGACCTAAGGATGGGTCTAAGAATAATTAAGGAAAGAGAACACTCACTTAGGACTTGGGAATTTTCTAAATGAGCAAATTCTGAGATTTTAATCAAAACTTAATTTAGACCTAAGTTTGATTAATTTTCAGTTCTAAATCATTCCATTTACTAATTTTAATGTTTAGAAAATGAATTTTAAAGCTTTTAAAGGCTAAACCCTAAATTTGGGCAAAATAACCATTTTGCCCCTTCTTAAGGGTTCAAAAGATCAAATTTTGATCTAGGGCTTAAATTCTAAAATTTTCTTTTGGAAAGTGATTCTTACTGTCTAATATAAGATTAGACAGTAACTAAATTAATTTTGGGTGATTATTATGCCATATGAGATCAAATTAGTGAATTTGACTCATAAGGGCAATTTAGAAATTTGGCTAAGTGAAAGCTAAATTTTCTTTTAGATTATTGTTCTTTACTGCCTAAACTTTCCATAAAACCTAAATTTGCTGAAATCTGATAAGTATTGGCTAAGTTATGGCCAAAACAAGATTTAGGGTTTTAAGGTGATTAAGGAATACTTAATTAAGGGTCAAAATTCTAATTTTTGCCAATTAGTGTCCAAATCAAACAAAATCAGTGACTATGAATTACAAATAGCCCACTGATTTTAATGATATGTGGTAGGCTCAATTTGGACCTAATTTGACTAAGTTAAGACCTAATTAGGGTTTAGTGTGATTCGTGAGTGATTAATAAAATTAATCACTCAAATACTAATCCAACCTTATGGATTGATTCTAAATGGATCTAGGAGTCCTCTGAAATTTAAAACTCTCAATTTGAGTTACTAAATTTGCTAAAATTCACTAATCAAGGTTTAGAGCAATTAAGGGTGATTAGCAAATCTAACCATTGGATCTAAAATATTTTTACATATTATTGATAATTAAGTTCTTCTGATCTAAATGGACTTATGGATCATTAAATTTGGAGCTCAATTGACCAAGTTATGGTCAATTGAAGTTCTAGGGTTAATTAACCTAATTAGGGTTTAGTCCTAAATATGATTAGGTTCAAACTAATCCAAACAGCAAAATAAAAACTATCAAATTAATCCTTAGGGTTTTCTGACTACTTTAAGACCCATATTGGGTATGTTTGGATTATGGGGTACAAAGTTATGAGCTAAATAAGGTTTGTGACATTTAATTTTAATTAAATTAATCATTGAAAAATCACTTTGCAAAATATTGATCCTACAGCAAAAATTTTGGCATCAATAAATTCCTCATATTTTTCTGATTAATTTAATATATTTATTTGCTATGATTGGACTTATATTTTGCAAGATATTAGGGTTTAAAGATTTGATTTAATTATTTAAAAATAATTCTGTTTAATAGTTTAATTAATCTGATTCTTATTTATATATAATTTTGCTTTAAATTAATTAAACGTTATAAATATATAAACGTTTATATATAATATCTGCAGGACACGTGGCGTGAAGCTACTGGGCGAGCGGCAGATGGCGGGCCCCACAGGCTGAACATGTACTGACCCCGTCAGTTCGATGGAGATGGGCGGGTCCCACTTGCTGAATCAGCGATACGACCCGCCGCAGATCCAATAGGATCTAAACACGCGACCTGCTGAGGTGGATGGTCCGGTCTAAAGGAACCGGTTCGATTGAGCCGGTGATTTCAACGATCCCGATGAGTTCAATTTAAAACGGACGGTATCAAGAAGCTAATATAAAATCGAATGGATCACGTTTAATCAACATGAATCTGATGGCTTAGATTAAATTAGAATAGATCCAACTGTCAGATCTAATTTGAAATCGACGGTTGGATTGAAGGGACGATCCATCTTCTTCTTCTTCCTTGAGTTGGCGAGAAGAACTTAGGGTTTCGGTGAAAACGCAAGATTGGGTTCGATCGAACCCGGTCAAAAGCTAATCCTCGATAGAAAACATGATTTCGAAACATCAATCTAAGAATTAAACGCAAGATTTGAGGTATAGAAGTACCTGATAGAATCGGTAGTCGAACCCTAGGGTTTTGCTCAGGAGAAGGTTCTGAGGATCCTTGCGCTTATATCTCAATCTAGATCTTTTTGCAAACAGAGGCTGAGGATTTGGATGTTTTAAAGAGTAGATCAGCGGTGGAAGAGACGCGCGAAGGCCACCTGCGAGTGAGGGACCTCCGACGCGTGCGCAGGGTTTGTCACGCGCTGATTCGCGGAGGAGACGACGGAGGACCGTTCGATCGCTTGATCGAACGGTCCAGAATTCCCGTTTCTTTAAACGGCGCCAGAGGAAAAAATAGGGTAACGGCGTTAGACGGCTTGACGGCACCGTTAAATATTAATTTTAAATAATAAAATTTTAATTAAATTATTCTGATTTAATTAATTAAATTTAACCTATTAAACGTATCCCAAAAATTTCCAATAAATCACCCTTAGCTAATTGAAGGGTGAGGAACGCAATGGCGCACTCGGATTTTTATTTCGACGAGTATTTAATTATTTGATTATTCTGGGTATTTAAATAATATTAAAATATTCGACGAAAAATCAACGACTTCCAATTGCCTCCAAAATTTCACCCCTAGCTAATTTGGGTGTTCTGAACGCAATGGTGAAGTCAGATTTTCAATCTGAGGTCTAGATAAAAAGTCAAATTTTCAGGTTTTGGGATTTTCCAGAATTCTTGATTTTGACTGTTGATTTCTTGGTTTGACTTAGGTTTCAGAGATTAGCTTCAAATCACTTAATTAGTGACTTAGAACCTTAATTAAGACTTAGATTAGTCTTAATTGAGCAAAGTAACAATCTGGGTTGTTACAGAAGGAGTCCTACTTAATGGTCTAAAGATAAGCCTCATCCTAAATCCACTAAACCATGATGATTGATTGATATGAACCTCAAGCTAATAACATTTAACTCACACTACCAAGATCTATACTCCAACTACCTAATCCATCCCATTTACCGAGTTAAGTCACAATACAATTTAACTCACACCCTTTCTCTCTCCTGGCATAGCCTTTCCTACTAAATTGGCAAGACTAGTAATCACTAGATTGACCTAAGTGTTCTCTCTAGTGTAATCTTCCCTGGTGATCAATCAATGTAATGCATGGTTCAAGTTACTTTCTCCTAGGGTTCTAAGGTTCTAATGAGCTAAATCATGCCTCAAGATCCTATTCTATGTATACTAAGCTCCTAAAAATCAAATTTCTCATTTGGTATCTGTATCGATTTTAAGTCAGTAAATCTACCATCCCTATAGCATGGTGAGTAAAATGATAATAAATATGACTCAATTGAAGTTGAATGAGTTAATTAAGTACTCACCTAAGTTAATTAATATTTAAAAAGTCATTAGTGAAATTATCAATTAGACTTAAAAAGTAATGCCATGAGTACATTCCTCATATTTTTCTAATCACTTTGAGATGCCACATTTGGACGTATATTTTCAAAAGTTATCATCAAAATAAAATTGTGACTTAATTAAATTAAGATTAATTTAACCCTTATTATCTTTCTCTCTATGGCGCTCTCTGCTGCCTTGCGTGCGGCTGCTACGCACACACGGGCGATCCACGGGCGTGGGACCTGGAAGCAATGTCGTGCGGGTTGGGATCGACCCGCACAGCACTGCACATCTCCCCGACGGGAATTCTCAGGCTCGAGAATTAGGGCATCCTAATACTCCCCATCCAGTTCGTCTCAATCCGTAAGCCATATACCAAAATGACGCTGACTATTAGGCCATTCCAACGCTCCTAAAACCACTATATGACTATAACTCTAATGTTTTATCCCCACTCAATTCATGTAGAGAATTAGGGTTTAGTGTGGAGGGAGAATTCTCCCTCCACAGGGCACCTCACGGCTCCTATAAGCCCTCAGCGTGTTCATCGAGTCAGGGCTAACCCGGTGAACCCTAGGTCGCGGCCTGGGCGAAACATAATTGGGGGTGGGCTGATCGACTCAAGTTCGGAACCCTCCCAGCTCGGCACTGTACAATGTTGTGCAGTGCCCGAGCCTTCGGGGTTCGTGTGTGCTCGATGGCTCCAATTGGACACATCGATCAATGGAGTATCATAGCAAATAGCTAAACATAATTGAAAGATAGTTAATTAAAAAGCATGGCTCGGATAGAAGAGGTACATGGTGTCCGGCAAGCTGAACTCTGTCGGGTCCTAGCATCACGCAGCATGGTCGAGAACATCAGGCGAGTTTTCCATTACAACGAATGGACGGGGAAGGCGACCATTCGAGCAAGCGCCAGTGTTCACTAGCAATCACCGCCGAGCTGATCGCAGGCGGGTGAAGTCTCGATCGTTAGATCGAAATATCGATACCACATCTGGACCGTGTTTCGCCCGCGGAACAGATCTCGCCGTTAGATCCAAATCCAAAAAAGGATGAGCGACGCAAATGCAGTGGATTTTGTTGCTCAGTGTTCAGAGCGGAGTAACGGATTTTCATTGTCGACAATTAAAACAGTAAGGTTAATTTTAAATTAATAAAAATTAGTTTAAATAATTATAAATTAAGCTCCATTTTCAGACCAAATGAATTCAAAAAATTCTCAAAAATTCACCATGAACTAAATAAGATGTGAAGAACTCAAAAAATAAAATCAAATTTTCAATTGAAGTTCTAAATAATTATCTTATTTTTCTAGTCAATTAAACTGATTAAAATATTCATTTAAATCAAACAGCTTCCAAATTTTATCAAAATTTTAAAATTCAATCTTTAAGACTATTTTGAAATCATTGGAGATGTTTTTAAACTAATCTGATAATCAAAAATTCAAATAACAACAATGGCCTGCTACATTAAGGTTATTAAATCTCAAACGAAAGCATTATTCAAGATAATAGTATTCAATATGTAGTGTAAAATATAAAATCACCTCAATTGAGTTGTTTAAGATGCATGCAATCCTAACATTAAAGCAAGCTAATAGATGGAGCAGCTAAAGATTATTTTAGATTAATCAATGCTCAGCTAAAGAAGCTTAAAGAAATTATCTTATAATCAAGAGGCCAATCTGGAAGGCCAGTAGAGTGTCAGGTTAATCTTTCTTAGCATAATCAATTGATTTCAAGATTGCCAGTTGTTAAGGTCGAACTGAAAGAAGTTGCAAATCATATATTATGGCACAAACATAGGACAATAACAAAGATCGTGAGTTGCCTTAATTCGAAATTGAAATTTAATATATTTCACTAGATGAACCCTAGAAAGAGGGAAAATGTTTCTGGACTATCCATCTATCCTTCTTTAATTAGACCCTTGAGATTAGTCTTGTTTGGAAATAAGCTTATAAATTGCTTCTTCTACCATATTTGAGTGGTGGCATGCACACCATGTTTCACATATTATCATTCATAAAATGAACTCCTAATGATTCAGCATATCAACTCATGTTTTGACATGAAAGTTGAGATTCAACCTAAATTTAACTTTCTTCTATCGAGTACAAGAGAACTTTGACATCTTCTAACTACATGAAAATCATCAAATGGTAATCTTTATATCTATATTTGTAGAATTATCAACACAAGGAAGCCCCTAGAAAAGATAAATGTGACATGCATAATGGGCACTTACCCCCATTTCCTAGTTGAAAATTATTGTTAGCTCCAAAATAACTCTATAAAGGATGGCCTGAATTTCTATTTAAAATAATATTTAATCCAAATTTTTAAGACTATTTTATATTTGAGAGTTATATGGAGATTCTTTGGAGCAATATATCAAATTCTTGCTTGTTTTGGTACATATAACTAAAAATCTGCTTTTTTTTATTTCCACATTGCTTCCTTCCACATAACCAATATTTTGATTTCTGACCTCCTTTGACATATGTTCTGACTTTGTTTTGACCTACATATTTTCCATCATATATGAATTACTTTGAACACTGGTCAGGAGCTGTAACATGGGCTCGAAGTTAAATCATTAACCCTGATGTTAACCAATATGAAGCTTAGAATATCTCATTGCATGATTTGACTACTTTTGAGTGTTCTCTTGCATTATCTTGTTGTGAAAAGAGCAGCAAATTTATAGTGCACAAAATGCAAATTTGATAAAAAAAAAAAAAGAAAAAAGAAAGCAAAACTCAATACAATAATTGGGAGAAAGCCTCTTTCACTATCATGTAATTATCACTCTCAATCAATCATGTGGCATGCCAATAACTACCCATACATCACTATAAAGAGCGACATATTCTCAAAGCATCATATTTTAAACCATTCTGCAAGAATAAAGTATTGAGATGGCCTTCACTTTCTCATGTAATGGTTGTGTACAATTGGGGTTCAATATTTAAGAAGAGCAGCAATCTAAAAAGAATAAAACAGAAACTTATTAAAAAAATTAAAATAAATTAACAGTCAATCATGCCTGTCTAGATGAAGTCAAGCCCCCACATTTCTGTAGTATTAAAAGCAACAGCAATTCGAAACTCAAAAGGACCTGCATATTTGAGGAAAAGAGACCCAATCTGCTTGAACCTCTTTCCAAACAGTCAAAAGAGTCGGATACCTAAAAAACAGAGAAGCTCTGGTGCAATGATCACTCATTTTACCTCTAAGACTTTGTTTAGGTCCAGAACATATGAAAACAAAGGTAGTATATAATCAGTCTGTAAATTCTGTCAATCTTTTGAATGTTTGCTATTAATGATGGCGCCTTTGATACAACGTATAACCGACAAGAGCAGACAGTAAGAAGGTCCACAGGGCCTGAAACTTCATTAGTCAGCTCTATTGTACAACTGAAGCTGATGCTTTGAAATTGAGTTTTTTTATAATCTCTTAATTTTCTATTTGTAGAGGATGTGTTAATAATGAAAACAAAATCTAGCAGTGGAGGCATATTATACCATATCAATCGTTCGCCATCTCTCAAGCTTCTTTATTTTGGATTGCAAATCCTCGAAGATGTTACCATTAGCAGGAAGAATTTCTCTGCTTGTCGAAGACTCTATGCTGCAGCTCCCTCCCTGGCTAGTGCTTTTACAGGGTTATTACACATTAATGAGAATAAACGAATTAAAAAAAAAACAAAAAAGCACAGAAAAACCTCCGCATGTTTGAAAAAAAAAAAGCTATTAGTCACATTTTAAGCTGTCATTAAGTACATAACAAAAATCCTTTTCAAACAAATAAGACTGAATATTGAAAACGAAGCGTTAACGCAAACAGATGCAGATTGCTACAATAATAAATAAGAGGAATTTTTTAGCACAACGATATCCAAATTGATTGAACGTTCAATTTGATAAAATATAAGAAGCAATAGAAAATAATAATGTATCCCTCCCACATATGCGCTACACAACTAATCAAAGTGTAACATCCTAAGCTTTTACTATTAAGATATTATCCATTTTAGCGTTACTAATTCCACAATTTCGTACAGACGATAACTTCTCAAATAATATCCTCTTAGGAGTGCTCTTGCTAACTTCAGAGTTCTTAAAAGAACTTCCACCGTTATTCAAAAAGTGCCTTGAAATTAGAACCACCATTAGAACCATTAATCAACGAGAGAGCATCTAGAAAGCATATCCTAGTTGGCGAGAGTTAATCAATCCAATCCACAAATCACAGGAGAGATGGTAGGAGCATAAGGGCCATCCAATTTATGTGAAGAAGCTAACAAAGTATAATCCTCACCTGAAGCTACAATTGTTGCATCACTACAACTGAAGTCAAGGGCGGAAGGGTCAATAACAAACTAAGGATCCAGATTGCTGGAACTGTCATTCCGAGCATCGCACTACTAAAAGATAAACAGCACCAGACCTTGTAGTTTCAACTGGATCAAGAAGGGAAGAGCTTCGGATGGAGCTTATTACAAGAGCTTGAATTATGTCTAATTGTATGATGGGATGGACAGTATTTAGGAACATTTTTCAAAGCAACTTCTTGGCAATAACTAGAATCACTGCAACCAATCCAAACTTGAGAGATGATCGAACAACAATATCCAGCTCAACAACGATGCGTGCTGTGGGTGGTTTCATCAAATTCAATATAGCTAGGTCAATTTTAAAAGACTTCTCAAATAATAAGCTTAATGAAAACATTGTAGCTTGACTAAAGAAATGATCATGAGACTTGAATAAGGAGACTCAAATTGGCTTCACAAGTAATCTATATCCAAGTCAAAGTCAGGCGTTCACTTGAGAAGTTTATACAAAAATTTGCCACGAATGATTTGGCGCAAAAAGAGCTTATTATAGTATGATTTAAGCTGTTTCAGGATTGTCTCGGATCAATCATACCAATTGAAAAAGAATAAAGGAAGTGAAACTAAAATAAGGCCTTCTGAATGCAAAACCATAGACGAATATGGGATAATTTACCAGTTATGAAGAGTTTAAATAGACCTGCATGCTCCCTAATCTCCTAAAAAAAGAAAGACTGGTTATCCCTCATCAAAAGTAGATGACTTTAATCCAAAGATGCGAGAGAAGGCCATGCCAGGTACAGAGACAATTTGAGAAGACAAACAACTCCCCCAAACTGCTTCTAGATAAGAAATTTAAGACAAGGATGGCCTAAAGAACCCTCTACTCCATGCATCCAAGTAACATGGAAGCGGCAAAGTAGCATTTGAGCAAGAGACAAAGTACAAGGTATCGAATCATCATTCACAAGTAAAGATCTAGAAAGTCTTGTCAGCAAAAGGTAAAATGGCAAAAAGAAGGCAGCTTACGATCAATAAGACAAGACAGTGACAACGCCAAGGAAGATGACAAAAGTGAATCATTTAACTTCTATAGGTCGGGAGAAGCAGGCAATGACGAAAGGCCAAGAGGTGCAAGCGACCATGACCAAGAAGAGGTTGGAGACGGAGATAGCATGCAGTGCAAGTGGCTACTGCCCCTTTCTCGACAATAGCGAACTATGAGCATTAGGGAAGGAAAACACGGAAACACTAAAAATGCCTGAAGGTTAACGTCATCTTTAATCAACTCAACACAGAAGGCTGTCATACGTTATGTGCCCTAGTGATGGCAGACTATCAAAACAAAGGGGATGCATAAAAAGGGTGACATTGTCCCTCTAATTTACAAATACATATATAGCAGCTACACTAAATTTTACAAATCTAAAACCTAATACTACCAATATATATATATGAATATGCATATATGAATATGCACGTTCACATGAACAATACACCCACGCATGCATGCATGTCCATCTCTGTCTACCTCATGCCGGTGTGCATACGTGTGTATCATACATGTTCGAATGGATTAAACAAAACAGTAAGGATTTGGTGTTCTAGTGGAAAAAAACACAAAAATATCACATTTTTACGCAGATTCAAATTACTCAAAACAGAAACATATTATACATGGGTTTTCATAAAAATGTGAGCTAGCTTAATAATTTATTAAAATTTTTGGGTTTTATTTTTAACTATTATATATAGGTAGTGATCTAATAACATATATATCAAGTAACATGATTAAGCCAACATTATTTTGTAATATTAACATGATTTTTTCTTTAACCAAATTTGGCAATAGCTTCTAAATCTTAAGAGATTTATTCAAATAAAAAGAATGCTTTTTTGGAGTATGTAGAGAAAATGAGTAATTGATATAAATGTTAATTTTGCCAATGTGAGTATAATAAGAGGTGTTATACAAAGTCTGCACAAATACTTTGTCAATGTAATGAAACTAAAGCTCTTGCAAATGATAGTGGCATGGCCTGATTCCTTCAAACCTTACTGCCTTAAATTAATTGACCACTAAGAAATTTATCTTAACAAATACTGCAGTCAATGTTACAAAAGGCCATTCATCGTTCATTACATTCAAAGTGTAGCTGAACATATTTCTACGTATAAATTTCCTACTTTTTCAGCAGTAAGAATGAAGTTAGTGCAAGAAAACAAAAATTAGATTGGCAAGTTGTTATTCAAAAGGTATTCATGATGGTTTAATTAATAGAATAACTTTTAATATTGCAACTGTTTATACCCCGCAAACAATTAAATGTGTACAAAGGAAGGAAGGCTTTTGGGATTTGAATTAATTGGTTCAAAGAATTTCTCAAGGGTACTTTCTATAGAGTGGATTTAAGTGAACAAGTTGAAAGGATAATTGTAGATTTTATTAGTATTCATGGTAGTTTGGTTTTGAAAAGATAAATGAAAAAGGAAGAGTGATTTTATGATTTGCTTTAACTTATGATTTTATGATTGCTAATACTTACTTTAAGTAAGAAAAAAAAATATTATCTATTTTAAAATAAAACTTTTAAGACTCAGATGGATTATTTTCTCTTAAAGATATAGGATCTTTTATTTTATAAGGATTGTAAGATAATTTCAAGTGGTTGTCTAACAACCCAGCATACTTAATGGATTTTGGATTTGAAAAAGGGGTGGTAAAAATAATCTTAACTCTAAAATATATCCGAGAACAAGATGGGAAAATCTTAAGAAGAGTAATATATATTTTTTAAAAGTGAAATTTAAAATTTAGATAGTGGGATTTTAAAAGTGAAGCCAACCGTATGTGAAACTTAGATGCTAGTTGTTATATTCATAATGAACCAAAGAGTTTACTTGGTGAATCAAAAGGGAGAGCATCCAAAAATAAAGATGTGTGGTGGTAGAAACAAATGTTCAAGTTAAAATTAAAGAGAAAAATGAATGTTATAATGAAGAGTTTAATTATAAAATTGAGGGGAATTGGAAGAAATATACACTAGCTTGTCGTAAAGCCAAAATAGAGTTAATGACACTAAGAGTGCAGCACTCGATGATTTATGTAATAAAATAAAAACTGTCAAGAGAGACGTATTTATAAGCTAGTCAGATTAAGAGATAAACGAACTAAAAATACACCTAATATTAAATATGTTAAAGACAACAATAAAAAAATGTAAGAGAAGATATTCAATATAAATGGATAAATTATTTTACTAAATTTTTTAATGAAGGTTGTATTAATCCAATTAATTTAAGTGAGTTTACTAGTTATAAAAATAGTCTCAATTAGACTATTATTCATCGTATTAGTAAAGCTGAGATTTAAAATATTTTATAGAGGAGAAGAGCAGGAAAGTGATAAGATCAAATGGCATCCCTATCGATGTATGAATATGTTTGAGTGATGAATAAATTTTTTTAGCTTATCAAGTTATTTAAATATCATTTTGAAGACAAAAAAATGTCAAACCAGTGGAGAATGAGTATTATTATACCTATTTATAAAAATAAAGTTGACACCAAGACTGCTAATTATATAGGAATCAAGTAAATGTATCAAATATTAAAAATTTTGGGAGAGAGTAATTGAATATAAATTATAAAAGGATACTTGTATTTCTCAAAATCAAATTGATTTTATGCTAAGTAAATCTATAAGTCATAATAAATTAAGAGGTTTAATAGAAAAGTTTAAAGAAAGAAAATTTTTATTTAATTTTTATTGATCTTAAAAAGGCATATATTGGAGCACCGGAAGAAGTTTTTTGGAGAATTTTAGAGATAAAAGGGATTTGAGCTGCTTATATTGATGTTACTAGAGATATGTTTAATGGGGTTGTAACTAATGAGGATATGTAATCAAGAAGAGCGAGAGGTTTATGCACATTGATTCAATTATTCAAAATAATGGTGAAATCGTAAGCGATGTGATTAATATGATCCAAGCTGGTTGGATGAAATGGAGGAGCGGATCTAGAGTGTTGTGCAAACAATAAATCGCACTCAAAATTATAGAAAAATTTTATAGATCAGCTATACGACCAACTATGTTATATGGGGTTGAATGTTGGCCAACACAGTAGAAACTTAATGATAAAATAAGTGTTACAGAGATGAGGATGTTTAGGTGGATGAGTGGTTAGCAAATAAGATTAGCTTTAAGTGATATCCCAAAAATCAAGATCAAGAAAAATGCGAGTAAAATTAAAATATAGTATTTAATGAGAAATGAGCTTATTCATAGCAAGTCTGGAGTGGCTCCAATAGTGGATAAGATTAGAGAATGTTACCATAGATGATTCAGGCATATTAAGTGTTTCATGCAACACCCTTGTTATAAAAAATGACTAGGAATTTGCCCATATTTAATGAGAAAGGCCCAAAAATCTATGGGAAAAATTGTATGAACAACTTTCTCTACTTGGTATTTAATGAAGGGCTTCTATTTGATAGTACTTAATGAAAACAAAGGAATCATGTAGCCAATCCCACACAATAGGATTACGGCTTGATAGTGTTGTTTTGTTATTGTGTGTGTCTATACATATATATATGCCCTTAAATAATACTTGATATCTCAAGCAACCAAGCAAAGACGTTGCTAAAAGCCATTTGAGTTCACAAAAACCTAGATTATATCCCTTTCAACTCTTTTTTTCTTATATTTAAACAACTTATTTGAAATAATAGTATATAACTCTTTAATGTTTTTAAAACATTATATTTTTATAATCAAGTGCCTTCCTATTGGAATTTTTACCATTTTTAGATTCTCTAAAAATTTCTTTAGACACTGAATGAAAACAACTTGCAATCCTTTAGCAAATAAGATTACCTTTTTGTGATATTCCAAAGATCAAGATCAAGAAAAATGAGAGTAAGATTAAAATACATAATTTAGAACCTTAAATTTAACCAATCATAGCCAAATAACAAAAACAACAATCAGAGAACCATATTTAATTATACAATAAAAATTCTCAAAACTCTTCACATCATTATTTCCAGTATAAAATAAAGTTTTTCAAAATACAACACACACACACACACACACATATCTATATATATATATATATATATCAAGATTATTCTTCCAACAAACACTCACGGTTACACTCCTTTCAAAATTTACTATCATACTCGGGAGCTACAACTGAAGGTTGGGTGAAAACACATATCATTAAAGGGTACCTAAAAATCTAGTTTAACTCTATCTCACTCTTAAACTAGTTTTTGTATAAAGTGTCAAGCAAAAGTAAATCTCTAATACCATTTATGAAGTTTTCAAAAAGCAATTCAAATTAAGAATCATAAAATAATCTATAAAGACCTGTACATTCACGTGAACTTTCAACATATAACTAAAATAAATTAACAAGGTTATAATATTAATGTTTATTGACTAAACAATAAGATATTCATTTATTGAGATAAATCAATATGCATTTCCATCCTAACGTTAATACCCAAAACTTCATTTGAGAGATTGTACCAACTCACTAAGATTATAACCCTTATATTAATGAATGAAATTGTATCAATTCACGCTTGTGATCTCTCTTGTAGGGATCAATCCCCTACTCACCTCTCTAGAAATTTCACTTAGGTCTCAAGTTTACTTTAGGAAAATTAACAACACTCCTCAATGTGTTACATATAAAAGTATATCTTGCACCAGAAATAAAAAATCCACTTCCTAAGGACAAGACTTTCCTTATTTCTCCCACATGTGCTAGCAACACCATCAGTACAGACATAAAACCCTCTATAAGGACATTACTTGAAATGAATCGCAAATTTTATTAATTGATTCTTTCCTCATTAAAGTTAAAATGCCACACTACAGGCAATTCACAATGTCATATAAAGGGCAACCATAATGCCACACGAAGAGCCACACCACAACCAATATAGGAATATATTCTAGCTATAATGAAATATTCAATACTAGAATAGCCAATGATACCTACTAAGCAACATTACCACAAGGTTATTGATGGAACAATAGATCCACAAAATGCATTAACTTTAAATCAATAAATAATTCATTATCCATTAGGCAGCAAATTCAATTTAACCATTCAAAAGTTATTTCTAACAAATTTACACTGCAAATTAGTATATCAACTAAAGAGTAGCTCGTGAATAGTGTTGTAGCATAATGGTAAAAGCTCAATATTTGTTATCTCGGGTATTGAGTTCAAATCTTATCGACCGCACATTTTATTCTTATTTGAAGCTCACCTAATTAACAAAAAAAAAAAGCTAAAAGGTAGCAATTCTAACATCGACCAGCATGTGTAATATTTTAGCTCAATTAGATTTAAAAATTATGCCGAAACAAACAAAACCACAACCTCTTAGCACTATTACCAGCTCATATAACCCGCTAATGAAGTCAACTTAAGCTATCTAGCTTCGACAGGAATCTAACAACATAACGACATGAATAAAAAATGTTGAAAATTTTAGATTCTCCAAGGGAGTATTTATAGCCTCCTAGTCGCATTTGGGTGCGCTTATGAGTTCGTCTGGGCCTGCGTATTGGCACATTTGGGTGCACAAAATGGAAATACGAGCCCGACGGGTCATTTAATAATGATAAATATTATTAATAAAATTAATTACGGATAACAAAAAATCGGAATGTCATAGCTTCTCCCTCAATATCATAATGACAACTTTAAGACTGCTCCAAATAAAATAATATTTTTATTTTTATGATTCCACCACCTAGTCTTTAGAACATAACATAAATGTATTATTTTTTAGAAATTTTATTATTTATAAATCTAGAAAGAATAATACAATGAGTTATCAAACTTTCTTCAATAGTAATATTATAATAATTGCAATTAACATTAATCGCTTTTAATACAAAAAAATTCAACCATAGTTTTAGAACATTCCTACAATGATTACATGGGTTTTATTTTTTTTGAATAAATTATTAACAATCTTAAACTCATAAACTAAAGAAAACTCAACAATCATTTTTATTTAGTCGCACTAAAATCAAGCCCACCATGGACACCATGAAAATCTTTTATTGCCCTTTCAATGTACCCATTTAGATCTCCATTAGATTCATTAAATTTCTTCAATAATATTTTTTCCTCGAACCAACTCTTCAAAAACATACAAAGATTTCATATGATCATACAATCCTTTAGAGCATAAAACATAAAATATAATAGTCAGCCGAGTAGTCAAAATTTAAAGAGTTATAAATGTATCTCCCATTTTGATAGCTTCAACTACATCATTTTAATTGTTAGATAAGACTATGATCATTTAGATAAGTGCAGAATCATTAGACATTAAGATAACTGCAAAATCCTTCTGATGAGTAAGGAAATCATGTCAGAAGGTAGGGTCATATATCTATCTATCTATCTATATATATCTATATATATATATATATATGTATATATATATATATATGTATATATATATATATGTATTGTATGTATATATAGGTATCCTCTGAAAGGATCCACCAACTATTAAGAAATGCCTAATTTCATCACCCGATTATTGAAATGTCCAAAATAGTCATCCAACTCCTTTTAAGAGTTCAAATTAATCTTAGTTTAACATTTTCACCAATTTTGGATGAAAAAGTTAAATTAAAAAGGGCATCATAATAACATTGCATCACACTCATGTGCTAAAACAACTATTAATAATTTAACATTTCTATCTAAAATAGATAAAAAAGTTAAAATGAGTTGAACATTTAAAAGAAGCTGGAATATTATTTGTCATTTTAATAGTTAATGGATTCTTTTAAAAAAATAACTCATATACATATATATATATATATATACATACATACATACATACATCCAAATATATATATATATATAAAGCCCCCATTGATTGCTTTAACATATTTAAATATAACTTTAAATCCTCAACAACAAATAAAATATATTTAAATATGTTAAAGCAATCAATGGTGGCCTTCTTGTTCCCTTGAACAATGCAACAGTTAAAAATACTTTATATCTTCTATTTAAGCAAATACTTTATATCTTCTATTTACGCAAATACTAGCTTGCCTGTCATTGACACAAAAAGCTGAAGTCAAGAACAGTACAAGAATGAAATAAAGAAAAAATAATTATATAATAAGAAATCAGAATGCATCCTGCTTCATGGGAAACATTTCTCAGAAACCCATAGAATCTGAAAGGGAATGAGTCAATGAGTACCTGTGATCAGATTGTATAATTTATGTAGCACAGAAATAATTTAACAAGATCACGTACTTGGGATTGAATAAACTCCACAAGTTCTAGAAGTCTAGCTGCTTGTTGATAATAAATTCCATTGGAGGCTCTTTCAGAAGATGGCAGACTTTCAAGAATAATTTGAAGATATGTCTGACAAAAAATAGGGAGTCGGATTAAAGTTGAGCAAAACAGAAATTGTATTAACCATCCAAATAATATATATTCAGGTTATATTGTAAGAGGATTCAGAAGAATACTTTTGTTGTGTACGAACCATCCAAACTAAGTATTGTAGCAGCAGCTATTACAACTTCTTTATTTGCTCCTTTAATTTGAAGATAGGGGCAATGTGCATTCTGCAAGTGATCAACCTCAACAAGAATCTGAATATGTAATTGAAAGAGTGGATGTCACATTTCTGTTATAATTGCAATTGTAGCCATGTTACATGAAGCCTATATTACATTCTGATACTAGGAAAGCTAAAACTTACTCTGAAAATAAAACAAATAAATAAAAGAGTAAGATGTTTTCATTAAGGAAAAAATAATTTAGGATTAAATTATTCAACAAACAAATGGATTGAAAAATTAGTCCACAAAAGACCAACAACAACAACAACAACAACATCAAGCCTTAATCCCATTAGGTGGGATCGGCTACATGAATCTTTTGTTTCCATTATCAAATAGAAGATCTTCCCTAAGTTCCGAATAGAGAAGATCCTTCATAATAGTTTCTTCCCAAGTCTTTTTGGCCTTCGTCTTCATCTTTTTAATATGGACAAAATTCATAAACTCAATTTTTCTAATCGGGGCCTTGCACAGTCTATGCTTAACATGCTCAAACCATCTAAAGGCGACATTCTCTAATTATATCCACTATTGGAGATGAACTCAATTCTCATTCTATACTTACGAGTATACTCACTCATTCACCTAAGCATCCAATCTCTATAACACTTAACTTATTGGTAAATTTTTCTTTGTTGGCCAACATTCAGCCTCATATAACATAGCTAGTAGTATAGTTGTTCTATAAAAATTTATATTATTTTTGAGTGGAATTTTTGGATCGCATGACATTCGAAAAGGACTCCTCCATTTCATTCCAACTTGCTTGGATCCTATCAATTAAATTGCTCTTTATTTCACTATTATTTTTAATAATTGAACCAAGGTGCTTGAACCTCTCACTCTTTTTGATCGTACAGTCCTCAATAGTTATGTCCTTGAGATTAGGGCTTCTAATATATATGAACTTAGACTCCATATATTTTGTTTTATATCTACTAAGATGAAAAACCTTAGGTTCTAAAATAATCCTCCACAACTCAAGTTTTGCTTTAACTCCATCCTAATCTTATCAATTGAAAGAATGTTATATATAAATAAAATAAACCAAGGGATCTCCTCTTAAATGTGCTAAGTAAGAATATCCATAAATAAAGCAAAATGATATAGGTTGAGAACGGAGCCTTTATGTAATCCAATAGTTATAAAAAAATCATTAAACAAACCACCTTGCGATCGAACACGAGTTACAATGACATTATACATATCTCTAATAATATCAATATAAGCAACACAAATCCCTTTTCTCTCCAAAGCTATCCAAGGAACTTCTCTTGGTACTATATATCATAAGCCTTTTCAAGATCAATAAAAATTAAATGATCCTTTCTTTCTCTACATTTCTCCATCAAACCTCTTAATGTATGCATGGCTCCATGATAGATCAACTTGGCATAAAACCAATTAAATTTTGAGAAATACAAGTATCACTTTGTAATCTTTATTCAATAACTCTCTCTATCAAAGTTTCAATGTATGACATATTAAATTGATTCATATATAATTAGCACAGTCTTGAGCATCACCTTTATTCTTGTAAATAATAATAACAATACACCTTCACTCATCAAGCATCTTTAATCTTCAAAATAACATTAAATAACTTGGTAAACCAAAAAATTTCTTTCAAACACAAACACTCCAATGATCCAACCACTTTTCATCCTTTTAAAGCATTCTAAATTTCAATTTTACTAACACAATGAATAAAAGTAATTGAGATCATTTTTTATAATCATTAAACTCACTTAAATTAATTGTATTGGTACAAACATCATTAAAAAATTGAGTAATATAATTTATCCATCTAGATTAGATATCTTCATCCCTAAGAAAAAATTTTGATCATCTTTAATATATATTTAACATGAGTCAAATATTTAGCTATTTTATCTCTTGATATAGTTACTTTATAAATGTGTCTCTCTCCCTCGGAAGTTTCTAATTTATTATTAAATCATTAAATTATACAGTCTTAGCATCATAAACTACTATTTTCGATTTATAACAAGCAATTTATGACAAGATAGTTTATATTTCTTCCAATTTTTTTTAATCTTACATTCAAACAATTATTTATAACACATTTTTATCTCAAGCCTTAACTTGAAAACCTTGTTTCCTCCACCATGCAATTTTATAATTGGGTACTCTTCCTTTCGATTCACCAAGTAAACTATTTGTTACATTGAGAATAGAGCTAACAACTAAATTCCAAAAAGATCAACCATTCAAAAATTTTGAAATCATATGCCAATAAATTTAAAAGTTATTCAAATAAGCATCAAGTGAATAATTAAACAATAATAAATGTTGAGTTAAACTACTGCAGTGGTAAGAAAGCGTGGAAGCACTACTACCAAAACAAACTTACACTAAAACCCATATCACTTGTTCCACATGTTTCCAATAACCAAAATACGTTCTCAAAATTTGTTTTCAATTGGTAGAACAGGCGCCAACACCCCCTCCCCTGCTTTCCAATCATAGCAAACCGACATCCAGGGTCTTTATTATTTATCTTTCTATTATTGGAAGAGCCAATAATTGCTACCATGTCATGTTCTGCTTCTCCAATAAACAAAGGTCAAAATAGCTTCCCACTCAACCTACACTGCAGCTTAGCCATACATATCAGTCAGAATAGTATAAAGTTGCCTCCCACAATTACCTAAGCTTGATAGATTTTGTAACATCCTAAATATTTTTGACTCCCAGTATATCAAATGATCAAAACAACCTAATAGTACAACATGGCTTAAATAAACCATATTCTTAGGATTCGTCTATAAATACGAAAAGATTTAAATGATAAGAAACATATATTCGCATTTATGGCATTTATGGCATACAATACTTCACTTTAATGAATCACATTTGTTCTTGTATTATTTTTATCTATTTGACATGTATACTTGAAACCTATAAACTTTGATGCCACTTATTTACCAAAAATTAAACAAAAGTTAGCATGCATATGAAATAATGTTTGTTGAACTCTCTTTTACACTAATAATGATAAGTGTTTATCACCTAACATTTTTTAGGTGAAAAACCCTTTATCTAGTGATTAGATGTGGAATACCAGACACGATCGCTCACAAAAATATATTTTATTTAATCCTTATGTATTGTAATACTAAATTTATTTTGTTATCAAAATTGAGATAGCTTATGTAAGCTTGCCTAAATCTTTGATCTTGTAAAATAAATATTTACATAGGACTAGATTGGCTCTGTGTTCTGAGATAAATGAAATTAAACTTTGTGATTTAAAATAAATAAGAAAATTTAATTTGATGAGAGAAGCTTTTACTTTCCAATCCCTCCTCAATCCGGATCCTTGATCTCCAAAGGTTTAATCACATAATATTCAAAATTGTACAATATAATCATGTAAGTATCAAGTATTTTATGTTACTTATAGTTCAATCATTCATTTTAAAGCCCATTTAATCCCCAACTTCTAATTTTTTCTAGAACTAAATAAGATTCAAATTAAAAAATTGGAAACTAAATTAAATATAATGAATAATTAAAAGAGTAAAAATAATATGAGACTTAATTGGTAACCATAAGAAAATAAAGAAAGAATTAGGTTATTCATAATTATTGAGACCACAGCACACATTGTTGAACATTAAAAAAGATACATCTTAACAAAGCTTTCTAATAATAATAAATTTGTAATCATGCAACAAGAAATAGATGGGGTTACATCAATGTGAATAATTGATCTAAGATGCACCTATGCCACTACAAAATGGTACCTCGACTCTTGTAAGTTCTAAATTGGTCCTTCAACTCATAAAAACATAATTAAATTTAAAAAATGTTGTCAATATTGCGAATGAGATATTTTGAGAAAAATTATGGATTAAGTTGGTAATTGATATAATTAATTCATTTGACATAAATCATATAATTAATGACTTCAATGATTGTTCCGAAATAGGATCTTCGGTAAAAAATAAGTAATTGTAATATTTATCAGCTCCAATAGCATTTTTCCTTCTCGAAATATCGCATATTCGCAGTGTAAGTTAACATAACATTATTGAAAATAAAAAATGAGGCTACTTTGCATTATTTCAGGAGTTGAGAGACCAATTTAGGATTTATTGGAAGTCAAAAGACTATTAGAAAGAGCCAGATGACCAATTTAGCAAATAACTTGAATCCACATGTCAAAATTATACAACTTAAACAAAATAGCCATTTCAATTATTTCCACGTCAAAAAGCAAAGATTAGGTTGGCACAACCGAGTTCAACAATGGCCTTAGAATGAACCTATTAAAATCAAACAATAATACCAAAAACTCCAACTATTTACATCAGATAACTAAGACAAACAACCAACCAATAAAATCTGCAAACAATCCAGTAACATTCATCATACCACTTAGCTTCTTGCAACAGACTGGTGGCGAACTTTGTTGCAATGAAACCTGTTGCAAGTTCATCAACACAAAGTGTGAACACCTCCTACCTCTTAATCTATACCTCCAAAGCAAACTTGTTGTCCAAACTACAACGCTCACAATAGTTAACCCCACATCAATAAAACCAAAATTAAAAATGTAAAGTGTAATAATGCAAAACATTCCTCTCAGCCCAATATCCCCAGAGTAAATTTACTTGTCAAATCTATAACTTTCACAAGTGCTAATCTCACGCCAACAAATTAATATTGAAAATGCAAAAAAATAATAAAGTAACTTATATCCCCAGGAGTAAACATGTCAATAAAATCTACAAGTCTCATGGGCGTTCTCATGTTAACAACATACAGATTAAAAATGCAAAGAATAATAAATCAAACACATCTTCCTCACTCGGTTTCTCTCTTAATACATATCCCCAAACTTGGTCGTATCCACAAATTTCTCAGGGACAAATCTCAACTCAATAAATTGAACTGAAAATTTAAATATTATAAAACAAGCACCTCAGCATATATGAACTCAAGATTTTTAACATATAATAAAACTATTGTTTCTTAATCATTTAATTCGAACAAACATTTCTCCTCAAGCACAGACCAAAAAGAATACAAGAAATACAAGATAAAAGAAAAATTGAAGTATAATCAACTAGGAGATTACAAACAATGACGGTAACACGTATTGCATAAAAGATGCACAATAAAATCTATGAAGCGATGATAAGAAGCTGGAAGCATTTAATGCATTTAAAGAAAATGCAAAATGTTTTGGAAGTAACAGCAATAAAAAAACACGATCAAACAGTTATAGAGAATACCTTCCCATCTTGGTAAATTAAAGCAGACGCTTCAATATAAGCCACAGCTTGATACCTGATTATAAAAGAATGAATGCAACATTTTTAAAGAGCATGAAAAAAAAATAATGATGGTACAATTAGAAGAGCAAATAAACTTCAAGAAGTAGAGATTTTTTGTTTCAGAATGCTGCCTTCAGAAGCAAATCTGTGATTCCAGCAATAGATTGAACAGTTTTTATAGTGCACAGATAAAAATTAAAAAAGCTATTTGGTGCAAATCTAGCTTTATCTGCAGAGGTTTTCAGATAAAGGAATTACAAAATCTGTCATAAATAGCAATTCTATTATATTAACAGCAATATAAATTAAATAACAAAAAAAAATATTATGCAGAAAAACTAGAATTAAATGCTACCTACCCAAGATTAAGAAGACCTGCAACAGTGCTGACACTAATATCAAAATCAACTTTTGGTTGTACAATGAAGTTTCCCTCAATAATGGGCTACAAGCAATCAAGTACATAAAATCAGTGGTTCATTATGCAACGTGATAAAAGTGCAAAATGTTAAACTGCATACCTCCCTTATTAATAATGCAAATCTTCCCTCACATATTCTAACTCGTATGCACTCACATTCTGTCAGGCGCCCATTTGATGGTTTTCCAGGCAATTTTAAATATATATCAATGAAGTTCTGCACAGAAATGCAAATCTTGTTTGGATCAAGCACTTTCAGGATGTCTTGGTATGCAACCTGGTTCATCAAGATAAGTTTAATGGGCACATTGATAATTCTAAGAATATCTACGATAAAGGGGCATAAGTGTACCGACTGATTTTGTTCACCTGCTTGTTGCTTTTCAGAACAAAAAGAGAGCTTTCAGGAGAAAGTACAGGATCAAAGTCATTACGAATCTTTAGCTGTAAAATAGGCATTGATTTTTTACTTTTCAAAAAAATACATTTCAGGCAATGCAAAGGTAAAAGCTACTTATCGTTAGTAAAAACAGCGAGTTGCAAAAATAAGCGATATGCACTGCCTATACCAACATGTGCATGTACAAGATGAGGCTCAATATGCTGTTGAAACATTGGAAATACTGTTCTCATTATTTCATCCTGAGAAATAGAACTATAATTTCGATTTTTGTCTCTCAAAACTCTTGCGATTAGATGAGAATGGACGCCGCCAACCTGTTTTAAGAGCATAGTTGGCAATAAGCACGCACAGACTTTATTCGGTAACTTATGCCAAACACCCAAATGAAACAGTTAATGAATATAATAGAACAATCAAAATTATTCTTACAACAGCAATCCACAAGTCAAGATTTCTCCTTATTTCTGGATGTAATGCGTACACCCCTTCAAAGATGACCTAAAAATGCAATACAAAAATGTTTTACAGAGGAAAACAAATCTAATAGATGTACTATGAAGCAAAACCTGCATTAAACATCATAATCATCATCATGGATAAAAGAAAATATAAAAATATAAGTTACATGCTCTGACTATTAGAGCAAAACGTCAGTATCAAATCAACAATGTCAACTATTTAAATTCTCAACACGTAGTACTTAAATATAAATATTAAAAAATTATTATTATTATTTGATAGAAGTGTTGCCGGGTCCCAAGTCAAAGAGAAAGGAGAAGGGTTGCATTAGATAGTCGACATCACCATAAAATTTTGTTGAATCTACTAATGACATGATTCACAAAGAAATTCTGCTAGAGATAGGGCGTTCACAAGAAGTGAAGTGCATCATTGCTTGAATATAGCAAAAAGTGTGCAATGTCGCTATATCATCTATTAGGTATAGCGTCAAACATGGGAGGGTTCCTGCATTATGGACAAATGTTGTTAAAGAAGCTAGTCCATAAAACTAATTTAAGATTAGACAGCTAGAATGTTGGTACTCTCACTTACAAGCATTTTAATTTAATAAAATATTATAATTAATAAGAGGACAAACATTTTTACTTCAACAAACTAAGTGGAAGCGAGAGAAAGTAAAGGAGATTGATAATTCTATTTCAATTTGATTATCCAGCACAATTTATCTTGAAGATAATTCTTAATGATGAAATAGTACCAACTATTAGCAATGAATTCCATTGATACATTAGAAAAATAAACTTAAACTTGATATTTCTTGGATCAAGCAACATGAAATCAAAGGATTTGACAACAATTATTTGATGAATATTAAGCACACGATTTGTCAGTTCCATTTTTTTAACCAAAAAATTTGATAGAAATTGTATCTACACTTGGTGCATTGAGACCAATTTTGAAAAATATTGTTAAGAACAAAAATTATATATACATATATATTGTAATTTTATTTTGGCTGTCGAGTTTACAATACTTCAAACTTAAGAATCAAAGTCACAAAATTAATCAAGAATAAAAAAAATGTAGGTAACAAAACCCAAAACATCCACCCAAAAGTAATTGTAATGCCGAGTATATCAATGTGATATGCTATCAACTTAGCTGCCCAAAAAAGAGTATGTTACTTGATAGCAAGCAGCTGGCAATAGAAAATTCAGTAACTCATGGCCTTTTTACTATCAATTATCCCATATATTAATTTCCTTAAATAAAACACCAAAAATCAATCCAAAAGGAAAGGCAAAAATTAAATCCAATTACTTTTCTTGAAGCCATCTAACGGCAATACATGACAAATCCTCACCCACAAATCTAAAAACAGCATCAAGACCCGATACCAGTAAGCTAAAAATAACAACTTGAAATTTTCATACTTTTTTAATGTATTTTTTTCCTTTTTTGTATTAATCTACAAATAAGCATTGATTGAACTAGTATGAGGATAACTATTACTGAAATTAAAAAGTTATTTTCCTCCCCAATATTAATAAATTTGCATATAGATTCTGAGTGCAGAGCACAGGTGGCAAGCTTTCAAAGAGTACCTCCACTTATTTCAGCGTTATGCTTGCATTTGCATTACCCAATAATTTTTTTGTTGTAATTTCTCCAATATTTTTTCGTTAGTTTTACATAGGGCTTTAAAATAATGTTAACAAAAGCTACAACTTGAAAAATCATTTTATGAGTATTATACCTCATATTGAAAACATTTTGAAACTCTGCAACTTTTATAAATGTCACAAAATATATATGCTTTATTTTATTTATTTTCAAATTAAATTATAATGCTAATATTTAAATTTTAAGAGAATTTATTTGGGAGTTCTTGAATTATTGTTTCTCAAATATTCTCCTTTTTCACAATAATTACCAATTTTATTTGATGAATTTTAATCAAAGTCATGCAATACTTGGAGCTTCAGTTTTCATAAAAAAAATGCATGAACCCAAAAAATAATCGCCAAAATGTACCATTAAATTTCACTTTAATCTACTGCAGTAGGTGGAAACCAGCCAAAAAAGGAATGATGAGAGAAAATTGGCCTCGGTATTCCAATGATCCAAGCTAGAGAAACAATTTAGTTCAAAGGATATCAAATATAATCACTTTAGTGGGATGAAGCTATTATTTTCATTAGCTTTGCAACTATTCCATGAGTTGTATATAGTAGAGTAGCAAAGTTGAGCAAGGTCTCAAGCCACAACAGAATGTGTTTTGGCATGAAATTAGGTTTCATCCTACTAGAGACAAGTTGGAGGCAGAAACTTCAAGCAATAATGATTCAGCAAATTGCAAGAACAAATCTATAGTTTGTAGCATCAATAGGCCATTTCAAGGCAATCATAATCACATTATTTCCTATAAAAAAGCAATAAAGAGAAGTACAAATATATAAATTAAACATAAGAAAAATTATTCCACAAACATATGGGGTGAGCATATATAATCGGAATCTTCAATGATTTTTCAATAATCTTCAATAATAATCTTCAATTGGAATCTTCAATAATCTTCAATAAATTTTCATATCATGCTGAAAAAGAGGTAAGCACAGATTTACTGCAAGAAATAATTGTTTAAAGATAGAGTTTACACTTAAAACTGGTAAGTGTAGCCATTCCAATGAAAAAACATGACTTTTTCAAGATTATTATTTAGGAAAGCAATTTTCAGATCGATATAGAAATCAGCCTGAATTTGTATGCAATGGATATTAACAAATCGATAGAGTTTCATTAAGCAATTGCGGTAAATGTCTAGAAGTTACTCTAATGTGCTTCTGAATCCTGGGACACCAATCAAACATTAAATTAATTCTTGTTTTCATTAGTATTGCCGGATGAATTCACTTAAATCTGAAAAAAATTTCCTCATTAAAGATCATTAGTTTTTGAGCCATCTATTCTACAAAGACTCTAATTTCTTCAATGATATTACACTTCCACAAGGATTAATGATTAATTGAAATTTCAACCTCTATTAAAAATGAAACAAGCAAAAAATAATTGCCAGTGCGAACGTTAAAATATTATGCATCTTTTTTTTTTTGAAATTAGGTGAGCTTCAAATATGAAGCAAATGCGTGGTCGGTGGAATTTAAATTCAAAACCTGAGATAACATATCCTGAGCCTCAATCATTGAGCTATAACACAATGTCTTACTGCACAAAAAATTGGGGCTAGATAATGACTACGCCAAAAGCACTTCAACATGTTCACCTTCTCTATCTCTTCTATTCCCCTCTCAATCATCAATCTCAGTCTTTCATATTCCTATATACTCAAGATGCCTACATTATGTCTCCTCTCTAGTTACAACATTCTATTACTTTCACTCTTTCTTCATTTTACCTCCATCACCTAAAAAAGATTATATTTTATGTGACTATATAAATAATACAACAACAATAGCACACCTTAATCTCACTAGGTGGGGTCGACTACATCAATCCTGTGTTTTCATTATGCACAGTGAAATAGAAACCTCATTGAGATTCGAATAGGGAAAAATTTTGAAATTGCATCTTACTATATCATTTTTTGTCTTACACTTCCTCTTTTAATAAGAGCAAAATCCATAAACTCGATTATTCTGATAAGGGCATTGAACAATCTACGTTAAATATGCCTGACCACCTAAGGCAACATTTTCAAATCTTATCCACTATTGGAGCCACTCCAACCTTCCTATGGATTAACTCCTTTCTCATTCTAACCTTACGAGTGTACCTACTCATCCACCTAAGCAACCTCATCTCTGTAATACTTATTTTACCAATAAGTTTCTTTTTGTTGGCCAACATTCAGCCCCATATAACATAACTGGTCGTCTAGCTCCTCTATAAGACTTTCCTTTAAGTTTGAGTGGGACTTATCAATCACACGCACTCCAAAAATGCTCCTGCATTTCAACCAACCAGATTGGATCATATATAACGCATCCCATTATTTGAAATAATTAAACCAAGGTATTTGAACCTTCCTCTCAGCTAGATCACATAGTCCTCATTTGTTATGTCCTTGCAACTAAGGATTCTAATACAATTGAACTTGCACTCCATATATTATGTTTTAGATATAGTAAAGTGAAAACTTTAAAATTCTAAAGTAGTTATCTATAACTCAAGTTTTGCTTTAATTGTCCCTAGTCTTATCCATTAATAGAATGTCATTTACAAATAACATACACCAAGGAACCTCCTCTTGAAAGTGCTTATAGAAAAAGACTGATTAAGAGTTGTCTCGATGTAATCCAATAACAGCAGAAACATCATTAAACAAGCAACCTTGAGATCAAACACACATTATAACCCATTATGCATATCTCTAAAATATTAATATATGCAACACAAATTTTTTTTCTCTTCAAAGAACTTCTCTTGGTACTCTATTATAAGCTTTTTCAAAGTTAATAAAAATTAAATGAAAATCTTCTTTGATTTCTCAATATTTTACATCAAACCTTTTAATATATATATATGACTTTCATGTCAGTCTTATCATTAATATAATGCCATCTGCAAACAACATGTACCATGAAGCCTATTCTTGAATGTGTATAATAAGAAAATCCATATTTAAAGAAAAATGATAAGGGTTGTGGGTTGAGAGCCAAGCTTTGATGTAATCCAATAGTAATAAGAAAATCAATAGACAAACCACCTCGCGATAAAACACAAATTACAGTCCCATTATACATATCTCTAATAACATCAATATAAGCAACACAAATCCTTTCTCTCCAAATCTCTCCAAAAAACTTTTCTTGATATTCAATAATAATCCTTTTCAAGATACATAAAAATAAAAATGAACATCTTTTCTTTCTAAATTTCTCTATTAAACATCTTAAAATATGCATGGCTTCCATAGCATAACTACTTGGCATAAAATCAAAGTGAATTTGAGAAATACAAGAATGCCATTGTAATATGCATACAATTACTCCCTCCCAAAGTTTCAACATATAACACATTAACTTAATCCCTCTATAATTTGCAATCATGAGCATCACCTTTATTCAAGCAATAGGTATAACAATAGTTTTTCTCTACTCATAGCATTTTTTTAGTCTTAAAAATAACATTAAATAACCTGACAAGCAAAGAAATTTTTCTCACCCAAATATTACCATGCATCGATAAAAATGCCATTCAATCCCTACCATTGTTTCGTTCTTCATCCTCTTTAAAGCATTCCATATCTCAACATTAATAACACGTCAAATAAGTGGAACTGATATTATTTTTGTAGTCATTAAACTCGTTTATATTAATTATATTGGTATAACCTTCATTAAAAAGCTTAATAAAATAATATATCTATGTTGAATATCTTCATCCTAAAAATGAATTTTTTTAACATTGTCCTTGATATATTTAAATGAGTCAAATCTTTAATTGTTTTATCTCTTAATTTAACTAGCTCATAAATATATCTCCCCCTAATCAATTTTTAAATTATTATATAAATTCTTGAATATTACACTCCTAGCATTGTAAAATGTTATTTTGGATTCACGACAAGCTAGTTTATATTTCTTTTATTTCTATGCAGTTTTACAATTAAACTATTTTATAACATGTTTTGTTTAATCTTAATTTGAACATCTTATTTTTACTACCATAAATCTTTTATATTGGGTACTCCATTGTGATTCATCAAGTAAACTATTTGATACAAAATGAAATTAATTAACAACCAAATTTCACATAAAGTTATTTCACACTAAAATTTTATTGTTTTAATACTTCACTCCCAAAAATATTTATATTATCCTTCTTAAAATTATATCATTTAATTTTAGAATATATTTATAAATCAACATTATTTTTGTTATTTCTTTTTTTTTAATTCAAAATAAATAAATAATATTGGGTTGTCAAACAATCACTTGGAATAATCTTACAATGTTTACAATATAAATAATCCCTTTTTAAAAAAAATAATCAATCTGAATTTTATAAACCCTATTTTTACAAGTGAAAATATGTTTTCCTCATTTTTTAAAGTAAGTTTTAGCAAACATAAGATCATAAGCTAAAGAAAACTATAAAATCATTATTCCTTCTTCATTAATCTCTCTATTATTAAAACTATCATGAACACTATCAAAATCTTTAATTACCCTTCCAACATATTCATTTAAATTTTATATTATAAAAAGCATCTCCTCATAAGGTATTCCGTGAGTCAACTCATCCAAATTATGCCAAAAAATTTTACACATTCAATTTTATTTATAGGGCAAAAATACTTACAATTTTAAAAGATGTTACATTAATTATAAACTTTAAGAAATAATTATATCTCCCGATCTCTTAACTTCCACAATATTATCCATTAAAATTTTATCTAGAATAAACTCACTGCATTCTTATAGCAATCTTTATCCAAGTACTAGTTTAAAGCCATTTTCTAATAGCAATAAATGTGACCAAATATTTAATTAATGGTGATACAAAAAAAAATTAATAATAACTGTATATTTTTAAGGGAGCTCAATTTTAAAATAAGCATATAACATCCCTTAACTAAAGATTCTTAAATTGAATTTCAGATGTCCTTCTAAATTTTAGGTCAACTTCATTAACCTTCACATTTTATCAATTTTATCACTTAAGGGCTATTTTGTTAAATAGAATATTATACATCAAAAATGTTAAATTTTATTTTTAATGCATCCAAAACAAAATTATGAAAACTTTAGCATAAGTTTACTCCAAATTAGAGCTGAAACAAATTTTTGGCAATTTTGAACAAATCCCAATTTCTCTTTACTCCCAAATAACCCTTATTTCTCTCACTTAAAATAGCTCCCCCGCCCTCCTTATACACAATATCCTTTCATGTGACATGCCCTCAACCTCAATCCTAGATGCTGTTAGAGATGCACTAAACTGAGCCAAGCCAACATGTTCCTCTCTACCATTTTCCCGATCTCTCTAACCCACACAAAGGCCAACCACACTCAACACTGACCTGCAACAGCCGATTCCAACAACCACATCTCTACATCTCTTCTCCAAGAAACCAAACGACCCTTCTGTGCACCTAATAACAGTTGCCTCATATCCACCTCATGGCCCCCTCTCTTGCATGTTCTCTTTCCCTCTACCTCATTGCAAAATAGTCAGTCACCCCTACCCTCTAAGCAGATAGAATCTCTCCCTCTCCTAAGCCCACGTTCGGCCATTCTAGCCCTATTCAATGGCCACCATCCTCCATTGTCGCTCCGCCTCTCCTCACCACATAGCTCATGAGTAGATACATATTAAAATAAACATACATAAAAAAAAACCATTAAGATGAATAAATAATGAGTGCATATATATTAAATATATATTTTAAAAATTTGCTCTCATATTGTTAAATAAAAGTATAAATGCATAGCCAAGTCAATTGATTCATATCTATATATGTCAAATACAAAAGTAAAGACATATATATATATATATATATATATACACTTGAACCATGAAAAGCATTTAATGAAATAATTGCTATTATATAGCAGTGATCATTAAAGATTGTTTTAAATTAGATTATATTCTTGAAAAGTTATTTATGCTACTAAAGGATAAATAATTATTTTTATAAAGTAAAGTATGTCTACGTGCAATAGTTTACAAAGCAAACCCTCATATGATAGTGGTGGCTGGACAAGCTGTATTAATGGCAAAAGTGATGAAATGGTAAGGAAAGTGTAATGGTTTTTAATGATAAGCTCTTTAAATGGTCGCTTAAAAGTATAATGTTTACTATATTATTTATTAAAGAAATAAAATATTTGATAAGAGTTTTATTAAGAGTATTTTAATCATATAGTAATAGATAAATAGTAATTGTTAAACGGTAATGACAAAGATAATTATGAAAAATTGCTAATCTTTGAATAAATAATATCTAACATATAAAGCTTATTAAGAAATTTTCCAAGTTACATGATTTCTAACATTATAAAAGCAGTATGCACATTGCTTCCTTTTTCTTTACATTATAGAGATTTAGAACAAAAATGCACCCACTAACTTGTAATATAACTCACTGACACTTATCATTTTTCAAGTTTTAGGAATAAGGTTAAAGAATAAGTTGATGAAGTTTCTCATTGCGATGGGGATCCACCCAACAGATACACTACTCATTTGTCTCTTACCTAATTTTATGTGATATTTTATTCGTAAATATTTATTAGATGAATATTAGTCTTTCATGTGTTGAAAATCATTAATTTGATTCATTAATGAGATCAAAAATGCAAAATTCATGTTTTTTTCCTTCCAACCTCTGTTTCTCGACACTTATCAGACATCATGTTCAGAGATTTTCTCTCCCGGCAGAAATTTAAAGTATTTACACATACAATCACAATAGAAAAATCAAACTTGCCACATGACAAAATTGTGAATGCAATATCTAAACCCTTATAAATTGTAATAAATTCGTCAAAATTGTTTTACTTGGGTGAAGCTGTGAAGCATTATAATTTATGTCAAAATCATGCCTCTGTGCTAGGAATGCGTAGAGCATATCACATTTCTAGCTGTCATTTCTTAGAATAGATAACGATTTGTTTAGAAGTGGCATCGTGTAGGAATTCAGAAAAGTGCTGCTGGACACATGATTGGTAGGCACAATAGGATTTTAAGTGAAGTGTGATTGAACAAGTATTGTGAATAAAGAAAACAGATATGTAACATGCTCAAGTTCATAAATGTGATATTCTTTGAAATTGCCTTGAAATGATAGTTGCTCGATCATATGTCCTCATCAAAATAGCCATTTATGTTGTCTTCTCAAGTTGCACTTTCTTCATGGGAAGATGCTTGATACTATCAAATGTAAGAAGTTTTAAGAATTATCTAAAATGATTTAGAGGTTAATTCAGAGCGAAAATAAGAATTTTATGGGGAGGTACAAAGGTTGATGCTTCTAAAGAGCAGCTTCACTGTTTTGATAAGTTCAAGACAGTATAAATTGGAGGGTAAGGATTAGATTAAAGGAGAAAAGAGAGAAACTAATGGTTCTTTTAACAAAAAGAAGAAACAGAGGAAGAAATACAAGGGGTTAAGAAATTAGGAAAGGATGAATCCTGATGAACTAGAGACAGACAGGAATGGAAATCGGATAGAAAAATATATAAGTCAAAAAGATGGAGAATATCATAAGAGAGATAGGAAGAGAGATGGGAGACAAAAAATACAATAAGTGAGCAAAAGAAATGACGGTAGGGGGGCGTGAGGCCAATACCATCTATCATAGAGGGGGTAGAGAGATAGAAAAATATAGTAAGGGTTTAAACCTCGTTCCATTTTCAAATGTGTCCAAAACTACTAAATCATGAATAATTATCATATTCCCTCTTTTATAACAGTGATATCAAAATCTAGTGCAATGAACGCTAAGAAAATTAATCAAAGCGAAAAATATCAATCAACATATCAATTAAAGGGAAACTCATGTTTTAAAAGAAATTTCAAATTAAGCCAATCATCAATTGTTTCATCGATGTGATATTTTCCATCAATAACTCCTTTTAAATTTTGATTTTCAAAAAATATATATAAATTTATATAAATTTTAATTTTAATTTAGTAAGAAATTTAATTTTTCAATTTCACGGCAATTATTTTATTAATGATAATCAATTTTGCCAATAAAACCCATATATGGAATTTGATATTTAAATTCAAATTTAGATTTCAATTTCAATAAATTTCTTGGTAACATATGAATCCCAAATAAACAATCAATACCGAATATCACCATTATTGTTATTATTGATTTTAAAATAATATCATTTTGACAATCTGCTGCAATATTACCTCTTTAAGAAAACTAGGTTAATCCCTAACAAACATCCAGTTTATGAACTTAATATCCAAACTCAACTTAAGATAATTCAGGTTCTCCTGAACTTTGCTATATTATCAAAAACCCGAGTTGTAAGTTATATAATTACTGCAAATTAAAAACACTAGCGTTTATTTAACTGATATAAATCTATGCTTTCAAAAATTAATGTTCCATTCCTGAAAGAGACGTGGTCAAGGTACAACCAATACATAATTACCAGAGAACAAATATTGTGTTTGTGAATTTATTTTGGCCTCTTGGATGTTGCCAGCCAATAAATCTAGGCTTCATTTAATGGTACACTTTTATGAGATAATGCCATGTGATTATTAGAACAGGCATACAATGGATATAGTTCCATGCACAAATAAATTCCACAATAAACTTGTAATTAAGAATTTCCAGAGTGTTATTAATAAAAATCAACAATTTATCAGATATAGCAAGCCTGCCAAATCAATAAAACAGTCTGTGGATGCATTTTATTCAGCTTCAAAGTGAATCAGAAATTATGTGTCAGTGAACCAACCCAACTGAAAATCATGTCATACAAACAAAAATTTCATCATAAGACCGTAAAGATACATAAAACACCAATGATATGCCGTTTTACTGACTATACAAGTAAAGTGCAAATAAAAAAGATAATAAGTAACTCATGCATCAAATGACCAAGAAACATCAAAATTGTCTAACAAATTCAGAGCACAAATAGCTAGAAAGCAAGAAAATTTACAAAAAAACAGTTAAGTAGATTACCACTCCACATTCCTCAGAAACCAGGAGTTCCCTAAAGCCGTTCCGGGCAGAATTCTCAAAATCAAAGCAAGGCACCTTTGCTTTATGGTGTGTCCTAATATCTTCAATATTCTGTAATGCACGTTAATATCTAACATTAGCAAAATATAAAAATTTATCAAAGACGAAAAAACAATAAGTAGTAAAAATGGCAAGAGCGCTGCTATACTAGCCAAAGAAATCCTCCCAAAACATGGTTTGCAGTGTTGAAACAATCAATCCTTGGCTCTATAGCTATTTGAAGTTAACAAATTCAATGTATCCCAACTCCAAGCCTAGGAATGTGCAACAGATCAAACCAAATGTGAAGGGAAGCAAGATCGATCATTTAAAGAAGAAAAAGAGAATTGGAGGCTTTTTGAGCGATTCAAATGGTGGAATGAAAGCATTTCCCAAAACCTCCCTAACTTCCTACCGACTTCTAGACAAGCTGAATTTTGGAATTATCAAGTGCAATAAAAAGGGCTTCAAGAAAATCAATATTAAGGTGAACTCATTACAAGCCATAGAATTGAATCACCATCCCCATCAATGCTACTACACAGCTAAAAACATTTTGTGTTTTTGCTTCGAGTATGTAGTCACAAATTGTAAGCTTTTCTTTCAACCCTCAGTTACCTCTTTTATTGTTTAAGATCAATTACAAATGATGTAGTTTGCCACTTTAATATATTCAGAAAAAAATTGCTTAAAATGGATTGGTGCAATAATATCGACATACGCTCATCCCTCTTCCTCTCTACATCACTATATTTTTACTTCCAAAAATATTTTGGAAGAGGCTTTGGAAGTAAAGTATTTCTCATGAAGCAAGTGGCATAGCAGGTCTTTAGAAAAAAATATTTAAGGATCAACCACATTCAAGATGTTCACCTTAGTGCCAAAAATCCTGGTAAAAGTTAAATAACGTACATCTAAAAAAAAAGTGAGATGGATAAGAAGCATAGATTTTTCTTTAGAGAAATAAAATATAGATAAACAAGATAAATACACAAACTTTTGAGAGAACTTGAAAAATAAAATTGTAGACAGTTAAATAAATGTAGATAATTAAAAACATAGAATCCATTAATGAAAATTAAAACTCACGACACTTAAAATTAAATTTTCTCTGGATTGACAGACATAATAAGTTGGAGTTTAAATGCTAATAGAACGGTTGAAAGTTCAAATAAAATAAATAATATTGGCACCTTCGATAACAATAACAAATCCAATGTGTTAAAATCATCATGCTTCAAATCCTGCACTTGTTTAGATTTGTAATAACTCTCCAATGGGATTACTTCACAGCCAACAATATTCGCCATTTTCTGAGCCAAGCTAGTTTTGCCTGATCCACTGGGACCACCTACAAAGTTCCATAGAAACAATAATTCATTTACAGCTTGCATTCATTGTAACTCACAAAGAAAAGGGCAATTAAACAACTGAATTATTTCTTGAAATGGTCCCCATATTATTGAAAATACCCAATTTAGTCTCCTGACTATTAAAATGTCTAAATAGTCCCGTACTCATTTTAAAGGTTTAAATTAATCTCAATTTAACTTTTCCATCTATTTTGGATGAAAAAGAAAAAATAATAAAAGACATTTTAGTAATTAGTTTATATATACATATATACATATATACATATATATATATATATATATATATATTAAAGTTTAAAAATTTGACGGCAGATCAGTATCAATTAACCTCTGCCAACGTTAGCACCTCCACACTAGCCTAACAGCAAGATGTTGTTGGTGGTTGTCTTCATCCTAGTTGAGATTCCGCTAACAAAGGGTGTAGAACATCTGATGGCTGAAAATGACCTGGGGGTGTTCATCCACAAGAAATCTGCAGCAATTAAGGCATTGCTGTCGTAAAGGCAAACCACAATACAGAGATAGTGCAGGACCTTCACTGTCAAATGCAGAGAGGGTGAGAGCCTTTGCTGACAATGCGAAGGTATGTTGTTCATAGGAAATTCGCAGCAGTGAAGAGGATCGCCACGGTGAAGACTTATAACAACACTGAGAGGGTAAAAAAACCTTCACAACCGAATGTGAAGAGAGGGTTGGCTATTTGTTTAGTGGTTCTAAGTTGCAAATCATCTGCGGAAATTATTTTAAATAACTGTTTTTAAAAATTTTAATATCAAAAATTTTTTATATATTTTTTAACTAATTACTAAAATGTTATTTATTAATTCAACTTTTTAATCCAAAAAATTTGCAAAAATTAAATTGAGAATAGTTTAGACTTTTAAAAGGAATTAATGACCATTTTGATCAACTTAATAGTCAATGAACTAAATTGGGCATTTTTCAATAGTCGGAAGGTTAAATTGAGCATTTTGTAATAGTAGGGAAAAAATTTTAAAAAAAAAAGCTCTTAACCAATCATATGAAACAAAGAGTAAATAAAGAAGAGAGATACATTACTAGTAGAGATAAATTTGGTCATGCCTTCATTTCTCTAACATTGTAAGGGATCATTTCCATGAATGTAGAAAAAAGGTTCTTTGCTAGTAATTTTACTCAACACATTTTTATTATCCTTTTTGTTCCCAAAGTCAATACATTATTCACAATTGTAACTTACAATTCCAAATAAACAGCTACAATAATGAGTTTTAGAATTGAAAGGAAAATTCCATCATTCAAAAAGATGGTAAAGAAAACTATTATAAAAGTTTTAATTCGTAAGAAATGTATAAAATATGAGAGAAAAAAAATCAATACATCATCAAGAAAAGAATTTTACTACTGCTAATTGGATCCATCTAGGCCCACATCGCTTCAGCAAATGGTTGAAGAAGTTCCATGAGAAATTGGTTGTGTTGTAAGAGAAAGAAAACATTTGTTTCAAAATTCCAAAGTTAATTGTTTTTTAATGAGAACAGAAACTTTTTCGTACTTTCATCATATTGCTAACGCTAAAAAGAAGACCAACTTCATTCTCCAAATTATTGCTAAAAAGAAAAAAATTTCCAATATGAGCGGCTTAGCATGCTTTCAAGCAATATTTCAATAAAGTGTACACTAAAAACTTTCCCTTGCAAGTATTCAGCCAATTTCTGTAAACGATATCACAGAGAATTCATGTTTCCTCTATGATGTATGTCTTCTTTTTTGGATAACATTTTAAGGCAGCCCCAATTCTAAAAATGATATTAAATCTCCTAGCTAGGATCTTCCTGAAATTCATCAAGAAATGTCATGGAGACTAGGTGCCTAGAAACAGTAGCCAAGGGTTGCCGGGTTTTACTTTTAAGTATATGACCATCTGTAGGCTCTGGATTTGGATAGGATGGGATTGGTATGAACAAGTGTTAGGAGACAGGCTAATTGTAAGAGATTTCCCAGTGGCAATTGTGGGCTGAAAAATTCAGCAAGAAGTTGGAGGAGATGAGCTTCTGTCTTACAAATGGGAAGGTGTTCAGCCAGAGGAGAGGGGAGATGCACTTTAATTCTGGGAAATGAAGGAGAAAATTAGGAACCTGAGAGGGATACAGCAAATTACTGGACAAAGGTGGAGCACATAGACTGAGTGCTGGGCTGCATGCAAAGGAGAAAGAGAATGATTCATCAAAAAGCAGAAGAGGGCTGCTGTTTTAGCATTGAAAAAGAGAGGATTGGCTGTAGGTACAAGGAGCAAGTAGGGGGCTAAATGACTAATAGAGGGGGGAAGGAAGAAAAATATCTGAAACAAACGCTGGCAACCAACTTCTCAACAAAGATATACAACTACACAAACACCACTGAATTTCCAAAATCAAATTAAGAGGAGAGCAAAAGTATATTTTCTTAATATAATGAGACCCTAAAACCTAACTCAAGCAATAGTATGCATGGCCTAATAAATATGAAAAGAAGAGGAACGGGGGAAAATAAATAAAATATATAGATAAATATGGTTAGGCCCACACATAGGATTGAATAAAAAAAAACTAAACATTCTTACTTTCATGGCAAAATAATTCAAAATAATCACCAAAATATTCTCACAAATTTGGCTAACATTTTTGACAATTGGCGACATTGGCATAACTGGATTCTTCAACTTTATCTCACAACAACAACAACAATAACATCAAGTCTTAACTCACTAGCTGGCGTCGGCTACATAAATCCTTTGTCTCCAATTTGCACGATCAAAAAAAACCCCTTCCCTAAGTTCCAAGATCCTTTTTAACGATTTCTTCCCTTCTCATTTTTAGTCATCCTCTTTTAATATGGGCACAATTCATAAACTATTTTTTCTAATGCATTGAACAGCCTACACTTACAATATGCACAAACCATCTAAGGCAGCATTCTCTAATCTTATCCACTATTGGAGCCACTTCAACCTTACTACAGATAAACTCATTTCTCATCTATCCTTACAAATGTACCCACTCATCCACCAAAATATTCTCATCTCTATAACACTTATTTTATCAACAAGTTTCTTTTTTGCTGGCTAACATCCAGCTCCATATAACATAGATGATCATATAACTACTCTATAAAAAATTTCTATAATTTTGAGTGAGATTTTCCTGAATGCGCATCAATCTAGATGCACTACTCCATTTCATCCAACTTGCTTTGATCCTATTAATCACATGTCCCTTTCACAAATATTTTGAAGATTTGAACCAAGGTATTGGTATCTCTTGCCCATTTTAATCACATGGTCCTCAATTTTTATGTTCTAGAGATTGAGCTTCTAGTATGATTGAACCTACACTCCATATATTTTGTACAAGATCTACTAAAATGAAAACCTTTAGATTTTGCTTTAACTCCATCCCAAGCCTTATCAATTAATCGAATGTCATCTACAAATAACATGCACAAGGGAATCTCCTTTGAATGTGCTCAATAAAGACATTCATAATTAAAGCAAAAAAGTATGGGCTAATGACTGAGCCTTAATGTAATTCAATAGTAAAAAAAATTATAGAACAAGCCATTTTGAGATCGAAAACATGTTAAAGCCCCATTATACATATCTTTAGTAACATTAATATATGCAGCTTAAATACTTTTCTCTAAGGAACTTCTTTTGGTACTCAATCATAAAATTTATCAAGATCAAGAAAAAGTAAATGAAGATCTTCTTTTCATCCAAATATTCTCCATCAAACCTTGTAATATATGTATGACTTCCGTGGTAGATTTACCTAGCATAAAACCAAACTTATTTTGAGAAATATAAGTATCTCTTCGTAATTTGTATTCAATTACTCTCTCCCAAAATTATAATGTATGGCATATTAATTTAATTCCTCTATAATTTGTAGTCTTTAGAATCACAATTATTCTTGTGAATAAGTATAACAATACTCTGTCTTTTTAGTTTAAAAGGGTTATTCTTTCCAGAATTAACTTGACATCATAGTTTCAATAATACAAAGCAGCTTAACAACTTAGCTTGGCTTATCCAATTTAAGCTAACACAGCAACTAACAATAGCATAACAATCGAACAACTTAGCAACTTAACTTAGCTTAGTCTACCATTTAATCCCTTAACCTAATCCAGAAACTAATAGCTCCATAAATGCATTAAATTTGTTGAGACAGATTTCCCTAAAGAAATCGTTCTACTTGACTTTAAAATTTATCTAATTTTCTTATGCAAATCTATCATCTTAGATCATAGATAGTATATACCCAATAAGCCGGAACAAAAATACCCATATTCATTTTGCAGTTTCTTAAAAGATTAACGTAGAATCAGGAGAAAAGTAAGACTATTTATCGTCCAAAAAAGAACAACACTGTTTAATTTTGAATTTGAAGTATCTAGATTTATAAATGGTGTTGAAAGTAAAAAGTTCAAAAAGTAGAGCTTTTCTAAAATTAAATTAAAAATAAGAATGCATGTGATAATAAGATATAGTTGATACCATTGAATTTGGTAGAGTTAGAAATAGTGAAGGATTCCAAAAGAGTTGAGAATACAATGATCAAACACCATCAAAAGTATAAATTCAGAGATGTGCCTTAAATCAAGTTATGCGAGGGTATCATGTGTTGTTGAGAAAGCAAAGCAATGTGGCAAATAACTGGATTACAATAGAGTAGACAGCAACAAACAGAAGGTTATGAAACAACAACCAATGTGAGCAGACTGAAAAAGAGAACAAGCACATGTAGTACACATGCATTGGCTGTGAGTTGTGAAAGGGGGAACGTCATGGTTGTGAGTCCAAGGAAAATGCACGGATGGTGATGGTCATGAAACAATATCAAGCAAATGTAGGAAATTCAGATGATGTTCAAATACTGTTAGTGCAGATGTATTATAGGCAGAATTATGATTCTGAAAACACAATTGTGAGAAGTTTGAGCTAAGATTGTTGATGAACAGCAACTCCAAAATAAGGATAGAAACTTGTCTCTAATAATCTGTTAATCTGGAGAAGAAAAGAAAAAAATGTCTATCACAAAAAATGAGATCTTTTAGAGATAACACATTACTAAAATTGTCCCATTTTCCTTGCTTTAATTAATTTTTTATCTGCTACAATCTTGATAACCATTAAAATTAATACAGACCTCCATTTTTATAGAACAGAAAATAAAAAAAAAAAAAGAATTCGTCTACTCATGAGAAGCGCTAATCTATTCTGTTGGTGTTCTCTTTAATAAGAGATTCAGATATTCCTAGCACGTAAAATTTTGAACTCAGGTTAAAAAAAAATTCCCAAGAATACTGTAAATACTTTCAAATGAGATCAACGGTATGGTATGGTATTACACCAAAATCATGTCTTCCTCTAGTCATCGGATATATGATCCAGCATTTGATGTTCCATAATTAAGAGTGTGAAAGTTATTAGTAGTATAATATGACTACCACTCCACAAACTCATGCTTTTCAAAAAGTGAAATTGTTATTATGAACTCTCATTTAAGAAAATCATTTGGAACTTATGACAATGAGACAATTTTGTTCGAGTAATCATAGTTGATGTCTTAACTTAGCAATTTATTACTAAAGTACATATAACTTTAATTCATGGAAAAATAAATTTTTATTCTTACCATCTAAGAAATATGTCGTTCTTCTTTAGAAGCAAAATCCTTCTAAGTGTGATATCATATGATGTTTTCTTTTTTTCATCTTTTTTCCATCTTTAATATTTCTACTTTTTTCAAGGTTATCCTGCAACGAGGCAATGCCATGAAAATAGAAAACTACATAATAATAAAGCACATACCAATCCCAACGACAATGGGGAAGCCTTTCTTCTCCAGTAAAATCTAAAAGAAACAATTATAAAATGAGAAAATAACAAAATGAATTGCCACATTGCAGCATAGTAATTTTGTTTTTCATTATTCTACATTTCAGTGATGGGTTTAATAATGCGTAACAACCTGAATTGCTTGCACAGCAAAAAGCAATCCCCGATCAAAATCATATGAATCAGGCATTGGAACCAGATGAACGTTATCCCTGAAAGCAGAAGAATCTGCAATTGTTTTGTAATAGAGCTTATAATTACAATTAAAAAATTAGAGATTTACAGCAGTCAAACAAAATATCTTGCTCACACAACTAAAATATGTGCACCAGCAAATGTACTGTGAGTTTCAGTATAGTGGCTGTTCAAAAGATAAACTTGATGAAAAAACTTTTAAGACAAACAAAAAAGTTTCAAGAAACCTGAAACAAAGGTCCATGTTGCCACCACACGGTCAATGTCAGCCTTCTTTGGAGATCGAGTCCATGGCTGTGCAAAATAATCAGGCCTGAAAACAGCATTTGTTGCTAAGTTGATAGGCTTAGGACCAGTAATAGCCCTCTCCTGACTCTCAATTAAAAGTCCACTGGATGTAGGTGGTGGAGTGTTGAGACGAGGAACCCCTACGAATGAGGAGTATTGATTAGGATAAAATAATATCTTTCAGCGCAAAAAGATAAAAACATAATTAGATCAACAGAAGCACATATTATTTTTATATAGAACCCTGCTAAATAAATTAATGTAATATACATAAAACAATGACAATGATCCTTTTGATAATTAATCAAAGAAAGAGCTCAATCACACATTGCTTGGGTTATACACATTTATATCACTCAGTTTTCCTTATTTAAAGCAATATCATATTGGTAACCGTGTTGGACACAAATAATGACACCCAAGATGGCTATATGGCATGCATCTAAGAGAAACAGGTAGCCAAAAATTGATGGATGAAAAAACAAAAAAGAAAGAATCAATGAAAACCTTACATTAGAAAAATAAAAAAGGGAAACAGAAATATTATTACAAATCTAATCCTTACATGCAAGTATTTCAAGTTCACAAGGAAAGCAGTTCAGTAAAGGATAACTCAAAATACACTAGGAGATGCATACGTGCTACTACTCAAAAAAGTGACAACATGCATCATTAGACTACCTAAGATGACAATTATGCTAGATAGCTGCAAGGGTAATATAGCATTGAAGCCCAAAGAATTTAAAATTTTTACTGTTTGTTCATACCGAATGACATTATTGGATTAGTGCTGATAATGCATATGCATCAACTTAGCACAGAAGCTATTATGTTAAGCAATATTCTGCATCTCAAAAAAAGAGTTAATGTCCTGATTAGAGTTCATTTGTTAGCAAGCTAAATTAATTTTTTTAGACACTGTGATAAAATTCTGAACATAAAGGGCATTCGATTCTATTATTGTTAAATCCCGCACAAGTCCTAAGAGGTAATAAATTCAACCCCAAGTGCCCTTAAGCATACATGCACTTCTTCCCAATTTGAAGAAGCGTAGACCAAAACAATGAATCACATCTATGCATTTCATGTTTGTTAAAACATGTAATGTAGTACGCTATAACATAATACCTTTGCTTTCTAAAATCATCTCTAGATATGATTTTGTGATCCATGGACCTGTAATGCCAAGTCTGGAAGCTTCATCTCGTATTGCCTGAATTTCCATTGCATAGTGAAAGTCAACATTTTAAGAGATTACACTAAGCAAAGATTCAAATGACATAAAAACAACAGCATGACGTTAATTCATTTATCAAACAAATTGAATGATGAACATTATCAATCAGCCCTCACCATTTAATCTGACAACCCATTTTCAACAATGTCCTTGGATCAACAAGTGGCATAGAATTGTTTGCATACAGTTCAACTAGAACAAAGCAGTAGTTAAAGAACTAAGGTTTTTTTTCGGGAATCTTTTCTCTAGTTTTGCTTCTCAAAAACTAGTTTTGATTGAACGGTAAATACATAAGAACTCCCTGCTCCACATGCGTACATGCGTATCACCTCAACGACTTCAAGAGCATAAAGAACCCATTTATAGAGCAATTCATCTATTTATCTGATAGTATGGTAATTTTATTTCAAACAACACAATGATCAATTAACTCAATCAGCAAATAATTTCATACTTAGCAAACTAAAGATATCTTTCATGTAGTATAGAGGAATCCCCAAGAGCAATGAATGCAGTAAATTATAGTTGAATCTAGCCTACAATTTGATTCAACAAAAATGTATAGCAAAGATTCCCCAAAAGAGTTACAAAGTATCATTAAGCTGGAATAGCATCTAATATAAATTCCTAATCACTCAATCAATTATTAATGAGATGCAAATGAGTGCCGATAATAATTTGAAACAAGGAACCCTGAACCAATAGTTTAAGCTTTTAGTAGATGGGCGTTCACAGCAGTTGTATTGGGCTTAACAAGGATCCAAGTGTTCGATTGCTACTGCGTCTTGCCACCACCATTTCAGCCGTCAGGTTGTAGCTACTCCCTCTACTAGGTTCGGCAGAGTAGGAATAAGAGTTCTCACGGTAGTCTGTACCCGAGTCCGCTAGTTTGTGGGGTTCGATCCTCTCTGCAATGGTCAGTGCTGGTCTGCATGACGAGTCTGGTTCCTGGGGTTCCACGTCCAGCTAGAGCCCCTCCACCTCCTTGAGATGGTGCCTCCCCTAGACCCGTGGGCTAAAGGCCAACATTGATGCTTCCTATAGACACGGGGAGCCTGCTGCTTTTGGTGGAGTTATGGTTCGCAATTCAAGAGGCCACTTGTTTGCTGCTACTAGAGTCTGTTTACAAGCCCTGTCTCCTCTCTAGACTGAGATGCAGGTGGTTACTATTCTGCGACAGGCCCTTCTGCCCAGAGACACTGACACTAAAGGAGTCATCATAGAGAGCAGGTGTCTTGGAGCGATCCACAAGCTCCGACGTCACTGGAAGAGGACTCTCCGTTCACGATGCGGAGAGCACAATGCAGTTGAAACAAGGAACCCTGAACCAATAATTTAAGCTTTTAGTAGATGGGTGTTCACTGCAGTTGTATTGGGGTTAACAAGGATCCAAGTGTTCAACTGCTACTGCGTCTTGCAACCACCATTTCAGCCATCAGGTTGTAGCTACTCCCTCTACTAGGTTCGGCAGAGTAGGAATAAGAGTACTCACGGTAGTCTGTACTTGAGTCCGCTGGTTTGTGCGGGTTCGATCCTCTCTGCGATGGTCAGTGCTGGTCTGCATGACGAGTCTGATTCCTGGGGTTCCACGGCCAGCTAGAGCCCCTCCACCTCCTTGAGATGGTGCCCCCCCGACCTGTGGGCTAAAGGCCAACATTGATGCTTCCTATAGACACGGGGAGCCTACTGCTTTTGGTGGAGTTATGGTTCACAACTCAATAGGCCACTTGTTTGCTGCTACTAGAGTCCATTTACATGCCCTGTCTCCTTTCTAGGCTGAGATGCAGGTGGTTACTATTCTGCGACAGGCCCTTCTGCCCAGAGACACTGACACTGAGGGAGTCATCATAGAGAGCAGTTGTCTTGGAGCAATCCACAAACTCCGACGTCACTGGAAGAGGACTCTCTGTTCACGAGGCGGAGAGCACCATGCTGATCACCTTGATTTCTTGCTGGATTTTCCTCGTGTAATTTTTGTTCATCATTCGTACAATGCGATTTGTGCAACAAACTTTTGTTCTATGTTAGCCCAACATGGTGATTTTTATTTTGTTATGAGAGATGTGCTCCCCAGAAGGTTCTTAGACCTCCTCGTTGAGGATACCGTAGAGTTTAATCCCGGCTAATGATGTACGGATGATTTTACTTATTTATGTTTAAGCTACGGCGGTCTTTCACAACAAGAATCCAAGTGTTCCATTATCCTAGCAAAAGGTAACAGTATTAACAATAAGCAGGAATCAAGTGCTCTGTGCAAAATTTGGTTCCCCGTGGTAAATGAAACATTCAAACAAGTGGTTCTTGGCTAGGTATCAGATTGCCTAAACCTTAAAAATTAAAGAAAATAAACAAAAATGTAGGTCATTTTTTTCTGTCACGTGAATCGGTTAAGTATCAAAATGTTGATCGATAATACAGTCTTGATAATTTTTTTATTCTTCAGAATGAGCATAACGGCTAAGTCATGTTGCAGTAATCCTTTTAATTTCTACAAGCAAGTTTATAATAATTAATTTGCGTTGATCTATTTATTCTTATTATCTAGAGTATAAAGAATCGATGATAAATCATGATCTACAGAGTCTACATATAAGGAGCAAAAAATTGCATAAAAATATATATATGAAGAATCTGGCAGCAGTTCTTTTATAAACAAGATTATCATCTTGCTGCTAACGCTATTTTCAGAAGATAAAACGATATCAGTTTGTTAGAATAAAAACTCAATACCATGCTCAATATGTAACAAATTTAAGTGCTACAAAAAACACCAGAAGCAATCATTTAAAACTTTAAAGGGACATGGTTCAAACAACATAATAATACAGCTACAAATAACCCAGCTTTGATTATAAGACTAAGAGATAAAAAAAATACTAGCAATACGTAGTGCATACCTTTCTGCTTGTACCCTTCAATACCAGAAATGTCTCATTGAGTGTGTCAATACTTTCTAATGCCATATGCAGTTGACCATCAACAATCAATGTACATGAACGCTTGAAGCTGACAACAACATTGTAGCCTAATGCAAGCAAACCCCCTAGGGTGGTTCTTCCAACCTACAGCACAGGATGGATTGATAAAAAGATAGCCACTAATAAGTATGTAAGATAAATTAAGAATATAAACGTTTGCTCTGACTAGGCAAGAACTATCACAATTAGAAAGTGTGGGTGCATAAATATGCAATGTTTGATCTAAACCTAGCGGCATAAGATTCTTGCAATAACTCTCACGACACAGCAGTCTTAAAAATGACTTTTGCATGTTTAAGTTATTTGTTTAAATATTGAATTACATACAAGATTGAGAAGGAATCGTTTAAGTTTCAGGTTGACAGCTAAAAAGGTAAATCATTTCTATAGTTCATGTCAAAACTATTAAAAATACATAAGTATTAGATTATTTAAAACCGTCTGATCTTATCTAGAAGTGATGTAATTGTTCCCGCATTTTTCCTGTCTCTTTTGCCTATATATTTGTATCGACAGAGACTGTAGATTCATTCTTCTTCTTCTTTAATTTCTCTTCTCATTTTGACTACAATGGATGGAGCCGGTCATCTCTCCAGTTCTCTCGTCAAAAGAGACAACAACAATTTACCGCCTCCATCTTCCACGACGCAGGAGGTCAGCGTTACTGCCGGTAACACTGCTTCCTTGCCCAGTATTCATCACATTATGAATGTTAAGCTTGACAAATCCAACTATGCTATCTGGAGGTTGCAGCTTATTCCAATTTTTCGAGACCATAATCTTATGGGGTATGTCGACGGAACTCTTACTCCTCCCTCACCGACTCTACCGACAGCTCTTCCAATCCCGACTACCTGACATGGTTTCCCACCGATTAACTAATACTTAGTTGGATCATCACCTCCCTCACGAAATCCACTCTCGCTCGGGATATCGGCTACAATTCTTCTAACGCAATCTGGCATGCCCTTGCCGCAATCTGACTGGGATTTCAATTTTGCTCCATCAATAAAGCGAATCTTTCAATGGCAAAATACATACAGTAGGTCAAAAATATCGCTCACAATCTTACAGTTTCTGGTTCCCCCCTTTTGAGCAACAGATTGTGTTGAGAATCTTGACTGGTCCCGAGACAAACTACTGTGCATTCACAACGGCTGTCACGGGTCGCCTAGACAACATCTCTATGGACGAACTATGCAGTGTGCTTCTCAAAAATGAACTTCGCTGAATCCTCGCTCACAGCCACAGCAGTCGTCAATCATGTTTTCGCTAGGCAACAACCGACCTGCCGACACCTTTGCTTCGTCCGTTATTCCATATTTCAGGAGGTGTGGTCATGCCAGAGGTCGTGGTCGTTCGTCTAGACAACGACGAAGCAGCATTGTTTGCAAAGTATGCAACAGCACCGTCATTCTACCATCAACTGCTTCCACTGCCAAACCTTCAACTCCTATCCTACTCAACGCACACCGCCAACACCTCATATTTTTCACGCTACTTTCAATAGTCGGTTTTGTGATTCTGGCGCCACTCATCATATAGCATCCAACCTTTAGAACCTTCATCTATCACAACCTTACACCGAAACTGAAGGTGCACATGTGAAGGTGCACATGTGAGCAACGATCATACTCTTGACATTCATAACACAGGCAGCTCTTCTATACACACCTCTAAATCTAACTTTCTCCTATACAATGTGTTGCATGTGTGCCTCAAATCACAAAGAATTTCCTATTTGTCAGTCAATTTACAAAAGATAATAATGTCTTTATTGAATTTCATCCGAATTGTTGTGTTGAGAAGGATATTTGTAGCATAAAGGGGCTCCTCCATGGAACATTTGATCAAGGCTTGTACTATTTTTCATTGCAGAAAATCTCATCCTCACCTCTCGCTTACCATTGTACCAGCCCGCTTGCATGTATGTGGTTCAACCGCCTTGGTCACCCAACATCCAATCACTGATAAAAGCCCTCCCAAATATTGATGTTTCTATTTCTTCATTTCTTATCATACATGTATTCAAGCTAAAAATCATAGATATCATTTACATAATTCAAAAAATATTTACACAAAGCCATTAGAGATTATATATACTAATGTTTGGGGTCCTTGTTCTAGTTCTTACATTATTGGCCATTAATATTACATAATTTTTATAGATGCTTGCACTCGTTTCTACTAGTTCTATCTGCTTAAAAATAAATTTGATGCTCTTTATGCTTTCTTTAAATTCAAAACCATTGTGGAAAACTTATATGACACTCTATAAAACAACTATATTTTGACAATAGGGATAATTTCTTAAATTTACCTCTGCTCTTGATAAATTTAGTAATACTCATCGTTTCAATGCTCCTTACACTCCTCAACAAAGTGAAACCATTGAGCATAAGCATCAGCACATCTCTGAGATTGGTTGAGCCTTACTATCTACTTCCGCTCTTCCCAAAACCTACTGGATTTATGCTTTTCAACCTGCAAATTACTTAATCAACAGGAAACTTTCACAGCACCTCCACAATAAATCTCCTGTGGAAATCCTCCATAATACCCTACGTGATTATTCCAAACTTCGAACGTTTGGTAATCTTTGTTTTTCTTGGCTTCACCATATACCAAATCCAAAACTGACAACTGATCCACTATGAATATTGATTGGCTATATCAGCTCTCATGTTGCCTACATTTGCCTTAACCCATGCACAGATCTAGTTGTCTTTAACAAACTACATTTTTGCCAGTATCCCTTCCACAATTATTGTTCAATCTCCCCCAAATTTCACTCATCTTCATATTCCTCCACACCTTCAGCAGTTCTACCCTTCTCCTAACCACCCTCCTCAATCGAACTACTATTCCCTGCGCAAAATTGTTACCTACTCCACACCCTCCCTCAATTTCAGCCTCTACATTCAGTCGTCTTCTAACTAACACTCGCAGGAAATGGCAAGTCCCACCTGGTGTTCCCAAAAATAAAGAGAAGTTACATACATCTCCACACGGCGTGGATTACAGTGTTGCTCAAGTAGTGAAGATGGCTACTATCAGAGTAGTACTGAAAATTGTGATAGTTGAAAATTTGCATCTGGAGCAGATGGATGTGAAGACTGCATTTCTTCATGATGATCTGGAAGAGGAGCTATATATTGATGCAGTCATAGGGTTATGAAACCCCATGAAAGAATGAGCTAGTTTGCAAGCACAAGAAATGCATATAAGACTTGAAACAAGCGTGGCACAGGAGATTTGACAGGTTTATGTCAAACATGAGATACAAGAGATGCTAGGAGGATCACTATTGCTACATAAAGCAAAATTGACACCACCTATATCATTCTACTTATGTATGTAGATGATATGTAGATAGCAGGATCCAATATGGAGGAGATAAAGAGATTTAAGAAATAATTGTCAAAAGAGTTTGACATGAAGAACTTAGGGCCTGCAAAACAGATACTTGGGAATGATGATCGCAAGGAGAGGAGTGCAGGAATACTGAAGCTATCTCAAGTAAAGTATGCTGAAAATGTTCTCAAAAAGTTCAACATAAATGAGACAAAGCCATTTTGCACCCCCTTAGCCTGTTGAAGGAGCAAATGCCAAAGACAGACGCAGAACGAGAGCATATGGAAAAAGTTATCTATGCTTCAACAATTATGAGCTTGATGTACGCCATGATATGCACAAGACAGGGCATAGCCCATTTAGTGGGAGTAGTCAGCCGGTTCATGGCAACCCCGAGAATCCCCACTAAAACCTCCAGTCCAATCCTCCACATTTCCTGCTGCTCCTCTTCATCCACTTTTACTTTTATTGCTGCTACTGTCTCCCCACATATCTCCAACGCTATTGAGCCTCATTCCCAGCACTACCCTCTATCATTCACAAACACTCATCCAATGGTTACTAGACTTAAATCCAACACTTCTAAACCCATGGCCTATTTATCCACCAAACATCCCCTTTGTCAATGTCACCTTGCCAACATTGCTTCTCCTCCCACTCAGTTTTCACAGGCCTCTCAACATCCTAAATGGCTTGCTGCTATGAGCACTAAATTCAATGCATTGATCAAAAACAACACATGGACTCTTGTTCCCCAGAGCTCCGATATGATTATTAAATCTTGTAAAACGGTTGTTCAAACATAAACTCAATCTAGATGACACCATACACAAGTACAAAGCACCTCTTGTTGCCTAAGGCTGTAATCAACAAGAAGGTCTCGATTATGAGGAGACATACAGTTCTGTAATCAAGCACATGACAATCCATGTAGTATTTACCCTTGCGATGACTTTCATTTGGTCCCTATATCAGCTGAGTTTGGACAATGCTTTTCTCAATAGTGATCTCTGTGAAACAATTTTTATGGCTAAGTCGGATGGTTTTACACATCCCACCTGCCCCTATCATCTTTACAAGTTGAACAAAGCCACTTCTGATCTTAAACAAGCATCAGGTACTTGGTTTCACAAGCTATCCTCCTTTCTTCTGACTAAAGTCTTCCGACAAAGTGCTTCTAACAGTTCTCTATTTATTTTAAGCAAGAATAACACTCTTATGTTTCTAATTGTCTATGTAGATGACATGCTTCTGATAAGGAACAATAATATCGAACTTCTCACCTTCATAAAGCAATTGGGCTCGGCTTTAGCAATCAAAGTTCTTGGTCCTTCCAATTTTTTGGGAATCACCTTCCAGCAGTCTGGTTCTACTCTATTGTTGTCCCAATCCACTTATATCACCTCTATTTTACAACAAACCGACATGCTTGGCTGCAAACCTTCATCTAATCATATGGTTGCCTACCACTGCTACAGCCGCTACACTCCAAGGTACAAACATCACTAGTTCCCTTCTAAGAGCAGCCATCAAGACATCCACACCACACGATCAGGAAGTTTACATCTGGCGGCTGAAGACCCATTACTCCTATATACAAACTTATGTTACATCTATATATACGAGGAGAAATGTTGTATGTAGTAATAAGAAAACATCTTCTAATCTTTACTACTCTTCTTAGCTCCCTCTCTCAATATTCTCTACATGGTATCAGAGCAAGTTCTCTCCTCCACGTCCTATCTCAATCTCCATCAAGAACGTCATCACCACCACCCCGTCATCTCTCCAGCTACCTAGTCTCTATCCCTCCTAGTCTCAGCCTCACCAAAAATGCACCAGCCACAAGAACCCTCCAGCCGCCTGTCTTCCGCTCAAAAGAACCTGCAGTTCCGCGATTCCTTTCTCTCTCTAGCCCAAGAACTCTTCAACAAATTATCCTCAGCTAACAAGAACATTCAAAGAATCACCTCTCAGCTCAAGAACTCTCCTCAATAACCTTCTGGTTTGCCCTCCAACTTATCTGTCTACATCCTTTAGTCTTTCCTCAACACAAAAATCACAGCTAGCCAACCAGCCTATCTTCAACATCAGCATCACCATCCCCATCCTCCTTCCCTGTCTAAAAATTCCTCTCCCACAAGAACAGTCCAGAACTCTCCCTTCTCAAAAACTCACAAGAACCTACTCAAGAACCACACTACAATCATGGAACCAACCCACACAAACTCTCAATCCAGTAGCAACCAATCAAACCACTATTCAGATCACTACAGAAACAACAGACTTCAAGAATCTCAAATTCTTGATCTCTAACATCAAGAACATTGTCCAAAATCACCACTGAAAATTACCATATATAGCAAGCTAAAGTAACAAAGTTGTTCAAAGCAAATAATCTCTATGACAATCTGGAAGGAGCCCAACCCAACTCAAGCAAAAATAAAGACAACCAAGATGCATGGATCTTAGCCAATAATAACCTGATTCCTACCCTATATTCACTAATATCTCCCTCCAACCTTTCACACATAATGGATATTGAGATATGTCAAAAAAAATTGGATTACTCTAAAAAGGAGTCCGCAACCCTCTAACAGTTCAAGAATTAGAAAATCAAGAACGAACCACAACATACCCCTAAAAGATAAAGCAATGCAAGAGTACTTGGCTGAAATAAAGGAGATGGTAGGCAAAATCAACATCAACGGCTCAAAAATTGATCAAGAAGATGTCATCCTATACACATTGAATGGCTTACCCTCAACCTACCAAGCCTTCAAAACAGACATTCGAACAAAGACCACCAATCAGCCTAGACGACGTGTACTCTCTTCTCTGCAACAAGGAAGTCAACATCCAACAGGAGTTACGTAAATACTCCTATCAGCAAACAACTCCTCGAACCTCACCCTATACTCCGAACATCAAAGGAGACGTGGACCTGCAGGTTCACCGAGAAACAAAGAAAGGGTAAGAAATCCCACACACTGACAGCGCCATCCTACACTTCAGCAGTGACATCGCCACAATCGGAAATGGCCATTCGCTTTCTATCTCCAATATAGGTTCCAGAATCCTACCTACACCCAACTATAAGTTCTACCTAAACAAAATTCTCCAAGTTCGTAAATGTCATAACAATCTCTTATCCATTCATAAACTAGCATCTGACAAAATCCTCCATGTTCCTAAATATCATTACAATTTATTATCCATTCATAAATTAGCAACAAGGATCTACGCACCAACACTCCTCTCCTCAAAGGAACAAGCCACAATGGTCTCTACACCATTCATCCATCAGATTTCACAGCAAGCAAGAAAATTCTGCACTCATCAACCACTGCTACAACTCCTCCATGGAACCATCGGCTTGAACATCCTAATCCAGAAATTCACCAACTACTCAAAAAGATTAAACCCGACATTCAAACCAGCAATCACTCTTCTCCCTGTACCACATGCATTACATCAAAGCATCATTGCCTACCATTTCAAAAAAATTCAACTAGGAAATATAAAGCTTTTGAATTATTGCACACATATGTATAGGGACCTACCCCTATTATCTCAAGTGAATGTTATAAATCTTATGTTATTTTCATTGATGATTATACTCGGTTTACATGGTTATTTCCTCTAAAACACAAATCTAAAACCATTCACATCTTCATAGAACAACATAAATTCATCAAGTGCCAATACAATGCTCACATCAAAATCCTCCAATTGGACGGCAAAGGAGAATACAACTTGTGAGGCTCGATGTCGGTTCAGCGAGAACTGCCCCGACATCAGATGTTCACATACCGCAGGATCCTATTGAGCAATTTAAAAGAGAAGAGATACACATATAAAGATCACATGATATTTTTCATTCATTAAAATTACATATTACAAAAATCTCCAACGTACACCTCGTACAATGTTCGTCTTTTTAGAACAAAAATAAAATAAAAATATAAGTAAAATAGCATCGTAGATCCATCAGCGAATTTGAAAATTTATAAATTAAGGTTCTTGTGCGAATTTTCCCAAAAGTACCTAACCTGGTATTGTAAAAAAAATAATACCGAGATTGAAATTCTCAATAATTAGAGAATACTCTAAGTACCGCAGTAAACAATAAAATATTATATTTTATAATAGCAGAGATGCAATTAGCGAAAATAAGGATGTAATAAAAATGCTGAAAAAACAAAGCAATAGTGCAAACGGGATAATTAATTTCCTGCAAAAAGTATTATCACAAAGATATAAGTTACTAATGTCATTTTTCCAGTAATCCACCACGAATGTTACTGATATCATTTTTCCAGTAACTAACCACAAATATTACTGATATCATTTTTTCAGTAACTAACCACGAATATTACTAATGTCATTTTTTTCAATCACCAACCACGAATATTACTGATGTCATTTTTTCCAATAACCAACAACATTAAAAGAATATTGGTTTTGAACAACCAACCAAGCATCAATATAAATTTGGCTCAAAGCGAAGCTAAGCAGTAGTAAAGTGCAAAAGTAATACATGTTCATATACAGGGTATCTTTTTCTTTAAGTTCAAAAGTATAACCGTTTGATCGAATCTGCATTTAAATTTTTTTTAATAATTTAAATTAACCTTTTAGCCAATGAAAGTGATATGATATTTTTAGAAATATTTACTTTCTTCTTTTCTATTATGTCTTTCTTTTACTCTCTCTTCTTGATAAAAGACAGCATTTTAAGTTACTGAAGATAGCAATAATATTTATTATTATCACTATTTAATGATAATAATAATGTATGAAAAAAAAAGACAAAATGGAAATGACTGAATTGAAATTAATAGGATTAAAATAGTAGTCATTTTATAACATTTGTACTATTTTCATTATTAATTAATGAGAAAAATAAAAATGCTAATGATGAATAATTATAATAATGATTATTATATATATATAATAGAAAAATTTCTTCTCATTTTCCTCCTCTTTCCCTTCTCTCACCTAGGATTAGAGTTGCCAAAAATAAGAGAGAGGTCAGACGTGGCTGAAGGGGCCAGAGTGGATCGCCGGAATGGGGGGGCTGGAGCAAAGGGGAGTGGCGGCTGGCCAGCAGAAGGGCTAGCCGGCTAGAAGGGCTGGCTGGAGGGAGTCTGCTGACTGGTAGGAAGGGGAGAGAAGGGTTTGCTATTTTGGGGAAGGAAGGGGCTGAGTGGCGGTAAAAATAGAGGGAGAAAGGGCGTTTGGGGTCAACCAGCTGGGCTGACCAATCTGCGCTCAAGCAGCGCACGTGGGAGAGCTCTGCGCCTGCACTCTGTCAACGGGGGGAAAGAGGAAGGAGAAACTGAAGGAAAAATTAAATAATTACTTAAAATTAAATTTTTCGCGTTTTTCCACTGTTTGGCTTCCAAAAATAACGAAACTTGACACAGAGGTGTGTCATGACGTAACGAACACCCTCGCACCAAAAATTTTCGATTCAGAGCAATATTTTATTTTAAAATAATTTTAGGAGTTTGAAAACTTCAAAAATTAATTGCAATCGAACTGGAGCTCCAAAATCAATGAAACTTTTAGCATAGCCTTTAAATAATATACTTAACACAATGATACAAAAATTGATGAATTTAAACACATTTAATTTTCTCAATTTATTGAATTTAAGTAATTCAAAAATTAAAAATGACAATTTCTGTTATCCGGATTTCTCTCAAACTAAAGCATTTTGATCCAAAAATTATTTCTATCTTAATGGTATTTTTGTTTGCTCTAAATTTAAGTTCCCGGGGTCCTGATTTTTGAGCTGGGATTTGACCTTATTTTGTGAAGTACCAATATGGGTAGTTACAAACTCCCCTACTTAAAAATGATGTTGTCCCGGCATCATAAGAACAAAATAAAATCTTAAGGGAGTTTTGGGGTACCTTGATTATTAAATAATTCTGGATACTTTCTTCGCATCACATCTTCTTTTTCCCACGTGACTTCCTTTGCAAAATGGTTAAGTCATTGAATGCTGACCATTGGGATCATTCTGCTTCTTAATTTTCGGCGATCTTTCTCAATAATTTGAAGTGGTTTTTCAACATAAGTCAAATCAGGCTGAATTTCGACTGTCGAGTCAGAAATTTGCCGAGAGGATTTATGGAGAATTTAAGAAGTGCTTATACGTGGAAAACATTGTGCACGATTGAAAATCTTTCAGGAAGTTTAAGTCTGTAAGCCGAGCTTCCAATTTTTTAGTTACTTCAAAGGGTTCAACATATATGGGGTCAGCTTGCCAGTTCCTCCAAAACGATGTATTCCTTTCATAGGGCTAACTTTTAGATAAGCACGATCACCAATGTAAAATTCTAGCCTCCGAAGTTTTGCATCGTGGTACTTCTTTTATCGGTCCTGGGCTGCCGCAATTCAGCTCTTGATTAGCCTTATCTTTTTGTTTGTTTCTTCAATCAACTCAGATCCATAAATTTGTGTTCAGGCTAGAGTACTGCACTTTCTCCCATATAAGGCTTCATAAGAGGCCATCCTAATGCTCAACTGGTGTCTATTATTATACGCAAATTCAATTAAAGGTATGTGCACTTCCCAACTACCACCGTAATCTAAGATACTTAGTCGCAACAAATCTTTGAGTATTTAATTAACTCTTTTAGTCTGCCCATCGGTTTGTGGATGGAAGGCGGTGCTTAGAGCTAGCACGGTTCATAAATCATGGTGTACTGCTTGCCAAAATCGGGATGTAAATCTGCTGTCTTGATCTGAGACTGACTTTTGGAATTCCGTGCAGTTTAATTCTTTTTTTGATATAAATTTTGACTAACTTTTCAATGGTGTCAGTTTGCTTAATTGAAATAAAATAGGCTGATTTAGTCAAACGATCCACTATTACCCAAATTGCATATGCTCCTGAACAACTCCTGGGTAATCCCATGACAACGTCCATAGAAATGTCAGACCATTTCTATTTCGGAATTTCTAAAGAATGCAACAGTCCACCTGGCCTTTGATGTTCAGCTTTTACTAAACAACAAATATGGCACTTGGAAATAAATTCAACTACACTTCTTTTGAGTCTTGACCACCATAATACTTCTTTTAGATCTGAATATATTTTGTTGTTTCTAGGGTGAACTATACATCCAGAGTTGTCAGCTTCACATAGAATCTGGTTTCCAATAGATGCATTATTAGGGACCCAAACTCTTTTTCCATTACAAATATAAATCCCTTACTGAAGCTGTAAGTCTAATCGGCACCCATTTTCTATGTCCTTTAGCTTAGAATACTCTAGATCTTGTCCTTGAGTAATAGTTATCTGCTGCAGAAGTGTAGGTTCGGCGGTACTTATCTTGAGTAGATTGCTTAATTGCTTGGTGGAAATGGGTCTTATCCCTAGCTTTTGGAACTCTTCCACCAAGGGACTTTACATGGTCAATTCATTCAAAAACACTTTTCTGTTGAGGGCGTCAGCTACAACGTCAATGAGCTTGTCCACCACTGGCTACTGCATATTCTTGGGAAACATACCAATCTCCTAGAGCACTAAGAAACAAAATCTCCTGCTCTTCCACAGAAGAAGAGTATCGGGCACTAGCCACCAATACAACATGTCATATGAATTCGTCGACTGCTCCAAAAATCAGTCATCTCTCAAAATAAACCCAACACCATATTCTACGACATCTTAACAATTGCACTCGCAAAAAAATCGATCTTCCACGCCCGCAGCAAGCACGTGGAAGTCGATTTTCACTTCATCCGCGACAAGATGCAGAAACAAGAAATTCAACTACTACACATTTCCACAGAAGAACAGACAACAGACACATTGACAAAGCCGCTCTTCACATCTTGCTTCAACACTCACATGTCCGACCACAGTGGTTTGTTTGTGAGGGGATAATAACGTAGCAATCAGAACATCCACACCACACGATCAGGAAGTCTACATTAGACGACTGAAGACCCACTACTCCTATATGCAAACTTATGTTACCTCTATATATATGAGGAGAAATGATGTATGTAATAATAAGAACATATCTTCTATTCTTTATTACTCTTCTCATCTCCCTCTCTCAATATTCTCTACACCTTCAATATCTGCTCCTAACCTGTATGAACATTATGGTGTTAATAAAATCTGTCAATCCATGCATGCTCCTACAAATGTCCATTAGATAGAACTCAAGCGCATGCTCCGATATCTCAAAGACACTCTTGATTATTGTCTTCCTATCAAACCCATACCACATTGCTTTTTGCCCGCTTGTACAGATGTTGATTGGGCTAGCTATCCGACTAATCGAAAATCCACTGCATGCTACTACATTTCCCTGGAACCTACTCTAATTTCCTAGTCCTCCAAGAAACTTTCAACTATCGCCAAATCTAGCACTGAAGCAGAATACAAGGCTATTGCACACAGATAATTAAAATATGTATATTGTTCATCTTCTTCGTGACATCAGTTTTCCTCACATCTTTGTTCCAACAATATAGTGTGACAATGTCGATGCCACCTATCTAGCTTCCATTCCAATTTTTCACACTCAAATGAAGCATGTTGAAATTAATTATCATTTTGTCTGTGAGCTTGTAGCTTCCCATGTTGTCCAAGTTCGTCACAATTCCAACCCAGTAACAACTTGCAAATGTTCTTACAAAGCCTCTTCTGATGAAACAGTTTCAAGAACTTCTGTTCAAACTCATCACTTCAACTGATCTCCGTAATAACCCTAGGTCATTTATGAGAAAGACGTTAACTTCCTGCAATGTCTAATTTTTGTTATTTACCGCAAAATTCCGTTTCCTATTTAAATTTCCGCTAAAATCAGTTACAAATTGATTAAATTTGGGAAGTTTCTCAAAGCCAATTAATGATAAAAAAAATGAAAATTTGGGATGGCCATTAATCTCGTAATTAAATTAGGAAAGTATTAATTCGAAATAAAGGCAATGTAAGTTTCCTTTCCACTTACAGAAGTTGTCGGCATTTAAATAGGAAAAGGTATAATCTGCGTAGGAGCAGCTTTAGAAACTTGCCGAATTTAATTGGCAGCATCACCAACTAATTAAACGAGCGTGCGTTACATATGCACGTCCTATTTAAGCTACTCTATGTAAACCGCAAAGGAGCCGCTCGCTAAGCACTCAGCTCTTCTTTCCTGCGTTCCCGAGCAGCTCAACTTTCGTGCGTTGCCGAGCCCTTCCGCTCAACTCTCCCGCACAAAGGAACGGTCTGCAGTAGAGGCGTAGGGGCTAACGGGAGCAATTCCGGAAAACCTCGACAAAGGCGCAAAAGCTGACGGAAGAAGACGATTCCGACGTCTCAATAAGAGACGTCCGCTCGGCTCGATTTCTTCTGCGCAAGACATCTTCACGCAGACGACAGCTTCCGCATGAACCCTAGTTCACTCAATTTTTCTGCGCTCGATCTCTTCTGAAGGTACGATTCCCTTGTTTACTACCAACTGATAGCAATAGAGCTGCAACTACTCAATTTATTTCACATCAAGATCAAGATGAAATGTTATGAGAATAATAGGTTAGTTAGTATGCAAGCAGTCATTACAAAAAGATTAAGTGACTTATTTCGATATCAAAATAAGCTGCTAACTAAATTCTCAGAAATTAAAATAGGGATAATATCAAGTATAACCTACAATGTTATTTGCATATTATTTAATGCACTCCAGTACTTAAGTTGCGTAGCAAATTAAGAAGCATAATGGAAATTTGTATTAGGAACATCTAGTTCACTGCTTAGAATTTCAAGATTTATAAATATTGATAGTATTCCCCAAGTTCGCAGTCGTCTGCTTGTTTTATTTTTTTAACTGATACTTTAGTGATGCCGGAATAATGAACTTTTACCGTCAGCATCTGAAATCTGCAACCAACTTGATTTTGTACCTTGCATCTCTTACAGTAATGATCTTCCAAAATCATTAAAATGAGCAAGCCTATGAATATAATCAGTACTCTCTAGATGTTGTTTTGATATACATTACCTTGTAAATTGATTTTATAATAATTTTCTCTAATCAAATAAACAATCTCTCGAGTCTATGACTTAACTTACTTGCTTTACATGTTGACACTTATGAGAGAATTATAATTGGGAATTTGGATTAAAGTGCTCGATTTCTTTAAAGCATTGATTAAACTAGCCAAGAATATGACTGACCTATAAATTTCATAACCTAGGTCTAAAAAGTCTTAAGAGGATCTAAAATGTTGAGAAACCACATAACTAATCAAGATCAAACTTAAAAAGAAGAATATATGCTTTAATAATAAAAACAAACATTTTCAAAGGCTGATAAAACTACAAAACATAATTTTTTCAGATACATCAAATCTCTCAATACTATATCGGAATTGGGTGTGAGTCATCTTATTAAAAGTCTACACAAAGGTACACTAGATATTACTTTTTATACTCTTATTTATTTTCTTTACTGCTTAAGCATCGCTTTGAGCCTATTTTATATTGCTACTTAATGCATTATTCTTACTACTAATGATGTAAGAGAAACAAAAATAATGTTTATGTATCTTGTGAATGTTGCAAAGAGTTCCGAAATGGTGGTTGAATAGGTTAGGGACAGGGCTAATCCTTGGGAGACATAAGGGTGCCATCTGGAGCCTTTGAGGGTGCCTGGTGAAGGTTATGCTTTTATGCATTTATTGAACCCAGCCTCAAGGTTCTGGCTTTGCCCATCAGAATTATTACATAAAATTTTATGCGATTACCATTTGAAAATTTGGCATATAACAAGGAAATGTTTATTTGCATGAGTAATGATTATCCTTTATTTGTATTTTACCAAATTTTTCTTCAATTATTATCATATCAATTTTTGTTTTACGCTTTTGCTTAAAAATATATTATTTAATATCCTTTATACTTAGAATGTGCTCTAAGGCATTACTTTTATAATGTCAGACCAGGTACAACTAGAGGAAGCTAAGGAGTTGTGCAGAATAGAAGATTAACCACTTTAGCATTTACTTCAAAGAGACAAACATTTATTTTGTATGCAATCAAATATGTAATAACTTGAATAGTGTTATTTATTTTAAATTGAATGAATGATATTTCTTTATTCCGGTATAGCTTTGGATATTGTTTAACTGTTACTTTACTTAATCGCCAATATGATCCTGCGGAAAGATGCACCCGATGTTAAAATGGTTGTTACCAGTCTAACATGGGCCATCACAATCTCACTTGAGGGGGTGTATTAAAAATAAATTAGCATTAAATTATTTAAACTTCTGATCTTATCAAGACGTGATGCCACTGTTCCCGAATATTTTCTCTCTTTTGCCTATAAATTTGTATCGGCTAAGACCGTGTAGATTCATTCATTCAAAAAATAAGGAAACAGCAATAGTTTCTCATCTTTTATGATCTTTAACAAAAATAAGAAAAAATATTCAGATTATGTAAAACAGATTACCCAATGCAAAGACTCGCAGATCAAGTAAAGAAATAATTTTCAATTAACATAAATTACAACATGTGACAAAGGTACTCTAGAATATTCTCCTAGAATAGAGTAACTGGTAGCTTAGATCTTAGTCATCCATTTATTCCAATGTATTCTATCTATTAAATACATAACACCTAATCATTAAATACATAATATTAACACTGTTTTAACTAATGAAAAAATTGAACAGTTTTCCCTATGACTGAGCTTCTCTAACTAGTATTCAATGGTTGCGTACCCTACAAGTGGACTTGCGCCTTCCCAACTTTAGCTACCGCTAATTATCAACATGGCATCAGGCCGACTTGCAATTATTTGCAACATAGCATCATTCAATTACAAAGCATCTTCTGTCATATCATCTTACTTTTATTGCATCTCATCTCATCAAACTTCATTTCCTCAATATTCTCAATTCTTGCAACTAATACTCCAAATACATTAAAACTACCATGACAACACCTGATTTTATAGTCTCCTTCATCAATCTCTTTAACAAGTAAAATATTACCTCAATCTATCATCTCCACAAAAATTCCATCTTTCATCACAAATATCCACCACCTACTAAAAGACGGCAAATTAAACAAAAGTAATATCCACAATGAAGGTCATAAATTCTTCTTCTAAATAAAGCTCAAGCACTCATGGTTCATAGATGGATCACTTCCTCCACTAGCATTAGCCAACTGAGCTCAGAGTTTCTATAATGAACTAAACAAATATCAGACGAGCTTAAATTCGAAAATATTAACACTACCCAAATCAGCAATTGCCCATGTGCTCTAACCAATGAAATAACTCAGTACAATATGGAACGCTCTATTGACATGAGAAGATGGCTAACAAAAAGCATTGTTAAGAAACACATAAATTTCTTGATTTTCATAATAATAAAAGAATAATAATATTTTCTAATATTTGAAATAAATGTTTAAGGAGGTAACAAAGTAAATGAAAAAAGTAGAAAAAAAAAACAAAAGAAGAAAATGATGAATCAGAATAAGGAAAATATAACCAAAATTGTCAATTGAAATAAATTTGAAGGCATACAAATATAGACCTTTCATTTTTTTTCGTATTATATATCCTTGTGATTTTGTCTGAAAACTAAACCAAACAAAAAATCTTCTCAAAATTCCCAGATTGATCCCTTAAAATTTTTTGACTAATCGTCCAAACAAATAGAAAAATGAACCTACAGGCAATTGTCTTTGTTTTCTTTATAGCTATCAAAAGAGAGGACCTCTGAATTTCAAACAAAAAAAAATACCCAGGCGATTCTTAGATATTTTAGATGATCCATCTCGGATTCTAGCCAATACACTTGCATATTACACCTAAACTTGTCATTTAATTTGCCTATTGAGGCTAATCTAGCAATTTTGATTTGACAGCTCAGTCACCTTGCTAAATCAATAAATATGTCCCCATTACCCTTTCATATCCTTGTCTAATACACATTTAATCTTTTTCTGCGTCCATATTTTCAACTTTTGAGCTTTATTGCTGTCGTTGTTGGTGTTGCATCTATTGATATGCTTAAAAATTTATTATATTCCAGCAAGCAATTAGATTCCATGCATAGCTTAGTTTATCATCTGATAATGAACTTTTCTTCACTTTTGCTTTTACTCAGTCATCACTGTTGAGAGAATTGTCATCCAACTGATTTTGTGTAAGGAAATTTTTAAATTACTAGGAAAATCCAAGTAATGATGGGGTATGCATGGGAAAAAAAGCTTCGACTATTACCAACAAACTTTGAGTGAATGAAATTGTTAGCATTTATCCTAGCATCACTATATCAAAGTGCAGCAGTAATATTAATATCTCCATCAAATGATAATCATTTATACTGGAGTTGAGTGCACAAAATCAGTAAAAGAGCCCATTTATGCTTGAGTTGAGTGAAAATTTGTGTTAAGATTGAGGACATGGTATTTAAACATACATTCAAGAAAATTTGTGTGACTTTAGAATTATTTGTTTAAATCCATCTTTGTTTATAAAGAGATCACATTTATGTATGCTTGCTAATCATAAGTATTGTTTTGTTATGAAAATTTATATGAATATAAGTTCCTATTATTATTATAGGTTGATTATTTGGATATTTAAAATTTAAAGTTATAATTTTATTAAAAAAAATTATTAAAATGGTGCATTAACTCTTGCAAAATATTTAAAATATTGATTAACTTCTGTATTATTATAGGTTGACTTTTGTTTAAGTGTTTCTTTTGATCCCTGTCATTAACTCCCATGTCCCTTCCATTAAATTTGTGTCTTTCCAAGTTTTCTTCATCTTTCTTCCTGATTGCGAGAAGTCAATGCCATTCTGTGCCGAATTATAAAAGTTAGCGGAGATAAATTCAACTCCAGGAAGAAATAATTTTGTGTCGATGACCTTTCTAGCATAATTCTAGCCAACGGGTACCCACTACCTGAGAACGGGTTGAAGTTCTTCGCCAAATGGATTAGGATGTCGTCAGGATCATCGTCGACCTCCACGATCATGCTGTCAACGTGCCCGTGCTCCGTAGCGAACAACTTAGTGTAGACATTGCGCAGAGATCACTCGATGTAGAGCTCGGCCCTGCCGTCAATGGGCGGGATCCTCTCCGCGATCCCTGGAGTAGTAGATTACAGTTGCAAGCAGCCAATTCCAGCAATCAAAACCAACCGCTTGTGGCTAGAATCGGCCACTAGAATAGACCACGTCGAATTGCAACGGCTGATTCCAACTATAAGCGGTCGATTCCGGCAAAAAGACGCAAATTTAACGGAAGGGACGAGGAATTAATAGCATGAAACAAAAAAAAAACAATAAAACAAAATTTAAGGATCAAAAATAATATTTACAAGAGTTAATGACTATTTTGAACATTTTGCAAGATTAAAGGACTATTTTGATATTTTTTTCTTTTATTATATATAATATATCATATCTTCTTAATTAAGGAAATACTTCATTTCACTTATATTTGAGATATATTAAAATTTTGATCTTATTTATAATGTAAGATTTGGTTATCCAAAAATTGATACAAAAAATTGAACATTTTAGTTTGAATTGGATTGGTTTTTAAAGTTTGGTTTTGATTGATTTTCTTTATTTTGAACCTGAAAACCAATGGTTCATATAATCCAAAAACTGAATTATCTATTCTGACCAAATGCACACCCCTAAATAAAAACACTCATTGGCATACAGCAGACAAATAGAGAAACCCATACAAACTCCTTCACAAACTTTTGTGACCAAGTTGTCAACAGTGAACCTCCTTTATAACTCTTTGGCATGCAAGCCTACCCCGAGCAAGCCTATTGCACAACCCGTAAGAGAGGAGATTCAAGACAAGAAAAAGAAAACATGGAACTATAGGTTATGAGGTGAGATTCCAAAATCACAATCTCTTAATGTGATTGGCGGTATAGCACACTTGAAGCACAAACTTAACGTTTATTTTAGATGTCAAAGAGTTGTCGTAACAAACCCCTCTTTTCCAATTCTTTGGAATGCAAACTTGCCACGAGCATGCCACTAGCACAACTTGTAAGAGAGTAGGTTAAAGATAAGAAGAGAACATCAAACTTTAGGTTATGAGGTGAGATCCCAAAATCAGAATCTCGTAATGCCAATTGTCAGCATAGCACACTTGAATCACAAGCTAAAGGCTTATTTTAGATGTCCAAAAGTCTAACTTCACCAAAGCTTAGGTATTTATGATAACCTTTGCCTTGCTTGTTTGTGAAAATCATCAAATGAACTAAGCATGGCTCATCAAACAAGTATTACAAAATCCACAAATGTTCAATAGCTAATTGACTCATTAGACAATATTTTTCTTATTCAACAAATTGTGATTATTGTAAAACTAGACACTATTCTAGTGTTGTTATTCATTCAACGAGTTAGTTATGAGTTGTTGAGCAGGTAATCAACAATTAAAAATTTTAAACAGGCATTGTTAGTGTCATTTAAACGGATTGCAATTACCATGAATGAGTCTGATTAAACAACCTTTACAATGAATGAAAGAATTGATTAAAAATAGCTCTCAAGTCCTTATTTAACATCCTATGGCATCAATCAACAAGCAATTGTAATGACATAAAAATACATAAGTTTTCATTATGTGCTAAGATCTCAAACTTCTTCTAAGTTTCTCTTAAGTTTAATACTAAAATTTAATTTGATCAAAGTTTTAGAATCTTTTAGAATTATTGTTGCTACCAAATACATTAGTAAGAAATTGCAATAATATATTTTGGCGCCTAATCATAAAAACAAACATGATCGATGCTTGTTAGGGTCTCATGCTGTCCATAATGAATGTAGATTAGAGCCAATATACCAATAACAAATCAAGTTTTTTTTTTTTTGGTTAATGGATTTGTAAGAAAATCACAATTCGTGAAGGTAAGTTGAGATGAAACACTTAAAAATAGCTTCGTATTCACTTGATTTTTATTCTCATTTTATCTTTTTTTCACATGAACATCATTATTTTTCTTAGCTTTTTTTCTTAAAATGCTAGATACACAATTCATTCTCCTCTTGTGTGCCATCTAGATCCAATATTCAATGTCAAAACTCTTCAATTAGTACATAAGCATCCGGTTATATACAAGACCCTATATTGTTATTGAAAGTAAGATTCCACTATCGATAACAAGATAATACCATCAAAGACGAAAAGAAATTTAGTGTCATGATAAATCTGAAATGCTAACCAAGATTGTGACAAGAACAGAAATCAATAAATTATTCGTGTCAGATAGAAGTATGTGTGCCTCTTTATTTGAAAAGTTGAAATTCTGTCATCCAAGAGCTAGCTAAGAGCAGCAGCACTGCACCAGAACAATAGTTGTCCAGGATACTTGGGGATATACATAAATTATATAATTGAAAATGAAGAGATTGAATAGTAAGTTGCCACCTTACTAAAACAAGGCATTATTGAATTGAGCATGTCATCGTATCGTGTGTCTACTATACTAATGGCAAAGTGAGGGATGAAGAACATGCACTCTTTAAATACTAAAAAGTTCATAATGGTGAATCAATAATAATCTTTTCAAAGATTGATCTCAAGTCAAGATATCGCCAAGTGAAGGGGAATAACGTCAACAAATGGAAGAAAGCGCTTAAAAACCTAACAATGCAAATTTAAGTATATGACTATTTCATTCAGGCTCTATAATGCCCCAGTAACCCACTAAGAGGTTGGCGAATAAAAGTTTGAGGCATTACATAGAATATTGTGTATATGTAAGCTTTAATGACCTACTCATTTATACATCAAGAAAAATAACATTAGTTACTCTAATTGAATCAACTACTTATGAATCCTAAGTGTGAATTCTAGCAAACAACACTTCAATATATAAAATTTGGGGTGGCAAAGAAATAAAATTTAAGAAATTGATGATTGATACCACTCAAATAATGTTATTAAGACAAGTAATGTCATCAACGAGTGTCAATACATTATAAATTTATCAAGGATTCTTCAATAATTGCCACCCTCTACACCATGGTCAATGGTTTTCTACAACAGAGAACCAATTAAAAAAAATTCAATGAACTGAAGGAATGAATCAATCAAGGACCAATACTCACCCTTCTAAATTTTCATTTACTATTAGAAGTTGAATCTAATACTTCAGAATATGCAGTCAGCACAGTGTTGATGAAAATGGCCAACCAACAGCTTACATTCCAATATACTACGAGATGCAAAGCTAATATATCCAACCTATGATAAATAAATGCAGCTCTGCACCACGCCATCGAGAATTGGAGACACTAGTTACTTGAGAAGAAGATGATCGTTTCTTCTGATCATCAACCATTATAGTATCTATAAATATAAACAAAGTTCCAACAAATGAGACACTTGAAATAAAATGTTGTACCTCAAGCAATTTAAAATATATTATCTATGTATAAAAAAGAAATGCATAAAAAGATTATTGACATGCTTTCTCAACCACCAATTTGTTGAAAGATGGCAAGTCATAGAGTATGGGAATGCATATGAGGACTAAAATTTCCAAGATATCTAGTAGTACCAAGAGAATCACCGATAAGTAGAGCTAGTTGACCAAGAAAATAGCTATTAAGAAAGTAAGCTGCACAATAACATGGGAAAAACGTACCTCGCCTGTAAAAATACACTTCATAAGCATATAATATGTGTAAGTGAACTTTCATTTTATATGAAATTACAATAGCTACAAAAGAACTACAATCATCCTACACAAATACCACTTATCAACTGGCAGAGACACTTATCAAACCTCTATCAAACTAGCAATTCAAAAAATTGACAACAAGTTTGTCCCTATGCCCCCGGCATCAAACTCTAGGAGAAAAAGTTATAACATAACGGCCAAAGGGTCTCTAGAATATTCTCCCAAAACAGAGTAATCAACTACTTCAAACACAGTCATCCAAATATACCAATGCATCCTAGCCATACAATACAAAATACCTAATAGTATAAATAGATTGCATCAACACTGTTCAGCAATTAATGAAAACTGGAATAGCTCCTGCTATGAACAAACTTCTCCAACTTGTTGTCTAGGGCTGCATACCTTAAATTATTTAATTCCAGTGTTCTCTGTTTGGCTGCTGCAGAATCACAGCAGCATATAAGATCTAAATTCTTATAATCTTATGAAGAACCGTGTAGTACAATGTGTTAATTAAATAAATGTTAGTATAAATGATTTGGAGCTGCTAGGCTATTCGTTCAAATACAAAAAAATGCTGAATAAAGTTCTTTGGCAATGATGTTTAGTGATAACACCATGGTCTTCCTCACTTTTGCAGACAAAGTACCTCATATACTATGCTATCATTTATTAGCAGACTCTAGTAGAGAGAAAGCACATTAAAGAAAGTGTAAGCAATTTAAATGATTTAATCTTTATAAGCATAATAAACTTATTACAAAATTCTGCTACCTCGAAACTTGGACAATAACTTAATGTGTTACTGCCTAATACAGCATGGGCATTTCTTAAAAAACAACTACAAGATTGCAAATTAACCAATTTACAAGAAAATAATTTCATTGAAAAATTATGTGTTATGGGTGTACCTCAAACTCAGCTTTTGGTCGAATAATAAAGTTTTTGTCAACGATCCTCTGGTCACCTAAAGAAAGATAATATCTTATGCCAGATTGTCGAACCTTTATCCAATCATTTATACTTGCTTCTTCACTTGCACGTGGGGGGCGAAGATACATCTCAATCAAACTAAATTGTTACAAAATATATTAAGCATTGAGAAAACAATTAACCAAAGTAAAACTCAGATAAAAATGCTAAAGATGGATCAAGAGGGATACTTGAAGAACTTACTTCTCAGTTTCAGCTTTGTGTTGATCAGAAAAGTATTTTGTCAGTTCTTTAAGGAACTGTCCAAAAAAGAAAAACATGAAATAAAACATAAAGTAAGAATAAAAAATTTGAATCCTTGAGCAAAGATGATGGTTGTTAACATTTACAAGCTGGAAAGGTAGAAGACATGGGTAAGCTACACAGGAACTATTGTAGAACTAAATTAAAGCAATACATCATAAATAAAAGTTAAATGGTCTAATGCATTGATTGGCATTTAAGTTATCAATGCTCCAATGCTTAATTTTGTCTTTTAACAACAAAAAACCCAAGAATAATAAAAGAAATAGATAAGAAAATTATCAGATTAAGCGCTAACAGTTTTTTTTCATGGATGATATCCAAGTGTGATATTCCTTGAGGTTTCCAAATTATTTATTTATATGGATTTGAAAATTTTGAACCACAAATTAGAATTTCTTAATTGTGGAAAGAACTTCCATTGGTATCATTCTAGACAACTTAGACATATTTTAATAATGCATAAAATTTAAAACAGCAAGTTTTTCCAACTGCTATCAAATGGATTTACTTTTATTTTATACAATGTTAAGGAATAATATGCAAACCTCACTTCTGCACTTCAGCTTATAATAAGCATCTCTGAAAGATGAAACAAAGCTATTATTGATTCTGATCTGCACAACCATCAATGAATGTTTGATAAGCCAAGAAAATATATAATAAAAAGTATTGTGGGTAATGCGGTACGTCAAAGGCTGACCTGGGCATGATGGAGATCAGGTTCAATGTGCTTCCTGAAAAGAGGAAATATACTGTCAATGAGATAGTCCAGAGAACATGAATCTCCTATGTCATGCCGAACTTTGGATAGAAGGCTAAAATGAACACCTCCAACCTAATGTTCATGAGATATAAAGTTACAACATAAAAAACAAGTGTTTACTACACACAAAAAAAATATTTTTAAATCTGTGAGTCTTACCACAGCAACCCTGATGTCAAGCAGAGACCTAAGGGTTGAATGTAAAGCATAAGCACCATCAACAATCACCTGCAAAGAACTTTACAAACTTAAGCTTGTACAACAAACAATGAAAACTGCAGAACTTACAGTGATAACAGACCACTCTGGAAGGAGGTGTCGTCACTGGCTTCATGCCAACACGTTTCTTCTCTTGGAAATTAAACAAAGGAACCAGTGTGTCCTTCCCCTTTATCAAATCCTAATTATAAAAAATCAAATAAATAATTAGGGTCATCCCTACGGTTTCTGTCGGAAATGAGGCTGAACCTTCATCCCTCTGCTGTTGCTGCAGCATTGTCGACTATGTTGACGATTTTGTCCAGCAATTACTCTCATTCTACTCTAGCTCTACCCATTTGCTTATGATCTTTTATTGACTTACTTTTTGTCATCTGATGTATTCTAGATATTTTGTTTGTACTTCAACGATCTTAAACTGTTGTAATATGTATATTTTACGTTGGAACGGAAATTGGGCGAAGCCCCTTAACTTCTTCCGAAAAAAAAAAGGGGCCATCCATCACATCAAGCAATGCAGGATAATTCACAGCAAAATGAAGAATGGACTGAAGTCTCTTCCATGTTACATTGCAACTGAAACTCAAAAATTTACAAAAATGATAAGTTTAAAGAATCATGCCTCCAGGTTATGTGCAAGAGCATTAAAATCTATTGAGTCCAGATCATTCCCTTCATCAGCGTCACTGCGAAAGTTCTCCATGGAAATGACAGCACATCCGAGGAGGGACCCAACCTTCTCAGCTAAGCTATCATTGCAACCAATACACAAAGTAAATAAACACAAGATGAAGGTAATAACATAACGGCATTCATTCGATCAAGGAGTCTGCAGAAGTTGGGTATGAACGGCAGAAGTGCACCTCGTCTTACCGGAGCCGCTGGGGCCACCTATGCCGACGGTGACGGCGCCGCCCTCTTTCTTCTCTCGAAGCTCCTGAATGGATTTCACGAGGAGATAGTATCCATGATCGAAGGACTGGAACACGGACTCTGTTCAGCAATAGCTATATCCAAGCAATCATGGAAAAAAATGCGTTCCCCAAAGCAAACTTTACCGCATGAAGAGGAAGGGACTGAAGGATTGAAGACAGCGAGGAGGCAGAAGCGGCATTAGAAGAGGAGCTTGCCGGTGGAGGAGAGATAGGAGCAGGGAAGTAAAGGTCGCGGCCCCCTTCTTCCAAAACCCTTTGGAGGAGCAACTCGTCCTCCATGAAAGGGAATATGGTGGTACTCCGAAAATAATCTGGTGCAGTCCGGCCAGTGCTCGTGACTTGCGTGACCGCTGAATAAACTACTTTCTTAATTAATTTTTTACTAAATAACACAAAAAACTTCGGGCTCCAACAATAGAGCCAAAACATATATTAAGTTAATAACAAAAATTTGACAACTTCGATATATTTTTTATGGACAATTAAAAAAATTTGATGACCAATAATATTTTTTGTGCTGTTGCCCATATATTTTAACCATATGTCATGTTTTTATTATATATTACATTTTGAGTCACATAAGTTCTTATTTCTCAAATTAGTATAATATCAGAAGATTATTGAATTATAAAATTTGAGTAAAATATTTTTTTTTTTATTCAACTTAAATAGGTATCTGATCATTTTAGATTTAATTTTAATCCACCAAATGACAATATTGAGCGGTTACACTGAAAACTCTAGTAACTCAGGTTTATCTCCTCGCATATTCTTAAATTAGTCTTTTGAGCTCCAACACAAGACCCTCGTTCTTATGCGCAATCCCACGTACCAATAAATCCCCTTTGATTCGATACATTTCCAAGATTTTCTACAGCTCATGTGAACATTGTGGAAGTTATAAATCCACTAAATAACTCCACATCCACAAAATAGCCCGTTGTCTTTTTTTGCTCGAAAGCTTTTGTAAACTCCATTATCAATGATTCTTCAAGCTACTACTGACCACCACAACCCCTCATCGGCTCCCCAATGTGCTCCACAAACTTAGGGAAGCCATAAAGTTCTCTCACCATAGATCGACTTCCAACCTCGTCGACAACCATTTCTTCATTTAAGCACCCTACCAAGAGCTCTGTTATCCTCTGCTAACCATAGAGAGCCTCTGAAACTCTTAGAAGAAGCCCCACAACAATTCCCTTCTCTCTTACTTGAGAAAGACCCATTTTCTTCCTTAGGTTATCCCAAGTAAGATTATGATTTAGTCGGATCATTCGTATAATAATCACAAGAAATTAAAGGATTATTAAATTTATAATTAAGAATTTTTATTTTTCCAATAAGCTAATATCAAAATATTTAATATAAATTTAGAAGAAAATTTTGAAATATATTTCAAAATCATAATGAGCTATAATGAACTCCACATCTCAAATACAGTTCTTATCAATATGAAATGGACATGCAAGATTAATGTAGTAACTAATTGATAAAGAGAAGAGGTACCCTTATCTTGCAAAAGAAATGGAGCACAAGGAAGGTAATAGTAATAAGTACCTTGGTTTGCAAATGGAAGATGCTTTATGCTAGTTCCTTGGGAGCTTGAGGGTTCATTCAACAGCAAGTACAACAAATGAAAGGAAGAGGGAAATGAGCTTCTGTTGAGCAAATGGAGAGGAAGGTGGGCTGAGATTCCATCTTATAGGAAGAGAGGGGGAGATGGCAGGTACAGGTTATGGGAGAGGATGCAAGTCATCTCTCATCACAGCACGAAGAAAGAGAGGGAAGGGGCTGAGGCCCCTTTGCGTGCGTAGGAAAGAAGAGGGGCGTGCGCAGGAAAGGAGGGAAGTGGAGTTCAGCAAGAAAAAAGAGAAATGGAGTAAAAATAGATTTTGATAATCTTAATTTAATTTATTTAATTAATTAATGGTTTAAAAAAATCAGATTTTATAAATATGCTCCGAAAAATCCAAAAAATTCACCACTAATTAATTTAGGGGTGATGAACTCAACAGTGAAATCAGATTTTAATTTTGACGAGTTTTTAATTTTTCATTTTCCGGAGTTTTTAAATATATTAAAATATTCAAAAAAATCCAACGACTTTTAACTGCTTTCAAAGCATCACCCCCAGCTAATTTGGGGGTGATGAGCGCAATAGCAAAGTCAAATTTTCGATATGATGTCGAAATAATTAGGTCAATTTATAGGATTTCTGAAATTCTTAGAATTAAGGTTGATCTATTTGACCCCCTAATTTAGTCCAAACTAATAAAGGTGAGGTCCCAATGACTAATTGAGAGCATTAGAATCAAAATTAAAGTTTGATTTAGTCATAATTAACTGAGATAACAATCGGGATTGTTGCACACAGTCCACATCTTTTGAGTGTTAAGCTAATCTTATCATTAAAAAATAATATAAGAAATAATCCTTTTATTCCTTTCATTTGGATTTATAGAGCATTATACTGATGATTAACATGATAAATATTTTATTCATCTTTATTTGTAAATGTAACATTTGATATATAGAAGACTAGGATGATTAAATTTTAAAAAGGATAAATTTTGTAGAGTATGGTACTGTATATGTACATGCATTTATAATATTTTATGAATCTTAAAGTATTTAATTTATAGATAAAAAAAGAAATATAAATTGAGCCAATTAAATTCAAAGTATATGAATAACTTATTTTTATTTTGAATGATTGTTCAAAAGAAATTTTTATTGAATTGGTAAAAGAAAGATGAGAAACAATATTTCATTTTAAGATATGAGTGGGGAAGAACACTAGCATAAATAAATAAGTATGCAAATTATAATTATTTAAGTTTAAAAGCAATTAAATAATTGTTTAACTAGCACAATTACACCCTCATTATACTAAATATTATCTTATATCCTTTATTAGTAAAAACATATAGTATATGAAATTATTATAGAAATTTCATAAGAATATAATAATAAAATACTATTTTATATTGTATATTAAAATTAATCATAATTTACTCTAATGTAATCACAATCCAAATATAACTAAAAACATGATTCTATTTTTATAGCTCATATATCTAAATTGGGAAACAAAAATAAATTTTCTTATATGATGCTAAATATACATATTATATAAATTTAAGAGATATGAAGAAAATAATATGTAACAACCTAGGTTGTTACTTGGCTCAATTAAGACTAATCTAAGTCTTAATCAAGGTTCTAAGTCACGAATTAAGTAATTTGGAACTCATCTCTGAAATCTAGGTCAAATCTGAAGTCAGCAAAGTCAAATCAGGAATTCTGGAAAATTCCAAACCCTAGAAAATTGACTTTTTACTTAGACCTCAAATTGAAAATCTGACTTCCCCACTGCGTTCAGAACATCCAAATTAGCTAAGGGTGAAATTTTGAAGGCATTTGGAAGTCATTGATTTTTCGTCGAATATTTTAATAATATTTAAATACCTGAAAATTCAAATAAATAAATACTCGTTGAAATAAAAATCCGAGTAAGTCATTGTGTTCCTCACCCTTCAATTAGCTAGGGGTGATTTATTGGAAATTTTTAGAAGTATAAAATTATTGGTTAAAATTTTATTTAAGAAATCAATATAAATAATTTATTAAAATTAATTAAATCGACTTAACGAACTTCCGTTAGATTACTTAAATTGCCGTTCCTTTATCCTCACGCCGCTAAGATCGTCATCTAGCCAATCAGGAAGCATTTGTGCCGTTTGATCAAATCTCGGCACGAGATCAGACGGCTCAGGCATCATCTTCCTCAATGCTCAGCGCGTGTTGCGCTGAGCTCTCGCTCGCGACGTGCGGCAGGTCAACCTGAGCTGCGAGCACCAGATGGCCTGCGACTGAGGTGCCACCGCTCTAAAAACTAAATACTCTTGATCGCCCTTTCGGCTCGAGAAACACGCAGTGGAAATCCAAAGGCGATCGAAACATTCCTGATTTATCCTCACTTCAATTCCAGTGATAAACTGGGGTACTCTTAAATCCCTTCAGATCTATTGCATATTATACATTTTATCAATTCAATTATCTGATTTTATAATTCTGGTTTAATTGAGTGTTTAATGATCTCGATTGAATGAATTAACGGTCACGCTCGGGCTTTGCAATCGCGTAATTCGGCACTGTCATATTAGATTTAGGGTTTGCTGGTATCGACGAAACAAGCTGTCTCAGTCGATGATCTTGCTGCTGACAGGAAGATCTCTTCTCCCTCAACCCCATTCTGCTCGATTTTGGGCTCGTCGCTGCCGATGGGTGGTCGCGATTCCATGCCCTAGGCGAGGCGCTGCGTCGGTCTGTCGAAGAAGCGCCGACCCATTCGCAGTTGGATCGGGTCAGGCGTGACCCGCGGTATTGGGCCGGGTCGCCGGCACAGGCGTCGAGTGGGTGGGGCCCGCGTCGCATCAGGGTCCTCTGGCAAATTAAGTGCCGTGGGACCCACCGGTGCCCCCTCAGCATATCAGGGCGCGCCACGTGGCCAGCTCTGCTGCCATCTGAACCGATGGGGCCCGCAGTCATTAGCTCAGCCAATAAGATCCTGCCACGTGTACCTGCAGAAGAAAATAAAATAATAAAAATATTTATATAAACATTTAATATATAACAAAATTATATATATATATATATATAATATATATTAGATCTATTAAATTAATTAAACAGAATTAATTTAAATAATTAAATTCCAAAATTTTAAATAATCATATCTTAATAATTATAAGCCCAATTTATGCAAATAAATATATCATTTTGATCAGTAGAAAATAAGGAATATTATGGAATTATCAAAATTTTATTTAGAGCTATATTTAAGATAATAACATTTAGGATATTTAAATAACCCTAAAAGTGTTACAAAACTTAATTAGCCCATAACTTTGTACCCATTGATCCAAACATATTGAATACGGGTCTTAAAGTGATCAGAAAACTCTAAGGATTAATTTGGTAGTATTCACTTTGCTGTTTGGATTAGTATTTGTCTAATCACTTTTAGGACCTAACCCCAATTACCCTAATTAACTCTAAAACTTCAATTAGCCATAACTTGATCAATACTTATCAGAATTTAGCAAATTTAGGTTCTATGGAAAGCTTAGACAGTAAAGAATAATAATTTGAAAGAAAATTTAACTTCTATTTAATTAAATTATTAATTTACCCTTATGAGTCAAATTCACTAATTTGATCTCATATGACTTAATAATTACTCAGAATTTGTATAGTTACTGTCTAATCTTATATTTGACAGTAAGAAACATCTTCCAAAAAAAAATTCAAATTTTGATGCCCTATATCAAAACTTGATCTTTTGAACCCTTAAGTAGGGGCAAAATGATCATTTTGCCCAAAATTAGGGTTTAGCATCTTAAAACAAAAAAAAAATCAATTTATAATCATATTAATCAATAAATAGAATGATTTCTAATATAAATTATATAAATTAAATCATTAAATGGATTTTAATCAAAATCCCAAGTTAGTTTCTTAAGAAATTTCCTGTGTAAAATTTTGAGTGTTATTCTTCATTAATTCATTCTTAGATCTTCCTTAGATTCTTATAATATTAGTTAGGATGTGTGTCTTGAGAAATACTCTTAGTAATTAAGAGCATTAATTTCTATGATTATGAATAGATCTTAAGTTAGAATTCATCTATTGAGTAAATTGGGTTACTCAAATAGATGAAACCTTGAGTTTACTAGTTTATAGATTTTCTTAGTTTATTAAACGATTATTTGATATTTAGACTTTAGAACTAAGAATAGAGATCTATCCTAATGAGTTGATTAATCATTAGGATTTGCCTTAACCTAATCTGTGAGATTTGTGGTTCTAAACCTTAGGCCTTTAAATGTACTTTTGGATTGAGTAATTAGACCCCATTATTTGGAGTTTAATTCTTAATCTTTCCATCTTGATTTGGCTAATCAAGATGGCTTGGGATGGTTTAAATTATCAAATTAGGTCGATGATTTGTTTATTTAAATCAAGTAGTCGTCTTTTGATTATATTTAGTTAGGACTTGGTCAGTTCTAATTATCTTCAACTTATAAGTACGAGATTCTAAGTTATAGACTGTGTAAGAATTGATGATTATGAAACTTATGTAACTTAGAGTAGATAAAATGAATAAAGTAGACAACAATGGGTATCACCTGTGTCATAGTCGTGTCTTTTGCTCACTTTGATTTGATGCTTCGCATTCCTTATAATTGAGCTTTATACCTAGAACATATATTGGGTACATAGGATATTTGATGAGTATTTTGTGTCAACTTTGAACCTGCATAAATATTATTTTCATTTCATTATTGTTTTATGACCTATTTAGTCTGCCTCTTCAGTTGATTCGGCCTAATAGTGGAAACACTAATTTGTAGGTGAAGCCACCTAGTGTTTCACTTACTAGTTTGTCAGAGAGATAACAGTTTTGATTCAACCTAGTAAAATGAAAACTAGTTTGTAGGTGAAGCCACCTAGTGTTTCATTTACTAGCTGTTGAATAAAGAGAATATATTGAATTTGTTGTGACTTGAGGAGTCATTTATTCTGATATGACAGTATTAATTTTAGGTATGAATCTACTGTTATCCTTTTGCCTTAGCCCATCAGGCTAAGAGAGTTGATAATTTCTTTTCGCTGCTTGGCTTAAGTAGCCAGTATAGTTTCAGTTTGCTGCCTTTAGTTTACTTTCCTGCATGTATGTACTATTTTACTTATAGTCATTACTGCATTCTCTAGTCTTGTTTATTTATAGGGTGCTAGATTTGCTTATTGTTATTTATATAGGATGCTAGTCTTGTTCACATGTTTTCTTACTTTATGTCGATTAACATATAATTGTATTGATCATAAGCATGTTTAGGATGTATTTTATTTCTAGTCACTTATTTTATACTCACTTGATCTTGTTGCAGTTGCTTGGAGGAGGTATGTGCTTACTTCCTAGTTGATTAAGTTATAAACTGTTTGTTTATAACTTTATCCTGTTCTTTTCTTACGTGTTCTGCTCCTATTATGCTTTTGTACTCAGCTGTTTATGGTGATATCTAATTAACATAATCAATTGATTTCCCTAATATGTACTCAGACAATAGTCTAACTAAGATTTTTCTTTTGTTGGCTGGGGCCCTATCATTATGAAATCGATAATGATAGGTTCTGAATTTCTTGGAGCAGTAGATCCAGTGGAGGGCTTGCCTTTAGAAGAGGAGTTCGTACTAGAAGATTTGTAGACTTAACTCTCTTTCTACATTTGTGAGGATGAGTGTTTTACTTTTCAAACTCTTTCAAAATATTTAAAGTTTGTAATAATACAGGTTATTTTTACTTTACTGCTTAACTTACTCTGAGTAGGATGTTTAGTTCCTTTTATATTGTGATGAATTGATGTTATATTTTATGCTTCCGCACTCTGTTTACTTGTATTTATATTTAGTGATAATTCAATTGGAAAAATGGCAAAGTCCTCAGTTAGGTTGGATTAGAATATGTGTCTAATCCGATTCTAAGTGAGAATCTTGTTATTTAGATGACCAATCCATCGTAATCATGTTAACTTGAGAGTTAACAGGACCACGATGAGGCTGGGCATCACACAATATTTATACATATTGTCTTATTATTTTAAGTACTTTGTTAATTGATTTAATTTATGTTAACTTAATAATATCAAACAGCTTAGCTGATAAAGTCTTGAAAAAAAACCTAATAGTTAAAGAAAAAAAAAAAAAAATAATAATCAAACTTATTAGCTTATTAATTTTATTTTCCAATATTAAATTAGGTTTATTTCTGACGGCCCAAAAAACACTCAATTTGGGCTCAGCAGCCCATCCAGCAGCTGTGTATATAAATGCAATTATCTGAATTATTAGGGCATCTAATTCTTCCACCGTTCCACCCATCTATTCCCTCCTCCTATCTGCGCCTCCACCTCGCATACCGCCATGAAACTGAACCCTAGAGTTTCGAGTTCCCGACGGAAGTGCCGGAAGGCACACTTTACTGCTCCCTCTAGCGTCCGGCGGAAGCTGATGAGCGCGCCTCTGTCATCAGATCTTCGTGGGAAATATAACGTCAGATCGATGCCTGTAAGGAAGGACGATGAAGTGCAGGTGGTGCGTGGAACTTATAAGGGGCGAGAGGGAAAGGTTGTCCAGGTCTACCGCAAGAAATGGGTGATACATATTGAGCGAATCACGCGTGAGAAGGTTAATGGATCTACAGTCAACGTCGGCATCGACCCCTCTAAGGTCGTCATCACAAAGCTTAAGCTTGACAAAGATCGCAAGTCTCTCCTTGATCGCAAGGCTCGTGGACGCGCCGCTGACAAGGCTAAGGGAAAGTTTTCGGCTGAAGAAGTGGCAGCTGGCGCTGCTCCATCACTCCAGGAGATTGATTGATTTTATCGCTTTTATATCGTGGCAATCTCTCGTTTAGATTCGGTATTTTAATTAACGTTTTGGTATATTTAAACTTTGCGTTTGTTGTTTGCATTCAGTGGTTGAGTAAAATTCTGTAGCTTAAATCTTTTTCTTCTCTCATGGAATTTCATGTTATTTTATCGCATTTGAACATCTTTTTATATACTGCTTTTATTTAATTGTTTTCCTTCATTTCTTGATTTGCTTCTTATTGTATTATTCCTTTTGCAATTATTTAGGTACTATTAATCTGTGTGCTTTGATTGTTGGCATTCATTTTGGTTTCAGGATATTTTTTATTGCCAGTCAGTTATCATAGCATTCAGTCGTTTGCCTTATAAAAATCAACCAAATTATTTAATGATTGGTTTTTTGTTCTATAACTCTAGATAAATTACCTTCATATATTTATTTATTGAATATACTTGACATAAAATTAAGGAGTTGTTTGGTAATTAAACATCTTGATGCGATGCTATATGCCAATCTCCAAGAACTATAAAATGCGTTCTTTCAAGAAGATTTAGTCTTTGACTTTCTTGTCATATAGCTTAGGCAGTAATGTGGTTATTATAAAGCTATAAAATAATTATTGATGTATGGAATCTTAGCTTTATCTATGCACTTTTATCTAAAAAAGGAGTTGTTTGGTAATTAAACATCTTGATGCGATGGTATATGCCAATTTCCAAGAACTATAAAATGTGTTTAATTTCAAGAAGATTTAGTCTTTGACTTTCTTGTCATAGCTTAGGCAGTAATGTGGTTATTGTAAAGCTATAAAAATATTTTTGATGTATGTAATCTTAGCTTTAGCTATGCACTTTTATCTAAAAATCATATGTAGATACATAGAATTGAATAACATTGAAGTAAACACATATGGATATCCTAACAATATTGTCATCTAAATAACATAACATTTCCAATGACACTATATCAATAACCTGCAAATAACAGGGAATTAAACAGTTCCTAGATTTGTTATTAGATATCAATGTGATTTCCCAAGCAGTGTTTCATTGTCTTCTTCCCAAATTTTGTCGATACCTAATTATTTTAATCAAAGGAAATTTTCAAGCATTCTTTTGATTGTAATTGTAGGTATCAAGAGCCTTTTTTGTTACGGTCACTTTATATACATTTAATTTTATAGGTGTCTCTATATTAAATTAGGGCCATTTTGCTACAAATTTGAGTTCATGATCTCTTGGTTTTTTTATTTTATTATCTATTTAGATTTCAGTTATCATATTCCATGGATTTTAATCTATAATATAGATAATTTGTTTTGGTTTTTTTACTTTGTTGAAATTGCTAAGCATCTCCTGCTAGCACTCCTTGTATAATTTGATAGTGTCTTTATGTTGTGTTAGATAAACAGCCCTTGCATTTTTTCTTATCTGTTACAAAGTGTTGAGAAAAGGTTGGATTTTTAGGGTCATTGTGCTTTAACCTAATTCAATGTTAAGTTCTGTATTTGATATAAATGTGGGCACTGTTCTAGCGAAAATACTTACAACGAGAGTATATAAAGAGCAGATAATGCATAAGATATTTGTTTGTTGATTTGGGTGAGTTAATCCTTTCATTCAGGTTTGAAATCTGCAAATGAAAGCATTGGCTAGGCTTGTCATGGAATCAAAGAAATATTTGTATTAATGCTTATAAGCTAGTTACTTGTAAAAGGCTTGGCATGTAATTGAATTTACATTGTAAATGTTTTTATGCTTCACTCGATAGAAATTACAAAGTGTATACATTGGCAACAACAACAAATCAACCCCTAATTCCATGTGGGGCTTGCTGCACGAATTCATTGTTTTCAAGGTGCTCTATTAAATAGTACTTTTTTTTAAACTTATGATATCTAGTTTCTCATTATATTTTATGTTTTTTCATTTTTTAACATGAGCAAAATTCATTAATTTTACTCTCTTCACAAGTGCATTTAAAAGTTCATGCTTAACATGCATAAACCATTTAAATTGACTATCTTTGAGCTTTATCTGAATTAACACTTCTCTGACCTTTCTATATCCCGCCCTGTCATATATATATATATATATATATATATATCTTCTCATTTATCTTATCAGCACTGTTTTTGCAATTCTTATTTTAACCGCATGCTTTAACTTTGTTTAACATTATATCCCATGCATATTGTTATATTAAGAAACAATAAAAGAAAGAGAATGGGTCTATAGAAAATCAACTTAATTCATTAATGGGAAATTTTCAAAGTAGTGAATTTTTTAAAATTAAAATGTAAAATTTTCCAAATCAAATTTAAAATTTTGCACTTTTTTTATGGAAAGTTTTTTAGAGTAGCTATATGATCAACTATATTATATGGGGCTGAATGTTGGCTAACAAAGAAAAAACTTATCGATAAAATAAGTTGTGCAAAGACAAGGGTGCTTAGATGGGTGATTGGGTTTACTCGTGAGGATAAAATGAGAAATGATTTTATCCGTAGCATGGTCGGAGTGGCTTCATTAGTGGATTAGATTAGAGGATATCATCTTTAGATTGTTTGGGCATATTAAGCATAGTGCGTGCAATGCCCCTCTATTTTAAAATTGAGCTTGTGAATTGTCATGGCTAAGTGGTTAAACGTTTAAATTCTTTTGGCCACATATTTTTCCTTTTAATTTTCAACGTCTTTTAAAAAAAGAATTTTGCCCATACTAAAAAAAAGGAAGAATAAGACCAAAAAAATATTTGGGAAGAAATCATTAGGAATGATCATCTCTATATGGAACATAGAGAGGGGCTTCTATTTGATCGCACCCAATGGAAACAAAGGTTTCATGTAGTTGATCTCACCAAGTGGGATTGAGGCTTGATGTTGTAGTTGTTATATTTTATTTTGCTTTTAATATGGGTAGTATTTATTCTTTTTTTTCTAAATAGCACTAGCTATTCTAACTAAGAGATAGTTCAATCCAGGGTGAAACAAGAATTTTTTTTTTTTTTTTTTTGTTTCCAACACATCTAATTCATCAAATAAAGACGCCTTCAAACTACGGTAAATGTATATCTAATAGAGCTCTAATAGGGAACTCAAGATGGTGCACATAGAAGAGGAAATGTATCTCAAAGATAAATTTAAACTTTGGTCAAATTTTTCCATTTAGATAGTTTTTTAGAGCATTCATATAATTTGATTTTCTTCTCATTTCGTTACTGCAGTTTTTTTTTTTTTTGTTTGTTAAGCTGAAAGTCAATCCACCCACACTCTCTTTTTCCGATGCTACTCTTTATTCATGCTTTTGCTGTGGAATCTTCACCAAGCTCTTAGAATTTTTACCTATTCTGTGGGCAAATGAAGTTAGTTCTATTTCTTCTTTTTGGGTTGGCTACAGCCATAAATTGCACATTTAACAACAGCAATTGTAATCTCTGTTTTCTTTAATCAAAATATATTGGACTATGCCTCTCCCTTTTTTAGAGAAATAATGATTCCATTCTAAAGTGTGAAAACATCTATTTCGAATTTTGATGTTGAGTTTGCCTTGTGTCGATCCAGCATATTTGTGCAGTTTGAATTAAGTTTTCAATTTTCTTTATCAACCGATCACATGTTGAGTGTATCAATTGTCTTTACTAACAATAATAATATGAATAATATTGTAAATTTAGATATTTTTGTATTAAATAATATTAATCTTTTACTAATAAAAAATGATAATATAAATAATATTGTAAATTTGGAACTGAATACTAAAGTCCAAGGTAATGTCTGTTGTGAATAATGTTTATTGCATTCAACATTTCAAGAAAAGTATTCAAATCAAAATGATGTCATGATCTGTTTTCTTATATTTTTTTATAAGGCCATTAGAATATGAGCTTTGTTATGGTGCCATGACTGTATCTAAAAAGTAAAGCTGATGATGATATGATCCTTTTATGTAGGTGAAAGGGATTAGTGTAATGTTGTATTTTTACTAAGAATTTAAAAAGATTGAAACTTTTTTGTATGTCTTGAACTGTAGTTAGCTTTTTATCACTTTTCTAGAAATATTATTTAGACATGTTGACGTGCCACCCAAAAAATTCATCAAATAAAAATTGAATATTATTTCATTAGTGTTTATTTATTTATATTAAAATAATATAAATATTATTTTTAAAGTGTTTATTGAAATGATATTTAAATCTCAATTTTTTTTGTGCTAATTAATGGATTTAAATAATATTTTTCTTTTTCCTCTCCCTTCTCTCTTTTGCGCTCTTTCTCCTATTTTCTGTTAGTGAAATTAAATTTATTGTACATAGGAATAGTAATAATAATATAAATTTGAAACGTTAGAAATTGAAATGATTGAAGTGAAATTACAAATTGAAGTGAAATTACAAGAATTAGCAATAATAATAATAATAATAATATAAATTGAAATGATAAAAATTGAAATGTTGAAATATAGATTGTATAGATGAAAATAATAATAATAGTAATAATAATAATAATAATAGTAATTGAAATTATAGAAATTAAAATGTTAAAATGTAAATTACAAAAATGAAATTAATAATAATAATAATATAAATTGAAATGAGAGAATCTGAAATGCAAAATTGAAATGCTGAAACGAAAATTATAAAATTGAAAATAATTATTATTATATTATAGTAATAGTAATAATATTAGTAGTAATAATAATAACTTTATTATTATTACTATTATCATTAATAATAATAATAATAAATAATATTAATAATAATAATAAAAAAAAGAATGACTAAAATAAAGATTACAAGAAAATAATAATAGCTTTATCATAGCAATAATAATAATAATAATAATTATTATACATAATAATAACTATATTATTATTATTTAAAAAACATAATAATAATAATAATAATTATTTAAAAAAAAATGCAATTTTTTCTTTCTCTTGTCTCTTCCTATCTCTTTCTCTCATATAGGTTTAGAGGTGGTAGGCGGCGGGAGGAAGGTGAGGGGGTCGTCGGTAGCTGGGGGGCGGTGGCCGGCGGTGGGGAGGGGAGGAGTGAGAGGCATTCCAGAGGAGAGTTGGGGGGGGGGGGTGGGGGTGGGGGATTGTAGGGTCGGTGGGGGAGGGCTTTCCCGGCCGATGGCTTTGGGGTCCACCGACTGGCGCTGACAACCACGGCACCATGCCTAGAACAACGCATGACTGTCAGCCGCATGATGTAAGGCACACATACTTGTTGGGCTCACGTTGGGGCCGCGTTCATAGGGAGGAGGGGGTAAGAGAGATAATTTTAGGAAAATAATTAATTTCAAATATAAATTTTCATACTTTTTCATTGTTTGCTCTCCAAAATTAATGAAACTTGACACTTAGGTGTATCTTAACGAGACGAACACGCTTGTGACAAAATTATTGATTTGGAGCAATATTTTTTTATATGAATTTTTGAAGTGCAAAATTTCAAAAATTAATTATGATTAATTCGAAGCATTAATTCGACAAAACGTTTTGTGTAGTTATTTTATATATTCTTAATCCAACTCACTAAAATTGATGAATTTAGACTTGTATTTAATTTTCCCAATTTATTGAATTTAAATAATTTAGGAATTAATTCAGGAGTATGTGTTATTTGGATTGCTCCTAAATTTGGGCATTACGATTATAAAAATATACTATATCAATATAGTATTTTTGATTTTTCCTAATTTTAAAGTTGCACAGGATCCAAATTTTTGAGTCGGTTTTAGATCTAATTTGAATAGCAATGACACAGAGTTATTACAGTTATAGACTCCCCCTTTTAAAAGAGGTGTTTCCCAGTCGGTCGGCCGATGGCTGTGGGGTCCGCCGACTGGCGCTGACAACCACGGCACCGTGCGCCGAACAGTGCATGACTGTCAGCCGCATGATGTAAGGCACACAGACCTGTTGGGCGCACGTTGGTGCCGCGTCCATACACAGGAGGGGGTAAGAGACATAATTTTAGGAAAATAATTAATTTCAAATAAAATTTTTGTATTTTTCCATTGTTTGCTCTCAAAAAATAATGAAACTTGACACTTAGGTGTATCTTAACGAGACGAACACACTTTGCGCCAAAATTTATTGATTTGGAGCAATATTTTTTTATATTAATTTTTGAAGTGCAAAATTTCAAAAATTAATTACGATTAATCCGGAGTATTAGTTCGACAAAACGTTTTGTGTAGCTATTTTAGATATTCTTAATTCAACGCACTTAAATTGATGAATTTGGACTTATATTTAATTTTCCCAATTTATTGAATTTAAATAATTTAGAAATTAATTTAGGAGTATATGTTATTTGGATTGCTCATAAATTTGGGCATTAAGATCATAAAAATATACTATATCAATATAGTATTTTTTATTTTCTCTAATTTTGAAGTTGCACAGGATCTGAATTTTTGAGTTGACTTTAGACCTAATTTGAATAGCAATGACACTGAGTCATTACAGTTATAGACTCCCAATTTTAAAAGAGGTGTTGTCCTTGATGCAAACATAATTACATAAGGCAATTAACAAATTTTTAAAAGTGATATATTACAAAGATACCTCATTAAGAAAAGAGTTTTGGTTATTTCTTCCACATTTTCTCTTTTTTCTAAGTGGCTTCTTCAATTGAATGATAATGCCACTAGACTTTAATAATTGGAATACTGCAGCTCTTTAATTGTTTGAGATCTCTCCCCATAATCTTGATAAGCTTTACAACAACAGATAAATCTGGTTGCAATTCTACAGCAGACATCTGAATATGTTGATTTGGATTTAACAAGCACTCCCTTAGCGATGACACGAGAAAAACATTGTGCACAGCTGCAAAATTTTAAGTAAATTCAATCGATATGCTGACTCTCTAACTTTGTCGATCACTTCAAACAATTCAACATAACGAAATCAATTTATTGGACACACTGAATCTCTGGATTCCCTTCATCGGGCTAACTTTTAGATAAACCCTATCACCAACTTGAAATTCTAGTTGGCGGTGGCGAGTATCATGATACTTTTTCTGCCTATTCTGAGTTGCTAGCAGTCTCTTTTTAAGCTAACAGAGTACTGCATCTTCTGTTGTATAATGCTCCAAAGGGTTCCATACATATGATGGCTTGATAACTATTATTGTAGGAAAATTCTATCAAAGCTAGGTGTTCTTCTCAATTTCCACCAAAATATAGTACACAAAGATGTAACAGATCTTCAAGTATCTGATTCACTTTCTCAATCTGCCAAGCTGTTTGGGGATGGAAGGCTGCACTTAGGGTTAGATTAGTTCCCAAATCATGTTGAGCTGTTTGCCAAAAATGAGAAGTGGAGAAGAGAATTTACTGTCTCGATCTTAGATAATTATTTTAGGCGTACCGTGAAGGCGGATAACTCCTTTTTATGTACAGCCTAGCTAATTTCTCAACAGAATCAGTCTGACGAATATGTATAAAATGGGTTGATTTTATTAACTTACCGACAATTACCCAAATTGCACTAGCACCCGACCACTTTTAGGCAAATCAATAATGAAATTCATTGAAATATCTGTCAACTTCCACTTTGAAATTTCTAAAGATTTCAAGAGTCTACCAGGCCTCTGAGGCTAGACCTTCATTAAGCAGCACAAATGACATTTAGACAGAAAGTTTGCTATATCTCTCTTCATTCATGGCCACTAGACTGTCTTCTTGAGATCCTGATACATTTTACTGTTTCTAGAATGAATATTATAGCAAGAATTGTGTGCTTCTGCTAGAATTTTTATTTGAAGTTCCTTAGGAACCCAAATCCTTCTCCTTGGAAAATGAAATTTTCACATTTAAATTGTGGATCATATTTTTTCCCATTCTCTATTTCAGCATTGAGTCTAGCATAAATACCATTATTCTTTTAGGCAACCAAAACCCTATTCTTCAAGGTTGGTTCAATTTCATATTTAGCCAACAAAGTTCTTAATTCTGCTACCTTAAGTGGCTCGATACTTATCCTATCAAATTCTTCTGCTAAGGCTCTATCAATTCTTAAGGAAGACAAGGTTGTCTTTCTACCTAATGCATCAACCATGATGTTTATCTTACCAAGATGATATTGGATTTTTAAATTATAATCACATATAAACTCTAACCACATTCTATGCCTGCAATTCAACTCCTTCTGAGTGAACATATGCTTAAGGCTTTGGTGATTAGTATATATCTCACATTTAACCTCATATAGGTAATGTCTCTATATTTTAAAGGCAAAAATAATGACTGACAATTTTAAATCATGGACATAATAGCTTATTTCGTTAAGCTTCAATTGTCTAGAGGGCAAAGGCAATAACTTTGTTCTCTTGCACTAGGACACAGCCTAGTTCTAACTTAAAATTTTTTATATATACCTAAAAATCTTTTCATTCTTGGGCAACACTAAGACAGGTGCAAAAGTGAGTACTTGCTTTAGTTTTTGAAAAGCTTCTTCGCGTTCATGGCTCCAACCAAACGAAACTTCTTTGCGAGTCTGGAAAAAACCTTGCACAAATCTTCTATAATAATCGGCTAATCCCAAAAATATCTAATTTCCATAACTAACTTGGGCTGAACCCACTCTTAGACAACACATATCTTCTTTTTGTCAACCCTTATTCCTCCAGCATCGATAACATGCCATAAAAAAGCTATCGAGTTTAACCAAAACTCACACTTAGAATACTTCGCAAAAATCTTATTAACTCTCAACAGTTCCAAGACTACTCTGAGATGCTTTTCATGATCGACTTTATTCTTAGAATAAATCATAATGCCATTGATAAATACAATGACACATTTATCTAAATAAAGTATCAGTATCCTCTGCATCAGTCCCATGAATATGGATGGTGCATTAGTCAATCAAAAAAATATGATTCAAAACTCATAGTGTTCATATCTAGTCCTTAATACAGTTTTAAGAATTCCCTCATCCTTAACTCTTATTTGATAATATACTGATCTTAGATCTATTTTAAGAGATTATTTAGATCATGCTAGTTGATCAAACAGATCATTGATCCTCGGTAATGGGTATTTATATTTAATGATTATCTTATTCAATTCCCGGTAATCTATACACATTCGCATGAAACTGTCATTCTTTACAAATAAAATTGAGGCTCCCTAGGGGGACATACTGGGTCTTATAAACCCCTTATCTAAAAGCTCTTGCAATTGCTCCATAGGCTCTTGTAGTTCTTTGGGAGTCATTCTATACAGTGCTTTAGACTTCGGTTGTGTCCAAGGGATTAATTCGATTGAGAACTCCACTTTTCTTATTTGGGCTAACCTGTACAATTCCTTAGGAAAACACATCCTTAAACTCTCTTACCACTTCCATCTCTTCTATGGGTTTATCATCTTTGACTTCTCCCAAAAGAGTCACTAAATATGCATCAAAGCACTTCCTTAGAAACCTCTTTGCTTCCATGGCATTAATTATAGATACCCAATCTGCCAACGAAAATTTCAGATTTCTTTCATATCATCCCAATAACCTTTTTCTTATGATAATATATTACTGTGTTATCCTTGCTTAGCCAATTCATATTCAAAATTATATCAAAATTAATTAATGGTATAACTATGAGTTTAGCTTGAAGAGATTGATTGCTGCTAAGAATGCTTAATAAACAAAATTTGTTATGGGCCCCTAGTTATATGTTCTTCATTATTTGAAGGTATGCTAACTTTTATGTTTTTTGATGAGAAAATTAATGCAATGTTTTGGCTGCTTGAATTCCCCCATATTGAGAATTTTTCTTATGGCTAACTATATAGGACTGACAGCAAGAAAATGTGTTGCTAAACTCAAATTCTCGAGTGGCTTCTCCGTTGGCCTACACAAATGTGTTTACTATAGTCCCCAACCAAGCTTGATTCAGCTTGTAGGTCATTCATTTGATTCAAATATTGAATTACCAATCAAGCTGATTTGGGAGAATTTCTCTAAAATTAGAATTCATTTATGTAATGAAACTATATCATGCTTCTTTGGCTCAATTTTTAACAAACTCTTAAAAGCTTGTTGTCACCATGAAGCACTAATATCAAGTTTGGATTGGTACAAAATTTTCCTATATTTAGCCATCAATTATGTTTGAAAATACCCTTTTAAGTATTGCTCATAAGAAGCCCCTTTTGGCTTAGGGAAAAAGATTATATGTTTGATTGAGAACCTATTTCTTAGATCTTAGACTGCTGCAATCAACTACTAGCCTTCTTCTAATAAATGCAATGCCTACATGGAAGGAAAGATTATAGGTTTGTGAATCGTCCAGTAGTTAAGGTTGACATGTCATGTTCAAATCTCATCGATCATATAATCTATTTGAGAAGGCTTAACTACTAAAAACAAAAGAAAAATATAACAATTTCAATAAAAAAAAATGATACTTAGACTCACTGATGCGGCACCCAAAAAAACTCATCCAATGAGATTTGGACATCATTTTAATAAAAACATTAAAATAATATTATATTATTTTAATATAAATAAAACAACACTATTGAAATGATGTCCAAATTCTGTTAGATGGATTTTTTTGAGTGGCACCTCAGCTGGTCTAAATCAAAGAATTAAAAATCAAACCGGACTGGCCATTTCAACCGGTTCAACCGTGAACCGGTCGGTTAACTGGTCCGATTTGAATAAATAAACCGCAAATTGTCGAACCAGGAAAAACCACCCGATTTTGCGGTTCGACCGCCGAACCGTAAAACCGGACCGATTTTGATAATACCGTTTGGTTCTTCTTAATCGCGCACAAAGCGTGCAATTTAAAACGGACGCTCGGATTTTCCTCATTGGCTGCGAAGTGCGAAGGTTATATGCGAAATTTGCGAATTTGGAATAGAGTAGCCTCGTTCACTCGTCATGTTCTTCTTAACCTATTCTGCATTTTGGCTTTTCCTCCTGTTGGGTGTCGACTTCGTGGGTTGCTGGCTGGCTTCGTGGATTGCTGGCTGGCTTCGTCGATTGCTGGTTGGCTTCGTCAATTGCTTGGTTAGTTCATTCTTAGTCAGTAAGAGCATAACATCAGTTTTTCGATCGGTACAAGTAATAAAATTATTATTTGATTTTCAGAATGCATCTCTTACTATCATTATTTCATATACAAAGGTCAATTGAAATTTTACTATCATGTTCACTAAATAAGAGTATGATAAGCAAAACAACAGTTTTTAGAATTATTATTTGATTTTCAGAATGCATTTCTTACTGCCTAAGCAAAATAGCTACTTTCAGAATAATTATTTGATTTTCAAAAGGTATCTCTAAATGAATTATTTTCATCTTTTAAATGTCAATGAGAGTATGATAAATAAAATAACAATTTTTAAAATTATTATTTATTTTTCAAAATATATCTATAAATACCATTGTTTTCATCTCTAATAATTAATTGATATTTTACTATCATGTTCATTAGATGAGAGTATGATAAGCAAAATAACAGTTTTTAGAATTATTATTTGTTATTCAAAATATATTTTTAAATGCATTATTTTCATTTTTAAAGATCAATTGATATTTTATCATTATGTTCACTAGGTAAGATTATGATAAGCAAAATAACAATTTAGAATTATTGTTTATTTTTTAGAATGTATCTATATATGCCATTATTTTCATCTCTAAAGATCGATTGATAGTTGATCATCATGTTAACTAAATGAGAGTATGATATGCAAAATAATAGTTTTTAAAATTATTGTTTATTTTTCAAAACGTATCTATAAAATGCAATTATTTTTTCATCTCTAAAGGTTAATTAATAGTTTACCATTATGCTCACCAAATGAGAGTATGATAAGCAAAACAACAGTTTTCAGAATTATTATTTAATTTTCAGAATACATCTATTATTACCATTACTTTTATCTCTAAAGATCCATTGGTACTTGATAGTTTATCGTCATGCTCACTAGATGAGATTATGATAAGCAAAATATCAATTTTTAGAATTATTGTTTGATTTTTAGAATGCATCTTTAAATGCCATTATTTTCATCATTAAAGGTTAATTGATTATTTGATTTTCAGAATGCATCTCTAAATATAATTACGTTCATTTCTAAAAATCAATTGGTAGTTTACTATCATGTTCATTAGATGAGATTAAGAGTAGCAAAACAATAATTTTCAAAATTACTGTTTGATTTTTAAAATGCATCTCTAAATATCATTATTTTCATCTCTAAAGATCTATTGGTAGTTTATAATTATGTTTATTAGATAAAAATATGATAATCATAGCAGCAGTTCTCAAAATTGTGATTTGATTTTTAGAATGCATCTCTAAATAATATTATTTTTATCTCTAAAGATTAATTGGTAGTTTGATTTTTAGAATACATCTCTAAATACTATTACTTTAATCTCTAAAAATCTATTGATAATTTACTATCATGTTCATTAAATGAGATTAAGAGTAGCAAAACAATAATTTTCAAAATTATTATTTAATTTTTAGAATGCATATCTAAATATCATTATTTTTATCTCTAAAGATCTTTTGATAGTTTATAATCATATTTATTAGATGAGATTATGATAAACATAACAATAGTTCTCAAAATTGTGGTTTGATTTTTAGAATGTATATCTAAAGCATTATTTTCATATGTAAAGATCAATTAGTAATTTATCATCATTTTCATAGAATGAGATTAAGAGTAGCAAAATAAAAGTTTTCAAAATTATTATTTGATTTTCAGAATGCCTATTTAAATATCATTACTTTCATCTCTAAAAATTCATTGGTAATTTACTATCATTTTTATTAGATGAGATTAAGAGTAGCAAAACAATAATTTTTAAAATTATTGTTTGATTTTTAAAATGTATATCTAAATATCATTATTTTCATCTCTAAAAATCCAATAGTAGTTTATAATCATGTTCACTAGATGAGAGTATACTAAGCAAAATAATAATTTTCAGAATTATAATTGATTTTTTAGAATGTATCTCTAAATATCATTATTTTTATCTCTAAAGCTTAAAGGTCCATTGGTAATTTATCGTCATATTTATTAGGTGAGATTATAATAAGCAAAACAGCATTATTAAATGTAATTATTGTTTGATTTTCAGAATGCATCTCTAAATGCCATTATTTTCATCTCTAAAAGTTCATTGATAGTTTATCATCATATTTCTTATATAAGATTATGATAAGCAAAATAGCAGTTCTAAAATTATTATTTAATTTTCAGATAACATCTCTAAATACTTTATTTTTCAGAATATATTTATAAATCCTATTATTTTCATCTCTAAAATCGATTGATAGTCAATCATCATGTTCACCAGATATTGATATGATAAAACAACAGTTTTCAAAATTATTGTTTATTTTTTAAAATGCCTCACTTGCTACCATTATTTTCATCTCCGAAAATCAATTGATATTTTACTATCATATTCACAATATAATAGTGTGATAAACAAAACATTAATTTTCAAAATTATTATTTATTTTTCAGAATGCGTCTCCTACTGTTATTAACCTATTATTTTCATCTCTAAAAGCCAATTGATATTTTACCATTATATTTACTAGATAAGAATATGAGAAGCAAAATAATAATTTTCATAATTATTATTTAATTTTCATTTGACCATAGTTCGATCATCGAATCTTGAACCTCTCGCTTTAGCCATTAGACATCGGGTGCGGTTTTAAATTAGTTTGTCTAAATATCATTCTCATAAAAAAATTATAATAAAATCCAAGATATAATTTACAGAAACCAAAATGCTTCAAAAAAATTTATACAAACAAAAGAATACAAGTAAAAAGAATCTACGGCACGAAACAAATGCTAACAGATGCTGCAAAACTGACAAAAAAAAAAAAAAATTACCGCCTCCAGCTGCTACCGTCACCGCCAGCCTCCTCCACATCACCGTTCATCAGTGTCGGGTCCCGTAACCCGATATGATTCTGCTGCCCATCCGACCCGATATAAAACGTGTCCATCTCAGCAGGCCTCGGCATGCTGGGGTTATTTGTAGCAGAAGCTGCTCCGTTCGGCGCTTCCGAAAGCGCTCGAAAATACGCGTGAGGGGCCCAACCTGTTAATACACAATCGCTCACTTTAATTAAGAGTTAAACTAGATCAACAATCGCTCACGAAACGTTGCCTCTCTCTGCGCAGCAACACAAGTTGTCTTCAGATGTTCATTTGCTTGTGTTTTACTTACCATCACCCTTAACAACCCTAATACTATTAAAAAAATTGATATATTTGGTACATTTTGAAAGGGTTATGCTGAGGTACAAAAAGGTAGGCAAAAAATGTGCCTAGTGAGATTCACTTGTGCTTGTTCCGCACAGGCATGCCCCACTGGCGTGCTTGCGATTGACGTATAGACACCCTTTTTACATTCAAACATTATTCATTTTGAAAATTGAGTTAAGAATTTAGATATCTGAGGAGTAATCTCGTAATTTTATAACTAAAATAAAAAAAAAGGATTTTTACGGCGGGTTAATTAAGTGTTCTAGAAATAAATATTAGAGACTTGAAATAAAATTCCAAATAAAAAGGGTTATTATACCGTCGGGATGGTAAGGGGGTGGGAAGAACTGGAGGTAGCAGAGGGAAGCAACGGTGAGGCCGAGAGAGCCGCCGGCAAAGACATCTTGCCAGTGATGCCAGTAGTCGTCCACCCGAGAGACCGCTATGAGGGCCGCGCAGAGGATGGGGAGGAGCACTATGCACAGCTTCGCCACGTGCCCCCTCCTGTCGAACGCCTTTATCTTCCCAGCCATGTACCAAGCTAGAAAGCCCAACCCCGCGAAAGACCCTGCATCCACATCCATCGTCATCATTATCATCAGAAGACCAGACGGAAACCGGCCTACCTCATGCATGCATGCATAGCTTACATGAAGAATGCCCGCTTGGAAAGCTCTTGTGCCCTTCCTTGATCACGCTCTTCTCCCCATGGCATAGAACCTCCGTCGTAGAATTATTGTACACCTGCCATTCAAATTCAAATTATAAACCATTTCATCATATTGCTGCTTCCAGTGATCGATCGGTGGAAGAAACTCACATCGTGGCCGTCCGGAAAACACCGCCAAAAGAAATCTGGTCGCGGTCTACCAACGCCGTCCTTTATTGCATCGGTTAATACCCCAGTTATTAGCACAGAAAACAGGAGGCCTGCACACACGTGTCAGTCAACCCTCATCATACTTGTGCAGAAAACTTTTTTTTTTAAATTGAATTAAAGTCTTAATGAATCAATTATATAAATTTGATCATTTGACCAGTCACCAGTCAAGAATTAAAATCCAATGACCCACTCTCTGAATCACAACAAAATTCATTAGGTCCGAAACAAATAAATTCTGAGCTTTAAACAACTATATCATCATTCATATCTTAATTAAGAGTTTGATTTTCTTTTATATAATATTAAATTATGCAACACTTCTTAATTCTATCTAACTAATATACTAATAACATAAATATGTATAGTTATAATTTCATGATTAATCAATGCATAATTATCTCTCTTTACTTGACATATATTGGAGAAATACACTAATATACTAGATAACATAATTTGTATAGTTATAATTTTATGATTGAGCAATTCATTATTATCTCACTACTATCTCTAATTTTGTATATTTTTGAAATTAAATATAAAATATATTTTGAAAAATATAACATTTAGATTAAGTTTATATTTTAGTGAACCTAGCTGCTTTGTACTGTTAGTCCCTGATTTTCTTTAATGAAGTTGGGTCTATGCCCTCAATTTCTTTAAAAAGAAAAAAAAAACTGTGAAATAAAATTACCCAATATTGCATTGTGCAGATCATAGACATTTCTCTTCTTGAAGTATATACTGGTGATGATTACAACTGGCAAAACGACTGCTATCAGCTGTTCAATTACCCAAAAAAGAAAAATAAATAAATAAAAGATAAAATCGGGAAGGATTGCGCACGAAATCAAGACAGGAACGTACAGGGACAGCCCAAAATGGCACGGTGTTGCTCTTCATAGGGTATCTCAGATCTGTCATCATATCTTTCCCCACAAAGCGGTGGAACGGTTCAATGACATTTAGTATGATATCTATAATGGCGAGAAGAAGTAAAATGATCCAGTCGTGCTTGTGATATTTAATCACTTTAGATCCATCGGATCTTATATTGTGAGCGCCGAGTTGAATATCTGCCATGGCAGCCTAGCGGATGGAAAACATAATCAGTTGGCCATCACATGAGCTTCAAGATATAATAGAACTTTTATCAGGCATAAAGCAGTTCTAATTTTGGTAAGAAAATGGGCAAATGTCAGCAAGATGCTGTTTTTAAGCATTATCTAGGTCAAACAAGCCCAGAACAAAACTCTGAACTTTAACAGTACATTATAAGTGTACAATAAAAGTTCTTTTTTAAGTATAATAAAAAAACATTATAGATATATGTCACAGCCATAAATAAAATCTTAATCTCATCGTGGGATTGGCTAAAGACCCTATGCTTCAAGTAGCAAGATCATTCTCTCCCTCTTTTAACATAAACATTTCTAACAAGGATATCTAATGGTCTACCGTTCGTATGCCTAAAGCATCTAATAACAAAACTTATATTCCATATATTTTATTTTGAATCTACTAACAAAACCCTTTAGATTCTAGGATCATTATTAATAGCTTGAGTTTCATTTAACCCCATTTTGATTCCTATCAATAAGAAACATATAATTTGCAAATGACATGCACCAAAGAATCTCCAATTTTGTTTGAATATACCAAGACAATACCCTTTAGATTCTATGATTGTTCACAATAATTCAAGTTTTTTTTACCCCATCAGCGACCAGCACCACTCTAGGCCGGAATAAGCGCTGACGAGATCTATAAGCGCAACAGAAAAGAAAAAGAGATAGCTCAATCAAGAAATCATTACCCCTACCATACTATGCAATAAAAGAAAATCAGACTAGTGCAAAAACATACATGAGAGCATGACCCAAGCTCAAAATGGAATTCATAGTCAGTCTTCATCGACACAACTACAAGAATAAAATTGCTATAATCACACAAGTACCAAACTATACTTGATCATTAGCATGAGTTCCAACAACCCAAACCTAGTCTGCCACTTATTTGGATGCATTTAGCAGTTGGTTTGAACTTGACCATACTAGACAAGCCTAATCATGGAAATTAGCATCAATTCTCAGTCAATGCTTACCTACACTAGGCCCATACTGATCTTAACAAGAGATTCATAGCCCAATCAAACTAGATAATAATTGAGAAAAGGGACAATTTCTGATTTCAAGAAAAAGCATGTTTCAAATAAATTGTATAATGCTTACACTATTGGCATTGTATATATACCTTTATGTTAGTATAAAATAATAGAAAATAAGAAATTTTCATAACAGCCTAACTATGACAACTCATAACTAACTAATTCTGGTTTTGAAGTGAAAGTAAATGTTGTTGATTGAGTGCCGCAGTTTTCTCTACCAGATATGTTGTAAAGCTATGCCTTATTCCATTGATATCATTATACTGCTGCTAAGTATTATTCTGCCGCTTCTATATTTCTTCTTTGCTGTTGCATATTTGAGCATCCCCCGTAAACTGAAGCATACGCATTATGTATGCTCAAAGTTGAGCATACATAATGGGATCACGGAACGCATGAACAGGACGTGGTGGAAAGAGTGACATGCTTGCTATCTCAATCCAAGTTGCCAATTCATTTTGGGGCGAGGCATTAAATATATAGTGCACATGTTGAACCTTTCACCAAGTGTGACTTTGGATTTTGATATTCCTGATCGGGTGTAGTCAGTGAAGGAGGTTTGTTATTATCAATTGAGAGTAATTGGGGGGTGCAAGGCATATGTGGACATACCCTAAGATGAAAGTTCAAAGCTTGTTGAGGAGGCGAGGTAATGTGTAATGTTTGGTTTCGTCATGGATGATCATGGATACATGTTTTATGACCCAATGTAGAAGAAAGTGATTAGAAGCCGAGATGTGTTCTTCTATGAGGATCAACATATTCAACATGCATAGAAAATTGAACCTTGAGGTAGTTTATAGGTGAAATTGCAAACCTAAATCTAGTACCTGTGTGTGGTGAGATGCCTGATGTAGGGCGAGCGGATGAAGATGCTGATGATGGTGCGGTGGAAGATAATGTAGATGGTGGAGATTCCTGCATAGGAAGCTGATGATCATGAAGGTAAACCAGTGCTTAAGATATCTCCACGAGAGAGCGGCTACCATCCACAAGATATCCACCCCAGGAAAGTGTTGATTGTTTAGGAGTCAAGTCAATGCCAAAAAGATGCCTATATTGCGAAGCAGGTAAAAGCCATGCGGAAGGGCAAGGTTGCAATTATCTGTCGAGGGTGTTGGAGGGGGAGATTTGTTGAGTTCAACACCCATGGACGCGTCGTAACATCCATTTGAGTGCACCAAGGCTCTAGCTAACTGAAGCAGATCAAAAAGGTGGATGCCCGGACATGCTCAAGAGCTCGAGACCATGTTCTAGGCGATTCACAGAAATTCAGGAGCCCAAGCACTCGGTTGCGCCGGAAAAATTTGTTTGGCAGCGCTTAGGCGCATCCAATTCCCATGCACATTTTTGTGCACCAGTTAGCCTGCGTCTTGGGTGTGCCCAGGTTCCAGTCGCACTTATTAAAGCGTATGAATCGATTTACAACTTAATTATTTGGCTCATTTGGGTGATTTTGTGGCTGCCAAAGAGGAAGAAGAAACCCTAAAGAAGGTAGAAAGAGTTTTATGCCATTTAGAGATCTTCTTGGCTCCTGTGAAGCGCAACGTGATATCTAGATCCAAGTTTAGTGGAAAGTGTACTTTAAGGGATTTCTTTTTGGGAGTTTGTAAATATTGTGAATTTTTCCCTCTAAGAAGGTTATATCACTAATTGGGTCGTTCATAGAAAAAATTCAAGTGTGTTTAATTCTTGTTAAGTAACTTTTAAATATTCGTGAATTGATTTGTGAAGTTTGAAAATATTTTATTGTTATTGCTGTGTGATTCTATGTATACGCTTGATCTTGATGTGACCACATTTTTGTGGTGGATTATTCGATCCTTTATGAACTAGGGCTTGCCATTTGTTGTGTTTGCGTTGAGCCCTAGCCCATTCTATTTTTACACTGAAGAGTTGCTTACTTTGAACCTTAGTTTAATATAAAAATAGTGATAAAAAGGTAAATGCTACTAATGATCATAGAAACAATTTTGTTGTTTAAGTCTTGTTAATCAAATTTTAAATATTTACTCCATAGTGAATTCATTTGTAAAGTTTGTGAATATTTTATTGTTATTGTAATGTGTGATTCTATGTATATGCCTGATCTTGGTGTGACCGCATTTTTGTGGTGGATTATTCAATCCTTGATGAACTAGGGCTTGCCATTCGTTGTGTTTGTATTGAGCCCTAGCCCATTCTATTTTTACACTGAGGAGTTGCCTACTTTTGAACCTTAGTTTAATATAAAAAAAATAGTGAAAAAAATGTAAGGGCTTTTAATGATCATATAAACAATTTTGCTTGGAAAAGTGGTTGATAAAAATAAATGATTACTTTGTTCAAAAAAATGTTGAAAATTTTAGGTGAAATTATGGAAAATTCTGCACTTTCAATGAATAATAAAAGCAATCATTACCACTCTCATAAAACACTAAATCTAAGAAATAAAAAATAAAAATAGTTTTCAATAGTTTCATCCATCTAAGCATATCCAATCTTTTCATTTTCAACCTATAATCATTTAAAAGAGTTCTGAAAGAGTTCAAACCTTAAATTCAAATAATAACATTGATTTATTTGATAAATAAATCTTTTAACTACAAAAAATGCTCGATAGTTTCATTTGTGAATGATGTTGTAGCACAATGGTTAAGATTCAGGATTTGTTATCCCATGTCTTGGGTTTAAATTTCATCGGCCAAATATTTGCTTCATATTTTAAGCTCACCAAAATTCAAAAAAAAGAAATGATCAACAACACATATATTACAAAATTTTACCCAACAAGCAAATTTAACCCTCCAACTACTGCATATATCATCCCTCATAACTTTCTCTATAGCATCAATTCCATTTATAGAATCAAATCAGTGTTAGCAAAGATCAATAAACTATAAAATAAACTTCCTTTATTAATTCTCTAAGAAATTCTCTATTTACAAAATCCCTTGAAATACTAATAAATTATTTTAACATAAGTTTACATGCAAGTTGTATTAAGCCAAATCCAATGAGAGTGGTTTGATTGATGCTGACAATGATTATTAGAGTGGATGGTTCAACAAAGAATGAGCCACGGTAGATTTCTAGGTTGAAATGTTTTTTGAAGAATCATATAAGAAAATAATACAACAACAACAATAACAATACAATGCCTTAATCCCACTAGGTGGAGTCGATTACATAAATATTTTGTTTTTATTGTGTACAATTAAATGGAAGCCCCTCATTAAGTTACAAATAGAGAAAACTATTCCTAATAGTTTCTTCCCATGTATTATTCAGTCTTCCTCTTCCTCTTTTAATATAAAAAAAATTCATAAACTCAATTTTCTAATAGTGGCGTTGCACGGTCTACGCTTAATATGCATGAACCATCAAAATGCGGCATTCTCTTTTCCTTTCTAAGGCAGCATTCTTTTAATAAACTCTGCCATTTCCAGGTCCCAAGTTTTGGATGTGAAAGGAGGGTGGTTGTGTTCGGTAGTCAATAGTCAATATAAAACTTTGTCGAATTCTATTAATATTAAAATAATACCTGTGTAAGAAGTTAATATTTATAAATAATAAACAAAAAATTTTTTTAGAAAATTGTAGAAGTATTCATTGATAATTTACACTCCTACGATGATGAACCCTAAAATATTATCATATAAAGATGTAGTTATAAGATTGAGGATGGCAAGAGATGCGCCAAATAAAAGTGAGCAATATTTTGCTTAGTATATAGCAAGGGATGCAGCAATTGGTATCTTAACCTAACGTTTTGCTTTGTATATGGGCAATCACACCTGTGACCCGAATCTTAAAACAGAGGAAAGTGATTGCAAGAGTGAAGATAAAACAAGAAAAGGCTTCTGGCAGGTTACTAGGATGGCATTCCTTATAATAAGAAAATATTAACAGGAATGAACCAAGAATCGCATCAAAAGAGATAGAAAAGAATATATGGTGTAAGTTAAATATTATGCAGCAGAAGCAAGGCTTCTTAAATATATGGGTAGATTTCTCATGCAAATTTTTGAGTGACTTTTGTTGTATAACACTTCTAAAATGTGTAATCTTTTGAAAGTATCATATAAGAATAACGCTATATAATATAGACTAATATACAAGTCTGGCTAAACAAGATAGGAACACCGCATAATTGAGCTTGATATATTACAAAATAACATTTAACCTAATCTTGCTGCACCAACTTTAAAAAATTATAGGATCATATTATTATAACGTGAATCCCATGATGGATGGAAATTGCATCAAAGAGATCACCAAGATGGATGAGGCAAATAAGGTGTGGCTTAAATATTGAAAAATGGGACAAATGAGTTGCGGGATGAAGTTTGGTATGATCCGAGCTAAAACATCCAATACCTTGCAGAGTATGGACTGAGACATTCCACATAGGGAACTACAAAAACATAAAGCGTTTTTGGAGTAAATCGGCCCCCTTCAGAACCCTAATCTCAAATGAACAGCAAACTCAGTACTCAACACCTAGTCAAACTGAAATTGTGCAAGCTCAACCCAGATATTCACTCATTTACAAGTAATTCTTGCCAAAAAAATAATTGCAAAATGCTGTGATGCCCCCCAATTATTCCGCAAACATTACAAAAGTTTGATATTATGTGCAACAATTTGTACTCAGCCAAACAGTCACAAAATAAGTTATAGCACCAGAACAGTGTAAAAAAATAGTAATAACGCCGCAGAGCAGGAAGAGCCTGAAAGTAACGAAAGTACTCGAACCACGTGCACAAACAACATAATAGGGTTTTCTCATACCTTCCCCCTCCTTCTCAGAACTCAATACCTCTTTGATTCACCTTCCCTGCTTTAAAATTCGACTCTCCTCAAACAAAGAAGCACAGGATTCCAAAATAGAAAAGGGATCACTGTCAAGAATCTCCGCCGATCGCCACGAGATGACGAGAGACGAAACGAAGAAATTCAGAAAGGGAAGTTATAGAGAGGAGAAGAGGGTAGCGTCTTTGTACCCCGTGGTTTTCAACATGCGAAATCGATTCAGTTGCGACCCGCCTTAGAAGAAAACGGAATTAATTATAGAAACCCGAGAGGAAGGGAGTTGAAACGAAGAATTAAAAAAAAGAAAAAAGAAGAGCTTTGAATCTCGTACCGCACAGTTTGATTCAACAGCACCATTTCATCCACCACCTGACTTCGACCCCAATTACAACTGCGTATGTGATTTTGCGACGTGGCACAGAGGCCGTGTAAAATGGTAGCCGCCAAACAATTTGAAAGTTCTTACCCGGCAGACTAATTCAAAGAAGTCAGCAGCTTCGTGTTCGGTACCCAACACTGGATCCTGCAGGCCCACTTATCGTGACCAAATCCGTGGGCATAATTGGGACTAAATTAGTTAACTATTTATACAAGAAGCAAGCACCCATAATCTCTTAAAAGTTGGTCGATTTCTTAATCGAATTGAAGTGGGTTCTAAATTCATGATCTTCTTTTGGGCTTCTCGCTTCTTATCTAAGCTCTTTGGCTCATGTGATTATTCTCTGTTCTTGTTGAAAAAGATAGAGACCTTGTGAATATGTTTTGTGAGTTTATGAACTTTAAATCATCCCAATTTTTATAAGGCTATCTACGAGCATGTTTATGAACTGCAACAAACTTCCAAGAACATTAAAAAAGAGTCTCTTAAATGATACTACTAAATTCTTAATTATATTAGGTGATTAGAAACCAAAGGGAATACAAATTGGGCAGATTACAAGTACCAAGTAACCATAGCATGTGATCGGCGGCAAGGAATGCGTGTTTTTCATTTTAGCCGGGAGCGATTCAGCACTTCCTGCAACTCTCCCCCTCTTCAAAAAAAAAAAAAAAGGAGGAAAAAAAGCCCCCTAGCCACAAGCTCCCCTCCCATGGCGGCGGCTCAACTCCTCCCCTTCTCATCTCCATTCCCCCCAGTGCCAAAATCAGCGCTCCCGAACCCTCCGCGATCCAAATCCATCGCCATAAACCACACAGAAGAAGTAACCCGCTTCGTCTTCACGGGTGGCTGCTCCGGAGGCCACATCTACCCTCTGATCGCCATCGCCGACGAGATCCGAAGCCTGTGCCCTAAATCGGAATTCCTCTTCCTGGGAACGTCAGCAGGATTAGAGAGCAGCATCGTGCCTTCCTCGGGCTACGATTTCGCGGCCATTCCCGCGCCTCGCCCGTCCCGCCCCATTCTCTCCCCTCGCAACCTTCTCCTCCCCTTCCTCCTCATCCGCGCCATCTCCTACGCGCGGAAAGCCCTCCGCGTCTTCCAACCCCACATCGTGATCGGCACAGGCGGATACGTCTCCGCCCCCGTCTGCCTAGCCGCCGCGCTCTCCGGAACGGCGATCGTGATCCAGGAGCAGAACGCCTTTCCTGGAATCGCCAACAAGGTCGCGTCCCACTTCGCCTCCAAGATCTTCCTCGCTTTCGACGAATGCCGGAAGCATTTCCCCCTTCAGAAATGCTCGGTTTTCGGAAATCCTGTGAGGCTCTCGCTGAGAAGCTCTGTGCCCAAGGCCGAGGCGAGGGAGCACTTCTTCGCTGCTGCGGGGAAGACTCAGATTGTGCTGGTGCTTGGGGGCTCGCAAGGAGCCACCCCTGTCAATGCCGTTGTACTTGATATGTGCTATCAGATGCTGCTCAGGCATGGAAACAGATGCATAATTTGGCAGACTGGGAAGGATGATTTCTGCCAGATGCGGAGTTTGGTCAAGAATCACCCCCGGTTGCTGCTCACTCCGTGAGTCAGCTTCTGCTCTGTGCCAAATACCCCGTTGAGTTTTTTTTTATATTTTTTATTTATTTATTTATTTTTATTTTTTTTAAGAGAGAAATGCTATGATAAATTAAATTTGAATATTATTTCATTAATATTTATTTATTTATAATTAAATAATATAAATATTACTTTTAAATTTTATATTGAAATAATATTCAAATATATGAATTTTTAAATTTCACATCAATAAATTTAAATAAAATTTCTCTTTAGTAAATCATTAGATTTTTAAATGATAATCCCAATAAATAAAGCAAAATTTTATAAAATTAAATATTTATTAAGCAAATAAAGAGTTGCTTATCTATAACTCATTAGCCAAATTTTATTATATTTATTCTTAGACATAAAATATCATATTATCAAATTTATTGTTTGATCTCATAATATTTGATAACAAATTCAAAGTATTCATTACTATCTTAGAGTATCATTCACATATTGTTAAATTATTTTATATTATTTAATTAAATTTTTTAAGATTTAAAAATATATATAATATGATTTATATACACGAATATATCATATGATAAATATTAGATATCTCAACAAATAAAACAGAATTAATAAAAATTTAAATATTTATTGAGAAAATAAAGAGATGCTGACTCATGACTCATTAATAAAATTGTATTATGTAAATTTTATTTTTAAACATATAAAATGTTACATTCTCAAATTTAATTTTTATTTAATTATTGAACTCATAATTATATTGGTTTATTTGAGCATTGTGTCTGATTATATTGGTCTGGCGGGAAACTTGGGAAGATTTTTGCGGGAGATGGATCTAGCTTATGCAGCAGCTGATGTTGTTGTTTCTCGTGCTGGAGCTATGACATGCTCAGAGATATTGACCACTGGGAAACCATCTATTCTGGTACTCAGCTGATGTTGTTGTTTTTAGTTATATATTTCTAATGCTTATTTTCTCGCACATTTATTTATTTTCTAATTGTTATTTTCTATTTGTCACAGATACCTTCTCCACATGTTGCTGAAGATCACCAAACTAATAACGCACTTATAATGTCAAATGTAGCTGGATCGAAGATTTTAGCTGAAGATAAACTTGATTCAAGCGTTCTTGCGTCAACAATCGATGAGATTTTAGGTAATCTAAATTTAGTATATGCTATTCTAAGCAGTATGACCTAATAAGTGTTGGTTTTTATATCATGATTCAATTCTAAATATTTTAGGATTTGTAGCCCTTGTATTACTTTGAGATCTCATTAAAAATCATATCCAAAAATCTTAAAATCATCAATTTGTTTGTGAGTTATAAAGCACATCATGGCTAAAAATTAGTGCAAGGCGTCACAAATTTTCTTTCATATATACTATTTTGGTCATGTTATTATGATCCGGCCTCTCATTGCCGCGGACTCTATAGCTATTATGATTTACTTTAAGAATAGATGCAGTATATTGGCTGCTAAGTGATTACATAGATGTTTGTTTTATCGCAACTTTCTTACGCACAAATAGTTAGGAAAAGCACTGCAAGATTTCAAATACTTTACTAATATCATGCAATTGATTATAATGCTATCGAGCTTAAAAAGCAAGATAACCAAAGTTCACATCTACTAGCAGCCATTCCAGCAACAATTATACAATAGCATATCCAAACAGCACCGGTCTGGAATGAAGAGAAGCTCGAATAGAATTTTGATGATCCTTAGCCGCCTCAGGATTCCCATCGCGCCATGGGATTTGCCCCCATTTGCGTGTAAAATGGTGCATCGCAGTAGGAGGAGGCCCATTAATACTCTGTTTATAATTTTGACGGCTCATATATAAATTGCAGGGGACGAAAATTTGATGGAAGAGATGTCTACGAAGGCATTGCATGCTGCGCTGCCCAATGCTGCTAAGGATATCGCTCGAAGTATCCTTGCCTTGCTCAACTAAATCCCACCCAAAGTCTCTCTCTCTCTCTTTTCTTTTTTTATCATTTAGTTTTATTTGTAATTCTTAAGAACAATGCTCATAATATAATATGAGTAGATTTTTTTTTTTTTTGAAAAAATCTAAGTCTCAATTAAATAAATATATGTAATTGATGAGATTTCAACTCTTGAGATGTCACAACTTAAATTTATGATCAAGTTTTGTTATCAATAATTTAAAATCTCAAGGCATTAAATATAGTGAAGATTTATTGTACGAAATCCTATGTTAGCCATTAAATATAGTGAAGATTTTGTTACACTTATATCATTATATACACATTAAAATGAATATCACGTGATAATCTTACCTGATGCAATTCAAAATTTTCTTGTATCAATATGTAAGGAAAAAAAAAGGAAATAAAATTTTTGATTGATAATGAATATGATTATGTATATGATGATGTAAGTATATTATTTTTCTAGATACATTTTAATCATGCATGCTTTCAAGAATATGCAAAATATAACGATATATCATATTTTTGTCGACGAAGAGTTTCTAAGAATTTGTAACTCTCAAATACAAAATAAAATTTACAATTATCTTTTTATTAAAAATTTATTATTTATATGAGATTTGAATATTATTTCAATACAAATTTTAAAAATAATATTTATTTTATTTTAATATAATTAAATAAACACTAATGATATAATATCCAAATTTCATTACTGGATGAATTTTTTTAGATGCCACGTCAGTCAGCGGGTCTAAATATCATTTCTCTATTTCTATTCCCCTTACAAATTAGTTGCTTATGCATCTTCTTCTTAAATGAATCAAATTATGTGTGGTTCACATAAAGAAGTAATTATCAACACTTTTTTTAGAAAGGCAACACATTTTTCAATCAATTAATGAAGAGCTAGTTGAGTTCAATGACATTACATATTTTATTTAACTTTTCATGAAGGCTTATTGGAAGAATTGAAGAAATAACATTCATGTGCATTGAAATAATTGATTGGGTCCTCTAATATAATAAATGTGACATTATATGCCATCATTATTTCAAGCACTTGCTAACACTTTTTTGTACATGCTTAAAATATGTATCTTTGATATAGTTACCTCCATATAAAAATCTATAAGAAGTTGCAAGTCTTATGGAGATTCAAAAATTGCTTTCTCTTTTAAAAAAATATTTATTTCAATGCAAGCTCATTTTTGCTATGGAATTTCTTCAAACAATTCATTATTGAATGCATTTGTCAAATCCAATTAGAAGCTTTCAAAAAAGAAGAGAAAATTAAATTTCAAGTCAACCATGATGTGTATATTTATTGATATAGGGTGTGTTTAATTGTGATAGTCAGGATAATTATAAATTTTATTAAGCAAAAATTAAGATTTCATGCTAGTTTAAAATTAGGTCAAATTAAATATATTATTGGCTAAAATATAATTTTGTGATCATAATGCACTAGTTTGAGAGAAATCTGAATAATGGATACTCATAAATATATATTTTTTAATTTTTAAATTCAGAAATTGAAAAATTAAATATAAGTCCAAATCTGATAATTTTAGTGTAGTTTGATTAAGAATATTATGAAAAGGCTATATAAAAAGTTTCATCAAATTTGAAGCTCTGAATTAACCGTAATTATTTTTGAAGTTTTAATCTTCATAAATTTATACAAAATAAAATATAACTCCAAACTCAAAAAATTTAGTGCAAATGTGTTTGTTTTGTTGAGATACACATATGAGTCAAGTTTCATTAGTTTTGGAGATCAAACAATGAAAAACTGCAAAATATTTAATTATTTCCAAGAAAATCCAATTCCTCTCTCCTCTCTTCCCCTCTCCCCCACGCAACACGCGTGCCCTGGGCACGCCTTAGGATTGCGACAGGCACTGCAGTAGGAGCAGTACGGCTCATGACGCCCTTTTCCTGTGGCCAAAGGGCCACTGGCAGGCCCCATGCCCGATTGGCCAATTGGCTGGGCTAAGCTCCCCTCCCTTTTTCTCCCCTCTCCTTCTCTATAAATAACACTCAAATATCTCTCCAAAACATCACACATTCTCCTAATCCCACTGAAAAACTCAAGGTTGTTAATCATTATTTATAAACCTGATCAATTTGAAAACCTCTCCATTAATCTCCAAATGATGTTTTGAGCAAAGTCTAATAATTTGTAGCGATTCATAACTCATTTGAATATCCCAAATATTTTAATGCATATAACTAATCAGAAAATTAAGTAAAATAAATTGACCTCCGATTAAAAATTCGACTTCAATTTTGAATTCCTCACCCCCAATTTAGTTAGGGGTGAAATTTTGAGATTTTCAGAGCTTATTTGAATACCTAATTTTGATTAATTAAAAAGGATGCAATTAATATATAACTAATTAACTTAAATCTCAAATTTTGTCTGACAGCGTCTCCTCGTTGATAGATCAGATGGCCGTGCAATCATAGCCCTACATCTCATGATGAAGGCATATTACACGGCTCGAGTCCATCTTCTCTATCTGCACGCCCGCGGGCAATGAAGTTGAAATTTTAGTTGGAAATCTATTTAATTATTTTAATTTTTGAGTATTTTAAATATATTAAAATATTCTAGAAAATTTAACGATTTTCAAAAATTCTCAAATTTATACACTTAGCTAATTTGGGATGAGGAGTTCAATATTGAAGTCTGATTTTAATTTGGAGATCAAATTAATTATTCTAAATTTTTTAATTAAATAAATACATTAAAATAATTATAATATTTAATTGAGCTATAAATTACTCCAAATTTTTAGGATTTACTCTAAACACTCTTTTGAGACCAAAGGAAGTGATTACAAGCTGTTCTGTCTGATAAACTAAGATTAACAACCTTAAGTTGATACAACCTTCGTAATTTTTCCCATCCTAAATTTTTTATGTAAAATTCTTGTTGTTTGAATACTTATGTGTGGATGCATGCATATGTGTTGTGTTTACTTTTTGTTGTGCTTATGATTTCATTACTTGCTTGGTAAACTATCAACGCAACCTCAATCTTTGAGTGCAAAATCACTTCTGCTGCGATGTTCATGCTAATCTCATTGTAGGGTGATCGTGTATACACACATTATGGCCAATGAATATGTTGTAAGGAGAAATAAGAATTATTGACACATACTCATTGGGGAGAGTTGTGTTTAGTTTGAGAACTCACACTTTGTCTTGCAAATATGTTTAACTTCTTAGCTTCTTATATGCATGTCCACAAAAATAAAGTAAAATAACTAAAATTCATTGCATATATATTTTTGCCTTTTTAATTTAGTTTAGTTCAGTACAGTTCATCTTTAACTACAAGTAGTTAGATGATTTATTATTACAATTACAATTATAGTGGCTTTATTAACTAATATTATATGGCAACTTTATATTTAGTTCTTATTTTCAGTACTTGCATACTTTTACTATTGCTTTACTTTATGCAACTCTTCATAGTACTTGCTTATAATAGTATTATTTCAGTCTTAAATTGTAACAGCCTAAACTCTTAAGCACCAAGGTATTATCCGCTTTGGCCTGAAAGGTCTCACAGTTTTGCCCTTATAAAATAACTTTCTAGTAGGTCACCTATCCCGGGAGTGCTCCCACCTGAGCATGCTTAACTTTGGAGTTCTTATTAGGAACTCCACCGTTATCTAAAAAGATGCCTCAATATTTATAAGTTTCATAAAGATATTATCCGCTTTGGCCTGAAATGCCTCACTATTTTGCTTTTGTAAGATAACTTTCCAGTAGGTCACCCATCCTGGAAATGCTCCCACCTGAGCACGCATAATTTTGGAGTTCTTATCAGGAACTCCACCATTATCTGAAAAGGCGCCTCAATATTTAAGAGTTTCACCAAGGTATTGTCCGCTTTGGCCTGAAAGGTCTTACAATTTTTCTCTCAAAATATAACTTCCTAGTAGGTCACCCATCCTAGGAGTGCTCCCACCTGAGCACGCTTAACTTTGGAGTTCTTATCAGGAACTCCACCGTTATCTGAAAAGGCGCATCGATATTTAAGAGTTTCACTTATTACAACTTAAGCGGGTCTTTACATAAATTGTGTTATTAACCTATTATTACTATGTATTGCTACTCATTTACAGTACAGTCAAATCAGTATGTATGTTTTTAGTCATATTTATATTAGTTTACTTTTAGTCACATAGTAGATTATATATGCTTATTTATTCTTATCCTTATTTACAAATACTAGATTCGAGGTATGTGTCTTTACTTACCATATTTTTCTTAGGCTATAAATTGTTGATTTGTAATTTTCCACTTTCCTTTGCATTTAGCTTTGTTGGACATATTGTTTGTGTTTAAAGTTAAATGTGATATACTAAAATATTAGAAAACATTAAAGCAGCATAAAATATACTTAGATATTTTGTTTAACACAAGATTTTTTTTTTTTTGCTTATGCCCTATCATGTGAAACTAACATATTAGATTTGTAGCTTTTTGAAAAGTCAAATGTAAGTGAGGAGCAGGAGCATGAGAATGATACTACTATTAATATTATTATTATTATTGCTATTATATATTCCTTTTACTGTAATTTGTTTTATTCATTTAATCAAGTCAATTATTATTATTATAATTATTATGTCTATTTATTATTATTATTATTATGTTTATTTCATATAATAATAATAATTATTATATATTTTTTATTTATCATAATTATGATTACTATAATCATTTTCTTATGTTTTTATAATTGTAAAATAAATTTTAAATACTTTTCATAAATAAAAATATATGTAATCAAACCTTTGAAGTATAAAAATCAACATGAATCACTAAATCAGGCTAGCACAAGTGCTAAACTAAGTATTGCACAATTGCAGATACATATATTTTTGAAAGTTTTACATCAAAGCTATTTTGTTTGAGCATACATTTTTTTTGCATGAAAATCTAATTTTGGCATTAATATGCATCAACTGCTATATGAATAACAAAACTTTTATCATGTCAACTTGTGACGTATGCCTATGGTGAAAGTTTTTGAAGAAAGATTAAAATTTACATGTTAATAGGTGGGGTTTGCTAGTTATCCATACCAAAATAAGGAGTGATCTAGCTCACTTGGAAGGAATTGTAGTTCCAAAGGAAAGACTCACCAAATTCTAAGAATTTAAGTACAATTATTGATGAGTAGTTGATACATTCCTATAATAGCATATGGTCTGAAAAAATACCAAGGATTCTAGTGCTTTTAATGCTCAATAAAAAGATATGATCTTATCGGGAGAGTCAACTTAATTAAGAGCTCGTAACTGAGCTAGTGATATAAGATAAAATATAAAATTTCATTACTATATTTTTCAGCAAATTGTGCAATGCATTTTAAAGATATTTATCATTGTAGTATTGAACAAATTTTCATTTTCATTTGAGGCGGACTTTATTGAATAATACTATAGCTTATTTTATACGTCATCGGATACTAGAATGTGTTTCTTAGTTGAATATAAGTAAGATGAGATACTACACATGAACATTAGCAAAGATGTGAAATTTTGGTTTCTTTTATATGATTTTGAGATCCACTTTTAGAATATAAACATATGTTATTTTGGCTCTGTAAATGCTGAATTTTGTTCAATAAATAAAATTGTCATTTGATAATGTTTAATTAAAAATTATTACTTAGAAATTATTGATCTTGATTCGCGGCCCTTACGTTAATATTCCTATAAAATAAATAATTCATATTAATAAATTTTTTAAATATAGTTGCATAGTACTTTTTGTAAGCTTTTGTAGCAATATTTCAATAGACATTGATTAATGTCTTGTAAATGTTATCTTATTAGCCTAATTGATTGTTTTTTTTTAATATTCATATGAAAAGTAGCATTAATATTTGAATGGAGTGTTATGGTTCTATTTATAAATAATGGATAAGTAAATAATTCTTTTATTTTATTATTAATGATTATATAATGTGATTATTTCACAAGTATATTTTTTTTAGATGGGACATAAGAATATTTTTTATTTATAACTTCAATTGAATATACAATTTGTTGGATTAATCCACTAAATATTTTAATAAAATTATAAATAAAAGTGTTAATCATATAATATGTATAATGAATTATCATCCAATTTATAATTATATTGATAGTAATTATATTATCATAATTTTGTGTAATGCATTCTTAAAATTGTAGTATAAAAATAATAGCAATGTGAAGGAAAAAAATATTGATGAAAAATATCAAAGTGTGCATATATGCACTTAATTATTAAGAGAATATGAGTATTATTTTAAAATAATGCATAAAGCACAAATATAACATAACATATAGAAGATACTCTTTTAAAGTTGTGCAAAATGAATCAATTAAAACACTTCCAATGTAAGATGAATAAACTTTGTAAATTATATTTCAATTGTAATCATTATTTTTGAATGAAAGCCGCTAACAACATGTAAATTATAGAAAGTCTCATGTTTTGATAGATGATGCAATGACTTGGCCCATATTATCTTGAATAATTGATGCCAATGGAAAATTCTATCATTGATAATAATATCTTATTTAGGTTGTTTGTTATTAATTTTCAAATTTTATATAAGAGCAAAATCATACTATTGTCTCAGATGAATCATTATCATATTTAATTGTTGCAACTATTTTATATTACTGTTATGATTAGTTATTTGATTTGCAAAGAATAATTTTTATATTGTTACTATCTTATTTGATTTTAATGTCTCATATATACATATTGTTATGCGAAAATCATAGTAACTTTAATTAATTGTTGATGTAAATAAATTATTTATATATAACATGCATTATTTAAAATATGTGAAAAATTAGTTTAATTAAGATCAGTAACTTATATTTAAAACAACATATCTTAGTGATATTTATCATATAATTGTCTTATTTTATCAGGCAAAATTTGATTAAACATATTAAATATGTATAGCTACGTTGGATCAACATTTCAAATTTGATAAGAGCAATTTTAGATGTTTAATGTAAGAAATATTAAAATTTTGATGTAATATTCTTAAATTCTTATAGGATTTACTAAATAGAAATATCTGCATGACAATTATACAGTAATATTTTTTAGAATTATCTCTTAAATTCTATACTTTAAGTATCATTAATAAATTTCATCTCAGAATAAAATGATTAATTTTGAATAGTATTATAGTCAAGATTAAGAATCAACTCTTAAAGATTATATTATTATCATTAAATAAAACTTATTTTTATAAAAATAAAACAATTACGCAAAGAAAGAAAAGACATCTCTTTTCAACTTTTTGACTGCTCTGCTGGAATCTGTTCTCATTAAAATAATACCAATATTAATGAATACTATTATTTTACTATCTTTTGACCTTAGCATGCCCATATCATTGATAAAATTTGTAAATATCCAAAAATTGAAGCCACGTAAATAATTATCCCTGAGAAATAAAACCTAACATTAAGAAAACTGTTAAATTAGCCGCCTATTATTTTTTGCAGCCGCTTCTTCCCACCTCTTCCAAGAACGGGCAGCCACCCATCCGGTTGCATGCTTGCATCTATATCCCATTAAGATCGAAACCAAATCCTTAGCGCGCCCTTTTTCGTCTGATCGCCACCGAAGCCTTCGCAGGCTTCTTCATCTCAAAAGGTCATCATCCCTCGCCGTTGATCAAGATTCAATAGCCTATGATGCCGTTCTCCCCTTTTACGCCACCACAACCGCCGGCAGAGGCCAGTTCTTCCGTACGTAAGAAGAAGGCCTTCTGTTCTTCAGCTCTTTGTGGCCTCTGCTGCGCCTTCTCAGATACTTCTTCCGCTGGCTCTTCTGCGAACAGGGAAGGGACCCGTCCCAATCGTCGGAGAACAAAAAAGATAAAGAAGGAAGTGCCTGTGAAGCCACCGCTGCCGGTCTCTTCTGTAGCGAGGGTTGAATCCGTAGGCGGCCATAGTCATGGCTCTGAGAGGTCTCTGAGTGAGGTATTACTTGCTTATTTCTTTGCCATTTTGTCGCTTGCTGATTTGGAATCAGAAATTTTCGTCTTCTGCCGACCTCCATTTTCGTATAATATGTATTTGGTTTTGAATTTTCCTCTTTCTGAATGTCGTTTGGTGGCTAGTTTTTCGAGGCAATGTTTACTCGGGAAAACTAGATTTGACCGGGATTTCTGGATATTGGTTTCCCTTTTTCATCACTACCTTCTGGGAAGAAGATAAATCAAAACAATCTGTAAATAATCGGCCATAGTAATGTTAAATGATTCGAGGCATTTATATGTTAATCTTGTTTCCAATTTTTGAGTAGTTTAATTCTCCTCATTTGTTAGGAAATAATTGGGTAAGCGAATTATCATCAATATTTGATAAGGTCATTAAATTTGAGTTATCCACCAATACATATATAATAATATCATTATTTACACATAAATTTTGACACAAAGTAGATTATAGCACTGATAATTTAAATTTGAGAATATCCTTACTAATTTTTATAGTGACATCCCGACTAATTTTATCCCCTTTGTTATTTTTCGTGTTGATTCTTTCTGATGATTTGAACTTATTTAGTACCTTGCTTGATGATGCTAGCGTCATTATTCTGGGCGAGGTGGAAGCAACTTAGATCAGAGGTATTCTATGGACGATCCTTTTCCCTCTTTTGAAGCTTCACCCATTGCATCGGATCCCATGCCAGCTTGGCTTTACCAAAGCATGCGACGATATTATCACCATCATCATGTTGAGTTTGAAGAGGTTTCAATCTCACACCCATTTTTCCTTTTTTATATTTTTCTACTTTCAATTATTTGTCGTCATAAGCAAATGTTAGCTTTGAATTTCACAGCCGCGTCAATGATTAGAGATTTCTTAGTTGAAAGTTTTCATTTTCTGTCTGATTTTTGTTTATAATTGTTTACTACAAAACTTGTCACATGTTTTTACTATGCAAAAGATGGTAAAAATATTATTAAAAGGAAACGCCTTTTAATTCTTCTCCGATTTTATTTCCCAGAATGGTGCAAATTGCTCGCTTGCAAAGATTTTTTATTTTTTATTTTATTTGAGTTGTGGCATTTTTAGATAAACTATAATTTTTATGTCGTTGATATGTAACCAATAGCATCTTTGAAGCCACCTATATTTTTCTTAGTAGAAAGATTTTTTTTTTCTTAAATTTATTACTATTTCTTCCCTAGCTAGAAAGTGCTATGCAATAGCTACTATTTATTAAAATTGGAATAACACAGTGTAGCATATATATAGAAAAAATTTATTTGGATCTCACTTTACTCTCCCAAAAAGTATTGATGATTAAAATTTAGATTTAAAATATGTATTTTTCTGCTGGCTCCTCATGCAAAAGTAGATTTATTTCTTGTTTTTTGGTAAAAAAAAACAATTTTGCATTTTCTTGGGGCTATTTGGGGGCTGTTTTGGAGCCATGTAGTTGAACTCTTATATATATATATGTATATATACATATATATATATATATATATATATATATATATATATATATCTAATACTTTGTATTTATGCTTTTGTCTTGATTTTAAGCATATCTCATTGCCCTATGGGTAGTCTTGTTTTATTAAAAGATGCCAAGTATCACGTTTTTGTGTTATAAACATTGGTATAAAGCACTTTTGTTATGAAAGATGCCAAACTTCTTAGGAGTGCCTTTCTGTTCTTAATTAATGTTTTGTAGATATACCTTGTCCTGGTCACTCATGCTTGACAGAATCAGAATAACATATAGCATTGAATAAAAAGGTAGAGAAAGCATTTCATTCTCATGAAAGTTCAATATTTAATAGAAAAGTATGTTTCCCTGGATTGGTTCCAAATTATATGCCCAAAGCTAGAAATTAAAAAAAGGCGCAAAGTTTAGAATGGTATCCAAATCACCTTTACTCTTCATTGAAATAAGTATTACTTGAAATTGTGTTTCCATATTTCCTATCTTTAAAATACTAATGAAGGGAAACTTGTTCAGTGGCATGCTTAGACATTATGTTTCTCAAGTATTTGGGCTGTTTAGTTTACTTCCCAATGTCAAGTCATGTACTTAAACTTGTCTATTTGTGTTTACTGACATTTTTATATAACATATTTATATTGTCTTTTGTGTCATAATTTACAGATACTTATTAGTTAAATTTATTATGCATCTTGAGACAACGGCATATATTAATGTCACTTTTTGCAGTTCTCAAAAACTTACATCTTGAAATTCTATAGTATGATATCACCATTAAACACCGATGTTCTACTAGCATTGATATTATCTTGATAATTAAGTTACTAGAAGCATTTTAAAAAAGTATCTTCACTTGTTATGGGCAAGGTTTTAAGCTCCTGTTTAGACATAAAATTGGAAGAAAAAAGAAGGTTCAGTATTAAAGCTTTCATTGGCGGTTTAATCACGATGACATAAAAATATTTAACTTAATTAATAACTATTAAATGATGTTTTATATATATATATATATTTTGAGAGAGAGAGAGAGAGAGAAGGGTTTTGTGTTGGTAGACTTCAGATGGAATATACATAGTGTAAGTTTAATCGTAATATAAATACATAACTATTGAGAATAATCATGAAAAGTGAGAGGTTGAAATGCCTTGTTCAATTATACTAACTAATGGTGAAATAGAGGGTGAACTGATTAATTGGGTTTAAGCTAGTTGGATGAAATAGAGGAGTGCTTTTGAAGTGTCGTGTGACAAAAAAATCACACTCAAAGTTAAAGGAAACTCATATAGAGTAGAAATATGACTAGCAATATTATATATTGTTGAATGTTGATCAATGAAAAAAAAATTTACAGTGTTATAGAGATGATGATGCTAATGTGGATGAGTGGATATATTTAAAAGGATAGGATGTTGAGTTCAAATTGTAGTAAACTTGGAGTGGTTTCAATAATGGATAAGATTAGAGAATATCATGTTAGATGTTTGGGCATATTAAATCTAGATCAATCGGTGCCCTTCATTAGAAATTTGAGTATATCAATTTTTCCATGTTAAATGGTTAAAAGAAGAAGAGGAAGACCAATACAAATATTGGAAGAAATCACTTGAAAGGATCTTCTATATTTAAAAAATTTGAATTTAGAAAGAGACTTTCTATTTGATTGTGCACAATAGAAACAAAGGATTCATGCAATTGACTCCACATGTTGGACTAAAGCTTGGTGTTGTTGTTGTTGAAGGAAAAGAAAATCATCTTTTCAATAGTGAAAAAGTGACTTATGTTTATGAATATATATATAGATAGATAGATAGATAGATAGATAGATAGATAGATAGATAGATAGAGAGAGAGCGAGAAGATATGCTCCAATATCTTAGAAGGATTTGTTCACATTTGTTCACGCTTCTCTCATCATTCATCACAAATTTTAGAATGTTCATTTTATAAAATAGCCACTTGACAAAAATTTTAAAAATTCATGTATTGCTTGTCTTTATCTTCAAACTCAATCATTTTTTTAAAAGACCGCAGCAATATACAATGCACTATATAGGGAAAAAACTGCTTCAAGTCTCTAATGGGACTCAATTACGAATAAGGCTCATTTGAAGTACAACATCCAACCAAGAAATTTTAGACCAGGATGAACTTGCTCAAGTCTTTTTATGGGAATTGAACATAAATCATAATGCATTTATGGTGGGTTCCTTATATTTATTGTTTTAAAATAATGATAATTTCCTCCTTTGCAAGTGCTGGCCGTGTCTTTATTATATAGAATATGTAACCAAACCTTCCCATTTAGTAAATTTTGCATTATGTCAGTTGTCAACCTATAGCTGGAACCACGAGTCATATGCTAGCAAGTTATATTCCCTTGTTTTATGCTTTAATAAATCTTTTGTATTGATTTATGTTTTTGTGTGCATGGGAATAAGGTGGGCTTACTAGTATGCATATGTGCTCTTATCATGTACTTTCAAAGCGCAAAGTGAAGTGTACTTTAGTGAACCAGGCACTAGTTTTGATATAACACTATAAGTTCCATAAAAATTACCCTAAGAACATTTCTTAAACTTTTTTTATAGGTAAACACTTAACTCGTAATTTGGCAATTTAAATACTTTTATTGGGAAGATTGCATGGTTGTCTTTGATTAAAAAAGCTTGGCCATTTTTGTTGATCATCTTATAAGCAAGTAACATATCATTGAATACCCTAACCCACCCAATCATAATATACAATCACGCTTAGTTATATGTTCTTGACTATTGTGAGGGCATCTTGCTAAATAGAGGCTTCTTCTGATACGACTCACAAAGCCATCACTACGCTTTAAAAGTGATGCAACACACTCTTAAATGCACGCTCTTAATGGCACTACTCATATCAAAAAAATATTGCGAACATTTAGCTATCATGATTTGAAAGTCAACATTAAAAAGAACTATGATGCTTTTAACAAGTTAATGGATGCAAAAGACAATGTGTGATTTATTATTGTATGACATGAGATTAATTCATATATAACATATTGGAACTCACCAAGAACTTCGGTAGAATAAATTAATTTCCCATCTCAATAGGGTTTTGGCTACCTGGAATGTTAATATTATAATCAAAGCTAATATTGAATTGCATTCTACATGCGTAAAATCACTATAATTTGTTGGGATATGTAGACTGATTTAATCAATATGGAAGATGCTAATGGAGCTCTAGTGGGCTTCTGGGAGGCTCCAAGGTGATACGGGACAAATTGGGGAGCTAAGGTGCTGCAGCGTGCAGTGGCACGCCATGGCGCCCAACATCCCGAGAAGAAGGCGCTACAGTGCGCCCTGGCGCCATTTTTCCCGAGGCGGGGGCGCTACAGCGCGGCTTGGCGCCTGGTCACCCGAGACCTGGGCGCTATGACGCCCCGTAGCGCCAGACGGGTTTCAGCTCCAGTTTGAGGCGCCGCCCTAAGTATTTTGGGGGAATTTAGGGCGTTTTAGGGCTTGTTTTGAAGCCTATTTAAAAGCCTAAATTGTGGTGTTGAGTTGTAAGAAGTTAAGGGGAGATTTCAGGAGAGAAATCTTGTGGCGGCTAGGGTTTGAGTTAAGAGCCAAGGGAAGGGCATAGAAGAAGTGGGGAGCACTTCTTTTTCCAAGAGTTGACAGCCAAGAGAAGGGCATAGAAGAAGTGGGGAGCACTTCTTCTTCTTCCAAGGGTTAGGGCTTCTCGGGTACTCTATAAAATTCTGTAATCTTCATAGTGGATCTTCTTGGTTGTGTGACCGTGGTTTTTTTTCAATTTTGGGTTTTTCACGTAAGTTCTTCTGTGTTCATTTGCTTGTGATTTAGTTTCTTATTTTGTCATTGTATGTTCTCATAATCGCTCGGTGTCGCTCAAACTACGAACCCTAGGAAAAAGGGGTTGAAGAATCATAACAAATTTCCAACATAATTATCCATTAATTTTACTTTAATATTTTTCTTGATTTAATTCTAAATTAAGATTTAGATAGTTAGAATATTGGCACTTTCATTGCCAAGTTTTTGAGCTAGTTGATATTATGATAAATAGGATAAATAATATATTACGCCTTCAAAAAATTAAATAGGTAAAAGAGAAGGCAAATGAAATTGATAGTTTATATTTTAAACTCTAATATTTGGGTAATAATCGTCATAGGAATGTCGTAGGTTTATTCGGAATAAGAATTTAAAAGATAATGCAGTGGATGCTAAGAGGCCTGAAGATAGGTTTATATCTTTAAAATTATAATTGATAGAATAATTTTTAATATTTCAAGTGTTTTTGCCACTTCAAATAGGATTTAATTATGGATAAAAGAATGCTTCTGACATAATTTGGATATGTTAGTTTAAGAATATTTCAAGAGTAGATACTTTTTATAGGAAGAAATTTAAACGAATATATTGGAAGAGTAATTTAAGAATTTAATAGTATTTATGGTAATTTTGGTTTTGGAGAAATTAATGAAGAAAAAATGATTTTGAAATTTGTTTTAGCTTTTGATCTTATGATTGCTAATACTTCAAGAAAATGGAAGAATATATGATCAATTATAAGAATGAGGCTTCTAAAACCCATTTTGATTACTCTTTTAAAGAAAGAGATTCTTTATTTTGTAAGAATTGTATGATTATTCCAAGTGATTATTTAATAATCCAATATCATTTATTGATTTTGAATTTTAAAAAAAGGGGTAATAAAAATAATATTAAAAGTTAATTTTTTTTTAAAACTTGATTGCAAAATCTTAAGAAATGTAATATGAATATTCTTAGGAGCGAAGTTTTAAAACTTGGATAGATAGATTTTGAGGGTGAAATCAAAATCTTAGTGGAATTTGGCTGCTAATTGTATTTGCAATATAACAATGAGTTTATTTGATGAATCAAAATGGAGAACATCTAATAATAAATATGCATGGTGGTCAAAACAACATATTCAGATTAAGTTAAAAAATGAAAAGGCTTGTTATAAATATTAAAAGTAAGACCGAGAATAATTGAAAGAATATAAAGAAATTTGTCATGAGTCTAAAATAATAGTTCATTATACTAAGAGTGCCTATTTGAGGATTTATTAATATAAACTATTAAGGGAGAGAAAAATATTTAGAAGCTAGCCAAAATAAGATGTACATGATAAATATATCAAAAACTATGATAAAAAAATTATTTTAGGGATTAAGATATTCAACATAGATGAATGTATTGTTTTACTAAGTGTTTTAATAAAGATTATACCAATACAATTAATATAAGTTGAATGGTTATAAAAATAGTCCTCATATATTTTTACTTCACGTATTAGTAAAGCTCGGATTTGGTTTGCTTTAAAGAGGGTAAAGAGCGAAGAAGCGCAGGCTCAAATGAAATTTCTATCGATGTATAGAAATATTTGGGTGAGGAAGGAATTTCTTGTCTTACTAAGTTATTTAATGTTAATTTGAAGACTAAAAAGATGTCAAATAGGTAGAGGAAGAGTATTGTTATACCCATTTACAAAAATAAAGATGATGCTCAAGATTGTGCTAATTATAGAGGAATCAAGTTAATGAGATACATTGAAATTTTGGGAGAGTAATTGATTATAGATCATGATGGGATACTTGTATTTTACAAAATCAAGTTAGTTTTATGCCAGGTAGATTAACCATGGAAGCCATGCATATATTATTAGATTTGATGGAAAAATTTAGAGAGAAAAGATCTTTATTTAAACTTTATTGACCTTGAAAAGGCTTATGAAAGAGTATCCACATAAATTTTTTGGAGAGCTTTGGAGAGAAAATGGATTTGCGTTGCATATATTAATTTTATTAGAGATGTATAATGTGGTTGTAACATGTTCGATCACAAGGGCTTGTTTAATGATATTTGTCATGTTACTATTGAAAGACATCGACTCTCAGCTCTTAGCTCGTATTTTTTGGCTTTAATTTTGGATGTTCTTACTGAGAACATTCAAAAGGTTGTTCTTTGGTGCATGTATTTGCAGATGATATTTTTAAAATTGATAAAACTAAGGATTTCGTTAAAGCAAAACTTAAATTTGGAGGACTATTTTAGAATTTAAAAGTTGTCGTCTTTTAGTAGATTTAAAATAATTTGAGCGTAAGTTCAATTACATTAGAAGCCTTAATCTTTAGGACATAATTATTGAGGATCAAGTGATCAAGAAGAGCGAGAAGTTTAAATACTTTGGTTTAATTATTTAAAATAATGGTGAAATAGAGAACAATGTGATAAATAGGATCCAGCTAGTTGGATGAAATTGAAGAGTGCTTATGGAGTGTTGTACGACCCAAATATGCTACTTAAAATTAAAGATTGGAGTGGCTCTAATAGTGTAAACTGTGCAACGCCTTTGTTAGAAATTTGAGTTTTTGAATTTTGCCCGTATTAAAGAGGAAGAGAAAGACCAATAAAGACTTGGGAAGATATCATTAGTAATGATCTTCTCTATTTGAAACTTAGGGAGGAACTTTTATTTGATCATGCACAATAGAAATTAAGGATTCATGTAGCCAACCCCCCACCTAATGGGATTAAGGCTTCTTGTTCTTGTTGTTATTGTTGTTGTTGCTGTTTGTACGGATGTTTGTTTCTCGTTGGCAAGGAGTTATGAAATTTTCTTTGCTTGCATAATCATCTACTTTCCAAGTTGGGTAGTCCTTAGCTTATCATGAAAGGAAGCCATGATTTAAGCACATATCCAATATCCCCATTTTAATTTCTTGAGTATCCTTAAATTTGGAATGCTGTTATGATAAAGCATGATTAGCATAAAGGGTTTATGCGTATAGTTGATGATGATGATAACTTTACAACATAATGATTCTTAGCATTGATCATGTACCTTTAAGAAGGTGATCATTAGTGTTAGCACATTGATTATTGATAATTTCTTTTAATCTACATCAACTTTTTTGGATTTCTGAGAACTTTGTTCTCAAAGATAAAAACTTTGAAGCACAAAGAAGTGAATGTGCTTTAATCATTGAAACTAGAAGTTGCTTTAACATAAAATAAGGAATAACAAAACATAGAAAATGTGTCTATGTTAACTAGGGTTATTTATTTAAATTGACACATGAGAAAAATGTTAACTTTAGTAGCATTCCAAGAAGGGTGTACTCTAAACCAATGAACCAACTAAGCTTCCATCAAGTTCAAAATTCATTGCAGGATTGAGGGTGGAATAAAGCATGCAAATTTATCTTGGATTAAGAATCAAGAGAGTGGGGGTGACGGGTGGTTGAAGAAAACACTAAGGTGATCTCATAGAGAAAGCTGTGATGACCCATGTTATGTTGGTAAGAACCACAACTAACATCGGATGGCATCTTTCCGCAGGATCGTATATTGACAGTTAGATAAAATAGTAGTTAACGAACATTCAAGCTATTCACATAAAGAAACGACATTCATTCAATTTAAAATAAAATCACAACATCCAGAATTTATTACATGAAATTTAATATACATCAAAACTATTATATCCTGGAAGGGGTAGTTATTTTCCCGCGCTACGCCTCTAGATTATATCAACCGCCTCCAATTGTATCAGATCTGGCATTATAAAAATAATGCCTTAGTGCACATTCTAAATACAGAGGATATTAAAAATATACTTAAAGCATAGCGGAAGGCAAAGAAAAATGAGATAACATTTGCAGGGAAATACAGTGTGTTTCAAATAAAAGATAATCAGGTCACCTACAACAATAAATATTTTGTTCACATGCCAAATGTCAAAAGGAAAAGTAATAATTGCGTAAAAATCTATATTTATGTTTATGTTTATGATATCATGAAGCAATAATAGCAGTTATGTTGGGCAAAGCCAGAACCATGAGACTGGGTTCATATGCATTTAAGCATAAACCTTCACCTGGACCCACTTAAGGGTCTCAGATGGCAACGTGCATTTAAGCAACCTTCACCTGTGCCTCCCTCAAAGGCTCCAGATGGCACCCTTATAGCTCCCGAGGACTAGCCCCGTCCCTAACCTAATCATGCTCCGTTTCGGAACCTTTCTGCAACATTCACAAGACACATAAACATCATTCAATTTCTCTTACATCATTAGTAGTAAGAATAACATATCAAGTAGTAATAAGCTCAAAGCGTCGATGCATAAGCAACAATTGAAAGTAAAAGCATATAAAGTAATATCCAGTGTACCTTTTGTGTTTGACTAACAAGATGTTTCACTCACAATTTCGATGGATCTGCAAAAGTTATGATTGGAATTCTATTAAACTTTGAAAGTAAGGTTTTGTGTTTCAACGAATCTATTTACTCGGCATACTACCTAACTTAGCATTTCGTAATAGTATCCATTACCTAAGGTTTGGGTATTGAAGTGAATATAATTAATCATAATCATATTGCTGATAAATCCATATACAACAGGCTTTTAAATAATATTTCAATACTTGGCTCTTCCTTCGATTAATCTTATTAATGAAGCTTTAAGATCTATGCCTACATCTCTTATTCAAATAAATATGGAAGTTGATTAGATTATGAATAATAGATGTGAAATGTATATATAAATAGAAATAGATGCAACAATCAATGTGTGAATTGGACAAGTCCTAAGTATAGTAAGGTAGGTTCAGTAAGCAATTGATTTAGATCTCATAATAAATCCAATTAAGAGTTCTAAAGTTGGTGATTAGGTATTTAAAACATTACTAAGAGGATGTCGCAATATTTCAAGTGATTGGAACAAAAAAGACGAGAAAGCGAGGATCGAGAAGAGAAAAGCAAGAGGAAGCCCAAGAAAAAAAATGGCGCAATGTCAGAGACCAAAGGGAAAGCGGAAAGAGGAGAGGAGAGGAGGAGCAGAGAGAGAATATACATATAGAAAGATATATACATTATGACAGATACGTATATAAATATGTATATAAATATATATATATATACATTTTATATATATATATATATACTTATACTTATATATATCGCTAGTAGGAACCCGTCGGCTGCAGAGATTGAGCCGACTCAAGGAATCGTCGGACGCAAGGGAGAGATCGGCGCAGAGAAGGAAGTCGCTGGAAGAAGAAGAAGATCGAGCGGAGAGGAAACAAGTCGCGTCGCCTGGGACCGTGCGCACTGGGACGTCCGTCGGCCGCAAGGAATCGAGTCGCGTCGCCTGTTGTGCGCTCCCGCCTGCTCAGGTATGTCTCTTCCTGTCGAGCGGAAGGAGAGGGAGAGGCGAGCGTGGTGATGGTCGAGTGCCATACGTTCGATTTTATAGGGTGTGCGTGCGTAACGCACACCCGTTTGGACTTGGACAGTCATTATGCCATACGCTCGGCTTCCCTTAAACGCCCGTAGATTATGGATAATTGCCTTAACAGTCGAAATTTATTTAATTTTTGAAACTGCCAGTTTTTGAAAACTTTCTAATTTAGGTATTAAAATTGAAAAATCGAATTTTTTAGCATGAGTTTAAACGAGAAACTGATAATGCGGGATATTTAGCGAATCGGGAATTCAATGTATACCTTATAATGACTAGGGTCATTATAAAGGGTATTGCATGATCTCTCGACAAATAATTTTGGATATGATTAGCCACCAAGCTTATTTATGGGTATTTCCATCCCATCTTGGATTATTTTCAGACGAGAGTAATTAGTTATTTTTTTTATCGGCAAGTTCATGGGTTAATAGTGAGAAACCTGATGTGTGTTTTAACCATCTACTTGAAAACAAATTTTATTAATAACATATCCAGTTTATATATATATATATATTTATATATTTATATATATATGCATATCTCATGACATCTAATACCAATTATGGCATAAAACACAAGTGACATTCTAACAAAATTTGAAACCACATGTCCAAATGCTTCATATTGTGTCAAACCTATACGAGCCTAATAATTATTTTTATATATGTACTTCATCAATGGTATTAGTTCACCCTATCGATACTCTTAATTCAAGAATCCAAACTATTCTTAAATGCTCAATCTTTGAAAAGTATGCTCCATCATGACTCCTGTATGAGTTTCATTTCACTCTATACTTGCTTACTTAATCAATTTTATCTCCTATTTGAGTTGCTCAATCTGATTAGTAGTTGCTGGTTAAGATATGTGCTAGTTCAAGTTGAATTTGCTCTATCTCATATATTAGCTATTGTTTTTGTGCTTCATCTGAGCTGACAAGACAGAAGTTTGCTGCTCAATGCATGTATAATAATATTAACTTTGCTTGGAAGGCACTAAATCTGTGAGCCATAGTCCTCATCAAGTTAAGTTATTGTTATTACCCGAAGCTCAAGTTCTTAAAAATGAAGGTATACTTCAAGTCATTAGTTCATGACAAGCTACGGCTTTGTCATATTGCGTTTAAAGCCTTGATGTGAAGCATTTATATGCATCAAAAATTCATGCATTCCTGAAGAACGGCGAGTATAGAAGCTACCACCACTAAGCAATTTTCTTTTGAAAAGTTTATTAACATGAAACCACGTAAAATCAATAGGCTTTCAAGTCAATCTAGTCAAAGATGAAGTAATATTGGAAATATTTCTAACATATTTTCTACTATAATCAACTAAACAAAGACATGTGCTGATCCGGTGATGGTGTACTTGGTTGGCTAATCTATTGGTACCTTTGCCTTTACTGGGATATGATAATTCTAGCGCCGCTAATAATATGCCCACAAAAGCTATCGCTTGGAGGAAAAAGTTCTACTTGAGAATTTTACATTAAAGACTTTTCCTCCCAAAGAATATTCAATGATATCTGTGTTGTTGAGCATCCTCCATCATACTCTTATAGCTGACCAAGATGTTATCAAGATGTTATCAGTAGGCAAATTTATTTAATCAAGATTCAAAGAATCTGCTTATAAAACCCATTAATGCATAGGGGCAATTGGCCACCCATATAGTAGTGCTGAAAATTCATAATGGCCAAAGCAATTTAAAAGGCAGTCATAGGCACGTCAGTCTTAATCTTCAATGAATGATAACATGATTTTCAAAAAACATTAGTTTTTTATTGCTGGTAAAATGTCATCAATACAGTGCAAGGGATATTTATTTTTCAGACATCTTATTCGATTGTCCTAGTTGTTGCGGGGTCTCATGCTTCCGCTTTATGTTTTAAACCTGTGTTTTTCTTAAGGTAAAAGTCCAGGGGAAAGGTTCTGCCATTCTGTTAAGCGAGGTTCCCAATCAACAGACCAACATAAAGTCGCACAATTGCGAACTTGTACTATTGTCTTTTGTCTAGATGCTAATATAGACTATCATTCACTGCACCATGATATTGTAGAGTCAATTTGAGATTGTTGTGGCGAAGTAGCTTCATTAAGGTACACAAAAATTTTTAGGAGGGCCATTGACTTATAGTTTTGGCCCTAATCTCATATAAGTGTATCTTTATTTTTGTGTGCGTTGTCGCATCAAAATTCCTTTTTAATTGCGATGTTATTTCAAGCAGATCATGCATCTCCACCATAGAGTCCGGCCGGGGAGAGGGCTTGTGTTTGACCGATACAGTGACATGCGGCTTGACGTTGACAACATGACATATGAGGTTTTAAAGTTCTCTGCCACAATTGTTTAATTTGCTGCTTCTCTCTCAGCACAAACCCCTTAGCTTTCTGGTTTTTTTCAACTTTTGCAGGACTTGCTTGATCTTGGTGACAAGATTGGATACGTCAGCACAGGCTTGAATGAAGAAGAAATTGCTTCCAGCATCGTTAAAACGATGCCCTCTCTTTCCACTGAAATTGAAAGAAAATGCAGCATTGTCAAGTATGCTACATTCTCCAACCATATGTTCCCTCTCTCTCTAATAATATATATATATATATATATATATATATATATATATATATATATATATATATATATATATATTTATATAATATATAAAATATATATATATGGGGTGTATAAATTTATCGTCTTTTTTGGCAGGAGGAATATGAAATAATGGACGAAGCGGTGGGTAAGCTGGGGTGCGGCCATGGCTTTCACATAGACTGTATAAAAAAGTGGCTTCTTCATAAGAATGCATGCCCAGTCTGCAAGGTTTCCATCATTAGTAATGCCTTGACATAATAATTCCTCTGCGCAGTTCAAATAGTAAGTTTCACACAAAAACAAAGAATAGCGAAAAGGCACAGCTTTATGGTTTTTGTTCCTTTATAGAAGTGAGAATTTTAACGCACCACCGTTTATGACCTTGAATCGGCGAGGCTTCGCAAGGAAATGAGAATTCCAATGCCGTCGTACAGATTGCACGCACGTTAAATCGTCTATGCTTTATGTATAGTTACTATATGAAAGCATTGAATTTATTCTTTTTAAAGTTTGTGCCATTCACACATTTATTTTGGCTGCTCGCGTTTATGTAGTTTTTCTTTGAAATCTTATAGTGCTCCATTTATTTCATTTTTTTTTTTACATGAAGAATTTTCTATTTGTATTCATAATTTTTTTTCTGCTCATTAAAAAATTAAGATATTTTGAGTTACTATGACATTTTTTTACTTTTATTAATTCTGAGCAAACTCATGTTTTCACTCTTTTGACTGTTGGATGGAGTTTATTTTCAAATAATAAGCTATTTTTTCAAGGAATTTAAGTGCGTATAGTAGCCCAAGTTTTCATTCCAAATGAAGATCATAACACTTAAAAATATTAACAAACTCCTAAGAGCAACAGAGAAACACACAGCAGCTCCTAAATTCAAAACGTATATGAAATACAAATAATATAAAATTTTTTTTAAAGATTTAGTTAAAGACAGGAGGTTACCAACGGGAAGATTCCGCTCACCAGAAAACCGTATCTATGAAGTTCAATCGATACAAATATCCACACGTTGAGATGAATTCATGCATCAAACTCAAGTCAATAAAATTGTAGCTGTGTATGAAATGGAACTGAAATTTTTTTCAATATTTGCTTCTGGCTTATTAGTGCATACGTAAGCCGATTGTTGCAGCGGCTTCCTTAAAGGATTGTGAGATTCAATCTAAATAGTTTGGTACCGCTCCAACATTCAAATTTCTCAAAATTAATAGAAGTTGCTTGATTGGCGGAACACCATCAATTTCAAAGGAACCAAAAAAAATGACCCTTATCAGTTCTAGGTAGAATGAGGTATTTAAAAGGTCATGATCGCAACCGGCTAGAGTATCAACTAGCCTCATAATAGTACAAGCACCAGTCCAAGAATGCAAGAAGTCACACCGTATGGTTACTACTATCACTGCAAAGGCCTATGCTACACTTGTAGTAGACCCAGGCATAGATTCTGGCAATGTCAATTCCAGCATTTTAGCTTGCAGGCGAGAAGAAGATGAAGCATGCAGGGGAGAAAGAAAGGAGGAATACATTACTTTATGCGTTTTACATAGCATTCGATGCTGCTTTAAATAGAGCCTAGCACAATTACATCCTTCAATGGTACAATCAATGGTAACGAGCAAGTGGTTACAACTACCTATCAGGTTGGACGATAATAACAGTCTATTAGAAATAGGTGGTGACTCCAACCAATGGTAGAGTGCTTAGGAACGGTGTTGATACTTGTGGCGTCCCGCACCCTTAATCCGCCAAGGGATTAGATTAAGGGTGGGGTGTTACTCTGGCTAACCCCTCACTTACCATGGATTAGGATAGACTCCACAATCCACCTGATTAGGGAAGGATTAACACAGAATCAATCTACCGGTCACTATATAAGTAAACATACAGAGTGCGGAAGCGATTTAAGGAAATGTAAATCATCCAAGCATCACAATATAAATAGCAAAAGTAGAACTCATAATATAAGCATACAATCCAAATACGCAGTCAATGTACCTGGAATTATTACATCATTTAACAGTTTTAAATAAAGAAAGTGCAAATACTCTCATCATCACATATAAAATAAATAGCTAAACAGCGGCTTCTTCTACGGGCTCCTCCTCTGGGTAGGGCTCTACTCCTAACTCCTACTCATCTAACTGAAGAGGATCTGTCATTGTCGGTTTCACAATGTAGGGCCCCAGCCCCCCCAAGAAAAGGAAATCTAGTTAGACAATTGTCTAAGTATATTTTAAGCTGATAAATTATTATATGTGTTAAGTAATATCACTATTTAACAACATCTAAGCAACATATATATATATATATAAAGGAGCAGCAGACATACAAAAGAAAAGGAAAAACTATAAACCATCATTTATAACTTAAGCAAAGGAAAGGAAAGAGGCTGAGATATGCCTCGCATACAAACTAACAAGGAAGGGCATATAATATACATAACTAAACAAGTGTTGTAAGAAAGTTCTACATCCTAAACATGCTGGCGATCAACAGAAAATATGCCAATTAAAATAAGTTAACTCAGCAGCAGTGGTACATATATATAGTAGCAAGATTCTAACATTCCTAACTATATATAAAAGCAGTACAAGGAAATAGCTGATTGAATAAGAATACTGAAAAGTAATAACAACACTGCATATAAAGCCATACGTGCATCGACTGCCATACAGAAAAGAGCTACCCTAGCTCATCGGATACCAAAGAAGCTTAGCACCATCATGGCTAAGTCATAAGACTGTGTACCCCTAGCGACATAAGGAGGCTAGGCCAATAAGCACACAAAGCAAGCGAAAGGTCTTAGCACCAATACGATTAAGGCCCAACTGTATGCCCTTAGCGACATAAGGAGGCTAGTAAACTAAGCATACAAGGCAATCTTAACACCAGTACAGCTAAGGCACCAACTGTGTACCCCTAGCGACATAAGGAGGCTAGTAAACTAGGCACACAATAAAACAGGTCCTTCCCCTAGCGACATAAGGAGGCTAGGAAACAAGGAAATATCTGAGAGGCAAACTCATATAATTATCATTTTTTCCATTTATCACTTTAATATTTTCACAAGAAATCTAAGGAGTCTCCATATTTTCTAACAGTTTATTCATGCATCAAATTGTTTTATATGATATGCTCAAGAAAATATAGCACAGAAATACAAGGAATGCGTAGCAACAAAATATCAAGTATAGCAAGGGGCTCTACTAAACATGGTGATATCATTTATTTTCTACTTAACCATTCTACCCTTCAAGTTACACAAGTTCAGGATCACCGTTTTCCTACTATCGAGTGTAACTCAGAAATTCATCCTTATAAGTTAAAAGAATTAGAACTGATCAGGTTCTAATCTAGCTTAATCAGATAGACGATTCCGAGTTAAATCAATAAATCATACGTCATAATTTTATGAATTTAGACGTTCTAACTAAGATCTGATCAAGATCTTCTAAACCTATAGATTATGGATTAAACACTACGAGAATTAGGTTTAATCACATAATCTAAAGGATAAGACCTAAGTTCTAGATTTTATTCTATAAGTGATCTACTAGTAAGGGAAATCCTATTAAGAAATCAAGATTAATAGGATGAATCTCCTACCTTAAATCTAGGGTTAAAAGATAAATAATCAAAACGAGTTGTAAAAAAAAAAAGTTTAGAAATTAATAAAACCAATATTTCACCCGTTGGGTAACCCAATTTACCCAATGAATGAATTCTAACCTATGATCTATTCCTATTCTCAAGAAAGGTCCTTAAGGTGTAGTTCTTAAGACTTAACAGAAATTATTGGAATCTAACTTAAGGGTTGATTTCACTCACTTAATTGATACTAAGAAGATTATAACATTAGTTTTAAGGTTCTATAATGTTATCTAAAGGGTATGGGCACTTAACCCAATCTTAGGGCAAAATGATCATGTTGCCACTACTTTAAGGGTCAAAAAGTCAACTTTTGACTTAAGGGTCAGAATTGAATTCTCTTAGTTTCAATTGATTCCTTACTATCTAACTTGAAGATAGACATAAAGTACGCCTAAATTGGGCGAGAAACGGTCAAGTTATGACTAAAATAAGGCTATGGGTAATTTGGTCATTTACCTAAATTTCTAGGGTTCAAATCCTAAATATTATTTTAGTATGTTGGTGACATTGGAATTCTAGGTTAGATAACTTCTTAAATTTTTGAATTTGGAGTTTGATTTGATCAAGTTATGGCCATTTGAATTCTAAGGGCCAATTTGGTCATTTTTCACTAAGGTCAACCCTAAGTTCTAGGGTTGACTTTTTATCCCGATGTCCAAATGAGAAAATTAATACTACTACGGTGATGGGGCCGCTCTTCTGAGCAGTTTAAGACCCATATTAACTATATTTCGATGACTGGGTAAAAATTTATGATGATCTAAATAGGTCCTAAATGTTACCTCATTATATGTACCCCAAAATAAATTTTTACATTACGTATTTGATTCCTACATTTTTTTGAGTATTTTAAGACCTATATTGGCTTTATTTGAATCATATTATAAAAAATTATTAAACTTTAAGATTTACTATTCAAAATACAATTTGAATTATTTTACTATTCATTTATTCAAATTAAATGATTTTACTGTTTATCCTAAAGTTTTATATAAATTTTTAAAATTATTAATCCTTAATTAATCTGTGATTAATTAGGCTTAATTATTAATTAATATTTTACTGTAGCAAAGTAATTAGTAATAATCACTATTTAATTAGTCTTAATTATTTATTAATATCTAATTATGAATAATTAATTATACTTTACTATTTAATAATAATTAATTATCCTAACTATTGTTTAAGGTTTAATTAACATTTAATTAACCCTAATTAATCTCTAATTATACATAATTAATTAAGGTTACTGTTCAAAAGTAATTAACACTAATCCTAATTTAATTAATCACTAACTGTAATTAATTAATCATTAATAGTAATTAATTAACACTAACAGTAAATAAATTAATAATTTTATTAACAGACAGTGGGCCCCCCACTAGACACATGACACTGCCAGAGGCTGCCACGTGGCACTGCTAGAGGCTGCCACGCGGCACTATGGCCCCACGGGGGCTGAGTCAGCTCGGTGACTAGGGCAATGGGCCCCACCTGACACGTGGCACTGCCAGAGGCTGCCACGTGCCACTGTGGGCCCCACGGGAAGCTGAACCCCCTCGGGTGACCGGGCAGTGGGTTCCACTTGCCACTTGGCGGGCCCCATAGGCGGCCACGTGGCGCTGTGGGCCCCATGGGAGGCTTGAACCGCCGCGCGGGGCTCAGGCTGTGGGCTCCACGGGCCACGTTTGTAATAACCCAAGTCGTTTACTAGGATAATTAGGATTAAACCCCAACTCAAAAAATTAGAATTCCGAGTGACTTCAAAATTAGAGAAACTAAAAATATCCTTGGATAGAATATACTTTTGTAATCATAATACTTAAGTTTGGGAGTAATCTGGATAACGAATACTCCTGAATTAATTTTTGAATTATTTAAATTTAGTAAATTGGAAAAATTAAATACAAGTCTAAATTCAGCGATTTTAGTTTCGTTGGATTAAGAATATTATAAAAAGGCTACAGAAAAAGTTTCGTCAAATTTATAGCTCCGGATTGACCAGAATTTATTTTTAAAGTTTTTTATCTTCAAAAATTAATAAAAAATAAAATATTGCTCCAAATTGAAAAGTTTTCTGCGCGAGTGTATTTTTCTCATCAAGATACACTTCCATGTTAAGTTTCATTATTTTCTGGAAAAGAAATGGAAGAGAGAGAAATAGAAGAGAGAAAGAAGAGAGAGAAAGAGGATGAGAGAAAGAAAAGATAAGAAGGAGGAAGTAAAGATCCAATTGAACACTCCAAAATCATGACAAATTTTCTCTCATCCATCTCATCCAAATAATGGATGAGAGAGAAAATAATTATTTAAAAAAAAATAATATATAAATACACCCACACCCCTCATTCATTTCCCCATTCCTCCTCTCCTCCCACATTCTCTTCCCCACCCCCCTCTCTTCCCCCAACCTCTCTTCTCCTCCCATCTCCCCCACTTCTTCCTCATCCACCACCGGTTTCCCCCGTTAATCTCCAGTAAAGTCTCATTAACGTCAATATAGGGTAAGAAATATGTAAGAAATAATTTTTTTTTACTCTTTTTATTTCTTCTTCTTTTTTTTATAATAATAATAATATTATTATTATTAATGTTAATATTACTACTATTATACTTTTATTTCTGTCATTTTTTATATATATATATATTTCCTAATTTCTGCAATTTTCATTTCTGTCATTTTCTTTCTTTCTATATATGTATATATTTCTTAATTTATGCAATTTTCATTTCTGTCATTTTCTTTCTTTCTATATATGTATATATTTCCTAATTTCTGCAACTTTCATTTCTGTCATTTTCTTTCTTTCTATATAATGTATATATTTCCTAATTTCTGCAACTTTCATTTCTGTCATTTTCTTTCTTTCTGTATATGTATATATTTCCTAATTCTGCAACTTTATTTCTGTCATTTTCTTTCTTTCTATATATGTATATATTTCTTAATTTCAGCAACTTTCATTTCTATCATTTTCTTTATATATATATATATATTACTTATAATAATAAAACTTATTATTTTGATATATGAAGATAACTAATCAATATAAATATTAATATTGATATTTAAAGATAAAATAAAGAATATTATTCTTTTTCATTAATTATTTCATTTGTAGCATTTGCATCATTATTAAGATTTGACTCACTTGATATATTTATATGAGATTTTGTGCTCAGAACTTGAAATAAATAATCAGAAATCAGTATTATGGGTTCATTCAGGTTGATCTCAGGTCTGTACAGACAATACGTTAGGCCATGACAAGCTGATATCTGGAGAAATAAGGAGACTGCACATAGCCTTTGAGGGAGAATGTGTAGTTAGTCAGGAACCTGCATCTCAGATAGTTAGATAGACGTATCTAACTCCCTCGATTATTCTGTAACTTTGTCCAACAGAATAAATATTATATATTATTGTATTTCTTTAAGAATGAGTATATATCTTAAATATATATATTGTATTAGTAATCGTAAGCATATCATACTTAAATATCACATTTTATTTTCTCATGCAGAATCATGACGCTTAAATGCAAATTTTGATATCCTACAAATCTTACTTAGACTTTTGTGTATATTAAATCTTTTCTTTTCTTTTCTTTTCTTTCTTTCTTTTTTTTTTCTTTTTTTTTTTAGTTCGCCCCTGTCATATACATATATATTTATATACATATATATATATATGGCAGTCTCAGGATCAATCTTTAGATCAAGCCTTTGAGGAGGAGCTGATACATGAGGGAGCAACTTAGATGCTGATTTTCTTGAAGTTTTAAATTATTTTTGCTTAGTGTGTAATAAATTTTGTAAAAATAATTATTATCTTTGTAATGAATATATTCTCTTTATTATTCTGATATTTCTGAATGTTACAATGAATGTGGAAGTGTGTGTATATTTTATACGCCTCTAAATATACTATTATACTAAACCCCGATATGATCCTGGGAAGTGAGCACCTGATGCTGGATTAGCTATGCTGACCCAGCGGCGGGTCTCCACACACGTGGCATGCTGGCTGGTTGCCACGTGGCGCAGTGGGCCCACGACCGAAGCCGAAAAGACGCGGGCTCAAGCAGTGGCCCCACATGCCACGTCACGTGTCCAGAGGCTGCCACGTGGCCCTGGTGGGCCCTACAGCCGCAGCCGAAACGGTCGCGGGCTCGGCGTGTGGGCCCCCACGTGACACGTGGCGGGCCCGGAGGCTGCCACGTGGCGTAGTGGGCACCCACCCGCGGCTTACGCGGACCTGACGCGGTCGGGTCGGGCTCGGGTCGACCCGGCCTGACCCGGACTTCATCTTCTTCGCGAAGACGGGCCGAGGGCGCCACGCTAGGGCACGACTTTTGCCGGCCTTCCCGGCACCGGACCACCTCGGCCCGCACAGCCGACAGTAGCCCTCGACGAGGGCTACACGCCGGTGGGCGGACCTTCGCCGGAGGGTGGCCGAGATCACCGGCACAATCAACCCTAGGTCCTAGGGTTTCGGCGGACGCGACGAGGGTTTGGCCCGAGCTTTAAAGCCTTGATTTGAGTCAACCAGACTTGATCGAGGTCGATCGGGTCCGATTGATCGTCGATCTACAGGTCTAACCTACAATTCTATAGTAACGCGACGACGAGAGATGGACGGAGGAGGGGGATCGGGGAGTACCGGATTCGACGGCGGACGGGGCTTCGGCTCGGTTCGGGGAGAAATCGGGCTCCGGTTTCGCTAACCCCCGGAGCCCGTTGATCAGCCAGGCCTTATAGGCGCGCCGGCGACCTCGCCGAGGCCGGGGAGGGCTCCGGTTGGCCGAGCGGTGGCGGCGGGACGTCTCGTGGCGAGCGAGGGCGACGGGGCCGAGGGAGACGGCCCTGTAGTCGTTGGATCTGGATCAGATCCAACGGCTGTGATGGCGCCGTCCAATCTAACGGCGCCGTCAGCTACAGGTGACGATAACTTTAAATACTTAATGGCACACCGTTAAGTATTAAAATAATATATATATATATATATATATTATTTTTTTTAATTTCCATAAAATTTTGAACGTATTTTTCCTAGCTAATTTGGGGTCAAGGAATTCAATGGCGAAGTCGGATTTTCGATCCGATGAGTATTTTGATATCTCGATTTTCGGGGTATTTTTATTATTAAAATATTCGTCAAAATTTCGACGACTTCCGATTGACACGAAAACTTCACCCCAAGATAATTTGGGGTCAAGGAACGTAATGGCGATATCCGTTTTTTGATCGAAGGTCAATTTAAATAGGTCAATTTTCTAGGGTTTCTGGATTTCCAGAAATTAGGATTCGATCCGTTTGACTCCTGATTTGGACTAGGTCTCAGAGGTTGACTCCACTTGACCTAATTAGCACTTATAATTATGTTTAAGGATTAAGGTTAGTCCTAATCAACTATGGTAATAACTCGGGTTATTACAATACTTCCCCACAAGATCATTGCCAGTGGACGAATAAGCTTGTTAACAATGCCTGAAACTTAGGGATCAACAGCCGATTGGTGAGAATATAACTAATTTTTTGAAGGTGAGTCTTGATCCAGAGGATTTCACTAGATGCCCTTGCAATCAACTTATACTCGGCTTCGATGCTAGAGCAAGCCACAATTTGTTGTTTTTTTGATGACCACAATATTAGATTGTTGCCGAGGAAAATATAATATCCATAAGTGGATTTTCAATCAGCAGTGTCCCCGGCCCAATTGGCGTCACTGAAGGCATTAAGAGTGAGCGTAGGGGCTGGGTGAAGTAGTAAACCGTAGGATACAGTCTGTTGAAGAGAACGAAGGATGCGTTTGACCTTTGCCCAATCATATGTGATGGGATTGTGCATGGATTGACACACTTTGTTAACACTGAAGGTGATATCCGGATAAGTGTGTTGTAGGTATTGGAGAGTGCTGACAATGTTGCTATATAGAGTGAGATCAGGAAATGAAGAGCTATCTGGGATGATGTGGCTGTTTGGAACAGCCAAGGGCGTTGGCGTGGTCTTAGAGTGCTGCAGTCTAGCATCGGGTGGTCGAGGCACAAGGGACCACGTTCTTTTTTTCTGAAGGACAGAAAATTCTTGATCCATGGCATCTATCCATGTGGTTGCTTCCGGGCTTCGAAAAATGAAGTTGGAGTGGAACACTTTTGGTTTGAGGTGTCCCATTTTGCCACAGAGTTTGCATAAGATATATGTTTGGCGGATTGGGGGAGTGGAGAGGCTGGTTTGCAGGCGAGTTCATAGCAGGAGCATTTGGCTAGTGAACACTCGAGACTAGTGGTTGTTGCGTTGGCATCGAGGGAGTGTAAGGGGTGTCAGTGGCAGGCAATGCTATGCTTGATGTGATTGCTAGGAAGTTGGAGTAGTGTTGTACGACAAGGGAACCAAAATAAGAGGGTTGTGATCTTGCTGTGTTTTTTTTGGCAGAGAAGGGGTATTGCTACGAGATTGATATGGGAAAACACTTTCATCAAAGGATACATGTTGAGCCACATAAAATGAGGCAAAGTAAATAAAGTTATCTTATACTATCTAATGTGGCAAATAAGTAAAGTTATCCTACATCATCTAATGTGGCAAGTAATTAAAGTTACCCTATATCATCTAATGTGGAAAAGTAAGTAAGATTATCCTATGTCATCTAATGTGTGCAAAGTAAGTAAAGTTCTCATACATCATTTAATGTGGCAAAGTAAGTAAGGTTCTCATACATCATCTAATATGGCAAAGTAAGTAAAGTTCAACTGTAAGGAAAGTAAAGTATGCAAAACATGGTATAAATAACATTATACATACTCAGTGATATCATTTATTTTCTAATTTAATTCCTTATAACTATCTGAAATTATACAAGTTTAGTATCTCCAATATCCTACTATTTAGTATAACCTCAACACTACGGTCCTATAAGGTAAAAGCAATTTAAATCAGTGATGCCTACTTAGGTTAAATAGATAATCAGTCATCTCGATTAATGAATTTAGACGGTCTAACCTAGAATTTAACAGCAAACTAACCTCTTTAAAAGGTAAAATCTAAAAACTAACAAAAATCAAGGTTTCACTCATTAGATAACCCATTTACCCAATGAGTGAAGTCTAACCTAATTTTCTAGTCCTTATTCTTAAGGGAAGAAATCCTAAAGTGAAAATTGCTAATGAATGAATGATGAATAATAAACTAAACTATCCTGAGCTACTACCCTAATTATCTTAAGGAAGTTGAAATGCTAATCCAAGCTCAGATTCATGAGGCTTATTAATCTACTTAGGAATTCTTATTATGAATGAGGATTTTATTGAAATATTAATTAATGGGTATAAATTGGCTTAACTTGATTTCAAGTTATTCATTTTATTAATTTTAGTGAATTAATTAATTTTCTAAGGTTTAAGGACACTTAAACCTGAATCTAGGCAAAATGACTATTTTGCCCCCACTTAAAGGTCTAAATGCAACTTTTTGATTAAGAGCTCCAAATTGAATTCTCTTGATACCAAATGAGTCCTTGGTGTATAACATGAAGATATACAATAGGTACATCAAATTTGGATAAGAATTAAGCACTATGGGTCCAAAATAAGGATTTTAACCTAGAAATACAATTTTATTTAGTTAAGTATAAAAATTTAATCAGTTTATTATTATTTATTGCTTAAGGATTTCATAGAGTCTAAGAACACCTAATTATGAGACCTATTGATTAAGTTATGATGAATTCAAGTTTGGGGTTAAAAAGGTAATTAATGGGTTCTTAAATGGGTCAAAACCCAACTTTTCCAAATGATCTCTAAACTTAGCAAACTCAGTGGCTATAGCTTCCCTATAACACACTGAGTACTATGACTGGGAGTAGACCCAAATTGGACTTCAATTGGTCAAGTTATGACCTAATCAAATTTTAAAGTGATTTGGGCAAATTGGGAGATATAATCATCAAAATCTAAATTTTCTTGAAGTTTATGGTTAATTAGATTCTCCTAATCAAAATGGTATATTGGATGACCTAATTTGTAGCTAAATTAACTAAGTTATGGCTAATTGAATTTCTAAGTTAAATAGGATAATTAATGAGTGTACCCAAAATTCATTAGTCAAATCTTACACCAAACAGCAAAATGGATACTACCGGAATGATCTAAGCATTTTCCTGATTAAAATGAGATATATATTATCTATGTTTGGATCAGTCTGTGTAAAGCTATGGAAGTTTGAAGTTTAGGGGAATTTAGGGTTAAGTGAGGGGTCCTAAAATGTTACCACGCTAAATACTTATCCTGCTGGAAATTTGGCACTGTCATAATTTTTCTCTCATTTTTCTGAACAAAATGAGGTATTTATTTAATATATTTGAATAACTGGATTAAAATATATTAATATCTAAAGTTTCTGTAATTATTAAATCCATATTTAATCAACCTAAATCATTTCATTTGCATTATATATATTTTAGCTGACTCAATGGCGCGCAGGACCCACTCAAGCGAATAACACAGCACGGCCGGGCCCACCTGCAGACTTATGCAGACAGTGCGGGGACCACCAAGACACATGACAACGATTAACTGGACGATGCCAGAATCGGTACAAAATAAGCCCCACAGCTGACAGTCAGTGGGGCCCATAAAAGTTAATTCTCGCGGCCCGAAGGGATGCGCAGATCGGATCCAGCCCGACTCGACCCAAGATGGGATGAAGGTCACGCGACGAGACCGATGGAGGGCGGCTAAGGCTGCCAATTCGCCGGCCCTCCTGTCACCGCTAGAGACCGTATCACATACCATTGGGAAGGTCTCGATAAGACCTTCCGATTGAAATATGGGCAGACACCAGAGGACGACCCTGCCGCTAACTAAGATAAACCCTAGAGGCTCGGGTGGAGACGAAATTGTAGCACACTGTAGATCTAGGTTATAATACGATCAATTGAACTCTTTTGAGTGTGATCTAATCCGCTCAATCAACGATCAACCAAATGAAATAGAAATTCGAATGGAAAATTAAGTGATTCGATTGATAAACGAGGGGGTTCGAATGTACCTAAGATGGACAGCTAGAAGAAGAAGTGTAACAGCCAAAACTCTTAAGCACCAAGGTTTTGTCCGCTTTGGCCTGAAATGCCTCATGATTTTTCCCTCAGAAGATAACTTCCCAGTAGGTCACCCATCCTGGGAGTGCTCCCACATGAGTACGCTTAACTTTAGAGTTCTTATCAGGAACTCCACCGTTATCTGAAAAAGCGCCTCGGTGTTTAAGAGTTTCACTTATTACTACTTAAGTGGGTCATCACAATCTCACCAACTTAAGTAACTGACGTCCTCGTTAGTATCCATACACAGATCCAAGAACCATCCATTGGGTAGATAGGACTAGAGGTGACCCCTATAGGTGCAAGAGGTACCCACAACCATGTAGCACCTTAACCATCATGGTTTTAAGAGGCTGCTCACATGAAGTGGTACTTTGCCCTGTATGGCACTTAGCTCCTATCTGACACCCTATGGTTTGCTCTGATACCATTTATAACAGCCCAAACTCTTAAGCACCAAGGTATTATCCGCTTTGGCCTGAAATACCTCACGATTTTGCCCTCAGAAGATAACTTCCCAGTAGGTCACCAATCCTGGGAGTGCTCCCACATGAGCACGCTTAACTTTGGAGTTCTTATCAGGAACTCCATCGTTATTTGAAAAGGCGCCTTGGTGTTTAAGAGTTTCACTTATTACTACTTAAGTGGGTCATCACAAGAAGGTGGTTCGCCGGCGTGCTTGACCTTCCCAGATGTAAAGATCCCGAACCCTCGTGTTAAACAGGTCCTCTACGCCTTAGAAACGGGAAGCGACGGAAGCTCGCAAGGGAGGAGATGCTACAGCCGTACAATCAAACGATAGGACGACTGAGAGATACGCCGTTTGATCAGATGGCACCGTTAGATCCAGCGAACAGCGTGGACATCGGCCGTTAATTATATATATATATATATATAATTTAATTATATTAGTCCGATTTTATTATTTAAAATTGATTGACTAAACAATTTCCAAAAATTTCTTGATATTCATCCCTAGCTATTTGAGGGGTGAGGAACACAACGACGAAGTCAGCTTTTGGTCCCGACGAGTACTTAATTTTCCCATTTTTTAGAGTATTTAAAATATATTAAAATATTCGCCAAAAAACTAACGAATTTCAATTGCCTCCAAAATATCACACGTAGCTAATTTAGGAAAAATTAGCGTAATGACGAAGTCTGATTTTTGAACTGAGGTCAAAATAACTAAGTCAATTTCCATGGTTCCTGGAATTCCTAGAATTAAGGTTTTATTCATTTTACCTCTGATTTGGACTAAGTCATAATGGTGAACTCCTAATGACTTAATTAGTGCACTATGATTAAAATCAAAACTTTGATTAATTTTAATTAGCTATGGTAACAATTTGGGTTGTTACAAATAATCATCTCTATATTTTTTAAATGCATAATTTGATTAAAACCATGTTTGATTTTGGTATATTTCTGCAATATTAATGTTCTGTAGTCATTAAAATACAAAAAATATGCAATTTAGGAAAAATTGGGCACTTCTGCACGTTGTGGCGCTCTGTGACGCTTTCAGGCAATACGACGTGCTACAGCACACTACAGCACGCAGTAGCGCATATTGGCTGAGAGCCAGGTGCTAGCCGCTGCGAGGCCTGGGTGCTACAGCATGCGGTAGTGTCCGTTGACCGAGAGCCAAGCGCTACAACGTGCTATGGCGCCAAAATTCCCGATACTCGAGCGCTACGATGCGCAGCAGTGCTTTCAAGCGATGCGGTGGATTTCAGCGCTATGGCGTGCGGCAGCGCTCTGCTTTTAAGCGCTGCGGCACGCTATGACGCTAGATTTCTTAAGAGCTGGGGGCTACGGGGCGCTATAGCGTCCCCTGGCCGATAGTCAGGCACTAACGCGCACTGTGGCGCGCTACGGCGTAGCCAACCTGAGATGCGGGCGCTGCGGCATGCGGTTGCGCCTTCTGACCGAGAGCCAGGCACTACGATGCGTTATAGCGCTCGACGGTGATTTTGCCTATGCGAAAACCGAAACGTGTCCACTTTGGCACCCAAATACTCTTGATTTAGGGCACCTCAAGTGCGGTGCCATATATCGATGGAAAGGTCTTTCTGAAACATTTTTATTGATACTAAAATTGACACAAAATGATTATTTTAACAATAGAAATAATGAAGCTAAAAGTCTAGGTATACATAAAACATTTTTTGCAGAATTGATTTTATTCTTTAAAAGTTACTATCTTAATGAGCTCTAATATATTTCATATCTGAACCACATATTCTTAAGGAGGTGAAATAAACATTTGAAAAAAATTAAGTATCCATTGGATCAACCAATGGGAGAAATTGGAGTTACCTTAGACTTGCAAATAGAAGATTTTTGTAAGGATCCTTGGGAGCTTGAGCTTGAAAGGAGAAGCTTCTTCTTCTTCTTCAGTTGTTATCAAGAGAGGAAGAGGGCTAAGGGTTCTTCCTTAGCTTAAGAATGAGCTTGGAAGGGAAGGAGCTTGATAGTAATTGAAGGAAGGAAGGCTGAGGGGCTATTTTAAAGATGGAGGAAGTCATGGCTCTTGGATGGGATGAATTTGAGTTAACCCATCACAAGCATGGGAGAAGGAGATGGCAAAATAATGGAGAGGGAGAAGGAGGCAGGGGCTCCTTGGCGTGCACCAAAATAAAGGGAGAGGGGTGCCGAATGAAGCAGGGGGTGGGGTTCGGCCAGAGGAAAAGAGAAAAGGAAAAATAAAAGGAATTTTGATAAATTTTAATTTAATTTATTTAATTAATTAATGCTCTAAAAATCAAATTAATTGACGAGCTCTAAAATATCCAAAAAATACACTGACGAAGTGAGGAACTCGACGACAAAGTCGGATTTTAATTTGAAGATCAATTTAGTTATTCTAATTTTATGGTATTTAAAATACATTAAAAATTCAAAAAAATTTGACGACTTCCAAATACTTCCAAATATCACCTCTAGTTAATTTGAGGGTGACGAGCGCAATGGAAAAATCGAATTTCAATTTTGACAATTATTTAATTATTTTATATTTCAGGTATTTAAATATATTAAAATATTCGCTAAAAATTCGATGACTTCCAAACACTTCCAAAATATCACCTCTGGCTAATTTGGGGGTAACAAGCGCAATGGCGAAGTCAGATTTCAATTCAAATTAAATATCTCAATTTTCTAATATTATTTAAATATTTCAAATATTGGATTGAGCTCTGAATCGCTCTAAAATTTTAGGGTTTGATTCTAATAATTAGATAAGTTTAATGGAATGATAATTATGATGCGATTAAGCTAAATATTTGGCTAAGTAACAATAACCTTGGGTTATTACATAACTCTATTTGGAGTTTTGATGCTTGTAAAAAATTGTAACCCTTGAAGGTTTATTTTGAGCCCAAAAAATTATTCAAGGTAGCTAATGAGGTTTTTAAATTTATTGACAGATTGAACACTAACATTACAGAATATAATAAGGTCATCAGCATAGGTAAGGTGAGTCACCAAAATCTTACCGCCGACATTGTAGTGAAGACTAGGGTCTCTTTTAAACATAGAGTTTATGCAGATGGACTAGTAATTGAAGGCCAGAATAAAAAGCATCGGGGATAGAGGATCTTCTTGTCGGAGGCCTCTTTCAAATTTGAAGAACTCGCTGGCCTTGCCATTAATAAGCACAGAAAAATAGTTATGATGAGTAAGAATTTTGATTTTAAGGATAAAGCTTACATTAAACCCATAAAGACTTAACATTTTGATAAGAAAGTTCCAATCAATTCTATTGAAGGCTTTTTTAAAATCAACTTTAAGGATAAGATTGTACCCCTTACGATTATTTTTGAGGCTATGGAACAGCTCTTGAGTAGCCAACATGTTGTCTTGAATTTGTCTTCCAAGGATGAAGCCAGATTGATTTGGTTCAATGAGGAGGTGTAAGTGTTTTTGCAACCTTTTGGCTTGAATTTTAAAAATAATATTGCTTATGGTAGTGCAAAGGCTAATAGGTTTAAATTGGGTCCACCAAGAGTCCTTTTTAGTTTTAGGGATTAGGATAGCATGGCGTGTGAGAAAATTTTTGGTAAACGAATGTCACAAAAAAATTCAGTAATTGCGTTACAAGCATCCCACTTGATGACATTCTAAAATTTACAGAAAAATTCACCATGGAAACCATCAGAGCCGGGACACTTGTTTTTCTTGAGATCTTTAACAACCTCCAAAATTTCTTCATCACTAGGCATCAAGTTGAGGGAGTTATTATTCTTAACTGGTACTTGAGTAGATAACTCAAAATATAGAGGAATAGAATTAGTGTTTGTATTATAGAATGCCTCTATAAAGAAGGTAACAACAAAATTTTGAATATCTCCCACATCCTTAAGTTTCATCCCACTAGGAGGGTTGATTTCAGAATCATAGTTTATATATCTTCTTTTATTGACTCAATTGTGATAGAAGGTGTAACAACCTAAGTTGTTACCTTAGTCAATTAAGACTAATCCCAGTCTTAATATTGATCTTAAGTGTTAATTCAGTCAGTAGGAGCCAACCTCTAAGATCTAGTCCAAATCAGGAGTCAAATGGATCGAATCCGGATTTTTGGAAAATCTAGAAACTCTAAAAATTTGACCTATTTAAATTGATCTCAGATTGAAAAACAGACTTTGCCATTGCGCTCATTGCTCCCAAATTAGCTAGGGGTAAAGTTTTCGTCTCAATCGGAAGTCGTCGAAATTTCGACGAATATTTAATATTATTTAAATACTCAAAAATGAGAAAATTAAATATTCGTCGGAATCAAAATCTGACTTCATCGTTGCGTTCCCCACCTCTCAATTAATTAGGGGTGATTTTCTGAGAATTTTTGGAAAATATTAAACTATGTATTTTTAATTAAGAAAATTATGTCTTAAATTAATTAAATATAAATAAGTATATATTTTATTCTTTTTTCTCTTCTTCTTTTTTTTTTTTTCTCTTCTCCCGATAGCTGCCCTAATCCCTCATTCGACTGCACGCGCTCGGCCCCCCTCCCCTCTCAAGCGACCTCTCCTCCCCCTCGTTCGTGCGGCACGCGTCTCCTTCGCCTAGGAGTCTCCGTCGCCTCGCCTCCTCGCAACCTCCGCCTTCATGCCCGATAAAAGCCGAAGGCTTTATGGTTCGCGCCGCTTCCTCTCGGATGGAACCTCCATGGCCGAACCCTCCAATCGCAGCCGTCCCCTTCTGTGGTGGTCGCAATCAAGGTACTCCTCATCCCCATCCTTCGAATTCTTATGGCAATTGAAAAAAATAAAACTATTATAAAAACTACTTGCACACCTGCAAATGAGTTGCAAGTGTGAAATCACCATTTTTCTCTTTGATATTTCTTTCCATAATTGATATCTAATCCTTAAATGTGCTTGGTTTCTCTGTTATTATAACTCTTCCATTCAGAACAAATGAATTATTGTGTTTGAAATGTTCCATTCAATAAAATTCAATCTTGGTTGATATTTACTTATATATTGCTTAAACTAAAATTTGTATTATTGTTTTTAAGATTGCCAAGTTAGATCGTAGTCGTTGTTACAAGTTCCTTGTTCTAACACTAGCACAACCTTCACCTGAATCTTTATTAATGTAACTTGATATATGAATCTTACGCTATTTTTGAGCATTTTAAAAATTTCTTACAGACAAAAGTTTTTTCAAATTTAGAAGGAATTTTTTTGTTAAAGTCAAAAGAAAAAAAAAAAAAGTTTTCCTTATAACATATGGCTATAATAGCAGGTGATGTTGTAGGAGAAAAAAAAAATATATGACAATTCTTTCGATCTCTTGTAATAAAAAATGAGGTATGAAGTGTACCATCTCAAAGGTTGGAAATATACTTTCATTTTTAAGCTCGATGAGAGGGCAGATTTAACTTGATTATGCTTTTTGGATTGTCCAACAGACTAAGCATAATCATATAAATATGTGCATGACTAGCGTCTCAAGTCATTCTTTATAATGAAAAAAAACCAGCATTAGCAACTAAGATAGAAAAAGGAAGCGTAATATTTATTCATTTTTGAAGTGTCTTTATATTCAGAATTCAGCATTGCCTCTCTCCATTATCATTTATTTCTTCCCTAAGTCATGAGAAAATTTTCTAAGTTAAGCAAGCACTAGCATTTCCTTTAAATCATACATTTGCCATACTCTCAAGGAAGGCCATAGATACATCATAAAACAGCATATTTTGTAAATCAAGTGGTTTTATCTTTCATGTCATGCAACACTTAATATCATATCTTGATGCACAAAGTAGAAGTGCGTGTATAAAGAGAATGTTGATTTTGGGGTATGTGTTTAGGATGTCGACTTGCCTTTTTCCATGCTTATCTAACTTATTTAACTCAATTGGGTCTCCCGGCCGCAATAATAGTCTTTACTTATTGTTGCCGCTCTTAAAAAAGAGTTGATCCTTCCAAACCTTAAGATGAGTTTAGGCCAACCCATACGAACCAAAATCTTAAATTTCTTTGTTTCACATTTAATGTCTTAGTTTAGCTTAGCTGATATAATGATCTTTATGGTTATGTGAAACTCAATTTCATATGAGAAATTTTGAAGATGTAAAAGAACCATAACCATCAAAATTATTATAAGCAATTATTTGAGGAGTTCACCCAAACCGTCATTTGAAGTCATATGTAAGATTCAACATTTAAATTTACTAGCACTATTTCTATTCATATCACCTTCATTCAATCGCTGTTTCATCGCAAAACTACCTTTTCGACCTAGAGGGCGATCGTCCTGTGCCTCCCAAGCACTCTTCTCACGGATGTGATTTTTTTTTTATGTTGTGAGAAATCTTTGCTCTTTAATATGATAAATTAGTTAAATATGAGAAAACTTGTGAACTTGGTTATATAAATGACGGCAAATTCATGTGGCTTGCATATATTTATTACTTGTCAAAACAAATTTTTTTTTTTAATCTTTGACTTTCACAACAATGTTAATTCTTTCATATTTGTATAAAATGTACTCTATAACTAGATTAGAAATTCATATATCCAATTGTTTCTGCCAACTTTCTCCATCTCTAATATAAAAGCCAAGCACACAAAATGACCATAGAGCTAGAATTAAGTTCTCTAAAAATAATTGGTACAGATCTCATTATTGATAATGAACTGTAGCAACTGCAATATTAGAGACCATTATTTTTTTTATCCTATCTTTTTGTTCGAGAAATGAAATGCTCTCCCTTCCCTTCATAGTTATCTCTTTCACTGGCAATTTGGACTTTGTCAACGAGCATGCTCTCTAGCAATGCCGAAAGAGACAAAGTTGTCACCACTCTCAAAGATCGTGTGCTGAAACTCTTTTATGATGTAGTTTTGCATGCCAACCTTTTTGTTTATAATGAATTTTTATTACTTCGCTTGCCTTCAACCTCACTAATTAGGAGAGCATAATTTTGTTTGTACTAAAAAATCCATTGAGCAAATTTTATTTATTAGATCAGTTTGATTTATAAAATGAGGATTTGGTTTTTGGATCAATATTTTTGTCATTTTAGCTTCTTATTTAGTTTTATCTTTGGGTAAGCAAATAAATTTCAAATATCTGAAGCTTTATAGCCATCTATTTTAAATTTTATTTTGATAAATTTGCGTCTAAAATTGAATTGATCAAACTTAAACTGAATTAGATTTATCTAGCATAATTAGCATATGATAAACTCTTGAGTCTTTTACTATACTTGTGAAATTGGATTACTTATATTTTGATCTCTTTAAGGTGATAACCATTTATACTTTAGTTGAACGCATAAAAAAAGGGTAAAACAGTGGATTGAATAGTAAAAATAGCGGATTGAATAGTGAAAACAACGGATTGAATAATAATGGAATTATAAGTTGAATTGCACCCTTTCTTTTTGTGTAAAATAAATAAGTATTAAGCTTCATGATGTGAGATTCGTCTCACATCATGCTTTCACTAAATCTTATAATCTTTCAATTAAATTTTTCAACCAAATTAGTTAAACTTTATAAAATATCCTCTAAGTCTTTTTCTTTAGGATTGTATACATCACATAAGTGTCATTCCCAATACTAGGACTAGATCATAGGTTAGAGTTCATTCATTGGGTAAATGGGTTACTCAATGGATGAAACATTGGTTTTATTAGGTTATAGGATTTTTTTTCAACATTTTGATCATTTTATCTTTTAACCTTAGATTTAAAATAGGAGATTCATCCTATTAAGTTTGATTATTTAATAGAATTTGCCTTAATTATTAGATCATTATTAGAATAAAACTTAGAACTTAGATCTTATCCTTTTGGATTATATGATTAAGCCCAATTCTCGTGGTGTTTAATTCATAATCTATAATTTAGAAGATCTTGATCAGATCTTAGATAGAACGTCTAAATTCACTAAAAATTAAGATGTATGATTTATTGATTCAACTCATAGTCGTCTATCTGATTGATCTAGATTAGAACCTAATCAGTTCTAATCCTTTTTAACTTATAAGGATGAATTTCTAAGTTACACTCGATAGTAGGAAAATGATGATCTTGAATTTGTGTAATTTGGAATAGTTAGAATGGATAATTAGAAAATAAATGATATCACCATATTTAGTAGAGTTCCTTGCTTCTATTTGATGATTGTTTCTACGCATTCCTTGTATTTTTGTGCCTTAACTCTTTGAGCATATCATATAAAATCTTTGATGCATGAATAAAATATTAGGAAAATATGGAGACTCTTTAGATTCCTTGTGAAAATTTAAAGTGATTGATTAAAGATAATAATTGTATGTGTTAGAGCTGCCTCTTAGTTATGTCTTCTGATTGCCTAGTCTCCTTGTTGACGCTAAGGGAAGACTTGTTTATATCTTCTATTTGCTTAGTCTCCTTTTTGACACTAAGAGAAGATCTGTTGTGTGCTGATTGCCTAGTCTCCTTGTTGACACTAGGGGTACACGGTTCTGTGCCTTAGCCGTGATGGTGCTAAGATCGTTGATATTCGGTGGGCTAAATTAGCTCTTTTCTGTATGGCAATTGGTACACAGATATCTATATATATGTTTAGTTTTGATGTTTTGTTTATTTTTCAGTATTTTTATTCAGTCAGCTATTCTCTTTGTACTGCTTATATATTTTAGAATATTAGAATTTTACTGTTATTTATATGTATCATTACTGAGTTCAGTTATTTTAATTTGCATATTTCTTTTGATCACCATCATATTTAAGATATAGTATTTCCTTCCAGTATTTGATTAGTTGTTTATATTTATATGCCTTACCTTGTTTAGCTTGTATTTGAGGCATGTCTTAGCTTCTCTTTTTGCTTAAGTTATAAATGATTGTTTATAACTTTTTTCTTCCTTTTTGTACTGCTAGTTGCTCCTATATTTGTTATAGCTATTACTTAGAATTTGTAAAATAGTGATATTACAAAACACATAAATACTTATCAGCTTAAAATGTACTTAGACAATTGTCTAACATAATATTTTTCTTTTTTGGCTGGGGCTCTACATTGTGAAACCGATAATGACAAATCCTCTTCAGTTAGACAATTAGGAGCTAGGTGTGGAGCCTTATTCAGAGAAGGAGCCTTTGGAAGAAGCAGCTGTTTAGCTTTCTTTTATATGAGGATGAGAGCACTTTACTTTTTAAACTTTAAATTAATGTAATAATACAGGTACTCTTGACTATGTGTTTGAATTATTATGTCTTTTATTCTGAGTCATACTTCATTATATTTATACTGTGATGCTTGGATATTTCTTATTATAAATCATTTCTGCACTCTGTATGAATTCTTATTAAGTGACTGAATATTTGATTTTATACTTACTCCTTTCCTTATTAGGTGAATTGTGGATTTCATCCTAATCTAATAATAAGTGAAGGGTTAGCTAGAGTGACACACCACCCCTTAGCTTAATCTTGTGGATTAAGGGGTGGGGAGCCACTGAAGGAGGTGTTTCTTTCTCCTTCCAAAGCCCAATTTATGCTATATTTTTGTTTTTAAAAAGTTTCAAAATCATTGTAGGTTTGAATAAGAGAGGCCTTAGCTTCAGAAACTTCTATCCTATTGTGATAAGAAGGATCCACTTCAAAGATAATTTCCAAATAGGTAATCTTATTTTCCTGTTAGGAGGCATTATTGAAAATATTTCCAATCTTATTTTTATTTCAAAGGCTACAGGCTTTTCTATATTTCTTAAATTTCTCAACTAAATGGTTAAGATTATAGGAACCACAGTGCTCGTTCCAGATTGAATAAACAAACTGGGAGAATTTGTCTCTTTCAAGCCAGAAGAGTTGGAACCGGTAAGATTTTAGGATGTTAATGGTGTGGTTCCAAGATGTAGCAATCCAGGCTGTTACCTAGGTCAATTAAGACTAATCTAAGTTTTAATTAGAATTCTAGTACACTAAATAAGTTATTTAGAACTCATCTCTAAGATCTAGGTCAAATCAGGAATCAACTGAATCAAATTTTGATTTCTGAAAAATCTCAAAATCCTAGAAATTGACATTTTATTTTGACATCAAATTGAAAATCTGACTTCACCATTGGGTTCACCACCCCCAAATTAGATAGGGATGATGTTTTAGATGTATTTAAAACTCGTTGGATTTTCGGCAAATATTTTAATATATTTAAATCCCCCGAAAAATTGAATAATCAAATATTCGTCGTATCAAAAATTCGATTGCGCCGTTGCGTTCATCACCCCCTCAATTAGCTAGGGGTGATTTATTGGATATATTTGGGACACGTGTAGCTAATTATTTTTAATTAAGAAAATAGGTTTAAAATATTAAAATATTAAATGATTATTATTTGTTTTAACGGAGCCGTCGTCTACTCCTCACGCCGTCAGAATCGGACGTCCATCAGTTGGACTGTCCGATCGGATCATAAGATCCGATTCGACGGTCATTGGCCGTCTTCTTCGCGTCATAAGCCCTGGCCGCAAGTTTTGAGCGTGTGATATCTCAACATAATGTTATGATCTAATAGCTCAATAGTTCTTAAAATTCATGTTGGATAAAGTCATAACATTTATAGCACTTAGGGTGCAAACTCTAGTTTTATGGTTGAATTTTTCAAGATAGTGCACTATCAATGCAATTTGGGAAGTTTCAAACTAATGAATTACAAGTTTATTGAAAATTTTTATCAATGCGCAATCTATGTTTTCTCAAATTTAATCTTGTGTTACATGAGACAAGGGCTTGGAAATTTCTCTTCAAGTTTATCAAGTATTACTTGAGTCGGCTTTAGTCCTGATTAACATATTAACGACTCGAGTCGTTTCAAAAACACAGACAGTGCGTTGTTATTGTCTAAGTTCGTTTAAATGTCGTGAACTATTGCTATTTATATTTTTTGTTTAGAGAAAATTTTAAGTTGATTATTACCTTTTAATAATGCTATAAATTATTTAGTTCTATCATTTCATTTCTTATAATATTTTTTGTGTTACACATATTTGCTAAAATAATTTTCTTTATAGCATTGAATTTATGTAGTATTAATATTAAATTCATAAATTATAATATTTTGAAAAAGTAAATAATTAATAATAAATATTATTAATTTCAAATTTAAGCAATAATTAAATCCGAATAATATAGATTATAATATTAAATTTAGTACATTCTTTGCAAAGAAAAAAGTCCTATTTTAGTAATAAATTTAAGATATGTTTTGTTTCGGTGGGTTTAACATTTCTTACGATTAGCTGTTAATATATTTTAGGAAGCAATATTTTAGGAAGCAAAAGTGTGATATATTTTAGGAAGTACAGTTTTAGGATAAAAAAAATATATTTGTATTATTTTAGGAAATTTTTGAGCTATAAGAGGGGGAAACGCGAATAACAGAGCAGTCTTCTTGGCGAGGGAAACATTCAGAAAGAACTTTCCCCGTTTCTTACCGTTCTATTCGCCCCTATCCAAGCCAGCCGATTCCGAAGATGTCGGCCTCCACACTTAGGGTTTGCTTGATTCCGAAGATGCCAGACCATCGTTCAGATATTTCCTCCTGCCATGAACCAGTTTCGTTTTGATCCCATCGCACCTTTTCTTCCCTGCGCACTCTTCGGCGGTTCAGGTATACTTTTTGTTTTCTTCTTCTTCGCATCTTCCTTAGGTTTTTTTTTATTTCTGTTCGTCCTTTTTGTTCTGATTTTTATATTTCTGTTGAACTTTTTCTTTCCGTTTCTAATGGCTTCAGATCCAATTTGTCGTTATATTCTGAGCCAGCCGGTGATTGATTCCGAAGATGTCCGTCTCCGCAGCTAGCGTTTGCTTGATTACGAAGTTGTGAGGTCATCGTATAAGAGTTCATATCTTTCCTCCTGCCATGAATCAGTTTCGTTTCAATCATATCTCACCTTTGCTTCTCAGCGCACGCAAGGTCTGTTTTTTGTTTTTCTTCTTCGCTGCCTTGTCTGCTCAACTGTCGCATCTTCCTTTCGGTTTTTGATTTCTGTTCATTCCTTTTTTCTCTGCTGAGAGATGATGCCTTTAGATAGCCCTTCAAAGGCATGCAGATTTGCTTTCTTATACAGTGCATATGACTGTCCCTCCGAAAGTCTCATGTATTGCTTGAAGAGATATTTGCCAAAGTTCCTCTCACAAACTGTCTGCTTTAAGTGTAAGTTTATGTTAACCTTTGAAATTCATGACTTCTTCGTGTTATTATATTAGCTTTCACTTCATTCTTTAGATTTAAGATTAGATTTGTTCTAAATGTAGATTAGCTTGGTAGATGACTACTTGCATCTAAATGAACAATTGCTTTTCTGTAATATACAAAAGAGGATGTTTGGACAATAAGGGCATATTGTTCATGACTAATGTTTTACTAATTTATTAATTTTTCATTTCTAGAGGGAAGATATTTATCGAAGTTGTATGATTTTATCAGAATTCAATGGAAGTAACTTGGGACTTTCTATTTAAAAATTCCATTGAATTCTATATTATAATAAATTGAGCAATTATTGATAATTATTCTATAAAGCTATATAACAACCAGTTTGGTAAATGTATGTATTGTTTGAATTTGCAAGAAGAGGGTCTCGCAAAACTAACAATCCTTAATTAAGAGTAAACACATTAGTAGATATTTAAATAAGCCAATCAGCCATAATGAGGTTGTAGTCAATTGGAAATGAGCAAGGGCATCAATTTGTCTCATTTTATTTTCAATGCGATCTAAAATTTGTCGCCTTAGTTGTAAATGCGAACTTAAGGAAATAAACATAGGAAAAGGTTATGCCTTGTTGAATTGGTTGATTGGGAAGCAATTCATTGTTTGATGTTCTTCAAAAACAAAATTAACCTAATTAGAGATGTTTTAATTTGATTTTAATATTTTAAAAGATTGAAATTACAAATCAATACCTTGGGTTCTTATGCATGTTGCATAACGATTATCTTAACGTTAAAGAGCTAATTTGCTGATATTAGGCATAAGAATTAATTTTACAAAAATAATACCTTTTAGTAGGTAACAAATTTTTGGGGTTGGCTAGGGTTGGAGACAACGTCACAACCTTGTTGGATGGTAAATTTGAAATTAAAAAAGTTTGAAAGAGATGTAAGGAGAAGATGAAGAAGAGGGAAAGAAAAGGAAGAAATTTAAGATTTAATATTGAAGGATGAACATGGAAAAAAGAAGAAGGGTGGGATGAAGAAGAAAAGGAGGCAAATAAGAAAGGGGTTGTTTGTGTTGGTGGAAAGGAGAGGGGAAGTTAGGTTAAGCTGAGAGGATGGCACAAGAGAACTCATGATTTTTAGGTGTTTCCCCCAAGTTCCTTGTATTTTTGCAAACATGTTTTTGACTCTATGTGCTTGTATTTTTGCAAACACATTAAAATCGTTTTATTAAGCTTTTAGCACAAGTAAATATAATATTATAGAATTGATCATCATGATAGGCAAAAATTAACATATTTTGAAAAATGCTGAAAATGATTGAAATTGTGGTGAATCACACGAACTTAAAATATAGGCAATACATTGTGAAAATTATGTTATCAAAATTATGAAAATAAAATAATTGTATATTTTTCAAAGAGTTTAGGGTAACACTCACTTCTCTTTCTTCAAAGTGGTTTTGCTTTAAAGTCCATTTTTCTATTGAACCTTAGTATAGGGAGTGTTTTTATTTCTCAATCAGCCCACCCCTATCTAGGGCACTCTTGCTCAACAACCTCGATCTGTTAGACTCATTTGAAAGCAATCTCTTAAGGTAGGAGAAGTGTAATGTGCTCTCAACTTTTATGTGCTTTGAAAGATGAATTTGTTGAAGAAGAGGTATGTGGATGGGGCAATGATCTTTTCATTCATCTTTTCTCATTTTTATAATTCTCGCATCTTATGATGACTCTTGTGTTTAACAATTCATCATATTTTGTTTAATATTTTTCTTAGGATGTTTTAGTAGTGCCAAACTCGTTAGAGGCTCAAAACCAAAGCCACCAGAGTAGGAATTTGGTAAGAAATTGACATATGATTTCTCTTATCTAGTTCGGGGGTGAGATCGTCACAATTGACATCATGAGATTTTGATGGGTAAAGATATCTATATTGGAATTTTTGCTTGTTACCCCCACCTAAAGAGTTTTACCTTAGAGTCTTACAAACGATGACTACATTGATTGGGTTGCTGAGCAGAGGTTATGCCTACATTAATTTGGAGTGATTTGTAATAGCTTGTGCAATGAGATCCTAAGCATTCTTTAGCAAGCAACTTACAGTGCAAACATTATCGATGTTATTTGAATTCTTAGTTATAAATAATTGCATCACGTGGATGATGATTGGAGCCATGAGTCCTTCTCAAGGCTATCAATGGATGCATGCACTGGCTCGCTTTGTTTTGACAATGGCTCAAACACTTGTTGGGTTGATTTTTACAAAATTAAAATAACTTTGCGGATCCTTGCATGCATTGTTAGACTACCAATCTATAGTTTCATTTACAAGTGTGTACCCACAAAATAGGAGTTTTTCTAGCATTGAGTGGCTGACGTTCAAATGAGAGGTGAGTTTTAATGACTCATTGGTTCCAATAACACATTGTCGATTGAGCTTTTTTATTAAATCTTATACTTCATTTCTTAAAATTAACCTAGTTCTTTTTACCGATAATATTAGTTTACCCGTAAAAATTTTATTTTACACTGATTTTATCTCTGCCAAAAGCCCTATTACTTCACTAAGAATTTATATATGAAATTATTAAAATGGATCAATTCATTTGTTCCGATTAGTGAACCTCACATTGTTTCAATTTGGATAAATTCCCTTTTCCTAAGGGTTTTACTTTGGTAAACCTCTAAAAGTAGACTATGCAACCGCTAACCATTTACGCCCATCGGTAGTGCGAGTATTGGTTGAAACTGAACGAAAACTTTTGAATTGTCAATTTGGATTGAGGATGAAGATGATAGTATTTTCCAAGAGTTCTTTTTTGAAAATATCATGGTGTACTGTTCTCATTGTAATATAATTGGTAATGAAGGACAAACTACTTTAAACTTCACCCCCATCTTATGATTATGCCGGAGCTGGTGAATTTACCCGCTCCTCTAGTTTGCCATAAGAGACAATAACTAGTGTGTGCTAAGGAACTATGCAAGGGAACTGGCACTTGGGAACTCATTCAAATGACGGAGGTAGAAATTTCAAATGTGACTCTGCCACCTATCAGTATTGTGGCCTCTAGTAATGTGAGCATGGATTTGTTGGATAAGCCTCTTCAGTTGGTGGGGATGTTGTCACTCCTACAAATGTAGAGGCTCATACTTTGGCAAGCTCAATTGAATACCCCCCCACACTTTATTCCATTTCAGAGGTTGTTGGACATGTGTCTCATGAGGAAGAGGCGACGTCGGTTAAGCAAGCGCTGACAGATTCAAGTTGGCGATGGAGGAAGAAAGAAAGTATCTATTGATTTATAATGCGGTTGTTCCTTTGATTTTTCTTCAAAAAAATGTTTATTGCAATTCAAGAAGTTGAGGATACGAGCTGATATGGAGGGTGCCCCGCACCTTGACCTCATGTTGGGAGAGGATGTGGCGTCTCACTCGAGCGATGAGGCCCTTGCTTTGAATTGCAATAATGTTGCTCGATTAAATAAGACTCAAATGAAATCACATTGTTCACATGTTGGGAGAGGTTTTTTGCGACAAGCCAATGGATGTAGATGTGGCTTCATCTACTGTGGCGTCCTTGCGTGATGATGTCCTTTTCTTGGAAGCGGCTCAATTGAACAAAGAGAAATTGATCCTCAACCCGTTTGCCAAGGAATTTCACCTAAACCAATAAGGATGTCGTCAAAATACATTCATATTATCTTCTAATGCGGGGATGAATGAGCGTGAGGTGGGCATTGATTTTCCAAGGAATTCTGAGATTCAAAGACCTAACTATTACCTTGCTTTCTTGCTTTTATTGGAATCTCTTTGGAGAGATTTTGGAGAACGATTGGTGATGGTTTTATATTTCTCTTTATTTATTGATTTAATTTTTTTTATGTTAGAGGTCACCTACCAAATTTGTTGTACTCTTTTTTGTCAAATATCTGATAGCCAACCCATGTTCCCTTTATTATATATATATATATATATATATATATTTTTTTTTTTTTTTTTTTTGCTTATGTGTGGCCGTTGGAATTTGAACTATGAACTGGGATAACAATTCCTGAGCTTCAACTACTGGGCTACAACACATTTATTATAGATATATGTATATATGTGTATATATATATGTATATGTAGATATATATTATTTTGTGAAATTTCTCATGTACGCACACAAAAAAATTAAATTAAGAGTATACACTTGCTTACTTGAAAACCTCATGAAGGTTGAGATAAAGATACTTGAGCGTTTGCACAAAGGTTAAACTTTCTAGAAGATTCTTCTAAATATCCTCACTTGAGAAAGAATTGGTCAGTAGCAGGAAATTTTGCTCTTGCCATTTTGTTGAGTTAATATACTTCTTGGATTAATAAACTTAATCATTTATCAACACATTTAACTAAATAAATATAAAATAATAATGTATAGGAGAATACTAAAACAATATATAAATTGATGCCATGGAAAAAATCACTTTATAGTTGGGGTTGCAATTTTATGTCAATTTAAAAGTTATTTAAAAATTTATAAATTTGAAAATATTAAATTATTTAAATACTTTTTATAAATTATATAAGCCAAAAATAAGAATATATTATTAAATTTTTGTAAATTTTTGTATAATCTTAAGTGTATATTATTTTTAATAAAAAAATAAAGTTTGGAAATTTAGAAAATTATTTATAAGAAAATATTCACCAAAATTCAATAACTTTTATTCCATTGGATTCCTTGTATTTTATTAGCATACATCTAATATTTCATTAAATTCGGAATTAAGATGAGTGAAATATTCAATAGTTTTAGAATTTTTATCAAAAATTTATTTAATTTTATCTATTATAATTATAATGAAATTAGAATTTAAAATCACAAGATCATTTTGAACCATCGAATCTCCTGACGACACGCATGGTGCACATCCAATAGTATGACAATAATTCTGTGAAATAGTAGCTGTGTTGAATAATTTAATGATCTGTGTTTTTTTAAGAGAAATGCTAAACATGCCCGCTTATGTGTAACCCATGTTTAACCCGCCTATGTGGCGTATATGTGTAATACATACGTGGCTTATATGAATGGCATTAGTGCTCCTTGTTCGCTCGCCCTCCTCCCCCGCTTGGTATCCCGCGAAGATCTGGCCATCTCGTTCGCTTGCCCTCCTTAGCAAGAACGCGGAGGTAGATGCTCTTCCTCACCAGTTCCTTCAAATACTTAGCATCAACATCTGCCACCTTCTTCTCTTTCTTCTGATCGCCTCTTCTCCTCTCCCCTTGCAAACCCTTCTCCAAGCTTCTCACCGAAAATTTATTGTTCGATTCCCTCATTTTGGGGATTTTAAGATTCAATCCTCAAGCATTCACCTCCGGTTTTCGAGCTCCCACCCAGCTGAAGCCCTCGATAGCTGATCGTGATCTTTTCCTCTGCGCCATTCATTCCATCATAAACGAGCCTCGCGTTGCTCTGCGATTCTTTCGTTGGGCCGAGCGACAGCCGGGCTTCTACCGATCAGAGACCCCTTTCTGCGCCCTGCTGGAGATCCTGGCGGAGGCCGAGCTCATGAAGGCTGCTTACTGTGTCGCAGAAAGGGCTCTGAGCTTTGGTCTTCATGGAATAGTTGACCTGCTGATCAGAAAATATGTGAATTCGGACTCCACTTTCAAGCTCCTTAATCTTCTCTTATGGTTGTATATGTTGTGTTGTGGAGACCACTTGTCCTTCATGGAGATGTTAATGGCTCCGGTGAGCTTCTAGGAGGTACCAAGGCAATTCGGAACAAGACATGAAGTTCAGGAACAACACAGGTGTTGCTGCAGTGCTCCTTGACAAGATCATTTTGCCTCAGCGGTCTGCAAACAAAGGAGCGAGTGCTACCGCGCACCGTAGCGGAAATCGGTGCTGCGGCGCACCGCAGCGGGACTTGTTGCGAGAGGCGGGCACTACAGTGCGCAGCAACGACAGACAACCAGAGAGGCGGGCGCTCTTGCGCGCTGCAGCGGCAGGCTATTAGATAACTAGGGTGCTGCAGCGTGCTCCGGTGCCTGACTACCCGAGACCCAGGAGCTACGGCTCGCCGTAGCGCCTGGCGGAGTCTTGCTCCGGTTTCAAGTTACGCCCTAAGTAGTTTGGAGGGAAGTTTGGACCATTTGAGGTCTGAAAATGAGTTGGATGCTTAAGGGAATATGTGGAGGAGTTTCTTATGTAATCTAAGAAGTTGGCATTTCAGATTGAGAGGCTTTAGCTGTTGTGAGGAGGATATCTTAAGGTGAAGCCCTAAGAAAGCTGCAGTGCAAGAGAGCTCTTGCATGTTGAAGAAGATACTCCTGGTGGTGGTTGCTTCCTCTCCTTTTCATTTTAGAGTAAGAGCTTGTGTGTTTTCTGTCAAAAGTTAAGCTCTTTGTAACTCTGTACTTTTCAAGATTCTTAGTGGATATTTTCTGTGGTGTGGCTCCGTTATTTTCTCATTCTTGGGTTTTTCACATAATTTTTTTGTGTTTGGATGTTTGTGTGCTTGAGTTTGTTTTGCATGCATGTGCTGTAATTTTTTGTTTGTGGATTTGTGATTTAAGATTTGCTTGGTAATCGTCGACGTAACCCCGATCCTTAATTGAGTGCGCTAGTCAAACTACTTTTGCTGTGGAGTGTTCTCAGTGATGTTGGAAGTTCTTTATTTACCAACAAGTGGTATCAGAGAGTCAGTAGACTTGGATTTCTGTGAAGACTGTGTGTTGGGCAAACAGAAGAAGGTTTCGTTCTCCAAAGTTGGAAGAGAGCTGAAAAGCAGAAAACTTGAGTCGGTGCATACAGATTTATGGGGCAAGCTCCAACTTTTTTTATATGTGGAGCCACATATTTCGTCACCTTCATTGGTGACCATACAAGGAAGGAATGGGTTTACTTTTTGAAACATAAATCTGACATATTTGATGTGTTTGGAAATTGGTTAGCTTTGGTGGAGAACGAGATAGGATTAAAGCTTAAGTGCTTGAGGTTCGATAAGGGCGGCAAATACTGTGATAGGGAGTTCAAAGAGTTTTGTGCCTTGAGAGGCATCAAAAGGGACTTTATAGTTCCAAAAACACCACAGCAAAATGATGTTGCAGAATGGATGAACAGAACGATCACAGAAAGAGACAGAAGCATGAGATTGCATGCGGGTCTCTCAAATTAGTTCTGGGCTGAAGCTGTTAACACAACTGTTTATTTGATAAATCGGGGACCTTCCGTTCTTTTGAATGAAGAGATTCCCGAGGAAGCTTGGAGCGGAAAGGAGGTGAAACTGAAGCATCTCAAGGTATTTGACTGCTCATCATATGTGCATATTGATGTAGGATATAGGAGCAAGCTTGACGCTAAGGCAATCAAGTGCATATTTGTTGGATATGGTGTGGGCGAGTTCGGTTACAGATTCTGGGACAATCAGAACTAGAAGGTCATCAGAAGCAGGGATGTCACTTTCAATAAAAGTGAAATGTACAAGGACTGTATTGGAGTCAAGATTGATTCCAAGGATGCATCAGATGTTGAGCCCTGACACATAAAAATTGATGACAGTATTAAGCCAGATGTTGGAGTACATGAAGAAACTCAGGAGGGTGTCAATATTGAACCACAAACACTCATGTTAAGAAGATTCACAAGAGTCACAAGACCGCCACAGAAGTACTTTCCTTATTTAACCTATTACTAATGGTGGTGGTGAACTAGAAAGCTTGGAAGAGACACTTCAGGTTGAAGATTCAATCAAGTGGGAGGTTGCCATGAATGATGAAATGACATCACTCATGTCAAATGGGATATGAGAGTTGGCACCTCTACCAGCTAGGAAAAAGCTCTTCAGAACAAGTGGGTTTATCGGATGAAAGAAGAACTGAATGAGAGTAAGTGCTACAAGGTGAGGCTTGTAGTAAAGGGCTTCCAACAAATGCATGGGGTCGACTACAGTGAGATCTTCGCCCCAGTTGTAAAGATGACAATCATCAGGGTTGTGTTGAACATTGTTGAAGTTGAGGATTTGCATTTAGAGCAAATGGATGTCAAAACTGTATTTTTTCACGGAGAGCTGGAGGAGGAGCTATACATGCAACAACCTGAACGGTACAAGGCTCAAGAGAAGAGAAAAGTTGAGCTAGTGTGCAAGCTCAAGAAGAGCCTCTATGGCTTGAAGCAAGCGTTAAGGCAGTGGTACAAGAGATTCGACAGGTTCATGTCAGAATCTAAGTACAAGAGATGCTAGGCGGATCACTGTTGTTATATAAAACAGTGTAAGTCCTCCTATATCATTTTGTTGCTGTATGTAGATGATATGTTAATTGTAGGATCGGACATGGAGAAGATAAGGATGCTGAAAGAGCTTATGTCAAAGGAATTTGACATGAAGGACTTGGGGTTGGCCAAGCAGATTCTTGGAATGATAATCAATAAGGAAAGAAGTACAAGAATTCAGAAGTTATCGCAGAAAGAATATGTTAAAAAGGTGCTGAAAAGATTTAACATGAGTGAGGCGAAACCAGTGGGCACTCCCCTAGCAAGTCACTTCAGCTTATCAAAGGAACATATGCCGATGTCTGAAGAAGAGAAGGAGCATATGCTAAAGGTTCCTTATGCTTGATGTACGCGATGATCTGCACGAGACTCGATATTGCCCATGCAGTGGAAGTGGTTAGCAGATTCATTATAAACCCAGGGAAGCACCATTGGGACGCGATCAAGTGGATCCTACAATATATAAAAGGTACAATGGGCAAAACTTTATGTTTTGGAAGATCTGACATTATTTTACAGGGCTATGTAGACTCAAATCTTGCAGGAGATGTTGATAGCCGAAGAAGCATTATGGGTTATGTGTATACATTAGGAAATACAGCAGTGAGCTGGATCTCTAGGCTACAAAACATCGTGTCGCTATCTACCACGGAGGTGGAATAATTTTCTATTACAAAGGCAAGTAAGGAGATGATTTGGTTGAAGGGTTTTATGGAAGAATTGGGCAAAGAGAAGGAGGATGTAAAGACATTGATAGTATGAGCGCTATTCACCTAGCAAAGAATGCAGCATTTCATGCCAGGACAAAGCACATTCAACTTATTACCATTTCATCCTGACATTGTTAGAAGAAGGACAGCTCGGATTGGAGAAGATCCACACTTCTAAGAATCCAGCTGATAGCATAATAAAGCAGTAACAGGTGGAGAAACTGAAGCTATGTGCAGCTTCAGTTGGTCTCGGTATGTAAAGAGAGAGCGGAGGTGAGCCACACCACGTTCTTGACTAGAATAGAAGAAGACAATGAATAATCAAGGGTCGAAGGGGATGATTACCTAAAGGTCTTCAAGTGAGAGATTGTTGTGTTGTGGAGACCACTTAGTTCATCATGGAGATGATAATGGTGCTCCGGTGAGCTTCCGGGAGGTCCCGAGGCAATTCGAAACAAGGCATGAAGTCTAGGAACAGCAGCGCGCCGTAGTGATCCCTCACCCGAGATGAAGGTGCTATCATGCGCTTTAGCAGTCTGCAGACAGAGAAGTGGGTGCTACTGCATCGTAGCGGAAATTGACGATGCAGCGGAAATCGGCGCCGCAGCGCGCCGCAGCGGTAGGAAACCCGAGAGGCGGGCGCTACCGCGCGCCTCAGCGGCAGGCTATCAAAGACCAGTGCGCTACAGCGCGCCCTGGCGCCTGGCTTCCCGAAACCCAGGAGCTACGGCAAGTCGTAGCGCCTGGCGGAGTTATACTTCGGTTTTAGGTTATGCCCTAAGTAATTTGGAGGGCATTTTGAACCATTTGAGATCTGAAAATGAGCTGGGTACTTAAGGGAATATGTGAAAGAGTTTCTTATGCATTCTAAGAAGTTGGCATTTCAAATTGAGAGGTTTTGACTGCTGTGAGGAGGAGATCCCAAGGTGAAGCTCTAAAGAAGTTGCAGTGCAAGAGAGCTCTTGCATGTTGGAGAAGATACTCCTGGTGGTGGCTGCTTCCTCTCTTCTTCATCTTAGAGTAAGAGCTTGTGTGTTTCCTGTCAAAGGTTTTATAATTCTGCATTCTTCAAGATTCTTAGTGAATATTTTTTGTGATGTGGCTCTATGGTTTTTTTCATTCTTAGGTTTTCCATATAATTTTCTGTGTTTGGATGTTTGTGTGCTTGAATTTGTTTTGTATGCATGTGCTGCGATGTTTTGTTTGTAGATATGTGATTTCGAATTTGCTTGGTAACCGTCAACGCAATCGCGGTCCTCAATCAAGTGTGCTAGTCAAACTGCTTTCGTTGCGGATTGTTCTCGGTGGTGCTGGAAGTTCTTTATTTACCAATAGTACACCAAGTGCTTGACGGTTGAACCTGCGACGTCGACTTTTCGAAGATAGTTGGGACAAAAGTGCAGCCTGCTATTGTTACTTTCAACACATTCTTGATTGCTACTGCAAGGAGGACAGACAGTTGGGGCTTATAGGTTGTATTGTGAGATGCTTGAGAAAGGAATTCTACCTGATTCTTCTACTTACAGTTTTTGTTTAAGCATGCGGGTGATTAGTTCAAGGATCAAGCAGTTTACTATTTGAATAATTATGTCCTTGCTGGTCAATAATACAACTTAAGAATGCTACAAAAATCTTTTCTTTAAAAGAATGTTGCAATTTTGAATTGGCGTGCAATGCGTGCTATCTTTTCTTTCATTGATCTTTTTCCCATGCCATTGCTGATATATATTTTTTATTTTTAGCCAATTCATTGCAAAAATTTGCTGCTCATATTCATGCACATTCTACTTGACTTGAATTTTTCACATAAAATTGTGAATATGAATTGTTCATTATTTGGTTTGAATTTTGAAACATGAAAGTATGAACATTATTGGGATGTAGCTCAAATGGAAGAGTGCTCGCTTCTTATGCGAGAAGTTCAGGGTTCGATTCCCAGCATCTCAAAAATATATATATATATATATATATGTTTATTTAAAACTCATATATGTATGACATTAAATTGATGGAGGTTGTGTGCACAGTTATGATACCAAATATGCAGTCATACTAAAATAACTTCAATGAAGGCATTGCTTTAATGCATTGTTCCTAGCTCAAATACATAAATTCTTTTTTCTTAAGCCTTGTTATTAGGAGGTATGACTTGCATCACCCATTCTCTTATCATGTGTGATAATATCATAATATTCATGGATTTTCTCCTGCTAAATTTTCTGATGAATGGGCTTATTAGAGCGTTGTAATGCTTTAAAGTTTGTCTCTTTGAATTGATGTTGTTTTTTGTTAGAATATTTTATTCTAATGTCAGACTTATCAAATATTACTATATACAGCTTGAAATGTTTATCACTGCACTATTAGGGAGTCGGATTACATTTTAAGTACATACTAGAGCTTGTTTTGTCAGGCATGTATTCTAATTCATGTGTTACTATGCATTGCCTGTGCATTTTGTGAACTTACACTGATTTACATGTCTAAAAGTTCATTAAATTGATTTGTTATTGGCACTTATGCGTTGTTAAGCTTTACCCAACTTTCTTCTCTGCAAGAAGTTTTAGTTTTACATGTATTTCAAGCATTTATTAAGAATCATGTGACTCCAGCATTTTTTTGGAGGAGCAATGGGTGTTCTTACTACCCGAACACTCCTAACTTCTGTTGGAGCATCTAGAAACAGTGCCACTTCTTATTTGATGATGCAGATGCCAGTTAGCTGCAGTCTTTAATAAATTTTTTTAATTTATTGATTTTCTAATTTTTATTCATGTTTATTTGAAGCAATGTTGAAAAGTATTTGAAATTCTTATATTACTAACTTCATCTGACTTGTGCATACAAAAAAATAAAAATCAATTTAAGATACCATTTGAATGTAACAATATACATGAATTTGTGTTTCTTATAAGCTTTCGTGAAAGCTTATCTGCTTTCAATATAGCAAGCACTGTTTGGTTGGGGTGATGGCGATGCAATTGAATTTGTTGTACCTTTCTTTTTCATTTAGTACATCGTACCAATATTTGGTTATCTCAGCTCCACTACACCACTCTGCTTTAAACATCCATGCCTTCTCAAGGTCTCCCAACCTGCAATGGCCATCAATAATTATATTGAATGTCCTAACGGTAGGAACAATATTTGCTCTGCTTATATCCTCAAACAAAGAAACTGCCTCTGCCACATTCCCCACACGGCAATAGCCATACATCAAAGAATTGCAAGAAACCACATCCTTTGCCAAACCCTTTGCTTCCATCTCCTTAAACTTCTGTCAAGCATCATCTACCTTTCCCACCTTACAAAGCAAATAGATTACAGTATTATAGGTCGTCACAGATGGAAGCACACCTTTACTAACCATATCACTCTCAAAAAGCAAAGCTTGGTAGCCAAATCCCCTGCTAAACGAAACATTGATCAGCAGATTATACGAGTAAGCCGTAGCATTCTGCATTTTTGCAAGCAAAGTTGCTTCCTTCTCTAATTCGCCCTTCTTCGACAATCCATTGATCACGACATTGTATGTAACATCATTAGGCAAGCAGCCAGCGGAGTTCCCAAACTCCATATCGACCGGAAGCATATAAACCTATTTTGTCTGGCCCGCCTTGCAGTAGCAATCAAGAATCATGTTGAAAGTAACAATAGTAGGCTGCACTCCTGCCCCAACCATCTCCTGATAAACTTCCCTGACATTAGACCATCGGCTCCCATCGCACAAACACCCTGAGAATCCAATTGAAGTTCTTAACCTTGGGCAAGATGCGATTCTTCATCATCTTTCGAAAAGTCCACATCGCAAGTTCAACCGCCGAGCACTTGGTGTACAACCACAAGGGAAGATTAAGGAGCTTGAAAGTGGAGTCCGGATTCACATACTTTCCGATCAGCAGGTCGACTATTCCATGAAGACCAAAGCTCTGAGCCCTTTCTGCGACATAGTAGGCGATCTACTTGAGCCCGGCCTCCACCAGGATCTCCAGCAGGGCGCAGAAAGGGGTCTCTGATCGGTGGAAGCTCGGCTGTCGCTCGGCCCAACGAAAGAATCGCAGAGCAACGCGAGGCTCGTTTCTGATGGAATGAATGGCGCAGAGGAAAGATCATGATCAGCTATCAAGGGCTTCAGCTAGGTGGGAGCTCGGAAACTGGAGGTGAAGGCCTGGGGATTGAATCTTAAAATCCCCAAAATGAGGGAATCGAACTGCGGGTTTTCGGTGAGAAGCTTGGAGAAGGGTTTGCAAGTTCGAATTAGGGCAAACAAAAAATATCATGGGTAAGAATAATTTTAAAGATCAAAATGCCATAATTTGGGAGAAATCCGAATAACGGAAGCTCCCGTTATATTTTCCGAATTATTTAAATTCTAAAAATTATGATATTGAAATACGTGCCCGAATTCATCATTTTCACTGTTGTTATGTTCAGTATATTATTTAAAGGCTGCTCGAGAAGTTTCATCTAATTCTAAGCGCCGATTTGATTGTGGTTAAATTTTAAAAATTTTTAAACTCAAAAATTAATATAAAATAAAATAATATTCTGAATCGAAAAATTTCGGCGCGAGGGTGTTTGTAATATCATAACACTTTTCGATGTCAAGTTTCGTTGTATTTGGACGACAAACGATAAAAAAATACGATTAATTTAAGTTTAAGTAGTTTTAAGAAATTTCCTTTAGTTTTTTTTCTCTCCCTCCCCCCTTGCGATGCAAGTCCCGATTGTAGGCGGAATTTCCGCCCATCTTACGGCATTTAGCGCCTTAATTGGCGCCAATTAAGTGCACCGTTACCTCCTTATCCATTATCTCTTATCTCATCCCTCCTCATTCTCTATTAAAATCCCCTCCCTTCCCTCCTCCCTACACAGCCTTCTCCTCCTCTCCCAACTGCCAACAACAGCAGCAGCCCCTTCTCCTCAACTGCCAGCCCTCCTCTCTCTGCCACACAGCAGCAACAAGCTGCCAGCCCTCTTCCTCATCTGCCAGCCCTCCTCCCTCAGCCACACAATAGCAGCAAGCTGCCAGCCCTCTTCCTCATCTGCCAGCCCTCCTCCCTCAGCCACACAATAGCAGCAAGCTGCCAGCCCTCCTCCCTCAGCCACACAGCAGCAGCAAGTTGCCAGCTCTCCTCCCTAAGTCACACAGCAGCAGCAAGCTGCCAGCCCTCCTCCCTCTACCTCACAGCAGTAGCAGCCCCTCCTCCTCAGCTGCCAGCCCTCCTCCCTCAACCTCACAGCAGCAACATCCCATCCTCAACTGCAGCCCTCCTCTCTCAGCCTCACAGCAGCAGCAAGCTGCCAACCCTCCTCCTCCTCAGCCCCACAGCCATACAATTCCTCTATTCCAGTCAGCTCCCAACTGCTCTCCCAGCCTCTCCTCCTGCCATCCTAGCCCTCTCCTCCTTCAGCCTATAGCAGTCGACCTCTTCTCCTTAGCCCCACAACAGCAACAGCTAGCTCCCATTCCAGCCCCTACCAGCTTCTCTACCAGCCCCCACAGCAACTCCGATATTGAGTTAGCAAGAGCTAAATCAGCATTAGGGTGTCAATTCATAAGTAAATTGCAATAATCTCAAACAATATTTAATTCAATTTGTAATATAGAAGAAAACATATGCATTATTTTATATCATTATTATTATTATTGTTATTTTTATTATATTTTAATTTTTTTGATTAAGTGCGTGCATAATTTACATAGGAATGGATAAAATGATTAATCATATCTCCTAATATCTAATTAAAACTGCCAACAAGACAAAAGAAAGAGATTTGTGGTCAAATTATTTTTCATTCACACAATTAGCACATTAATTCATCTCCTTATTAGTACATTGATGTACTTATTGCAACTTAAGAAACTTATAATATCCGTGGTTTGGTTTATGGCCGTACACCAAATTCAAACTTACAAATGCTACTATTAAATCATAAAATTTTTGAGATTATTAAATTGTTATTTATCACATATATTAGTTTTGAGTAGATCACCAATTATTTTTATAACAGAAAATATCAGGATGTTAAGATTAATTTTAGAAAAATTTGAAAAATTCTTGAAAACTTTTCCATGATTGGACTTTCCGCATTATTTTAAGATAATTTTACATCAAAATAATTAAAGAAAATTATTGGATTGTCAAAAGTGTAATATTTTTAAATTTTTGGATTCTTTACATTCAAATTAGTAAGTAGCAAAAAAATTATAGTTTTAAGAGCTAAAATAGATGACTTGGAATTTAATTAATTAATTAATTAACAATTTATCAATTGGAATATAATTAATTAAAATTTTTGAATTAGTTAAATTGGAAAAAAAATTCAAATGGCGCAGATCCCGTGTTTTGATCTAAACACGGAACACTGAATCTGCATGATCCGGACAGTTCCGCGGTTTTGGATTGGATCTGACGGCGGAGATCCGAACCGTTAATTTGCAGCTGGTCACGGCGTTCGCTCCTAACAGCGATCCAAACCGTTAATTTTAGCAAAATTAAGTCAAATTAGACCAAAATTTTTTGGGGCTTTTGCATGTAAACCACTGAATTAAGTTCACTTTTTAGGGTTTTAGAGAGATTTGTCTCATTTGAGGATAAATTTAGATCAAATCATTTGGAGCCATCCAAATTCCCTCTTGATCAAATTATCACCATTAGATTAATCATAAGGCTTAATAAACACTTCTAGACACTAATCCTAATTAGAATCCTAAAAATTCTATCACCATTTCATTTTACTTCATTTGAGAGCATTTGCTAACATCCCCCGCCCCCCTCCCCCCACCCTAATCCTAGTTAGAATCCTAAAAATTCTATCACCATTTCATTTTACTTCATTCGAGAGCATTTGCTAACATCCAGAAAAAAAATTCAAATGGCGCAGATCCCGTGTTTTGATCTGAACACGGAACACTGAATCTGCATGATCCGGACCGTTCCGCAGTTTTGGATTGGATCTGACGCGGAGATCCGAACCGTTAATTTGCAGCCGGTCACAGCGTTCGCTCCTAACAGCGATCCGAACCGTTAATTTTAGCAAAATTAAGTCAAATTAGACCAAAATTTTTTGGGGCTTTTGCATGTAAACCATTGAATTAAGTTCACTTTTTAGGATTTTAGAGAGATTTGTCTCATTAGAGGATAAATTTAGATCAAATCATTTGGAGCCATCCAAATTCCCTCTTGATCAAATCATCACCATTAAATTAATCATAAGGCTTAATAAACACTTCTAGACACTCTAATCCTAATTAGAATCCTAAAAATTCTATCACCATTTCATTTTACTTCATTTGAGAGCATTTGCTAACATCCCCCGCCCCCCTCCCCCCACCCTAATCCTAGTTAGAATCCTAAAAATTCTATCACCATTTCATTTTACTTCATTCGAGAGCATTTGCTAACATCCCCCCCCCCCCTTCTTCCTCCTCTTTACCTTTCCATACTTAAGAACTTCATCCCTAAGCAAATCCAAAGGTATGGAGGAAGTTTGGAAGCTCCAAACCACCTAAAAAAAGACAATCTAAAATGCTCTCTCTCAAATTTGCATCAAGACTCCCTTACTTAAAGATAACATTCTCTCTTTATTCCTCATTGTCTCTTTCTCCTCTGCTAAATCTCAATAATGCTCGCTTATGGAGTGAACAACTATATTATGATTGAAGTGTTATTATGCACTTGATACATTTTTAATGGTAATTCTTAGGTCACCTAACTTGCATGTATAGTTTCAAGAATATCTTAAATTCTTCTTATAATCACTTGCGTTATGTTACAAATCTTTGTCCCTACTTTGCATCATTAAAATTTTTGATTTATTCATTTTTAGTTAATATAACTTAAGACACATGTTCCACCATATATTATTAACAAATCACTAGAAAACATCACACCCTAGTTATGTTTCTAAGACATTCAAAAAATTCCAATGTTTAAGAAAAATTCTTGTTTTTGACTTTGAAAATTTTCTAGGAAATTTTCTAATTTTTTATACAACTTTGGAGTATCATAGCTTTTTAAACACTATAAATTAGGTGTTATAATTTAATATGTATATTCTCCTATGTATTGGGAACAACTTCACATAAAACTTTACAAGTCTATTTGAACTCTAAAGCCATCAATTATCTATTCAAACTTCGACAAAACTCAATTTTCATTTTACAAAATATTTTGACAGATTTTAAAAATTTTCATGTTATCTTTGTAATATCATAACTTCTTCCATAATCACAGTAAATAGCTGAAAGTTTGCATGCTTATTCTCGGGTGTACTAGAATCAAGTTTTCTGTTGATCACAAAAGTTATAAATGTCATTAATGCACTTGCATTCATTTGAGTGTGCAAAGTTCTAAAAAAATATAAATATTTCCCAGAAAAATTTTATAGCTGCCAAATTTTTTCCAATGTTTGCATTTGGATTACTCCTACTTTAATCATAACCAGTGGTTGCATTTTGGCATGCACTCGCATATATACCAAGAACAACTTCCTTTTTTACATCAACAACAAATAAGGTTATTAGGATCTTCATTTAGATGTTTAAAATTCAACAAAAACACTAATCACCTCAATTAGAAAAATTTAGGGCTTTTACAAAATATTTTCATTTTGACACAAAAATCATGACAACATTTCCTAAGTAATTGAACCTTTAATTGATGTACAAGAATTTGTTTTTAGTAGATTTAAAATATGAAAGAAGCTTGGTGGTAAACGAACAATTCAGATACGTAGAATTATTCAAAGTTATATTTTTAGCATTCTCATTTGAGCTTATTTTTGTTTGAAATCATTTAACTTTGGCATGTACCCATTTTGTTTTGCTTAATGAAAATTTATAAATACTTTTCATAAATTCTTGTGATAAATGTTTGTGGTAAGAGTATTTGGAGAGAGGCAAAATTGAATATGTACATGTATGGTTTGCTATCAACCTATGATGAAATAAGAATGGATCTAGTCCGCTTGGAAGGGGCAGAAGATCCATAAGAAAGACTCATCAAAATACATTAAAATGTGAATAATTATCAATGGCTAATTATATACCTTCTTAGAATAATATTGATGTTAATATTTGAGCTTCCAGTGAAGCTTGGGGGTTCTAGGCCCAAATGAGATATGTATGTCACATAGTATATTATGATAAGTTTTTCATTTATTTCATTTCATTTCATTTCATTGCTTTGCAATTGTTTGATATCATTTGAGTAATGCAGCATGAAATATCTTTTGTTAAAATAAATACAAATTATTTATTATTATAATTGGCATAGCTCTTGAATTGTATTGATGCAAATGTCTTCAATATTTGATGCATTTAATTCATAACTTATATAATATGTTATTTGGATGCTTTAAGTACTCTTGCATGATTAACATTTGTTAAAAAAATATTACATGATGTGAGAAATAAAAGCAAAGTTTAATTTGATTTTAGGAGCTAGCGGGGATTCAAGTATTAAGAGAGATGGAGACGCACTATTTTAAAATTAACATATATTTTATGTCATGTTAATTTGGACCAATTTATGTAAGTCTAACTAATATTCTAGTTCTGTGATGATTGGATGTTCTCTTTTATTTAATGTATTGGATTGAATGTTTATTTTGAATTATTACTTGAAAACTCTCAACCTCAGTATTCAGTTCATCACTTCTCAAAACCTTGTATTTTTCTAGGATATAACAGTCTCCATCAAGCATATATATGTTATAATTTTCATCAAAACAAAAAATATAAATCACACTCTATTGTATTTAATGAGACCATTTTTCCATATATGATTGATTGTTCTATTCAAAATGTCCAACCACCTCTACAGGTTCTGGTCCCTATAGTCCATGATCATACCTCCATTCAGCCACCCAGTTCTGCTGCAAAAAATCTAGCTGCTCCGAACTCTAGTCGACCCGCAATTGAACCTTGTATGCTTCTAGACCTTTAAGATGCCAACTAGACTTCCTCTCAGCATTTAGCTTCAACTACTCTTATGGAACCAACAAATACTCACTCAATGGTAACTCATTCCATAACTGGATCTTTAAAACCAAAAGTCTATGTAGTTAAATATCCAATGTCTTCCAAAGTTATTTTGCTCTTAAACAAAATATCATGTATACTTAACCTTTCTTTTGCAGGGCTGCTTAATGTGTTTTAGCATAATTACTACTTTACTTTAAATGCTCTTTACTGTATATTACATTTCCACCTTTATTTTTCCTTTAATGCATTGTGCTCCTTATTGCCTAAACATAATGTGATATCCTTAAATTAAAGTAATTAGAAAGCTTAACATGTGCTTAGACTTTATAAGTCTAACAACTTATTTTTCTTTTATTGGTTGTGCCCTATCATATTATAAACCAAATACAGTTGATCAAGAGCTAGAGTGGAGTTAGCAGGTGAACTAGAGAAGGAGCTGAAGTTCCAGGAGCAGATTTGAAGAACCTTAGAGATATTTTCTTTTATTTTCTCTTAAGTGAGGATGAGAGTATTTTTATTTTCTTATATACATTAAATGTTGTAGTTTCAATACTAGGATTGCATTCTTTATTAAACTCTTAGACAAATATCTTTTTTCTTTTATTTTCTAGATGAATGTAATGGAATGAATGTTGGTTTATTATTACTTTTGGAAATGTATTTATATTTTTATATCTTATAGATTCTTTATATGTAGTAGTGCTTAATAGTGGATTAGGAGATACTAATCAAGTATTAAGTACTACAGTGGCATCCAGTGTTGGGTTGGGACACCTAATCTGATATTGAGTCATCACAGTTAGTATCAGAGAAGTTAAAGATAAGGGGAAGATAGATGCATATAAAATTTCCATTACAATTATATCAGTAGAAATAAAGGAAAAATGAATTTAGAGTTATTTAGACTAGATTTGTATTAATTAGTTAGCATAACCACTAAGATTAGGGTTAATAAGGATTTATGATTGTGGACAGATGGCTAAGGTTGAGTCTGACTTGAGATATTATGCTAAACTTTTTGACCTATAATGAGATAGTGCACACGAGAAGTACGTTCAACATGGAAGGACACACTTTGAGGTATCTTCAGCTGGACTGCAAGTTCTCAATAATATACTGAAATCTATGGTCTACAGAGGCAGTGACCTAGTTCTCTTAGCTAGAGAGTGGTTACATAGGGTGATAGATACATTCTATGCTATTGGAGGTCCAAACTTTGGGCAACTGCAAATACTGAATTAGTTGCTAAATGACGCCGCTAAGGACTGGTGGAGCTATACCTATCTTAAGATGATTAGAAAGGGCAAAAGACGACATCGACCACTTGAATATACTCTTTTTTATGTTTAAGTGAATCCTAGTACTTCATATTTATTTAATGCATTTAGTATTGTACTCAAAATTCTTTGATTAATAAAAATCATTTCCGTTTCCTTGAACTATTTTATTATTTCCTTTCAAGAATGAATCATGATTCGAATCCTACATCCACACCTATCAAGACAACAGTAACGTCAGAGTCATCATCAACTATAGATGAGATTAGGACATTGATTGATTTGGTGAAAGTCTTGGCGAAAACACAGACTCAAGCTGTACAGAGATCCTTAAATCCACCAAACTTACAAATCATTCAAGTAAATCCTATGACGCTTAATGGTCCCATCGTAGATGGATTCCTGCATGCCTTTCTACGATTAAACCCCTTCAATTTTTAATGGGTCAGCCACTCCTATAGATGCGGTAAATTGGTTAAGAGTAGTAAGGAAGAACCCGCAAAGCATCAAATGCACAGACATGAGGAGGTCCCCTTATGTAACAACCCTAGGTTTTTATTAAGCTTAGCATGAGCTTATCCACACTTGAATTTTTATTCTATTGCATTCATTTAATCATTAGGAGCTAATGTGGCAACCCATGCCCCGACAAGGTAGGTTGGGGTGGACATCACTTGGTAAATCCCTCACTCATCATTAGATTAAGTTATAATCTCCTATCCACTAATAAGGGAAGGATGTGCACTATGTAAAGCTGAATCATTCACTAAATAACATACGAAATATCAGAGTGCGAAAGAAAGAAATAACAAGTTTACATCCATTTAAACTATAATGCAAAAATAGAAAATATGCAGCTCAGAATAAAATATATAGTAAAGGAAAATATAATGAGTACCTATATTATTACAATATTTTAAATAATTTCTAAGCAGAAAGAAAGGAAAGTCATCTTCACTTAAATAAAAATAAGCAACCTAAACCAAGACTTCTCAGCTCCAAGGCGCTCTTCTTCCTAGAACTGCTCCTCCACGAGTGCTAACTTCTCAAAATGCTCAGAAACTGACATTGTTGGTTTCAAAATGTCAGGGCCCCATCCAAAAAATAGAAACTACTGGTTAGCCATATGATCTATGTACATTTTAGGCTATTAATTATTCATATATTTAATGATATCACAACACCCTGAGCATTTTAAGAGCAATAAAGCCACAAAAGAAAATTTCAAAAGCTATAATCATATAATTTTAACTTAAAGCAAGTTGTGAGATAAGCAAATACTTCAACCCAAAGCTGCAGAAAAGGCTAAGCAGTGAATATGAAAGAAAGAAACTACTAAACATAAAAAGCATCATAAGTAAATATGATCAATTCTACATGTGCTGGTTTTCAAATAAAGGCAATATAACCAAAATTGAAGTAATTCTAGCATCCTAACTTGCTTGCATATCAAATCAAGAACTGCTAAATATGTAAAGATAAATACTGGAAAAATAGTAAATACATAAATGATGCATAAATGCTGAAGAATATAGAACTGAAAGTATAATGGAAATGCGATCTCATATGGACATATACCTACTTAGAATTACAATAACAAGAAATGGTGGCTCATCTAGCCACTAAGTAAATCTTCTGAAGCATTTAGAAGAAATTTTCCAAATCAACATTGAAAATATACCATATAGGAGAAATTTCCCAGATTAACATCATCTCAAATATGTGCAATAATATTGTAGAGGCAAACTAAGTTGGATACATTCCAATTAAAATGTTATATAATTCATTGATCTCTTTTAATATAACTATTCAGAAATGTCTCATGAAAATTTCAAAACTAATATAGAATATTCATCAAATATTCTATATTCATCTATTATGTTATAATGTAAATACTCAAAGCAAGGTAGTAGAGTATTAAGACAAGGCAATAAATAGCACTACACAAAATCTTTGATATCACATATTTTCTAATTAAATTTGTTCTAACTAATTTAAGATTATACAAACTCAGGATCTCCAATATCCTATTATCTGGTATAAACTTAGAACTACCGTCTTATGAGATTTAAAGCAATCATAACTAATCAAGTTCTAATATAATTTAATCAATGATGCTTATATAAGTTGAACAATAAATCAAATGTCCTAATTAATGAGTTTAAATAACCCAAGACAATCTTGATTAATACAAAACAAGATTGAGGGACTAAGAGTTAAACTCAAATTATTGGGGTTTAACCTCTTAGTTCAATAGGTTTTAAAGACTAAGGATATAAGGTTTGTCCCAACTCTCACGTTCTCTCGTACTACAGTTAGGGCTATCTTATTAGGCAAAGTCATGCTTAATAAAATTGATTCCAGAACTTAGACTAAAGTTTAAATACAAAAACATTAAAAATAAAAGATGAAATCTAAGAACTAATAAAACCAAAATTATATCCATTGAGTAATTCATTTACCTAATAAATGAATTCTGACTTAAATCTACACTTAAATCCTATGGAAGGTTCCTAAAGTTTTAGGAAGAATCCAATCCTAGGAAGAGTTATGATTTTCACTGGAAATTTAATTTAAGAAGCTTAAATGAGTTAATATTGAATCCAAATCACTTATATTACTGATTTTATTAACTAATTTAGATTTCTAAGTTTTAAGAATGCTTAAACCTAATTTTAGACAAAATGATTATTTTGCCCTACTAAGGGGGTCTAAAATGCAACATTTTTATTTAGGGTTCCAATTTAAACTTTATTAATGCCAAATAGTTACTATATAATATAAAGATATATAATAAGTACACCCAAATCGAACAAGGATTAAGCCTTATGAGCTCAAATTAAAATTTTATCTCATTAGGGGTAGTTTAGTAATTTTACCTAGGGAAATATAAAATTTCAGTTATACTAATGTTGTTTACTATCAAAAGATTTCATAGAGTCTAAGATCACTAAATTTTGAGATCATTTGGCCAAGTTATGGTCAAAATAATATTGGGATCTAAAAAGGTAATTTATGAAGTTTAGGAAATGTCCAAAACCTAAGTTTTTCAAATGATGTCCAAATTCAATAAATCCAGAGGCTATAGCTTCCTTATATCACACTAAATACTATGATTAAGAGTATACCTAATTTGAATTTCATTTTCTTAACATATGCCCTAATTAGGGTTTAATGTGATTAATGAGTGATTAGTGAAATTAATCTCAGAATTGAAAAATTAACTTTGCTAAGGTGTTCTACTATACTCTAGGAGTCTATAGCAACTTTAAATTCTAAATTTGGATAATTAATTATGCTAATATTCACTAATTAAGTTTTGGGGTGATTAGAGCTAATTTAAGAAATCTAATTACCAACACAAATACTTTTGCAGTTATTGATCCTTAGGTTTTCCTGATCAAAATAATATATTGGATGATCTAATTTAGAGTCCAAATGATCAAGGTATGGTTAAATGAAGTTCTAGAGCTTAAGGGTGTAATTAGGGAAAAGTCCTAAAAATTGTTAGTCAAACTATACTCCAAACATCAAAATTAATACAATCATAACATCTTTGACATTCTCCTGATTAAAATGAGATGCAACATGACTATGTTTGGAGCTAGCATTACAAAGTTATGGCCATTTGAAGTTTATAGTTAAATAGGTCATTAAGGGTCCTAAATGTCACTAATATAAATGCACATCCAAATAGAAATTAAACACTGCCATAATATTCATTGCATTTTTTTTATTAAAATGAGACATAATATTATTATGTTTGGACTTATGGTTTAAGAGATATGAGTGTTTGAAGTTTTCTAATTAATTGATTTAATTAAAGTTAATTTAATCTGATCAACAGCATTTAACAGATTTAAAATTCAATTGGTGGACCCACATCATGCTGACTGGACAGAAGAGGGCCCACAGGCACAGTTGCAGAGACTGGTGGGGTCCACTGGCACCATCTTCAGCGCTAGCGGGACCTACCGCCTACGGCTGCAGCACAGAGGGCCCACCACACTCGCTGCATTGGCACTGGCCCGCATAGTAAGTTGCGGGTCGGGGTTGACCCTACAAGACCCATGTCGGGTCATCTTCTTTACCGAAAGATCACATATAGAGGGCTAGGGAATGCGATTTGGAAGGTCTCCTAGCGCTATCAAAGGTCAACTCGCACGGCAACGAACAGGGCACAGTGATGGCTATCCAACGCCTGTTGGGTCAACGACGAAGGTGGCCCCTAGCTCCGGTCACCTCAAACCCTAATACTCCGATTGCATGCTGGATCTCTACTGAGGAAATTGAAATCAAGTGATGAGGTTCCCTTAGGCATTTCTTGAGAGATGACACATGAAAAATATTGTGCACTGCAGAGAAGTCATCATGCAATTCCAGCTTATAGGCTAAGATTCAATGTTAAATATGATTTTGAAGGGTTCAACATATCTTGGACTGAGCTTTCTAGGCACTCTGAAATAGTAGATACCCTTCATTAGACTTACCTTCAGGTATACAAGATCATTTCCTAGAATTTTAGAGGACGATAACGAGAGTCATGGTACTTACTCTATCGGTCTTGGGCTATCTGAATCCTTTACTGAATGAGCTTGACCTTTCTGTTAGATTCTTTTACTAGATCAAACCCATATAACTGAACATCTCCAATTTCAGGCCATAATAACGGAGTGGATCACATCTTCCCATATAACGCTTTATATGGAACCATTTTAATGCTTGACTGAAAACTGCTGTTATATGCGAATTCCACCATAGGAATATGATCTTCCCAAGAACCAAAAAAATCCAAAAAACAAAAACGGAACAGATCTTTAAGAATTTGATTTACTCTCTCAGTCTGGCCATCTATTTGGGGATGCAACATCATGCTCATTGCTAGGGTGGTTCCTAGATCTTGATGCATCGCCTGCCAAAACTTCAAAGTAAATCTGCTATACCTATCTGATATGATCGATTTTGGAATACCGTGTAGCCTGACTATTTCCATAATATACATCTTTGCAAGCTTCTCAATAGAATCAGTCTAATGGATATGAATGAAGTGAGTTGATTTGGTAAGGCAATCAACGATGACCCAAATTGCATCCACACCAGATATTGTACGAGGCAATCTCATCACGAAGTTCATCGAGATGTCGATCCACTTCCATTAAAAAATCTCCGATGGGTGAAGAAGTCCACCAGGCTTTTGATGTTAGGTTTTGACTAGGCTACAGGCATGACACTTGGCAACAAATGCTGCAATGCTTTTCTTTATGCCAGGCCACCAGAAAGATTGCTTTAGATCTTGCTGCATCTTGGAATTTCCTAGATGGAACTTATATCCAAAGTCATGACCTTCGATGAGGATCTCTTGACATAGATTTTGGAATCCAGATACGATCCCCTTAGTATATAACGTTATTGTGGAACTGAATGTCAAAATGACAACCACTTTCGATGTCAGATTTAAACTTCAAGTAGTCTTCATCTTTGGTTTGGGAGATGGAGACATCTCTATGAAATGTAAGTTCTACAGTACTCATAGAGATCATTTTACTTAGCGTATCACCACACACAGGGACTATGCCTAACTTGCGAAACTCTTCTTCTATCGGGCTTTTTGAGATCATGGAATTGAGAGTAGCATTATGATTGAGCGCATCCGCTACAACATTAGCCTTGCCAAGAATGTAACGACCTAATGTCGTTATTTTCAAATTAAGTCAGAGCCCGCTTCAGACATAAAAACTCTGGAAAATTTTAAATTATGGCAAACAAAAAATACCCTTAGATAAGAATAATTTTTAAGATCAAAGTGTCATAATTTGGGAGAAATCCTAATAACGGAAGCTCCCGCTTTATTTTCTGAATTATTTAAATCCTAAAAATCAAGAACATTGAAATATATGTCAGAATTCATTGATTTCAGTGCCGTTGTGTTAAGTTTATTATTTAAAGGCTGCTCAAGAAGTTTCATCAAATTCTGAGCGCCGAATTTATCGTGGTTAATTTCTGAAGTTTTAAACTTCAAAAATTAATTAAAAATAAAATATTTGTCCGAATCGAAAATTTTCGGCGTGAGGGTGTTCGTCATGTCATAACACACCTCGGTGCCAAGTTTCGTTGTATTTGGACGCCGAACGGTGGAAAATACGAATAATTTAACTCTATGTATTATTTAAGTTTTTATTTTTTTATTTTTTTATTTTCCTTCTTCCCTCTACGTTCGCCCCCCTCTCCTCTGCATAAGCCCTCCCCCTTCCTTCCATTTCCTCCCACAGCCCTCTCCTCTTCCAAACCCTAAACTTACAGCCCCTCCTCCCCTCTTGCAGCCCCTCCTCCCCTTCACAGCTGCCCAGCAGCATCCCCCTTCCACGACAGCTGCCCCTCAGCCTGCTGCAGCCCAGCCCTCTCCCGCAACCAACCAGCAAGCAAGCCGGGCCTCCAGTAGCCCCCGGCCAGCCCTCCAGCGGCAGCCGGCCACCCGGCAGCCCGCTCCGACTGCTACCAGCTTGCTGCAGCCCCAGGCCAGCCGTCCGGCCACCCCGCTCCGGCCTCCCTCCGCTTTCTGGCAATCCTAATCCTAAAGGTAAGTTGATAAATCTAAAAGATAGAAAAATGAGGAGAGAAAAGATGAGAATTTTTCTATGTTCTTTTAATTTATACATACTTAATATTTATTATTGTGATAATAATGATGATATAATATCGTCATTCACATTAATATGGTTCTCATTAATTAATAATGAAAACAATACATATGTTATAAAATGACTATAATTTCAGTTTAAGTGTTTTCATTTAAACAATCATTTTTGGTTATGTTCTTTCATTCTTATATTTTGGTTATCATTAAAATAATGATAACAATAATATTGTATCAAATATGATTCCTACCATCAGCAAATTAATAAGCGCTATAATAAATATTACTGCCATCGCAGTACCTTAAAAATCAGACTTCAATCATATTGAGAAAGTGAAAGAAGGACATAATCGAAATAGAAATAAATGTTACTCCTAAAAATATTGGCTAAGAACTAATTTTAAAATATACAAAATCTAAATGCAGATTGAGCGAATTGTCACTCATCAAAATGCACAAATTTAATAAAAGTGTTTTTTAAAGTCACATAAAATGATATATGAATAAGTTTGGATAAGTGAGAAGCAAGGGTTCCATGTTATTTTATACTTTTTGTCTGATCAGACAACCGTTAGGATGGGGCTGTTCGACATCGGGAGTCATAAGGAGCCTATACTGATAAGCCTTTGAGGAGGCAGGTATATAAGGAAGTTGAAATATGTAACACAAAAATGAACCCCCATTTTCCTCAATTTTGTATTTGCCCAACAAAATCATATTTTGCCTCATATATCGTGTGCTAAAATTCTGTATTTATTTTTGTGACTGCAATTATTTTTATGTTAAGTTTCAAGTGCAATTGAAACAAATTTGTAGGGATAAGTTTGTACAACTTTTATTTCCTATCAAATATTAATTATTTTGCTTATTATTTAACATTTGTAAAGATGACATCTATCAGTACTTAGTTTCACAACTAACTGGTTTTCGAATAGCCGCACTTTTGAAACGTGCCCAAATCAGGAGTTCGTCCTTGAAGAAATGTGCTAAGAACCAATCAGAGCTGATACTGCTTCCTGCTGATCTTCTGCTTTCCTTTTTGACTCTATATTCTTAAAAGTTTGTAATTTTTCTTTTATTTTAATCTATGTATCCAAGACTCATGAATTAATGAATAAATGAGTTATGTTCGATGTTTATATATTTGTCTCTTAAATCACTTAATATGATCTTGCGGATAGAGGACTTGTTGTTGCTTGTTGTTGTTGTTGTTACTTTTCCACAAGCAAACCGGTGCTGGATCAGCTCCCGCTGATCCGGCATCAGGTCCTCACAAAATGGTACTGAATATCTAAATCATAATCACTTATTAGCTCTAACCATCACCTCTACCGATAATTTAACTCACATTGAGTGAATATGTACTTTAAATTTTGATGGTTGGTGAAGATCGAGTATTGAACACCATAGAGATAGTGGCGCCAAATCTTCAGGGCAAAGACAACTGCAGCAAGCTCCAGATCGTGTGCTGTATAATTTTTCTCGCATGGCTTGAGCTGACGGGAAGCGTAGGCAATGACTTTGCCTCCCTACATTAAGACACATCCCAACCCAGCTCTAGGTGTATTTGTATAGACCTGAAGTTTATGCCTTCCTTTGGCAAAACGAACACAGGGGCTAATGAGAGTGCATCATTCAAGGATTGGAATGCTTCTTCACATTCAGAACTCCAAACGAAAGGCACAGCCTTCTGAATTGATTTGGTTAATGGAGAATTGATTTGGAAAGGCTGTGCCTTCTAAACTCAGTGGCACAGCCTTTTTTATATTATTCAGCTAGTCCCAAAAAGCTCCGGATATTAGTTACAGTCCTTGGTTGTGATCAATCCTGAACTGCGCTGACAATTACTGATCTACTCTAATGGTTTGGGCATTGATAGCATGACCCAGAAATGCAACTGAGTCAAGCCAAAACTCGCATATAGAGTATTTGGCATAGAGTTGATGGCTACGCAATTCTTCTAGTGCTGCCCTTAAATGGATCTCATGCTCCTTCTTATTCTTAGAATATATTAAGATATCGTCGATAAAGACGATGACAATTTTGTCCAAGAAAGATTTAAGCATACGTTGCATAAAATTCATAAAAATTAACGACGCATTCGTGAGATCAAATGACATTACGAGGAATTCATAATATCCATATCATGTTCGGAACGTTGTCTTCTCAATGTCTGCATCCTTGATACACAGCTGGTGGTAGCCATAACGCAAATTGATCTTAAAAAATTCTTTGGCTCCAGCTAACTGGTCGAACAAATCATCGATCCGAGGTAACGAATATTTATTCTTAACCGTCACCTTATTGAGTTCTCTATAGTCGATATACATACACATCTAACCATCCTTCTTTTTAACGAATAACACTGGCGCTCTCATAGGAGATGAACTTGGTCGCATAAGACTCTTCTCGAGCAACTTTTATAGTTGTTTGTTCAACTCTTGCAGCTCCTTAGGTGCTATACGGTAAGGAACCTTGGAAAACACTATTCTTTAAGGTTTGCATAGCAACATTAATTTGTACCTTTATTGTTGCAGTCATTGGTGTGTACGTATATGAGAAAATTCTTATTTTTAGTTTTTGTATGCACTAAGGGCCTCATAATCATGGACAAGAACACGCACATGGGATGCCAAGCCACCCCTCCTAGTTGTGTTGAAATATTATGATGAATATTTTATCTAGAGATTGTTTAGCTGCTTTGAAATCTATGTGATGACATTAGCATAGCTTTCATTTCATTCAAGCAAATTGCATAATTATTGAGCAAGGGATAGAGTACACTTTTCAGTGCTTTATGATTATTTCACGCAAATTATTTAGAGTTTGAATAATATATTAAAGTTCTTAGTTTTTACCTCATTACCAATTACTACGATTGTATGATAAAGCAAGTGCCTCACAAATTATGGATGAAGAACAAAATTTTGGACAAATACTAATCAAATGATTATAAGTTTTTTAATTTTTATTATTTATAAAGTTTAATATGAAATTACTAAATTGATATAGTTAATATTATATTTTTTTGGCTTAAGGTACATGAACAGTCTAAAGAAATATACATAAAATTTTATTCTAGTGATGATGAGATTGAAGAGACAGCAGTTGGGATGTTATTTGAATCATATGAAAAATTATTTGGGTTTTACAAAAAATATCCTAGTACACAGAGCTTTGGCATAGTTGTTATAAAGTCATGGTTTAGTGACGGGATATGTAGGCGTGTTGATATTGGTTGTTGTAAGGGGGGATATGATCCACTACTTGGCAATCGACCTTAAAGAATCCAACAGTTAAAACTGGTTATCCTATGAAGGTTGTAGCTAGATGGTGGCAACGAAAAAATCTTAGATTAGCAGAAGTGGTAACTGAGCATAATCACACTCTTAGCCCCTCGAAGGCTAGATTTTTTAAATGCAATAGGAAACTTCCAATGCATATTAAGAGAAGGATAGAATTAAATGATGATGCTGGAATGAGACTTCGCGATTCTTTTAGATATTTTGTTGTTGGAGAATGGGGCATGAAAATATAATATTTGGACAAAAAGAATGCAGAAACTATGTTGACACATTGAAGATTAGCACTGAAGGATGGGGATGATATGACACTATTAAATTATTTCTCGTACATGCAGCAAAAAGATCCAATTTTTTTTTATTTGATTAATGTTGGCCAATAATGTCATATTTGAAATATTTTCTGGGCTGATTCAAGATGTCGATCGGCATATCAATTCTTTGGTGATGTCGTTACTTTTGACACCACATATCTCACTAATAAGTATGATATGTTGTTTGTAACCTTTGTTGGTGTTAATCACCATGAATAATCAATTATGTTTGGTTGTGGCTTACTTTCTAAGGAGACTACCGAGAATTACATTTGGTTATTCAAGACTTGGCTATCTTGTATGCGAGGGAAGTCGCCTAATGCTATTATAACAGATCAATGTTCTGCAATTCAAAGTGCGATTGAGATTGTACTTCCTAATAGTAGGCACAGGCTTTGTCTACAGCATGTAATGAAAAAAATACCAGAAAAATTATGTTGTTTGAGAGAATACAAAAGTATTAAGAAAGGTTTGAAAATATTAGTGTATAATTCATTGAACATTATTGAATTTAAAAAGAGTTGGATTGAAATACGTGTTGATTATGATGTCGAGCATCACAAATGGTTGAATTCATTGTAAGAACGAAGATTTGCTTGGGTTCCCGTCTTTCTGTGTGACACATTTTGGGCGGGCATGTCAACCACCCAAACAAGCGAGAGCATGAATTCTTTCTTTGATGGTTACATTAATTCAAAAACTTCTTTGCGCCAATTTGTAAATAAATACGAACTTACACTAAAAGACAAGATTGAGAAGAAGAATAAAACAGATTTTGAATCATTTCATAAGAATGCAAAGCTTCTTACAAATTTGCCAATGGAGGCAACCGTGACAAATTTATATATGCTCAATATGTTCAAACATTTTCAGGAGGAGCTCAGGCTACAATTAAGTGTATTGTCACATCAATTTCAACTAAAAGCACATTATGTATAGTTAGAATTTTGGAATGCAATTTTTCACAAACGCCAAATGATATCTCTACGTCATGAGAGCAGATATATGAGGTACTATTTGACAAATGCAATAATCATGTCAGTTGTATTTTCCATGGGTTTAATTTTAAGAGGATTCTATGCTGGCATGCACTCTTAACTTTAAAAGTCAATCATGTGTATGAAATTCCAACCGAATACATTCTTGATCGATGGCGCAAGGATTTTAAAAAGTTCAATGCACGTAAAGAGCATAAACACCCTAATCCAATTGTAACAGAAATTGACAGATATGATACATACAATAACTTGAGCTTAGAGATTGCGGAGGTTGCTATTCCAAATATTGAGAAATTTGAGTATGCAATGTCAATGCTTCAAAGATTGCAAGAGAAATTAATATCTGACAAAATTTCAAGTAATTTAGTGCTTGAGACACAATGTGACAAATTGATAGAACCTCTCCAATCAAAAAGAAAGGGTAGACCTCCAAAAAAGTGAAAGGAATCTATATTAGATAAATTGAAGAATAAACATTCCAAAAATATATCAAATTTATTCAATTGCAACATATTAATATGAGATTTATACTATAACATATTAATTTGAGATATGTTATCACTTGTTTAATGTACAGACTACATCTACTGCAAGTATTGTGCCAACCGCTACACAAAGCGTCTCACAAGCTCATTATACAAGCAATCCATATGTGAGTTATGATTGAGATTAAACTTATATAAATTCATTTACTAATATGAGATATGTTATTACTTTTTAAAGTTTTTTGTGGTTTTTTGTATAACATTTACTTTTAATTATTTGCATAATCAATTTGCGACAACAGCTAAGTACATTTCTTAACTATTGCAGGGTTACATTCCGAGCATGCCAACTTCATCGGCTATGTGGCAACATCCAAATGCTACTAGTACTCTTTATGTTAGTAATTAATTTAATCATTTATAGTAACAATTATGTGAATATATTGATTGTTATATACGGCATTATAGGGGCACTTCACGCAAACACAATTGTCGTCGATCCATTCCGATTGCTTTCAAAGTCATGTTGTCAATTCTCATGGGTATATGGAGTTGATGCAATTTGTGACTCTAATGTCAGCTCCATCAAATTCCAATAAAATAGTGTCCGAACGAACGTTTCCTACTACTAGGAAGGGGAAAGCAGTGATGGAGTAATTTTTGCAATTAGCTTTTTATAATTGATACAAATACTAATTATATTTTTTTATATGATGCTGTTGATTAATTATATTTATTAATGATTTTTGCGAGTATTTATTATATTTTGAGGTGTTTGAGTTTCAAATTTATTATTCGTGATGCATTTAGTGGCTTGAATTTTTTCCTTGATGCATTCAATCAGTTGACAATGTATGGGAATTATGCTTTGCCTTAAAAATTTTGAACTCCCTTTTATGAAGGACTGTATACTATTATATTGATGCTGTGATTTTTGTGGAATTATATTGTGTGAAATGTATACATTGTTTAAGGTCTGACTTTTGTTTTTTTAAAAATGCAGACTGCAGTGAAATTATAGTGGGTTATCGTACATAGGAGTGTTAAGCAACTAATACTTCCAAGCAAGCTCTTAATGGGAAAGGAACTGACATGGTGTAACAACCCTAGTGCTGTTACCCATCAATTAGTGATATAAATGACTTCAATCCTTTTCCATTAGTCTTATAATAGTATTAGGAGTCTCCAATTTAAATTTCGTGCAATTTGGAGATCATTTGGCAATTTCCAACATTTCCTGGTTTTCTGATAATTCTGAGAATGCCTAATTTATTTAGACTTCAGAATCAAAAATAAAATCCACCATTGGACTCACCACACCCAAACTAGCTAGGGGTGGTATTTTAGAAGTGTTTGGAAGTCGTCGAATTTTTCTCGAATATCTTAGTAATATTTTAAATACCCAAAAAAATTAAGATAATTAAATTGACCTCCGATCAAAAATCCGATTGCATTATTGAGTTCCCCACACCTCAATTAGGTAAGGGTGAATTTTTGGGATTTTTCGGAGTGCGTTTAGTTATTTAAATTTGATTTATAAGATTGTGTATATTAATTATTTAATTAAATTAAATTAACTGAATTATATATTATAAATTAATTAATTCCATTGAATGTAATAATTCAAACCGCGAAGATCCTGAAGTGAGCACCGAACACCAAACACCGCAGCGGATAGATTACGCACGTATTAGGATAGGATCTGACGACTGAGTTTTGATCCGTGAGATCTGGCCGTTGGATTGAGGGTTTGATCTGACGGCTCAGATCAAACCCTGTACGTCTCCTTCGCACGATCTCCTGCGACGCCAGGCAAAGGACGTCCGATTTCTGCATGTCCAGCCGAGCCTCTTAGCCTTCCCATATAGCTCAAGGAAATTGCATTAGCTCATTTCAAACCTTCCTAAAGCTAAAGCGGGAGCTCTATGCTGTGCGTTTCTCCTTCCTTCAGTGCTCGGCATCCAGCTGCGTAACCCTAATCCTAACCGGCGTATAGAACCTCCAGGTACCCATCCGATTAGCTTCTCCTTAAATTGATTCAATATTTCTATTCAGCGTGTTTTACTGTATTGATCTGAACCTAAATTAGACTTTATCGATTTAGCTTTAGCCTAAACCGATTGAGTTTAATATATTAGGGATTAGGGTTCTGTTTTGTGGGAGTTAGGGCATCATCTAACTCTTCCTTATACATCATCTGGACTCGATCCTTAGTTTGGGTGAACGACCTCGGCGAGGGCTGCTCGCCGGTGTGCGGGTCGCACCCAGGGACCACCGGAAGCGAGTTCGGAGGTTAACCCTAATTCTGATCTTCCGCCTCTTCTCTCGGGACGAAACGGTTCACGCGCAGTTGAGACCGGTCCAGCTTGAGCGTCTGAACCGAATCGGTTCATTTCCATTTGAGCCGCGCCGTTTTCAGCCGACTCAAATGATGCGTGTCGATCCAGCAGGCCGCCGCGTGTACATAGGAATTAGTGGAGCACCAATTTCAGCGCTATCCAGAATTCTGTGCCGCGCCGTCATGTCCTATAATCCGTGCCGTTAATTTAATTCAGTGAATGATTAGTTATTAAAAATTAAATGATTAATTGCCAAATTTCATTTAATTAATAACTTTAAAAATATTAATTCAAATAATACAATATTATATATCATTTTGATCACAAAAATGAGTAGATCAATAATATGAAATTTAATTTCAGTTTTGGCAATTATTTTGTTGAGTCAATATTTAGGATTAATTAATTAATTTCAAATTAATATTAATCTTTTAGGTGACTTAATTTGATCATTTGAGATCCAAATTAAATGATCAAATAGTTCATTTCACTCACAAAAATGTGAGGAATAATAATATGAGATAAAATTTAATATTTGAACCTTAATTTTCTTAATCACTTTTTAACCTAATTTAAGAGTCATTAAAACCCTAATTTTTCCAAAGTTATCCAAAATTGACAAACTTAGTGTCAATCTTCTCCTTATGAAATAAGGATTTTATTTATTTATAAAATATTTCTATTGGACAATAAGTTAAGATTTTAGGTTTTTGACTCTTACTTAGTATTATTGTGATTAACCTAAATTTCTAGATAGCTTACTTTAGGTCTTATAAAGCTCTAGGATAGTTAACTTGTCATATTTATTATTTCTCTTACCAATTAGATAGTATTTTATGAGCTTAGTTCTCAACCTTCTTTTAATGTGAATTAATTGCCAAGTGCTTAATTCACTTATCAACCCTAAGGTAGAAACCCTATGATTAATTTGCAATTGATCTATAATTAAATCCTAAGTCTATTAGTTATAACCATTAAGAATAGATAGTCTTAATGTATTAGTAATTGTAGAATTGTAAATCAACTAGATCTAGTTTTAGTAATTAGTTTAGTACTTAGTTTATTCATCCTAATCCCTAAAACCTATTTTTTATTATTTTAAGATATAGTAATAGGAATCCTTAACTTATTTTGATTAGTTTAAAAATTATATTGAATTCCTTAAACATATATTAATTGTAAACATAGAACTTGTAATTCTTAAGTCTAGTAAGTACTTATCCTAAACCTTACAATTACTTGTAACTTAGCTAGATTAATATTGTTTGATTAAAATATTCAAAATATAATTTAGCTAGAAAATCATAATGAAAAATAGTAGAATTACTTTAGTTTCAAATTTCTTAAGTTAGATAATTTCTTATATCAATCTCTACCTACTAAGTACCTAAATCTCGATTTAATTATTGTAATTAGATCTTAAAGTTTATGATGAGATTAAGAGCTAATTTATAATAACAACAATTATACTTATAAATTATTTTATCATATCATATTCAATGAATTGAATCTATTATTTTCAAAATCACAATTACTATTATATTATAATTAACTTGAGATGAATATCTTAAAGTTAATTGGGAGCTCAATTAGCTCCAATCATTAAGTAGATCATTAAAATTAGATAACTTTTGATATCACTTAGTTGCAAATATTGAATTTCCCTTGTAGGCTTGCTTAGCTTTAAGCCTTATTCATTGAATCATTCATAAATATATTGTGCATGAATAAAACTTTCATATAAAATTACTAGGGGTTCTATATGGTGGACCAGTCTAGGGCAGACTGAAAATAGAGTAATAAGGAGACATTGCATTCTTAGAGGACGAATGTGAGTGTTTTAGGTATGGACCCCGCTTTTCTTTAGATGTTAAACAGACGCGTTTAACTCCTCATCTCATTCTGAATATGCCCACAGAATGAGCACAGATAACATAACTTCAACTAATAAACAGGTGAGATCTTCAATCTTATAGATTGTTAAGACTCCCTATAGCTTTTAGCTATATTACTTTACATAGTCTTAGGCTATGTGTATCTTAGATTTAAGTTTAAGATTCTTCTTCCAATTTTCTTACTATGCATTTTCTATGATTTAGAACTGTACTTTACTTGTTTATAGTTTATTTAGATTATAGTGAATGTTGTATAATTTCATTTAAATGCTTCACTATTTATTTTCCCTTAGCATAAGTTTATTTGAACATATACATGCTTTAGTTCATTTAATTTCATATGCACATTAGTTTATTTCTAGCCTATTTATGATACTTTTGCCCTTGTATTAATTGCAGACTAGGATGTATACTTAAGTGAGTATTCTAACTCACTTGTTTCTCCCTTCCTTACTTGTATGCTTACCATATTGCACTTATGCTTGTGCTTGCTTTGTAACTAGAACTATGATATCCAATCATAACAATAATATATTTAACCAATCTTAAATTGTGCTTAAACTGTTTAGTATAACCAGATTTTTTATTTTTCTTGGCTTTGCCCTATCACATTTAAATGCCAAAATGTGATAGATCAGGTACAGTTGGAGGCTAGTGGAGCTGGACCAAGCGCTAAAAATTAAATTGCTTCCGCCTATCATATATTATAAATTTATAGCTTATTAAGAACTTCAAGTGAGCTATCAGTTTTTCCTTCTCTTATTTGGTTTATTGTTATTTTGTAATAATGTCATTTACTTTAATTTACTATATTTTGTTGGAGCTTAGATATACTTAAATACTTGTGATGAATGAATGAATGGAATGGAGAAATAGATTTAAATGTATAAAATTGCATGTTAATTAAATCTTTTATTGCATACTTCTTAGAATGATAAATGGAATTCTTGTATACTTAATTATTTATAGAATTGGAATTTAGTTTCTTATTGAAATAATAGTCTTTGCATATCTTCATGTGAGTATTGAATGTCTTGATGAAATAAACCATAGGGTAGATAATTACTACACATATAATTTTCTCCCTTTAATTTGTAGAATTGTAAATGAACAATCCTATAAAAATGATTGAACTCTATTGTAGAATTGGAAATGAACAATCCTATAAAAATGATTGAATTCTATATTAGAATTGGAGTTAAAGTGGATTGAATGTATGTTAGTTTAAGTTTTCTTTTCTTTTAAATTATATCTCCCATTGGAATGTGGGCTTAGTATGTGATTCTGCAGGTGTTTTCTTTGCCAATTACAAAGGAGACTCTGCTGAAATTTTTAAGGAATTTTAGACTTAGAATATTTTGCTAAAAATATACTCATAACACATGTTAAATACTTAACAAATACTTAGAATTTCATATCTAAGACAGAATGTATACAATTTAATTGTTTTAGACTACTACTATCACATGTATTCTCATGTATGTTATATGCTCAAGTCATACTTACCCTTGCTTTTAAATTCATATATTCTCATATCTTCTTTCATAAATCACATGTTTAAATCTATTTCATTCTCATCTTAAGCTTCATGTATTGTATATTAAATTTTAAATTTACTTAACATCATTCACATCTACCCTTCCATCTTAACTTAAGATCATCTTCTAAATCCTTGGCCAAACACAATACTTAATGATTTGGATTAGTTTTCTTCTAATCTAGTATTAGGCATTGTGGTGACCCATCAATATTGAGTTAAGTGATTTCCAATATTGGGGTCGCCACACATGGTTTAATCGATTTTCAAGGCAAGCCCTCGATGCCATCTCGACGACATTTAGTAGACACAATAAAAGAAGAATAAAATGTTGAAGTTAAAATAGAGTGTATTCAGATTGTATAGATATTCTATTGAAATACAAATGAGAATTTTTTTTTTAAAAGTTGAAATACGGAGCTATTGTATTATAATTGTATTGAGTTTGATTTCGAATTGCTGTCCCTATTGAAATGAATGCTATTATTGATGTTGTCTCAATGGTTACAAATGCTATCCCTATTGAGATAAATATTGTTATTGATGCTATCCCAATGATTACAAATGATGTCCCTATTGAGATGAATAATATTTATTTTTCATATAGAAAAGTTGAGTTTATGAATGTTGTAGTACCACCCAGTGCTTTAAGTCATTCTTGATAGTATTTTGTGTATACGTATGATTGCGTATTAGTTTAGCCACAAATTGTAATGCTTTCTTAGTTACTAATCCCATGCTATTGCAGCCGGAATGATTTCTCTGGCCATGGCAAAAGAAATTGAACTCTTCTTTGCTTCCTTCCTTCGATTTTGAAAAGAGTATTCTCACGAAGAACAGAAGAAACATGAGCATCATTAACACCTTTATGTGCTTCTTCATCCTGTCCTGTGCATTACAGATTTATGCACAATATATATTTTGTTTCAAATAAACATATATATTTTTGAGATGCTGGGAATTGAACCCTAAACCTCTCGCATAAGAAGCGAGCGCTCTTCCATTTGAGCTACATCTCAATAATGTTCATACTTCCATGTTTTAAAGGTGCCCAAACTTGAATGCTCCCAAGATTTATAATAAATAAAAGCAATAAGTTATTTATATAGATGGTAGTTTAGTAAATAACAAATTAAACAAAGTATAGATTGACCCAAAAAATGAAGAGAACAAGAATCTGGTACATTGCCAAAACATACAGTCATTTTTCAACTGGGACGTTAAACCGGACAATCTACAGGAAAAGTTATTTCCAAGATCACCAAAACATACAGTCACCAACACAATGACAAACCACTATATTCCAGCTTGAAGTATCTAAAGTTTTAACCCATGAGTATAAAAGCAATCAGCATAGAATATGGTATGAAATGTTGCAGAAATTCAACTATATCATACAAGAATATACAGCAGAATTTGAGAGGCAAGCCCTGACTAAAATGGTTTCTTTGGAAGAAGCGTTGACAAAATACACAAATGAACTTCTTTACAGCATATCCAATAAATTCCTACATATTCCCATCTCCATTATCAATCAAACAAAAACATTTGTCTGCAGTTATAGAGAGTAAAATTTGCTATATAGTGCCAGAACTATTTTCCAAAAGAAGATATAAGCAACTCTTTATGAAAGAAAAAAAGAAATGCCAAAAACAAGACAAAGAAGAAACCTAACTGCTCCGTCAACTGCAGGGAGACCACTGCTAATGCTAGAAGCCATCTTTTTGGTAATCATGCTTAAATCAATAGCAACACTAAGGGCGTATACTAAAAAGAACACATCAAACTCTCGCTGAAAAAATTTTAAGGATAAAAAGGCAAAAAGATCACTAATGCAGTGAGCTCTAATTAAAAGATGGATGACGCTAGAATGCCAAACTGCACTTTCCTTGATGGTAATGTCAAAGGAAAATGAAGAAAATAATTATAAGAATATTTTTTTTGTGGACATTTGACCCAATATAAAAGAAGAATCCCAATAAAAAAATGATTAATTTGCAAAAAATAAGAATTGCCGATCATATGGTGCTCTTAAGATTAAATTATCAAAATCAATAAAAGTTTTGTAAGAAAAAATGGCATTAAATCCATCACAAATCATTCGTATGAAAGCTTCTTGGAATAATTAGTAAATTCTCAATTATATGTTATCAAAAATTATTTATATAGATATGCCCATTTAGATCAAGATCAAAGATTTCAGACTTTAGAAAATGCAAAAAAATAGAAAATTGGCCATTCATAAGTGAAACACAGCAACTTAGCATGACCTCCATTAACAAGAATGACACCAAAATCACTGTTTGATATGAGCGATAGCAAGTTTTGTATAATATTTCCTCCAATTTATAAGTGAGTACAAGAAAATGTTTTTTTCTAGAATGCAATATTAAAGGGGCTTCCCAAGAAATGTCTTTATCCATGATTACTCTTAGATTTTAAACATGGACGCTATGTGTATCAATATCCATAGATTTGAAACTCAAAATATTTTAAGCTTGCAAGCGAGCTTATGAAACATCAAACTTCTGAAAACCGCATTATAAAACCAAGCAATGCAAGCATATCCATAGTGAAGAGAGGCAAGAGAGTTTTCTGTGAGTTGGGGACACTTACAGATTTAATTAATTATTTCAATATCAAATGTCATTGTTTTCTTAAGTGTATTATTTAATGGTTTTATTCAATATTAGCCATTGCAATAAGAGCTCCTCACCGAAGAATTTTAAGAGACTTGAGAATTTTTAGCAATATTACAATTATGAAGAAAGTGGGGGCAAGTGATCAAGCAATAGAAGATTGGCATATATAAAAATTGCATATGAAAAGAGAAGCAGAACAACAAATGTAACATGTTACATGTATGCTTCTATTTAATAGGCCAACAAATTATCACATTTATCAATTTTGGTCCAGTAGTTGTATTTAAGCCTTTCTTTATGTTTGAGTGGATTTTCTTGATTGCCAATTCACCTAAACTCCCTGAATTCTCTTTATCGTATAACCTACTAAGTTGCCATTATTTTGTATGAATAAACATAGATCTTGGAACCTTAAGATCTTCTTAATAACAAGATCTTCAATTATCATTCTTAGATATTATAACAATTAACTTTCTTTTTAAATAGCAGGAGATGAATTAAACACAAACTATGTAAAATGATGCCACAACAAAAGGGAATTTACATGTTTAAGATGCCACATTAGTTGCCATTTGAGTGTTGTAATCTCTGAAAATTTTGCCCAATTCAATGTAGAAGTTTGTCATTAAAGATGATTTTAACAAAAATAAGTTGAGATCAAACTATTTATTATGGGCTTTAGTGAGTTGAAATGATGGTTCTATATGGTGGATTCCCATACGATCTAAACTAATGCAATGATTAGGGAAGAATTGAAATCACACATAAACAGTGCAGATAAATCGAGATACATATAAAGTTCCATCATCTTGGATTTAGTGAAAAGCTAAAAGTTGCTGTAATAAAACCTTGCCAGTAGAGGGAAAGTGCTTTGCAAACTAGTTTTCTTTTCTTTTTTAGAACTTACTAAAAGAGGGCACTCTATGAGCTATTTAGTGCGCATAACCATCCATCAGCAAATGCTTGCAGTATCCTCACTTACAGGCTTTTTTTAATATATACAAAGAGCATATTATCAGCTTTATGAAAAGAATGAGCTCAATTTCATACTCAAAATCAACCTTAACAAGTCAACCATTAAGAAATCTCAATTCCAACGTTAAAAGATTAATTCATTACAGCATAAGTAATATTATCATTAACAAAATAAAAATCTGCCACAAGTTCATCACCAACAGGTTCATTAGCAACAAAATGATTCATTAACAATATCAAAACCAAGCAACATTTTCTAAAATTCTCAAGTTTCAAAATGAAACTCAGCTAAATTTTTTATGCAAATGAAATTCTCAAGTTTTCAACTCAAGGATACCTGGCCCGTGGGATCTAACAGTCGGCGTGAGTGTGGAGAATATATGAGAAGAAGGCGTCGGCAATTCGGCCTGATGAAGTGCGAGAGTCCCATATTATAGCGGAGGGTTTCAGGCCTTTCGGCCAGGGACTGCGCCAGAGAGTTAGGGTGAGCGGCTTATAGCAGATAGCAAAAGCCTGGAGCGTACAGGAGAAATGGGTGGTTATAACTTGCGGAAGCGGAGAAAACGAAGGTGAAGGTCTAGCTCCGGGAGTACGCAAGGCAGCTACGGCGCTTCTTGCTGATGAAGGGGAAGAAGGGTAGAGATCGAAGAGGGGTTCGGTCGCAGCCTCGTGGAGCTCGGCGGAGCTCACGAGGGAGCAAGGCGCGGCAATGGGGCGTGGAGCCGAGAAAATGAAGATGGTGACCACGTCATTCGCCACGTAGACCGCCACGTGAGATTGGTGCAATTGGGTGAAGTGGACGACCAACAACATTTCTTCTTAAAAATAGAGTAATATTATTTAGACACCGTGAATATAATACTCAAAAAAATTCATCTAATAAAATTTGAATATTATTTCAATACAAATTTAAAAAATAATATTTATATTATTTTAATATAAATAAATAAATACTAATGAAATGATCTCCAAATTCTATTAGATAGATTTTCTTGATTACGTCTAAATAGTATTTCTCATTAAAAAAAGTTAGTTTAGTTGCTTATATTGTAAAATTTTGAATCCCTTCAAATATAAGAAATGCTGTTGGGGCCGTTTACGTGGCACCCAACTCCACCCGTCCAACGTGGCGTGTACACGTAGCGCAGACGTGGAAAAAACCCTTTGGCTCCCCCATTCGGCATTAATTCTCTCATTCGGCATTTCTCCTCAAGATTCGGCATTTCTCTTTCCCCAATCGCCCGACGCCCCGCACCCCGCGCCCGGCTCCCGACGCCCAGCGCCCCGCGCCCGACGCCCGACGCTCGGGAACCGCTTCCCCGACGCTTCCACCTCGCAACGCTTCCCCGAAGCCCGACGCTTCCCCGTTCCCGACGCCCGACGCTCGGCCCTAGCTGAACATGGATGAAAAGGATGTAATGATGAGTCACAGCCGGAACCCTAATCAGAGACATGGTTCGACTTCCTTCTTTGTGTTACTTGTTTATCTTGTTCTCTTCATTTTTTTTTGTTTCCTCTGGCCCACTTTCAATATGGCCCCAACAACATTTCTCAAATATAAAATTACTGTTGCTGCTGTTGATGTAGGTTTTTTGTTGTTCATTACATGGATGAACTATATGTTTACGAGTGTGAATATATTTGTATCGTGTAAATTTACTTGCCTTTGTATTATTCTTGGCTACTTCAAATTCCTAAATGGAATAAAATATCTAACAGTTTTCATTGCATCCGCTTACCTATACTGGCAATAAATTTGGAAGAGGAGCTTTGGAAGTAATTTGGAGAAAATTGAGATTTTTACTATTTTTCTTTCTTGTATAAAAAAAAAAAATCTATGTCCTTACTCTAAAAGCAAAACAACTATATAAAGACCAGTACTAATTACAATAATTAGAGCACTTATTTTGTTATAAACTTTAGCCCGACTATGGCTTGTTGGGATGTGAAGACTGGTTAGATCAACACGGAAAGTGCCGACAAAAAATGTATGTCCTCTCTAGAGTTTGATTAATATTAATGTTTTGTGCTATATAATTATTTAGTTGTTTTCTTCCATGATCGTATTTAGTAGTGCATAGATGGGCATATATGCATTACAAGTAATGTGTCAGGAGGTGTGCTTTAGGAAACTCATTTCATGCAATTTTTTGGGTATTTGAGAAGGTTTAGATCACCATAGGAAAGATGATTGACATCATGGAGACTTTGGTAAGAGAAGCTAACGATAGTGAACTACTACTACTCCAATATCAATAAAATTTAAGAGATCCAGAGATATACTAGTAACTTGTCTCTTGAAAAGATCCGATTGCTTAAATTTTTGGTGGAGCATGACAGATGTTATAGTATGCAAGTGTTAGATGTTTTTTGTGATTGACCAACATTCGAAACTTACATACAGTGATCTCAAAGAAAAGTGTTAATTACTTGTGATTCTATGCTTAGGTCTTTGATTTTGATCTTCTTAAATAAAGAATTCCAGGATAGTATATGGTATCATTCTATTGTACCAAAAAATGTAGAGTTGATATATGTTCTCTCAAAGAAATTGTATAAAAATTTAGATATCAAACATTTTAATTGATGTTATATCTTTTCTCCTCAAATACATGGGTTCTCTATTTGATCTTAATGAAAACTTTAAAGATTTATCTTCATTTAGTTAAATTATTTTAGATTTAATATAAATAGCTTTCCATAATTATGGTCATGAACAAGAAGATTTGATTATGAATAGCTTTTTGACTATTATAATTAATTTGATCATTGTGAAAGTAGAAATTTTTTGGTAGTAGGAATATTTTGCATACATATTAGTTTGATAATGATGCAGCATTCATTAATAAAAGATTCATTGCAAGCATTATTGACTAACACCATGAAATATATTCTTTACATAAAAATTATCACATCAAAATAATCATCTTTTTATAGCATATAATATTTTAATTTTCTTTACATATTTTATAAGATATTTAGATACTTCTTGTATAGATTGCTTACCTTTTTTCATTAGTATATTCATGCTTATGATCATATCATTGTTAATACCTTAAAAAAGAGATGGACTTATTATCAAAGATGATCTGGGAGACTTGTAAGCAGATGCATATGATTTTGTTTTTCTTGGAGCGCTAAAGAAGAAATGATATATTTAATTACACAAGCTAGATAAGTTAAAGCACTAAACATTATGTTGAAGTTGAAAACATCCAGCAATACTAGATACAATGATGTGAGTATTGCTTTGTTATAGTTTGATAAAATTGAAAATTTTCACTGCCTTTAGTACACGCTCTTGTTTTGCATTTAGCTTTCACATTTGGAGATTAATATGGGGTAAATAAATGGGCATGTGTAGTCTAGTCTTCATTTATTTGTTTTTCTCTATCAAAGCTTCATCCTTGCTTTATATAATGTAATTTATATCGAATGACACCATTTCTTATATTGTATGTTTGTATCAACTTTAAAGTACACTTTCAGTACTTTATGATTATTTCACGCAAATTGTTTAGAGTTTGAATAATATATTAAAATTTTTAGATTCTTACCTCATTATTAGTTACTACGATTGCATGATAAAGCTGCCCCACAAAGTATGGATGAAGAACCAAATTTTGAACAAAGTACTAATCAAACGATTGTAAGTTTTCTAACTTTTATTATTTATAAAGTCTACTATGAAATTGCTAAACTGATATACTTAATATTATATTTTTTTTGGCTCAAGGTACATGAACAGTCAAAAGAAATATACACAAATTTTAATTCTAGTGATGATGAGGTTGAAGAACCAGCAGTTGGGATGTTATTTAAATCATATGAAAAATTATTTGGATTTTACAAAAAATATGCTACTACACAGGGCTTTGGCATAGTTGTTATAAAGTCATGGTTAATGATGGGATATGTAGATGTATTGATATTGGTTGCTGCAAGGGGGGGATAGGATCCACTACTTGGTAATCTAGCTTAAAGAATCCAACAATAAATACTAGTTGTCCTGTAAAGGTTGTAGCTAGATGGTGGCAACGAAAAAATCTTAAATTAGCAGAAGTGGTAACTGAGCATAATCACACTCTTAGCCCCTCGAAGGCTAGATTTTTTAAATGCAATAGGAAACTTCCAATGCATATTAAAAAAAGGCTAGAATTAAATAATAATGCTGGAATCAGATTTCATGATTCTTTTAGATCTTTTGTTGTTGGTGAAGGGGGCATGAAAATATAATATTTGGACAAAAAGAATGCATAAATTATGTTGATAAACATCGAATATTAGCACTAAAGGATGGGGATGTTGTGGCACTATTAGATTATTTCTCGTACATGCAGCAAACAGATCCAAAAAAATTTTATTTGATTAATGTTGCCAAGAATGTCATATTCGAAATATTTTCTGGGCTGATTCAAGATGTCGATCGGCATATCAATTCTTTGGTGGTGTCGTTACTTTTGACACCACATATCTCACTAATAAGTATGATATGTCGTTTGCACCTTTTGTTGGTGTTAATCACCATGGACAATCAATTTTGTTTAGTTGTGGTTTACTTTCTAGCGAGACTATCGAGAATTACATTTGGTTATTCGAGACTTGGCTATCTTGCATGCGAGGGAAGCCGCCTAATGCTATTATAACAGATCAATGTGCTACGATTCAAAGTGCGATTGAGATTGTACTTCATAACAGCAGGTACAGGCTTTGTCTATGGCATATAATGAAAAAAGTACCAGAAAAATTAAGCAGTTTGAGAGAATACAAAAGTATTAAGAAAGCTTTAAAAACAACAGTGTACAATTCATTAAATATTATTGAATTTGAAAAGAGTTGGATTAAAATGTGTGTTGATTATGATCTCGAGCATCACAAATGGTTGAATTCATTATATGAACGAAGATCTGCTTGGGTTCCCGTCTTTCTGTGTGACACATTTTGGGCGGGCATGTCAACCACCCAAAGGAACGAGAGCATGAATTCTTTCTTTGATGGTTACATTAATTCAAAAACTTCTTTGCGCCAATTTGTAAGTAAATACAAACTTGCACTAAAAGACAAGATTGAGAATGAGAATAAAACAGATTTTGAATCATTTCATAGGAATGCAAAGCTTCTTACAAATTTGCCAATGGAGGCAAGCGTGGCAAATTTATATACGTTTAATATGTTCAAACATTTTCAAGAGGAGCTCAGAGCCACAATTAATTGTATTGTCACATTAATTTCAACTGAAAGCACATTATGTAGAGTTAATATTTTGGAATGCAATTTTTCACAGATGCCAAATGATATCTCTACGTCATGGGAGAGGATATATGAGATACTTTTTGACAAATGCAATAATCATGTTAGTTGTATTTGCCATGGGTTTAATTTTAGGGGGATTCTATGTCGGCATGCATCTTAACTTTCATGTGTATGAAATTCCAACCGAATACATTCTTGATCGATGGCGCAAGGATTTTAAAAGGTTCAATGCACATAAAGAGCATCAACACCCTCATCCAATTGTAACAGAAATTGACAGATATGATGCATACAATAACTTGAGCTTAGAGATTGCGGAGGTTGCTGTTCCAAATATTAAGAAATTTGAGTATGCAATGTCAGCGCTTCAGAGATTGCAAGAGAATTTGATATCTGACAAATTCTCAAGTAATTTAGTGCTTGATACACAATGTGACAAATTGATAGAACCTATCCAATCAAAAAGAAAGGGTAGACCTCCAGAAAAGCGAAAGGAATTTAGATTGGATAAATTAAAAACTAAACATTCCAAAAAGGTATCATATTTACTCAAACCTGTATTGTATGCCTTTTTACTATAACATATTAATATGAGGATTATACTACAACATATTAATTTGAGATATGTTATCACTTGTTTAATGTACAGAGTACATCTACTACAACTATCATGCCAACCGCTACACTAAGCGTCTTACAAGCTCAATATACAAGCAATCCATATGTGAGTCATGATTGAGATTAAATTTATATAAATTCATTTACTAATATGAGATATGTTATCACTTTTTAAGATTTTTTGTGATTTTTTGTATAGCAATTACTTTGAGTTATTTGCATAATAAATTTGCGATAACATCTAAATACATTTCTTAACTATTGCAGGGTTACTTTTCGAGCATACCAACTTCATCGGCTATGTGGCAACATCCAAATGCTACTAGTTCTCTTTATGTTAGTAATTATTTTAATCATTTATAGTAAAAATTATGTGAATATATTGATTGTTATATACGACATTGTAGGGGCACTTCACGCAAACACAATTGTCATCGATCCATTCTGATTGCTTTCAAAGTCATGTTGTCAATTCTCATGGGTATATGGAGTTGATGGAATTTGTGACTTCACGCAAAATTAACTTTCTTTTATGAGCTGGAACAAGCTTAGGGTATTGATTTTATGGCTATAAATGGGGGGAAGTTTGATAGTATGATGATAGTATTGAGGTTTGTGTTAGTATGAATTTTTTTTTTAAATGGAGATGGGGTAGATTATTGTAAGGTTTGATTATTGACAAATAGTATGTTTAGGGTTGTGATGGGATTCTATCGTTTAGTTTTAACTACGTTGTTGTAAGATTTGATTATTGACAAATAGTATGTATTGAATGCTACCAAACTTGTATTGTATGCCTTTTTATTACCTATTTTCTTATTAAACGATTGTTGATGGATGTATTTATTGTATTTTTTGATGATGGTTATGAATGCCTTCTTGGATAGTTTTTTGGGTGCTGCTGGTATTAGAATCAGCCATTAAAATCAGCCTTCATGTGAAATGGGGCCTCTCCTCTTAAATTTGTTGGCAAGGTATGCATTTTTACTTGATTTGTTTCATTTAAACTTTTTTTCTGAGTATGAGGTGAGCAAAATTTCCTCCAATCACTAGGCGCCTCATTGAAATTTTATTTCAAAATACATTTTATATATAATTGTTTTTTTCCTTTAAGTTAATCCCCTTTTTATAGGTAAGGACATCAGGAAACTCCACCTCAAGTCCTTTTTGCCACCACCATTTATGATAACATCATCTATAGAAAGGAGGTGATGCGAAAAAATGTGCATACCTACATGGATCTGGCAAACTCATCCCAAATTCGATGATGTTTGAGTTGTCTAATGTTATGATTAATTTTTTCTTAAAGATGTTTGAGCCTCAATTTTTTCTACTACTTGTATTTTTAGTTTGAGCTGTCTAATGTTATGATCAACTTTTTTTCTTGGATGTTTGAACCTCAATGTTTTCTACTACTTGTATTTTTAGTTTGAGTTGTCTAATGTTATGATCAATTTTTTTTTTATTGTTTGAAAAGTAAATGTATTACTTCAGACAATGTATTTTTCTTCATATTTTTTTATTGTTTGAGAAGTGATGCTTGATGCATTAAATTATTCATTAATTTCATGTATTTGCTCAAGATGATTAGATATTATTTCAATTTCAATATTTGTGGTAGCAACTGCAATGAACTTATAATCTGCAGATGTATTTGAGGAAATTAAAATGAGTGCTGCAGCTAAATATTTAAGAAAATTAAAATGCTGCAGCTGTATATTTGATGAAATTAAAATGCTGTAGCTGTATATTAGAGAGGAAATCAAAATTTTGGAGCAAAATCTGAGATGTTTGATAAACCAACACATTCCATTAGAGAAATACGTGCTCCAGCTTTATTTCGACAGCAAAGAGAAGCCGCAAGAATATGAAAACACCGGCATAATATTTATCTCAGCAAGCACATAAATGTTAGAGCAATGAGAATTTAATAGTAAAATAAAATAAAATCGCATATATATGAAAAGGAGCTGATTTATACTGATCTGAAAACCAAGCTACATAGAAGTTTCATCGTTTTTAAATATCATGCACTAAGAGCTTGGGCAAGCATCTAGAAGTCGCTAGATAATGTTATTTTTGTAGTTTTTTGGAAGTTCTAATTCTTTCATTATTTCACTTTCTTATTTGGTAATGCAGTTGATCGAACACTGATCCTCTCGTATACCATACGAGCGCTCTGCCAATTGAGCTACATCATATTCAGATTCTTATCAAAACCAAAATAATTTATCAAGAAAAGTTCTAAATACAATTACCTCATATTGAATTTCTAAAGCAAGCAAAAATACTATTAATTATAATCAACAGAATATATGACACCATTAAAATCACAAAAAAAACTGTTTTAGAGCGAGTGTTTTCATAAGAAAAATCATAGAATCCACATTCTTTGAGAAAAAAAGAGAGAGTGAAAGTCTCTAATTAATAATCCACATTGTTTAAGCATACAATATAGCTTCACATGTATGCATATCGAATAACATAATTTTAATGGTATTGTACATGGAGCAAATACTTACTTATATCAAATGGGAAGATTCACATATATTAAACAAGCTAATGTAATGCACTCTTCAATAGGCCAATACTAACCCCAAATATAAGCTATACACCTTTGGTGTACAAATGTATCCTATTGCTTCAAAACCCCAACAAAGTGCATGGCAAGCATAGATTCAACAAATAATTTAAATCTTACATTTGCAGCAAGTTTATATCTGCTCTCATTGTTCGCCAGACCCTTATTGAAGTCCTTGAGAAGCTTCCCATGCTCCTTCTGCATGCTGAGCGTGATGGTCACTGCTTGGTGCAAAAACTCTGCAATCTGCTCAAAATCCATCTCCACAAGTCCCCTTGAACTCATGCAGGAGCACCTGTGATAACCAACACTTTAAAAGCATCTAATTAGCAAGCCCAACCGATTAAAAATCGCAACTTTATAGTACAAGTTTCATTGAGCGCAAACGAAGTGTCTTACCTATCCAGACACCGCCGGGAGGCAAAGCACTGCTGTCTCCAAACACTTCCTATATGTGTTCTCTCACATTTCAGGTACCAAAAAAGCCAACTCTATATGTACTAAATTCAACAAAACCACCGAGCTGATAAATAGAATTACATATAAATAGAAAGCCACCAAGCTGAAAACTTAAAAGTATTAATACCTTCAAATGCAAGTAAATGTATTGATCACTCCTATTCTCATTGTATGAAAAATGCAAACTTCCACTCACTAAATCGCATATATTAACAAAATAATATTTTGGATTAACTTGATTAATATGTTTTCATCAATTAATATAAACATCACAACAAAGCTTTAAAAAATTACACTAACACGTAATGCATCTAAATTATTAAGGATGCAACGAGCAGCTCATATCATGAAAAGTTTTATGTTTACAAGCAAAAGAATCATTATAATTGCAAGGCACCAGCATATATCATTTTTGGTAAATTATACAAGTTTAATTAACCTTTTTTTAACGTTTCGGTTCAAATACGGATTTAGTCATTCACAAAAATAGCAAAGACAAGAACACAGAGCACAAAGTTTAAAGATGTATGGATTAATTATCAAGCAATGAAAAAAATCTTGCTTTTCTAGCAATTGTCTTGCGTAACAAAGTCAAAATCGTAGATGGCATATCGGCAATCCTTTTCGGGCAGCGAAGCCATGAAATCATCATAGCTCTCGGCGGTGCCGCCGATCTTCTCGACAACAACCTCCTTTAGCTTCTCATCAATCTTGAAAATAACATATCGATGTGCCTTATTCCTCTGAAGCTCTAAGAATGTGTCTTTGCAGTGGTCAGCAGCAAGCATGTCAGATGATGCACAAGACTGAATGAAACATGAGCAACAAATCAAAAAACTAATGGAAATCCATGGTAGTAATTTTGAGTCAGACTAAAGCTTGTTTCATAATAATATGTCAAACTTCCGGTCATACAGTTCATAAATTTTTAATGACAATAATACTGAAAATACTGTTATCTAAAAGTTTCAGATTCCATCAAAGTACGCGGGTAAAAAAAATTGAACATTGGTTTGAGCAATAAAGCAGAGTGTGCATATAGAAAAAATGAAAATGGAAAATCAATTTCAGCATTAAGCATACGTCTAAGAAAAAAATTGCATATTTTTCTCAACTCTTTATAAAAAATGCAATTTAAAACCAGACTACTCACTTATTCCAATTTAATCCCTCTGCTACACAATTTGTTCAATTTAGTTATTCAATTACTAATTATTAGCCCAAATTAATCCTAAGAAATGAAAAATCAGAGGCTGAATTGGCTTTAAAATTTGTAGTTGATGGATTAAACTTGAAATGAACACATTGAACAATTTAAGACTAAATTGGCCACTGAGGGACTATTTGATAAATTACTCACTTTTTTGTAGATGCTTTGAAACTTTACAAGCTTCTTGCTCGCCGAACAATGCATAAACTATAGGCTAACAGAAACTAGTTAGCCACTCATCATCTTCTTTTATAAAGATTAGATAGTACCATGTTTGCAGAAATTTGTGGAAAGTAAAATGTCAAAAGAAAATACTTGAAGTAATTCTCTTTTGATAGTGGAACATAATCACTGAACATGTTTTAGTAATCCCGGAGTTCAATGCATTTCTGGATTAGCTGTAAATATAATTGAATTGAATGTTTCAGCAGATTACGGTACTCATTTTATTAATAGAATAGGGTTACACCCTAAATGATTTAAACAAAACTTAAAATAAAAAATATAACAAAAAATTACTGAAAGTTGGCTTTGCATTTCAGCTGAAATAAAAGTTTGTGCTTACAAAAAATTAAATGGAATTACTTAATATAATAAAGTTATGTATTTTGAAAAATTAAGTTGAATTCAATAAACTGAAATATTCCAAACATGCCAAAAATATTTCAAATCTTTAAATGACATCAAATACAACATTTACAAATGGCATTTTAGGCTTTAACTATATTTGTTCTTACCAAACACAATCAACATATCATTTGGAGATGACATTCTCTTAGTTGGTAAAGCTAGGTATAGAAGAATTAAACAAAATTATAATTGTAAGTAATTCGTCGAATTCTAATCCTCATTGATAAGCTTATAATTTATAAACAAGATAGGTTGAGAACAAATGGGCAATGGGCTTGAATTCAATCACAGATCACAGCAGCATTTCAAATGACTTAAATGCAAATCAAATGATTTTGACAATAAATTATAGAAACAAAATAGATCTCAAAACTAATGCTTCATGAACATCCAGGTATAACAACAAAAGCTTGCAAAGAAAAAAATCACAAAAAGAACCCCTATGTGTTGGCAAATTTTGGCTACCATCTAGATGTCATTTTAAGGTAGTAAAATCACAATTAAATACAAGTTGGAATAACATGACACCAAACCAAACACATGATATTTTGATGTTATTAAAAGATAACATCATATTGCATCAAGATGTTTGCAAACCAAATAACCCCTATGAAGAGTGAGCTCAACAAGAGGATCAAAATTGGGCAGGACACACAACTCTTTGCCAACAAAAAAGGCTCAAGATTTTGAAAGAAGGCCAAGAACTTGATTATTCAACAACAACATATTCAAAACACCACATCTTGGACAAGCAACACATCATGAATGAAACTTTTGTTATTTCATATCCAAAACCGAATCTTTAATATTTACAAATATCGTACCCAAGTCTTTCTAAATCTAGCAGAACTAGTACCCATCTTAGATCTTTTCTAAATATTAATTAGGAATGATATTTCATATAAGGATAAAGTAAGTGCAAATTTTGTAAATACCCAAAAATGAGAGATGGATGAATAAATTATTATGTTTATAATGCATGCAAGTAAATAATACTTACAAAAGTGTGTTTAAGATAATGTATCTACTACAGTACCCCACAACAATAACTGACAAGTCTTTCAGGCAATCGGACTGCAGTTATCAAAAGATACTTGTTAGCTTCAAACCTACAAGTTATGAAATTTATCCAAATTAGGGATAGCAAGCATTCCATTTACAACAGGAAATAAGTAATATTCATCTCAAACTCGGCATATATTACTTAAATAGTCTAGCCCTAACCTTAATCCAAACTTAAGAATCAGAGATCACATTCATGGACTAAGTACTTCTTGGCAACGATAGAATTTCAGAATTTTAAACATCCAGAGACAAATATATCAAAATTACTTATTAGCTTCAAACACACAAGTCATGAATTTATCCAAATTAATGATAGCAAGCATTCTCCAACAGGAAATAAGTTATATTTATTTCTAATCTGACATATATTACATAAAAAATCTAGTTCTCTTTGTGAGGATTTCATGCATAAGTAATTTGGTTGGATAGCCTTAATCCAAACTTTATAATCTAAGACCAAATTCATGGACTGAGTAATTCTAGCCAACAATAGAATTTCAAAATTTTAAACATTCAGAGTCAATAATCTAGTAATAAATCTCTTGACTACAAGAATCCAAAAAAATTTTAAATTCAAGCTCATTTTATTTTCGATGCCAAGTAGCTTTTAGGCTTGAACCCGCATCAATTTTCTAAATTCAAGATTTTGTTTACAAAAAATAAGACTCTTAGAGCAAACCTAAACTTAGAGTGACCCTGATTATAGATTCCGTAGCTTGCTCTCGGATCTCAAAACAAGATAGACATCATGCGATATAATGGATACATCAAACCAACAAATCGTCTCATGATTATTCCGACGACAGAAAAAAAAAATTAACAGAACTTGAAAAGGAAGCTAGACCAAAATCAAAGAGTTTAAACACCATAAAAGAATTATCAAACAGTGCCCACTGACTAATAATCACGAAATAATAAAGAATGCTTACATAGGATCGTCGAAGAGACATTTCAAGCAGCAGATAGCGGCGAAATAGAGAACTATGGACGGAAACCCCAAAGGTATAGCAATGGAAGAACGGATAAAATCCCTTTCTGTCTCACAACGGCAGATGAAGAGGAAGACAGAGTGACAATCCTTCCTTCTCCGATCGAACTTGTGGTTTTTCTATTTCTCTTCCATTTAAAAAATGAAGAGAACAAGATAAACGAGTAACACAAAGAAGGAAGTCAAACCATGTCTCCGATTAGGGGTCCGGCTGTGACTCCTCATTACATCCTTTCCATCCATGTTCAGCTAGGGCCGAGCGTCGGGCGTCGGGAACGGGGAAGCTTCGGGCTTCGGGGAAGCGTTGCGAGGTGGAAGCGTCGGGGAAGCGGTCCCCGAGCGTCGGGCGTCGGGAGCCGGGCGGCGGGGCGCGGGGCGTCGGGCGATTGGGGAAAGAGAAATGCCGAATCTTGAGGAAAAATGCCGAATGGGGAGCCGAAGGGTTTTTTTCGACGTTGGACGGGTGGAGTTGGTGCCACGTACCCAACATCATTTCTTTTCAAATATATCCAGCACTTTTACTTATATAATTTATTATTTTTAATTAATTTTTAATTATAATTTTGACTAAGAAATCTTAATTATTATAAGTTAAATATTAGATTTAAAAATTTTAATTATGTAAAGACACTAGTGACGGTAGTAAGCAACTTCCATATATATTTTATCAAAATAGTTATTATAATTTCTAAGATCTCAAGGAATATAAATATTAATAAGAAAAATGCTATTTAGATTCGTTGATGTGATACTCATAAAAACTCATTCAATAAAATTTAGATATTATTTCAACATAAATTTTAAAAATAATATATTGTATTAGTTAATATAAATAAATAAACACTAATTAAATAATATTCAAATTTTATTGATGAATTTTTTTAATACCATATCAGTAGGTCTAAATAGCATTTATCTACTAATAATGCCGATGACAACATAACTATCACAATTTAATGATATGATGAAAAAAAATTCACCACCTCATTTTAAATTCAATATGTCAAATCCAGCATGTGTCTTCTCTATATTCAATTTTAACATTTTTCCTTAAAATATCGAAGTATTATCCAACAAACCTTAATCGTGGTGGACGACAACTTCATTATAGCATCCAGCATCCCAAGGCATTCTTCTCCTTTGACTCTGTAAATCCCAAAATTTACCCCTCCAAATTTGATTTAATTAAGACCTAAAAATAGTTTTATTAGAATGATACTGAATGTCACTGTAATATTTAATACTGGATTAGTATTTTTTAATTCATTATTAAATACTGCTACATATAAAGGATCTATAAGAAAGAGAAATATAGATGTCAAAATTATCTTTCTACTTAAAGCATTAATAACTACATTGGCTTTTTCTGAATAATATTGGATCTCTAGGTCTTAATCACAAATGAATTCTAGCTATCTTTGTCTGCAATTTAGTTCTTTATATGTGAAGATGCATTTAAGACTTTGGTGATCCATAAATATCGCATACTTAACATTATAGAGATAATACTTCCATATTTTTAAAGCAAAAACTATGTGAAGATTTATTAATCAAAATTATAATTAAAAAAATAAATTACATAAGTAAAAGTGCTGGGTATATTTGAGGGGATTCAAATATTTTATAATATAAGCAACTAAACCGACCATGTTTTAAGAATATAACAAAAATATATAGAATTAATTTTTTTTTCTTTTTTTATCTTTTTTTTTTCTTAATCCTGGTGGTACTATTCACCTTTTGGGGAACAGTTGTGTTCACAAGAGGAACGATGGGGTAATTTCCGATCAACCTCCTACATCTTGAACATATTTCTTCGCGCTCCGGCAACCGTCGCACCCTCCCAATCCCCTTCTACCTCCTTTGATCTTTCTCCTCACTCAACGGGACTGGCAACCAGTGGTGACTTACGGCGGAAGGAAAAAACGAACCCTGACGTCTCTGCATTCACCATCGATCGCGTTGTCCTCCCAACGCTAGTCAAAGTATGTAAGGATCAAACCTTATTCCTCCCCTGTTGTGGTGCTATTAGGGGCTAATTAGGAGGTATGCAACGATTGTTTTATGGATGTTATCCAAGGTTGTAGGAATTTGTTTGGAAAGCTCAATGGCTGTTGTTAGTATTATTTAAGCAACTGTTGAGGGCTGTTCTGAGCTATTAATAGGGGAAGACATAAAAGTAGTTTGAGTCTTAGCTGGGTAGTCGTTTGGGCTGATGAGGCTGAGAACATCTCATAGTTTGAGCATATTTAATGGTCATTTATGGACTTAAAAACTCTCGATTTTAGAGTAAAATGGGGTTATTTGAGGGTTTATTTTCTTGCTTAAGTTTGGGTTTGCTTGAAATGAATTTTTGAAAACATTTGGGATAGCTAAGGCAGATGAAAAAATTGGAGGAAAAAGATTTCAGTTTTGTTTAGAAAGTTGAAGTGTGATTTGTTAAACTACTTTAAGGCTCTATAATACATTTAGAAGTTCTCTAGACAACCTAACCTTTACATAAATTTAGGAGGGCTATTTAGATGAGTGCATTTTAAATTATTAAAAATAATATTTATTGGAATTGAGAACGGACTGCTAAAAAATATGCAACTTCTTTATACCTTGGCAATGCTCCTTAATATATTAAGCTAATGTGTATATATCTCTAATAAGCATGTTATGAACTTAAACTCATTTGAATCGTTGAACAGAATTTGTTAAATAAAAATCGGATGCGACACCCGATTTAGCCCAAACCCGCCCGACCGCATTGTTCAGAACGGCGTCGGCGACTCCACGTCGCCATTGTGTGCCCCAATCTCTGCGGAACCAACGAGGGAAATGTCCAACGTTAAGCCCTCTACCCATTGGGATAGTTGGGAGCTCGTGAGAAAGACCAAAATGCTTAATTTTCCGATAAAACCCCCACTGATATCGCTTTCAAACTCAGGTACCTGTCACGACCCAGTGTTAGATTAGGTGTTATTGGACCCAACACTGAATGTCACTGTAGTATTTAATACTGAATTAGTATCTCTTAATTCACTATTAAGTACTGCTACAAACAAAGGATCTATAAGATTGAGAAATATAGATGTCAAAATTATCTTTCTACATAAAGCATCAATAACTGCACTGGCTTTTTCTAGATGATATTGGATCTCTAGGTCGTAATCACAAATAAGTTCTAGATGTCTTTGTCTGCAATTTAGTTATTTATGTGTGAATATGTATTTAAGACTTTGGTGATTCATAAATATCTCATACTTAACACTATAGAGATAATACTTCCATATTTTTAAAGCAAAAACTATGTGAAGATTTATTAATCAAAATTATAATTAAAAAAATAAATTACATGAGTAAAAGTGCTGGGTATATTTGAGGGGATTCAAATATTTTATAATATAAGCAACTAAACCCACTATTTTTTAAGAATATATCAAAAATATATAGAATTAATTTTTTTTTTCCTTTTTTTTTTCTTTTTTTTTCTTAATCCTGGTGGGACTATTCACCTTTTGGGGAACAGTTGTGTTCACAAGAGGAACGATGGGTAATTTTCGATCAACCTCCTACATCCCGAACATATTTCTTTGCGCCCCGGCGACCGTCGCCGCCTCCCGAACCCCTTCTACCTCCTTTGATCCTTCTCCTCACTCAACGGGACCGGCAACCAGTGGTGACTTATGACGGAAGGAAAAGACGAACCCTGACGTCTCGGCATTCACCATCGATCGCGTCGTCCTCCCAACGCTAGTCAAATTATGTAAGGATCAACCCTTATTCCTCCCCTGTTGTGTGTGCTATTAGGGGCTAACTAGGAGGTATGCAAAAGATTGTTTTCTGGCTGTTATCCAAGGTTGTAGGACTTTGTTTGGAAAGCTCAATGGCTGTTGTTAGTATTATTTAAGCAACTGTTGAGGGTTGTTCTGAGCAATTAATAGGGGAAGACATAAAAGTAGTTTGAGTCTTAGCTGGGTAGTCGTTTGGGCTGATGAGGCTGAGAACATCTCATAGTTTGAGCATATTTAATGGTCATTTATGGACTTAAAAACTTCTGATTTTAGAGTACAATGGAGTTATTTTAGGGTTTATTTTCTTGCTTAAGTTAGGGTTTGCTTGAAATGAATTTTTGAAAATATTTGGGATAGCTAAGGCAGATGAAAAAATTGGAGGAAAAAGATTTTAGTCTTGTTTAGAAGGTTGAAGTGTGATTTGTTAAACTAGTTTAAAGCTCTATAATACATTTAGAAGTTCTCTAGACAACCTATCCTTTACATGAATTTAGGAGGGCTATTTAGATGGGTGCATTTTAAGTTATTAAAAATAATATTTATTGGAATTGAGTACCCACTGCTATAATAAAAAATATGCAACTTCTTTATACCTTGGCAATGCTCTTTAATATATTAAGCTAATGTGTATATATCTCTAATAAGCATGTTATGAACTTAAACTCATTCGAATCGTTGAACAGAATTTGTTAAATAAGAATCGGATGCGACGCCCGATTTTGCCCAAACCAGCCCGACCGCATTGTTCAGAAGGGTGCCGGCGGCTCCACATCGCCATTGTGTGCCCCAATCTCAGCGGAACCAACGAGGGAAATGTCTATCGTTAAGCCCTCTACCCGTTGGGATAGCTGGGTGCTCGTGAGAAAGACCAGAATGCTTAATTTTTCCACAAAACCCCCACTGATATCACTTTCAAACTCAGGTACTTGTCATAACCCAGTGTTAGATTATGTGTTATTGGACCCAACACTGAATGTCACTGTAGTATTTAATACTTTATTAGTATCTTTTAATTCACTATTAAGTACTGCTACAAAGAAAGGATCTAGAAGATAGAGAAATATAGATGTCAAAATTATCTTTCTACTTATAGCATCACTAATTACATTGGCTTTTTCTGTATTGGATCTCTAGGTCGTAATCACAAATGAATTCTAGCTGTCTTTGTCTGCAATTTAGTTCTTTATGCGTGAAGATGTATTTAAGACTTTGGTGATTCATAAATATCTCATACTTAACACTATAGAGATAATACTTCCATATTTTTAAAGCAAAAACTATGTGAAGATTTATTAATCAAAATTATAATTAAAAATAATATATTACATGAGTAAAAGTGCTGGGTATATTTGAGGGGATTCAAATATTTTATAATATAAGCAACTAAACTGACCATTTTTTAAGAATATAATAAAAATATATAGAATTAATTTTTTTTCCTTTTTTTTTTCTTCTTTTTTTTCTTAATCCTGGTGGGTCTATTCACATTTTAGGGAACAGTTAAGAGGAACGATGGGGTAATTTCCGATCAACCTCCTACATCCCGAACATATTTCTTCGCGCCCAGGCGACCTTCGCAGCCTCCCGAACCCCTTCTACCTCCTTTGATCCGTCTCCTCACTCAACGGGACCGGCAACCAATGGTGACTTACGACGGAAGGAAAAGACGAACCAAGACGTCTCTGCATTCACCATCGATCGCGTCGTCCTCCAACTCTAGTGAAAGTATGTAAGGATCAACCCTGATTCCTCCCCTGTTGTGTGTGCTATTAGGGGCTAGTTAGGAGGTATGCAAAGATTGTTTTGTGGCTGTTATCTAAGGTTGTAGGAATTTATTTGGAAAGCTCAATGGTTGTTGTTAGAATTATTTAAGCAACTGTTGAGGACTGTTCTGAGCAGTTAATAGGGGAAGACATAAAAATAGTTTGAGTCTTAGCTGGGTAGTCGTTTGGGCTGATGAGGATGAGAACATCTCATAGTTTGAGCATATTTAATGGTCATTTATGGACTTAAAAACTCCCGATTTTAGAGTAAAATGGGGTTATTTGAGGGTTTATTTTCTTTCTTAAGTTAGGGTTTGCTTGAAATGAATTTTTGAAAACATTTGGGATAGCTAAGGCAGATGAAAAAATTGGAGGAAAAAGATTTTAGTCTTGTTTAGAAGGTTGAAGTGTGATTTGTTAAACTACTTTAAAGCTCTATAATACATTTAGAAGTTCTCTAGACAACCTAACCTTTACATGAATTTAGGAGGGCTATTTAGATGGGTGCATTTTAAATTATTAAAAATAATATTTATTGGAATTGAGTACGGCAACTTCTTTATACCTTGGCAATGCTCTTTAATATATTAAGCTAATGTGTATATATCTCTAATAGGTATGTCATGAAATTAAACCCATTCGAATCGTTGAACAGAATTTGTTAAATAAGAATCCGATGCGACGCCCAATTTAGCCCAAACCCGCCCGACCGCGTTGTTCAGAAGGGCGTCGGTGGCTCCACGTCTCCATTGTGTGCCCCAATCTCAGCGGAACCAATGAGGGAAATGTCCATCGTTAAGCCCTCTACCCATTGGGATAGTTGGGAGCTTGTGAGAAAGACCAGACTGCTTAATTTTCCGACAAAACCCCCACTGATATCACTTTCAAACTCAGGTACCTGTCACGACCCAGTGTTAGATTAGGTGTTATTGGACCTAACACTGAATGTCACTGTAGTATTTAATACTGGATTAGTATCTTTTAATTCACTATTAAGTACTGCTATAGACAAAGGATCTATAAGATAGAGAAATATAGATGTCAAAATTATCTTTCTACTTAAAGCATCAATAACTACATTGGCTTTTTCTGGATGATATTGGATCTCTAAGTCGTAATCACAAATGAATTCTAGCTATCTCATATAACATTGCTAGTATTGTTATTCTTATTTTTAACTTTCTATTAAGAAGATTTGATGATATTTTTCTACCACGAATTGTCAAGGGCGCTCCTTCATTGTCCTACTAGTTTGGATTTTGTTAGCCATCTTGCTTTATTTCACCTTTTTAAATTTTTATTGCTAAATCAAGATATTTGAACCTCTTAATCCTCTTGATAATATAAATTTCATGATATATTCTTGATATTGTTGATTGTATTATTAAATTTACACTCAATATGTTCTATTTTGAATATTTCCTTATGTAATCCCTTATATTTTAAGCTGGTTATATATAACTTGAGAAGGCACCTTGCCTTGAATGTCTAAGGACACCCAATGTTAATACAAAGAGACACACTAAGAAGTCTAATTAAAATAAAAAAATTGTAGACAAATCTATAACATTCAAAGACATGTATTTGCACAAGTATACAATACAAGCTACACATCCCTTTTATTTCCAATACTCTACAATGAAATTATCTTGGTACTTTATCACCAAATTTTTCTTAATTGATAATTATCAAATAAATTTTTTTATTTCAATATTTAAGAATATTTTTTTCAAACCCTTAAGTAAATGTATGGCATCCATAACTAATCTATTTTTTTTAAAACAAGTTGATTATGCGAAACACTAGTATCTTGTTGGAGTTTTTGTTTAATCACTCCCAAATTTCAAGGCTTGGCTTAGTAACTTAATTTATTAATAATTTTCATAATCATGCACATCACCATTATTATTGTTAGTAGGGTACTCCACACATAGGACATTTTGTCTTCAATTTTACTTAAAATAATTTGCTTAACCCAGAAACTCGGTTATATAATCAACCCACGCATCAACATTGATGCCATTGATTCTACAACTTTTTTCAATCTGTATTTATTAAAGCATTCTAAATCTTCTATCTATTGAATAAAAAGCAATTAAAATTATCTTTAGAGCTACTAAAATCACTCATGTTAATTACATTATTACAACTTTATTAGAAATCTTATGAAAATAATTTATTTATTTGTATTGAATCATCTTTGAAAAGTATTTTTAAATTCACATCCCTTACACGCTTGGCCAGATTTTTAGTTTTCTCTAGCTTATTTGCATCTCCCCTCAACAACATCTAATTTCTAATATAAATCTTCAAAAGCCATAATATTTGGTTTACGAAATGCTTTCTTGGATTCATGACATGCCAATTTATATTTCTTTTATTTATTGTTATTATTTATTTAAACTGCTCTTTATAACAAATCATTTAATATCTAATCCTTTCTTGAACGTGTTGTATTGATTATTAAGAATTTTAAATGTTAGGTCCATTTTTCTTAATTTTCAAGTACATTTTAGCCACTTTGCAGGCACAACTAGGTATCATTTGTCACATAAACTTAGTTTTCTTCTCAAAAATTCACTGGCCAAGCTATAAACTCTACTTTTAAATATAATATTTTTTTAAAAACATTTTACTATTAGTGTTTTGATATTACTTAGATATTATTCATTTTCACTAATTATTTTCAAATTTAGAACCTTACAATTCTTGCATTATAATACTTCTTTAATCTTTACGAGAAAATGATAGTTTTGAGCTATAAAAACTCATTTTTATTAGTAATAAAGTGCATTTATCCTTTGTTAAATAAAATAGTGGCAACCATAACTTCATAAGATAAAACAAGCTTCAAGAACCATTTTCTTTTTGTGTTAATCTTCTTTTCAAAGAATGTTTGAGAAAACTCTTTAAAATTATCTTAGAAAAATTCTGTTATACTCACATTTAAATTTATTGAAGGACATACTTATAATATTAAAAGTTACTTGACAAATTATAAATTTTAAAATTATTAATTATCTCCTGTGATGACCCACTTAAGTAGTAATAAGTGAAACTCTTAAACATCGAGGTGCCTTTTCAGATAACGGTGGAGCTTCTGATAAGAACTCCAAAGTTAAGCGTGCTCAGGTGTGAGCACTCCCAAGATGGGTGACCTACTGGGAAGTTATCTTTTGAGGGCAAAATCGTGAGACATTTCTGACCAAAGCGGACAATACTTTGGTACTTAAGAGTTTGGGCTGTTACAAATGGTATTAGAGCAAATCATAGGGAGTCAGATAGGAGCTAAGTGTCATACAAGGCAAAATACCACTTCATGTGAGCAGCTTCTTGAACCCATGATGGTTAAGGTGCTACATGATTATGGGTACCTCTTGCGCCTGTAGGGGTCACGTCTAGTCCTATCTACCCAATGGATGGTTCTTGGATCCGTGTGTGGATACTGACGAGGACGTCAGTTACTTAAGTTGGGGAGATTGTGATGACCCACTTAAGTAGTAATAAGTGAAACTCTTAAACATCGAGGCGCCTTTTCAGATAACGGTGGAGTTCCTGATAAGAACTCCAAAGTTAAGCGTGCTCAGGTGGGAGCACTCCCAGGATGGGTGACTTACTGGGAAGTTATCTTCTGAGGGCAAAACCGTGAAGCCTTTCTGACCAAAACAAACAATACCTTGGTATTTAAGAGTTTGAGTTATTATATCTCCCAACCTTTTTCTTTTCACTACATCATCAATGAAATATTTATGCAAGATAGAGTATGCAATTTTTTATATTTATTTTTACTCGAGTACCAAGGATTTAAACATAAACCATTTTCTTTGTTTGTTATATCCTATATTCTCTACATTTCTTGAAGACATGAAATATCTATTTTATATAAATTATTATTTACACTAACTCAATAAGCTTACTTTACAGAGAACCAATATTTCAATTATCTATCTTTAATCAAGTGCTTGAATTAACTATTTTAGTCACATTCATCCATTGTTCAACACTACACTCAAGCATTGATGATGCAACTATTTCACGCTTTTATAGCATTTAGATACTGTATCACATCACACTTATAATTCTAATTCTAAGCAGTATATACACTTAGAGTATTAATAGTTATTTAGATCAGTTACAATATTTAAAACTATAATTCTATTTGATTCTCTTAAATTTTTTTTTGTATCATTTTTCAAACTCTATATTTAAGATTACAGGCATACCATCGCTATGCTGATTTTTACTTGAGAATTGAAACTTGAAGCAAAAAATATTGATTTTTTTTGCTTTCTCAAATACTCTATTCGTTTCCTAAAGACAACATATTTATCTTGGCATTAATTATATACTATATGCTAACTCTATAAGCTTTCATGTCAGAGAACCAACATTTTAGCCTCCTATTCTCAATTTAGTTCTTGGACTAACTTCTTTATTCTTATTTTTCTATTACTTAAATTACACCCGAATATATATATAGTGGCTGCTGTTCACTTTTCACATAATCTAGACAATATAAGACAATTCTTTTAGGAGATGCTTTAGCTCTAGCATAGTTTCTCAATGAACTCATGTCATTTATTTACAAAGTTTTATGTTAGATGTTGAAAACACAGTTCCTTGGGATTTAACAATAATGGTGTTGCTTTTTTAGCCATGAACTAGTGAGAAAAATCATCACAGTGCTTTAAATCACTTATATCTTTCCTATAACAAGCTTGATACAAATGATAACATGATTTATACAAAGTTAGTTAAAAATAAGATAATAGAGCTTGAGATTGAGGGCATGTTTGGTTTAAACTTTGTATGGCTAAAATCTATAAGCTAAGCTAAGCTATTAAGCTTGTTAAGCATGTAAAATTGTTTAGTTGCTAAAAAAGATATGCTTGCCTTGAGTTTGGAAATCATTTAATATGTATATTTGCTTAAGTTTGATCGAGAAAATGGTGATGTTATTAATTAATATTTATTCAATATTATAAATTTTAAAGTTTAAAGGTTTTAGTACTAATTATTAAATAATTATTGATTAATTACATAATTAAAAATTATGCAATTATTAGTAATACACTTACTAATTATTTTATATTTGTTATTTACTAGGTAGTAATTACGTATAATTATTTCATTATCAATCAAAAGTACTATTCGAAAAACAAACCCTGAATCTAAACCAAAGGTAAAATGGAAGTAACGAAGTTAGAGTAAAATTAGGGAAATTAATCTACTTATTTTTGGCCCAAAATACACTTCTATAAGTAGTATAATTGATGAGTAAAATGGTTTACTCAGAAATTATATTAAACCCAATTTTCCTAATTTACTCTGACTCCTCTACTTCCACTTTAAGTTAATTAATAAGCAATATTTATTACATAATTTTGTACATAATGATTGCTAATTTAAGTGAATTTTTACAATTAATTTATTTTATAATTAAATTGTTATTAAGTTATAAAAGTTATTGTGCACGACAAATTCTATTTTATTTTAAATTGTTAAGTGTTTTTTCCTTTTTTTATATAAAGTAGAACATTTTTTTTTTCTATACTTTTAAGCATATCAAAAATGTGTTCAATCACATGTTTAAGAAAGGAGTAGTATTAATGTGTCTTAGATGCTCAAGTGGTGGAATTGCGAATTAGCCAAACACTAAAATCTTGTTCTATTTTAAAATTGTTTGGCACTTCCTCTTAATTTATCTTATGCACAAACCTAACAAACCCTTGGTCCTATTTGATGATTTAAAAGTGAACATTATATAAAATTAGATATTTAATATAAGGAAAGATTGTAATGACCTTAGATCATTATAAGGGAGATGTTATTTTTCCGCAACATCTGAAATCCGTTGATCTCCCGCAAATTTCAGTTTTCCATTAAAATTTTTGGTTAAATCAGTTTTCGTCAAAACTTTTTTGTTACAAATCTTGATTAAGGAAGTTTTTCAAACTCAATGCTGAGATAAGAATTAAGATTTTTCATTAAATCATAATTAAATTAGTAAAACATAAATTAACTCATTTAAGGCAAGAACCTGCTGTCCATGAGTAAATTAAGCTATTTCCTTTTGATTCCCGTACATATGTGCATTAGCCATAGAAACGGACATAACATAACGGCTCTCACAACTCGAATGAGCCTTTTCTCCCTCTCTCAGTCGAACCCTCTCGCTCGACTCTCTCCCGCAAGGAGGACGCCTCTTTGGATTCTGCGACAGGGATGCAGCAGACGACGGGAGCGCTCCTTGCAGCAGGCGACGGCGAGACGATCCTTGCAGCCAGCGACGAAAGCCGACAGAAGTGCTGTTGACGTCTCTGCGCACGCACGATTCTCCTCGCTCGATCCTTCCTCCTCTGCGTCGATCTCTCTTCAGCTCGATCTCCTCTTTTTGCGCCTGATCTTTCTGCAGGTATTAACTTACCTCTGGGTCGATTCTTTTATAAGATAAGGATCTTATATGTTAATTATTTATACTTCAAAACAGATTAGCAAACCTAATCAAATAGTATATGAGAAACTTAGAATTTTATGAAAAAAGCTTGTTAAGGTTAACATATATACTTGCATTAAAAATGCAAATCAATTGAATGTCATGCTAGATGTCCAACTAGATGTCTATATGATTATGTTAGATTAAGTAAATTGATTGCAATGAAATTATATAACATACCCACAACCTTAGTACATTATTTGATCTATCTAACTATAGTTCTACAGTTCATGTAAATTTTATTGATCCAATTATAGTCTATTTTTTTTCTTGCTATTAGCATGTATAGACTAATATTTTAACTCATGGTTCTCCAATAAAGACCTATTGAGTCATGATTAGTTAGACCACTTTATTTATACTTCAAAACAGATTAGCAAACCTAATCAAATAGTATATGAGAAACTTAGAATTTTATGGAAAAAGCTTGTTAAGGTTAACATATATACTTGCATTAAAAATGCAAATCAATTGAATGTCATGCTAGATGTCCAACTAGATGTCTATATTATTATGTTAGAGTAAGTAAATTGATTGCAATGAAATTATATAATATACCCACAACCTTAGTACATTATTTGATCTATCTAACTATAGTTCTACAGTTCATGTAAATTTTATTGATCCAATTATAGTCTATTTTTTTTTTCTTGCTATTAGCATGTATAGACTAATATTTTAACTCATGGTTCTCCAATAAAGACCTATTGAGTCATGATTAGTTAGACCACTTTAGTGATTTAATAAGATAATTCTTTTTCTTCCTTACGATAATCTAATTTAGAATGTCATTCGAATAAAGTTGTCTAATCCCTTTGAATCTAACCTAGTGTAAGTTTAGTTTAAATAGAATACTTAGATAGCCGTAATCAGATTTAATGCAAATCCTATATAGATCCAAACCTTATGGAAAGTTGTATTCAAAAATCTAAAATATAGATTTATTAAGTGATTAGATTATTTTGATAAAACCTTCATCTTATACAAATCATAACTAAAATAAGATTTCAATTATAACTTTTGCAGACACATCAAGTTTGTGAGTGATTCGTCTTGTTAAGTCAAATACAAAAGGTACATTGAATATTATTTTTTATGCTTTTTTACTTTCAGTTGCTGCTTAGGCATCGCTTTAAGCTTTTTTATATTGCTACTTAATGCATTACTCTTACTACTAATGATGTAAGAGAAATAAAATGATGTTTATGTATCTTGTGAATATTGTAAAGGGTTCCGAAACGGTGGTTGAATAGGTTAGGGACGGGGCTAGTCCTCTGGAGCCATAAGGGTGCCATTTGGAGTATTTGAGGGGGCCAGATGAAGGTTATGATTTTTAAAAGTTTTTTATTGAAATCAGCCTCATGGTTCTGGCTTTGCCCATCAGAACTGCTAACGTTGCCTCATAATATCAAGTCATAAATATAAACATGAATTTTTATGCGATTACTTTATGAAAATTTGTCATATGACAATGAGATGTTTATTTGCGGGAGTAACAAGTATCTTTTGTTTGCATTTTTTCATGTTTTCCTGTAATGATTATTATCTCATGTATGCTTTTCGCTTTTGCTTAAAAGTATATTATTTAATATTCTTTGTACTTAGAATGTGCACTAAAATATTATTTTTATAATGCCTGACCAGATCTTACTAGAGGAGGCTGATGTAGCTTAAAGACATTAAAGAGAGAAATGGTGCGAAATAATAACAAATTTTAGTTACCCTTCGAGGATAAACACTTTTGTATGATGATATTGATGCAATAATTATGGATGTTATTTACTTTAAATTGAATGAATGTTATTTATTTATACTTGAATGACTCTGGATGTTGTTTAACTGCAATTTTACTTAACTGCCAATATGATTCTACGGAAAGATGTACCCGATGTTAGATTGATTATTACCAACCTAACACAGGCCATCACAAAGATGGACACTATTTTGAAAAATTGTTATAGTTAAGCCTTTTTGTTGGAGCTATTACTAAATAACCAAATGGATAATGAGGCTGCATGATGAAAAAGTCTTATGCTTTAATTAGACTTTTTTGTAAATTATGATGATTAGCGAAACAATAAAAAAAAATTATTATTACAATTGAAACCAAGGGGTAGATAAGTAGTTGTAGATGCAACCTTTTTGATTCAAATGTTTAAGAACATAATAGATGATTTCATGGATGCACTAATTATAGAGAAACTAAACATGATTAATTTAATGAAGCCATGGAAGTAGTATGGAGTTGAGATTCAGAAAAGTCATGGTTTATGAGAATCTATTGTGTTTCTTGTTAGGGGGATTTATACTTTGATAGCAATTTTTTGGTTATAACAATTAATTGGGAAGGGTGAGCAAAGAAATGAATTTTCTTATAATTTTTTGTGAACTTATGTGGGCATATTATTGTGTACCACGAGGAGTAATTTGGTATGCATTAATGAGGAATTACACCATATGTTAAAGTTATATAAGACAGGCATTATAAATCATGAAGTAGTGTTATAAATGTTGTGGAGTAATCGAAGAGTTTTCAATTATATTAGAATTGCATTAAGAATTTGTACATGCATTTTGTAGATTCTCACTATGGTTATTGAAAATGAATTTCTTTGGTTTATGATTTGCATAGATGGAGAAGCTTATTTGATGAGAAGTTCAGTAAAATAAGTGAAAGATTATGACAATTTGAAAGTTTTTGGAAGCGGTAGCATTTAAAATTTGCAGAAGAAAACTTGAGTATTGGCTACTTTAGTTGATAGATTTAAGTTTTTTAATTTCTTCATTTAAACAAATTGGGATATGATTTCCAGTGTTTGGGTAGATTGGTGACAATTAGATTTACAAATACCACTAATTTTAAAGGGTGCAATTTGACTATGATACACAACTTCTGTGCTATTATTCATAGTTAAGCATGAAAAATGAGATGCCTAAATGGATGAAATGAAAAATCACTAAGGGTAAATTAAGGAATGATCCTATTTGATAAACAGTTCTAGTGACATTTACAGGAGGCATGGTAGTTGATAATAAACTTAAATGGTTTGGATATGAACAATGAAAGGCAGAACAAATTCCACTAGACCGTTGTATGAAATTTGTCGACTTGAAAAGAAAATTGGTAAATTTAAGATAATATGGAAAATGATAATCACCTTTGGCAAAACTCTACATGAATGAACAAAAAATAAGGACTAATAAAAGCGTCCAAGAATAGTTGGGATAGATTTGATATGGAATAGTAGCATTTTTGTCCATATTGAGGTTTGGTTAAAATATCCAAACATTTATTGTTGAAATTATTCTTTATGTTTATCTTGAAGTTAGGGCTATATTTCTTTTTATGCTTGTGTTATGCATCTTTATTAAAATTACAAATCTATTTATTTCTAATGAATTAATATATGATATATTTTTATGTTATTTCAGCATTATAGTTGAATGAATAGTAACCATAGAGAGAAACATCATTTCTTTTCTTTTTCTTTTTATCATTTAGCATTGAACTTTTATAATTTCTGAGTTTTGCTGTTTGGAGTTAATGTTTGTTATTATGATGTTTTATTGTTGCTCTTTTTGTGGATTTAATTTATCATTGAGCCGCTTACAACAACAGTTTGATGTCAAGTCTAATTCTGACAAACTCAGAATTTTAATCTATTTTTTGGTTATTCTGATTGATGATGTAAAGTCTAGGCTGTGCCATGATCTTTTCAAGATCTCTTCAACATATTTCAATAGTGAGTAGAGCATCGTTCAGGTTGCTTTTTCGGGGAATCTATGGAGGTAGTTGATTCTTTCAGTTTGTACAAAAATAATGAATCTTTTGCGTAATTGGTTCTTATTAAAGTTGCATTTGTTTTTGTCCTCAGGCATTATTGGAGATGGAAGAGAGGAAGGCAGCAGTACAATTCATCCAACTGCTTTGATTCATCATAATGCAATTTTGGGAAAGGTGCAGTTTATTTGTGTCGTTTTTAGTATCGTATTTTATGACACAAATCATTGATATTACTTCTCATAAATTTCTCGCTAGTGAAGTTTTGTGTACGTGCAATGAAAGAGCGACCAACTCAGTTGCCCACGTCCATGTCATTCTAGCTCTCGGACTTTCGCCGCCCATGTTTATGTAGCCAACCATGTGGAGAACGGCTGATCCAGGCTTGGTTCACGCACGATTGAGGGTGTGCGTGTAACCTTCGATCCTCTGTCTCATGGATGGACGCCACTGTATGTTTCGAAACCTCCACTGAGCCAACGATCAAGCGTCGAATCCACAGTTTTTTATTAAACTTTGTGAGCCAAAAACAGAAATTATATGCATGCACGCATGCTTCTCAACTCTCTTTGCATGCACGCTTGCTTCTCAACTCTCCTTGCATGCATGCTCCAGGCCGTATAACCAAAATTGCTCCTTTTAACCACCAAGTCAAATTGTTCCCTCACTCAGCTCTTATGACTACTGGAGGATTTCTCTTTAAAGACACACATGACTGTGTCCCTAAAGTCTATAGGGAAAAATCCCTTCAAGAGATTGATACAAACCTAATACCGTTGATCTATTATGGTCCGACCAGATAGAAACTAAACTCCTTTGTCGATTTTTGGCCTAGAGTAACAAAACACTTTTTAGCACAATTTCGAACACCGTCATGTTGCTGAAACTCAATAAAAAGTTTGATAAACTCAAAATATGTTGCTATGCTATTGAAATTTTGTGCAAAAGATTTCTAACATGGCCAATTAATTTTTTTTAATAAAGTAAATTGATTAATTATTTAAAAATTAATTAACTAATTAAATGAATCAATTAGATAATTAAAAATTGTGTATTGATTATTTATTCAACCTATTAAGTTAACTAAGATAGTAAGAAACAAAAATATGAATGTCTAAATTCATAAACTTGTTCAAGAATTTAGCTGTCAGGCAATACTGCTTCTTTTAACTACTAGGCCAAATTGTCCCCTCACCTGCTTTTATGAATACTAGAGGCTTTCTCATTAAAACACACATGACAATGTCCCTAAAGGCTTTAGGAAAGAATCTAGTGATAAGTACAAGACCTAATACCATTTATATTTGGTTCGACAGGAGAGAAACTAAACTCCTTTGTCGATCATTGATCTTGAGCAAGGAAACACTTTTTGGCGCAATTTTGAACACCGTCATGCTGCTGAAAGTGCAATAAAAATTTGATAAAACTCAAAACATGTTATGTTGCTGGAATTTTGTGCAAAAATTATAAATTGGCTAATTTAAGCATTACTTAAATGGTTAATCCATTGGAAAGGGTGAGAAGGCAAAGGACTAAGGCTCCAAGGCATTGATTCCTATTACCAAACCATGATCCATTACAAATCTAAATATTTCTCTATTCTAGAATATCATCAAAAGGGTTCTAAATAAAAATTGCATTAATTAATCATCCTTAATTATGGGTTGAAAGGTTAAGATCAAGATTATGGGTGGATAGGCGGGTTTAAGAAGGATTAAGGCTAACAACCTAAATTTATCAAGATTATGATTCTAGCTTTAACTTTTACTATAATTGACTTAATTACATACTTACATTAAGATTTAATCAAGGTTTAAGCCATAATCTTGCAAGAGAGAGGGATGATTGATATTTCCTTGATTATTATGCAAGACTTGCCAAATCAACAAGAATTCCTCTATTTAATCTTCTTGGATTATATTTTAGGGCTTCATAATCAAGATTAGCAAGATTCAATCATAGGTTAGCCCTGACATGAAAGGCAAGAGAAATAGAGATTACCTTACTCTCTAATGGAGGAATTATCCAACAATGAGATTGATTCTAGGTGATTCCAATTGTTTATAGTGGTCCATCAGTTCCAAAGAATGAATCACAGCCCACTCCAATAGTTGGGATGGCCTTGAAGCAGAGATCTCTTCTATATGGGGCTCTCAGGTCGGTAGGGTCGGGATCAGGCAACAAGAATCTCATCATGAGTTTAGGATAGCTGGGGAGCTCCAAAGGCCAAACCAAGTAGAGGATATATTCAGAAAATGGGGTTTGTTGCCCCAACCACTCGGACTCCTCACTTAAATTCTAGAGGCTCCCAACCAATAACTTCTATGATTGTAAGGAAGGAATTGGAAATGCTTGGGGTTGTTGGGGAGGTCAAGGGATCAAGATTCGAAAGTAAAATATTCTTGATCTCAGACTTAATGAAATGAACGTCAAAGATACCGTGAATTATAAGATGCGAAAACTCCCATTTGGTCGTGGGGATGGGTGGATTTAAATTGATCTTAATGCACAATGTAGATTTATGCATAATTTGTATTTTAAACTTTGTAGTTGATCATAAAATTCTTCTTAATTAGTCACAAATAAGTTCTAATTTCGATGCCATTATGCTCTAAATGAAATGATGCATTGATCGGGCTAGATTGAGATCAATTTGGTCACAGGTTGGGATAGATTAGAATTATAGGGTTTTGCTGGCTCACGGATTTTGTCGCGAGCTCAGGGATCCCTTGCAGTATTGGGTTACCCTGAGTCCGGATCAGGGTGATCCAGCATGAGAAGAGATTTGATGTCAATTTTAAATAGAATCACGTGGTTAATTCTCTGCCATCCGATTATAACCCAATATTTTTATTTAATTCGTAACTCGAGCTTAATTTGACCATCTAAATCTAAATAACGATTGTGGATTAAATCTTTGCGGTCTGTTACCTGCGGCTAATGATTAGTCGTTATCCGAAACCGTTATTCCACAGTTGAGATAATCTTTGCCGTTGGATCTGATGAGATTATTTCAGCTGTCCGATTTCCATGGTTTTAAATATATTATTTCAATAAATTAAAATAAAATTTTAATAAAATCTAACTATAAATACAATTTAAATTAAATCTATATATCTTTCTTTAACTATAAAATCATTGAAAATTTAACTGTAGGCTAAGAAAACTATGCCTAATTGACTAATCCAAAAAGTTTATAATTTAGATGATAATATATTTATGTTAATTTCTAAAGTTTTTGGAGTTTTCATTTATTAAAAAATATATTATTTTAAATATAATCAAATTTACTTAGAAACAATATATAATTATATTCTTTAATCTAACGTCCTTTGCATATTCATTAAATGTTTTAAAATATTCAATTATTTGATGTTTCCCAATTTTTTTTATTTTCTTAATTAGACATTATATTTTCCAAATTTAAATTGGAGTGTTGTTACACATGTTAATGTGAGATGGCGAAATTATGAGGTTTTGGTTAGGTAAATTTTCATCTACCCCAATTCTTATGCTGCCTTTTGTCTATATAACTACTATAACACTTATTAATCAAGTATTCTCCCCTACGATCATATGGGATAATTAACTATGGCGTTCTCAGTTCTAAATATACTCCGATTCATTCATCAAAAGAAGTATGGTTAAATTCAAATCAATCTCATGAAAGTCTATGATTAGAACCTAATCTAGATGGTGGAGATTCATGCACTTGTTATAGTGATCAATACTCATCACAAATTTGAGGTATTCACCAAACAATAATAATGAAGCTTAGTGTTCTTTTTGGAATGAAGTTTAATGTAGTTTTTCAATTTTTTGTTCGCGTAAAAGTCGTGATTTAATGACAGTTCCATTACTGCTTCAGTAAAATCCTTGTTTTGAAAAGTTTGCTTGCACTTGGATTCGATATTTTACATTAAAAATTGAAAAAATCTGTTCAATAGCAATCTAAACAGTGCATGCAGCATTTCTTTATTTTTTTGTTTTTCCTTAGGCTAGCATGGTCCGCGTTTGTTAAGATCATCGTATTTTGTAGATCAACGTATTTTGAAGGTTCTTGGGTTACAATCCTGAGAACAGCTTCTGAAATCCATTGTATATTTAGGTTTTTCTATTGATCACAAGTTTACTTTTTGTATGCAATTATATCATCAAATAAAATTTAAATCTTATAAATTGTAATAAGTGCCAAAGCAGAAGGAAACTATACTCTCTTTTTGCAAAGTCATAATTTTTAAGCATTTTCAATATTGATATAGATTTTCGGGTTTAAATTATACAGAGGTAGGAAACCAATTTTGTGTTAGTATCTACCTACATTACGGTGGTATGTGTAAGGTATGTTCTATCAAGTTTAAGTGGTATCGAAGATTTGTACTTTATTGGGAATAAAGGGTGCTAGTCTGCTGGACATGCGGAGCACTTTGACAGACCAAACTTTAATTAGTCATTTGTTTATATTTGACCGTTTCAGATATGTAAAATTAATTGAACCATGTATACTTTTTTTCTGATTTAATACTGAATTGAATACCTAATTTGGCTCCATATTTGTTTTAAGTTTGTTAGTTCTTTTTTATATGTTAAGACATTTTTGTTAATCTTTGTGCTATCCTTTGCAGCATGTTTCTGTTGGTCCTTTCTGTACAGTTGGGCCTGCAGTAAAAATTGGTAATGCTTGTCAGTTACACGCTGGTAGCCATGTAATGGGGAATACAGAATTAGGTGATCATTGCAGTTTACTAAGGTGTGCTCAAGGACGCTTTGTAGCTGTTGTTATAAAAGCATGTTTGTCCATTACGATGTATCATTTTGGATTCAATCGTCACTTACAGCTGGCATTATTGCAAACTGACTTATAGGAGAGTATAATATGTATGGCTTCCTTTAATTTGTCATGATTTCTTTGAGCATTTTGCTTTGTTGTTTTCTCGTCTTTTGAAGTATGACCAAAAAGGAATATGTATCTTTTTAATGTTATTTGTAAAACAATTTTTTAATGAAATACTTTTCTTTTATTTATACATCGTGTTTTTTTAAGGGAAGGTAAACTCCTTGGAGGCACATCTCTAAGGTCATGTTTCACTGGTCAAGGGATGAGAACCTACCGGGGATATGTAGTTACATTTCACTAGTAGCACATTTAAATATCTTAATTTATATGGTTGGAATGGTGGGGGTAGTTGACTGTAAGTGTAAAATTTTATCAAATTCTATTATGTCATGGATTCTTTAAATAATGGTGTAGAACTAGGGTGTCTCTTGGAAGCAGCTCACTGCATTGCATGTAATGAAAAGTGTGCAAAGGCTGTTACATCGATGCCGGGGTTTACTATCAAATAAGCAAGGGTTCTTGTGTTGTGTACGAATGCTTGCAAAGAAGCTAGTCTATGATTTTAAATTAAGATTAGATAATTGAAATATTAGCACATTCACTGGCAAGCTTTTTGAGCTAGTTAATATTATGATAAATATGAGAATTAATATATTTTGCCTTCAACTAAATGGATAGGAGAGAAAACAAAAGAAATTGATAGTTTAGGCTTTAAATTTTGGTAATTGGGTAAGAATCATCATAGTAATGACATTGATATCATTATGAATAAGAATTTAAAGGATAATGTAGTAGAGGTTGAGAGATAAAATATTATTGTGTTAACTTTTATTAGTGCAAGTGTTTGTCCCTCAAATTGAAATGGATGTGTATAGAAGAAAGATTTTGATATAATTTGGATCAGTTGGTTCAAGGAATATCTCAGGTCGAGATATTAATGAAAAAGGAGGAATAATTTTGAAGTTTGCTTTAGCCTGTTATTTTATGATTAGTAACATTTTAAAAATTGAGCTTTTAAATTCATATTGATTGTTTTTTCTTAAAGAAAAATAATTGTATATATTGTAAGGATTGTAAGATTATTCTATGTGATTGTTTGATAACTCAACCTCATTTATTAGTTTTGGATTTAAAAATAATGTTACAAAAGTTATTTTAAATCTAAAATATCCTCAAAATTAGATGGTATAATCTTAATAAGGATAATATAAATATTTTTAAGAGTGAAGTTTTAAAATTCGGGCAATAAATTTTTGAGAATGAAGCTAACTTTATATGGAATTTGATTGCTAGTTGATTTAAAATGTAGCAAAGTGTTTACTTGATAAATCAATTGGGAGAGCACTCAATGATAAAGATGCATGATGGTAGAAGCAAGATGTTCAAATTTTTATTAAAAATAAAAAATATTTTATGAAAAGAATTTAAATATAAGACTGGGAAGAAGTAGAAGAAATTTTAATAACCTTGTCATGAATCTAAAATAGCAGGATATGATTCTAAGAGTGCAACATTCGAAAATTTATATAATAAATTAGAAATTATTGAGGGAGAGATATTGTGAGGGCCTGATGCCGATTCGGTAGAAACTGTTCTGGCATTGGGTAACTGCTCACCGCAGGATCATATCAAGCAATTTAAGAGAAAAAGAATGCGCATATAAAAGTGAATGATATTTTTCATTTATCAAAAGTTCTTATTACAAGTTCCATCATTGTACAAAAAAAAAACAAAATAAGCATTTCAGCGCCATCGTTGATCCTTTTGAAAGTTAAGGTTCTTGTTTAACCTCTTCCAGGAGCACTTGACCTGGTATTGTATAGAAAATAATACCGGGATTTGAATTCCCAGTAATTAGAGAATACTCTAAGTACAACTGTACACAATAACAAATTAATTTACGAAAATGCGTTTAACAGAGGTAAAAATACAGTATAGGTAAGATAACTGCGCAAAGTAAGCAAGCAAAATTCTGCAATAAGTAGTTATCACAAAATAACGGTTACTGATGCCATTTTTCCAGTAACAACCCCAAATGTTATTGATGTCATTTTCCAATAACAACCCTGAATGTTGCTGATGTCATTTTTCCAGCAACAACCCCGAATATTACTGATGTCATTTTTCAGTAACAACCCTGAATGGATATTACGTTGGTTCTGATCAACCAACCAAGCTTCAAATGGATTCGGCTCAAAACAAATAAGTGAAGCATAGCAGTAATAGAAAAATGCAAGATGTAATGCAAGTCAAATACTGGGTACCTTTAGTCTTTAAGTTCAGAAGTTCAACAGCTCGAATGAGTGACAGTTCGCTCAATCTGCATTTTAAGTTCCCGATATTTTTAAGTTAGCTTTTTAATGATTTAGGAGTTTAATTTATTCTTTCATTCTGTTCTTCTTCTTCTGCCTTTGAAGTTCAATTGAATTAAGCTGCTGTTAAAGTAGTTGTTAAGGTGCCTTTATGATTATCATACTAATGTATGACGAAAAAGTCAGAATAATCGACTGAATTGGCAAAAAGAAATTAGTAGTCATTTATAACACTTTGAATCGTTCTCATTATTAATTAATGAGGATAATTCTATTGTGCATGATTAGCTATAAATTTGATAGAGAGAATAATCAGATTAAGAGAAAGCGAATGCGTTCTTTCAAATTTCTTTCCCTTACCTTAGATTTAGGATCGCCGGCACACGAAAAGAAGCTGGAACGGGTTGGCCAAAGGATGGCCGAGGGTTGCTGGAGCCGCTGGGGGTTGCCGGGCTGCTGGAAGCTGCGGGAAGTGGCTGTCGGGGGCTGCCGGAAGCTGCGGGAAGTGGCTGTCGGGGCTGCCGGGCTGCCGGGAGGTGGCTGGAAGGGGTTTCGGGGCTGCCGGGCTGCCGGAAGGTGGCTGGAAGGGGCTGCCGGGCTGCTGGAAGGAGGAAGGGTTGGCTGATTTGGGGGAAGGAGAGGGGAAGAGGCTGCTGGAAGGCTGTGGGGAGAAGAGGGGAGGGGATGGGGATTTTATAGGCGCGGGAGGGGGCGCCACAACGTGCGCCAAATGGCGCCTGGCACGTGCCAGGGGGCCTCTGGCGCGGAAGCTTCTCCCGCCAGAAGGCAGGAGTGGGGTCGGGGGAGAAGTGGTCGGCCTTATGGGCCAATAGCCTGCACCAAAAACGGCGCAGGCAGGCACCATATGTGCGCCAGGCTTCCGCCTGGCGCGGAAACTTCTCCCGCCTGGCGCGGGAGAAAGGTCGAAAGAAAAAAGAGGGGGGGAGCGTAGGAAGGAAAATAGAGGAAAAATTAAAAAAAAAAACTTAAATTTAAAATCTCCTCAAATTTCCGTCGTTCGACATCCGAATACAACGAAACTTGACACCGATGTGTGTTATAACATGACGAACACTCTCGCGCTAAAAATTTTCGATTTGAAGCAAAATTTTATTTAATTTTAATTTTAGGGGTTTAAAACTTCGAAAATTTGTCACGATCAAATCGACGCTCAGAATTTGATGAAACTTCTCGAGCAGCTTTTAAATAATATACTTAACACGTCGATATTGAAAACGATGAATTCAGACACGTGTTTCAATTTTTTTGATTTTTAGAATTTAGAAATTTTAAAGGTAGAATGGGAGCTTCCGTCTTTCGGATTTTCTTAGGGCTCTTTGATCTTTAAAGTTGTTTCTACCTATTGGTAGTTTTGTTTGCCCTAAAGTGAAATTCCCCGGGATCCTGATTCCTATGGCGGGATTCTGACCTAATTCGCAAAACGACTTTGGGTCGTTACAGATATATTTATAAACTAGCCAAATTAAGAGATAAAAGAACGAAAGAGTTGACTCTTGACTATGATTAAATTTTTTTTCCTAACGATGAAAATATTCAACATAGATGAATTGATTTTCTTACTAAACTTTTTTATAAAAGCTGTACTAGTACAATTAATATAAATGAGTTTAATAGTTATTAAAATGATATCAATTACTTTCATTCAATAGGATAAAGATTTTGAATGCTTTAAAGATGATAAAGAGTGGAAAAAACAATATGATCAGATGGCATCCCTATTATTGTATGAAAATGTTTGGGTTAAGAAGGAATTTAGTGGCTTACCAAGTTATTTAATGTTGTTTTGAAGACTAAAAGATGTCAAATGAGTGGAAAAGTAGTTTTATTTTACTTATTTACAAGAATAAAGACAATGCTCAAGACTGTGCAAAATATAGAGGAATCAAGTTAATGCCATTTGTTGAAATTTTGGGAGAGAGTAATTGAAAGAATATGAGATCTTCATTTAGTTTTATTGATATTGAAATAGTTTATGATATAGTACCAAGAGAAGTTCTTTGGAGTGCTTTGGAGATAAAAGAGATTTATATTGCATATATTGATATTATTAGAGATATGTATAATGGGGTTGTAGTATGATGACATGTCTAATGATTTATTGTTATCATTGGGTTACATTAAGGTTTAGCTTTCTGCCTTTATCCTTTTATTTTAATTATGAATGTTCTTAGATGAGGATGCTTAGGTGGATGAGTGGGTATACTCATAAGGATTGAATGAGAAATGAGTTTATCTATAGCAAGGTTGGAGTGTCTCTAATAATTTATAAGGTTAGAAAATGCTCCCTTAGATGATTCGGGCATTTTAAGCGTAGGCTGCTTAAGGCCCCTATTAGAACAGTTGAATTTTAAATTTTTTCATAATAAAAAAGGAAGAGAAAGACCCGAAAACACACAGGAAGAAACTTTTAGAAAATATTTTCTCTGTTTTGAGCTTAGGGAGGTACTTCTATTTGATCGTGCACAATGGAAACAAAGTATTCATGTAGCCAACCGATACCCAGCTAGTAGGATTAAAGCTTAGAGTTGTTGCTGTTGTGGAATGGTGAGGGTGAACTCCCTGGAGGCACCTCTCATTTAACAAGTTTTATATCTATTAACTTTATTGATTAGCTTTCACTGGGGTTAAAATATGGGCAATCTTTGTGATTTGTTATTCCCTTATATATTTTAATTAATAGTTTTGTGTTTCCATCTCTTAAGCTGCCTATGGAACTATCAAACATAATTTTTTTTTGCTGATTTTGTGTTGTTTTTCTTATGGTGGAACCTGTAATGCTAGACAGTGGCGCTATTGTTGGGGCTGATATGCCAGGTCAAACAATTATTGGATGTAACAATGTCATTGGATATCATTCAGTCATAGGGGTGCAGTGCCAGGACTTGAAGTACAAGGTAGGTTTCCAGAAAGTAGTTACCCTTAATAATTGAAAATTTTGAAAAATCGGTTTGTCTATTTTGTTTTGGGCTTTTATTAATTTTATATTCTGTCTTTTGCTATAAAAAGCCCTTTGGTAACACCGGTGTGCTTCTTGATCCTTTTTGACGTAATTGTTTTTTTATTCAAAAATAAAAGTTTATGTGTATTATATTTGAAACTTGACAGTGATTCTTTTTCTCAGACTATATTAAGGAAAAAAATCTTCCCAGCAGTTAACCCAATAAATAAGTCAGATATAATTAGAACAATTTACAATATGGTTTGATCAATAAAAATGATTATGAGCTTCCCCCACCTAATTTCTATTTTCTCTTCTTTATTCCCGCTCTCAACTGCCATTATTGTTCTCTTCATGGTATCAGAGCACGCTTTTTCCTCGACGAGCAGTCACGATCGACTAAGTCCCGATCTCAAACTAAAGCTGCTACACCACTTCCCCAACCTAGCTCAATCGACATCTCTCAGCCAGATCTACTAGGATGGAGTCCATGAACGTAGAATCTCAGACTAGAGACAGCTCTAGCACCTGTTGCAACAGCTCCATCTCTACAGCTGAAACAAGGGACTAAAAATTCTTGATGACCAACATTAAGAATATGATTCACACTTCATTTTCTTACTAGAACTACCCTATTTGGCATGCGCAGGTACTCCAGAAAACAACTTACACGATCATCTTGACGATACCAATTCTATTTTTCACACCGACAACCCCAAATACACATCCTAGATCTCCACCGATAGAAATCTAATAGCAGCCCTCTATTCTATCATATCTCCCTCAAGCTTCCCCTACATTTTAGAAGCCGACTTTGTCTGGCTCACGCTGGAAAAACACCTTCAGTCCTCAATTCGTTCAAGAGTTATACAGCTTAAAAACAAACTCCACAATGTATCCCTAAAAATAGATCCATGTACGAGTTCCTCTTCGAAATCAAATCACTGGTGGAAAAAATAGGAGGTTCCAAAATCGACATCGAAGACGTCATCCTCTACACGCTCAACGAACTTCCCTCCACCTATCAAGCCTTCAAGACAACAATCAGGACCAAGCTTAACCCAATCAGCCCGGATGACCTTTACTTGTTCCTATGCAGCGAAGAAATTAATGTCCGACAAGATCTTCACAAAGAGCTTTAGCTCAGCAACCTGTCACCATAAGCCATCAACAACACTTATTGTAATTCTTGGGTCAATCCCGAGGTCATGGCAGAAATAATACAGGGCGAGGACGATCACCAATGCCATATAGAGATACAACACCTATGCAGAAAATTCATAGATCCACATTTACTGAGTGCCAAATATGCTGCAAGCTAGGTCAATCAGCCAAGGACTGTTGGCTCCGCACGAATTCCAACTACCACAACACCCCAAATCAGCTACCATATCGCCCAACAGCCCTACACGCAGATGGGACGATGACTATAGCTGGTACCTTGACTCCGGAGCTTTGAACCACATCACCAATGAACTCAACAACCTGTCCATCGCGGTCAAACTCTTTCAATCTTCAATTATGGTGACGACTTCTTACCTGCCCCATCATAAATTGCTCCTAAGTCGCTTCCTTCATGTTCTACAACGTAAATACAATCTTCTTTCCATTCATAAACTAGTGGCTAATAACTTCTGCTCAATTTCTTTTGATCCAAATAGATTCACCATAAGGGACCTATAAATGAACAACCTCTTCTTAAAGGCCATTGCATCAATGAACTCTACACCATTCGACCATCTCCAGAGCCTCTTCTCTCCAAGAAATTCTGCGATCCTCGAGCACTCTAACTGTCCCACCGTGGCACTTACAACTAGGACATCCGAGCTACGATATCAACCACCTCATCAAGCAACTTCCAGGTATTGGCAAAAGCAGCTCCACATTTCTGTGTTCTACATGCATTTCAGCAAAACACCAAAAATTACCTTTTCCCAAATAGTTAACTAGAAATTATGTTGTATTTGAATTTATTCATACTAATGTATAAGGTCTAGCCTCAACCATATTTAATGAAGATTACAAATTTTATGTCATTTTCATGGATGATTGATCATATTTTACATAGCACTTTTCATTAGAACACAAATAAAATACTATACAAAAATTCATTCACCTTCAAAATTCGTTGTATGCCAATTCAACAAAAGAATCAAAGTACTTCAATATGATAGAGTGGAGAATATAACTCAACACTCTTCTACAACCTACTAAAAATCATGGCATACATCACCAAATATCTTGCCCATACACCCTTCAACAAAATGGAGTTGCGGAACACAGGCATTGGGACATACTAGAGACTGCACGTGCCCTACTCCAAACGACCCACTTACCCCAGAGCTTCGGGGCTCATGCCACTCTCACCTGTACCTACCTAATCAATTGATTACTTTCTCAAAACATCTCTACAAAACTAGATCCGTATACAAAAATTTTAGGTCTTTGGTGGCCTATGCTCTCTCTTCTTTCCTCCACAAAAACATTCAAACTCAGACCAACAAATATACCTTGCATATTCCTCGGCTACTTACCAAATCACAAAGGCTAAATTTGCTACAACCCGAAAACATCTACCTCTCTAATCTCCAGTCATGACAAATTCATTGAAGATGATTTCCTCATCCCACATATATCAAACCGACTACTACGCAACTTCATATTACCAGTTCTCTCCCATGCCACTTTAGTTCCAATCTCTACCACAACCATACAAAAACCCATCAAAACGCTGGACCAATCTACTACTCCTTCTCAACCTCATACCTCATCAAACAACCCCACTAAGCCGACCTTATCAATTCCTCTTCAGATTCCCAGCCATCTCTTCCGGTCTACAAACCCACCCCTCCACCCAAATTGAAGGCCTTCAACCCCACTCATATTATGCAAACCCACCTAAAATTAGGAACCATAAAACACAAACCACTATTCAACCTCATCCACACAACACCACGTCAACCTTAACCTACCTCCTACAATGCCGCGGCCAAAATGGAGCATTGGAAGTTAGCCATGGAAGACGAGTATTGTGCACTGATAGAACAACAAACTTGGATATCATGCCTCCACAATCACATTAAAATGTCCTCAGATGCAAATGGACGTACCGAATGAAGCTCAAAGATGATGACACGATGGCATGCTACAAAGCTCGACTATTGGCCCAATGACTCAAATAGAATTATGGTACAAATTACCTAGAAACATTTAGCCTCGCCGCAAAAATGCCAACTATACATGTCCTGCTTACTATTGCCACCAACTTTAACTGGCCAGTATTCTAATTGAATGTATCAAATACTTTCCTACATGGGCAACTCAACAAAGTGATTTACATGACCATGTCTGCAAACTAAACAAACCCAGTATACGGTCTCTCAAACAATCACACGATAAATGGATACCACCCTCACATAATCTCTGCACTCCAAAGGGTTAAGAACCAGCAAAGTCGATCCCTCTCTTCTCATAATGGACTCCACACCCAACCACATCTGCCTCCTGATTTACGTGGATGATATCCTTATAAAAAGTTCGAACCCAACTCTCAACTCCTTCATACAAATCCTCACTCATAAGTTTGGATGATGCATTTGAGCACACCAACAACATTCCTTGTTATCCACCTCACCAAATCAATAACTGGTCCTATGCTATGTCAAGCAGCCTACGCATCCAACATCATGAAAAACTCTGTTATGGACCAATATAACATTGCTCTCACTCCCATCGCCAACCAAAACCCGAAATCCACACCCTCTTCACCCTCCAACCAACTAAAACTATACAAGCAACTCGCCAGCTCTTTACAATATCTAACCATCACACGACCTGATCTTAGCCTTGCTGTCAACAAGATATGCCAACACATGCATGATCCTACCTAAGCACACTTTGATCGACTCAAACACATCCTTCAGTATGTCAAACACACTCTCCAGCTCGGGATTCCAATCGATCCCGACACCATGCACCTCTGATCATATGCAAACTTCGACTGAGCTGGAAACACCGAAGAAAGAAACTCCAACGGATATTGCATCTTCTTAGGTAACACTCCAGTATCAGAGCCAAGAAACAAAGTATGGTCTCCAAATCCTCCACAGAAGCAAAATATAGAGCTCTAGCCTCTAGTGCCACTACTGCCACGGACATTATTTGGCAACCCAGACTACTGCAGGAATTCTATATTCCTCAATCTTGACTAAATCCGCTATTCTGGGACAATCTCTCCGCCGTTGCCTTTGCAAAGCATCCCGTCTTTTATGGTGTACAAAGCATCTACAAGTCAACTGTCACTTCATTTGAGATTGCATCCTACAAGAAGCATTTGAGCTACTTCACATACCTACCAAAGAGCAGGCAACGTACATCCTAACCAAACCACTCTCTATGGCTTGATTCGGCATACTCCGGTCCAAACTCACCACCACAGAACAAAATGGCTCGTTTGCAGGGGATAATAACAACCTGAATTAATCCAAACTGCTAACACAATCACGATCCAATCAAGACCCCAAGTCCCCAAGAAACCGCAGCTATATATACACGCTGTACATTTTTCATATTGAATAAAAATCATTGTGAGCTTGCCCCACTAATCTCTGTTTTTTCTTCTCTATTCCCCCTCTCTGCTGCTATTACCGCTCTCTTCAGATGCGCTATATTAAATGCTATCCCAAAATTTTTAGGTTTGTTTGGAACTATTTGTCTAACTACTTTCTTTAAAGTAATCCCTAAAATCTCTGTTATTGGCTAGCAATCCACGGATGGAATTTTGGCTTTATCGCAGCTTTGTCTGTTACTTTGAGCGGGAAATTACAAAGGACCCCAAAAACTTTTTTCATTTGAGCGTCTAAATCCTGAATCTTGATCTTCTCTCCTATTAACAATGCTCCAGAAAAACTGCAAGCTCATTCAGCCTTCCACATTAGCAACCTATCCCTTGATTGATGTAGTTCTCCCTCGAGATCTTCCTTTGATGTCTGCCCATAAAAAGCTGCATCCTTCCTAACCTCCCTCGTTGAGCCGTGATCTTCAATGGCCCTCCCACCCCAACACATCCACCGTGAGCTGATGACCTCTCTTGATTTCTTGCAGCTTTATTCTACTATTGATTAAAAAATGATATGCAGAAAATTTTATTTCCTACACCTCAGCATCAATTGAATCCCAAACTGCGCTGATTTCTTTTAACAAAGCAACTTCACATTGTAACTTAACTTCGTACAACATCTTTGAAAATACTTCAAACATAGAAGCTTACTCAATACCTTGAGAGACAAAATTAAATATATGGAATTGGCTCTATTTGGTGGTGGCCGTAGCTCTATCAAGCTCCATTGTCAATTGAAAGCATTTACAAAATATGGTGGCTGCTCATTGCAATTGAAAGAACCATGACATGGATATACTCCCATCACTGTATGTCATTCCATGGAACCTTGACATCATGGCGATTTAGGCTGGACATGGTGCTGGCCTGATCGATTCCTTTGTATATCTGAACCAGAATAGGCAGTGCTAAAGAATAAAGATAATCTCTTGCCATGAGCTATCATTGTGGCCATCATAAAATCCCAGAGCAGAGGACTTTATTTCACCTAGGGAGGACAAAATAGCACAAACAAGTGGCAATAAAGCCAATCAAAGCCATCTTGGTATCCATACCTTGTACAAGTTTGGGAGGTTTCCTAGTAGTGAACAAGAGCTCAAATGCTTCTTGAGTCTAATAGTCAAAGGGTCTAAAAGCCGAACAAACTGGGCTATGTGTGCATTTCATTATATAAACAACATGCATCCAGAGAAACAACTATGATACAACCTCTAGTCCTTTTCATCTCTTTTTGAAAGTCATGATAATGAGACAACAATCTTTGGAGATCCTTTGAATAGATATTTTTCTCTCATCGGAATGTGGGCTACCCAACACTGAAATAGCTTTTTGTCCAGAGAAAAACACTCATAGGGAAGACCATAAATAATGAGAGTAAAGCTTTCTATAATTCGAACCCAAGGAGGAGGTAATTGACTATACTTGATTGATGACACATAAATAGTATGGTAGATCTTAGCCTGTCTAAGAATGATGCACCCTTAGAACATTGCGTGCACAGTACATGCATGCTTTCATTGACGGCTCTGAGAGAACTTCTTTATGGTGTCATGACTCCATTCGTTTTCTTCATGATGCCGCAATCTATAGCTGCGGAGCTGAATAATTTTTATACCGTCTGTACTGTTTGCTGCTGGCTAAAGAATGCTCTATACTTTTTAGCAATTCTCTTCAAACTATAATACTCCACATATCTCAGTTGCAGCTTGACCACCCAATCAGTATAGTTTAAACTCATGTGGAGCTCTAAACTTGAACTCTTAAGTGTGGAGAATGAGTAAAGATCTCAACATATGTCTTTGCCATTAGCATTTTCTGATTCCAATCAAGGTAGTCCCACACTTGAGCCAACCCAGAGGACTCGCATTTGTCGATATCCTCTCATGTTTCCTTTTTTGAAGGTTTGGTTTGAGGTAGTTAACGAGGCTGACACCACACGAACATCTCTCCAAGAATAGTCATTTATCCATATCTCTCCAAGAGTAGTCAAACAATATATGAAGCTTAGGGGTAATTGTATAGTACTAGTTTTTTTTGATGTATAACATTATACTTATAGAGCTTATTCTTATTTTTTAAATTAGATTTTGGCTCTTTTTAGTATTTTTGTACATTTTTTTCAAAGTTCTTTTAGATTGTCCTTTTTAGCATTGTTATCCTCTTGTAGTTTATCAATATGATTGTACCTTTATAAATGAAAATTTTCTTTATCAATGTTGTTGCCCTTTTAGTAATTTTTACATAAATTATAAATAATAATAATAAAATAAAAAAATTATTAGAGGAAAATATATAGAAAGGGGAGAATATCTCATCTTTCGAATATTTGACTATAGGAGTCTCTTCTTCATTGTGACAAAAAGGGGAGAGTATCTCAACTTTTGTCTTAGTCATCATAGCAAAAATTTGAAATATTGCTATTATAGGGGGAGTTTTTTAGTATTTAGAATTTTTTGTGAATCCTTGTTCTTTCAGGTTTTAGCATGTTTATTTAGAAGATTACTTAAAAGGATAAGAATATGACATTTTTTGTTTTATTTTATATATATTTTTCTAACTTAGAAATTGGTTTTTTAAATGATGTAAAGTTGCAATGTTTTGAGATTAGTACTAAGAGAACAAATAAGTACTCTAAGAATTAAATTAATCTGGAAACTCACTCAGACGCATAGTTTGCACGCCAAGGCACATCGCGCCTAGGCGCGCAAAATATGCGTCCATGTGCATAATTTCACTGAATTTGTTGCCAACGCAAGCATGACCTAAAACAGAAAATCATGGGCCATGAATAATGGCCATGCGCCCAAATGCGTTTGATACGCTTCTAGGCACAAAGAATAGCATGCTCTTTGGAATTACCTTCCATAAATATTTTAATTTTTGTATTTCCATTATTTTAAACTAACATTAGCTTGGATTGTACTAGAAATATTGTTTTTAGAGGCATCTTCGCCTAACAAAATACTTGGAAATGAGAGATTGTCCCGCTGCTCTGCGACAGAGTACCCAAATCACTATAATTCTTTTTGTTCTTTTGAATTTTTTATATTAACTTCTTGTATTTTGTGCACTTCAATTTTAATTTTTTTTAATTCTTTTGCACTCTATTTTGTAAACTTTTATATTATTTTAAATTCTAAGATTTTGTTTTTGTTTTTAATTTCTAATAATCTAAATTCAATTCACCCCTCTTAGATAGTGCTAAAAATTTTAATAGTCAACAATTGATTCTAATGGAGTATAGTAAATAGTTCATCTCTTAGTAGATTTAACTTATCCTATTTGAGTTAATCTATGTTAGTCTAGTTCCTAGGCAAGCTAATCTTGTTTAATTTGTTTAAAGTAAAAAGTCTGCTCTCAATTGATCTTTTAGCAATCTTTAGCCAAGATGTGCTAATTCAATGTCCCAAGTTTGAACAAATCCAAGAGATCTGAAGTTTCTCTCAAATTTAGAAGATTCAATTTAAATATGGTCTTAATAGATCTAGTTAAATCATTCTAATTTAAAGTTGTGATTCTTAGTTGATCTGAATAAATGTAGTTGAGTCATGATATGCTAAATGAATTAATTTCTTGTAGATCTAACATTGTCTTGATTGATTATTTTCAAGTTTAAAGGATCAAACTTCTAGATGATCTAATTAATCTTTATCAAGAAATGTTGCTACGCTAAATGAGATTAATTTCTAAAAGATCAAATCCTACTTAAGCATAATTTTATAAGACTCACCATATATTTAACTCTGGGCAATCTAAATAGATGTAAAAATATCGAGCTTTCTGATTAATAAAAGCCCTCTAATAGACATCAAATTCATATGATTTATAATCCAAAACCTGGTATAAGACTTGTGCTCTTAAGTTTAGCTGAGACTCTAAATGCACTTTGTAGTTTTGTTATGCTCTAATCGTTTAGCGGTCATGTCTAAAACTTTTGAATGTTCTGCTCTACTATACTAAATTATTGAATAAAATGGTACGATCAGCTTTTTGTTAGTCAATGAGCCAATGCTGAACATAAGGATTGAGTCTTTAACATATTCTACTCAGCTTGACTGAGATATCTAAGATAAGATAACCATGATTGCTAATCATGATCTATGAACATTATAGATATGCTGCCTTCTAATATTAGCAAATTGAATCATAAATTGCTTAGGATGATGGAACCTTAAGATCTTGTAGGGTCTAGTTCTATCTACCCCCAACCATACACTGTTTTATGTATGCTTAATCAATAGAATCACACTTTATAATTGAGATTCTCACTCATGATTAGGAATGATAATTAATTTTGGGGCCTTTGTGCTCATAGAAAAATTAAACTCCAGATCTGGATAAAAACTGATTCACTTATCAAAAGAAAAATTTGGCTAAAACTCAAATCGACCTCAAGAAAATCCTACTCTTGTTAAGTAGGAGGTATATTTGCATGCAATCGTGCAGGAGGGATTTAGTAGAGGTTCTTGTGTTAGAGATTGAGCATGGGTATAGATTGTTGACTGATCCATCTAAAAAAATTGATTTGCATAGAGATTGTGCGAGAAAGTTTGCTTTTTTTATTTTTATGCAAAGAAGGATTTTCTTTCTTGTCTATTTATATTTATTTGCAGTTACCCTTTTGATCATGTTTTTGGAAGAATAAAATATTACTCTCATTTAAAAATGATTATAATAATAACTTGTTTGTTTTCCTTGCACTCATTTTTTATAGGAAGAGTATAAATTTAATGTCTCCCTCATAATTATTTTTATTTTTATCCCATACATAAAATTAATTTTGTAACTAAAACTCAATTTCTTACCCTCACTTGGTTTGTGCTATTACCTTGAATATGTAGTGAGCTCTTTATGAGTAATATAAACCTATAATAAAACCATTAATGCAATGCATGTCTAGAATAGATACTTCATTATATATACTAGCATTGTCTGTCAATTTGTGTTTATGAGAGTGCGTGTCTTGTGATTTAATAGAATTTAATATTCATATGATTAAACAGCTTCTACAATTTAATTTTTATAACTTTCCACTTATTGGCATTCTACTCTACTATTTTTCTAGGCAGGAGATCATTGCTTCTTAATTGTTGGTGACAACAATGATATCAGGGAGTTTACATCAATTCATCGATCTTCGAACTCTAGTGACACTACGGTATTTATGGATCTTGTGCTTTGGTGAATCATTTCTATGAGCTCATTAAGCTGATTGCAATGTTTGTGCAGGTTATAGGTAATGGTAATCTTATTATGGGTTCTTGTCATATTGCACATGATTGCAAAGTAGGCAATAACAATATTTTTGCAAATAATACTTTGTTAGCAGGCCATGTTGTCGTTGAGGTATTTCCTTTCATTATTCAATATTGTGTCTTTCCTAAGCACTAGCAAATGCTTATTTCTTATTGAAGCAAGTAAACCCATTTTGACTTAGGACTGCACTCATACTGCCGGAGGAATTGTAGTCCATCAATTTTGTCATGTTGGTTCATACTCTTTCATTGGTGGGGGGTCTGTGGTATGTTAGCTATTTTTATCTTCTATATGTGTGTGTATACATGTATACGTATGAATGGTTCTCAATAATATTTGTTTAATTTTAAACTGTACTCTTCTTACCTTTTCTTGGCATTACTACTGTTAATACATTGTTTTTGCGTATAGCATCATGTGAAAGAAAATTGTTTGGAATATTGGTTATTCTATTTACATGTATTTAATCTTATGTAGGATTCTTTTTTGCTTTGGAAACATTGGTTCATCATCATTAGTCTTGTCGGTTTCTGAATTTCGGTTTTCGATGCATTTTTGTTCAGTATTTTTTTAGTATTGAGCCTACATATGACAGTGAATTTGTAGTCTTTTTAATGAAACATTCACTGCTTCCCTTTTTTCTTGCTAAAAATCTCTTACAAATTCTCTTATTTATGTCCTATCTTATGAGTGCATTCTCATTAGTGTTTAAAATGTTTAAATCATTGAATCAAATCTTCTTTTACGTTATCTTCAATTAATGCTATTGGAACATTTTCTTAAAAATAATTTTTTCATACTCATGTTTAATTACACAACTTCTTGTAATTATATTAGCCAAGTCTTTGTGATATTATCTTAGTGTATAATACTCGAATTACTTCGCAATTATAACTACACAGCTAGTATTTTATTTATAATCTCTTTTCCCCTGCCCCTTGTGGCTCACTATTCTCCCCCAACTCCAAATTCCAAGCTCTAATGCTTGTGGCATGCCCCTGTACGTTGTCTTATCTTCGCTGTTTATAATTGGCCACTCCAGTCTTGCCAATGGTTGATCAATGTTGCCTCTCACTTTTGTACTATCTAGGCTTTCTTTTTCCTTTCCTTGTTTATTAATATCTAATTTTCATTTAAATTTATTTATGGCTTGATGCATTACTTATGATATTTTATGCTATGTTCCCATGTAAAAGGTTTATTTATTTATATGTATTGTACAAAGTGCAAGGTTGAAGTTAGGCTTATAGTTAGTGGGTACTTGTATTGTACTATTTATTTCTCATGTATAACATGATACTTGTATAGTTTATTGTTGCATCTTAAAATAGATATGGAAATAAAATGGCAGAGAAAATGTTCGGTGATGAGTTAGATATTTTGATGGGTTTTTGGGTGTCAGATCCATTACAAAAGAGATTTTTAAGAATGAAGTATTGGTGGAATGAACATACTTTACCATCAAGATAGTTAAAAATTGGTGAACCACTTGGATGAATGACCTTGTTAATTACATTAAAAATAAATTTTTGATAGCATTGATAATCAAGAAACTACTTGTGCTTTCAATATCTTAGAAAAAAAGGGTGCATTTGTAGTAGGGTTGGAGCTGCTTTGTTTGAGGATAGCTTAGAGAAATTGTCATATATGGTTCAGACATATTAAGATTGATCATTATGTACTAAGTTATGAAAGTCAAGCATGTGAGTTTCATCTATTTTAAAAGAGAAAGATGAGGACCAGACAGGCATGGTAAGAGACTATTAGGTATGATCCATATACTTGAAGCTTATGAAGGGTTTTCTATTTGATTGAACATAATGGATATAAGTGGTTTATAACCAACCCACATAGTCAGATTTAGACTTGGTGTAGCTGTATACCTGTGTATCGAGCGTTTTCACATTTTTTTCTTAGTAGTACATCATGAGCCCCACTCAAAAATAATTTGGGCGTCATCTCTCTTATACCTATCACATATAGATATCCTTATATATATTTTTTTAATGTTTAACTATAATTGCTATTATCATACTAAATAAAAATACATATTTTTTATTGTCTTCTTATACTAAGTTAAAGTTCTCTCACCATTTAAAATATTATTTATAAAAAAATATGCCAGAATACCTCATTTTAGATTTTCAACATGAGCATCTCCTTGACCATTACAAAAATATATGGTTTTAATACTAATCCTCAATGTTGTTCTACTGTAATTGAGAGCTCTTTGTTAGCACAATCTTTCTAGCATAAGTCAGCGCATCATCAAATCACATTTTCAGCTCTGCATTGATGCATCTACTCTTTTCCATTTATTTCTAAAACATTTGATGCATATTTTAAATCTGTATGGAAAGCAATTCTATTCTCTCTATCTATTTATTGGATAACTAATGTTAGTGATTATCAGTTTGCTATATTAAGCACAATGAAAATGACATTTATATGACATTGCAAGAGCACATAAAATGAGATGCTTAGATTTACATGCACTGTCACAACTGCCCAGAGTCCATGCCACCAATTGGTTTTATTTACTTATTTACTTTGGTTTGTAATTTTGAATATGCATATATATTGATCTTTTTATTAAACTCAAATTTATACTTTAGAAAATTTATATTTGTCCCTTTACCACCGGGATCAATTCTATTTATGTATGGAGTTTATTCTTATCCAAAATACAATATTAAAAATAGTATGCTAATTCTTAAGTATTGTTGCATTCGATATTTTATTTAACTCTTATGAAGTTGAGTATGCACCTTGGCGATAAAGTTCCTACACAAAATATTTTAATGTATGATTGATTGTATTATCTAGTTATCTACTCGTTTCATTTCTAAACTACCTTACAATATGTTTTTCTTTTGTTAGATTACTCAAGATGTTCCAAAGTATATGATGGTTTCTGGTGAAAGAGCTGAAATTCGTGGTTTGAATTTTGAGGGTCTCCGACGCCATGGATTCTCAAGTGGAGAGGTAATTTGCTTTGATTTTTTTTTTTTGCGGGGTATGCGAAGCCTTTTCTTCAAATTAAAAATCATTTATTTGCAAACTTTTCATCCAAAATGATCTTTAAGAAAGCTTAAATTAAGCCAAATGTGCTTAAAGCAAAGACAACAATAACTATAATACCATCACCACCACCACATAGCCTTCGCTCCACTAGTGTGGTCGGTAATATGATTCCTTCTAAAATCTTCTTTATAGGTTGAGTTGAATTTTTCGATCATGTAACACCTAGAATTTTTTTTTGCATTTTATCGAACCACCATGGATCCTGTTAGTCACATTATTTTGCAATTCATCTATTTTATTTTGGATCAACTGAGCTGAAATCTTTTAAATTCTAAGCTAGTTCTTCATAAATTGGGTTTTGGTTTAACCCTGTGTTTACTAATAAAAGTTTATCATCTACAAATATTATGTATTAAGACACCTCTTGAATATGAATAGTACAAACACCACAGTTAATGCAAACAATACAGACTAAGAGTAGATTTTTGATGTAATCGATTAAAAATGGAAAAGCATTAAACAAATCGTCTTTGTATTTGAGCAACTGTAACTACTTCATTACATGATTTTAATAACTCTTATACAAGCAAGAAGCAATGCAAATCCCTTTTATTTTTGTTACTCTTAGAAGAACTTGACATCTGAAGTCAATCTACCTAGCATAAAACTAAATTGATTATGTGAAACGCTAATATCTAAGCACAATTTGTATCTAGTCACTCTTTCCCAAAGTTTCAAATTTTCGCTCATCAATGTTTTTATTTATATTTGCACAATCTATCAACATATCTTTCTTGAATACATGTACCACCATGTTCTTTTACTCATTTGACATAATTTTAAGAAACTCTTGAACATTTCCACAAATCATTAAGGATACTATTCAATTATATAGGTTTTTCATTTTTGATTTTCTTAAGCATTTCAAACAATGGCTTTACTTAATGAATAAAGAGATTGATATTATCTTTAGATCTATTAAACTCACTTAATAATCATGTTATTGCAACCTTTGTTAATAAAAATATTTCATCCATCTATGTTAAATATTCTTCTCTCCAAAAAGTATTTTTTGATAATTATTTATACTGCACTTCAATTGAGTTATGCATCTACCACTTTGTTAAAAAGTATTTTTTTCATTTCATTATTTTTAAACCTTAAACTAATAATCAATGTTAGTTTGCCAAACTTTCTTTGTGACTAATTTTACATTTCTTGTAATATTTTTGACATAAAATAATCTTATGAGTTATAGAAGCCTCTTTTTTATTAGTGATGAAATATCTCTTTTCATGACTAAAATTTTACATTCATCATTAATGAGGCTCATTAAGAGTCCCCTTATTAGGTTCGAAAGTGAGTGATTAACACCACAAAATACATATTTGTGAATTTCAACTTTTATGCTAATAAATTGAGCATATTTTCTGTATTTTTGGTATTTTTGGGAATTTTTCATAATCTCAAGTATTTTTAACTATTATTTACATTTTTTTACTTTAGAAAATTGTATTCATTAATCCATAAATCAAATAAAAAAATTGAGTTTTTTTAGTTCCTACTATCTTTCCGACTAGGATGGATTCTTGTATATTTTTCTCAAATCTTCGAAACTTTTATTAATTAGTATTATTGTTATTATTAATTTTTTTATTATTATTTTAAATACACTTGCTTGTCAAATCCCTTGGCTCCTCTTCCGTCGAAGTAGATCGCCTTCGCCATTGTTACCCCCCTCCAAATTTGCCATCAATTGAAGGTTGATGACTAGCTCATTTGGTCGCTTAGAAATATTTCTCTTTTCTCTCTCGCTCTTTCCACTAGGTCTCTTAACATAGATCCTTTTCCAGCTTAAGCTGCTGCCAGTGCCCCCTCTGTCACCAACTCTGCTGCCAATCTTCTTCCCTTGGGTGATCTCTTCATTTTTTATCTTTCTCTCTTTCATATCTTCTTCTCTCCCTCACTTTTAACTCTCTTTGATTTCTCTATGTTTTTCTTTTCCTTTTCTCTACCTCTCCTCTCCCTCTCTCTTCTCACTCCTCTTTTTTATATATTTATTATTTCAAAATAAATTTTTTAAAACTATTATTATATTATCATTATTTATAATAATATTCTTAAACTATTTATTATTGTTACAATTTTAATTATTACTATTATTATACTTATATTAAATAATAATAATAATTATTATTATTAATACAAATAGTAGTAGTTATTAAATTATTCTTTTGGTAATAATATTAAAATTATTAATATATTATTTTTTATGATAAGTTTTTTTATTGTTATCAGTACTTTAATTATTATTAATACTATTATTCATATATATATATACATATATATTACATTCTTGAGGTGTTATAAGAGAGCATTAAAGAATACTTCAGGCTTCCATCATTTTGCCCTTAAATTCACTCCTTCTAAGGGAGGGACAGTTGGAAGTTAGGTTCTGATCCCGATGCTGGGCGGACTGTTCTTTGTCGAAAAAAGAATATGCTGATATTGAAGACAACTTTGAGAAACAAAAAGGTAGGAAAAAAGGAACAGTGGATCACAAATCTCGTATAAGGATCAAAAGCTCGAATGAAAGGGTAGTTATAACTCATCATTTTATGTTATTATTCTCCACTAGATACAATGAAAGTGCTTTATCACTTGGTTGTGTTGGATGTAAAATGTGGAGTTTATATAATAATTAATAATCTCTTAACAATTATGTTGTTGGCAAATTTTGATCTTAAGTACAATATTATAATAGGAAATTAGAGTCTGTAAATGACTTTGCTATTTAAATACTAGTTATATAACCAAAATGATATATGCGAGCTTGAAATCTTGCTGAAAAAATAATCGTGTAACCACTTTCGATGATTTATTATGTAGTTTGTATTTGGCCGATAGAGTTTTGCCTTTCGTACTTTGAGAATAGAGTCGATTGTTGGATGATAAATAAATAAACACGATATTTTGTGTGATTTTGCAGACGTGCAGATGTTATGAAATATCATTTATGATTTTGATATTGCGTCTAAGTTCTATTTGGGCACCATAGATTCTTTATGTACTAGTCTTATCATTTCGTTAACTATTTTGATGATTGATTAGTTAGTTTTGATTCGTTCGATAGAGTTTTTCCTTTCGTACTTTTAGAATAGAGTCAATTGTTGGATGATAAATGAAATAAAATGAATAAATGAACATGAGATTTTGTATGATTTTGCGGATGTGCATATGTTTGTTGAATACCATTTATGATTTTGATATTGTATCTAAGTTCTATTTGAGCACTATAGATTCTTTATGTACTAATGTTATCATTTCACTAAAAACTTCCTATTTAGTGAGTGTATTATGTATTAATTGAACTTCAAATTCTGTGTATCTAGTTTGTTAATGTGACAGTTTAAAATTTCATCTTGGTTTTTTGCAAGCATATGTGTATGTGGGAAACTATGATCAATCATCTCTTCTTATGTTACATCTATATTATGATGTTGAAGTATGTCAGGTTACATCACTTTGCTTTTGTGTGAGTTATTGATGAAAGATGTCCGGTTAAATCACTTTGCTTTTGTGTGAGTTATTGATGCTGCTCGCTTAATTTAGTTCCATAAATATTATATCAGTGGTAGTAGATATGTATTTAAGATAGCTCTGATATGATGGCTATGTATTTATAAAATAGGCGAGACTATTAAATATTGTATGTATATACATAATAAAATAAATTTTGCACATCTGCTGATTTTTTAATTTTTATCCGCATATTAATTAGATTTCTTGAATGTTAAAAAATATCACATTGGAGTTTTGATTGGCTAATTAAGGTATCAAGGCTTCGGTGCTGGCATCCTTTGAAAAATCGAGAAAGAGTAGTATTACATTAAACCTCCATATTTCAGTATGTTGAGTGCGGTTGAACATTGTATAATAGAAGGCACTACAATGAAACGAACTTCGACCAGGCTGCAACCCTGTAGCTTAGGTATTCTTATTGGCCTAGAAAATGAGTGGAGCAATCCCAAACGCACCATGCTGACAAACAAAAGTGCCAAAAATTAAACTAAAGATAAGAAAAGTTTCAACCATTTGTGATTGTCCAGAAAGTTTGGAGACAGAAGCAAGATCTAGTAGAAGTGTTTGAAGATTGAGGGTATTGTAAAACGTTTCATTGTATTGTACAAATATAATCTTGGTTATAATGCCAAATATGGGAATAATGTAGATAGTTCAGCAATATGAGATATAAGGGTATTTATGATAGTAGGTTTATTATGAAATTAAGCTCACCATGAACACTATCAGTTTGCACTTATCCAAGCAAATACAATATATTGGTTAGAGAATTTTTAATTTCAAATATGAACAATAATAACCAGGGCAGTTAGGGACAAAAAAATTCGAAGCCCAATTATTAAACAAACTATTCCACCTTTGAGAATATTAACTCATTCACATAGTCGTAATTAAATCCTCAACAATCAGCCAGTTTATGGGGCTGATGTCTTACTTTTTCATTTCCCAACAAACTCACACCCCCTCCCTTAAAGCTCCAAAGTTAAATAAAACTTTATAGATTTTTATCAAATAAAGACTGTCAAATTTTAAAGGGATATCTATGCAGTATGAAGCTTAGAGTTATCTAAAGAGAATAGAATTAGTTGTCTAGAAGAAAAGAAGGTGTAGTAGCTGTTTACTTATTAATCTAAAGAGAATGTGAGGATTGATAGTAGATGTAAATCACTACCATTCGTGGCATATTTTGAAAAATATATTTCATCATTTGCCGAAGTTGATACACAATGCATTTATGAAACTGACCCAAGGAAAAAGATCTGTTGCTAACTATGAAATGGGATTTATCAGCTGCCCGTTATGCTCCAACGTTTGTAAGTACCCCAAAAGATAGTTGTAGGCAATTCTTATTCAATTTACGAGATGACTACAAAAGAAATTTGGTATCATTTTTTCTAAGTAGCTTCGCTGACCTAGTAAACAGTGCAAAGTTGATGGAAAATGTTGATAAATTTTAATTCAAAAAAACTTCTCACATAGAAGGTTAGGCTAACCAATTATAAGTGAACCCCTTATTAAGAGTACTAGATTCTGTCCAAAAATTTTCAATGAAACAACACTTGGCTTGTTTCCGCCACCACTTCATGATAATCTGATTACTTTTTCGAATTGTCCAAGTTCTAGGAGAAATCACTTAGAAAAATCTTAAATGCTTCAAGTGTCTTGTAATGAAGGCCATTTTTATTTGGATGTCATGCCAAAATTTCAACAAAATGTAAGCTAATGTAGAATGAGGAAGAAGTAAGGATACCCCTTCACGGTCACAATAAAAAAAGAATACCTCTAAAGCACTCACACAAGTAGGAGTCTTTATATACTCTTACGAAAACAAGAGATGATACGAACATAATAATATGTACCATTATCTATTAAATTTTATTTATACAATATTATTTGATAAGATTGCTAGTTGCTCTTTTATATTATAAATGTAATCATATGATTAGAACTCCCTACGAGAAATCTTCAAACTTGTTAAACATAAAGGTGTTCTCTGAGAATACGTTAACATTAAATATTTAATTTATTGCTTGTGAAATTGAAGAAATTTTCTAGTCAACCTAATCTTATTACTTATAAGGATATTCAACATTATTTTGGGTATGAATTGACTTATTCAATTTAATTATATTATTGGCTAATCCAAACGGAGGATAATAATATTATTAAAAGGGGAATGATTAATCTCCAGTTCTAAAGCAACAAGAATAATACATAAAAGTGAATAAAGACTTCTAGCTAGTTTATTAGGAGCTATGAAAAAGATATGTGAACACAAGATGTATCGATCGTTAGTATGGAATTTTGCTTATGTATTTTTTGAAGATATAGGTGGCTTATCTTCATAAGAGAGAATTTGTGATCGGGTTAGTATCCAATGCTCAACCAATCTCCAAATTTATGTATATAATGGTCTCTATTGAACTAAAGAAGATGAAAAGAACATTGGTAAGAATTGGTAAATCATGAATTTATCAGACTAAGTTGTTTGTCATGGGGAGCACTAATCTTGTTTGTCAAAATGGATGGTAGCATTAGAATGTGCATCGATTACAAGGTAACAAAGTGTGATGGCTCGACATTCGGGTGTTCACATACCGCAGGATCATATTGAGCAATTTGAGAAAAGAGAACATACACATACAAAAGACAATGATATTTCTCGTTCATTTTAAAATTTCATATTACAAAAAAGATCTTCATCGTACATCACGAACATTGTTCAACAAAAGAGAAAATAAAGAGGTAAAAAAAAAATTAAAGTAGCGCCGTTGTAGATCCATCGACGGTTTGGTAATTTAAGATTTAAAGTTCTTGTCCAGGCTCTTCCAGAAGTACCTGGCCTGGTATTGTACAGAAAATAATATCGGGATTGGAATTCTCAGTAATTAGAGAATAATCTGAGTACCACAGTAAATAAAATGATATTACATTTTTATATAAGAAGAAATGTGATTAGCAGATATAATTATAAAAATATAGGAAGAATAAGGAAATAGCGCAAAAGAAATAAAAATTTTCTGCCACGAGTGTTATCACAAAGATGTTGGTTACTTGATGTCATTTTTTTCAATAACCAACCACGAATGTTACAACCACGAATAAAATTATGTTGGTTACTTATGTCATTTTTCTAATAACCAACTACGAATGTTACAACCATGAATAAAATGATGTTGGTTACTTGATGTCATTTTTCTAATAACCAACCACGAATAAAATGATGTTGGTTACTTGATGTCATTTTTCTAATAATCAACCACGAATGTTACAACCACGAAAAATGATGTTGGTTACTTGATGTTTTTTTCCAATAACGAACCACGAATGAAATGACGTTGGTTTCGAACAACCAATCGAGCTTCAAATGAATTTGACTCAAAGCAAATAAGCGAAGCTAAGCAGCAATAAATTATAAAAAGTAATACATGCCATATACTGTGTATCTTTGTTCTTTAAGATCCAAATTTGACAGTTCGACTTTTGAATTTGCATTTAGATTTTAGATATTTTTAAATTAGCCTTTTTAATCCAACATTCTTAGGAGTAATTATTATCTTCTTTTTCATTCTGTTTTTCTTTCGCTTTTACATTAGGTTAGTATTTTTATTAAGATAATAATAATATACGAAAGTAAAAGTCAGAATGGAAATGATGGAAATTAATTGCAGAAAGTAATAATAATTATAAAATGTTAGAATGAAAGGTACCTGAATGGAAAAATAGTCATCTTATAACATATGCAGTTGTTTATCATTATTGATTAATGATAACATTGCTAATGTGATGGCATAAAGTTTATCATATTTAATTTCATAATAATGAAATATTAAGTATATAAAATAAAATACATAATAGTAAAATCTACTCGTGTCTACATCATTTTCCTCTCCTCTTAACTAGGATAGTATTGCCGGGAGGCTGAGGGAGCTGGACGGCTGCAGGAGGTGCCGAAGTGGCTAGCTGGTGGTCGGCAAGAGGAGGGCCGCTGCTGTTTGGAGGGGTTTGAGAGGGGTAAGGAGGGCTGCTGCTGTTTTGGAGAGCCGAGAAGGGGGCTGGTTGGATTGGAGGGTTCGAATGGGGTGCCGGGGTGGCCGGAGTGGCTGCCGGGGCTCGCGGCTGGCTGGGAGAGGACAGGGGGCTGCTGGCTGGGAGAGGACAGGGGGCTGCTAGTTGGGAGAGGGGAGGGGGCTGCTAGTTGGGAGATGAGAGGGGAGAGGGTTTAAATAAAAAGAGAGGGGGGGGGGGAGAAGAAGATGAAGGGTCAAAAGATGGGGGTGGGGGAAAAACTTTAGGAATTATTTTGAAAATTTACTTAAAGTTAAAATTTTTGCATTTTTTCGTCGTTTGACGCCCAAATACAATGAAACTTGACACCGAGGTGTGTTATGATGTAATGAACACCATTGACAAATATTTTATTTTATAATAATTTTTGAAGTTTTAAATTTCAAAAATTAATTTATGTTAAACCGATGATTCAAAATTGATGAAATTTCAGGAGCAGCTTTTTATATAATATTCTTAACGTAACGACATAAAAATTGATGAATTCGGACACGTATTTCAAAGTTCTTGATTTTTACTGAATTTAAAAAGTTCAGAAAAATTACGCGGGAGTTTCCATTATTCGGATTTCTCTCAAACTATGATATTTTGATCAAAAAATTTATTTCGATCTAGAGGTATTTTTGTTTGCCCTAATTCAAAATTCTCCGGGATCCTAATTTTCGAATTGGGATTTTGACCTAATTCGCTAAGTAACGACCTTGGGTCGTTACACAAGTCATTGTGAGAAATAATTATCTAATCGTTATGATTGATGGTTTGCTTGACTAATTAATAAGGGCCATCACCCTTTTAAAAAAGATTCTAAGTATTTTCTACTTATATTTCAACATTCAAAAATTACATAAATTAGTTTGACAATCATGCAAAGGCTATAACTTCATATTTGGTTTTTATCATTTTAAGATCAGGATTAATAATCCTAATAATAATAATTATTATTCTTAGGATTGTTGTTGTCATTATTATTATTAATTTTAAAAAATACATTTATTTGTTAAATCCCATGATACCCTTCCCTTGATGCAAACACTTCCCTCTCCTCCACATTCCAAATTTTCCATCGACAACCTCATCGATGGCGTTGAAGGTTGGCAACTTGCTCAGCCAGTTGCCCAGATGCTTAGGACCCATTTAAGGGTCCCCATTGCTTCATGTCCATTTTCATCCCTCTCCTCCATCTCCCCAGTCTCTTTCCTCTCATCATTCTCTATTTCTTACTCTCTCTCTCCTCTTCTGACAGAGACATCGTTAGCCCTCTCCGCCATCGCCGATGCCTACCACACTTCCATCCTCTCTCCCGAGCTGTCTTGCTCCCACAGCTGCAAGCTTCCTTATTGCCAATTCTCCTACAGCTTGCGCGGTTGCCGGTCTCTGCTCCGTCACCGGCTCCGTTGTCTATTCTTTTCCCCTAAGAGATCTCTTCGTTCCTCTCTCTCATCATCTCTCTTTTTCCCTTCCCTCTTATTCCTCTTTCCATCTCTTTCATCTTCTCTCAACTTTAACTCTCTCTCTCTCTGCAATTTATTTGTTTATAAATTTTTGAGCTTAGATATAATCTTATAATAAAAAATTAGTGCTTAGATGGTTTGGTCTTTCTATATTTTGAGCAAAGGGCTTGAAGTTTAAATACTGGTTAAATTCTTGAAAAGTTATATGTTAGCCTGAATTCGCACCTAAGGAATGGTCAAGTAACAAATTACAATAATTAATTGCTTGTATCAGTTTCACTCTGATTGGTAGAGTTTTGCCTTTTATATCATGAGGATAAAGTCATTTGGCTGAATGATAAATAAAAAATAAAATGAATAAACGAGCATGAGATTTTATGCGACCTTGCAAACATGTATATGCTTATTAAATATTTTCAATGATTTTAGTGTTGACTAAATGTCATTTGGGCTCCATAGATTTCTTATATAGTGATATCTTTATTTTTGCTAAAAAATTTATTATCTAATAATCATGTTACTAATCAGTTGTACTTTTAATCTGTATGTACTATTTATTTGCACCTCATAGATTTCTTATTTGCTAATGTCACTATTTTGTTGAAATTTTACTATCCAGTGAGCATATTTTTTAATAGATGTACTTTGAATTTTTCATATCTAGCTTTACTAAAGTGATATTTTGAAATATCATATAGGCTTTAAGTAAGCATATGGGAAACTATAATGTAATTTAAACTATTAACGAGCATGTTTCTTTATGTTATATTTATATTATGATGCTAGAGTATAACTGATATATTAACTTTGCTTGTATGTGAGCTATTGTTGCTGCTAGTGTGATTTAGTTATGTAAATATTATATTTGTAAGATTGAGTATGCATTGAAGATAACTTTGATATAATGGTTATATACTTGTAAGCATAGTTGAGGCTATTAACGGTTATGTGGATATACTTGTTGGAATAAAATTGTGTGCTTTTGCAAATAGTTTCATGTCTGCCTGCTTCATATCATGATTTTTCGGAAGTTAGAAATATTGATATCAGCATTTTGATAGTTTAGTTAAGGTATCTCAAGGATCTGGCCGATACAATGTATTGCCAAATATAAAAGCATAGACTAAAGCAAGCTCTAAGGATTTCATTTCTTTTTATTAAGCTTTCAAGGACCAAAACTATCATGGATATCATTTAACTTTGCAACTACTTTTGCAAATTGGTCATTTAAATCTTTTCTAATATATATAAATTTTCTTAAGATATTCTTTAAACCAACTATTTCAAATCATGTCATTTTTCTTATACTCACATCTAATATTATTTGAGGGGTATAAATAATTACGATATTCATGTTATCCTATTAAATATAATCTTAAAATTAAAATCCCATCTCATATTTTTAACTTAGACAATATACCTAATTAATTTTGTTTGCTTGTGAAAATGCAAATGTTCAAATTTTATTTTCTCTATTCAATATTTTAAGCTAGCTTTTTTATCTTTAGTAATCCACAATGTGTATCTTTTGCAAGCATTGGCATTCTATTGTAGCTTTTGCACACTTTTCATAGTATTTTAGGGGATGCTTTAACTCAAGTACAATATTTCTAAGGATTCATGTCATTAATCCCTTAATCTCAACAGGCGATAATCAAATGATAAATTATGATATTATACCTAAGCTCCCATGCTGATAATTTTAGAGCAAAATACGGATAAGCTGATGTCCGGACAGGTGATGGTGAGGAATTGAAGCTGTCCAGCTAGTTGTCTGTAGGTATGTGGATCGGATAATTGTTTGGAGGTGGTGGAGCTGTTGATTGTAGTTGCGGGTGTAGGAGCTGGCTTGTAGTTGGACATGTCGGCCATTTGAAGTATTTGTTATGCATATTGATTTTGGGAGAGAAGTATCCCATGGGTGGTTGGGGTAATGAGAAGGGGAGCCCTGGCTTTTCATCTTGAATTGATGTTCCATTATTTTGATGGTTTGTCGGAGAAATGTGGGGTTGGTGCTAGTTTGGAGTGGGTGATCAACGTATATTAATAGGTATGCTTGAATGTTGGAGCAATCATAAATGAAGAGTGATGGATCAGCTTTGCTTTGGGTGAAAATGTTTGTTATAAGGAATTCGGTAAGCATAGAGAACCATTGACGAGGAGATTGCTTGAGGCAGTAAAGAGCTTTCTTAAGGTGACATACATAGTTAGGTTTGTTAGGATTTGTGAACTTGGGAGGTTGATTTATATATACTGTTTCAGTTAGGGAGCCATGGAGAAATACATTGGACACTCCAAATTGTAGTAGGGACTATTTGTGGTGGGTGGCTATGGCTAAAATAGTACGCAAATGGTGGCCATTTTGGCTACTGGGTTGTATGCTTCCGTGTAATCTAAACCGTAGGTTTGGTTGAAGCCTTGAGCCACGAGACGAGCTTTGTTGCGAGCGATGGAATCGCCAGAATTATATATAGTTCGATATGTCCATTTGCACTTGAGGGGTGGATGATTTGGGTTTGAAGGAACTAGAATCCAAGTTTCTTGTTCTTTAAGGGTTGTAATTTCAATGGGCATCGCTTTTCTCCAATGATCATGCTTATTAGTTTGGGCATAGGTGGTTGGTTAGTTTGTGGAGCGATTTGGGTGATGAAATCAAGAATGGGGAGGCGTACTAGGGCACTTGTTTTGGTTCGGGTGAGCATTGGATGAGAGGTGTGTGTGGGGGAGGGAGGGAATTGAATTGTAGTGCCGATTGTTGGAGAGGTGGAGGAGATATTAGATGGGGTATTTGTTTGGTTAGAGGAGGTGGAGCTATGAGAACTTGTTAGGGGAGAAGAAGAGGGTGGTAGAGATGTTTGTTGTAGTTGTGTTTGAGAGTTGTAGGAGGTTGAGAAGGGAGGGGGATTTGGTGAAGATTTTGGTTGATGTGGTATGACGTTAACAGAGGACAGTGGTAGGAGAGTAGGAGGAACAAGTAATTGAGGAGAGGTGTTGGTTGGTGGGGAGGGTTGGGGCGGTAGGAGGGGTGATGGTTGCATTTGAAAATGATGTTCAAGAAAATGCACATTGCGAGAAATGATAACTTGGTTTGTTAAAGGGTTGTAACATCGGTATCTTTTGTGGTTGGGAGAGCAACCGATGAATATGTAGGGGATGGTTTTGGGGGAGAGTTTGGATTGTTTGGTAGGCGTAGTAGAGGGTAGCAAGTGCAACCAAAGACCTGAAGATGAGTTTAGGCTGGTTTGTGATTGTGGAGGAGTTCATAGGGGCTTTTGTTGTTTATGGTTTTAGATGGAAGACGATTTGAGGTAGGCTGCGATTGATAGAGCATCGGGCCATAATTTAGGTGATAAGCTGACGGTTTGGAGAAGTGTTCAAGTTGTTTCAATGTGATGACGGTTTTTTTCGTTCAGCTACTCCATTTTGTTGAGGTGTATAGGTACAATATAATTGATGATGAATTTCGGTATGTTTTAGGAAAGTTGTGAGTGTGGTGTTGCAGTATTCACCCTCTCCGTTGGTGCGTAGAATCTTTATTTTGCAGTTGAATTGTCGTTCGAGGAAGTTGGTTAATTGAATGAAAAGGTAGGTGGTTTCAGATTTATGTTTCATTGGGAATACCTATGCAAACCAAGAAAAAATGTCAATAAGAAACATAATATTGAAAACCTTCGTTAGAAATATTTGGGGCGGGACCCGTACATTGGAATGGATCAAATCTAACAATTTGTAGTGGTGATTAGTAGAAGTAGAGAAAGATAATTTGTGTGTTTGCTTATGATATATAGTGGGTGCATTCTTTGGGGCTGCTGCTGTGTAAAATTTGTGAGGTTTGAGTTGCGAGAAATTGTTGAATTGCTACTGCTGGGTGGCCTAGGCGTTGGTGCCAGAAAGTTGATGCTGTTGGTTTGGTGGAGGAGGTAAGGATGAGCTGTTGGGTTAGTGGTGGTGGCTTTGGTGGGATGATGTAGAGTCCGTTATGGCTGCGGCCTTGGAGAAGAACCTTGTTGGAATGGAGATCCTTTATAGAGAAACCAACGAGGTCAAATGAGATAGAGCAATTATTGTCAGTTGCGAGTTTATGGACAAAAAGTAGATTTAATTTTGATTGTGGTACTTGCAATATTTGAGATAGATATAGCTTATGGGATGGAGTAGGTAATATACCATTTCTGATGTTGGAGATGTGTAAGGATTGGCGTTTCCGATGGCCACTTTGTCTTGCCCGTTGTATGAGCCGAAGATGGAGAATTTGCTGAGATCATTAGTTATGTAGGCGGATGCATCTGAATTAAGAACCCAATTGGTGTTCGGGTATATATCGGAGGTAAGTGCTGTTGGTTGGGATTGTTTTGCGTAGGATGAATCATCTCAGTGCCAACAAGAGTGTTGTATGCCCTCTTTTTCTATAGATTTGGCATGTGGGAGGGGAAGGACGAGGGAGATATTCATGGTTGCTGTAATCACGGTTGTTGATTAGTTGTGGGGCTGAATTGAAGCTATTTCTTCCTTTCCATGGTTGGCCATATTCTCTTCTGTGTGTGTGTTTCAATAAAGTGGGCTGCGAGTTGGAGATGGTGGCTTGCTTCTTGTTGAAGATTTATCTCCTTGCTGCATAGTAAGGAATAGAGATCGTCAAGGCTTAGTGGTTGTAGGTTTCTCCTGATTGTTGTTTTGAAGGCTTGATATTGAGCCAGGAGATCGTTTAGGGTGTAAAGAATTATGTCTTCCAGATCAATGGTGGAGCCGACAACTGAAATTTTGCCGACGATTTTCTTAATTTCGGAGAGGTAAGCGAGCATTGACTTATCTTTCATGGTAACATAGTGCAAGACATTCTTGAGTTGAATTGCTTTAGATCGATTTGTGGATTGGAGTCTTCGTTCAAGTATTTGCCATGCTTCTTGGCAAGTTTCAGCATGAATTATGTAGGGAATGATTGATGGAGATATGATAGAGTAAAGGGCGGAGATGAGATTTCGATCAGTGGCATTCCATACCATGGATGTTGGGTTGGGGGTTTGATTTCTTGTGCCGTTGGAGGTGTAAGTTGGTGGTTTGCCGATGAGCCATCTAGGTGGCCATGGAGGTTGTTTGCTTTGAATAGGTTTAAGAGTTGTGCTCGTAGTGGGTAGTTTTCTATGGTTAGAGGATTGTTAAGGTTCTTGATGTTGTTTAATAGGAATGTAAGGCTGGATGGGAGTGTAAGTGAGGGCGGCATTTCTTGGTTCTTGGAATTTTCGGTATTATTTGTTGTGTTTGAAGAGGAGGCAGCCCTTTGATGATTGTGGTATGGGTGAAGAGGATGTTTTCTTGATGAGTCTTGATATGTTGGTTAAAGCATTAAAGGGTGTATGGCTGAGAAGTTTCTTGGTGTTCTTGTAGCCAAGAGATGAGAGTTGGTTGGGTTCTTGAAATAGGGAGAAGAGTAAGAAGAAGGGAGGGAATAATGGATTTCACGGGGAGAAGAAGGTTGTGAGAGGATCTTGAGATTGCTGAAGAGGGATTCTTGGGAGGGAGAAGAAGGTTGTGGAGTTTCTTGAACTTTTCTTGGAAGATTTTTGGGAGGGGAAGATCGGAGAGAGTGGTGGGTTTCTTGGGAAGGAATAGAGACTTTTGTTGGAGAACTTTCTTGAGGTTAGGTTAAGAGGGGTTGATTTGGGAAGAGAACTGATTCTTGTTCTGATATAATGTGAAGTTGGCAAGATATGAGAGAAAATAAGAGGAAAGCTTTTCTCATATATCATATTACATGAATGGGTACACATATATGTAGAGGTATGTGGTTACAATGGATAACATATAGTTACTTAGGATAGGTAGTTACATGTGGATCACATTGACCAGTTGTTAACCCAAGCTCTCACTTGCTTTCTAATAGCATTGTTGATGAATATATGATTGACAATTTCCATATTGTTACAACAAAGATATTTAGAAGCAATGTGAAAATCTCTCTTTTGGAGAGTTTCATAAACACTAATACTATTGTTGTAAAACCTTCAGAAGAAAATATTAAGATTAGTCACAGTATATTTATTCCAAAACCAAGACTTCCATTCAGAGATTTTGTGGGTTCTTATAATATGCTAAGCCCGAGCAAGACAATTTGTCATTAACTACTGGCTCAGACCTAGCCATTTTTGTGGTGCCCATCACGGGACTTTCATTGCAAATTTTGTTACTCAAGATAGCCGATAATGTTTATAAGGATACTCCCATCCCATCCGATTGCCGGATTTTAGCAATCAATAATTTTGAGAGAGATTTGGTGGCTCAATAATTTCTCCCAGAATGCCAACTTTAGACCAACTATCAAACCAAAAAGACGAGGAAAAGTAAAGGGTGTCCCAATACATCAAATTCTCCATCATATTATGATATTCCAACATCCTTCTTCACATAAGAGAATCAAATAATTTGGGTATCACAGTGCTGGAATGCTTGGTTACACAATATTTAGCTTTAACAATTTGAACCCAAATATTTTTTGAAATTCTAAAGAGCCATTATAACTTAATGTGAAGGCAATATGAATGTCTTCTAGATTTCTAATTCAAAGTCACCTTCACAAATGGGGAACATGATGCTATCCCACTTGGACCAGATGATTTTGGATCCCCCTCACAAACCCAAAAAAATTATTTAAAATAATTATAATTTGATTATAAATTAATTTATTGGTGGAAGTAGCATCATGCCAAATTATTAGGATGGTAAGCACATGCATGATAACTATTAAGTTTTCGAGTAATTGATTATGAAGTACAAAATCGTGCAGATACTTAACTCTTGACTTTCTGATTCACGCACTAAGGAAAGATACCAAATGTCTTATATTACTATTGTTTAGTATGATTTTGCGCTCAATATTGCACAAATTTGATAAAAATACTTTTAAAAGTCATAAAATGATATATGAAAAAAGTTTGGATAACTGAGTAGCACCAGCACACTATTGATTTATTTTTAGTTTGATCAGATAACTGCTAAGACGAGGCTATTTGACATCGGGAGGCATAAGGAGTCTATACTGATAAGCCTTTGAGGGGGCATGTATATAGGGAAGTTGGGCTATGTAACACAAAAGTGAACCCCCATTTTCCTCGATATTGCATTTGCCCAACAAAATCTTATTTTTGCGCCTGATATTAAATGCTAAAATCATATATTTATTTTTGTAATTGTAATTATTTTTATGCTAAAATTTCAGTGCAATTGAAATAGATTTATATGATAAATTTGTACGTCTTATTTCCTATCAAATTATTGATTATTTTGCTTATTATTTAACAATTGTAAAGTTGACATCCATCAATACTTAATTTCACAACTAACTGGTTTTCAAATGCTCGCACTTTTGAAACGTGCTCAGATCAGGAGCTCATCCTTCAGAAAATGTGCTAAGGATCATGCAGTGTTGATATTGTTACCTGCTGATTTAATATTTTTTTAGTGTGTTTAAAGTTTGTAACTTTTATTTTATTTTGATATTTGTAATTACAACTTTTGAATTAATAAATAAATGAGTTATGTTTGATGTCTACATATTATGTCTTTTAAATCACTAAATATGTATTTGTGTTCCCAACCTTTAATATTGCCAATAATCTTCTCCACAGACCTTTATGAATATCATTCTTATTATGTCCATTAAAAATGAGGAGTCCCTGATGGATGAAAGGGATTTTGCCCTTTTTAAAGCCAAATTTGCTGATGATATCATCAAGGACATGATTGGTGACTTTCTTGCTAATAAAATAGTTGAATTTTTAATTATTAACACTAAGCCCTATCTCTTTTTCCAACTAAGAAATCAACATAGAAATTTTATTGATAGACCTTTTGCTGCCAATAATGAATATAGTGATATCATCCGAATAAGCAAGGTGAGAAATTTTAAATTTCCCACCAATATTGCATCTCAATATGTGATCTTCCATAAAGAGATTGTTTAAACGTTGAGACTAGTGGTCCATAATAATCACAAATAGGATTGGGGATAAGGGGTCGCCTTGCTTTAAACCTTTTCGTGATTTAAAAAACCCCTAAAAGGAACCATTTAACATTATGGAAAACTGCACATTTTTAGTTAAAATTTTGACGTTTTTGATGAAACAATCATTAAACCTGAAGCTTTTGAGGGAGTAAGCCAGCAAATTCCCATCTCACCTTATCATAAGCTTTTTCTAGATCAAGCTTAAAAATGAGATTATGGCCTCTTTGCTTTTTCTCTATGCTATGAAACATTTCCTAAATAGCCAAGATATTTTCCTTAATAATTCTATTTGGAACAAAAGCACTTTGATTCAACCAACTGAGATCAGAAAGAAAATATTTTTAACCTGCTCACCATCAGATTTTAGAAATAATTTTGTTGAAGGTAGTATAGAGTAATGGCCTGAACTGTACTATAATAATAGGCCAATATTTCTTATAAAATTCACCCGAAAACCCATCAGGACCTGGGGTTGAATCATCCTTAAGGGATTTAACAATCATCCAAATTTCCTCATCCTCAGACATGCCATTGAGCATGGATTCATCTTTGAGTTAACTAATGGGGGAAGACTTAGAACATGCTCCCTAGGAAGATCAAATTTGTCACTTTTAAGCTCAGTAAAAATGTTAATAGCAGAGGTAGCAATATTCTCCTTATTCTTAAGGGTGATTCCCTCAAGATTGGTAATTTCCTCAATTTTATTAATTTGCCTTCTCTTATTAACCCACTAATGATAGAATTTTGTATTCTTCTCACCCTCAATCTTCTAGTTAAATACTATACTTTTATTTCCAGAAAGAGTCTGCATCATTATGTGCGCCAATAAGATCGGCTTTGGCCTTAAGGAGGGTACATATATTATTATCATTAGAATTTTTATCAAATATGTTTTCAATGTTGGAAACAAGACTCTTTTGGGAACTAAGTATGTATAAGATATTACCATTCTTATTTCAGGAAGCCAAAGCCGCTCTAAGGTTTTTCAGCTTAGTGACCAATCTATAAATCCCATAGAACTGACATGGCTCTTCACACGACTTAGCACAAATCTCCTTAAAATCAATCCTTTGGAACCAAGAGGTTTGGGATCTAAAGGATTATCTTAGAGCTTTCATTCTAGGCTTTAAAAATTATGGGTTTATGGTCCGAGAGTGTGGAATTAAGAGAATAGTTTTCATATTAGGGAACAAATTGATCCAAAGGCTATTGATTAGAGATCTATCAAGTCTAGTAAACTTCCTGTTGTTGGACTAGGTAAACGGGGATCCATAATATTTAAAATCTTTCAACCCACTCTCAATAAGAGCATTATTGAAATCAGAAGTTGAAATAAAATGACAAAATGTAGCCTATTCATTATGTGCAAGGATTGCATTGAAATCCCCTCCCACAATCCATGGGAGGTTATTGTTACCACAATCTCTTACAAAATGCCAAAGCCTCTCTTTCAACGTGAAAGATTGCTCCCATGAATAAATGTAAAACCACCACCTAGAGAGACTTTTATATGGACACCCTAGCCACATTCAACTAAAATGTTCACATTCCAACCCTCTTTTCAAAAACCCTAAATTTATTATTAGTAGTTGAGTAGCAATCTTTAAATCTTGACAATTTATAAATTTTCTTGATATTATTACAGTGAAGCTTAGGTTCTAAAACGATCGCAGTATCACTTTTATGATTAATAAGTAAATATTTAAACCTATTTTTGAATGAGTATTGCCAACACATTGATATTCCAGCAAGCCAGTTTAAACAATATTTTTTTGGAGACCCCCATGAGGTCTTCCGCTTAGCTGCATTTGAACAAGTAACTCTTTTATAGCAAAAAATATGTCAAGGCAAATCATCAATATTGATATTATTGAAATCATCAAACTCATCTTCATAACCATCTAGCACATCAAAGCTGTTAGGAGAAAAAGTGATACATTGGCACTTTCTAGAAAGTGTGATTTACCTAGCATTTCCAACTCTCCCGTTTGGACAAAACTAACTTCTGGGGACCAATTCCGGCCAGCAATAGGACTCATCCTCACTGATGTGAAACTTCTTCCTTATCTGCAAAAATTTTCTGCACCAACAAAACGTTAACAAAAGCATTTAAAACAATAGTGTTTTCAGTAGTAGGGACAATTGATGTGGAGAGAGGCTGAAGCCCTTCAACCGACACCTCTCCCTCAATATTGCCCTCCATGTCATTAATACAGGCAGAGGTTGCTTGATCTGTTGGCCCGCCAAGTCATTGGCCGTAATAGCCAAATCATGAGAAGCTTCCTAGCACAAAGGAAGATCAATAACACTATTAGCCCTTGGGCTTATCACCCTGCCATTCGTGCTTCCCAACACAATATTAGTATGGAATAGACCGAGGCCCTGATCATGATCGCTTGAGATTGGGATCAACACGATCCCCCTCAATCGCAGGATCCCAAGACTGAGAAGGGTCTCATTCAAGCAATTTTCACTAATAGATAAAATAATATTCCCGTCACAATGCCCACCACAATTGTGTCCTCCGAAGGGACTATGACATTGAAGCCAGAAGGATTAATTCTCGGCTTGCATTCCTAAATGGTAACACTATCATTTGAAACATGAGGAATCTCAGAACGGACAACACTATCTTGGGTTGAATCTTATTGTATTGAGATCAACTCCTGAGGCAATAGGACAAAAAAATCATTATGACCAAAAGTTGAGCATTAAGTGCAATATTCTGGCTAACGTTCATAGACAATTTTATGTTAGTATCCTTTATCCTGGCCCAAGCCAGATTTTACTAGGGAGACTGCCTAAAACATTTAGCTCAATAAGCAACTCTAGGAGCCGCCAAGTTAAGGTCAGATGCAGTTTTGATATCAAGCTGGAGAGGCTTGCCAACTGCGCTAGAGATGGCAAACAACATCTCTTTGTTTAAAATTGTAGCCTTAGTCCATGAAAGTTTAGCCAAACTGGTGTGATAGGAATGTCCTGCGACAGAACGGCATATGGGGTCCATTTGCAAAACCTCACAGCATTCCCATTGGTGTCATACGTGCTTTTTGCAAACACCCAGCTTAATTCAAATCCGAAGTAAACTTAAAAAAACTCTTAAGGAATCAAAATATCGGATGCTAACAGTACCATGGAGTTTTAATCTACCAATGAAAGCCGCAATCGCGCCGAATCCTGACGTATCCCTCACAAATTTACCAACTAGGGTATGTTCGTGAGGGATTTGGAGTCGAGCAATCTCTGCTTTAGAGAAAAAGAAGTGTCGATCTTGCAAGTTGTTGGAATTAGTAAAGAAGCGGAGGCTTCATTAGTAAGATTGCAAGTTGTTTAGTTATATATATATATATATATATATATATATATATATATATATATATATATATATATATATATATATATATATATGTATGTATTAGTCTGGAATGTCTTTTTAACAACCAAGTCCTGGACAAAAATGTACTTAAAGACAACAGGCTTTACATTTGTGTAGAACTAGATTTGCAGCAAGATTAGATGCATGTATATTGTCACAATATATTTTGTATTGGTATGTAGGTAAGTGGATGACCAATATTGTTTAGCAAGAGGTGATCCATTTGAGTGTCGGCTACATCCCAATTGCACAAACACATTGGATGTTCTTTGTCTGTGATTATTATGTCCACAGTGTCAACATTGTTTTGATTGTATGAAAAGATATCCACGACATCCCAAATCGTTGCACGTCTCTTCTCGTGCAAATTCGTTGACCACCCTTTCAATCCACATGCCCTAAGTCCTCACTTTGAAGCCGAGGCATAACCCGTGCCTTGACCCTTGCGCTATGCCACTTTCCTTCTCCCTTAATGATTTTTGCGTGCTCATGCAAATTTTGGAGAAGAAGCTTTATAAATCTCAACATCTTACAGAGCACCTCGTTTGATATGCTTCAATCTACTACGCAGATGGTTCTTTAGTGCGATTCTAAGATTGGAAATATTGAAATGTGAAACCACATTTGACTAAATAGCTTCTTATAAAAGCATGCAACTAAATCATCCCTTTGCTTATTCATACTAAAGGCTCTCCCCACGCATAACAACTCAAGTCTTAAAAGGCCAAGGGAAAACTCTGCCTGAACAAATGGGTGAAGACTTGTGTTTCGATATTTTTCGAGCCGGGAATGCTTTTCGAGCCGCCCTATAAATTTTAAATATCTCTGCTGTTCTTTAATCTGTAATGCAACTTCGAGTACTGTTATACTACCGAAATTGCATAAAAAATTTTGATATAAAATTTTTAAGTTAAATAAATTGAAGAATTAGTTAAATGAATAGCTGTTTTGATAAATTAGTTGGTTAAATATTATTTATTTAATTCTTCATGTCAATTAATTTAATTATTTAATCATGATGACAAGCATATAATCATTGTAGTGAAATTTGATAAATAATTGAGCAAGGGTTACATTTGAGTCACTTAAAGGTGTTGTGTTTGAGCTTATACAAGCATTGCCTATACAAGTGAGTAATGTTTTAGTATCCATTAGCTTTGCTTTAAATCAATAAGCATAATATGTGGACAGTAAGATAAAAAAACGTACCTCTCTTTAGTTTATCTGATCTTAGGTGGGTCAATCTAAGCTAAATGATGTTAGTCCTAATTGATCTAAGCAATCCTAATCAACTCGTGTCAATGTATGTAAATTCCTTGTAGATCTCACATATCTAAATTGAATCACATTAAGTTTTAAAATGATCTAATTCTTAAATGATTTGATCGATCACAATTAAAAATGTCTATAAGTTGCATGCTGTAGAATTCACCATCTTTAATATTCCAAAGGATGCAATCCCCATCTCAACCTCAATCAAACTTTAGGTCATTTTGCCTAAATGACTTGAGGTCGTAAGACCCGCTATTCTGGGCTTCTAAATTCATATAAGTCTCATTTTGAACTAAACCCTAGGTCTTCTAATTGATGTAAATCCGACCCAATCTAAACTTGGGCCAACACGACTACTAATGAGCCCCAATTTAGATCGACCACAAGCCTCCAAACAATGTAAATCCCATCTCAACTTCAGCAAAACTTTGGGCCACCTTGCCTAAATGGCCAAGGCCATAAGACCCACTGCTCCTAGCAGTCTAAATTGTTGAAAGTCCCTTTCTGAACTAAAGCCCAATTCTTCCAATTGATGTTAATCCTGTTCTAATATAAACTTGGGCCAACACATCATCTAATGAGCCCTCAAACCCAAGCTAAGGCCACCAAATATAAATCTAAATCTTATGTTTTAGATTTGGTTTATAAGCTCAGATAAGATTCTAATTAAATTATTTATTTATTAATGCCTCATTTTAGTGATCATGCTCTTTAAGTGCTTTATTGTTGGATCACAATGGTATGACCAACCCTCTGTTAAGTCTACTTCCATCTATCCCTCCAACCGTATGCTGCCTTATGTTTACTTAACATTGTACACCTTTAATAGAGATTCTTTATACAATTAGAAGTGACAATGAACTTACCCTAAATCTAAATATTCTTGATTTATCTATCATGGGAAAATCTGATTATACATTTCAAATCTGGTCTTACAAAAAGTATACTCTTAAAACCCAATTAAAATTTTTTGAGATTCCTGTACTATTTAGAACGATCACTCAGTGCTTGATTTAGCAATTAAAAATTGCTGTTAGAAAACTATTAGATGATATCATGACTTATGAAGATGTAGCAATCACCTATGGACTTATTTTCATTAATACGTTTGGCCCAATGCACATCATTGTAATCCTTGAGAGTGAAGTAAATGAATGGTTTTAGAAGATTATCGTGATGTATGGTATGTTTTAGGTAGTGCATCTTCTTAAGTGCAGTATTATGATTGGTTGTGAGTTTATACATTAACTGAGTCATCTTGTTGATGCTAAAGTTGAGTTCCAGGTGAGCTTCCAATAGATACTGAAGGGCTCCTTTAATGAGAGCATATGATGAATGCTGGATGAGCTTGAGATATGAGTCTCATTTGACAGTATTTGGGTTATAGGATTGGCTGAGGCATTTGATGTGAAATAGAAAGTAAATTGAGGAGGTTCTGGTGTGATGGTTAGTTTAGGTGTTGTTTCGGTGGACTAGATTTGTGGTTAGATTAATGTAGCATGGTAATTAGATGAGCTAATTACTGGTTGAGACAGGATAATTGAAAGTTATATTGGAAAATATGGTTTGGGATAGGGGTTGTGTTGGTAGAAAAGGTAAGCATTGTTCAATAAAGGTAGTTTTGGTAGAAGTGTATTATTTTTGTGTAAGGATTAAGGAAAATGTAGGAATCATAATAATTGCCCCTATATCCTAAAAAGTGTCAGGCTTTGGACCTTGGCTCTAACTGTGCTTGAAGAATGGGGAGGTATGAGTTGTGTTGTGTGGATAATCTATTTATAAGATAGTTGGCAGTGTGGATAGTGCAGAGCTAACATTGAGGTAGTAGTCATAGTCGGTGATACTTACAATCAATAGTGTGGGTGTAAGGTGCTGAGATGTGATGATGGATATCAAATTTGTGTCGATTTGGAATTAGTTTCTGAAATTCAACATGGCAATCAAATTGAAAATTTTGACCAAAGCTTTGAGTTAAAAAACTTGTATAAATTGGATTTTATATAAATTGTAGATACTAGTACAAGAGTTAATGGAAAAATTATAGTTATGATTCCCAAATATGGTGATAATTGGGGATTAACCACATGCATCAGAATATATAAGATGTAATGGTTCTAAGTATTTGAGGTGTAATTGCTGTGCATTGGCAGCTTGGTATGCAAAGTAAAGTTGATGCTGACTATCCTTCAAGTTTAATAGTTAAGTGATGAATATACTGAAGTGTTTGTTAGCAAGGGTGGCTGCGTTGTTTATGCCATGTGGATGTGGTTGCTCTTTGTGTGTTGAAGCTATAGGAGATGGGGTGGCAGTTTGTTGTAGTAGAAGAGAAAGCCCTTGCTCAAGTGTCCCTTTGCATAGCGCCATCTTGTTCGTATATCATTAACTAGAAAAAATTAGCAATAAATAAATAAATCAAGTAGTAAGTTATTATCCTTTGCAAGCTTACCAATAGATAGTATTTTAATGCAATTGTAGAAACATGAAGAGCACTTCAATTAAAAGTGTGATTATTAAATGGTACTTTTGATGATTTTATGTCAATAATTTTTTAATCTGAATCATCTCCAACTTAAAATAAATATTTTCTTGAGTAAGGACTGTTGAGTTGGAGATATTTTAAGGTAGATGTGACATGATAGAAGGCTCCAAAGTCGAAGTACCACCTATTTATAATAACTGGAATTTTTGTCGAAAGTAGTTAGATTGTTGTGGCGATGTTTATTCGCTAGTTGTTACTGTCTACTTTAACATTAAACATTAACAGATTGTGAATATTTGCTAAGTTGACTATTTTGGGATATGATTTTGCAGTTTGTTATAGTTAGATTTGGGATATGATTTTGTATTTGGTATATGAGATTTGTTACTGTCTACTTTGTCAGGGGACAATACCACTTGGTTGAAATTCGTAGTAGTCTCACCAAATTGAACATAGGAAAACTAATAGTTTTTGATAATATATCAAATATAATAGATTCATGATGCGTTTAATATTAAATTTTAGAGTAAATATTTTTTCTTACTTTTTAAGTTAATAAACTTATTTTTTTTATTATAATTCAAACACCTCCCATTTTTATTAAATCTATGGAATGCTAACTTTTTTAATCAAATATTTCTCTAGTTGATTTAACTTATACTTCACATGAATTTTTTTTTGTCTTGTTGCTATTTATGTAAATATATGATAATGAAGGTCCAAACCATGAAGAAAGCATACAGAAAGATATTCCTGAACAGTGATAAAGCTGCAGCAAGCTTTGAAGGTCGACTATCAGAAGTGGTAAGGGACTGCTAAATATTTTAATAATAATAATAATAATAATAATTGTTATTATTATTACTTCGTATATAGCAAGCACTTTCTTACAGGAACATAACAACGAACTGGCTGAAGCTTCTGCAGTGTGTTCTATGGTCAAATCTATCCGCGATTCATTTACAGAAAATCGTAGAGGAATATGCAAATTTAGGCATTTATTAGGCTTTCAAAGGGACGCAGTGCTTTCCTCTTGAATCCTTCCGTTGCTGTAACTGTGCCAATTAGAATCTGTTCTATGAATTCTTATTACAATTCTTTTGCCCATTCATTTCAGAACAAGCAATTTTACTAAGTAATCTTTGAAGTGAGCATTCAACATTTGCTCTAGAATTGTAACAATTGCACAAATTTGTTAGTTTGAAAGTTTTTATAATTTAATATATTCTAAAAAATTATATTAAATTTAAAAAATACCAATGCAAATTTATTGATAATTTTCTTATTAGGTAGGGTGTCCCTCGAATTGTATTGAATGATTGTCATGCAAAAGGTCCAAAGACTTCTATATTTGCATTTGGGTAGTGTAGACTAAATAAAAGGATGTCTGATATTGACTTATTATGTTTCACATTTAATTATGTTGCAATCGACTCTTTAGCTTGGTTAATATTTTTATAAGCACATCCTGAGTCCAAAATGAACAAACATCAAAGAGTTAAAACAAACCAAAATAAAATAAAATAAAATAAAATAAAATAAAATAAAATAAGATTTAAAACAAGGACTATGGATTCAGTGCTTCCAAAGAAGCAAGGTTGGACACATGATGTGGAAGTGTTTCAAACCAAAGAATTTAGTCCCAATATCTCCATAATTCGAACAAAAGCAGTCTGAATTTTGCGTACACCTCTTTTCTTAAAACAATCAAAGAAAAGAAGCAGCAAGATTGATCAAGTGCTGCTACCAACAATAACACCCGCCTCCAAAGGCCAAAGCCTTTTAGTTAATAAAACCTCATAGAGATCCCAGCCATACTCAATAAGCTTAAGAAAAACACTCATTACCATCCAAAGAAGAACCAAGAAGAGGTTACTCTATAGTCATGTTAGGCCTAATAGAATATTCCATGACCACATCATTGTATACTTGATAACACCATGTTATAATATGCCTCCCAATGCAGAGAACAATAGAAAAAAGATCATCATGCATACAATAGCATTTATAATTCAAAGAAACCTTCCATAGTATAGCCATAATAAATCATCCAACAACTCAGAACAAGCGACCCGAGATTGCCGGCAAGCCAAAATACCAACCTGAACTCTAGATATTAAAATTAGATAATCATCCAATCCTCAGAAAAAAAGACGGAGAGAGTAGCTTACCAAAAAAGACAGCTCATGCTAACCCGTTAAAATACTGACCTTCCATGAATTGAAAATATGATGTTTGGTATTAGTAGAACCCCTAGGTCCCTTCCAATCTTTTATAATAACAACAATTGAATGTTTAATATGAATAGAAAGAGTAGTGGGCTATTTAAAATGATCCTCAAAGAGGCAAGAATTGCATTTCAACCAACAACCATTAATCATTTCACCAAGATAAGCTAGAGAAGCTTGTCTCAACCACTTTTCTAAAGAATTAAAATCCTTTAGAAGCTAAAAGAGAAGAGGAAGAAGGTAATTATTGCAGTGGGCAAAATATACTGGATATGCATTGTGTATGGGCCAGAGAAGAAAAGTTGCATGTGATTGATCCTTAGAATTACAAAATGGGAAAATTTCCTTGGTACGAGTTAAATGCCAAATCTACATCTTGTCCTCTAGAATTAAAAAGCTATTTCAAAAATCTCAGAGTATGATTTGGACTCTTGTCCTAGTTGACACTCTCACTGAGAACATGAAAATGTTATCGTTTGCAAGAGTATGCGTTGAAGTGAAATATTCCTTTGAGTTTCCAAAAACCCTTGCTCGGAACCTCAATGGAGTTTAGGTAAGGTAAAAGATTGACTATGAATGAAGGCTAAAGGCATTTGATATTTTTTCAGTTGAAGCCTGCAAATGTTTTGAAGGGGGGATGCTGAATAGGGTTGTTTTGTTCAACGTTGTCTAGGTTTCGTAATCATATTGCATCTAAATCAGTAGTTAGTAGAATGAATTATAAGACAAATTATGAGCTAACAAGCTTTGCAAATTCTTAAGTTTTGGCTAATTCTGAGCAAATTCTGATCAGGATTATTTTATTTCAAACAAAAAAAGTTTTTTGAAAAATTACAAAACAACGATAAAGTAATCAGATTATAGCTGATTACTTTATCATCAGATTTTTTAGATTTATCTTGCTAAATAATCCCTTTTTCTTTTTTCAATTTTTTTTGTATTTATACTTTTAGTTTTGACTACTCATGCTAATAATTAACCATAAATCGTGATATCCTCAAACTATAATAAAATACAATGTATTTAGACTTGCATATCTAATAATAAATCTCTTTTCTTTGGATGTGCCATAGTATATGTTGTGCATATGCCAGATTATGAGCCAACTGAGAATACAACATATGACGTGGAGTCAATTTGTGAGGAGAAGATTGCATATGATGCATTTTGCTAGTATTTTATTTTATTTTCAGTGAGAGCATTTATATTTTTTGCATGTATAAAACTTAATGTTTGTGGATATTCTGAGATAATGCATTTTTATTTTATTTTATGGTATTTTTAAATGTATTGGATGTGAAAATAACTTTCTTATATTTTTATAAGTGTCAAATGCGTCATAATACTATACCCAATGTGATCCTAAGGAGTTAATGCCATGTTAATCACATAAACCTAACATCAAGTCGTTACACATAAAGTCATAGCATCATCTAAATCTCAACAATAGTAATTGAGCTAGTCATCGCACTCCCTTGAAGATAGTATAGCTTTTATTGCTAGACTCCACATCTATAAGTCATTGCTCCCTTGATAATCTTTAGAATTCTAGCATCGATAACCACTATATATCCTTTAGTTTCCAAGACTCTAATAGATACCTAGTTCTTATTGATCTTTGGTACATTTCTTACTCCAATTCTTGAATAGTCAGTGTTCTGATCTGAACACTCCAAATACCAACTATACAACATGTAACATCATTGCTTATGGTAACAACTCCATTGCCCATCTCAGTCTAAGAACAAAATCAATGATTCCATAGGCAAATATGACATGTTGCACCCATATTTGTGATCCAATTGAAACTAACAGCTAAAAATCTTGTGGAGAATATGATAAGAGAAATCCAACTCACATGCCTCGACATAATTGTGAGTAATGTTCGCCTTTGCTTCAAGAGATCCACTAGCCCTCAACTTTTCTTTCAACTTAGGACATTCATTTTTCCAATAACTAGTCTTTAAGCAAAATGGCATTGATTGCGCCCAAGGTTACGACCCATGGATTTGCCTTATTTATGAGAATTACTACCATTCTTTTTTTACCAATGCTTCTTTTTCTCAAATTCTCCTTTATGCAAGGTCATTGCTTCTTCTAGCTTTGACTTAGTTGACTTCTTATATTGATGGTGGAATTCATAATTCAGTAAGGTACTAGTTGCCTCTTCTTATTTTAAGACTTTTTTCCGATCTCTGAGATTCTTTGCGCAAAGTGCTCCGTTACTGAACCATATTCTCCTTTGTCTCCCATGTCTTCAACATCACGGTGATACTAATTTATTATGTAGTTCGATGTAAAATACATAAATTCACGTGGAGAAAATAAGAAGATTTTTATTATATGAGAAACAATTGTAATATTAGAGTTCAAAAATCTTAGATCAATTTCTCAGGCATTCATGACTCACATGAAGATGAATCACACTATTCCTTTATATAATGACTTAATTTCTTTTTAACAACAATTCTACATCTTTAAATTGTAGTTGGTTATAAATTGGTCAGCTGTTATACATATTTAGTTAGGCATGTGTTATGATTTGGCCTGTCATTATATATCTATAAATTGGTATAAATTATGAATTGACAAGCTTATATGTCTTTAAATTGGCATCAGTTACGAAATCTGCTCATGAAACGTTGGGTTAGTGCTGCTTGGTGTCGAGTTCTTCTCTCATGTTGATTGGCTTCCAAAACATTCAATATGGACAACTTGTGTGAGATGATGTTGTTGTCTTACATCGAGGGCTGGAGATCACGTGAGCTATACAAGGATGGGTTGAGTTTTAAAGCAGTTAGTTCTTTACCCATATTTTTGCTGGCAGCCCGAACCGTCCCATTTCTTGAAATGAGCTCTAGTTGTTTACCCATGCCCAATGTATAACTGTGCCAGGCCGAATGAAACCATGAGCCTATGCTTGGGTATAAAGTGAAAAGGGTAGAAAATGCAATAGATCTCTTCCATTGATGATGGAAGACAAGCAAGGTTGATGTGAATTTGATTAACATGCATAAATAACAACACAATAAAAAATAAACACTCGAGATTTAAATGGTTTTGGGAGGAACAATAGAGCCACACAATGAAGATTTCATTGTACATTGGATGAAGAATACAAGCAAACAATCTCTTTGCACACATCACCATACCCAACTCCAACTTCTTATAGGCATTGGTTTGTAACACTCTTGCATAAATGTCCACAAAAATAATTAGCTATTATTGAGAGTTCAAAACACCCCTCTTGAATATAACTAGGAGTTTCAAGAGCTTTGTATGTTTTGGAATATGTGTATGCTCCCATTAGGGGGCTTGGATGCATGTTGCATCTTTTGAAAACATCTCTAGCTTAAATGACTAGCACTTGGCTGTTTATGGGCGTGATTGGGTGTCTAAAGTGGTGGGCCTAGGTGCATTCAACTACTTACCCACTTGTGTGCCATTCCACTCCGTCTTGCATATGTTTCATCTCTAGTTGATTTCTAACTCATCCTTGGTCATTTCGAAGCATTTGAGGGTCCACCGTGCATAACAATCTCCCAATTAAAAACTTTGTGATGCTCTCATTCTTCTTTCCTTGGTAGTGTTCCTTATAGCTTGAGGCATGGTGTGGCACACCTTTCTTCTTTATTTTCATATTCTAATACACATTACTAGGGAAAAGACCTAGCATTGAATACATTCTTGAACACCTTTTTTTTGCACGCTTTGCATTGTGGTGCTTATTGCCCGTGTGTAATAACTCGACGTTATGTTAGTGATACTAAACAAACATTAGATGTTAATGTGATACTTTATATTGAATTAGATGTACTAATTCAATATAAGAAGTCACATTTGTCAATAAATATCGTTGAGGTGCAAGCACAACAATATAATATATAATAAAGTGATAATAATAGTATTCATAATTCAATACATTTTGAAAAGAACTTTAAATGAAAGCATCTTGAAAAGAAAATGATAAATAAGTGTATACAATATTGAATAAAATGATTCTCATCATCACTATAAACTGCGGAGTAAATTAATGAGCTATCTCCTCTTTTACAGGCTCCACATCGCAAGCGGGATCCTTCTGAAGCTTTTTATTTGACATATCGATATCATATACTCGAGCACAACAAAAAAATAAAAATATGATTAGACAATTTATCTAAGTATAATTTAAGCATATATAATTTTATTTTAGAATATCATGTTTTAATTACAATTAAATAGAGAATGTGTGAAATGCTAAAAGTACTTATAACTAAAAGAAGTTGAAATTGAAAGTAAACTGTAAACTATAAAAATTAAAGATATCTCTAAACTGAGGGTTCGATGTCGTCTGATGCATCAACTAATAATTAGCTGTCGTCAAGTTGTTAACATTGTTATCTATTGAATTTAATGCACCAGCTAATGATTAGTTGTCGTCAGATTTTTAACATTGTTATTGCTCGAATTTAATATAAATACAGATCGAATATAGTCATCTGATTAGATTTGAAAATGCAGAATGATTGTAATCCATCGGATTCCGTGCTTTGTGTTTTGCTCATATACACGTGATCACCGCAATTTTTATATTAAATGTTAAATTTGTTTAGTTATTAAATTTAATTTTATTTCTAAAGTTTTAATTTAAATAAAAATACAAATTGTATTTTGTGAATATTTTTATTATTTTTAGCTCAAAATTTATGAAATTTTCACCCATAGCATATTTTGAAGTGAGGAATCTAAATATGCAATTAAAATTAGGGTTTGAAGTCAAAATATTTTTTGTATTTTTTAAGCATTAAATTAATATTAAATTATTTTAAAAATTCATCTTTGCTCAGATTGTCTCTAAATTTGAAGGGTATGCTCCTATTGATGTTTTGAATTTAATGAAAGTAAGTATAAACTTTAATTATGCATGATTCAAGGTAGTAGCAACCATGGTTGTTATACTATGTGTTCCTTCTCTATATACTAGGTAGCTTCATCAAATCACATATCTGAATTGGTGTCGTTTCCTGCACCTCATCACACTTGGATCGATTCCACTTTTGACACACCGTGTTTTGGAAGACCTAAGCTCCATTATTGGTGCAACTACAACTTTTTAAGCCATCTCCTCAATCTCCTTGATCATTGGAGACTCCATTTTCTTATAGAAACTAACTTTCATTTGTTCCACATTCACTCTCTCTTTAGAGAGGTGAGATTTAAAGAGTCTCTTGGTAATATGCTCAAGATCCTAGTACCATCAACGAGACTCACAATATGCATTTTCTGTAGTAGTAGAACTTGACACTTTATAGAGTGTCCATTTTTTCCTTCCATGTGCAGCCACTGCTACACCTCTTGTGACAATTCAATAGTTCCTCGTGAATATTGTTGTGTATCCATCCCATACTTGTTGGCCATTATAAATCATATTTCTCTTCAAGCTAGGAATAGCTAGACATCCTTCAATTGTCACCTCATCCCATTTACACTCTTCAGTTGTTGTAGCGCCCCAACCCGTCGCCGTGCGCAAAAGAATTAAAATCATAAATTCGGCGGCAGAGCGGTGCGCCACTCGGGGAGGAATGAATAACCCGTCTCCCCGAATAGCTAAAAACCAAGCCCATCTGAAGGGCTGCTAACTCAACCACAAGGATGGTTGAGAGCTAATATTTAAGATAAGAGTAGTATCCTTATCCTAAGTATTAGATAAATACATACATTGAATTTAAAATACAATAAGAACCCAATATATGTATAAGATATTAGTATTTCCAGTATACTGATCACATCACAATACTAAGTATAAGTAGTATAAAAACAGAGTGCGGAAGCTTAAAGTACACATCCAGATACATTCATCATAGAAACAGTATGAAAACATTCATCTCAGGAAAGAAAGGAAAGTACATCCAGAATTATTACAAATATTTACTAAATAATAGACATAAAACTAAATACTGAACTGAAAGTAAACTAAGCAGCTGAAGAAGAGTCCACTAATGCTCCACGGGCTCCTCCTGGATCTCCTGGATGTCCTCTTGACCTGGCTCAGTATACTGCTCAGGATCTAGCAAATTGTCGAATCCCAAAAGTACCTCGTGTTAGACAATAAGTCTAACACGTCGAAACTAATCTAATAGTTCTAATTATTCATTTAACATTTACATAATACGAGTAAATCTGTAGAAAAACTGTAAAGGTAACTGAAAGTACAAATCTGTCTAAAACTATACAAAACTGAAGCAGTGTAAAGTAAAACTGAACTATAACTAAATACTGAAAATAAATTAAAACAGTGCTGAATTTGAAACTGAGTAATCATATGTACAACTATGCTTCATGTCACTGAAACTGTGCATCTGAATATGTCACAATACGGTATGCTACTGATATGCTACCAAAATATCATTGAACTGTTATGAGCAGTACGGTCCAATGTCTACATACACCCTATTGGGAATACTGTTTATTGATGACATTGATGCATCCAAAAATTCCCCTGTCAATGTATGCAACATTCCGTAACTCATAGATCATCACTGATATTTATACATCATTCTGATTCTCATACATCATTCTGATATTCACACATCATGCTTATGCTCATGCTCATGCTTCTAAACTACATGAGATAAATCCAAAAAATGCTTTAAAATTTGATAATGAATCCAAAGTCCTCATTGTGCAGAATCCTGCTAAAAGGATTCTGACTCATAAACTCTAATCTCGATCATTGGTTTAAGTTGAGAGTTTACTTAAAAATCATTAGCTGTGATGATTGTATATACATATTTAGTATGTTTGCAAGAAAGGTAGATTTAACCCTTAGCTTGTTTAAACTGCACTTATCGAAGCGCACTACGATAGGAGGCAGAACCCGATCATAGTTTACATCTCAAGCTAAGCTGTTAAATGCCCTAATTACAAGCATACTTAGTGGTCTACGCAAAGTGACTTAAGATACTTAGTTTGCTTAAACTACACTTATCGAAGTGCACTACGATAGGAGGCAGAACCCGGTTGCAGTTTACAACTCAAACTAAGGATCTTGTTCACTAATTGTAACACTCTTAGTCTTGGAAGAATTACTTTAATGGGATTGTATTCGGCTAATCTAGCAGGATAGCACCTGGTCATAAGTCCACATTGGAGTGAATCAACCAATCCTGAATATTACTGAATTAATCCAGTAATATGAGTATACCCTACTATACCCAACCAATAATCTGAGTTCAGCAGATTCTATTTAATCGACAAGGATTTATCAAATCTATTAATCCTTACTCTAATTAGATGTATCCTACACAAGGCTCCAAGGATGTGATCAAAGGATCACTCAACATAGGTTGCTACCACAAGGAATGAGCCACAATCTAAGTACTTTAGGTGATTCCTACCACAAGGTATCACGTTTAACTTCTAAAGTTATGAAGGAGCAATTAGGTTTCTACCTCAATAAGTTACAAAGGTCCTTCCTACCTCAATGTTTTATTAGTTAAGGTCTTTAATCATTTCAATGACGAATCTTATTGCAAGACCCTTAAGATCTCACTTTTCTACTTCTTAAGGTTTACTTGTTATACTTAAGTTAAGTGACCAGATCAGATGATTAAATTCATTTGATCCTTGCCTATTCTACAATCATGGGATAAAATCAAAGATCTTAATTAGAGTTAGATCATTGCATAATTCATTATAATCTTATTTCCATCTTATACTAATTATCTTATATAAGAGAAAATCAAAGATCTAAAGTTTAGGTTCAGATGGTTCAATCACACTGATTTAATGTTAACCTTAGCACTTCTAATTCAATGGTTTAAGATCAATACTCAATTAAATATATTATTAGAATAATGTAAATCAGATTCTCTTACAATCAAGTAGATTGATTAAATAATTAAAATTTAGATCTTAATCAAGATAAGTTAGGATTTAATCTCTAACCCTTCTATCATTAAGACCAATGGTTAATTTAAAGGTCAATGGCAAATCAATGTATTATTAGCATATTATTGTTGTCAACTTAGGTTTGGATTAAGAATAATCTACTTAATCAAGTTATAAAGATTCTTAAGTTTATGTGATCACATTTAAGTGTCCAAATAAGTGTTAAGGTTCTCTAATATACACCCTAAGTTCATGAACACATAAAAATGAAAAGGTAACATAAATTAAAAGGTGACTATTGCTAATCAAAATCTCAATCAAACCAAAGAGATTAGCACTTAATCACAATTCTAAGATCTACGTTGCATGCCATTTAGTTGTTAAGGTTTAACTTATTTGATTCAATCATTCATGTATTCTATTATCTAATGATTGACATAATACATTTTAAGGCACATACTAAGTATTGAGTACTTGATACTTGTGAAAATATTTCAAACTAAATTTTTGCATAAAAATTTATGCAATACTTGATTTTAGCTAAAATAGGTTCAAATTTAGTATAACTTAGCCCCACTAGGGTCCTAGGGGTCTTAAAATATCTAAACAATTGAGTTTTGACCATTTCAGTCAAAACTGGGCAGTTTTACAAAATCTGGGCAGTCTGAAATTTTTAAAATTTTGAAATTTTTCGGGCGCTGAAGCACGCTGCAGCGCGCTGGAGCGCTTTCCACGCGGTAGCGCGCTGTAGCGCTTTCCGTGCGACAGCGCGCGGTAGCACCTTTGTGATGCGGCTTGCTGCGGTCCGCTGCGATCCGCTGCAACCTGCTGCAGCGCGCTATGACGCGCTGTAGTGGTTCAATTTGCAAAACCACTGTTCAATTAATTTGTTTTCACATTTTCCCCTAAGTTTCTTAAATATTTTTGCTATGGTCCGTTGTAGCATCCCATTTTGCAAGTTACTGTTCAATTAACTTTTATGGCTATTTCCTAAGTTTCGTGAAATGCCGCTGCAGACCGCTGTAGCGCGCGACCGCGCGCTGTAGCGGTCAAATTCGCAAATCCACTATTCAATTAGTTCAATATGTATTTTATACATTTTTCCTAAGTTTTCAAGTCCGCTGCAATCCACTGCAGCGCGCTACAGCGCGCTGTAGCGACAGACGGTGATTTCGCCAGGTGCGAAACCCGTGAGGGCCATTTTTCGAGCTTAATTACTCTCAAACCAGAGAGTTTCATGAGTGGTGCCATATATTAATAGAAAGGTATTTCTGATACCTTTCCATCGACACCAAAATCGGCATGAATGAAGCATCCTAGATATACTAAAATTATGGATGAATGATAGGGTATACAAAATAGAGAAAAATAGAGCAGATTTTCATGGAGTTTTTAAGAGCCTTAATGGCTTTCATACATGCATATAGATATTACAAGACTGCATTCTAATATTATAACATCATAAGGAAGACAAGGAGAGGAGCAAGAGGGTACTTTTAGCCTTGCAAAAGAAGGAGGAAGATGAACCTTTATATTTTCTCCAAAGCTTGGAGAGGAGCTTCCTTCAAGGTACAACAATGGAGGGGGAACAAGAGAAGAAAGAAAGGAGGAGCTCAGCTTCTTGCAAAAGAGAGGAAGAAGGATGTGAGTTCCTTCTTAAAGGAGGGGAAGCCATGATGATCATAGTGGTTAGGTCATTATGAGACCTAAGGAGAGCATGACTAAGGGGAGGGTGAGAGGATGGCCAGCCAAAATTTGCTTGGGGCTGACAGCCAAAAATATTAAAGATTGGGAAAATTGCAAATAAGGGCCTCAAAGATTGCATATTTGCCTATTTATTTTCCCCAATTATTTAAAAAAATTCTGATTTTTGAAATGTGCTTCGAAAAATCCTAAAAATTCACCCCTAGCTAATTTGGGGGTGAGGAATTCAACGGTGAAGTCGGAATTTGATTCCGATAATTATTTAATTTTCCTATTTTTCGACGCATTTAATTATGTTAAAATATTAGCAAAAATTCGACGACTTCCAAACGCGTTCAAAACATCACCTCTAGCTAATTTGGGGGTGACGAACGCAATGGTGAAGTCGGATTTCAATTTCGAGGTCAAAATAAATACCTCAATTTTCTACTTAGTTAAATATTAAAATATCCCAAATTAATCAATTGGTCTCCGAATTGATCCAAACCTTCAGAGTTTGGTCCTAATGATTAGACGAACTTAATGAAATGATAATTATGATATGATTAAGCTAAATTCAAGCTGGGTAACAACCTTGGATTGTTACAGTTGTCACCTCATCCCATTTGACAATTTATTATTTAAATCTCCTTGCACCAAGATGTTGCTAGCTATGTCATCTCTGAGACATGCTACCCAAGACCCTATTTTGTTCATCGACATGAAAAATGCATCCACGAGATCATCTGGTCTGGCATCTCGATGATCAATTTTAAAAATTAGAAAATAAAATAGACAAAAAATTGAAAAATATAATCATTTATTTTATTAAAATATTAAAATTTATACATCCAATATTAATATCATCCAAAATACCTATATAATAAAAATGAAATCTGCTAGAGGGTACCAACTTTTAAATCCACTCTTCATTTATTTGGTGGTTACCTAGGTGATATTTAAAAATATAAACCAATATGTTATGCTTGATTGTGTGGTGGCCCTGCCCCGCCATGGTCCTATTAACTCTTAAGTTAACATGATTATGGTGGAGGGGTCACCAAATGACAAGATCCTTACTTATGAATAGATTAGGCACACAATATAACCTATTATAATTAATGAGTTTGCCATTTAAGAACTATTTCACTAAATGAAAAGTACATGAAAACATAGTGCGGAAGCAAAATAGTAAACATCCATTCATTACAATATAAGGAACAAAACATCCAACTCAGAATAAGTAAAGCAGCAAAAGTAAAGTTAATTATGTATTATTACAACATTTTTAAAGGATAAAAGCTGAAATAAAATAAAGCAAATACTCATCCTCACAATAAAAGGAGTAAAGAACTAAGATCTAAGATTCTTCTTGAACTTGGTCTTCAGAAGGCTCCATAACCTCAAAAAATTCAGAGTCTCCCTTTATCAGTTTCACAATGATAGGGCCCTAGCCAACAAAAGAAAAATCTAATTAGACAAAATGTCTAAGTACATTTTAGGCTGTAATTTTATTATGTTAATTTAGATAATACCATACACTATAAATTTAAAATAAGTAGTAAAGGAGCAGAATGCATGTGAAAGAGAAAGGTAGTTATAAATAATAAATCTATAATTTAACAAAATATCAAGTAAGTACATACCTCCATGAATAACTACAAATAAGGTTAGGCATAAAATAAAGACTATATACTAATATAACTAAAAGAAAACTCAACCTAAATATGCTGATGATCAATATAAACTCATGCTAATTGACTTAAAGTAAAATCACATATGAAATAATTAAATAACTAAAAGCAAGACTAACATCCTAATAAGTGAAAACAACAAGTAAGACAAACATCCTATAAGTAGAAATTAAACTAGTAAATGTAGTAAGACAGTAAATAATAAGTGCTGAAATGTATACTGAAACAAAAAGTATGAAATTGAAACTGCTATGCCTTAAATAAGACAATCAAACTTAAAGTAAAAATGCACCTTAATTAATATTGCCAACAAGGGGAAAAAGGATATAAAGTCTAACAAATACCATCCTAGTTGATCATAGGTCTAGGCTTGGTTAGACTTACTTTAGACAAACAAATACCATCCTAGCTGGTCATAGGTCTAGGCTTGGCCTATACTAAAGTATAAGTATGAAAAAGGTATACTAATTAGGCTACATTCTAAATAACCAGAAATTTAACTCAATATTAATAATGATATATGCCAAATCTATTATGCAAAACAAGGTTGACATGAGATATTTTTTAAATATTTTATGCATAATACATGTGACCAAGGTATAAAGCTCAATTTTAAGGGATAACAAAGCATCAAAATTCAAAGTGAGTAAGAGACTCTACTAGGACACATGTGATATCTATTATTGTCTAATTATATATTCTATCTATTCTAAGTTATACAAGCTCAGGATCTCCAATTCTTACTATCGAGTGTAACTCAGATTCTCGACCTTATAGATTGAAAATAATTAGGACAAGCCAGGTCCTAATTATAAATAAATCGATGTCGACTATATAAGTCTAAATAATTTAATCGACCTAGTTTGTTTGTTTAGGCAACCCAAATCATCTTGATTAGCCAAATCAATATAAAAGGATTAAGAATTAAACTCCAAATATTAGGGTTCAATTGCTTAATCCAAAGGTGAACCTACATGATTAAAGTTTTACCACCCAATCTCACAGATTAAGACTTAAGGCAAATTCTATTAAGTAAAGTCATACTTAATATGATGGATCTCTATTCTTAAATCTAAAGTTAAAAGATTGAATAATCAATAATAAAATATGAAAATCTTTAAACTATTAAAATCAAGGCTTCATATATTGAGTAACTCATTTTACTCAATAGATGAATTCTAACTTAAGAGCTAATCCTAATTTCTAAGAAATGAGCTCTTAAATATTAAGATGAACACTCAAGCTCCAAACCTAACTAATGTTATAAGAAGAATTAACGACAAGAGATAAGAGGCTTAAAGAAGATATATGATGTGAGATTTATTTCACATCATATAGCTTAAATATACTTAGAATTCTCTTAAGGAAGAAATTAAGGATTTTGCTTAAAACTTAAATAATGGTTTAAATTAATGAAATTTATTTTTAAAGCTTCTCTATTTACTGATTTTAACAATTATAACATGAAATTAGGGCCTAAAAGCAATTGACCCTAAATTTAGGCAAAATGACCATTTTGCCACTCCTTAAGGGTCTAAAAATTTACTTTTTGATTTAGAGTTCAAAATTAGAAATTTTTAGTGGCAAATGATTACTTACTATCTAATATGAATATAGACAGTAAGTACATCAATTTTAGATAATTATTAAGACTTATGAGATTAAATTAATAAATTTGACTCAGAGAGGCAATTTGGTAATTTAACCTAATGAAATCTATTTTTCCTATCAGTTTATTGAATTTTACTATCTAAGGTTTCCATAAAACTTAAAATTACTAAATTCTGATAAGTAATGGCTAAGTTATGGATAAAATAAGATTTAAGGCTAATTATGTGAATTAGGGTTTCATTAATGGGGGGGACAAAAACGTAACCTTTCCATTTGAAGTCCAAATTCAGTAAAATCAGTGGCTATATGTTACCTATAAACCATTGAGTACTTTAATTGGGAGTAGACCCAAATTGGACCCCATTTAGTCAAGTTATGGCTTAATTAGGGTTTAGATGATTAGTGAGTGATTAGTAAAATTAATCATTTTGGATCATTAATTATGCTAATATTTCATAATTAAATTTTAAGATGATTAGGGTTGATTCAGAGATCTAATAACTGGATCTAAAATATTTTTGTAGTTTACTGTTAATTAGGTCTTTCTGATCAAAATGGTGTATTTGAAGATTTAATTTGGAGATCAATTGACCAAGTTATGGTCAATTAAAGTTCTAAGCTTAATTAGGTTTAGGTCCTAAAAGTGACTAAGCAAATACTAATCCAAATAGAGAAATGAATACAACTAGGTTATTTTAGAAGCTTTTTTGATCACTTTAAGACTCATATTGCCTGTGTTTGAACTAATGTGTGAAAAGTTATAAGTCTTAGAAGATTAGGGTTTAGGTCTAAAAGTGATTAGTCAAATTATCATCCAAATAGAAATTTTAGCCCTATAGAAATATTCCTGAGGCTTTGCTAATTATTTTGAGACCCATATTAGGTATGTTTGGGTGAACACGCACAAAGTTATGACTAATTAAAATTTTATGGCAATTTTGAATTAATTAATACCCTAAAATATCACTAAGCAAAATTTAAGTCCTATTGGAAATTAAATGACACCATAATGATCCTTGATTTTTGCTGATTAAAATGGCATATTTATTTGTTATGTGTGGATGTATGGATTATAAGTTATTAGAGTTTTAAGTCTTGTAATTAATTTAATTTCTATTTGAATTGAATTAATTCTACTATTATAATTAAATAAACTTAACTAAGTTAAATAAATTTTAATCGTTATAGTGGGACCCACACCACCCGACGGTGTTGACAGCGAGAGAACGGGCGGAACACGTGGCACCGCACGATAGGTTGAAAGTGATGGTGGACCTACTTCTGCAGCAGCCGATGAAAGCTCCCCGTGGAGCGTCGCAAAGCCGACACGCGGAAGGACGAACCCCACAGCGCAGCTGTCAGTCGGCGGAACTTTTCACGCGGGTCGGGTCTGACTTGACCCGCCCGAAACGGCCGGCACCCTCCGCTCCCGACTATGACAAGAAGCCCTAGGGTTTGGAAGAAGACGACCTTCCTGACACTATCATGGTCCAGCCCGCGCTGGTTCAGAAAGAGAACACGGAGACCATCCAATCAAAAGTCGAACAGGCAGTGGAGACGCATTGGATTAACGATCATGTTTAACCCTAAACCTAGTGCATGACACAAAGAAGACGAAGGCGTAACACTGTTGAGGGTATCCAAAATTGGTCCAATCGGATGTGAGTGAACACAATCGGACCGATTAAATAACTACTGATCGAGCGGAGTAAGATTTCAATTGATAAAATTTGCAAACCAAATTAGATCGGAGAAGATGAGAAGATACCTGATCGATAGCTGCGGCTTGAATAGAGGGAACGAAGCCTCAACTTCTTGATCAACCTCAGATAAAACGCAACTATGCAAACTAGACTAAGGGATCAGTGTAGGGAATAAATTGAGTCTTAGGATTGGTTCAAGGTGGTGGCTGGCACTTGGTGAGGCTGCGAACGCCACGCAGTAGTGGGGTGGACACGCGCAGGTACGTGGGGAAGGAGACCCTTCGACCGTCCGATTGGGTATGATTGGGTGGTCCAGATCGCATTGTGATGAGCTAACGGCGCTAAAAAAAAGGTAACGTCATTAGTGATATTAGACGACACCGTTTTGATAAATTGAATATATTAATATTTTAATTAATTTCAATTTATTTTATTAAGTAGAATTTATTAGTTAAATGTATTCCAAAAATTTCCAATAAATCACCCTTAGCTAATTGAGGGGTGAGGAACGCAACGGCGCAATCATATTTTTGATTCAACGAGTATTTAATTATTTGATTTTCCAGGGTATTTAAATGATATTAAAATATTCCACGAATGTCCAACGACTTCTAAATGCCTCCAAAATATCACCCCTAACTAATTTAGAAGTGGTGAACGCGATGACAAAGTCAGATTTTTGATTTGAGATCAAAATAAATAGGTCAATTTCTAGGGTTTCTAGAAATTTCCAAAATCAGGATTTGATCTATTTGATCCCTGATTTGGACTGGATCTTAGATGTGAGATTCTAATGACTTAATTAAGGTACTAGAACCAAAATTAGGACTTGAATTAGTCCTAATTGACCTGAGTAACAACCTAGGTTGTTACGGACTCCCCCACTTAAGAACGATGTCATCATCGACATCACTCAAGTGGAAATAATATAGCAAATTTATAATAATGAATTGAAATATGCTAGACTTAAAAAAGTACCTTAATTAAAAAAACTTAGGTATTTTTATTGCATATCCACTTCTTTCTCCCCATTGGCTTCATTACATGAATGGTTCTTCCACTGAACTTTTATCATTAAAATAAAATGATTCCTTAATTATTTTTGATCACGATCTAAAATTCTAACTGGTTCTTCAGCATAAGTAAGATCAGGTTGAATCTCTATTACAGGAAGTTAAATAAGATGGGAAGGATTTCAAAGACATTTTCTTAGTGATGATACAAGGAACACATTGTGAACAGCAGCAAAGTCTTCTAGCAGTTCTAATTTATAAGCTATGACCCAATATTCTTTATGATCTTGAATGGTCATACATATCTTGGACTGAGTTTTCCTGAAACTCCAAAATGGTAAATTCCCTTCATTGGGCTGACTTTTAAGTATACTAAGTCTTTTTCTTAGAACTCAAGAGGACAGTGATAGTTATCGTGATATTTACTTTGTTTATCTTGAGCTATTTTGATTCTATGTTGAATGAGCTTCACTTTCTTGTTTGTCTCTTCCACTAACTCTGAACTATACAATTGAGTATCTCCTATTTCAGACCATGCTAGTGGAGTCAAGCACTTACTACCATATAAAGCTTTATACGGTGCCATTTTGATACTTGTCTAGAAATTGTTATTGTAAGCAAATTCCACTAAAGGAATGTGCTCTTCCTAAGATCCTAAAAAGTCCAACATACATAAATGGAGAAGATCTTCTAATACTTGATTAACTCTTTCTGCCATCAGTTTGTGGGTGAAATGCTGTACTCATGGCTAAGGTGGTACCCAAATCTTGATGTACAGCCTGCCAAAATTTTGAAGTGGAACGACTATATCTGTCAGACACGATTATTTTGGGAATTCCGTGCAATCTGAATATTTCCTTAATATATAGTTTTGCTAACTTCTTCATAGAGTCAGTTTGACGAACTAGGATAAGATGAGTTGACTTAGTAAGACGGTCTACTATAACCCATACTATATCAGCTCCAAATCTTGCATGATATAAACTCATAACAAAAATAATGGATATATCTGTCCATTTCCATTCTGTAATCTCTAGTGGATGCAATAAACCACTAGTTTTTTGATGTTTTACTTTTACTAAACAACATGCGTGGCACTTTGTTATAAAATCTGCCACATAGTCTGCCATTGATCGGCTACCTTGAGTTAACTTTAATAAGGAATCATAGATGACATTCTTTGAAGATGGAGGTGTGAAGACACACTTAAGTAGTAATAAGTAAAACTCTTAAATATCGAGGCACATTTTTAGATAACGGTGAAGTTCCTGATAAGAACTCCAAAGTTAAGCGTGCTCTGAAAGGCCAAAGCGGACAATACCTTGGTATTAAGAGTTTGGGTTGTTACAGGAGGTACGAAGGCTTCTTTGAAAGCTTCTACGAACCAATCCCATTCTATGTCTTCTAACTCATACTCTTCAAGATGAGTTTCTCTTATATTATCCCACTAGTGTTCAGCCTCACTTTGAAGCAGATGTGTGGCCAATCGTACGGTTTGATAATTTAGATAGCTAAGACTTACCTAATTTTTCTCTATCGTCTTTAACCATGCCATTGTATCTATGGGAGATAAGGTTCCGTCAAATGTAGGTGGCCTCAATCTTAAAAAACTATGTAACATTCCATCATCAGATGATCGATTAGGATTAAATGAATGTGCAACTGACGATGCTGATGAAGTACTGACATTGATAGATGGAAGAGCAAATAACAGCCTTTGAATGGCTAGTGCCTGTTGGTTCAGAGTATTCATCACACTTCTCATAGAAACTGATTCATCCATATTATCATCATTAGATGTCACAACAACATTATTTGGGGGATCATTAGAAGATGGGACATCATTAATTGAAGTATTGTTAGGAGAAGTAGCGGGTTTCATTTCTGAAAATAAAAATCAACATTCTTAGTCTTATTGAAAAAAGAATTAGAACATCACCAGCATCTCATTATTCTTCAAACATGATGTTATTACAAATCAAGAAAATATAGAATATATCTTTATCATAATAAAGATTTTAGCCTATATACTTAGTAGAAAAGCTATATAAAAATCTTCGTAAGTGAGTTTGCAACACTCTCTTTGAAGTTCCTTTGATAAACTCTTGTAAGTGTCAATCCACCATTCTCTTGCAAGAACTCTTAGAAGGCATAACACTATATCTACTTTAATATTATCTGGCCATTCCAAAGTTCTAAGAATATGGTTCACCTTTGTAAGCCATTCTTTAGCCAAAATGGGAAAATCAAGCCTCTATAAGTGCCTTCCTTTAGTAGTTTATTTAATACTTGAGCTCCTTCATTTGACACCCCTTCTATAAATCTTCCTTGCTTTAGTCCTAGTTGAAATTCATATCTCCAAATGGCCTCGAATTCTCTTAAGTAACCCATGAACGCCATTCTTAAGTATCTTTTATGCTTATAATTATCATTAAATCCCTTTAGTTTGTTGAGCATATATTATTATTTTGATTTTTATACTTTAGTATTCACTATAATTTTCTCATTTCTTACTTTATTCTGAGTTATACTCATAATGATATGGATGTTATTTTAAGTATTCATTTAGTGATGAAATGGCAGAAGACCAATCCATTAGGTAGAAAGGAATGCAAATTCCAATTTGACACTTTATGGAATTCTCTGATACCAACTGTGGTGGCTCTGCCCCGTCGTGGTCCTGTTAACTCTTAAGTTAACATGATTATGGTGGAGGGGTCACCAAATGACAAGATCTATACTTATGAATAGATTAGGCACACATCATAACCTATTATAATTAAGGAGGTAGCCATTTAAGAACTATTTCACTAAATGAAAAGTACATGAAAACAGAGTGCGGAAGTAAAACAGTAAACATCAATTCATTATAATATAAAGAACTAAACATTCAACTCAGAATAAGTAAAGCAGCAAAAGTAAAGTTAACCCTATATTATTATAATATTTTTAAAGGATAAAAGCTGAAATAAAATAAGCAAACACTCATCCTCACAACAAAAGAAGTAAAGAACTAAGATATAAGATTTTTCAGCAACTTTATTCTCCTACTGAACTTGGTCTTCAGAAGGCTCCACAACCTCGAAAAGCTCAGAGTCTGCCATTATCAGTTTCACAATGATAGGTCCCCAGCCAACAAAAGAAAAATCTAATTAGACAAAATGTCTAAGTACATTTTGGGCTGCAATTTTATTATATTAATTTAGATAATACCATACATTATACATTTAAAATAAGCAGTAAAGGAGCAGAACACATGTGAAAGAGAAAGATAGTTATAAACAATAAATCTATAACTTAACAAAATAGCAAGTAAGCACAAACCTCCATGAATAGCTGCAAACAAGGTTAGGCATAAAATAAAGACTATATACTAATATAACTAAAAGAAAACTCAACATAAATATGCTGATGATCAATATAAACTCATGCTAATTGACTTAAAGTAAAAGCATATTTGAAATAATTAAATAACTAAAAGCAAGATTAACATCCTAATAAGTGAAAACAACAAGTAAAATAAACATCCTATAAGTAGAAATTAACTAGTAAATGTAGTAAGACAGTAAATAATAAGTGCTGAAATGTATACTGAAACAGAAAGTATGAAATTGAAACTGCTATGCTTTAAACAAGACAATCAAATTTAAAGTAGAAATGCACCTTAATTAATATTGCCAATAAGGGGAAAAAGGATATAAAGTCTAACAAATACCATCCTAACCGATCATAGGTCTATGCTTGGTTAGACTTGCTTTAGACAAATGAATACCATCCTAGCTTGTCATAGGTCTAGGCTTGGCCTGTACTAAAATATAGGTATGAAAAAGGTATACTAATTAGGCTACATTCTAAATAATCACAAGTTCAACTCAACATTGATAATGACATATGCCAAATCTATTATGCAAATCAAGGTTGACATGAGATATTTTTTAAATATTTTATGCCTAATACATGTGACCAAGGTATAAAGCTCAATTTCAAGGGATAATAAAGCATCAAAAATCAAAGTGAGCAAGAGACTCTATTAGGACACAGGTGATATCTATTATTATCTAATTATTTATTCTATCTATTCTAAATTATACAAGTTCAGGATCTCCAATTCATACTATCAACTGTAACTTAGATTCTCAGCCTTATAGATTGAAAATAATTAGGACAAGCCAGGTCCTAATTATAAATAAATCGATGTCAACTATATAAGTCTAAATAAATTAATCGACATAGTTTGTTTGTTTAGGCAACCCAAATCATCTTGATTAGCCAAATCAAGATGAAAGGATTAAGAATTAAACTCCAAATATTTCAATTGCTTAATCCAAAGCTGAACTTACAGAATTAAGATTTTACCACCCAATCTCACAGATTAAGATTTAAGGCAAATTCTATTAAGTGAAGTCATACTTAATAGGATGGATCTCTATTCTTAAATCTAAAGGTAAAAGATTGAATAATAAATAATAAACCATGAAAATAAATAAACTATTAAAATCAAGGCTTCATATATTGAGTAACCCATTTTACTCAATAGATGAATTCTAACTTAAGAGCTAATCCTAATTCCTAAGAAATGAGCTCTTAAATATTAAGGTGAACACTCAAGCTCCAAACCTAACTAATGTTATAGGAAGGATTAATGAAAAGAGATAAGAGGTTTAAAAAAGATGTATGATGTGAGATTTATCTCACATCGTACAGCTTAAATCTACTTGGAATTCTCTTAAGGAAGAAATTAAGGATTTTGTTTAAAACTTAAATTATGGTTTAAATTAATGAAATTTCTTTCTAAAGCTTCTCTATTTACTATTTTTAACAATTATAACATGAAATTAGTGCCTAAAAGTAATTAACCCTAAATTTAAGCAAAATGACCATTTTGCCACTCCTTAAGGGTCTAAAAATTTACTTTTTGATTTAGAGTTCAAAATTAGAAATTTTTAGTGGCAAATGATTACTTACTATCTAATATGAAGATAGACAGTAAGTACATCAATTTTAGATAATTATTAAGACTTGTGAGATTAAATTAATAAATTTGACTCATAGAGGCAATTTGGTAATTTCACCTAATAAAATCTAATTTTGCTGTTAATTTATTGAATCTTATTCTCTAAGGTTTTCAAGGAGCCTAAAATTACTAAATTCTGATAAGTAATGGCCAAGTTATGGCTAAAATAAGATTTAGTGCAAATTATGTGAATTAGGGTTTCATTAATGGGGTCAAAAACCTAATTTTCCATTTGAAGTCCAAATTCAATAAACTCAGTGGCTATAGCTTTCTTATAAATTATTGAGTACTTTAATTGGGAGTAGACCCAAATTGGACCTCATTTGGTCAAGTTATGGCTTAATTAGGATTTAGGTATTTAGTGAGTGATTAGTAGAATTAATCACAAAATTACTAAACCAACCACACTATTAGATTCTATTCTACCCTAAGAGTTACCAGAAACTAAAATTTCTTAATTTGGATCATTAATTATGCTAATATTTTCTAATCAAGTTTTAAGGTGATTAGGATTAATTAAGATATCTAATTATTGGATCTAAAATCTTTATATAATTTACTGTTAATTAGGTCTTCTTGATCAAAATGGTATATTGGAAGGCTTAATTTGAAGTTCAATTGACCAAGTTATTGTAAATTGAAGTTCTAGGGTTAATTAGGGTTATGTCCAAAAAGTGATTAAGCAAATACTAATCCAAACAGAGAAATGAATATTACTAGGTTGTTCTAAAGGCTAATTAGGGTTAGTGATATTCGACGATGCCGTTAAGATAATTTGAATATATTAATTTTTTAATTAATTTCATTTCATTTTATTAATTAGAATTTATGAATTAAATGGATTCCAAAAATTTCCAATAAATCACCCCTAGCTAATTGAGGGGTGAGGAACGCAACAGTGTAATCGAATTTTCGATTCGACGAGTATTTAATTATTTGATTTTCTGGGATATTTAGATAATAGTAAAATATTCGACGAAAATCCGACGACTTCCAAATGTCTCTAAAATGCCACCCCTAGCTAATTTGGGGGTGGTGAATGAGATGGCGAAGTCAGATTTTTGATTTGAAATCAAAATAAATAGGTTAATTTCTAAGGTTTCTGGAAATTCCCAAAATCAGGATTTGATCCATTTGACCCCTGATTTGGATTGGATCTTAGAGATGAGCTTATAGTGACTTAATTAAGGCATTATAACCATAATTAGGACTTGGATTAGTCTTAATTGACCTAAGTAATAACCTAGGTTGTTATAAATTGTGTGCATTTAAGTGAGTAGAATAAAAAATTAATTAAGTATATTTAAAAGATTACATTTGAATTTTAGCCCTAATTAGAAAATGAGATATTATAACTTGGAGATATATGGCATCTTGCTTTGATGGTGCATAATATTGCTCTTTTAGATGGTCATTATTTCTACCCTTACTAAACTATATTTATTAAAGAGTTCCAAGGGAATCTTAATATTGATATGGTTCACCAATACTTATCTTGAAAGTAACTCTTTTTTTATTTATATTTCATTAAAATCCTTTATTGCATAAAAAGGTTTTTTGGTTACTCTAAGTTGATGCTAATTCGTATCTAAAAATTTTCTACAATTTCTCATTGAATCCTTACAAACCTCTTACAATAATTTGAAATTATAATTAGCATTAGATTGTCACCAATTTTCTTAATATGGAGGGAATCTTAAATTTTTCACAATTACATTTATCTAACAAATTTTATTCATTTATGTACTTTTATAATCAAATAACATCATTTATAGAATTTGGTGTAAAGACCAGCTTAAATAGTAATAAGTAAAACTCTTAAACATGAAGGCGCCTTTTTAGATAATGGTGGAGTTCCTGATAAGATTTTCAAAGTTAAGCGTGGTCAGGTGGGAGCACTCCCATGATGGGTGACCTGCTGGGAAGTTATATTCTGAGGGAGAAATTATGAGGCTTGTCAGGCCAAAGCGAACGATACCTTGATGGTTAAGAGTTTGGGCTGTTACAAATAATATTAGAGCAGGCCATAGAGTGTCAGATAGGAGCTAAGTGCTATACAGGGAAAATTACCACTTCATGTGAGCAGCCTCTTGAACCAATAATGATTGAGGTGCTACATGGTTGTGGGTACAGGGTACCTCTTGAGCCTATAGGGGTCACCTCTAGTTATATCTACCCAATGGATGGTTTTTGGATTTATGTGTGATTACTAGTGAGGACGTCAGTTATTTAAGTTGGTGAGATTGTAAAGACCCGCTTAAGTAGTAATAAGTGAAACTCTTAAACATCAAGACGCCTTTTTAAATAATGGTGGAGTTCCTGATATGAACTCCAAAGTTAAGCGTGCTCAGGTGGGAGCACTCTCATGATGGGTGACCTGCTGGTTAGTTATCTTCTGAGGGCAAAATCATGAGATATTTCAGGCCAAAGCAGACAATACCTTGATGCTTAAGAGTTTGAGCTGTTACATTTAGAGATTGTAATATTTAGTCTATCTAATTATAATAGAATTTAGATAAAGCAGTGATTATAATTTCAATATGTTTTGTTGTTCAACATATCTAATTGTAATATTTAATTAAGAAGCAATTCGTTCAATCACGAGCATTTAGTATCTAATGTTTTAGAGGGATTCAACATAATTAGATTTCATCTTAATCTTATATAGACACTCCTCTTAAGAATCTAAAATTTCTTAATATTAATTATTTTATTGAGAGTTAGGTCATCATAAATTAATAATATTGAACCTTGTTCCAATGTCTCTCATGAGATTTTATATTATGGAGTGGGGAAATCCATTTCATTAAAATTTGGGAGAATCTAATTGCCCACTTCTCTTGTGATGAGTTATTATATTATTATTATATTTTCAATTATATTATCCACTATATTCTAAAATAATTAGTTAGAATTTTTAGTATAATGAAGAGGGTCTAAATGATTTAGCTCTCCAATTTAAGATTTTTACCAACTCTTAAATAAAAAATATTTGGGTTTATTTTATTATACTTAGGTTCCTCAACTGCACTCTGATACTAATTATTACATTATAGAGATCATATCGAGAAAACAAAGAACATTAAATAAATATCAACTCTTCAATGATGTTAAATATCCAAATAAAAATTCAAATCACCAAAATAAAGTTAAGCTAAATTAAAAAATTTAAAATATCTAATATTTCATATAATTCATAAAGAAAAAATAATATTTATTGACTCTCCTCAAAAGTAAGTCATAATAGAGCTTCTAGAAATTCTTAGCGTGTGAATAATGTTTTCAATTTAAGTAATAATATATATTACTATAACATGTACAAAACAACAAAGTAAAATTGTATGTATCTCAACAAATTATTAATTGTATTGCTTCAATGAGAGACCCATCTTATAGGCGTATTAGCAAGGTATTGACTACTCATCGGTAATGTCCCAAGATATGTGTAATGGAGCGTCTTAAACCAAAGCATCAATCCCATCCTAGTGGGCATGATATTTCACCTTATTCCTTTAATATGAGCTAGTAATACTATCAGTACATGACACTAGTAAATATGCACAACACATGGACATCATCATAGAGACACAACCATAAGCAACTATGAAAAATATATAGTATAGCAAGAAATTAAGTACAAAGTAATGTAAGAGCTAGCTAACATGCCCAAAGTAAAGTAGCATAAAAACAATATGATAAGCTATTGTCAAAATAATTAAAGATCAAAATATCTATATCTATACTTTAAATATTATAAATCTCTTGGAGAAAACCTTCTATTTACAAAATCAAGAGATTCCATCCCTTGATCTAGATTCCTTGCCTTCATAGGAGGCTTGTGACTCTTCTAAACTAGCTAAATTGATTCTCCACTTGGATATATTTTGATACATTTTAACAACACCATTGATTCTCCCGGCCAAAGATCCTTGAACCATCTATCTCTCAAGGGTAAGCTAAATGATAATGAACAATAATGTGTATTTAGAAATTGTGGATTTCATCTTCTTCGCCATTCGATCTCCCTTTTTTAAATCCTATGGTTACAATTATTCAGCGATTTTAAAAAGACGTTGGCCGTCGATACGATTCAATGGTCAGATTTAATTAATGTATTTTCCATTTGAATCATTAGCGAGTAGTTGGATTAACGCAAGGGTCTTGCAATCGATCTGATAGTAAGATTAACTTCCTGTTTTTATTATTGTTATAAATGGTTATTACGTCGTTGGACTCACACCTTGTGTTGCGCTGCGGATTCGATAGTCTGAATTGTTTCCGCATCTTATAAAAATAAAATTATTAAGTACAAAGAGTTCAAAATTATTGTTAGTAGATGTTTGGTTGAATGACAAGTCAAAAGTTATAAGATGACATGTATAATTCAGCAATATTATTCAAATAATATAAATTATTTTATTCAATATTATTTAAATATTAGATATCAGTATTATTATTCAGATGTATACTTTTTGATTCATTATCATTCATATTATATTACATAAGGGGTAAAATCACCTCAAATGTTGAGATTTAAATATAAAGTGAAATACTATAATAAACACTGAACTCTAGTAAAATTTTGCTAAGAACATTGTGAGCTAAATCTCGATCTCATCTTCACATGCAGAAGCACATGGCGGAGGTCAAAGCCAAAGCAGCAGAACGAGCGTTCGAAGCCTGCGTGAGAACTCCAAGCGTGCGAAAGTGCGTCTTCGCGTCCTCTTTGCTCGCCTGCGTCTGGATCCCAGAGTTCATCTCCTGTTAATCAACGGCTCTTCGTCGACGAGAATTGCTCTGCAGGGACAAGAATGCCCTTCTCGCTTAGAATTTGCATCAATCAGTTGGGCATTCTAGCTGAAAGAGCTCTAACCTATGCTTGCTTCCAATGAAGCTTTGGTTTGCGCTGAGCAAGATGGTGGCAGAGAAAGCAGCTTGAAGGAATTTGAAATTGGTAACCGTATGATGCCCCGCCCTTCGCAGTCGGAACTCCACGGTCTCCTTTGCTTATTTCGAAGGTAAACAAGTCATTTTTATTTCAATGATAAAACAACAAGACAAAACAGAGCTAGTCCAGCTGAAGTAGCATACACAATAACTGACCAATAGATAAAAACAAATGCTGAAGACAGAATTAAGAGTTACACTAATCATACTTTATGATATTATGACAGAATTAAGAGTTTTTCGAAGAAACTATTGCTTTGATAGTAGTGAGCTGGCATTGGAATTAGATGCAGGAATTGAAGAGCTCTTCGCAGGCGGTATGCTGGCGACAGCAGAGGTCAACAAGGCTGCGGAACGCACGTGTGTGCCTGCGTAGGCGTAGCTTGCGGAAGGTACTTGTGCTTTGTTAATGTCGTCAGTAGCGCAGAAGAATTCGTGGAATTGGAAAGGCAGCTCTGCCTACAGGGCCGGATTTCTTGGAGGTTGGATGATGCATGAGCTCAGCCGAGGAAAACTCTGTAGGCTGATGTCTTCAATGAGAAATTGTGCGTATGGTAATCATCTGCACTGAATTGTGAGTCTAGTGAGATTATCAGCCATTGTGAACGGTGTTATAGCATAATAATGATTAAATCCTTGGATTGGTTATTTTATATTTTAAGTTCAAATAAAATCATTATTTTAACTGGCCTCAAAATACGATAAGTATGAAGTTTATGCTGTCATTACTTCCTTGGTTTCATGATAACCTAGCTCGTCTCTCGGTGCAATCGATTGAAAATACTTGTGTGAAATGCTCCATCGCTCCTCTGCATGATTGAGGGGTGCCGTTGAATCATTCTTGCTGGTTACACGCTCAAATTTGACGTGCCATTAGTAAGATTGTGTTCATTGAATTGACAAATACACCTTTTTTTTTGATAGATGTGAGAGCTTGGAAACTGAGAAATGTTAGAATTCCGAAATATATTCCAAAATCCAATCCAAAATTATAAAAAGATGGAGAAAGGAGAAAGAGTAAACAGAGATAATAAGTGAGTTCTTTTTAAAGTGCATTGTTTGATGAAGAAATCACAATTAATCATGCCGGCCATGTCATTTAGGGATATGTGTTGGAAAGTATAGCAATACTCTAGGAAAATATGCAGCTGTTAGGAGATGCACAACAGGTAACCCTTTTTAGGCTGGGACACATCTATTTGCAAAATGTACAACCATTGCAAAAAAAAAAGAATAAAATATTAAGGTTGGGACACATCTTATTTTCTTAACAGATTATAATTTCAAAGTAAATTTCTTAATTATTATAAATATTCATATTGTATTTTGACCTGATCTTTAGAGGATGTTATAGTTGTTTACTAAGTCGAATTTAAGAATTGTAGTAATAATCAGATACAACTAGAATGAATGATTAATAGATTGGGTATAATTCTTAACTTGGGGGGTTTAGATATTATGTTATCTTTGTTATTAGTAAGTATAACCTTGAATGTTTATACAGCTATTGTGGCACTTGTTAATAATAATGTTAATGATTTACCTTCAAGAATGATAATGCTGAGAATTTTATTTCTTCTGAATTCGGTGATCTTATTACACAGAAGGTTAGCATGATTCATGGATGTTGTGAATTAGTGGATTCTGAAAGTCTTGGAGACATCTCTATTCCTCCGTAGCTAATTTAGACTCCCCATTTATGCAGCTTAAAGGGTATTAGGATGCTGGAGTGATCTCATCTTCTCCAGAGTTTTTGCAGGGCTTTGTTGTAAAGTCTGGAGAGCCTTCGATCTGCTCGGTCAACAACAACCAGGTCCCTGGTGAGCTTTCAGGGGAGCTTCACTTTCCGATTCAATTTGGTAAGGTTAATTTCCCCACAACTCTCACTATGGGATTCGGGCTCAGTCTCATGGGAATGGTAAAACCCCTGTTCTTTCCTATAATATATTTAATTCTCTTACAAGTCTCAATGATGAGGATGATGTTAAACATATGTGTTGGAATATTAGAGGAGTGGGCAACACCTCCTCTTTCTTTTCCTTTATCTTTGTGGATCTTTTGTTGAGCCTAAGGTGGGCTATTCTATTTCTTTCTTTCTTTCTTAGATTCTATATTTTTATGTTTATAAGGAACTTATAGGTTATACACTGAATTCTTCTTTTTGAGTAGACTTTGGCCTTTTAAAACTAAGTTTTGAAATGTATAAATCAATCTCATTTCTATCTTGATTTTGCTATTAATAAAGTTTATATGCTTCTATTAATATATATATATATATATATATATATATAATGGTGATTTCCATGAGTTTAAATGATACTTTTTCCCAAAATCTCATATGAAATCAAATTTAAAGTAATCAAATAGGTATTTGTATCTGCACATTTGGTAGGATATTAGGTACACAAAATTTAGCTTTTATAGCACTTTTTTCATGATGTTTTTGTTAGCACACATTTGAGCATATTATTAATTGACAATTCATTATTACACACTACTTTTACTTTTTTTTTATATATTACATATTAATTCTATGATAAATGTTTGTGATCCAGTTCTAATGGTGATGTCCATGAGTTGGAAAATTCCTAAATGACTTGTATAGCTAGCACATAATGATATATTAATGTGAAAGGTTGTGTCCACTTGGATATGGCTGATGACCTTTGTGTATATGATTCACTAATTTGTATGTGTATTACTTTCAAAGCAACTTCTATTGGGTCATTGGATGCCTTCCTAATATGTCATTACCTTGACTTTTTCAGTGAGGCAATAGGTAAGAACCATATCTAATTTAGGTCAAACAATACTAGTGATAGTTGTCACATAAAATTTATTATTACCATTATTTGTAGCATGCTCTCATTTTTTTATAATTGACATGGTTGCTACAAGGATTCCTCACACTCTCCTGAGATGAATTTTAATTGTTGACATTGCCATGATTGTCCATTTTCCTGAGATAGAATAATACTATTATTCATCATATTAAAGAATATGAATTAATAACTAATCATAGTCCCAAACTTAAAGATTTACCCACTATCTTAATTTTAAATGTATTGGCTCTATTTTAATTACTAGTTAAGATCACCAACTTTATGATGTTTCTAAATATAGTATCTTGTCAGGGAAAGTAAATAATAATTAAAATTAAGAAAGAATAAACATCCAAATTTTATTATATAAACTAAATTCAATGTCCAAATTAAAATAAAATAACCATCACAAACATATAGCCACTTATCCATACATAAATTTATAATACTATTATAATTACAAACAATATATCAAATACACCAAATAAATATTTGGAATTCTAAGATCCACTGATCCTCCTCTAGATGCTCACCATAAGAACAATTTCTACCCAACAACTAAGTTACACTTGAATAATCTCCATACCTAAAAAATAACATCAATTAAATATGTGTACATAGAAGTAATATGTAAGGATCCATTTAAGTAGTAATAAGTGAAACTCCTAAACATCGATGTGCTTTTTCAGATAACAGTAGAGTTCCTGATAAGAACTCCAAAGTTAAGAGTGATGATGTGGGAGCACTCATAGGATGGGTGACTTGCTGGGAAGTTATTTTTTGAGGGTAAGCTGTGAGATATTTCAAGCCAAAGTAGATAATACTTTGGTACTTAAGAGTTTGGGCAGTGACAAATGATATCATAGCATGCCATATGGTGTTAGATAGGAGCTAAGTGTTATATAAGGTGAAGTACCACTTCATGTGAGCAGCCTCTTGAACCCATAATAGTTAAGGTGCTATATGATTGTTGGTACCTCTTAAGCATGTAGGGGACACCTCTAGTCATATCTACCCAATGGATGATTCTTGGATCTGTGTGTGGATATTGACGATGACGTCAGTTACTTAAGTAGGGAGATTGTAAAGACCCACTTAAGTAGTAGTAAATGAAACTCTTAAACATTGAGGCTCCTTTTAAGATAACGGTGTAATTTCTGATAAGAACTCTAAAGTTAAGCATGCTTATGTGGGAGCACTCCTAAGATGAGTGACCTGTTGTGAAGTTTTCTTCTGAGGGCAAAATCGTGAGTCCTATCTTGGTGCTTAAAAGTTTGGGCTGTTATATAATAATAGGTATTTAAATATCATGTCCTTGACATGATATAAAGAATTAAATATTGCAATATTTAGATTGGTGCCACAACATATGGCTATATACAAAACATGTAAATATAACAAAGTAAAGCTATACAATAAAAAAAAAAAACCAATTATATCATATCCATAACTATATTTGTAACTAGCTTCTATGGGTCTTTCACTCATTGCCTCACTGAGAAACCCAATTCATAGGCATATTTGAATGTTAATCCTTACCCGTTGGCAGGGCACCAAAATTGCAGTGATGCTTAAACCATAGGCCATCAAACTCTTCCTAGTGGATGTGACCTTATTTTTCTTATGCCGTGTGCTAGCAGCACTACTTTTAAAGCAATAAGCTATTAACCTTTAGGCTCACTTGATTTGATTTGCATCTAACTCACACTTTGTTGGTCCATGACTAACTCAATGCTAGCTTAAGCTCTACAGCTGACCCATGGTCTCTATAAAATCACAATAACCTTTCCTAAATAGCTACAGTTCCGTAACTGACCCACGTTCCACTCCAAGGACACTATATTACACTTTAAACTTTTTAGCTACAGTTCTTTCTCGTGTTGACACACTCTAAGCTGAAGTTAGGTGCACCCAAACTCATCACACCTCTTTGGGATGCGCTCAAACCTCTATAAAATCTCAACAAAATATCCTAACGTATTCGACAACCAATATTTGAAGTCTTAGAAATTGACGATTGAAACATTCATTTGCGAGGAGAATGTGTGGCCCTCTTCTTCATGACATCCTTCTAGTATTTCTTTGATTAAGTTTGTACAATACAATTATATCTTTCGATTATGTTATAGCAAGGCAAAATCTTTATGGGATATTATCATGTGTTTCTCTTCTCTCGAATATTTATTTTTCCTTATCTTTGTAAAATTCATTTATGTTTACGTATAAAAGTGTGTAAATTTGTTACGTAGAATGTTTTGAAATCTGGATCTAAATAATCTGACAATTTTAATATTTAGTTAGCCCCTCTAAATTGCATCTTTGAAAACCAAAAAAAAATATATTTTAAGCTCTCAATATTAAATCTGCACAGACACATTAGCCAATGAGAACACATATGCTCTCACTATTATTATCTTCCTTTTGCCTTGCTTTTTCTCCCATTTTCCCACACGAGTGAGCTTTGCCTTCCTTTTATAAATCCAACATCGTTTTCCTCTTAATCTCAGTGGAGCGAGAGAGGGAAGAAGTGGTGAGGAGTGAGAGGAAAATAAGAGAAAGACGAAACAGGGAAGAAGAAAAAAGGTGACAATGGCGATGTTGGAGTTGGTGGTAGAAGCCAACGTTGACAATATGCAATAGATTATCCAAAACCTATTTCTTTATTATGTTCACAGGGAACATTATAATGTGCAGGCTCAAGAAGATGTGCAATTACTAGGGCACAGCTCCAACTATTATCAATCTGATCATGCAAATACTGAAAGGAAGTGACTACCCAATTATTCAACAACTGAACCACGAAAAACAAGAAAAAAAAAAGAAAAAAGAGCAGGTTTGGCAGCATTCACGTTAGATCTGAACACAAGCCAATGAATTGTGTCTAGCATTCACGCTGGTTCTGAGCATCAATTAAACAAATACATTCATATTATTATTTAATCTAAGGACATCATTATTCATCTCATAAAATATTTCAAAATAAAATAAAATAAAAAACATTGCAAGCAAATCTAAGCTTCAGCCTCAGAAATGGATAGAGAAACCCTTCCAAATCCCCATTGCCCGACCTTATACATCTCCTTCCAAACCCTCTCCTCTTCGATCCTATCCGACGGTATCCCCATTCCTATCACACTGTCCAGACTCAGCTCCACAACAGCTTTGTCCTTCAGCTCCTCATTTCTTACCGACCCATCGACGGCTTCTTCCAGATACCCCCTTCTCTTTTTGAGAATTCGCACGCAGCTCCTGCCGGCGGCGCAGGGAAGCCTGAAGAACGTCAATGCAATGAAGTTCAGCACAACGCAGGGGCAGCAGCAGACGGCGATCACGTCGGCGACTGCTGCGGCTGCGCAGGAGTTGCATGAGCTCTCCGTGCGTTTGCCTAAGTCCTCTTCCTTTTCTACTTCTGCCGCTGCTTTTTCTTCTTCTTCTTCTTCTTCTTCTTCTTCTTCTTCTTCTTCTTCTTCTTCTTCTTTGTCCTCGCCCTTGACCGGTGGCAGCCATCTGCGCTGCTTCATTGCAGAGCTGGAGAACCGGAGAACCGGAGAACCGGTTTGTAAACCGGAATTGCATGGGCTTGGCCTCTTTATTTAGAGTCCGAGTCAAGCCTATCATGAATGTTCGACAAAAAGTCCTGTTGATAAGAGAGCTGATGTACGCCCACAAGCCCCAATCCCGCCTTCGAAATGTTCCCTTCTTTTTTTTTAAAAAAAAAAGAACAACCACTGACATGCAACTTACCTTTACCAAGAGATTGGGCCGGCCTCTTTATATGTTGGGTTAATCGCATTATTAATCGTAAGATAATTAACGCTGCTTAAGACAATACTAATAGCCTAATATAAAAAAATAGTGAGAACAGACAAACATAAAAAATAATCCATTTTATATTATATAATAAAAGAAAATAATTATTTAGCTCCTAACCAAATTTTAAAAAATTTGATTATTAGAATTTAAAAATTAATATATATATATATATTTATGTGTGATCATTAAAATTTGAACTCATGATCTATGATAACAAATCTCGAACCTCACGGGGCTGCAACAACATTTATATATATATCGAAGGTATATATAATCAAATTAAGACTTGCACTATAGTAATATGTGTCATAAACTGTACTTTTATAGTATATATGTTTATTAATATATCAAATAAAGACTTGTAATATGGCACATTTATTATGTTATGTACTCTTAGAGTATGTGTTTTTGAAACAAAATAATAGTAGATATATATTATGGTACATGTGTCATAACATGTACATTTAGAGTACACATTTAAAATAAATTAATAAAGAACATGTATTATAGTATAAATCATAATACACAGAAACTTAAATTTTTAGAATTCACTTTTTTAATGTACACATGCTTAATCTTCTAAAATAGGCATATACCATTAAGTACATACGTGATGGTTTGCAAGGGGATGAGCATGATCTCCTCAAATGTATGCCAAATGCTTCATTGGAAAACTTGATAGAATGAAAAGTTTATGATGTAATCTTATTCATCTTATGATTTATTTAGGTGAAATTACTTTTCAATTTTTTAGTTTATGATTGCACTTTTATACTTGCATTATTCTGTTGATTATTCACATCAATCTTTTTCCTTTTTCCTATATTTTATTAATTTTCTCATAATATTTTGTATATTAGACTCTCTTTATAAATCTTATCCATGGAAAAAGCTTAGCATGGAAAAAGCTTAGCATGTGAAATTTGGCCAATTTATTAATTTAAAATCTTAGACTCTCTGTATTTTCCTTAAAATAGCATGGAACCTCATCCTCAATAATTGAAAGTGCATATCCAATATAATCTCTTAGTCAAAAAATCCTTGGGCCATTCGCCCTCCTAATTTTACGAGTATTAATAGACTTATGAACTAGAATCACTTGTAATCTCTCTTCCTTTCATAAACATCTTCTTTATTATCCTCTAAAATATCTACTCATATACAAGCTTTGAAGATGGTAGTTTCTATAGATTAAATGGAGATGCATTAAGAAAAACTTTTCGAAAGCTATCTTAAGCCCATACAAAATTCTCCATTACTTTGAGCTCCATGGACACATTAAGAACTCCTCATCAACCCTCACATCCCAAATCGCTGTAACTTTTCAATCATTTAGATCAAATAACTTGAAATCTTTGACTCCATCGTAATACTTAATTAAAATGTCCTTTTGAACTCTTGGTTCAAATTTATCAAATTTTACAAAATAAAAAGGTAGGAAACCCAAATATTTTCAAAGTATTATAGTCAAAAATTGGTTTATGTCTTCATAGGAGTACTCTTCCCAATACTTGCAGAAGATAGTCAGTTAACTACATGATAGAAATAGTTTAGTGACTTTGTTTAAAAGACTCTCCATTCCAATATTTAATAATATAATAATATACACTAGACTTTATACACCTATGTTTGGTTTATTTTCTCTGCCATCTCATTATATGATCATGTCTCTCGCACTATAAAGTTGTGTCTGTCCTAGATTTGTGGCATCCTTGCAAAATGCAATTGAAGTGTACTCATTCAATTTATTAAATATGATATTTTTTATCCTTTTAACAGTCTAGTTCTCTACTTATTTTTTTAAAATCATAAACTGTGGCACCCCGTCCCTTAATCACAAACAATCAAGGCTAAGGAGAGGTGTGCCACTTTGACAAATCCCTCACTTATCATTAGATTAAGGTGTAATTCTTTAATCCACTAATAAGGGAAGGATGTGTCCTGAATAATGTAGCAGAATCATTCACTAAGTATATACATTCATTAGAGTGTGGAAGCAAGATAATAAAATATGCTATATCCAATCCACCATAATACAGTAAGAAGTAAACATACATCTTAGAATAAAATAGTACAGTAAAAGAACATACATAAATATCTGAAATATTATAACATTAAATAAGTTTTAATGAAAATGATAAATCTCTCATCCTCACAAGAATAAAAGAGGAAATGATCTAGTATTCTTTAGCTCCAACCTGCTCTTCTTCCAAGAATAGCTCCTCCATAGGCACAAGCTCCTCAAAATGATCAGATCTTGATATTGTTGGTTTCACAATGCTAGGGCCCCAGCCAAGAAAAGGAAAATCTTGTTAGACATATTGTCTAAGTATATTTTACGATATTAATATTTCATGAGCTTAATAATGTTACCATTTACTTAATTAAGTAAAATAAACTAGCATAAGAGCATCAAGCATACAAAAGGAGATGGTAAGTTATAAATAGCATTATTTATAACTAAATAATAATGAGGTAAAAGAACATACCTCAAGAGTAAGATAAGATAAGGTTAGGCATACATATATAAATATAGTAAGAAAAGCACTGAAAAAAAGACTGATCCTAAATATACTGATGATTATATGAAATATGTAGATCTAAAAGCAAGTAATCAATCTGTGATAAATATAAGTAAGCAGTTAGAAATCTAGCATCATATAAGTAAGTAAGCAGGTAAAGTAAAGCTGATTGAAGTAAAATATAATAATAAATGGTAAACAGTAGACAATAAATATTAAACAAGTATGTAATGACTGCCATATCAGAAGATGGCTAATCTAGCCTACTGCAATAAGTATATGTATATATTCCTAGCATCATCTGAGGCTAAGCCGGAATAATATAACAGAAACTGAAGTGAAGAGACAGTAATCACAAAAATAATAAATTTTAGTTATTTTACTTTACCTCTGTGGACATATCCAAAAGTAGCTGAGGAAATGAGCTTAAGACAACCTTCTCATGAATCAATGTCATTGTGAAGTTATCAAACTCATTTGGAAATAAGCTCAACAAAAGCAAGGCTTTGTTTTCATCCTCCACAGTTTTATTCAGATTTAACAAATCTGCTAATAACTTCGTGAACTCATTAAGGTTTTCATCTATAAAAATTCATATTCTCATCTGGAACTAATAGAGCCTCCTTTTCATGTGGAGTCGATTATCCATACTCTTCATTAGGTACTTGCTCTCTAAAAATTTTGATAGCTTCCACGCCAAAGCCTCCATCATCACTGCATACTTGATCTCCTAGGTTGACAAACTGCATGCACTTCGGTTCATTTTGATCCAGTCCCTCTCCAAAATTTCTTTCGATTTTTCTTCGCCATCAAGAACATCTTTTATAATTGATGCCCATAGTGCATCCGTAACCTCACTTCACCACTTATCAAATTTATTCTTTCCATCAAACTTGACCACATCAATCTTCACGGGATGTGTATCAACTTGATGGAGAGATCTCTCCACCACCGATGATGATGAAGTACCAACTAATTTTTTTACTCTATGTCCCATATTTTTCTTTACTACAAAGCTCAAACACAAATAAAACATAGCTTGTAACAAAACCCTAATAATAAAGCACAACCAAATAATGAAACCTCTCTCTGAAAGTGTTTATTGGGATCTTTAGGGTTCAAACAATGAGGAATAAAGTGTATATATCTTGAGTAAAATCAAAATAAAATAAAGAAAATACACATGCAGACATATCACAGCACTATGCAAAAAAGTTATGTGGTTCGGTGCTAATACCTACGTCAACGGGGAGAAAAGCAGAGAAAGTTTCACTATTGGAGAAGATTACAATGGTTTTAGGGTTTAAAAACCTTTACCCAAACCTTAGGAGCTCTCTTTTCATCTTTGGAGCAGTTACCACACACAAAACAAAAAAAGAGGCTGTCAATTTTTTCGGTTCTAACTCCTCTAGCCCTAAAAAAGGGCTTAGAAAATGTTTATAGGCGCTCCAAAACGAGCCAACCGAGCCGCGGGCGCCACAACGCGTTGTGGCACATTCTCTCTAACGCCCAGGCGCTGTGGCGCGCCTTGGCGCGTTGCCATACGGACTGCCTTTAATCAACATGAGCATCATATTGAAGTTCTTGTACTCATTTGGGAGAGAGTGCCTTATCTTTATCCACCACATCTTTTTTTTAATTTAGTAAATCCACCAATATCTTAGTATAATCGTTGATATGCTCAACAATAGAAACACATATCTTCATTTGAAGTCTATAAACTCTCGCTCATGTGAATTTGATTATCTACACTCTTCATATGTACTAATTCTCTAGTGTTTCACCTAGCTTCATCGACAAAGTCTAAGTCATCATAGCATATTTGATGTCTTGCATGATTGATTTGTGGATCATCCCACATGCTATATTGTTCATATTTTATCAATCTTTCTCCAACATCTCTTCTAGCTTTATCAATCTTTCTCCAACATCCCTTTTGGCTTCCACACTCTCTAGAACATTTTTTAGATTTATAGTACTCATCGCATCCATTATTTCATACCTCCACATACTAAAGTTGTTCTTGCTATCAAATATAAGAACATCAATCTTTTCCCAATATGTCAGAATCTAAGCGAAGCAGAAGTTGACGAAACTTCTCCTGTTTTCTCCATAGCATAAACACTCGAACAACCACCGATCTCATATCAATAACCTTGCTTTTAAACCACTAGTTGGGAACATCGCCACAAATCTTGAGCGTTCTCGAAAAACACACAATCTCACAAATGGGGAAACTAGACAATCATAGCAAAACTTACAAATTTATGTGGTTCGGGTAAGTTCACCACATCTACGGAGAGTAGCGGAGATGATTTCATTAATGATGGAGAAAAAGAATAGGACACAAAACTTCTAGGATTTTACATCCATCGTAATGGATACTACCACCACAAAATTAATATAGCATCCAAAAGAAGAAGATTGTCATTGGTGCACATTTCAAACCTTAAAAATCTTCTTGGGAATTTATATTAATGTCCTAATTTAACCCTAACATGCCAAACCGGACTGAAATTTAATGATATAATTCTCCTTTATGTGCGCCTAAGCGCCGACGCCTCGGACAGACAACAGAAAATACAGTTGGCGGGCGTTTAGGCAAGCCACTCGGCGAATACACTTCCAAATCCTTACAAATAGTGCACGGCTGTCTCTCGAGGAAGCCAGGCCGGGGCCTAAGCGTCGGCTCGAAAAACAGCTTTTGCCCTGGAGCTGTTTTTCATCCATTTCACTATTGGTTTGTTCACAACCCTTCCAAATGCATTCATATGAGTGCAAAACTTTATTTTCATAAATTGATGTTTTTGCAACAAAAAAGATTTGAATTTTTGTGTGACAGCTTTACAATCCCAATTGCAAGAGAAAGAAGGTCGCTGTGCGGTGCATGGCAAACACTTACATTGGGAGCATCTTTTTTTCGCTGAGGGTAAATTGGAGTTGCAAGCACTTTTAATTGCCTAATCCTTTTAGGGAAACTGACTGCAGCACCTCACTGAAAATATGCAACAGAGGGCTATTTCTCTACAGGCTTTAGTTGCCATTGAAAGTGGTAATTTAGAAATTATTGACGTTGAAGGAGACAATGAGCCTAACCAAGTTGATGCAAGATCATCTCACAGCTTGGCTTCAAAAGGCAAGAACATGCTTTAATTGCCATCTGATCATGCATGACCTGTCTTTTTTCATGGCTTCTTAAAGTTCCATTATTCACAATAGACGTTGCTCTCAAAGGCTTAACACGAGGGAAAAGACTAACCCCTGGGGCCAGGCATTTACATAATAAGATATGAATGATAAGTATCGATATATTTATTTAATTTGCCACTCCTAAATTGCTAAGACATATGCTCGACCTACCTTTTGGTAGGTAGCTATGATATTTTCCACTATTTTGCTATAAATGCACGTGATATGTCATATGTTTGTTCCCAAGATAATAATTTCTATCTGGCTAGAAAACATACGTAAATCACTTGAAATTTCGTTGATTTTGGGAAATGTGTTTTTGCTACAGATGCATATTAATTAGGTTGCAAAATTTGATGTTGTGTCCACTTCATGTCTTGTGTGAATGAACAAAAATGGTTTTGTTTTCTGTTTCAATTTGAATTTGATCAAATAGATATTCAGCATCTCAATATATATATATATATATATATATCATCAAAGAATTGCATATACTGTAAGGTGGCTTGATCTCTACTGTAGTCTCTAATTTTGAGTGTCACTTTCTTGTTTCCTTAAACAATCTTCTATTTTTAGATTAAGTAAGTTTTTGAAAAATGCTAACTCCATAGAAGTATGTTTGTAGCCCAATAGTTATTCTATAATATTATGTTATCTTCAAAAAGAGAAATATTCATTTCAAGTGTTTTTGTATTCTATTTGATGAATAAAAAATTAAGAAATTATTATTTTTAAATTATCCTCTATAATCAAAAATAAATTTTGGAATTAAAAATCTTAAATATTTTTAGATCCAAATAACTAATTTTTAAAATTTACCAATAATTTGTTCTTAGATTCTAAGAATTTGACTCTAGTGAATCTAAGAAAATCATCTACAATTTGATGAAAATCGTCTTGTTTGCTTTTCTAAATTGACATGCATCACAAGGTGAGTATTTCAAATAATCTAAATTAGGCAAATTAGAAACTAAACTTAATTTTTAAATCTTATGATGTATCTAATTTTTCAATACTCTTGATCTTCATATTTTGTGCTTTCTCCAATTGTGATTTTAACTCGTTTTGGTTATAAATTGTTGAATATGGATGTATCACATGTTAAATGCTTAGAGCATATGCCATCTATGTACCATGTCTTAATTGCTTCTCTTATGAGAATTGACAAGTATTATTTATTTTCTTTATGCATGCAGATCTAATACTCTTGGGTCTAGGCTCAAATTCATTTGGTTTATTTTCTAATAAATTTCATATAAGAGAAAATTCTACTTAAGTTTTTTCTAAATAAAGAATTTCATTATGCTCAATATTAAAAATAGATTCTAAATTTTTTAAAAGTAATTTTAGTAGTTTTATTTCCTTATTTTAAGAGAACCAAAGATTTCAATTTTATTAATTGTTTCTTTAATGCCTTATTTGACTTCTTAACATTATTATAATAAAAATATAATTTTTCAAATATATATTTTAATTTTACATAAGTTAATCTGTTACCTCTTCATCAAACAATTCTAAGCTTATTTCCTTTGACCTTTTTCCATTAAGTAGATATTTCTTGCTTCTTTTTCATATTTAGAATTACTCTTGGATTTTGAATTGGCCCTAAATGCTTTTTCTTGTGCCTCTTCCTTTTTCTATCTCTCTATCTGTAACACCCCATTATTAAATTAGGTGATTTAACCTAATAATGAGTGTTACGATGTACTTAATATTGGATTCAATGCATTATAACCCACTATTAAATACTACTTTTATTTAGCGGATCTATAGGTAGAAAGAAACTCAAACATCCAGATTAAACATTCATCATTCATAATATGAATACATACAGCATGAAAGAATAGTCGAGCTATCTCAAATAAGTTAATTTATACAAACTGAGGAAATAAACACTCATCCTCACATTTAATATAAAAGATATCAAATGAAGTCTTCAGTACACTGCTATGGCTCAGGTTCTCTCTTAAGCATCAAATCTGCTTCAAGCTCTTGATATATCGTATTCAGTTAATAATATGGTAGGGCACATCAACAAAAGAAAAATAAGTGATTAGACTTTAAAATGTCTAAATGCAATTTAAGGTAATTAAATATATTATTAAGCAAATATTACATTAGTCATTTACAATTTAATATAAATGGAACATTTTGCATGGAATGAATAAAAAAGTAAGCAACTACTAAAAATTATAAAGTAAGATGAGCTCGTAAGGCTCAATTAGCTCATTCATTTCTATATCAAATAGGTTAGCATCTTATTTTATGAAATATGCACTTAAATAAATAAGGGAAATATGAATATGTTCAAATGATTCATATGCTAAAATGACAATGTAGATAATTATATAAGAAAAATATACTATATAAAGTAAAGCAGAAATAGTAAATTATTGTAGTGCAATAAGTAAAACAACTTCAGTCTTAAAATATTGAATAAGAAAAAGAATAGTCATAAGACTATAGCAAATATTCACAATCAATAAAATTATGAGACATGCAATTTATGATTTATTTATCTTATATTTTATTCTGTGGGCCCATAACAAGTGAGGAGTTGAGCACATCTGCTTAACTATCTGAAGTTGGGTCAACTTCAAACACGCACATTCCCCCTTATAAGAATTATGTGGTCTCTTGATACACCAATAGTCTGCTTAGGCTTAATAATAATTGTACAATAATCCACCATAATAAACTCCCAGAAGGATTTTAAATGTTTATTTTTCATGCACAATATCTTAATGTATGATTTCAAGTTATTGATTTCAATGCATTGCAGCGTTTCAAAGATTATCAAATTTTTGTAAACCACGTGATATTCAACATTTGTTATTTTTAGTTATCTATCTTAATGATTGGGACTAATGAAGCCCCCAATTCACTTAGATATTAAAGATCCCTAAATTAATTGAAGGATAATAAAATAATAAGATAGGTTTTGAAAAAATAGTGATGTAATTGGGATTTATATAGTATTTAAGAATAATATAATTGTTAAATGTGAGTTTAAGAACTTATTATTTGATTAGTTTACAAACTAATTCATATAACAATTCATTTATGTTTGCTTAGCACAGGCTTATTATTGCTAATATTAAATTATCATAATTCTCAAGTTATGATGCCTTTGAACTATATTCCAAAATTCACTTTATTCAAATCAACTTAACATCTTCTAACATTTCTACTCTATGCAGAAGCTCTCTTTGAGGTTTTTACCAAACATTAAGTTTATTAAAAATCTTAAGATTTAAGTATCTCTTACTCTTAGGAACACTTCTTAGCAACTACTTACTAATAATCATAATTGAAACTTCCTTAAGTAGAGAGTAACCTCTAAATTAGTCCTGAAAATTGAAAGCCCCAAGAATAATATATAATTTTGGTTCTAAAATTCCTATTCAATCCCTAACTATGGATTATTAATATTGTTAATCTTATTTATAATCTAATTGAATTTACAAGACTATCAATCTAGTTAAGTAATTCTGTTGAGGGATAAACTTGTTTAGGATAGGTTATAAAATCTTAACACTTTCTAGTTTTAAAGATGCAGGATTCAATTTCTTATAATTTGGTGTTTCTAATTTATAATATTCAACATTAGATTCCAGGATTATACTTTATTTATTAATACAAAAGGGTTCTAAGCCTCATATGTGCCAAGGTATTTAAGTTCATCTTTAATATATCAAAAAGGTCATTATCTCATAATTTCCCATCCATAAAATTTTATTAACACCTAAAGGTATGGATTAGCACTTAATATTACATCTAGAGTATACTTACATCCTCATATTAGTCTATGAAATCCAACAACCTAAGCTTCGATTATTTCAACAGTACCAAAAGAGCTAGCTACTCTTGGATTATTTAATGTAATTAAGGATGATTAGATCTCAATCTTTAATAAGTATGATGTTCTACTATATTTCTTATAATGAATAATCTCTTCTTAAGGTTTAAGGAATTTAATATATATTCACTTGTGTGTTGCTCTTTTCTTAGTTATAGTCTTAAATGATATAATTAATAATGCCTCTCTATGGTATTTAAGTCTAAGATGCAATTATTTTTTAAGATTTCTCAATATCATCCCAAATGATTCTAATCCTTATACTTATCATGAGATGGTGGATTTCTTTAGATAAGGTAAATCACTATATTTTACTTATCCAATGAGATCTATGGGATATAATCACTAAATGAACTAGCTTAAGTGTCACACTTATTCTCATTATAATAATTATTTCCAAAAATCTTAGGTTACCTTTTTAGTCTCAAGTATCACTATTAAGACTAATTAATATTAATCACATGACAACTCATTAAGTTTGCTTATAAATTTTCCATTTATCATATCTTTCACATGAAAGTTAGATTCACTTGGATCCAACCATGATCTTATTCATTTTTCTATTTAATTCATCATTTGATGTTTACATATATCATAATTTAAGTTACCCTAATTTATTTTGGGATTTTAAAGAAAAATAAGGAAAATCTTGATTTTATGATTAAACTAAAAATTAATTAATGAGTCAAAAACTCAAAATCTCTAAATGATGTTCAAATTAATATAATCAGTATCTATAGATTCATAATAGTATAATGAGTAAAATGACTCTAAGTACGTTGAATTTGGAAACTAATTGGTTAAGATAGAGCCTAATCATCTTTAATAATAATTAAAAAGGTGATTAGCAAAATTAATTATCAAAATATGATTTTAATGTTATATTAATGTCTTTTTATTTTTCTAATTACTTTAAGATATAAATTCATTATAATTGGATTTATATCTAAGAAATTATGAGTATTTAAAAATTGCAATTAAAATTAAAAATTGTAATTATCTGGTATTGATGTTCCTAAGAGAACAGACGCACACATGTTGTTCTGCATGCAGACTAGCCGTAACTACCCGCATGGGTCCTGGATCACGTGGCCATGCCCACATGGGCCATCCAGGTCTAGCCCAACTTGGCCTGGCCCGCATATTGGAATCGGCAAAAATTGAGGGGGCGGAGCTAGGGCATCAAAATTCTTCTATAGCCAGCCACATCCGGTAATGTTCTATATACCAATCGAAAGGTCTCTCTATGATCTTTCGATATGTACCAAAACCCCCATCATAAGAGCACTCTAACACCTCCAATTTTGATGCCCTAGTTTAAATTCCTCGAGACCCTACTATTACCCGTTGTAGAGATTTGGTGGTAACGAGCCTCAATCGGGCTCGATCAAACCCAATTGTAGCTCGATACATAATTGTAGGGTATTAAAAGAACAGTACGAATTTAAATCGCGATGAAATGAAATGAAATAGTCGAGAAAAGTGAGTATTGTAGATCACCGTTGGGTCTGATAGTGTCAAGCTCCAATCGAGCTTGATTGGTGCTCGACTATTGATCACAATGACATAAAATGAATGCCAAGACTTCTTGTAAAGGATTGTATCTTAAAAGAGAACATATAAAGAACTCACAGTGATCAGCATAATTAGTTCATTACAAGGTTTTGATTTATAAAATGCGCCTTGTCACCAGGGGAAATGCATGCTCTATGTTGTGAATCATAGCTACAATTACTACTGGTCTAAGATAATAACTCTTTCAGACTGCATTCGCTAGTCTTTAGAATGAATAGTTATATGCAGAAATGGCAATTCTTTCTACAATTGTAAGGCTTTACAAATGAACTCATATTGCAATAATTGGGCATTCAATCGCGAGGGGAAGATGTACTTTAGTTTGTGTTTAGGGTTCATGCTAGGGCTCGGGATGAAGGGCATACCATCACAAAAATATATTCTTTCTAATGGTATATTTGGTTCAACCTAATTTTGAACTTGCTTAAGATCCTGATTTTTTTCTAATTGAGTCAGCAATTTGGTCATAATTACTTTAATATAAATTTGGGTTGTTATATACATACATATATGCATATATATATATTTTCATATTTTCATACTTTTGAACCCATAATCTGGGATAACAGATCTTAAGTTTCAACTACTATGTTACAATACTATTCACACACACACACACACATATATATATATATATATATATATATATATATATATATATATATATATATATTAGAATTATTAAAAGGCATAAATTTCAAAAGTATGAAAATATGAGGATGTTTACCCATATGTGAACATGTAAGGAAGAGAGAGACAAAAATTTGTATAAATAAAAATATATGGAGCTTTATACACACACATATATATATATATATATATATATATATATATATATATATGCATAATTTAAAGTAAGATTATATATATGAGAAATGCTATTTGGACCCGCTGACGTACGTGGCACCCAAAAAAGCTCACCCAATAATATTTGGACATGATTTCAATACAAATATTAAAAATAGTATTTATATTATTTTAATATAAATATAAAAAACTAATAAAATATACTCAAATCTTATTAGTTTGGGTTTTTTTGGGTGCCACGTCAGCGGGTCCAAATAGCATTTCTCTATATATATATAGAAAGTGAGGGGAAAATTAAATAAAAATTTGTGTTTAAGCTAATCGTATTTTTTCACTGTCCAATTTCCAAAATTAACAAAACATGATTAGGTGATTCTTCTTGACGAGATGAACTTTCTTGATAAAAAATTTCTCAATTTAGAGTTATATTTTATTTTTAATTAATTTTTAAAAATAAAAATTTCAAAAATTAATTACGAACAATCCTGCACTCAAAATTTGATAAAACTTTATATTCAACACTCTTTTATTATTTCAAACCCAACAGCACTAAATTTTTGAATTTGAACTTGTATTTTATTTTCTTAATTTTTAATATTTAATAAATTTAAAAATTAATACATGAGCTTCCGTTAGTAGATTGCTCCAAATCTGGCATTACGATCACAAAAATATATTCTCTCGTATGCTATATTTGGTTTGACTTAATTTAGAACTTACCTAAGATCATGCTTTTGTTCTAATTGGTCAGCAATTTGGTCCTAATTGCTTTAATAGAGGTTTGGGTTATTACATACATACATACATACATGCATACATACATACATAGATACATACATACATACATATATATATATATATATATATTAGAATTATTTAAAGGCATAAATTTCGAAAGCATGAAAATATGAGGATGTTTTCACCCATCTGTGAACATGCAAGGAAGAGATGAAAATTTGAAAATTTGTATAGATAAAAATATATTGAGCTTTATACATATATATATATACATATATATATATATATATATATATATATATAAAAGTGTGTATGTGTATAATTGTAAGTAAGACCTTATATATATATATATATATATATATCTGTGTGTGTGTGCATAATTGAAAGTAAGATTATATATATATATATATATATATATATCTGTGTGTGTGTGCATAATTAAAAGTAAGATTATATATATATATATATATATACACATACATATACACCTACATATATATATATACATGTAGGTAAAGGATGAGAGAATGTACACAAAGGGCAAAAAAAATGTAGAGAATTATACAAATGCATGCATATACAAGTAAATTTGTACACACATGAAAGTGAACACACAAAAACACACAAGTATACTATATATATATATATATATATATATATATATATATATATATATATATATATATATATATATATATATATACAAGTAATTGATTATAGTTATAATAGAATCATTTTTTATGGAGCCTTCTACTATATCTAATGATAATAATAATAAGGCTTCTTTGAATATCCCTTCAGAGAATAAATTATCGACTAAGATTTCACTATGTGCTCAAGCCTCCAATACTATCAATAGTAGGAAAGTGTTTTCAATTGATTTTATTATAACTCTTTCACTAAACCATTTTAGTATATTACTTGATTTGGATGATAGTAACTATGTGGAATATAATGATAGCTCTCCTTGGCATTTTGTTTCATGTCAACTTGTAAAAAAATGAGCTAGAGAAAATTCCAAGAGTTATAGCATTACTAATTTTGGTAGTAGTAGAATTATAAAATTAAAATCTAAGGGCCCAAGTGGGGCTTGTATTAAATGAATTATTAATTTAGAATATTTGAGGTTTCATTAATATTTCTTCTATGAATAGATTCAAGCATATTTCTTATGAAGTTTATATTTTTTTTGTGGTTATTATTTCACCCAAAGTGCAGAACACTAAGTTAATGTGCATGTGCAAGAAATCTTTTTATAATGGTTGTACAAATCAAAATAACAAAATTTGGGTCTTGTCTAAGGATGGATGGAATGGTTTGATTCTCAATAATCATAGCCAAGCTATACACATTGCACTTGAACATGATAATTATAATTTTATTAGTACTTTTGAGCATGGGGATCGCACTTGTTACAATATGAATTTACTTTGGATTTCATTAAAGGCATAAAACCAAATTAGCCTTCTTTCTAATGAGTATAAGGGGGTTCCAATAATAATCATATTCAACTAATTTTAACAACTTATTTATTGATTATAACCTTATAGAACCAAATTATTTTGGAGTTATTTTTATATGGTTCAACAACAAAAAGTTTGATAAGTTATATTCCTTTTGAATAATGTTTGTAGGTATAAATTCAATTGTATTCATAATTTCATGTTCCAGTTGACAATTTCATATCATAATATCATAATTCTTAAACCTTGGAATGATAATGTAAATCAGATTAAACCATTTGGATTTTAAATTTTCTTGCTTGAAAGCAAGATTTTGTTGAAATTGTTGAAAAGAATTGGAAAGGGAAGTATGGCCTATTTGGAATGTAGAAATTTACTAACATTTTGAAATGAGTTTTGAAGACATCCCCTCTACTACTTTAAAAAGAAGAGGCATAAGCTATGACCATATCAGAATTACCATCACCACTACCCATCAAATCCTACACTAGCACTCATCTTTTTTAGGTCTCCTTGCTGCTGCCTTCTACAATTTGAAAAGGGAAATCCTTATAGAATGTTATAACAACTCAGATTATTACTTAGGTCAATTAGGACTAATCCAAGTCTTAATTATAATTCTAGTGCCTTAATTAAGTCATTAAGAACTCATCACAAAGACCTAGTTCAAATCAGGTGTCAAATAGATCAAATCCTGATTTTGAGAGTTTCCAGAAACCCTAGAAATTTGCCTATTTACTTTGACCTCAAATCAAAAATCTGACTTTGCAATTGCGCTCACCACCCCAAAATTAGCTATGGGTGATATTTTGGAAGCATTTGGAAGTCGTTGGATTTTCGCCAAATATTTTAATATTATTTAAATACTCCGAAAATTTGAATAATTAAATCCTCGTCAAAACAAAAATTCGACATCACCGACGCATTCCTCACCTCTCAATTTGCTAAGGGTGGTTTATTGGGAATTTTTGGAATGCAATTCAGTGATTAATTTTAATTAATAGAATTTGTTTAAATTAATTAAATATTAAATCCATTTAAATCAAATAAGGGCACCGTTCGTGCCATTTCCTTCTTCTTGTCTGTGTTGTCAGATCTGGCGATAAGGGTTGACCGTTCGATCGATTGATTAACGGTCTGTGTAGATCGTCAATGTGGCCGCTGCGCGTGGCGACTCGCGAGGGCACCAACACCTTTCACCGCGTGCAGATGGTGATCCCGCCGCTTCACCGCTCTGCAACCCAAAGTAAGGCTCAGTTGAGCTAAGCTTTTCAAGGCGATTGCTTTCTATTTTACCTAAGACCTTTGTTGTAATAACCCAAGGTTGTTACCCAGCTTAATTTAAGCATAATCATATCTTAATTATCATTATGTTAATTTTATCTAGCTATTAGAATCAATCCCTAAAGTTTTGGCATGATTCGGAGCTAAATCCAATATTTTGGATTATTTTAATATTTATTATAAAATTGAGGTATTTAATATGACCTCGAAATTAAAATCCGACTTCACCGTTGCGATCGTCATCCTCAATTAGCTAGGGGTGATGTTTTGGACGCGTTTGGAAGTTATCAGATTTTCGCGAATATTTTAATATAATTAAATGCATCGAAAAGTGGAATAATTAAATACTCGTCGGAATCAGAATTTGACTTCGTCGTTGAATTCCTCACCCCCAAATTAGCTAGGGGTGAATTTTTGGGATTTTTCAGAGCGCATTTATTTAATCTGAACATTTAGCAATTTAGAAAAAAAATAAATATTTATTTAATTAAGCAAAATCATTTTCCTTAATAATTTCTCCTGACAGCCCCTCCATTCGGTGCCTCTCCCTCCTTTTGCATGCAAGGATGGCTGAGACCATCCCTCCCCTCTTATCTTAGCCATGCCTCCATCCCATCTTCTTTTCCCCTATAAATGGAGCTTAGTTTCCTCTCCTCCACCCCTTGCTGTCCATCTAGAGCTCCCCACCTTCCCCTCTATTGCCGAGTTATGTTGAAGAAGAAGAAGTTCGGCTCCTCTCCAAGTTCTTGGAGAAAATAGAGTATCATCTTCCTCTTCTAAAGGCTAAAGGTACCCTTTTGCTTACTCTCCTTGTACATAATTGCTACTATTCCTTGCCTCCTTCATGTTGCTATTAAGCTTGAATGTATCATTAAAAATCCATAAGCATGTATGGAAGCCATTAAGGCTCCTTAAAGCATCACATTTTTCTTGAAATAGAACTGCTCTATTTTACGTCTATTCTGCACACCCCTGCATTTATTATCATTTTTATATTGCTAAGATACTTCGTTTGTATCGATTTTGGTGTCAATAGAAAGGTATCAGAAAGACCTTTCGATTGATATATGACACCGCTCATGGAATGCTCTGGATTAAGAGTATTTGAGCTTGCAATGAGGCCTTTACGTGTTTTGCACTAGCGAAAACACTGTCTGGCGCTGCAGCACGCTGCAGTGCCTGAGTTGCAGAAACTGATTCGCTGCTGCACGCCTTAGTGCGCTGCAGCGGGCTGCAGCATAATTTCGGGAAAAATCATATAAAAGCAGTTAATCAACTAATTGAACGGTAACCCGCAAGTGAACCGCTGCAGCGCGCCATAGCGCGCCCCAGCGGGATGCAGCGTCAGCCAAGGAAAACTATATGAAATCAAAAAAATAAATTAATTGAACAGTGTTTTCATGAGTTAGTCCGCCACTGCGCGCTACAGCACCAAAAGCGCCACAGCGCCAAAGGCGCTGCAGCGCGCTATAGCGAGCCATAGCGCCCAGAAACTATAAAACTGCCCAGAATTTTTTGAAAATATCTAGAAATGGCTGAAATGGCTGAAACGTTACCATTTTCGTATTTTAAGATCCTTTGGACTCTAGTGGCATTGAATTATATCAAATTTGAACCTAGTTTAGTTAAAATTGAGCATTGCATAAAATTCTAAATTGAAATTAAAACTTTGTCATTATTCATGAGTGCTCAAAGCCTACTATGTATTGTGCCAAATGCTAGATAATAGAATCCTTAAATACTTGTATTGAATAGGTACATCTTAACACCTGAATGGCATAAAATTTAAGTCCTTTAGATTTATAATCAAGTGCTAACCCTTTGGTTTGATTTATAATTTAGTTAGCCCTAATTACCTTTCATTTTATGTCAAATTTACATTTCTATGCTCTTATAATTTTAGGATGTATATTAGAGAACCTTAACATTTATTTGGACACTTAAATGTGCTTAGTTGACATTAAATTATAATTGAACATAAAAATCTTGATAACTTGATTAAGTAGATGATACTTAATCTAAACCGAAAATTGCCATCAATAATATACTAATAATACATTGATTTGTCATTGACCCTTAAAATTAACCTTTGGTCTTAATGGTAGAAGAATTAGAGGTTAAACCCTAACTTATCTTGATTAAGATCAAAACCTTAATCACCTAAATTAAGTAACTTTTATTGAAAGATAATTCAATCAACCTGATTCCAATAATGCATGTGATTTGATATTGATCTTAAATCATTAAATTAGAAGTGCGAAGGTTAATATTAAATCTGTGTGATTGAATCATCTGAATCTAAACTTCAGATCTTTGATTTTCTCTTATATAAAACTATTAGCATAAAATGGATAATAAAATTATAATGATTTATAAAATGATCTAACTCTAATAAGATCTTTGATTTCATCCCATGATTGTAGAATAGAAAAGGATCAGATGAATTTTAATCATCTAATCTGATCACTTTAACCTAAGTCTAATAAATAAACCTTAAGAAGTAAAAAAGTGAGATCTTAAGGGTCTTGCTTTAGGATTATTCTTGAAATATTTAAAGACCTTAATTATTGATACATTGAGGTAGGAAGAACTTTTGTAATGTATTGAGGTAGGAATCTTAGATGATCCTTCATAACCTTAGAGGTTGATCTTGACACCGTATGGTAGGAACTACCTAAAGCATCTATAATGGAACTTCCCCCTTGTGGTAGAAATTATTATTAAGTGATCTTTAGGATCACACCCTTATAGCCTTGTGTAGGACTCACCTATTTAGAGTAAGGATTAATAATTTTGATAAATCCTTGTTAATTAATTAAAGTTATCTAAACCCAGATTATTGGTTGGTGTAGTATGGTATACCTATAGTACTGGATTACTTCAGTAGTATTTAGGATTGGTTGATTCACTCTAATGTGGACTTATGACTAGGTGCTATCTCGAGGGATTAGATGAATACAGTCCAGTTAGAGTAAATCTTCCAAGACTAATAGTGTTATAAATAGGGTCTCATTTCTTAGTTTGATTAAAATATAAATTGCCATCGGGTGATGCCTCCTAGCGAAGATCGCTTCAATAGGTGTGGCTTAAACAAACTAAGTAATTTGAGTCACCTTCTTTAGGACACTAAGTGTGATTGTGAGTTGGGCATCTTAATGACTTAGCTTGAGATACAAATTGCTATCGGGTGATGCCTCCTATCGAAGATCACTTTGTTAGGGTGGCTTAATCAAACTAAGTGTTAAGAACCACTTTTCTTGCAAATATGCTAAATATGTGTATACAATCATCTCATCTAATGATTTTAAGTAAGCTCTCAGCTTTAACTAATTCTCGAACTAGAATTTAGGAGTCAGAATCCTTTTAGCAAGATTCTGCATAATGGAGACCTTGAATTTATTATCAAATTTCAAAGCATTTTTTGGATTTCAGGGTTTATCTCAGGTAGCTCAGAAGCATGAGCATGAGCATAAGCATGATGTTGAGTATCAGTAATGATATATGAGTATCAGTGATGATTTATGGGTTACGGAATATTGCATACCTTGACTGGGGAATTTTAGGATGCGTCGGCATTGTAATTCCCAACTGGATGTATGTAGACATTGGACCGTATGACTCATAGCAGTTCAGTGACATTTTGGTTGCATATCAGTAGAATACAGTATTGTGGTATATTTAGATGCATAGTTTCAGTGGCATACAACATAGTTTTGCATGCTATTATGTAGTTTCATATACATTACTATTTTTAGTTTACTTCCAGTATTTAATTTACAGTTCAATTTTACATTACTTTACTTTAGTTTCGTGCAATTTTATTCAGTTTTATACATTCAATTACTTTTACAATTTTTCTGTAGATTTTCTTATACTATGTAAATGTTAAATGAATAACTAGAACTGTTTAGATTAATTTCGATGTGTTAGACTTACTGTCTAACACTGGGTACTTTTGGGATCCAGCAATTTGCTTGATCTTGGGCAATATATTGAGTTAGGTTAGGAGGACACCCAGGAAATTCAGGAGGAGCCAGTGGAACACTAGTGGGCTCTCCTTCAGCTTTACTTTTTTTCTTTATTTATTTTTGTTCAATACTTAATTTTTATTTCTGTATTTCAGTAACTATTTGTAATAATCCTTGATGTATTTTCTTTTCTTTCTGAGATGAATATTTTCATATAGCTTCTGTGATGAATGTTTGTGGATGTTTACATTAGCTTTCGCACTCTGTTATATACTACTTATACTTAGTATTGTGATGTGATCAGTATGCTAGAAATGCTGATATCCTATATATATATTGGATTCCTAATGAGTTTTACATCCAATGTATGTATTGGTCTAATTATTTAGGATAAGGATACTACTCTTATCTTAAGTATTAGCTCTCAACCCTCCTTGAGGTTGAGTCAGCAGCCCCTTTCAGATGGGTTTGGTTTGTAGGCTATCCAGGGAGACGGGTTATTCCTCAACGAGTGGCACACCATTCTGTCGCCGAACTTAATTATGACTATTTTATTTGCGCACGACGACGGGGTGGGGCACTACACAGGGGTAAGGAGAGATCATGATGCTTAACATCACTCATTGAGGAGAGTGTGTTAAGCTTGGGACCTGTCCAATTTTGCAGATGTGCTTGACTCCTCAGGTGTTTCTGAAATTATCCTCAGAAATAAAAGTAAAATAACTAAAAGATATTTGCATAGTACTCTCTGCCTCTTCAGTCATATTATACTATATTGTGATATTATGTCCGCCCTAACCCATAAAGGTTACGGGAATATATTAGGCGGGATTGACCAATTCTTTTTGATATGGCAGTTTGTACATTCTTTATAGTTTTTCAGCTTACTATTTATTATATTACTGATGCATATTATTTTAGTTAGCTATATTTTTCCTATGTTATTTACTTACTTGAGTAGATGCATATATTGGATGCTAGATTTTACTACTTATTATATGTACCACTTTCAGATTTCTGTCTTAAAGTAGCATATGTCATATGATCATCAACATGTTTAGGTTAGACTTTTCTTTTAAGTATTTTTATTTACTACATTATATATGTATGCATGTTCCTGGTGTAGTTTACTTGAGGTGTGCTTTTGCCTCAATTCTTGCTTAATTATAAATATTACATTTATAACTTAACCTCATCCTATTGTATGCTTACTTGCTCCCATGCTAGATAGATATTTCATTTGGTTTAGAGGAAAATGGTGATATTAACAAATGCTTAATAAATTGCTTGCCTAAAATATACTTAGACAATTTGTCTGATAAGAATTTTCTTTTATTGGCTGGGGCCCTGGCATTATGAAACCGATAATGTCAAATCTTATTCAATTTGAGTAGCCATTGCCTGAGGAGGAGTCTTATTTAGAGAAGGTGCAGCAGCCTGGTGCAGAAGATCTCTAGTTGCCTTTTTCTTCATTGTGCGAATAAGTGATATTAGCATTTTCAGTCTTTTAAACTTAATTAAATGATGTAATAATACAGGTACTGGTGACTATGTTCACTTTCTGCATATTATTATTTTCTGAGCTATTTCCTTTTATTTCACGGTTGATATATGGTGAATGGATGTAAGCCTTACTTCTTATTGCTTCCACACTCTATATTGAATATATAGATTTAGTGACTAATTTTTATAAATATTATGTGCACATCCTTCCCCTATTATTGGATTGTGGACCCTACCTAATCCAAAGATAAGTGAGGGATTTGTCAGAGAAATACTCCACTCCTTAGCCTAATGATTGCGGACCCAGGGAGCAAGGCACCACACCAAGCCTAGACCTATGACCGACTAGGATGGTATTCGTTAGACTTTATATCCTTTTTCTCCTAGTTGGCAATACAAATTTAGGTGCATTTCTACTTTAAGTTTGATTGTCTTGATTAAGTCATAACAATCTCAGTTTCATACTTTCTGTTTTAGTCTACATTTTAGCACTTTCTTACTTACTGTCTTCTGCATTTACTAACTTTACTTCTACTTATAAGATGCTAATTTTACTTATTATTTACATTCATAGGATGTTAATCTCACTTTCACTTTAAGTTAATTGTTTCATATGTGCTTTTACTTTATGTTAATTAATATGAGTTTATATTAATCATAAGCATGTTTAGGTTGAGTTTCCTTTCTGTTATATTAGTATTTAGTATTTATTTTATGATTAACCTTATTGCAGCTATACTTAGAGGTACATGCTTACTTCTTATTTTGTTAAGTTATAGACTTATTGTTTATAACTACATTTCTCTTTCACATGTGTTCTGCTCCTTTACTGCTTGTTTTAAATGTATAGTGTATAGTGATATCTAAATTAACATAATAAAATTATAGCATAAAATGTACTTAGATATTTTGTCTAATTAAAATTTTCTTTTGTTGGCTGGGGCCCTATCATTGTGAAACTGACAATGGTATACATTGAGCTATTTGAGGTTGTGGAGCCTTCTGAAGACCGAATTCAGAAGGAGGTTCGAGCTATTGAAGACCCTTAGTTCCTTTAGTTCTTTTCTTTTGTTGCCTGTGAGGTTGTGTGTTGTTCTTTTCATTTCAGCTTTTATCTATAAAAATGTTATAATAATACATGTTTAAATTGTATTTTCTTTTACTGCTATTATTCTGAGTTGTATGTTCTTACTACTGTATTGTGAAGGAATGGATGTTGCTATTTTTGCTTCTTCACTCTGCTTTCATGCACTTTTCATTTAGTAAAATAGTTCTTAAATGGCAAACTCCTTAATTATAATAGGTTAGGATGTGTGCCTAATTTATTTATATGTAAGGATCTTATCATTTGGTGACCCCTCCACCGTAATCATGTTAACTTAAGAGTTAACAGGTTCACGGTGGGGCAGGGCCTCCACAGTTGGTATTAGAGAATTTCATAAGATGTCAGATTAGAATTTGTATTCCTATCTACCTAATGGATTGTTCTTCTGTTATATAATCACTAAATGAATACTTGAAATAACATCCATATTATCATAATCAAACACTCTGAATGAAAGGCATGAGGTGGAAAATACTTCAATTATTAGTGAAACTTAAGTACATAATAAATTAGAAAGTGAAAAATAGTTTAATAACTTAGAGGAACATTCATAAGACCTATAGTATTAAGGATACTGAATTGCCAAACCTTGACCTTTATACTAAAATATTTAAGTCAATGTTAAGGATTCTAATGTCAATAGATTAATGATATAGTAATTCGAGATTGTGTGGTAGACAAACTCTTCAGTATACCATCTTATCTTTAGAAGATTAGATCTTTCTCATTTGATTAAAATGTGACTTAAAGCGTAGAATCCATCTTAGAGGAAATTAAGTATCCCGATCACATCTTTGTTGCACTTGTAGCTTCTCTTCTATAAGATGAAGTGAGAAACTAATGGAATACTACTTTTTAGAAACTCCCCTAGAATTGTAGAAGAAAACATTTTAGTGTTACATACACTAACTTCAGACTTGGTCTAGTTATATGATGCATAGGATATATTTTCTATCCTTTATAATAGATTGTTACATAATCTAAATTATATCTTTCATATTGTAATGATATCATATTCTCCCATTCATGATCAATAACATTCAATGACATTTTGAATTCCTTCTCTAAATTCCAAAGTGTTATTTTCAGATTTATATAAAAATAAACTATGGACAATCATCTTTTACTCCTGTTACATCAATTTTGCTGGAGAGATTAAGACTCTAGTTAAACTATTATGGCATGAGTTAAAGTAAATAGAACAATGGAAAGACCATTCGTTGATTAATGCAACCAAAACTATTCTTCACAAGTGTCTGTAACTTCATGCCCTATTATTTTTCCCAAATCTTATCACCAGTTCATTGATAAATTGCTACACAATTGCAGGGATCCCAATTAAGAACACGGACCCTTCTTCTAATAACTTGAAGATATCAAACCTCTTATAAATCTGGTTGGAGTTTGGCTTTAAATGCCAGGCTCAGCAATCTCAGAAGAACTTATAGAATCTCAAAATATAATAATATTCATGATTATGTAAAAAGTCTTAAACTGTGATTAGTGTAACGACCCATGTCATTACTAGGATAATTAGGACTAAACCCAACTCAAAAATTAGGATCTCGAGTGACTTCAAAATTAAAGAAAACTAAAAATATCATTGTATAAAGTATATTTTTTGTAATCATAATGCCTAAGTTTGGGAGCAATCTGGATAACGAATACTCCTGAATTAATTTCTGAATTATTTAAATTCTGTAAATTGAGAAAATTAAATACAAATCTAAATTCAACGATTTTAGTTTCATTGGATTAAGAATATTATAAAAATGCTACAAAAAAAATTTCATCGAATTTAGAGCTCTGGATTGACTAGAATTCATTTTTAAAGTTTTTATTTTTAAAAATTAATAAAAAATAAAATATTGCTCCAAATTGAAAAATTTTAGTGCGAGTATGTTTTTTCATCAAGATACACCTCCATGCTAACTTTCGTTATTTTCTAGAAAAGAAATGGAAGAGAGAAAGTAGAGAGAGAAAGAGGAGAGAGATAGAGGAGATAAGAAGGAGGAAGTAAAGATCAAATTGAACACTCCAATAATCATGACAAATTTCCGCAACTTTCATTTCTGCCATGTTCTTTTTTCTATATATATATATATATTACTTATAATAATAAAACTTATTATTTTTGATATATAAAGATAAATAATCAAGATAATATTAATATTGATATTTTTAAAATAAAATAAAGAATATTATTCTTTTTTCATTTAATTATTTCATTTGCAGCATTTGCATCACTATTAAGCTTTGACCCACTTTGATATATTTATATGAGATTTTGTACTTAGAACTTGAAATAAATGATCATAAATCAGTATCATGGGTTCATTCCGGTTGATCTCAGGTCTGTACAGACAATACGTTAGGCCAGGACAGGCTGATATCTAGAGAAATAAGGAGACTGTACATAGCTTTTGATGGGGAATGTGTAGTTAGTCAGGAACCCGCATCTTAAATAGTTAGATAGGCATATCTAACACCTCGATTATTCTGTAACTTTGTCCAATAGAATAAATATTATATATTACTGTATTTTATTTCAGAATGAGCACATATCTTAAATATGTATATTGTATTAATAATTGTAAGCATATCATACTTAAATATCACATTTTATTTTCTCATGCAGAATCATGCTGCTTAAATGCAAATTTTGATATCCTACAAACCTTACTTAGACTTTTATGTCTAATTAAATCTCTTATCTTCTTTTCTATTCTATTCTTTCTTTCTTTTTTTCTTGGTTCGCCTTATCATATACATATATATTTTTATATATATGTGGCAGTTCAAGATCAATCTCTGGATCAAGCCTTTGAAGAGGAGCTGATACATGATGGAGCAACTTAGACGCTGATTTTCTTAAAATTTTAAAAATTTTGCTTAGTGTATAACAAATTTTGTAAGATAATTATTATCTTTATAATGAATATATTTCCTTTATTATTCTAGTATTTTTGAATGTTACAATGAATGTAGAAGTGAGTGTATTTTATACGCCTCTAAATACATTGTTATACTAAACCCCGATATGATCCTAGGAAGTGAGCACCTGATGCTGGATTAGCTATGCTGACTCAGCGAAGGGTCTCCATAATTAGTACGTAACCTTTAAATTTGGAACCATGTGATTCAAACATAGTTCTATGTTTTGAGGACCATTTCACCCTTTAGACTAGAGTAAGACTAATTTCTATAGTTTAGTTTTTAATTCCTACTACCTTAATCATTTATAAGCTTTGGTGTTGGGTCAACTTGACTTATCTTGGTAGGATAAATCCTTAGGTATGGATATGTTGAAAATATGGTTGTAAGCCTAGTATAGTGTTTAAAGTGTCTTATCCTTGATTAGGTAATCACCTCTTCCTTAACTTGATCAATCAAATGTTAGATTCTTTTGGCAAAATAATACCTTTGTAACTTATAGAAATAGTTCTTCTTCTGAGAAGTGACTTACCCAATTTGGGTGAATAACTTCTAGTTTCTTAGATTAGATTGATTCATATCTTTGAATATATGGTCAAGTAAGTCATAATTGTGATTTGAAATATTAGCCTATCTTATCCCTTAGATTGCAAGCATCTCATTCCATTGGGATGAGTGTATCCAAATCCTTTAGAATGGATAATTATAATGGTAGGACCTTAGTTAGCTAAGTCATAATTATGACTCTTAGTAGTAGCCTATGATTGTATCTTATCCTAAATGATAGGCAATCCATTGTCTTAATTTATTTTGTTGACTCTTACAATTTTAATGTATCAGGTCACCTTATGTGACTGAATGAAATAAACTTCCCTCTTCCATGAAGTTAATTATCCAAGTTTGATAATCACCCTCTTTATCTAAGTATCATTCCTTAACTAAGGATGAATAATTGGTTAATAATAAAACCTTAGAGTGAATTAATTTTATGATTAGTTCACCCTACATTCCTTAATATGAGATTACAAAATGGTTAGATTATTCTAACTTGTATGTGCACGCTCATAATTTTAGCTATATTGAACCTTATTTCATTCTTAGTCCTAGCCTAATGATGATGTTCTATCTAGTTTTAAACATAGAACCCATTATAAGTCAAAGAATTTTTGTTCTTTGAAGATTAAACTTTCTTTTAAATTACAAATTTTGGGTTATAATTTATAGTTAATCCCTTGGAAACACATTTGTAGTTAAGTTACTTATGGTAACTTAATAAGTTGATCTTGTACCTTCCCTTGTTTAACTTGATTGGATATAAATTCTCTTTCCTTTATTTTAATATTTATTAGTGATGAATGTCACTTAAGTAAATAGTCTATTTATAGAAAATTTTATTCTCTTTGAATAAGAAAATCTCCTCTCCCAAGTAGTTTAAGTTCAACCATTAAATGTATGCCTATGTCATGATATAACTTGAGCATATACTGATCATTCCCTTGGAAAGAGTTCTCATTCAAGATAAGTTAAGCTTAACCCTTAGATTCTTAATGATTTAGGTCACATCTTGTGACTTAGATATTATATCTAGTTCTAGAACCTTGGGCATAATCCATAGATTATGGCTTATGATTATAGTCTTAGCTTCTTATTAAGTTTCCTAGTACTTATCCATATGGATAAGCGAGTTCTTTGCCGTAATAAAGTCAAAGTTTATGACTTGTGTTAGTAGTCTTTTGTAATCTTTAAACCTTTAATATTAAGTCATAATGTGAGACTTAAAGTCTTAAAATTTCCCATAACCTTGAGACTATGTATCCTAAATGGATATTAATCCTACTTGCCAGAATAAAACCTTTTCATAAGAGATTAATATCTCTTTATTAATTCAAACCTATTATAGACTAATTCATATAGTTAGTTTATCCTAATCTTAATCTTTGAGTAGAGCTTAGCAACCAACCCTCTGGTTTCATTATTAGATTTAGTATAATAATCGTCCTTTAGCTAATTTTTGATCTTAGACGCTAGTAGAATAAGTTGTCAAAGAACTCTTGTTCTTTGATGTCAAGCCTTCGGATTCTAATTCATTAAATTAGAATTATCACTATCATGTAATCTTTGTTAAATCTTATCGTGGTTTAACTAGTTGCCTAAGCTTTCTTAAGTTGTGAATATCACTGAAGTGTAGGACCTTTAGGATCTTTGATCCTTAAATTATCCAGTGGTTAGCAGATGACGTCCTTTGCTAAGTAGTTGACTCACCTTAAAGAGCTAAGTCATGTGCTATGTCTTTGGGAATTATATTTGATCCTTTAAGGTCCCATTCAACTTAGTTGAATGTTAACATTCCTTTCTTTTATAGCCTTCCCTAGTATTAGCTGTAAGATAAGATTATGAATATCCAGCCTTAAAATATTAAAGTTTGAGATTCAATTCTAAATAGAAAATCCTAGAGCCTTCAAATGCAAGTCTTAATTCTCTTGGATAATTTCATATTCTTGATATTCATATCAATTATAGGAAGTAATCATCGATCAAATCTTCAATTTTTAAAGCAAATGCAATCTGCAAAGTAATGCATTTTCAAAATTTATGGTGAGGTGCCAAGATTTTAGTTTAGTCATTACAGGACTTCATGTGCAAGTAGATCTTCTTTATATTTTAATAATCCCCAAATGAGAGTAGCTTAATATTCTCATAAACCTTATCATCTTATTATCCATCTTATATAGTGGGAAGTCTATCAAATCTATCATTCATTGAAATGCCTGTCAAAAGCCTGTGTAAGGATCAAAATTAGTCACTTGATTTAAGCATCAAAAGCTAGTTGATAATCCTAATATTTTTTCTAATTCTATTGCATCATTTGATATTCATTCCAATTTCTATAATAGTCTTTCCACTTGAGTGATGTTGAGGATGACATCATTCTTAAATGGGGGAGTCTGTAACAACCCAAGTTATTACTTATGTAATTAGAACTAAATCAAGTTCTGATTATGATTTTATTACTCTAATTAAATTATTAGGAATTTACCACAAAGACCTAGTTCAAATCAGGAGTCAAATGGATCAAATCTTAATTTTAGAAATTTTAAGAACCTTGGAATCTGACCTATTTAATTTGACCTCCAATTGAAAATCTGACTTTGCCATTGTGCTAATCACTCCCAAATTAGCTAAGGATGATGTTTTGGAAGCAATTGGAGGTCGTTGGATTTTCGGCGAATATTTTAATATATTTTAAATATCTCGAAAATTAGAAAAATTAAATACTCGTCGAAATGAAAATCCGACATCGCCATTTTATTCATCACCCTTGAATAAGCTAAGAGTGAAATTTTGGGTATTTTTGGAAATCATCAAAATTTTGACGAAAATTTTAATATAATTAAATAATTAGAAAAAATAAGAAACATCAATTCTCGTCGAAATCGAAATCCAACTTTGTTGTTGCGTTACTTACCTTCAAATTAGTTAGGGGTGAATTTTTGGAATTTTTCAGAACTTGTTTAATTATTTAATTTTGAATAATTAAAATATATTTAATAATTAATTATTAATATATATATATATATATATAATTTTATTTTTTCCACGGCTTCTTCTTTGTTATGCGTGGCAAATGAGGTGGTTTTGCCATTGCTTTGGGATCTCAAAAACGTCCTGTTTTTAACTCCATTTCTTCATCAACTTTGGTTTACATCATTTGGATCTATCCTAAAGCAGAGTAGCAACTTCATCTTCTTCATTTAAACTCCAAAATGAACTCTAAAGGTTCCCTATATTTTTCCTTAAATCCGAATTAGGGCTTGTAATTTATTAATTTATCAGCAAAATTAGAAGGCATATTTAGTATTAATAGAAAGATCTTGATAAGAGCTTTCCATTGATATATGGTACACCTCGTGAGGAGATCTGTGTAGGGAGAAATTTGATCATAAAGTTTCAGTTTTTATTTAATATTTAAGTGACTGCATAAATTATTTTAGAAATTTTATTTTTTTCTTGTGTTCTTAAATTTTTGCTTATTCAATCCATTTCAAATTATCAAAACTTAATAACTTTGTAATTACAATTCTAAACATAGTAATAAAATATACCATTTTAATCAAAAAAATGCAAGAATTATTATATGCAATTAATTTTTCTATTTGGAGATTAATTTTATTAATTATCATTTAAACAAATTAAACTCATTAATATTAAAATTTGATTAATTCATAATTTAGTCAATTTAGCTTCAAATAATATAATCTAATTTATTATTTTGATCAGGAGAATGTGTTAAAAATACTAATCTGCAAGAAAAGTTTAATTTCTATAATTATATTTCTTAATTTTGCCTAATTACTCTAAAAAATGGATTAGTAAAAATTAAGCTCCTTAATTATTCAAAATTTGAATTTCAAATTACTGATAGTTCCTAGTATAGTGTAAAATACAAAGGTGAAATCAATTTTATAATTTTTTCATTAATTTCACTAATCACCCCTAATCGCCCTAAATCTTGATTAGTGAAGATTAGCAAAATTAAGGATCCAAATTGAGTGATTCAAGTTTTTGATAGTTATTAGAGCGCATTAGAACCTAGTGGTGTGATTAGTTTAGTGATTATGTGATTAATTTCACTAATCACTCACTAATCACCATTAACCTTAATTAGGTCATAACTTGACCAAATGATGTCTAAATTAGGTCTACTCTCAGTTATAATAATTAGTGTGTTATAAGGAAGCTATAGCCACTGAATTTATTAATTTTGGATATCAAGTGAAAAGTTAAGTTTTTTAACCCCATTTATGAAACTCTTATTTCCATAATTAACCCTAAACTTATTTTGGCTATAACTTAGCCAATACTTATCACAATTTAGTGATTTTAGGTTCTATGGAACCCTTAGATAGAAAGCTTTATTAAACTAATAAAAAAATTAGATTCTATTAAGTAAAATTACCAAATTACTTCTATAAGTCAAATTCTTTAATTTGATATCATAAGGCTAAATAATTTCCCAAATTTAATGTACCTGCTGTCTATCCACATATTATACAGTAAGTAATTATTTTCCACTAAAAATTTCCAATTTAGAGCCTTAAATAAAAAAAGGTAGATTTCTTAGACCCTTAAGGAGGGGCAAAATGGTCATTTTGCCCAAATTTAAGTTTAAGTGTTCTTAAATCCTAGATTCATGCTTTAATCTCTAAAATCAGTAAGTAATTCAGAATGAAATTTTATTAATTTAAGCCATAATTTTAGTTTTAAATCAAAACCTTAATTTTCATCCTTAAAGAAATCATAAGTAAATTTAGTTGTACGATGTGAGATTCATCTTACATCATACCTCTTTTCTGAACCTCCTTAATCAATTCTTAATCTTGCTTATAACATTAGTTAGGATTGGAGCTTGAGTGTTCATCTTAGTTTCTTTAGATTTTCATTAAGAGTTAGGATTAGTCCTTAGGATAGATTTCATCTATTGAGTAAATTGGGTTACTCAATAGGTGAAGCCTTGGTTTTGATAATTTATAGATTTTTATAGTTTATTAATGATTATTTGATCTCTTATCTTAAAATTTAGAATAGAGATCTATCTTATTAAGTGTGACTTTACTTAATAGAATTTGCCTTAAATCTTAACTTATGAGATTATGTTTTAAACCTTAGTCCTTTAGGATTACCTTTGGATTAAGTATTTAAACCCCAAAATTTGAAGTTTAATTTTTAATCCTTCCATCTTGATTTGGTCTTAATCAAGATAGGTTTGGGTTGCTTAAACAAACAAACTAGGTAGATTGATTTACTTAGACTTATATAGTCGACATCAATTTATTTATAATTAAGACCTAGCTAGTCCTAATTATTTTTAATCTATAAGGTCATAAATCTGAGTTACACTCGATAGTAGAAATTGGAGATCCTGAACTTGTATAACTTAGAGTAGATAGAATGAATAAATTAGATAACATTAGATATCACATATATCATAGTAGAGTCTCTTGCTCACTTTGATATTTGATGCTTTGCTTACCTTGTTTTAAGCTTTATACCTTGGTCACATGTATTAGGCATAAGACATTTGAAAAGTATCTCATGTCAAACTTGATTTTCATAATAGCATTGTCATATGTCCTTATCAATATGTGGTTTAATGAATTTATGGTTATTTTTAGAATGTAGCCTAATTAGTATACCTTTTTCATACCTCTACTTTAGTACAGGCCAAGCCTAAACCTATGACCGGCTAGGATGGTATTCGTCTGCCTAAAGTAAGTTTAACCAAGCCTAGACATATGACTGGCTAGGAATGTAACAACCCAGATGTTGTTACCCATTAATTAGTGATCTAATTGACTCCAAACCTATTTCATTACTCTTATAGTAGAGTTAGGAGCCTCCACCTAAAATTTCATGCGATTTAGAGATCGTTTGATAATTTTCAATATTTCCTAGTTTTCTGAAAATTCTGAAAATACCTAATTTATTTAGACTTCAGAATCAAAAATGGAGTCTGTCATTGGACTCACCACACCCAAATTAGCTAGGAGTGATGTTTTGGAAGTGTTTGGGAGTCATCAAATTTTTCGTAAATATTTTAATACATAAGAAATTAGGTAAATTAAATATACCATCGATCAAAAATCTGATCACATTTTTGAGTTCCTCACCCCTCAAATAAGTAAGGGTGAAATTTTGAAAATTTTCAGAGTGCGTTTAAGTGTTTAAACTCTAAAAAAAAGTAAGAATGAAATAATAAATTAATTTAAATAATAGACTTTAAATTGAATAATGTAAATAATAAATAAATTTTCAAACAGATAAATTATAACAGCGCGAATCCGCTGTATGGATCCAATCAGGGAACATCACCACCTCTTAATCTGAGCCGTCCTTTTCCTTCTAAAGATAATAAACGGTTAAGATGATTTATACCTAATCAAATTTGATCTGACAGTTCGTTCAAAAGATTGAACGAACAGCCAGATCTTAATTCCCATATGCCTCTCTTCCTTTTATCATGACACTACCTATCCAATGGCTGCTCTCACCTCTTCGGTACGTCCCTGCGCTGAAAGGGGATTGTGCGCAGAAAGGGAGTGTCGCTCGTACCCTAAGGACTCATCCTTAGCCTACCGAGATCCTCTCCCTTCAGTTTTGGGGACTTCCCCATTCTTCCTTTGCATAACTTATAGAGCTCCTAGAGGCGAAAGGAGTAGCTGACGATCGATTTGGGAGGATTTTTGATCTGCAAAGTCTTTGATCTAAAGGTTTGCTATTGGACTCGGGTACTATCCTAATCTTCCTACTAGCTCTCTCGACTTTGAATCTGATCATTTATTTTAGTTGGCGATAAATCCTTTATTCTAAAAGTAAGTTTGAGATTATATGCATGGTTATATTTAACTCCCAGCAATTTCCCAATATCATCCATTTAGAAAATATCTAAAATGGTGAGTTAATCATTTACAATGCTTGTATTGATCTCTCTGAAATTAGTAGATAGGAAGTGAAAAGATTTTTTTTGTGATTACAAAAATTTGATCTTATGAATTTTGATAATTGTAAATCCTAACTAATCTAACTTTATAACTTATTGGAATCATATCAGCTGAATCCAGGTTAATTTATATTAAGTTATTTGCATTTATGAAATTATTTTCTTACCAGATTCAACTTGAGTAGCTCTCATCTTTCATCTAACAAAGTGAATATTAGTTCACTCTCTATTTTTATAGTCTTATCTTCTAATTGTAATTAAGATGGGCAAATTATTCTGAATATCTTGAACCCACATATTAAGTAAGTGTGAATACTAACAATACCTTTACATTGCCACGAAGGAGAATAAGAATAAGATTATTTTATGCAATAATATTAGCTTTGATAATTTGATGTATAGATTATTGATAGTACTCATGATTTATGATTGCATTAACTGATTAAGTGCATCTATCCCTTTTATATTTCTCATATTCATTAAGTTTTAACTAAGTTTAGTTGAGTGTGGCACATTACAAGACTATGGTTAAAACATCAATTTTATAATCACAAACCTTCTTTTGGCACCATGCATTTTTATTTCCATTTTGCTTTAATTGCAGTTGGCTGCATATGGCAGCTAGTTTACATTATTAGTAGTTTTGAACATTTGATTTTATGGGAAAATGAAGAAAAATATAGCTCATCTAAATTCAGCGAAGACGTACTCCTATGTTTTCATATCTTTTGCATAATGCAAATGATGGATCTATAAAGTATTCACAATCCTTTGAATTGTAAAGATGCAAGTGTTCATTTTACAAAGTTTAAAATGCATAAAAAAAATTTCCCTGCACCGTGAAAATCTAAATCAACAATATAATTGAGATCATTTGCCAACGGTAGTCTATGTATACTAATATGCATAAATCTTGTATATTAGATCTCAAGGTAAGAGTTTGTATGCTGCAATTGAAATGTTAATTATGATTTAGTAGGAAAATTAAGGTTATGAAAATGAAACGTGTCAGTAATGCAAGAACCAATGTGCTTATAAAGATTAACTACACATTTTATCTATTCTCTTTTGAAATAAGAGAAGCATTGTATTAATTGACTAGTTTTATATTTTCTCTTTATTTTATGTAATGTTATCTCTTGATAACATGCAATTAGCTACTTTTTGATTGCCTTTGTTTTTTGTTATCCACACTTCAAAATATTTACTTATTTGCTACTATGGCTAGTTATTGTGACTTCACAAAAATCTGGATGGTGCCTCAATAACAAGCAATACCCTTTGTCTCTTTGTTGTGGTTGTAGCATATATATGGGATTAAGGTTTAATGCCTCCACAACTTCCTTCACTGCCTTAATATAAGTAGTCTTTGTTGATCTCTTCTACGGTAGTATATTATATTAGCTGAATTAAATGAATTCAAATGTTTCATAATGCTGAGTGAATATTAGTAAACCTTATATGTTGGATTAAACATTTCAGTTCACTATTATGCTGAATTGATATTGTTGTATCGTGAGATGCTAAATTCATGTTGTTACACCATACAATGCTACTTCAGATAATTATTGTATTTTATAAGTATTACGTCAAATGCTACTCTTTATTTCAAAATGAATTAAATGCTGCCAATTATCATATGAAATACAATGTTGCCATTTATCATTTAAGATTAAATGCTGCCATATCTTGTAAAAGAAATCAATGCTGCCATCTCTTAATATGAGATCAAATGTGATCACATGTTGCCTTTATTCCTAAAGTGATGGGATAAAATGTCGCCATATCTTTTAATGAATCAAATGTTGTCATTTATTCAAATGTGAGATCAATGGATCATATTAAATCAAATGATGTCATTCATTTAAGGTAAATCAAATGATGCTATCTCTTTTAGATGAATTCATATGTTGTCATCAATAGTTTAAGAGAATTCATGCTGTCATCAATTATTAGTGAGATCATATGATGCCTTTAATTGTATATGAGAATATATAATGTCGTCTCTCTTATTAGTATCACATGCTACCATCTTGTATATGAGGTCAAATAATCAAATGCTGCCATTTATTTCAATAAACTCAATGCTGCCATGTATTTTCTAAAATGAGATCAATGAGATCATAAGTGATTCAATGTTGCTATCAATTATAATGAGAGAACAAATGCTGCCATTTATTTTAAGGTGAATCAAATGCTATCATGAATCAAATGCTGCCTTTTATTTTAAAGTGAAATCAAATGGATCAAATGTTGCTTTTTAATTCCAAAGTGAAAACAAATGATCAAATTCTCTCACTTCTCTTATTAAAACCATATGTGGCCAATTATAATAATGAAAGAATCAATGGATCATGTGGCATCTAATACTGTCAATGGATTGACTTATAAATTGATGTTCTTTACAATTGTCAAAACTATTAGAATTGGAAATAGTCAATGGATTGACTTATAAATTGATGTTCTCTACAATTGTTGAAATTATTAGAACTAGAAATAGCCAATCTCTTGTAATAGATTGAGTTCATTTTAGAATTGGAAATAGGCAATCCCATGTAACTGATTGACTTTACTTTAGAATTAGAAATAAGCAATCCTATGTAATGGATTGACTCTATACTAGAACTGGAACTAAACAATCCTATATAATGGATTGATTACATGTTAGTTTGAGTTATTTTTCTTTCAAATATAACTTCCATTGGAATGGGAGTCGTGTATGTCTACCTTGCAGGTGTTTCTTTAGCCATTTACAGTAGAAACTCTGCCAAAATTTTTAACAATTTAATAACTTAGAAATTTTATGGAATATCATAGACTTATATTCATTTGTTAAATACTTATTAAATATCTAGAATTTCATATCTAGGATTGTAAGTATTCACATCAATATTTATTCTAAAATATTAGTTCTCATCAATTAGATTAAGAGTAATAACTTCCTTTCATGCTTTACATAAGCTTTTAGATTTCTAATTCCTTACAATCTTAAAAATGAATTGTTTCATGTAGGGTATAATTTATCTCTTTTCTTAATTTCAAATATTCAATATCAATTAATCTTAGATAACTTCATAATTAAATTGAGTTGATACTTTTTATTTATAAGTTAAATAAGTGAAGCTACTAGAATATCTTTTAGCTTATACTTTCATTAACTTAGAAATCTATAAAGATTATTCTTCCTTACTAGTTTCTTTAAACTTTAATCATAAATCTATTTGATTTGATTAGCTTATGACTAGTATAAGATGAACTTCAATTACATGAAAATACTAATTTTCAAACTTAATTTCCTTCTACTTATTATCAAAATTGACTTAAAGATCAATATCTACAAGTTAATTTGGAGCTCAATTAGCTCCAATCATTAAGTAGATTATTAAAGCTTAGATAACAAAAGGATATCACATAATTTACAATTATTGAAATTTATTAAATGCTTACTTAGCTTTGAGCATTTTTCCTTGAACATTCATTCAAGATTATTGTACATAAATAAAGATTTTTATAAAACTTTAAGGGGAATGCCTTATGGCGAGCTTGATTAAGAAAGATAGCCCTTATAATAGGACTTCATATTTTAGAGAGGGTAAATGTGAATGTTCGACACCGTATCTAGTTAGGCAGACGTGCTTAACTCCTCGCCCTATTCTGTTGAGTACTCTCGCAGAATGAGCTAGCTTCTAAATATAACTTCAACTAATAATATAAGAGTTCTTTTACAATCTTATTGATTGTAAGATTTCTTCATAACTGTTTAGTTATGCTTATTTTTCATAGTCCTAGCTATGTTTGTCTTAGATCAAGAGTATAAGATACTTCTTCATCTCCTATACTTTAAACTCTCTATTTCCAGTATTGTATATTGCTTCTTCAATTATATTTAAATACAGTGTATGTTGCTTAATTTCATTTAATGCATCACTATATTTCATTGCTTACTTAGCATAAATTTTATTGAACATGTATTACTTTCAATTCATTTTACTTTAATGCACATAGTAGTTTCTAGCCTTTTATGATACTTTCCCTTACCAATTTTGGATGCAGGCTAGGATTCTTATATAAGTGAGTATTTTTACTTAACTTATTTCATATTGTCTCCTTTACAGTTATGCTTGATTTCTTTTTATATACTTGACAGCTTTTATAGCTCCGCTGCTTAGTTTAATTGTTAAATTATGTTTGTGATATCTTATCAACTTAAAAATATAGCCAATCTTAAAATGTGTTTAGACTATTTAGTCTAACTACACTTTTTCTTTTTCTTTGGCTTTGTCCTATCATATTTAAATACTAAAATTTGATAAATCAAGAGCTCTTTGATTCAGGTAATGCAGGTCCAAGTGCTTGAAAGGCTTATACAGAATTTACTTCCACTTGATTTTAAATTATTTACTTGTATTTTGTTATAAGTGAGAGAGTGACCTACTTACTATCTTCTACTCTTACTTTTAAAAGGTTTATAATAATTAAATTTTAAACTGCTTGAGTTTTCTTAAGTTACTTTTACCTTTTCTTAAATATCTATGTTGTGTTTACTATTTTATAATTGCTTGGGATGAATGAGTGAATTAATCTGATTTCTTATATTAAAAATACTTGTAATGTTGTGTTTATATATATCTCCTTATCATGTATCTTCTTTTGCATTCATTTGTAAACTTTATTTTAACTTAACAACTACTCATAAAGTGACTTGGCCACTTAGCATCTATACTTGATTTGTTTTGTTCTAATCGAGTATTGAATGCTAAGGTAACATTCCAATGTTAGGATTAATCTCCAATCCAATTATTAGGGTTATTATAAGGATGATATTCGTTAGACTTTATATTATTTTTCCCCTTATTGGCAATACTAATTTAGATGCATTTCTACTTTAAGTTTAATTATCTTGATTAAGTCATAGTAGTCTCTGTTTTATACTTTTTATTTCAGTCTATATTTCAGCACTTTCTTACTTACTGTCTTCTGCATTTACTAGCTTTACTTCTACTTATAGGATGATAGTTTTACTTATTGTTTACATTCATAGGATATTAGTATTACTTTCAATTACTTAATTGTTTCATATGTTCTTTTACTTTATGTCAATTAGCATGTATTTATATTGATCATAAGATATTTTGGTTGAGTTTCCTTTCTGTTATATTAGTATTTAGTCTTTATTTTATAATTAACCTTGTTGCAGCTACACTTGGAGGTATGTGCTTACTTCCTATTTTGTTAAGTTATAGACTTATTATTTATAACTATCTTTCTCTTTCACATGCGTTCTGCTCCTTTACTGCTTATTTTAAATGTATAGTGTATGGTGATATCTAAATCAACATAATAAAATTGCAGCCTAAAATGTACTTAGACATTTTGTCTAATTAGAATTTTCTTTTGTTGACTGGGGCCCTATCATTGTGAAACAGACAATGGTAGATTCTGAGCTATTTGAGGTTGTGGAGCCTTCTGAAGACCAAATTCAGGAGGAGGTTCGAGCTGTTGAAGACCCTTAATTCCTTTAGTTCTTTTTTTTTTGTTGCTTATGAGGTTGAGTGTTGTTCTATTCATTTTAGCTTTTACCTTTAAAAATATTGTAATAATACAGGTTTAAATTGTATTTTCTTTTACTACTATTATTCTGAGTTGTATGTTCTTACTATTATATTGTGATGGAATTGATGTTACTATTTTTGCTTCCATACCCTGCTTTTATGTACTTCTCATTTAGTGAAATAGTTATTAAATGGCAAACTCCTTAATTATAATAGGTTAGGATTTGTGCCTAATCTATTCATAAGTAAGGATCTTGTCATTTGGTGACCCCTCCACCGTAATCATGTTAACTTAAGAGTTAACAGGACCACGGTAGGGAAGGGCCGCCACATTTTGACATCGTCGTGCGAACCAGCTGCAGGCGAGGCCGGAGTCGCCCTCAAAGAAGTGCCCTAGCCTCCTGGTTCGATCTCAAGGTGCGGTAGGGAAGACTTGGGTCGGGCCGTGTACCAACCCAAGTTGTTATCTTAGTCAACTAGGACTAATCTTAGTCCTAATCATGATCCTAAGTGTTAATCAAGTCATTAGGAGTCATCCTCTGTGACCTAATCCAAATCAAAAGTTAAATAGATCAAATCCTCGTTTCTTGGAAAATCTAGAAACCCTAAAATTTGATTTGTCTAAAATGACCTCAGATCAAAAAATGGACTTCACCATTTCGCTCATTGCCCCCAATGAGCTAGGGGTGATGTTTTCGTGTCAATCGAAAGTCGTCAAAATTTTGACGAATACTTTAATAATATTTAAATACCCTGAAAAGTGGGAAATTAAAATACTCGTCAAATCAAAAATCTGACATCGTCGTTGCGTTCCTCACCACTCAATTAGCTAGGAGTGAATATTTGGAAATTTTTAAAATCCATTTAGATATTTTAAATTAATTATTAAAAAGAGAAATTTAATTATTAAATTAATAAACTCAATTAAAATTTTTGCAAACGGCGCCATCTACTTATTCCCCGTGCTGTCCTCTGTGCCTGATGGCGTCATCCCTTTTCATCTGATCGGGTGGACCAATCAGAGCCGTCCGATCGAGTCGAATCGGACAGTCTAGGCGTGTCTTCCTCGCAAAGTCCGCCTGCTTCCACGCGGCGTGGCCGCCGCACGCCTGCCCAATCGAAGCCCCTCCCCGCCTCGTCCGCTCCGTCCACCATTGTTATAGTGCCCGAGCCTCTCTACATGCGTTCATTTGATCACTTAGCGTGCGGTTGGAGCTCGGCCCAGTCTCGGCATCCAAACCCCAATCCCCCATAGCCGTTCATCCAAAGTACGTATCGAATCTCTACTTTCTTCAATTAAACATTAATGTATTGTCTCGTTTGCTTATTGCATAATTAATATTAGAGTAGGATTGTATCGGATCAAGCAATGGATGCTTCGATCATTCAAAACTCACTGAGTTTTCAACGATCCTTCGCACACCGTCCACCCCAGTCCAGCTAGGGTTGGCTATTTCTAGCGGTACAGCCAACCTCAGGTGGTGGTTCACCCACCGTCAGGTAGGCCTCGGTGAAGCCTACCCATTACCGTGCGAGTCGAGCTCCGGTAGTGACCGGAGGGCCTACATTTGGGCTAACCTAGGTTGTTTGCCTCGGGGATCCGTCGAGGAAGATAGGTCCCGTCTTGGGTCAGGCCAGGTGTAACAACCCAAGTTGCTACCCTTATCAATTAGGACTAATCTCCATCCTAATCTTGATCCTAAGTGTTAATCAAGTCATTAGGAGTCATCCATTAAGACCAAGTCCAAATTCTTGGTCAAATGGATCAAACCCTAATTTTTGAAAAATTCAGAAACCCTAAAAATTGACCTATCTAAATTGATCTCATATCAAAAATCAGACTTCACCATCATTGCCCCAAAATTAGCTAGGGGTGATGTTTTCAAGTCAATCGGAAGTCGTCGAAATTTCGACGAATATTTTAATAATATTTAATACCCCAAAAATTGGAAAAATTAAATACTTGTCAGAATTAAAATCCGACTTCACCGTTGTGATCCTCACCCTCAAGTTAGCCAATGGTGAAATTTTGGGATTTTTTTTGAAGTCGTCAAATTTTCTTGAATATTTTAAAATATTTTAAATGAATTAGAAAATAAGAAAAATAAATCGTCGTCGAAATCAAAATCCGATTTCATCATTTTGTTCCTCACCCCCAAATTAGCTTGGGGTGAAATTTTGGGATTTTTTGGAGAACATTTTTAAAATATAATTTTTGAGATTTATTAAGTTAATTTCCTTAACTCTATTTTTTATCTTCTTTCCCTCCTCCTTCTTCATTGGCTGGGTAGGACCCACAGCCATCCAATCTTGGCTGAGCCCCTTTCCCTTCAGCCCCCCTGCAGTGCTCAACCTATCATGCCCTCTATCTCCTGCCAGCCCCTCCCCAATCCCATCCATTGGTTGTCCTCTCCCCCATTAAGAGAGCCTTTGTCTCTCAGGTCTCAAACCCCCTCATTTTGCCTAGCTGAGCTCATTCCTCTTTTCCCCTCTTCTCTTTATTGCTGTACCTGCTGCTGGAAGAAACCTCAGCCCCTTCCTCTATTTGCTAACAGTTAAAGAAGAAGAAGAAAGGACCTCTCAAGCTCTCAAACCACTCCTAGGAAATCTGCCATTGTCAAAGTCAAGGTACTTCTTTTCCCCCATTGAATGTATTTAATGGCTACTTCATTTCACTCTTATACTTAGTTTGCATCCTTAGAAATCTGGATTTAAGGTATGGAGTTCATTAGAGCTCATTAAGGTTGTGATTTTAGGAATATGAAGTTGTCCTGTTTTTCTTTATTTCTACATATTTGTTCCTTTAACCCCACTGTTTGCATTGATAAAATAATCTTTTGGTGCTAATTTGGGTATCAATAGAAAGGTCTCGAAAAAAGTTTTCCAAAGGTATATGGCACCGCACGTGAAGTGCTCTAGGTTGAGAGTAATTGAGCCCGAAAGTTGACCAATTACTATTTTGCACTGGTGAAATCACCGTCTGGCGCTCCAGCGCGCTGCAGCGCCCAAGTTGCGAATTTGGGTTCGCTACAGCGCGCCATAGCGCCTAAGTTTTAATTTTTGGCCGCTACAGCACGCTGCAGCTCCCCAGTTTCGTGTAGGGTTCACTATAGCGCGTCATAGCACTTAAAATTGCAATTTGGGTCCGCTACAGCGCGCTATAGCTCCTCAGTTTCGTGTAGGGTCCGCTATAGCGCGCCATAGCACTTAAAATTGCAATTTGGGTCCGCTACAACGTGCTATGGCGCCCATAAATATTAAAATGACCATAACTTGGTCATTCAGACTCCAAATTCAGAACTTTAAAGTGTTAGATAGCTTAGAATTTGAGTGCCTACAATAATCTAAAATAACGTTTAGGTTTTGAACCCTAAGAATCAGAAATTACCAAAATACCCCTAATAATAATTAGGTCATAACTTGACCAATTGAAGTCCAGTTTGGGTCTACTCCTAGTTAAAGTTCTTAGCATGATATTGGAAAGCTATAGCCACTGAGTTTGCAGAATTTAGACACTAAATGAATGATTTAGCTTTTTGACCCCTCTTAACTTAGAAAATTACCAATTTACCCTTAGAAATTCAAATTGCTAGAATTAATTCATTAGACCTCAGAATTTAGTGTTCTTAAACTCTATGGAATCCTTGAATAGCAACCAACAGTAAACTGTATAAAAATTTAGATTTCATTAAGTATAATTTACTAAAATGCCCCTTAGGTCAAAAACCATAGTTTGGACTTATATGACCCATTTCTTATCCAAATTTAGTGTACTTACTGTCTATCTTCATGTTAGACAATAAGAAATCATTTAACAGTAAGAAATCCCAATTTGGAGCCCTAAATCAAAAAGTTGCTTTTTGGACCCTTAAGTAGGGGCAAAATGGTCTTTTTGCCCAAAATTTAGGTTAGGTATTTTTAACTCCTATATTATCTTTTGAGTCAATAAAATAAGTATTAAAATTGTATTACAATCCTCTAAGTGAGTAAAATCAGCTATTAGGTCAAATTTGTTAAAATTCGTAAAGTCTTTTCATTAGGAAATTCAACACCTCACATTAGGATTATTCCTAAGATTAGGGCTAGATCATAGAATAGATTTCATTCATCAAATAATGGGGTTATTCAATGAATGAATCCTTGGTTTTATTAGTTTCTAGATTTTACTATTTATTTAGATTATTTTGTCTTTCAATATTAGATTTAGGATAGGAGATTCATCCTATTAAGATTGATTTGCTTAATATGATTTACCTCAATCATTAGTTTACATTTAGTTTAACCTAGATCTTAAGTCTTACCTTTGGAGTTATGTAATTAAGCCTAATCTCATAGTATTTAATCCATAATCTCTAGCTTGGTAGATTTTGGATAGCTTTTAGTTTAGAATGCCTAAGCTCATAAATTAGGTCGTGATGATTTATATAGTCAACATTAATTAATCATATTATGACCTAGCTAGTCCTAATATTTTGTAACCTATAAGGATATTCTTCTAAGTTACACTCGATAGTAAGAATTGGAGATCCTGAACTTGTGTAACTTGGAATAGTTATAACATTTAAATTAGACAACAAATGATATCACCATGCTTAGTAGAGTCAATTGCTTACTATTTGACTTTGTGCTATGCATTCCTTGAATTTTATGCTTATTTTTCTTGGACATATCATATAAGATAAATGTTATTGGATGAAAATAAAAACTTAGAATATTAGGAAAATATTTGTATTTGGGTTTAGTTTATAGTGGATTATAGTGCACATTTACTCCAATAGACAGGGGTAATGTGAGATCAGGATGCTTAACACTACTCATTGAGGAGAGTGTGTCAAGCTTGGGACTCATTCAGTCTTGCAGACGTGCTTGACTCCTCAGTTGTTTCTGAAATTGTCCACAGAAGCAAAAGTAAAATAACTAAAAGATATTTGCATAGTATTATCTGCCTCTTCAGTCATGCAGTGATATATTATTGTGATACGTTTGCCCTAGCTCATAAAGGCTATGGGGATGGATATATATATATTAGGCCAGATTGGCCAATTCGTTATGATATGACAGTTATACATTTCCTTCAATTTTTAGCTCACTGTTTATTATGTTGATGACATATATTATTTTAGTTAGTTGTAGATATATTGTTTTACCTGCTCACTTGCATAGATACATGTATATGATGCTAAACCTTACTGCTTATTATATGTACCATTTTTAGATTAATGTTTTAAATTAGCATATATCAATAATCATCAGCATGTTTAGGTTTAGATTTTCTTTTCAGTATTTTTACTTACTATATTACATATGTATGCTCTACTTTGTTTAGTTTACTTAAAGTGTGCTTTTGTCTTAATTCTTACTTAGTTATAAATATTATATTTATAATATATCCTCATCCCCTTATATGCTTACTTGCTCCCATGCTAGATAGATGTTTCATTTGGTTTAGAGGAAAATGGTAATATTAACAAATGCTTAATAAATTATTTGCCTATAATGTACTTAGACATTTTGTCTAACAATATTTTTTCTTATTAACTGGGGCCTTGGCATTGTGAAACCGACAATGTCAGATATTGAGCAGCTTGAGGATCATGTACCTGAGGAGGAGCCTTACATAGAGGAGTTGCAACAACTTTGACCAGAGGATATTTAGCTGCCCTTTTATATCTATCGTGAGGATGAGAGTGTTTTCATTTTATTTAATTAACTTTAATTAAAATGTTGTAATAATACAGGTACTGTGACTGTGCTTACTTTCTGTACATTATTATTTTCTGAGCTATTTCATTTTGTTTCATGTCTAATGTATGGTGAATGGATGTAATGTTCACTTCTTTTTCGCTTCTTCACTTTGCATGTATGTTATAATTAATCCAATGATAAATGAGGGAATTGTTAGAGTAGCACACTGCTCCTTAGTTTAATGATTGGGGACTTAAGGAGTGGGGCGTTACACCAGGTCAGGCTCGACCCGGAGGAGCCTCTTGGGCCGCCGCTTCACGAACCGTGGTCCAAGCCGCGTGGCACGTGCTCATTGGCCTGTGGTCTGCCCGTGTCAGCAGGCCGGAGCGCGTGGAGCCAACTGCCAGCGTTCGCCAGCCACGTGCTGCCATGTGGCGTTGTGGGCCCTCCCGCAGATGCCTCGGTCTGCCCTGGGCCGCCACGTGTCTCTGGCGGGTCCCACCACCATAATGACCTGCAGAAATAAAATATAATTATATTATATATATATATATATATATATATATATATATATATACATATATATATATATACATATATATATATATATACAAATTATATATATGTAACTATATATATATATATATATGTTTATGTACTTATATAATGATATGAATTTAACTTTAGGATAATATTAAGCAGATTAGTTAGCACAAATTATGGTTAGTTAATTTTATGACAGTAATTAATCTGGATTAATCAGTGTATATGTATGATATAAACTTTAGGAATTTAATTAATTAAAATCTATAAATTAATAATAATTAGTTTGAATTAATTAATTAAAATTCACATTAATAAAATAATAGTGAGATTAAATAAATAATTAATTTAATTAATTATTTAATACTAATCCTAACAGTAACTTTGATATTTAAATTTATATAATCAATATACTTAATTAAATAATTAAAATAATAGATTTATTAATAATAAATTAATGAATAATTAGAATTAATTACAAATTATGAATTAAATAATCAATAAATACAGTAAATTCATTATTAACTTTAGGAATAAATAGTAAAATAATACAAATTAAATAAATAAATAATAACTTTACTTATTTAATTAAATAATTCAAAATATTTAAAAGTTTAATAACTTTTTGTACAATGATTCAAACATGGAAAATATAGGTCTCATTTTACTCAGTAAAATAAAATGAATCAAATAGCGTAGTTTAAAAATTAGTTTTGGGGTACGTATAATATAGTGACATTTTAGGACCTAATCAAGCCCTCACAACTTTCAACCTAGTTATCCAAACATAGATAATATAATTCTTAAAATACTCAGGAGAACCTCTCCAACATTATAGAAGTATAAGTTTTCCCATTTGGAACTTAGTTTGAGAACATTTAGGACCTACAGTACCCTGATAATGACCAAAATGCTCTTAAAATTCAATTGATCATAACTTAGTCAATTCAACTCCAAAGTTAGAAATTCAAAGTGCTAACTAGCTTAAAATTTTAATGTCATTAATAAACTGAAATAATATTTAGGATCTAAAGCTTAAAAAAATTAGAAATGACCAAAAATACTCCTGACCCTAGTTATACTTGACCATTTGAAATCCAAATTGGGTTTACTCCCTATCAACATACTCAGTATATTATAGGGAAGCTATAAAAAATGAGATTGCTGAAATTGGACCTCAAACGAAAAAGTTCAGTTCTTGTCTTTTGTTGACCGACAAAATTACCAAATGGCCCTTAGAAATTGAAATAGCTGTAACTCTACCATACGACCTCAGAATGCAGTGTTCTTGGACTCTATGGAATCCTTGAACATCAACCAACAGTAAACTGCATAAAAATTTAGATTCTATTAGGAGCAAATTACTAAAATGCCCCTTAGGTTAGAAACCTTTGTTTAAACATATAGGACCCATTTCTTATCCAAATTGAGCATACTTACTGTCTATCTTCATGTTAGATAATAAGGAATTATTTGGCAGTAAGAAATTCTAATTTGGAGCTCAAATTCAAAAAGTAGCTTTTCGGAGTCTTAAGTAAGGGCAAAATGGTCATTTTGCCCAAATTTTTTGTTAAGTGACTTTTACTCTTAAATTAGCTTCCAAATTAATAAAATTAATATTAGCACTGTAATAGAATTATTCTAAGTGTTAAAATTAATTATTATGTTAACATAGTTAAAATTCCTAAATTATCTCTAAGTCTTTTCTTAGGACTTTGCACCTCACCTTAGAACTATTCCTAAGACTACAACTAGCTCATATGTTAGATTTCATTTATTAAAATATGGGGTTTTTTAATGAATGAATTATTAGTTTTATTAGTTTCTACATTTTACAACTTATTTTGATTATTTTGTCTTTTAACCCTAGATTCATGATAGAAGATCCATCCTATTAAATTTGATTTGCTTAATAGGATTTATCTTAATCAAAAGATCACTTTCAAAATAAAACCTAGATCTTATGTTATGGGCCCCCCTGTACTAACAGTAGGGAGTACGGTGCTACAACTGTGAAAAATCCCTAACCTAAGTAAGGTCTGGTAAAATCCAACCTACCTTAAGCCAAAGACTTGTCACATGAATACTAAAACATTTCATCAATATATATATATATATATATATATATATATATATATATATTAAAGTGGCGAAAGCATAAAATATAACGTAACATCCATAAGCACAACATAGTAGAAAGAAGAGAACAAAATAGTAACACAGCTCAAGTGCAGAAAGTAAAATACATCCAGAATTTAATTATTACAAACTGTATTAAATGAAAATATAAAAGTCTCTCAATCTCACTGAATGAAAAGTCTATCTAAGCTGCAGTGGAACGATTCTCCTCCTGCACTGGCTCCTCTCCTACATCACTGCCTACGAACAAGTCTGAATCTAATATTTGTCGGTATCACAAATACCAGGGCCCCAGCAAACAAAATAAAAAGGTTACAGTTAGACAATTATCTAAGTACATTTTAGGCTATTTATATGAATTGAATATTTAAAGATATCATATTTAATTATTTTAACATATAAGCAATTATGGGGTGCAACAAGCTACAAAGGAAATGGGGTAATTATAAATTAATCATTTATAGCTAAACAACACGTATGTGAAATAACATACAAGACATGAAGTAAGCAAGGTAAGGCTAAAAGCAAAAGTGACTGCGAATATAAAAAATAAATCTGATCCCAATATGCTTATGATCACATGGAAATATGCTAAGTATAAAAGAACACAAGTGCTGAAAATAACATATAATTCTAGCATCCTAAATATGCCAATATATATATATATATATATATATATATATATATATATATATATATATATATATAAGCTAATCCATAAGGACATATATACAACATGCAGATTTATATGAAAAAAAAGGCTACAAAAATATGTGGCAAAAGCAAAAACAAAGACTGAAAAGTAAAGTCACTGAGACATGTGGCAAAGCAAAACAAAAACTGAAAATTGAACTAAACTAGCAGTAATCCTAAGACATGGCACTGCCATACCAGAAATAGGCCATACTGGGCCTCTGAACAATAAGTTCAACATGTGTCCATCCTAGACATCCGAAGAGCTAGGTCCGAGTTGAACTTTATAGAATAAGAAATGTATCCATCCTAGACATCCACAGAGAGTTCTGAGTCTATTCTATAACAATACTAGAACTGAAGAGGCAGACTAAGCTAGGACTTACTCTACTAACTGAAAGCACTGAAAGAACTAGATGAATGCTCTGCTTTTCAAACACTAACTTAGGATGTATCATTCATATCCTAAGTTCTCCTATTATGCTCAAGAACAAGGCTCAATATTCAAGGTGTGCAGAGCAATCAAGTCAAAGTAAGCAAGAGACTCAATTTAGACTTATGTGATATTTGTTGTTGTCTAATTTATCCAACTAACTATTCTGAGAAGATACAAGTTTAGGATCTCCAATATCCAGCTATAGAGTAAGATCTCAGATCTACGATCTTAAAGTTCATATTAGAACTTAACAAGTTCTAATTTATAATCATGTGACGATTATAAGGTTTAAATAAATGAATCAACGACCTAATTGTTAATATTTTTCTCTCTTACCCAAATCTTGATTAAGCAATTTAAGATTTAAGGATTTTGGATTTAAACTCCACTTTGGTGTTCAAATCTTGAATCCAAGGTAATGTCCTAATAAGGATCTAGGGTTCACACTTAAAACCCAATTCAAAGATAAGGAATCCTATAAGCTGAAGGATGCAGAACTAAGAACTTAGTGGAAGGGTACTCTACTGGTTATAAGATAAAATAATCAATTAAGAACTTGAGAATCTAAGATCTATATTCAATCTTTAGGATAATTTCATTATCCTATAGATTGAACCAATCCTACACTCACATGGAAAGCTTCAAAAGAATTAAATAATAAATCAGTTAAGGAATTTCAAAGGGAGGTAGTTAAATAAATTAGAGGATCTAAAGTCTAAGATCTAAGATCTAAGATCTAAGATCTAAGATCTGTGTTTAATTATTTTAGATTAAGCTAGGTTTTGGACTTAGAACTTTACAAGGGTGTTTCCCTTAGAATTCAAGCTCATGGACTAACTTAATTAAGCTATTAAGTTAAAACTTAGCAAATTGAGATAGTTAGACTTAATTCTTAAGACAAAGTGATTCCTTTTATGGGCACTTAAGTTCTTAAGATCTTTAACTAAGACTAATGTAAGATTTCTTAACTTAATATTAATATCATTAACCAAGGGTCCAGAAAAATACTAATAATCTAACTAAGGATATTTTGCTGAATTTTCCAAGGTTTAAGGGATACTTAAACACATTTTGGTCAAAATGACCAAAATACGTTAAGGCTAAAAATGGGATTTTAAGATTTAATTACCCAAATTGATTCTAATCTATTTTAATGTGTTCCATAATGATTAATGAAGTAGGAAATACACTTATCTTAGGTTTTGGAAACCTAATTAATCTAATTAGCACTAATCATATATTTTAGCCAATTGAGGTGATTAGGGCAATTAGAGCCTTCTAGGGCAATCCAATCTTATCCCTAGGTTCTACTACACTTAAAAACTATACTTACCAAAATTAGAGGCTTAATTAGGGTTTGATTCACTAATCCCTAATCAGGGTGATTAGGTGGTGATTAATAAAATTAGGGTTCCTAAATTATTTTTAATGATTTACATAAGTCCTTAGGGATTAATGAGCATTTATAGCCCTTAATCAACTAATTTGGATATTAATTGAATTTGTTATGATTTACTTAAAATAGAAAAAGGATTAGGCAATCATTTAAAATCTAACCATTAGATATGTAATTTTATTATATATTTAGATTCCTTACATTTTTCTGATTCAAATAGTATATTAGATCATACCATTTAGATTAGTATAATTAAAGTTATTTAACTAATTTATTATGTATTTTTATTCAAATTAGAATCATAGGATTTATTTTCTGAATTAATTTCCTTAAGAAAATTAATTCAGAAATTCTATTAATATTCCTGTCGGCCCAAATGCAAAACGTGCGGGTCATGGGTCGGCCCGACCCGTGACTTCATCTCCTTCCTCTCGATGGCTCTGTCCCAGACAATCTTTAGCGCTGAAATTATCCACACCTAGGTGATGACGGCGTCTCCTTTCAATCCCCACATGTTCCTGGAGTTGGGATGCATCGATTGGGCTATGAATCCCCATTAGGGATGCACCCGATCATCGTGGTGCTACTCGACCGAGACTCCCTTTTTACAGATGATTAGGGTTTGTTGTGAGGAGATAATTCTACTCACAGAAGCCATTAATCGGCCAGGGCTCAATGCCTACACCATCAGGGGTGAGGCGAGCCAAACCCCCATAGTTTCATAACCTGAGGTGCAGGCGATCATTGGGTCCTTATTTGGACTCAACCATGGCTCGGCCGCTAGCTCAATCAATCGATACGATTGATTCGAGCTAGCTTAGCCCCGGGCGACAATTACGACTGGTTCCTTAAGTGGCTTCAGCTAGTTAGAAGACATCCAGAGGCTTAATTCAGGGACATAAGGAAGAATTGAATCAAGGAAATTCAATAGATAAAGGCTATACCTAAAGTCGATTGCAGGCTCGGCCGAGAGGAAAATGGGAGCAGTTGGAGCTTCCAAAGGATCGTCACGAGCTCGCAGGGGGTCTGAACACCAGACACGCACCCTTTATCAGCAGTTCACAGTTCCAAGAGCTCCGGAACTCGTCGAGAAGACGGGGACTCCAGCAGACCTTCAGCTAGGCAATTGGGGATTCACAGTGAGCAAAGGGGCCGCGGTCCCGACAGCAAATCCCGAGGGTTTAAATTTTATAAATAATTTTATTTTATTAATTTTAATTTATTTAGTAATTAATTAAATCCTAATAATTTCCATAATTCAATTTAGGCTTAAATGAACTCCAAAAATTCCCAAAAATATACCCTTAGCTAATTAGGGTATGAGGAATTCAAAAATGAAGTCAGATTTTAATTTGGAGATCAATTTAATTTAGGTATTTTCTAGGGCTTAACAATAGCCAAAAATACCAAAATTTTCAATTTAGCTCCAATTGATTTCAAACTTCTATGGTTAGGTTTAAATAACCAATTAAGTCTAATGGAATCAAAATCTAAGCTTAGTTTGGCTTAATTGATCCAGATTTAGCTAGCATAACAACTAGGGTTGTTACATATATCTTATCCTTTTTGGATTATGTGATTAAGCCCAATCTCATAGTGTTTAATCCGTAATCTATAATTTAGTAGAGCTTGATCAGATCTTAGATAGAACGTCTAAATTTATAAAATTAGGACATTATAATTTATTGATTAAACCTGTAGTTATACTTGATTGAATTAGATTAGAACCTAATCAATTCTAATCCTTTTAACTTACAAGGCCGTGCTTCTAAGTTACACTCGATAGTAAGAATCGGATATCCTGAACTTGTGTAACTTAGAATAGTTATAATGGTTATTTAGACAACAACAGTGTCACTATATATAAAAAAGTCCCTTGCTTACTTGATTTATTTTATTGCTATGCATTCCTTGTATTTTGTGCTTAATTCCTTGGACATATCATATAAGAAAACTTTGTGCATTAAATGAAAACTTAGAATAATTATGATAATAGTTTCCTTTACGTTCAGTATATTCCAGTAGATTCGGGTGCACATTTATCCTAATGGATAGGGGTAATGAGTAATAAGGATGCTTAATATTACTCATTGAGGAGCATGTGTTAAGCTTAGAACACGTATAGTCTTGCAGATGTGCTTGACTCCTTAACTGTTTCTGAACATATCCACAGAAACAAAAGTAAAATAATTAAAAAATTTTGCATTCATATTTACTGCCTCCTCAATTCTGCTGCTGTTCTGTTAGCCCTAGCCCAGAAAGGCTATAGGAATTCTATCTGCCCTAACCCAAAAAGGCTATGGTAATTTTTGTCTGCCATAGCCCAAAAAATGCTTTGGGAATTTCACTGGGCCTGATTGGCCAATTTATATGGTAGTCTTTACATACCTATTTTAGTTTTAGCTTACTATATACTGTATTATTGATCCATGTTTCAGTCAGCTATGTTTCTTTACTTGCTCACTTGTATGTATTTATTAGATGCTAGACTTTACTGCTTATTATATGTACCATTTTCAGATTTCTGCCTTTAATTAATATATATCATATGATTATCAGCATGTTTAGGATTAGACTTTACTTTCAGTACTTTTACTTACTGCACTGTATATATATATATGCCTATTCCTTGCTTAGTTTGTTTGAGATATACTTTTTGCCTCAGTTTTGGTTTAGTTATAAATATTGTATTTATAACTTATCATGTTCCTTATACATTTACTACACCTATGTTTTTAGTTCACTTTCTGTTGTATTTAAGTTTAAATAGTGACATTAATAACTCATTTAAAATATTCAGCCTAAAATATACTTAGACAATTATATAATAAGATTTTCTTTTCTTGGCTAGGGCTTTGGCATTATGAAACTGATAATGTCAGATTCATATAGATTTGGGAAGCTAAGTGCTGAAGAAGATGAGCCATTTCTAAAGGATGAGCATCAGCTAAGAGAGACAGATGCTGCCTAGTCTTCCTTTTAGCCTAGTCTTCCTTGTACGCTTACTGCACCTATCCTTTTAGTTCACTTTCTGTTGCATTTGAGTTTAAATGGTGACATTAATAATTCATTTAAAATATTTAGCCTAAAATGTACTTAGACAATTATCTAATAAGATTTTCTTTTCTTGGCTAGGGCACCGGCATTATGAAACCGATAATGTCAGATTCAGATATATTTGAAAAGCTAGGTGCTGAAGAAGTTGAGTCATTTATAGAGGAGGAGCATCAGCTAGGAGAGACAGACGCTGCTTAGTCTTCCTTTTAGCCTATTATGAAGATGAGAGATTTATTTTCAGTTTTTTAAATTATTTATTTAAATATTGTAATAATACAGGTACTGTGATTGTGATTACTTTTATGCACTTTATTATTTGTTGAGCTGTAGTACTATTCCTTACTTGATGTATGGTGGATGGATGTAATGTTTATTTTATTTTCCTTCCGCACTATGTATGTATATCTTATTTAGTAGCTGACCTTCCTAGTTATTCTGTGCACATCCTTCCCTTATAAGTGGATTATGGATCTTACCTAATCCAATGATAAATGAGGAATTTGCCAGAGTGGCACCCCGCTCCTCAATCTAATGATTGCGGGCTTAAGGAGCGGGGAGCCACGAGCCGGGTCGACTCGGGCCCAACCCGCGACAGCGTGTCGTCTGCGTACAATCCGCAGAGGTCATGATGCGGGCCCCACCGTCAGTTCGCTATTAATCGAGTCAGTGCCGAGTGCGTCCCACCATTCACCTTCAGTCTCTGTCGTCGCACCACGTAGTAGGGAGGGGCCCGCTTCTCGTCTACAAAGCCGCAATGTGAAGACCCACTTAAGTAGTAATAAGTGAAACACATAAATATCGAGGCGCCTTTTCAAATAATGGTGGAGTTCCTGATAAGAACTTCAAAGTTAAGTGTGCTCATGTGGGAGCACTCCCAGGATGGGTGAGCTACTGGGAAGTTATATTCTGAGGGCAAAACTGTGAGGCATTTCTAGCCAAAGTGGACAATACCTTGATGCTTAAGAGTTTGGGCTATTATAAATGGTATTAGAGCAGGCCGTAGGGTGTCAGATAGGAGCTAAGTGCTATATAGGGCAAAGTACCACTCCATGTGAGCAGCCTCTTGAACCCATAATGGTTAAGGTGCTATATGGTTGTGGGTACCTCTTGTGCCTGTAGGGGTCACCTCTAGTCCTATCTACCCAATGGATGGTTCTTGGATCTATGTGTGGATACTGACGAGAACGTTAGTTACTTAAGTTTTGGAGATTGTGAAGACCCACTTAAGTAGTAATAAGTGAAACTCTTAAACATCGAGACACCTTTTCAATTAACGGTGGAGTTCCTGATAAGAACTACAAAGTTAAGCATGCTCATGTGGGAGCACTCCCAAGATAGGTGACCTACTGGGAAATTATATTCTGACGGCAAAATAGTGAGGTCTTTCTGGCAAAAGCGGACAATACATTGGTGCTTAAGAGTTTGGGCTGTTACACGCGCATGGGTCCCGCCACAAAATAATTAAATGAAAGGAATGTAATTTAATTTTAAGTAGGAATATTTATATATTTGAATTAGGTTAATTAAATTACTTAAATTCAAATCTTTAAACCTTCTTAATTTGAAATATATTAATTCAAATATAATGAATATATATACCATTATAATCAGCAAAAATAGAGGATTATTATGGCACTACTAATTTTTCATTTAGAGTTGTATTTCACTTAGTGACATTTAGGATCTCCTAATCAAACCCTAATGTACTAAAATTTCATTTAGTCATAACTTTGTGTACACTAGCCCAAATATACCCAATATGGGTCTTAAATTAATTAGTAAAACCTCAATAATATTTTAATAGTGTTAATTTCTCTATTTGAAATATATTTGATCAATCACTTTTAGGACCCCACCCTAATCTTTCATAGCTTATAACTTTTCACACACTAATCCAAACCTAGTCATATAAGTCTTAAAGTAATCAAGAAAACCTCTAGATTAACTTGGTAATATTAATTTCTCTATTTGGATTAGGGTTTGATTAATCACTTTAAGGACCTAACCTTAATTACCCTAATTAACCCTAAAAATTTCAATTGATCATAACTTTGTCAATTAAGCTCCATATTAAGTCTTTCAATATATTATTTTAATTAAGAAGACCTAATAAATAGGAAACTACAAAAATATTTAGAATCTATTGGTTAGATCTCTTAATCAACCATAATCACCCTAAAACTTGAGTAGTGAATATTAGCATAATTAGTGATCCAAATTGAGTAATTTTACTTTTTGATAACTTATAGAGTACAGTAGAACCTAATGGCATGGTTAGTTTTGTGATTCTTTGATTAAATTCACTAATCACTCACTAATCATCTAAACCCTAATTAAGCCATAACTTAACCAAATGAGATCTAATTTGGGTCTACTCCTAATTAAAGCACTCAGTGGGTTATATGGAAGCTATAGCCACTGAATTTGCTAAATTTGAATTTTAATTGGAAAAGTTAGATTTTTAACCCCTATTAATGAAACCCTAATTTTCAATTTTGAACCCCAATCTTATTTTGGCTATAACTTAGCCAATACATATCAAAATTTAGTAATTTTAAGTTATATGGAAATCTTAGGCAGTAAACTTCAATAAATTGATATAAAATTTAGATTTTATTAGGTCAAATTACCAAATTACCCTTATGAGTCAAATTTCTTAAATTGATCTCATGAGGCTTAATACTTATCCAAATTTGATGTACTTACTGTCTATCTTTATATTAAATATTAAGTAATCATTTGCCTTTAATAAATTTCAATTTAGAGCCCTAATACGTAAAGTTAAATTTTAGACCCTTAAATAGGGGCAAAATAGTCATTTTGCCCAAATCTAGGTTTAAGTATCCTTAAACCTTAAATTCATAATGAAACCTCTAAAATCAGTATTATAACTAAGTTGGAATTAATTTAAGATGTCTAAATTCATTAAAATATTATCTTAAGAAAAACCCTAAAATTAACTTAAAACTTTCTAAGTCTTAAATTATGCCTCATAAGATGAATTTAGTTCACCTTATGCCTTCTATAAGATAAGTATATCAGAAAGTAAGATTAAAATTAAAGTTTAAATATTCTCTTTATCCTAAATCCATTTATTAGGACTTTCCTTTAAGTCTTTAGGATCTTATCCATTATGAATTAGTTTAGAGATTTATATTATATTTTATTTATTAAGTAAATTAGTTACTTAATGGATGAAGCCTTAGTTTTATAGTTTTCTAGAATTTCATCTTTTATTCATGATTATTTTGTATTTAAACTTTAGATTAAGTTTAGAGATACATCTTATTAAGATTGATTTTGCTTAATTAGATAGCCTCAATTATAGATCGTGAGAGTGGGTTTAACTTCATACCATTAGTTTTATAACCTTTTGGATTAAGAAGTTAAACTTTAATACTTGAACTTTAACATCTTAATCTCCCAATTTTGATTTATGATAATCAAGATTGGATTGGGATTGTCTAAAACCATCAGTTATGATGTTTGATTTATTATTTGAACCTAATAAACATGATTGATTGATACATGTTATATCTTGATTAGTTCTAACTTCTTTTAACTTAATAGGACTGATATTCTAGATTTATACTTGTATAAGTTCAGATTAGATAGAACGATTTAATTAGAAAATAAGTGATATCACAAGAGTTTTCTTAGTGCTATTTATACCTTGAATTTGAATGATTTGCTTCCTTATTTTAGAACTTTGTATTTTTGACACATTAGATGGAACATAGGATGTTTAATGGATATTTTATGTTAAATTTGATTCATTCATAAAGTATATTCATAATTGAAAGAAGCAATTTAAAATATTAAATTTTATTAAAATTTTGTGGAATATGTCTTACTTAGTCTACCTTGACAGTGTGACCGTATATTGAGATGGTATTTGTCTAAGGTATTTCCCCTAGAAGATGATTTTTATCTTAGGATATTTCTCCTAGATGGTGATATTTAATTTGGAATATTTCTCCTAAATAATTAGAAAGATTAAAGTGGTATTTATTTGTGATGACCCACTTAAGTAGTAATAAGTGAAATTCTTAAACATTGAGGCACTTTTTCAGATAACGGTGGAGTTCCTGATAAGAACTCCAAAGTTAAGCATGCTCAGGTGGGAGCACTCCCAGGATGGGTGACCTATTGGGAAGTTATCTTCTGAGGGCAAAACTGTGAGGCATTTTTGGCCAAAGCGGACAATATCTTGGTACTTAAGAGTTTAGGCTGTTACAAATGGTATCAGAGTAAACCATAGGGTGTCAGATATGAGCTAAGTGTCATACAGGGCAAAGTACCACTTCATGTGAGCAGCCTCTTGAACCCATTATGGTTAAAGTGCTACATGATTGTGGGTACCTCTTGCGCCTGTATGGGTCACCTCTAGTCCTATCTACCCAATGGATGGTTCTTGGATCTATGCGTGGATACTGATGAGGACGTTAGTTACTTAAGTTGGGGAGATTGTGATGACCCACTTAAGTAGTAATAAGTGAAACTCTCAAATATCGAGGCGCCTTTTCAGATAACTGTGGAGTTCCTGATAAGAACTCCAAAGTTAAGCGTACTCAGGTGGGAGCACTCCCAGGATGGGTGACCTACTGGGAAGTTATCTTCTGAGGGCAAAACCGTGAGGCCTTTCTGCCCAAAGTGGACAATACCTTGGTGCTTAAGAGTTTGTGCTGTTACAAATGAATTGTGATGACCCACTTAAGTAGTAATAAGTGAAACTCTTAAACATCTAGGCGCCTTTTCAGATAACGGTGGAGTTCCTGATAAGAACTTCAAAATTAAGCGTGCTCAGGTGGGAGCACTCCTAGGATGGGTGACCTACTGGGAAGTTATTTTCTGAGGGCAAAACCGTGAGGCATTTCTGGCCAAAGCGGACAATACCTTGGTGCTTAAGAGTTTGGGCTGTTACATTACTTTTTGGCAGAATTAAGTAAGAATACATATTTTCTTATACAACACTTTTATTTTATTTGTAGTATTTTAGCATTTACATTATTTTTTATAAATTGTGTTTGTTTAGTAGCTTTGTTTATATATGAAAGCTGTTAGGATGTTCAGGAGGAGGAGTGTGCCGGTGCAGATCTTTAGCTTCTTTACTTTCTGTTGTGAGGACTGAGTGTCTTTAATGTCATTAAACATTTAAATATTTTGTAATAATACAGGTTCTAAACTGTTTTTTCTTTCCTGCTTATTTATTCTGAGTTGTATAGTTTCTTACTTTATCATGGATGTATGGATATTATTATTTGAGTACTTTCTTCCGCACTCTGATATTTTAGTATGCTCATTCAGTGATTGTCTCTTTTGCTCTATTATTAGAGCATATCCTTCCCTTAACATTGGATTAGGACTGTTTATTCATAATCTAATGCTAAGTGAAGTTTGCCCGATGACGACCACCACTTAAGCTTAGATGATTAAAGGGCGGCCGCCACAAACGTTCTCCATTCGGATTTTATAAGAGCCATTACCCTCAACAGGATTGGTGGATGCTCTTCATGTTGCCCTTAACGCCAAGCACTCAAGTTTACCTACCTCTTTCGCTAAAGAATCGAGAAAGAAAGAAAAAATGTAAGATTTATCCTATCTCAATAAATCAAGATGTTTTCATATCATCAATCATATTTTGGATCAACTATTCAAGGCTTCTTTTTATACTCATATCAGAAAATTCATAATATATATATATATATATATATATATATATAATCAGCCTCTCAATTTAAATACATACTTATTATAAGTGAAAGACATTATGAATTAGTAGTTGGAGTTCTAAAATTTAAATTCTGATATGTAAAGTATTCAAATCTCAGCGGATACGCATGTTTACCTTATTCAAGCATTGTATACCTACTTATAATTAAGTAGCCTTCAAAATAATATTCTTTAACTATTGGTACATTAAATATTTTGAAAAATATGAATATCAAGTTTGAAGTACAATCTATAAGGCCTTTTTTATGAAAATTGTGGTCCAGTCATCGCTTTCCAGTTTCCCCATCCATGCCTCTTTTCAGCCTTTGTGCCCTGTTAATAAATCCTACGATTTTTGTCGCGGTGATGCGATCACAGCATTACATCTCCACCGTTGATTCTCCTCACAAGCCAGTTCAGTTCTGTTGTCCCTCACCTTCTTAGATTCGAGCTTAAGCTAGCCCATGATGCGTTCGGCAATAGCCGTTCAGAGGATGTGTTTTGGATCCTTTTGCTGATAAAAATTCGACACAGTGATGCAAAAAGTTCTCTATGTAAGAATGGAATTGAGATAAATTATATGGGTGCTATTATGAGCCATATAGCAGCTTCGAGTGAGAGCATTAGTCATAGAGATGGATGCATGAAGGCTGTTGAGAGCGATAGATTGATGATAAGGACCGTTCTTAATACTTGGTAGTATATTAGATTCAGGTGGGAAACAAGATTCTAATATGTAGGAGCCATAATTGTACTTGATATTGCTTCTGCTACACCCATAATTCTATCTTACTGTAAACTAAGCAAAATGAGTGGAGGACGAAGAGGAGGATCTCATATCACGTGATTCACGGAAAAACTATTATTAAAGTATATATATATATATATATAAGTATCTAATATAATAAACTTTAATTACCTAGCTAAGAAAATCAATATAATAAAATAAACGAATTAATCAATATAATAAATAAAAAATAAATTTAATCAAGCTGTATAACAAATGTAATTTGAATAATTTATAATAATATAATTTTGATAAATTATAGTAAAAATGAAATACAAAATTATAATGTCATATTATGTAATCAATATATTTAATGGCAATTAATATTATTAACCAATTAATAAAATATATGTTTAATGAATAAGTAAGTGTAGAAACTAAAAACACCTAATTTTAATTAGATTTATTTAAGATAATCAATCCTATTAAATATAAATTAATAATTTATTACTATAATAAGTAGAATTATACTAACTAATATAGTCATCATCATAAAAATAACTTTATATAGTGTAATTATAACATAAATAATTAATTCTTAATTATAATTGATTGTAAATATCTATATATTTGAATTAATTTCTTACTTCAAAAAATAAAATTTAATTTTAATGTTTGTTATTTATTGTGCATGTTAGAACCTAAAATGCTCCGGAAACCACAAGTCACATTTATTACAATTTATGAAGAAAACTTCGAAAACTCTTAAATGCGTTCAAAAGGGATGTTTAACTCCGAGAAATCGAAAGTTGTTTTTTATGATTTTGAGGAAAATCTCAAACCTCTTAGATGCAATCAAAAGATATATTTTGAACCTCAAAATAATCATTTGCTTTCATGACCATTTATATGAAGATGTTATATATTCACGGTCTATAAATAATCATGATTAGCATGTGGGGTTGGGGAAAAACTTATGGTGTATGTAAAGTCTATTTTCTTATATTTTTCCTTGTATTATTATGAAATTTTTGTGGTGTGATATTCTTTATAAGCTTGGGATTTTTCACGTTAAGTTTGGTGTTTTCTTCTGGATGTGCTTTAATTGTTCATACATGCTTGTCTTCATCGATTCAACCTTGCTTGTGTTCGCCCGAAGTGTGGTAAAGTCTTCGACTTCCTTTGTATCAAATTTTTTAACAACTGATATTAGAGTTGTAGTTTTGCTTCCTTCAAGTGGGAGCTGTGATTGGCTGATGCAAGATACAAAATCGAGAGGTTCAGCAATTAGAACTTTGCATCGTGGAGGATACATCGAGAATTTGCTCTAGTTCAAGAAGTTGTAATTGCCAATGGAAGTCATGTAGAATAAGCCACAAGATATGAGCAATAAAGATTGGAGGACACTAAATAGGATATCACTGGCTTGAATAGACTCTCTTGCCTCATTGGTGGTTTTCGACATTATCAACAAGAAGATCACATTGGATCATATAATCCTACTTACCATGAGAACCCTTGGCTTTCAAAAAGGTATTCTTAATGAATAAATTATTCAATATGAAGATAAAGGAAGGAAATTCTGTGGTGGAGCACTTGAATAACTTAACACCATAACTAGCAATTTGATTTCATTCAACATCAAATTTGATGATGAGGTAAAAGCTCTGTCTTTGTTGTCTTCGGATAATGGGGATGACTTTGTAACAACAATGAGCAATTCATTTGGGAGCCCCAACATTCAAGTTTGATGATGTTGTCAAGGCCATGTTAAAAGCAAGAGAAGTTCAAACCATGATCAAAATTGGTCAAACTTAAAGAGGGAAGTCATTATTAAGGGTGTGTGTTGAACACGTGGGAAGAAGGGGCATCTCAAGAAGGATTATACAGTCACCAAGAAAATTGAAGGCTTGAAATAAGAGAAAAATGGAACAATGGAGATCACACTTATGGATCTCAATGATGCATTGATCCTATCCCTGGACAAGATTAAATTCTAGGCTGTGGATTCTGAAGAATCATATCATGTGATTCCAAACAATTATGTGTTTAATTCTCATGTAGCTTATGATCTAGAGATGACATGGCATGCATCATCAATGGGTGATGAAATGTAAACATTAGATTGTTGAATGGTTCGAGGTTGTAATTGGTGAATGTCTAGCATGTTCCTAGCTTAAGAAAAACATGTTTTATGTTGACCAACTAGCATGGAGGCCGCATTCAAAGAGGACCCTTAGAAGGTGACCAAGTATGAAACTGTGATTACACGAGAGAGCAAGAAAGGAACACTTTATATGATATTTTTAACCCCATAGCGAGGCATTGATCAGCATAGCACAAAGGCGAAAGAGAACCAAATATCCCATCCTCTAAGATTCCATGAACAAACAACAAAGGTGAATCAAGTTCCCTCTTGAAAAAGAGTCTTGTTGTTAAAGTGAGATTAATGAGAAGGCTTAGGTGAGGTTGGTTGTGCCTCAAGCACCAGAAATTGAGCCTAGAAAGTCATCAGATTACTACGTGCGCAAGGCAAGTGGGAGCGGACCAACGATAGCAAGGTGCAGCTATTGGCACCCTACCTAGCAGGGGGCTTAGAAAAGCTAGCTACTAGAGAAAAGAAAACTTCTCTTCAAAATGAGTAGGTAAGAATCCCATGGATAGTAGGCGTTGCAAGGCATAGCATGCAGAAAACTATATATGAAGGGTGAGCCACACCACGCCTCCTAAAGTTATGATGATAACTGCCAATGAATAAAAATGAAGAAGTATCTCATTCAATCTCCAAGAGAGAGATTTTTGTGCATGGTGAAGACTTGAGTGCTCACAAGTTTTACGGTGATATATGAAGGAAATTGTAACGCCCTACTATTAGATTTGACATATTAATCTAACAACTGGTGTTATGGTAGTACTTAATGCTGGATTAGGGAATTCTAACCCAATATTGAGTACTACCTTTAAAGCATGTGGATCTATGGGTAGAAGAAATCACAAATACTTCAATCATTCATCATTCATAATAAAAGAGTACAATATAAAAGAACAATATACACATCACAAAGTAATTAATTATTACAGATAAAATAAATTAAAGTCTTTCTTCCTCATATGAAATGAAAGAAATATAAATAAGTCTTCATTGTGAATCAAGTTCCTCTTTGAGTGCAAATCCTTTTCCACGCTCCTGATCTACCATATTTTGTTTATAATACGATAAGTAACATCCAATAAAAGAAATGTGATTAGACTTTAAGAAGTCTAAGTACATATTGAGGGTAATCTAAATTATTTTATTAAGTGAATATCATGTTAGCCATTTACAAATTAAAATGAAAGCAGTGCAATAAGCATAAAATAATAAGGTAGTAAAGTAAGAAAGGTTTCTCACATTACTTAAGCATCTTTATTAATCCTGCAACAAATAGGTTAGCATGGCAATTGAATTATTCGCAATTAAAGAAAAATATGAATATGTTCAAATGATATTGTATGGTTAATAAGAAAACAGTATAAGAATAAAATTTTACTTTTGTAAGAAACTTTACACTGCATAAATGATTCTGAAAGATTTAAAATGCTATAAAGCAATAAAGTAAGTGATTTCAGTCTAAAAAATTGAATATATATATAGTCATAAGATTATAATAATCATTCACAATCAACAGGATTGTGAGATATGCAATTTATGATTTATTTATCTTATATTTTTGCTCTGTGGGCACAGAACAAGTGAGGAGTTGAAAACGTCTACTCAATTTATCTAAAAGTGGGGTCAACTGCAAACACACACATTCTCCCTCAAAGGAATTATGTGGTCTCCGGATACTCTAATAGCCTGCCCAAGCTTAATGACATATGTACTAAAGTCCACCAAATAATACCCCTTTGAAGTATATGTTAAATATTTATTATTATGCATAATTTCTTAATACATGATTTCAAGGAATTAGTTTCAATGTGTTGCAACATTTCAAGGATTAGCAAACTATTATAAATCATATGATATACATTATTTTTTATTTAATTATTTGTCTTAATGATTGGGACTAGTAAAGCCCTTAAAGTATCATAAATTCCTAAGTTAGATTGATTATAGTATCAAATAACGAATTGATTATATATTTATATGGCAACAAAATAATTTACAAATATAATTATTTTGATTGTAAGATAAATTCTATGGTTATAAAGAGAAGTTTTAATCCAAAACTAATGACATTCTTAGGATCATGATCTAAGTTCTCTCACAAATTATTTATCTTAAGTTTCTTATTTAGTCTTTTTATTTTATTTATGAAAAACCTCTATCTAAAGAGGTACTCTTATTAAAATTAATCAAATATTTTTATTATTATTATTTTATTATAATCTTCTAAGTTAGCTTACAATTCTCGTAATTATATATATATATATATATATATATATATATATATATATATATATATATATATATATATCTTCTTTTTAGGTATAATTTTAACTAGTTGCTTCATCATGGATCAATTATCTTACTACTACACTTATAAGATTTTAATCTTCTATGGTTCGATTTGAGTTGTTATCACCATTTATTCTATGACTAAAGTAGTTGTTAGTATGTTTTAAGATAATTAATTATCTTAGTAGTTTGGCAATTATTATTATAGCAACAATGATAATTTATTTAGGCTACAATCTAAGTGAATGATATGACTTACATGTCAGTCTTTGTAACATGGTGAGTTAGTACTTTACCTTAAACATCCAATTTACATACGTATAAATCATTTTAGTTGGTTAACTTAAGGTAAGGTCTTAATCTTACAAAGATAAAAATTTCTTAAGGATCTAATTAATGGCTTGTTTTAAAAAAACACTTAATTGATTTATAACATTTATCTAATTGGTATGATAATTTGATTAGATTTGAATTTGGACTTAAGTTGAGATACTACCTTATAATCTATTCATTAATATAACTTAGGATTAATCTATCTAATTTCATTTATTAAATAAACCATAAACTATATTTTAATCATAAAGTTCCATTATGATCTTAAGATAGCCTATTTAATAATCATAGTATAACTAAAAGGCTTAAGAATATACTAATGTTATTTAAGGATGTTAAGATTTTAAATTATGCAAGTGAATTCCATATAATCCAAAATGATTCATTAATCTAAAATTTGCATAATTTGTATTATATAGGACTTAGTTTATCTAAACACTAAAGACTTAATGTGAGGGCTCAATTCTTTTATTAGGCTATTTAGTTGATAAGCAAAGATAATAAAATAAATATATCATTTATATTATTTACTATTATTCTCTAAGTAAAAGTTCTATGCTTGCAAAAATGTTATAACAATTCACCAAGTATTTGAAATATTAAAAGAATTATTATGTTATGAAAAGTTTAGCTTCTAGTGAAGGATTTAGATAGATTTCCTAAGTATTTAGATAAAAAACTCTTATGATTATCAATTTTTTAATTCAATTTCTAAATTGAAAACTTCTTTTGTTAAGTGATACTACCTAAAATTCCAAAGTATTTAAATTGAACCTTATATATATAGATGAAGAATTAAATTAATAAAATCAGACTAGACTACTAATCTTTCATTCTTATATATTATCCTTCAACTTCATAATAGGATTATGCTAACTTCATTTTTCAAAGCCTAAAGTTTCCTTAAAGATAATTACATAGTTATAATGACAATATTGCCTTAACATGATTCTAAAGTTCGTCTGGCATAATAAATTGCTATTCAAAATTTGTAAGATGAACCTTTTTTTTTTTGCACTTTCTAAACTTAGGGTTTCCATTAATCATAATATGAAGGTTAAAATTTTTACTCAAGTAATTCAAAGCAAGGGTGCATATGATTCTTAATGAATTAGAAATATTCTGATAATAAACATGCTTCATTAGGTGACAAAATGTTCTAATTAAAGCTCAATCATCTTAATGAACATTAAAAGTGATTAGTAATAATAATTATCAGAATGCAAATTTAACCTCGTATTAATATTTCTGAGAATTTTCTGATCGATTTGATATATTATTTTATTATATTTGGATTTGTATTCTAATATTTATGATACTTTAAAGTTTATAATTTATTTATTTTAAATTAAACTATATTAATTAGTTTTAACCTAATTATCTAACCCTAGTCTTATTGGCTAAAGATACGTGCTATGGCGCCCCGCTCCTTGACCCATAATAATTCGACTAAGGAGTGGAGTGTCACTTTGGCAAATCTCTTACTTAAGATTGGATTAGGTATTGACCTAATTTACTAGTAAGAAAGAGATAAGCCACTGCATATATGCCTTAAACTCAGTTATTAAGCGAATACAGATCATAGTGCGAAAGCAAAGTAAAACAGGTATACATCCAGATCATCACAATAAATAAAAAGGGCAAAATATAGCTCAGAGTATAAAGTACAGTAAAGAAAAATACATTTAAAGTACTTATATTATTACTACATTAAATGAATAGTTTAAAAGAACTGAAATAAAATCTCTCATCCTCATAAAAAGCTAGAAAAAGGAACTAAGCAACATCTGGCTCTCCTTACTGATGCTCTTCTTCAATAAATGACTCCTCCTCTTCAGCAACTAGCTCCTCAAACCTATCTGAATCTGACATTGTCATTTTCACAATGTTAAGGCCCCAGCTAATAAAAGAAAATCTTATTAGACGATTGTCTAAGTACATTTTAGGCTGAATATTTTACATGAATTATTAATGTCACCATTTACACATATAAACCAAAACAACTATATAGCGTGGGAGCAGTAAGCATACAAAGAATGGGATAAGTTATAAATACATTATTTATAACTAAGCAAGAATTGAGGCAAAAGGCATATCTCAAGCAAACTAAGCAAGAAATATGCATACATATATAATATAGTAAGTAAGAGTACTGAAACAAAAGTTTAATCCTAAATATGATGATGATCATATGACATATGCTGATTAAAAATAGTAAGTCTGAGAATGATACATATAGTAAGTAGTAAAATCTAGCATCCTATAAATATGTACAAGTGAGCATGTAAGCAAAATGCAGCTAGTTGAAATAACATGCATCAATAATACAGTAAATAGTAAATTGAAACTGAAACATATATGTAAAATTGCGACATCAAAAAATTGGCCAATCGAGCCCAGACAAAAATTTCCAAAGCCTTTCTAGGTTATGGCAGATATAACATAATTATATAACTAAGGAGGCAGTAAATATAAATGCAGAATCTCTTAGTTATTTTATTTTTGTTTCTATGGACACGTCCAAAAATAGTTGAGGAGTTAAGCACGTCTGCAAGATTATACAGGTTCCAAACTTAACACACACTCCTCAATGAATAATATTAAGCATCCTTATTACTCCTTACCCCTGTCCATTAGGGTGAATGTGCACCATAACTTACCAGAATATATTGAACCCAAGACAACTATTATCCTAATTACTCTATATTTTTATTTTATGCACAAAGTTTTCTTACATGATATGCCCAAGGAATTAAGCACAAAATATAAGAAATGTATAGCACAAATAAATCAAGTAAGGGACTCTTCTATACATGGTGACACTATTGTTGTCTAATTAAACTATTGTTATTATCTAATTAAACAATTTTAACTATTCTAAGTTACACAAGTTTCAGGATCTCCAATTCCTACTATCGAGTGTAACTTAGAAATACAACCCTATAGATTACAAAATATTAGGACTAGCTAGGTCCTAATATGATTAATTTAATATCAATTATATAAGTTAAATAATAAATTAGTACGACCTAATTAATGTATTTAGTGGTTCTAGACTAAAAGCTGGCCAAAATCTACTAACCTAGAGATTATGGATTAAATGCCATAAGCTTGGGCTTAATCACATAATCCTAAAGGTAAAGTCTAAGGGTCTAAAGTTTCAGTTCTAAGTGAACTAATAATTGAGGTAAATCCTATTAAGCAAGTCAAGCTCAACAGGATGATTCTCCTATCCTGAGTCTAAGGTTGAAAGACAAAATAATCAAAATTAAATTTAAAATTTATAAACTATTAAAACAAATGATTCATTCATTGAATAACCCATTTTATTCCAAGAATGAAATCTAACATGTGATCTAGTCCTAGGCTTATGAATAGTCCTAATGTGAAGTGTTGAATTCCTAAAAAATGACTTAGAGAAATTTCTATGAATTGATTGAATTTCCTTATACTTGCTGATTGTATTTGATTATGGAAGGTTTAGGGATGGATTTTAGCCAAATAAGGATCCTTTTCCTTAGGGATTTTCAAGCCTAAATTGGGGGATTTTTGATAGTTAAACAAATAATTAGAATCTATGACCCAAATTGATCTTAAATTAATTTTAATACTAATTTTAATAATTTAAAAAGGAATTTTAAGGGTTAAGGGTACTTAACCTAAATTTTGGGCAAAATGACTATTTTGCCCTTACTTAAGGGTCTAAAAAGCTATTTTTTGATTTAAGACTCCAAATTAGAATTTCTTAACACCAAATGATTCCTTACTATCTAATATGAATATAGACAATAAGTACTTCAAATTTGAATAATAAATAGGTCCTATAGGTCCAAACTAGGGTTTTTGACCTAAGGGGTATTTTAGTAAATTGCACCTAATAGAATCTAAATTATTGTGCAGTTTTATTATTAGTTGATGTTCAAGAATTCTATAGAATCTAAGAACATTAAATTATGAGGTCTAATGAATTAGTTATAACCATTTCAATTTCTAAGGGCAGTTTGGTAATTTTCTAAGGCAAATAGGCGTCAAAAACATAACTTTTCCATTTGGTGTCCAAATTCAAAAAACTCAGTCGCTATAACTTTTCTATATCACACTGAGTACTTCAACTAGGAGTATGCCCAAATTAGACCTCAATTGGTCAAGTTATCACCTAACTAGAGTTAAGGGTATTTGGTTATTTCTAATTTTCTATGGTTCATAACCTAAATATTATTTCAGATAATTATTGGCATTAAAATTCTAAGATATCTAGCACTTTGATTTTTCTGATTTGGAGTCTAATTGACTAAGGTACGATCAAATCAAGATCTAGGGTTTTAGGGGTAATTAGGATAGGTCCTAAAAGTCATTAAGTAAACTATTGATCAAACAGCAAAGTTAACACTATCAGGGTATTCCTAATGTTCTCCTAATCACTTTAAGACCCATATTGGCTATGATTGGATCACTAGGTACAAAGTTATGAGGGTTCAAAGTTTTAGTAAAAGTGAGAGGATGTCCAAAAATATCACTATATTATCTAGGCATCCTATGGAAAAATTAACACCACTAGAATAATCTTCTCATTTTTCTGATTATAATGAGATATAACTTGAGTATATTTGGATTTATGGATTGAAATTTATGAATGATTAAAGTTCTGTAATTTACATAATTAAATTTGAATTAATTAAGTTATTGATTGCATTAATATAATTTGACTAATTAAACAGAATAATTAAATTAATTAAAAATAGTGGCGAGACCCTTGATAGACACGTGGCACCCTCTGATTCGCTGAGCCAGAGCGGTAGGGCCCACTGGCTGACGCCTGAGGGAACATGGGGCCCCCACCAGGACACGTGGCAACAACACAGAGGGTGCTGTAGTAGTAGTGGGACCCGAGCGCTGACGCGGCAGGCGACCGAGTCAGCGAAAGAGACAGCAGACCCCATCAGTACAACAGTGCTGACAGAGGAGGGGCATGCGCAAATAGACGTATTCCACGCATCTCTTGGCTCGGAATTCTCACGGGGAGACGCAGGTTGGGCATGACCAGGTCCGACCCAGGTCGTGTCGGCCTCCTCGCTGCCGCCCGAGACTAGAGCTCGAATTCCGCCGGCCTTCCCGGCGCCCCCACGGGACAAATCACCCCCCGTTGGAAAGGTCTCTCAAACGGTAGAAGGAACTCTACCGAAGGTGCAGTGAGTCAGCGACAAATTTAAACCCTAGCTACGGAGGTTTGGCGAGAAAGGACTTAACAGTTTCAACTGTTGAGCTAAGCCGCAATTCGATCGATCGGGTTCGACCTAACCCGATCGGACTCGATCATCGATCAATCTGAGTGATGCAATAAGGTATCAAAAAGGTGGATCTAGATTTGCATATTTAAATGATGATATTAGTGGGTACATGCTTTGGACGGCGACAGACTCTAGGGCTCTGGCTCAGCTCGGATGACGGTCGCAGACTCCAATCGTGCAAACGGTCGGTACCTCGAGCGCGGCTGAGGCCTTAAGGCTATCTAGGCGGACTAGCCAAGGCAAGGAGGTTGTCGATTGGGCGAGGGAGGCGGTGGGCTACCACGTGGACTCGAGGCAGAGAAGGCAAGGGGGACGTAAATCCTGACCGTCTGATCTGGATCCGATCGGACGGATCAGATGAAGCAGATCCACGAATGTGGATCTGATTAGGATAACTGGTTGGATCCGGTTGGCAGCGAGGATCTGACCCGATAAGGGTTTATTTAAAAATTATTTTAATAGATTATTTAATTAATACATTTCTTAATTAAATTAAATATTTAAAAAGACTCATAAAATTTTCACATATTCACCCCTAGCTAATTGTGGGGTGAGGAACGCAATGGCGAGGTTGGATTTTTGATTCGATGAGTATTTCATTTTCCTAAGTTTCGGGTATTTAAATATTATTAAAATATTTGACAAAATTTTAACAACTTCCGATTGCCTCCAAAATATCACCCCTAGCTAATTTGGGGGCAATGAGCGCAATGGCAAAGTCTGATTTTCAATCTGAAGTCAATTTAGATAGGTCAATTTCTAGGGTTTTTGGATTTTCCCAAAATCATGATTTGATCCATTTGACTCCTGATTTGGACTAGGTCTTGGTGGTGAACTCCTAATGACATAATTGGAGTACTAAGACTGAGATTAGGACCTGGATTAGTCCTAATTGACTTGGGTAACAACTTGGGTTGTTACACGTGCGGGCCGAACCTTCGCTTCCTTAGGCGACAATGCCTAAGGATCATGATTACGCAGGCCGAGCCCGACCTAGCCTAACCCAGAGCCTCTGTTCTTCTCATCAAAATTTCGTAACCCTAGAATTAGGGTTCAAAAAAATTTCGCAGCACATGCGAATTAATTAGCATACAACACATCAAATGCGAGCTATGATTATGATCTATCAGATGTATAATTAATCCCTATCAGTTAATGTCTGCATCCCCTCTAAATTTACAACCCTAAATTTCCTTACAGGTAGAACTGAACAATATCGAAGACATATTAATAAATAAGAACAACTATCAGACGTAATTGATATTGTTTGCATTTGATACATAGCTACGCTCACATGGAATAAGTGATTGAAATGATAAAGATTCAAAGGAGTACCTGATTTGGAGTTTTAGGGTTTGAAGGTCGTCTACTTTGCGCCAATTTCTAAAGCTTGTGAAACTAAAAATTGAGGAGATGAAGTTCAAGTAAATAAGGAGGTAGATGAGATATGGGCTTTACTCCATTGGATTGAAGAATTGGTTGTATCTGCGCGACTGTGCAATCTCTGATTCGCAGAGATCGTGGCGGGTGCCACGCGTAGGGCACCCGCGATTCCTTCGAGACGAAGGGTCTTAGCATAGCTGATCAGATGGCCAAAAAAAATTGCGGGTAATGGCGGCTGACGGCGCCGTTTGCAGAATTAAAATAATATTAATTAATTTAATACTTAAATGATTTATTTAATTAAAATTATATAATTAAACAAATTCAGAAAAAAAACTTAAAAATTTGTCCTTAACTAAATCGAGGGCGGGGAACTCGAAAATGCAGTCAGAATTTCAATCGGAGGTTGTTTCAATTATTTGATTTTTTAGGATTTCAAAAATGCAATAAAATAATCGGGAAATTTTGACGATCTCCAAAACTCACCAAACTCTTACCCCTAGCTAATTTGGGGGTGAAGAGTTCAATGGTAGACTCTGATTTTAATTTGAAGGTCAATTTAATTATCATAATTTTCTAATTTGATAAAAATATTAAAATACTCAATATTTTCAATTGAGCTCAGATTTGATTTAAAAAATAATAGGGTTTGCCCTAAACACCATTTAGAGTATAATAGAGGTGATTATGAAGCAATTTAACTATTAAATATTAATTAACATCATTGAGTTGTTACAGAAACTCTTAAAACTTTTAGATGCATTCAAGAGGGATGTTTCGAAATCATAACTTGCATTTATGATTCGTTATGAAGGAAATTCCTAGAACTTCTGAATATAATCAATCAAAAGGTATGTTTAGAAATCCAACAAATAGCTATTTGCTTTAAGGGTTGTTTATATGAGGGTATTAAATACCTAAGACTTATAAAATAGTCATAGTTAGCATATGGTAGGGAGAAGATTGCATGGTGTATGCAAAATGTGTGTTTACTTATATTCTCCTTCTGTATCATAGTGAAATCTTTGTAGTGTTGAATTGTTTTAGTCAATTTGAAGTTTTTAACATAAAATTTGATGTATTATGCGTGTGCTATGAATGTCCATATGAGTTTGTCTTCATCCATTTAGTCTTGTTCATATTCTTCCCAAGCGGGATGAAGCTTTCAACAACTTTGGGGAGAATTTTCATAACATAATTGATTATATTTTCTTATCTAATTATATAATTAAATATTTATTGAATATATTTAATTAGAATTAAGCTACGTTACTTAAGTTTAAAGCCATTTAATTTAGTTTAAGTAGACTTGAATTAAATAAGCTAAGCTAAGTTAAATTAAGCTAAACATAATCTTAAGTTGCACCTAAATTTATAATTTAATCATCAGTTTCATAAAAAGTAATAATATGAAAGACAATATTATTTGAGTATTTCTTATTCAAAATAATCTTTTTTATTTAAGAAAATAAATGCAATTTTTTTATCCTCAATAATACCCCAAAATTAATGCAATTTTTGTATTTAAAAAAAAATTCAACCAGTCTATACGGATTCTTTATTTTGGGCAAATTTCATATTATAAACATAAAAACTATATTAATAAAATTAATATTAATGAGATTAATAATTATAAAATGAAAGTTTTTAAAATACTTTCAATAATATTTTTTTCAGTGCTTATTATCATTAAAGCCTTTAAATTTAATATTAAATTAGTTTTAATTGAGATTTATTTATCAAAATCATAATTATAAATTTATTATAAATATTATTTGCTTAAAACTAATGAAAATTGCCCAAAAGGCAGGGGTCATAGCACGAGAGGCAGGCGTCATAGCGCGCCACAGTGCCTGGGCACTGGAGAGGCAGGCGTCACAGCGCCCGGTAACCAGACAGGCTGGCGTCATAGCGCGCCGCAGCGCCTGAGCGCCTTAGAGTAGGGTGCCACGGAGCACCGTGGCGCCCGCGGCTCAGCTGGCACAAATCTGAGCCACCTATAAATACTCTTTAAGCTCTTTTTAGGGTTAAGATTGAATAGATCCGAATTTTTAACAACCTCCATTAAGGTTGTGGGTGTGATGGTTGCTCCGTCAATGAAGAAGAAGGCTCTTAAGGGTTTGTATAAGGGTTTGTTAACCCTAAATCATTATAATCTTCTCTATATAGTGAAATTTTTCTACTTCCCTCCCCGTCAACATAGATGTTAGCATCAAACTACGTAATTCTCTTGCATTGTGTTGTGTTTATGCTTGCATGTTGGTTTTCTTTGTTTTATTTTGATTTACTTATCATTTACAAGTTTTTGTTCTACATTGTTGAAACCCTACCACCCATCTTAGATCCCAACAACATAAAAGCTTCTATGTGATTGCACATCGAAAATAAAGGATTTATAGTTAACCCAATTTAGTGGAACTTAGGCTTATTGTTGTGGTTTGTTATAGTCCTACATGCAATGCAACAAGGAGAAGCATGTAGTGGGACGAAGCTTAGTGCAAAATGGAAGTTATAAGTGGAGCACAGCATGGCTTGTACCCATGCGATTAAGAAATAGATCTTAACTGTGATGCCAGTGCACAATTCCCTCAGGATGGGGCACCACATGGCCCAACGTGTTGATTCGAAAGAAGAGGATCAACTGAGGTGGAGATTGTTGGTCTCAGTAATAGCCATTGCAAGGTTGGATAGAGGCGTGGGCACCCAAGAGCCACCGAGACAACGAGTTAGGCGTCCATGCAGCTCAAGAGCCCTAGAGACAAAGAGCCAGGGGCCCATGTAGCTCAGGAGTCCCAGGGACAGTGAGCCAGGGGCCCAAACGCTCGTGAAGAAGCCCAAGTTAAGGATTTGGGCACCCAAGCGCGCCCAGATGCCCACGGTGGTTCAGACCCAAAAAGAGGCGTCCCTAGGGTATTTTTAGGGGCTTTTTTTGGAGATTTAAGAACATTGTGAAGCATTTTTAGGGTTAATCCAGATTTTATTCTGTGTATGAAAACATTGAAGGCTGTAAGAACTCTATTAGTGAACCTTCTGTGAAGGGTTTGTGAAAATTTAATTGTAACTTTCTCTCCACATAATGATATTTCTCCTCCTCTCTCCTCATGGACGTAGATGTTTACACCGAACAATGTAACTCTTGTATTTTGTTTTCTCTTGTGTGCATTCCTGTTTAGTCGATCTTAACAAACGATCACAATAAGTGATATCAGAGAGAGGTTGACAAGAGAAGGCAGGGAAGACAGAGTAGAAGGAGAAACTTTTGGTTCTCCATCGTCGTCAGTGGTAGAGAGAACATTTCACCATGTTGTGACACATCTGACATAGATCGATGTGGTCAAGTTTGATGGCAAAAACAACTTCACTTGTCGCCTGGACGCCCAGCACTCAATGCCCAAACAACACATGCTCCTGGGCGCACCCGGGCACCCAATTTTCGGGTTGCATGCGCTGTCGGCCCAATAACGCCATGCTCCGGAACCCACCGATACTCCGCCGGCACCCATTTGGCTGATCTAATCATGTTCTGCACCCTAACAACAATATATTTCAATGAATTGCTTATATTAATATATTTTTTATTTCAAATTACTATACAAGAAGTATCGTTACTAAGTATATAAAATTAAATTATTAAAACTAAATATTTTATTAAGAAATTAAGAATCTTTCATTATTTATCTAAATTATTAATATTATTATTACATAATTTAAATATTTAAATAAAATTATATTATCTATTATTTTCCAAGTATTATCATGTATTTATTGTTTTATTTATTATATATTTATATACTATGCATTGAGGGAATAGTCATCTTGACAAGTTTAGCTGGTTGTGCTCTCTAATTTCAAAGTTCGCCAGTAATTACTCCATGTATGCTATATTTGGTATGTACACTTAGAGAAACTCACAAAATTCAACTTATATGTTACTATATGCAAATGAAATAGAAGTGAGATCGGTAAGGGGAAGTTTGATATATTTGTGAAATAATTCAGCACCTAATTTTATTTATGTGATATGTTGTGAGAGTTCAGATTGGCTACTTTATATAAAATGATGTGATCATTAAGCCATAGAATAGATGATATATCCATTGGGGGGCCCTAATCAATTATACGGTTAGGACTTTACAGTTTGTGTTATATTATGTTTAAATTCGGAACTGATGCCTAATTATACCGACAACATGTGGTTTGTGTGTTCGACCAAAATACTACGGTTTAGTGAATGATCCTAATGAACGAATGAAATGTTCAAAATGAAATTTGTTGCTAAAATGCCAAGTGAGAGTGCTAAGATAAATGTGCTTTCTGAAAAGGCTAAGTTTTGACAAAAAAAATAGATCAAAAATAAATGTAATTTCAGTAGTCTAATTATAAAAGCCCAGTTACTGAAAAAGTGCCTTTGAAATGATCAGTATAAGAAAAAATTGTCTCTCGTTTATTTAGATCCATACAGGTGATGGTTCATGATAACGAACATTGAATAGATTTGGTTCCTTATTTGTGAGGTGCTTGTTAACATTGAATAAATTATGACTCATGCATTATGATACATACATGTGATGGTTAATTATAAGTTCATTATCTTAACTTCTCCAAAGTTGAGTTCTTCCCCCTCTCTTTACCCACTTAGGATTCATTGTAATTCTTTCAAAGGCAAGCCGTCACTGGAAGATCCTATGTTCGCTCTAGCTTTGCCCACTTATGAGTTAGCAGCATGTTCTACAACGAATGTCTCTTCAAAATTATCTTTGTTGGAAGATAAAACTTACGCCCAGCACACCGCAGCAGAAGCGGTTTAGTGCGCACCCGATCGAGGATCGGTGTTGCCTTAACGGTTACAAAGCAAATAACAAAATTACAAAACAACAAGAAAATGAATCACAACACATGCATGCAACGCAATCACAAGCACATCCAAACAATCACAGATTCTACGTGAAAAACTTAAGAATGGAAAAATCATGATGCCACACCACACAGAAATTTTCACTATGTAAAACTGAAATACAAACAATTAGAATTATCTCTAACATATTTCCTTAAGTACTCAGCTCCATTTTGGACCCCAAATGATCCAAAATACTCTTCAAATAACTTAGGGGTTCAACCTTGATCAGAGCTGGAATCTGCCAGGCGCTACGGCCCAGGCTTCGGGTAGTCAGGTGCCAGAGCGCACTGCAGCGCCTTGTTCTCTGTTTGCCTGGCGCTGGCATGCGTTACTTCGTTGTGGCGCGCTACTCTCGAGACGCTGCCGCTGAGGCGCGCTATAGCGCCTCCTTCTCGGGTGCAGGGTGCCACGGTGCATTGCAGCTCCTGTGCTGCTGCTGGACTTTCTAGCTTTGTTCCAAGTAGCCTCGAAACCTCCCGGAAATTCACCGGAAGTCTATTAGCATCTCCATGATGAGCTAGATGGTGTCCACAACATAACAATCTTCCCTTGCAAGAGGATGACAGTAACCTTGCAGGCATCTTCTACAGCTCCTTGGAAAAAACTAGTTCTTCGAATACTTCATCTGTTGCTGGAATTTGAACTGCAAGGCAGGCAGAGCAAAAGACATTTTATCTTCCTTGATTATACGTTTTTGTTGGGTTTTCCAAGACTCTTTTATATCAAATTCAAAACTTGCACACATGATTCTTAATGGAATTTCTCTCAATTTTTCACAATAAAAGTTTGGTAAACTTCAAGCAACTTCAGCGATAATTCCGAAAAATAGTGTGTTAAGTTAAAGGGAGAATGTTATACACTTTTTTTTTCTATTTGATATCAACCGCATGTGTGCCGCTACACAGCGGTTTTGATGAAGTAACAGCAAGATTCAAAAGAGGGAACAGAACACTATAGCCGACCTGTATTCCTCTAACAATGCTAAGTGTGGCCAAACCTAAACAAGGGAAACTCAGCCGATCCTTATGATTAGCTTGGCATTAGAGTTTCAATTGCATACCGAGGGTTATCATTTAGCAATTGCCATGACTTATCAAGATCATGCAATTTAATAACTAAATAAAGCCATCCTTATGCTCATCCAATTATAACATAACACTCACCATCACCATTCGTACATGAATCATTTTAAAGGCTATAAATACATCCCTTATCCACAAAGGGCAGAAATGTTCCCTCTAATCAAACAACCCTCTCTCGCACAATCTTAAAAGCTTTGCCAGGTGATTTCTAATGCTAACCAAGTTTCTTGTAAACACAAAGATGCAGACCTCGATATACTGTTTTATGTGCATGTCATAATTCTCCTATTTTTTCCCTAAATCTTCTTATATACGGTTTAAAATCTATATAACCACACACTTTGAAACAATAAATTTCTCAGTTAAACCTAAATTACATACAAAATAACACCTATTTTTTATATAATGTTTTACACAAAAGCAACTGATATGCAAAGAACATAATCCCATTTCATCCCACTTCTTCAGTTATTCTTTAAATAAGTGTTGCATTTTAGTTAACTTCATTTAAATTTAGAGCTAAAGATGCATCACAATGCCAAGTTAGCCTAATTTATAGGGGGTTTAACAAACTATACCTTTAAACCTCTAAAACAACAATCACCTCTTTTGCACAATGATGAATCGCAAGATGATCACTCTTCTTTGTCATCATCAGCAATTGGACAAATTATGATGACAAATTGTTAATGAGCAATCATATGATGATTAAGGTAAATCATTTAAGCTCATAACCATTACAGTTATAATTTTTAAATGCAGATTAATTTGTTAAATGACAACATATTCATTCTACACACCTACATCCAAATACTAGCCTAACAATAAGCCAAGGATTAATAATTTCTTAGCAAGACATCACAAAAATATCAAACTGATAAAAGTTTAAGTGATCAAGCAAGCGTGCCCACTTAAATGCTTACACCGAACCAATTAACTAAAACAAATGGAATCATATTTGTAAAGCATGAATTATTTTTCTCAATATTTATAAAACACTTTGATTTCTAAATTCCTCAAGCAAGAAAATGTCTATCCATTTCACATTTAAAAATAAATAAATAAACAAAAGTTGCCCAATGAAAAATGTATACTATTTCATTCTCATAATTAAGACCAAGTTATAACTTAGTATTTTGGTTTCTTCATCTACAAATCACATGTAGTTTTTATTTAGATGAAGAGGATCACTATGAAACTTAATTTTGCAGTTATAACCTCACTCAAAATTCTCTGTTATCTGTATATGAGATTTTTTTTTCTCATTTATGTAGTTTTGCTCTAAGTAAAGCATCAAGAAGTTATATTCATGCAACAAAAATATATATATATATATATATATAGATATATGTTAGAAGGAATGAGAAGATTCATCTGTTGACTAACCATCAAATATGGCCAACAATAACTTTCAGTCTTACTCAGCATCTATCAGTGGTTCGTGTGAAAATATTTCAAAGAAATAGAACCGAATACTTGACGGAGAGATTAAGAATATATATAAGCAAGCTCTTGATTTTGTAATAATACATTACAGCTTTATATAGCCCACTATTCCTACAGTTACACACTTGCGATTATAAGAAAAAAAATTAATAAAACTACATTATAGTTCTTATAACTTCCACTCTTGTCCACCATTAATATAAACATAATCTTAAATTGGTTACCCAAATTTATCCAGATATTTGAGTTTATCAACAAATTCCTCCCTTAAACTCAACGTCCCTTCCATCCTTCATGCTAATTGTCATTTTGCATTTTTCGAATAAAATTGTTGGTAAAGATTTTGTAAATATATCTGCCACTTGATCATGACTCGCAACATAATTTATTCTCACACTTCCCTCCTTTACGTGTTCTCGAATAAAGTAAAATTAGACAATAATATGTTTGCTTCTTTCATGATGCATCGGATTATTTACTATATCGATTGCAGACTTGTTATCAACACGAATCTCAATTGTTTCATTTTGTTGGAGATTTAGTTCATGGATCAAAATTGTTTAGCCAAACTACGTGACAGACACACCATGATGCTGCCACATATTTAACTTCATATGTCGAAAGTGTCACGATCGATTGTTCTTTAAAATCCATGTAAATGTTGTATATCCCATAAAAAACATGTACCCCCGATGTACTCTTTCGATCATCTGTCTCTGCACCAGTCGCTGTCAGAGTAACCCACCAATTTATACTTCTCCGTCTTCAAGTAAAATAACCCGAATGATTTTGTTCCTCGAATATATTGCAGAATTCTTTTTAGTGCCTTCCAATGTGTGTAGACCGGCTCTTCAATGAACCGGCTAATAACTCCAATGTTGTATGATATATTCGACCTTTTGCATGTGAGATAACGCAAACTTCCCACCAAACTTCTATATTTTGTTGCGTCAACTCGATCTCCACCATCAAACTTTGAGAGTTTCACACCTACTTCTATTGGTGTTGACACCGAATTACTATTTGCCATCTTGTTCTTTTTTAGGATATCTTTTGAGTATGCTTCTTGTGACACAAAAATTCCTGTCTTTCCTTGTCTGACCTCCATACAAAGAAAATACTTCATCAACCCCAAATCTGTCATCTTGAATTATTGTTCCATCTCGCCTTTAAACATTTTAATCATCTCGCCACTATTTCCCATGAAAAGAAGATCGTCAACGTAAAGATCAACAAACAACATGTTACCTTCTTTCTTCTTCATATATAGTGCATGTTCATATGGGCATTGAATAAACCCATTCCTTTTGAAGTACATGTCGATTCAAGTATTCCAAGCACGAGGTGCTTGTTATAATCTGTAAAGCGCCTTCCTCAACTTCAACACCTTTTGCTCTTCTCCGACTTTCATGTAATCGGGTGGTTGTTTGATATAAACTTCCTCTTTTATCACTCCATTCAAGAAAGCCAACTTCACATCCATCTGATATATTGACCATTCGAACTATGCCGCTTGGGAGATGAGAAGTCGAATTGTCTCCATTCTTGCAACTGGGGCAAAAACTTCATCATAGTCGATCCCCGCCTTCTGTCTGTAACCCTTTGCAATAAGTCGTGCCTTGTATCAATCTATCCCGCCTTGAGCGTTCATCTTCCTCTTGAAAACCCACTTTATTCCAATAGATTGAATTCCTTTTGATAGTTTTGTGAATTCCCATGTCTTGTTTTGTTCGACTGACTTGATCTCCTCATCCATAGCTGCTTGCCATTTTTCATTTTATACTGCCTCTTCAAAACTTATATTCTCGCCATCCGCCAATAGACAAACTAGGTGTGCTTCACTTGTCGAGTCGTACAAATCTCGAAGACTTCGCATCCTTGGTTGTCTTAGTTCTTGCTCCTCATCGGATGTTTGAAGATTTCTTGCTACTTGTGAACATGTTGAAAAGTTTAATAATAAAATTGTTGATGATTCTCCACTTTCTGTTAGTTTTTCCGGTGAATTATTCCAATCCCACTTACTTTCTTCATTCACTCAAACATCTCGGCTTACCATTACCTACTTTTTTATTGGGTCGAGTAACCTGTAGCCTTTAGTTTTCTCATCATAACCAATAAACACAAATTTCTTGCTCTTGTCTTCTAGCTTTGTTCTTTGTTGATTTGGCACGTGTGCATAAGTCATACTACCGAATATCTTGAGATGCATGACTATTGGTTTATGACCACTCCATACCTCTTGTGCAGTTTTATCTTCTAACTTCGCATGTGGACATATGTTTTGTATGTAAATTGAGCATTGTATGACTTTTGCCCAAAATTATTTGGGCATCTTCTTACTCTTCAGCATAGATCGAACCATGTCGAGAATGGTCCGATTCTTCCTCTCTACTACACCATTTTGTTGGGGAGAGTATGGTGCGGTTAGGAACCTTCTTACTCCTTGCTCCTCACAATAACTTGCAAAATCCCCTGAGTTGTATTCGCCACCTCTATCTAATCGCAAGGCCTTAATGTACTTGCTAGTTGTCTTCTCCACCATGACTTTGAATCTTTTAAACGCATTGAGTGCTTCAGATTTTTCTTTCATGAAGTAAACCCAAGTTTTCCTTGAATAGTCGTTGATAAAATTAACAAAGTACTTTTTACAGCTAAAAGACTTGGGAGTGATTGGCCATAAATGTCGGTGTGTATCAATTCGAGAAGACTTGATACTCGATATTTTGCCTTTTTCAGAAATGAATTCCTTTTATGTTTCCCGAGTACACACCCCTCGCAAATTTTGTTAGTGTAGTCTATCTCTAGTAGTCTGCACACAATTTTCTTCTTAAGCAATTTTGTAGACCTTCATAGTGCAAATGACCAAATGGTAGATACCATAGAGACACATTATCTTCTACATCAACTTGCAAAATCTTTTTTCTTGTATATAAACTAGGTTGATTTTATACATTTTATTCTTCGTCATCTCAATCTGTGCAATTAGCCACTCCTTTTTGTCTTTAAGTTGTAGCACTCGATTTTTCATGAACACCGAATATCCTTTCTCCATGAGTTGTCCCAAATTTAGTATGTTACTTTTACGATCAGGTACATAATACATATTTTAAATCAATCATTTTCCACCATCCTTTTGTAAGTAAGAAATTATACCTTGACCTTTCACTCGAATCTTTGACGCATCTCCAAATGACCCATGTCCATTATCAACGACCCGTATTTCTTTGAACAAATGTTCATGCCCGCACATATGGTTTCTAGCACCAGTGTCGAGATACAAAATTGTCTCGCTATTGGTATACTTCTCATCGTGAGCCATCATGAGAAGCCCATCATTTGTCTCTTCTTCTGTAACAAGATTTGTGTTTATTTTAATTTTCTTCTCGCCATCGCAGTTTTTTGTGTAATGCCCAAATTCTCCACAATTGCAACACTTGTTGAAGTTGCAGTCCTTCGCATAGTGACCATATTTGCCACATTTATAACACTCGACATTTGAGTGGTTTAGTCGGCCGCCTCTTCCACACGTCGTCCTCAACCTCGCCAATTTTGTTGATTTGACTGCTCCTTATCGTTATAGTGTCCTTCGTGACCACGAACTCTACCACCACGCTCATCTCCGCGACTTCTTCTTCCTCACCATTTTCCACAAGAATATAGTATCTTATCATCTTTAATTGTCGTCTTGGATTGAAGAGCTTCTTCGAGCGTTTCTTCCTTCTTCTTCTTCTTTCGCTGCTCATGTGCCTCAAGAGAGCCAACGAGATCATCAACAGTTAATGTACCGAGATCCTTTGACTCTTCGATCGTGCACACCACATTCTCAAAACTGTTTGTCAACGACCGTAATATCTTCTTCGCGACTCGGGCACCATTCATCGTTTCATCATTTCGCTTGAGTGGATTTACTACAGTTTGCACATGTGTGATGTAATCAAATATTCCTTCTGATTCCTTCATCTTCATCCCTTCCAATTCGCCTCTCAGAGTTTGGAGACACACTTGCTTGACATGATCGGCTCCTTTGAACACTTTTTCTAAAGTGTTTCACGCTTCTCAAAGCCTGACTCATCTATTGCTTGATATAGCAAGTAGAGAGCGGTTTTATCCTTAGCTCGCGCCACTTTTAACGCCTTTAGTTGATTCATCATCATGCTAGCTATATCTGTCAAATCATGAAGTTGTTCTCAACAACTTCCCATACATCTTGTGCACTTAGTAATGCCCGCATCTGAATACTCCAATCATGAGTCGCGGTTGTGGTATATGTCCCATCGATAAATTTCCAGTATTTGTCTTTCTCTCTGATACCAATTTGTGAAAATATTTCAGAGAAATAGAACTGGATACTTGAGGGAGATTAAAAATATATATTCTAGGCTTTATATTGCCCACTATTCCTACAGTTACACACTTGAGGTTATAAAAAAATAATTAATAAAATTATATTATAGTTATTCTAACTTCCTCTCTTGTCCATCATTTAAATAAACATAATCTTAAATTGGTTACCCGGATTTAGCCGAATATTTGATTTTAACAACAGTTCGATCATACTGCAAATATCAACAATCAACAAATTTGGAATGCTTCAAGGACTTGTCTCCTGTGGTAATAATGCATCAAGGAGGAGCACAATCCAAGTCTTCATGAAGTGCCTCTAAAAACTTTAAGACAGAATGTAGCAGTACTTCGTTTCCCTTTTATTAAAAATCAACTATGAAAGTATTTAATAAACGTACATACATAATAAAGAGTCATCCACCCAACTTCATGGCTACCACTGCTAACATAAAGCTTCAAGAGAAACTTTATTAGCTAGATTTATTGATATAATAAACAGCCCATAAAAAAGGTCATACATCATATATAATAGAAAACAACATTCAAACTTGAACATTTGTAAATGACATCGATACATGTGTATTACGTTAACAGAAGGATATGATATACAACATCACAATCAGAAATTAATTAAACAGTAACGGTACATAATAGATGTTCGGAGCTCATAAAAGATAAACACGCATATCAGAATGAAGTCAAAAGAAGTCAAGCAATCAACTTTTTAACCTTGCTTAGAAGGCCACTGATGTCATTTATTAAATCGGTCCTCACCTCCGGCTTCATATCAGCACAAGTAGGACCATTCTTAGGTGAAATTTTATTTATCAACCTTTGAAGGTCACGGCTTATGTATAACAGTGAAGTGTTCTGATTGGACGGAGAAGGTGAGGGAATGTCGGAGCATTGAGGTAAATGGAATGATTGGCAATCAACAACTACAAAGGGGAAATGCTTTCCAGATCTTACAGCATTTAAAGCTTTCTTTGCATCCTTTGCCCTCGCAAAAACAACCCGAGCGCATCCAGTATCTCTAAACAGCTCAGTCTCCTGCTTTATCAAGGCCCCGTATTTGACAAATGCCGCCATGAGCTCTTCTTTTGAAGGAAGGGTGCTTCCAGAATAAAAGGTCAAAAGAAGAGCTGCTGAATTTTCATTATTTTCATCAGCATGTTTAGTCCTCTTTGCCTTCAAAAGGCTTTTTTCTGAGTTGCCATACATTATGTGATCAAAATCGGTCTTGTACTCGCCGTTTGTAAAATCAACATTGCTTTTTCTCTTGAGGGCAGAACTTATGAGATTATCTTTTTCTGCATTCCTTATTTTGCTATCCAAAATCATACCAGTACTTTTATTTTTCTTCTCTTCTAGTTTAACTTCCTCTAAATTATTGAAGGTTCTATAGCCTGATTTTTCCACAGTTCCACTGTGGATTTCAACAGCAGCTGTCTTCCCTGGATTCCTTGATCTACCAGTTGAGGCATCCACTCCATTTCGACAATAATAATCATTTGTAGTTTCTGTTGTAGCTTGATCTTTCTTCAATTTTCTTCTATTCTGCTGTGTTCCCAGCAAATTTTCTCGATTACAATCATCATCATTCCGTTCATTTCTCTTTTTCCTAAGTGAAACATCACTGGATTCCATTTCATTCAGTAAATTATCCCTAAGAATGTCACAATGCCTATCTTTCTTCTCAGGTTGAATTTCATACTCTAAAACACCAGAGTGCACCAAGCTTCTATGCTTTACAAGGAATTCCATCATTGTTGCAGCCGGGAAGTTCTTTCCCATATGAAGTGGATTGCATGCGGCAAAGAGAAGCTTTTTTAACATAACATGTGCAGAAATCTCAATATATTCTGATAAATGAATCAATGAATGGCCTTCTTTTGTGGAAGTCTGAGAGCTGCCAACATAGGCTGAACATTTGGAGTGCATGTGCAGAGGAACATCAGAATCACTCTCCAAGACATCAGAATCCACCAGTCTGAATAAATTTGATCGTCCGACATATCCAGTGGTGTATGGAGGTGATAAATACTTGCTCATCTTTCGCTCCCGTCTTGTAAAGCCATTATCCTCTTTATGCACAACCCTAGATGTCTTAGTGCCACAAGCCTTATCTTTTACATTTACCAGGCACTTCTTTTTCTGGTTTAAGAATAAGCCTTCAATTATATGTCCTTTGAATTCATTGTCAACTGTTCCAAGCTTGTCATCCTCTTTCAAACTGTGCTGCACCTCAGTATCAGCCAACAGGATGAGTTCAGCCATACTTCTCTTCTTTCTTGAGGCTTCATCCACAGCAATAAGCGGTCGTTTAACTAGCCTACCACCAGTCTCTTGAACAAGCTCTTTGTCCTTCTGAAAATTTTCAGGTAAAGCTTCGAATTCTATCTGTTTTTCATCAAATAAATCCTCAATCATTTTAACGAAGCATCCGTTCCTGAGATAGAATGAAGCAGCCCAACTCCTCAACATGGCAACATCAAGCACGCTGGAAACAGAAATATCTCTGGCAACAGCTTGAAGGTGAGCAAGGAATGCGGAAGGAGTGTAATTAGCAATGGAAGCTTTGCCAATACTATCATACCGATCGACCCTAAATTGAGTATTTATTTCCGGTGGCACGCAATAACAAGTCATATCAGACCTTAAATACCTTTCAATCTCATTTATGGCATCCTTGACAGCACTAATAAAGCCATGGGAGCTATTTAGATCCACTATCCGCTGAAATTCATCTTTAAATGGTCTCAATTCGGAAGGCTCGCACCAAGAAGAGGCGGTATCGGCAAAGTAAGCCACTAGAACATAGTGATCAGGATGCTTTGAATTTGTAGCTTGCTCAGATGCATCCGACGGGCTGCAGATTTTCCCGGGCCACCACAAGTGGCCATGGATCTTGCCCCACACAAAATCCCCAATTCGAAATTCATAGCCCCGCCTGCATCAGAATTGTAATAAAACACGAAATATAAAAGCTTGTACACTATCTCGATAGAATAAATGGAAAAAGGGGCAAAAAACAATTCAAGTTCAAGCGGATCAAAAAGCCAATAATTAATACCCCGACATAAACAGTGGCAGCAAACGCTAACGACTTCAATTGTTGATTTGATTTGCCTCATCCTCCTATTTTGAGTTCCTTAACCTTTTTTTAACGCAATTGGGAATATAACAGAAGGATTAATATATGACAAAATCTGAAAAAAATTATAACTTGGCATACAGAAATAGAAAGCAGGCTATCTTTTAAGAACCAGAAAGGAATAAGCACTAGGCAGATTGCTTAGCTTTTAGACAGGCGATAAAAATCAAAACACATCAGTAAATACACCAAACCCTAGATTAAATTAGACAGAAGATACGAAGCAGGTATGGAAAGAGCCAAGAATCAGATTCGCGAACTCACCCCATCTGCTCCATCAGCTCGCATCTATGAATGTGCAAGAAAAGCAGTACTTTTTCTTTTTTTGGTTTATTTTTTGAGTTGCTTGTATCGAAAGACGAAACCCTCGTATTGTGTTTAAATGCAGTTTATTTTATATATTTTGTGACTGAACTTTGTCCCAAGCGCGACCTTTTGGCTAGCCGGAGACCTGGTTTTATTTTGGTGGCTGTATAAATGAATCATCATTGTTGTATCTCAGTGACTGGACTCAGAAATTATGAGCTCATATCATGAATTCAAATTTTACAAATCACAGACTAACCTCATCTTTGAAAATGATCTCACATATCTCACTTCAAAGCAGATATATCTCGCCCATAATAATTTGCTAATGCATTAGCTCACATGATGTATCATATTCGTACCAATTCCAGGCTCATTGTCCTGCTCCTTAACCTCAAATCTACCTAGTCCTGCCCTGCCCTAGTTTGTATCAGCTTGCCAAAGCGTTGCAATGGCTCACTTGGGCTAGTGTTGTGTCCAACCGATGCGGGAGGAGACTGCACTCACCCTGCATCGTGCTCGTCATGTCCTGTGCTGCCTCGGCCCCATGTTGCATTTTGCCATTAATGTGCTTTGACTGGCCTGCTTTTAACCCACTCCTACGCCAACTCTCACAGTGCAATTTGAATCGCTCTCTCTTGGTCTTGCTTGATGTGACGGCGAAGGAGAAGGTACAAATAATGATAAAAATACTCATTTCTACTTTTTTTTTTTTTTTTTTTTTTTTTTTTTTAAGAAAAAAAACTATATTTAATAATAATATATATCAAAAACTATTCATAATTTATAAAAAAAAAATTTTATAATTTTTATATATAAATCTTATAAAAAAGTGTATTTAATCAATAATCTATTTACACATTGACTTGATATAATATTTATAAATTTTGGTATATATTAATATATAAGTATAGCAATACTCTTTTCAAAAGGAGTTGTCATTAATAAGAAAATAAGAGAATGAATATATCAGCATTTTTATATTTTATCAATTACGAAAAATCTATATTAAATGATTATTCAAATAGTGGGGAACAATCGAATTACAAATCAAAAATAACGCTCATTTATTATGCAAATCATATTTTATCTTCGTGACATTTATATTTTAAGAATATTAGATGATTTTTTCATTATTAAGAGCACATATATATTTTCAATATATGTTATCATGCAATTATTCATCTAAGAATCTCGTATGCTCAAATGGCTTTTTTTAATCTTCGTAGAAAAGAATTCACCTATGCTGATTGACAAAGTCAATGCAATATTTAGCAACTGAAAATTTAATGACAACTTATATTACTTGGTTTCAACAACCCTTTACTAAATTATGAAAACTAATATTTTGTGTCGGCCCTAGGTCATTTATAATAAAAATTATAATTATCCCGTTATGCTTAATGTTCTGTCTACCCGCGAATTTCCATTTTCAGTTAAGAAATTCCCGCTAAAATCCATTTTCGTCAAATTTCCGCTTATTTCTGTTCGTACTGATTAAATTATTGATTTATGGAGTTTCTCAAACCCAAATAATGCTAAAATGGAATTTTCAGATTTTCCATTAATCTCAAATTTAAATGCAAATTAATAAATATTTCAAAATTACTTACCTCATTAGAACCCATAAACAAGGGATCGTCGGTTCTTCTTCCATCGACGCAGAGCACGCTTCTTCTTTCAGAAACCGTCGACAATTAAGTCGACGGTTCCCTTAGGAAGGGTCGACGGAACGCATTTCCCGTAATTGATTGACTCCCAATTTTTTTTCCCATCCCCATTTGTAATAACCCAAAGTTATTACCTTGCTTAATCTGGATTAGCCAAACCCTAATTATGTCATTAATAAGTTCTAAAAATTCTTAGGACCTAACCCCCAAGAAATCAGGATCCAAATGATTATGGAATAATTATTGATTATTTTAATAATTTTAAATATCCTAAATCAAAATACATATAGATAACACATAGTGAGAATTGATTATACTACAAAAATTTGAGCGTCATTAGGATCCCGGACAATCCTAATGTGGCGCCCCACCCCTTAATCCACAAGAATTAAGTTAAGGGGTGGTGTGTCACTCTAACTAATCCTTCACTTATAATTGGATTAGGATGAAATCCACAATCCACCTAATAAGGGAAGAAGTGAGCATAGAATCAAATATTCAGTCACTATCTAAGTAAACATACAGAGTGTGGAAGCTATTTTTAATATAAAATATCCAAGCATCACAACATAAGTATAAAGAAAAGTATCTCAGAACATAAGTATAAAATCCAAATACGCAGTCATCAATACATGTATTATTACATCAGTTTAAGTTTTAAATAATAGAAATAAAAAGTGCACTCATCATCACTTAAAAATAGAAGGGGCTAAATAGCTGCTTCTTCCACAAGCTCCTCCTCCTAATATGGCTCCACACCAAGATCATGATTGTCCCACTAAAGAGGATCTGTCATTGTCGGTTTCACAATGTAGGGCCCCAGCCAAAAAAAGAAAAAAAATATGGTTAAACAATTGTTAAAGTATATTTTAAGCTGATAAGTTTTATATGTATTAAGTAATATCACCATTCTATAATCATCTAGGCAACAATGTATAAGGGAGCAGCAAGCAATACAAAAAAAAAGGAAAAGTTATAAATCATCATTTATAACTTAAGCAAAAATGGGAGGCTAAGGCATGCCTCACATGCAGACTAAATAAGGTAAGGCATAAATATAGCTAATCAAACAAGTGCTGTAAGAAAAATACTACATCATAAATATGCTGGTTATCAAAAGAAACATGCCAATTAAAATAAAGTAACTCAGCAGTGATACATATAAATAGCAGCAAGATTCTAACATCCTAATATATAAAAGCAGTACAAAGAAATAGCTGACTGAATAAAAATGCTGAAAAGTAACCAAAATATCAAACTGCATATAAACATCCGTGTACAATCTGCTATACAGAAAAGAGCTAATCTAGCCCACCAGAAAAGCTGAAGGATCTTAGCACTAGTATGGCTAAGGCACCAACAGTATAAGTGAAGGATCTTAGCACCAGTATGGCTAATGCACCAACAGTGTACTCCTAGTATCAACAAGGAGACTAGGCAAATAGCACACAATAAAATAGAGGCCTTTCCCTAGTGACATCAGTTGATTAGGTAATCAGAAGGCAATACTGAGAGGCAGCTCAAACACATCCAATTATTATCTTCTCATTAATCACTTGAATATTTTTACAAGGAATCTAAGGAGTCTCCATATTTTCCTAATATTTTATTCATTCATCAAAAATCTTATATGATATGCTCAAGAAAATATGGCACAAAAATATAAGGAATGCGTAAGCGACAATCATCAAAGTAAGCAAGAGACTCTACTAAACATGGTGATATCATTTGTTTTCTACTTAACCATTCTAACTATTCCAAGTTACACAAGTTCAGGATCACCATTTTCTTACTATCGAGTGTAACTTAGAAATTCATCCTTATAAGTTAAAAAGGATTAGAACTGTTTATGTTCTAATCTAGTTCAATTAGATAGATGACTACGAGTTAAATCAATAAATTATACGTCCTAATTTTGTGGATTTAGACGTTATAACTAAGATTTGATCAAGATCTTCTAAACCTATAGATTATGGATTGAACACTACGAGAATTAGGTTCAGTCACATAATCTGAGATGGGTAAGACTAAGTTCTAAGTTTTATTCTACAAGTTTTCTACTAGTTAAGGCTAATCCTATTAAGTAATCAAGCTTTAATAGGATGAATCTCCTATCTTAAATCTAAGATTAAAAGACAAAATAATCAGAACAAGTTGTAAAATAAAAGAAAAGTCTAAAAACTAATAAAAACTAAGATTTCACCCATTGGGTAACCCAATTTATCTAATGAATGAACTCTAACCTAAGATCTAATATTTTAGAATGTTAACTAAAGGTTAGGGGTACTTAATCCAATCTTAGAGCAAAATGATCATTTTGCCCCTACTTTAAGGGTCAAAAAGTCAACTTTTGCTTATGGGTCAGAATTGAATTCTCTTAGTTTCAACTGATTCCTTACTGTTTAACTTGAAGATAGACAGTAAGTACGCCTAAATTGGACGAGAAACGGTCAAGTTATGACCAAAAGCAAGGCCAAGGGTATTTTGGTCATTTTTCAAATTTCTAGGGTTCATATTTTATTTTATTTTATTGATGATATTGAAATTCTAAACTAGTTAACATCTTAAATTTTTAAATTTGGAGTTGATATGACTAAGTTATGGCTGTTTGAAGTCTAGGGTTATTTTGGTCATTTTTCACTGAGAATTCTAGGGTTGACTTTTTGTCCTGATGTTCAAATGAGAAAACTAATACTACTATAGTGATGGGGCCGCTCTCCTAAGCATTTTAAGACCCATATTGACTATGTTCTGATAATTGGGTAAAAAGTTATGGGGTCCTAAAGAGGTCCTAAAATGCTACCTCATTATGCGTACCCCAAAATTAATTTTTTACATTATGTTATTTGATTCTTTACATTTTTCTGAGTATTTTGAGACCTATATTTGCTATGTTTGGATCTTCCTACAAAAAGTTATTAAATTTTTAAGATTTACTATTCAAAAATATAATTTGTATTAATTTACTATTCATTTATTCAAATGAAATAATTTTACTGTTCATTCCTAAAGTTTTATATATATAATTTTTGAATTTATTAATCTTCAATTAATCTGTGATTAATTAGGCTTAGTTATTAATTAACAATAATTAATCCATTAATTAATTAATTAAATTATATTTATTATTATTTTTTACTATAGCAAAGTAATTAATTATTAATCACTATTTGCTTAGTCTTAATTATACACTAATTACCTAGTTAAGACTAATTAAATATAATTATTATTTAATAATCATTAATTATTCTAATTACTCTTTAAAGTTTAATTAATATTAAAATAATCCTAATTAATCTCTTAATTATTAATTACAGTTAATTAATTTATAAATTACTATTCCAAAGTCATTAACACTAATCCTAATTTAATTAACTACTAATTATAATTAATTAATCAATAACAGTAATTAACTTATTTTAATTAACAGACAGTAGGCCCCACCAGACACGTGGCACTGCCAGAGGCTGTCACGTGGCACTGTGGGCCCCACGGGAAAGTCGAGTAGGCTCGGGTGACTGGGCAGTGGGCCCCCACCTGACACGTGGCACTGCCAGATGCTGCCACGTGGCACTGTAGGCCCCACATGAAGCCGAAATGCCGCGGGTGACTGGGCAGTGGGTCCCACTTGACACGTGGCGGGCCTAGAGGCGACCACGTGGCACTGTGGGCCACACAGGGAAGCCGAAGCGCCGCACGGGCTCGGGCTGTGGGCCCCACGGGACACGTGGAGTGCCGGCTGGTTGCCACGTGGCGCAGGGGGCCCCACGGCCGAAGCTGAAGAGACGAGGCGCGGCTGGTGGGTCTCACATGACACGTGGCAAGCCTGGAGGCTGGCACGTGGTGCTGCGGGCCCCACCTGGCTTACGCGGACCCGGACCTTCGCCGGAGGTGGCCGGGATCGCCGGAAAAATGCAACCCTAGGTCCTAGGGTTACGGTGCGAGTGCGTGCGGGAATTCGGCCCGAGGCTTCAAGCCTCGATCTGAGTCGGCCGGACCTGATCGAGGTCGATCAGGTCCAGTTGATTGTCGATCCAAACCCTGATCTACAATCCTAAGACTATGCGATAGCGAAAAGCAACCGGAGGAGGGGGATCAGGGGGTACCTGGTTTGAACGGCGGACGGGGGCAGGACGGTGTCGGCTCGATCTGGGCTCAGGTTCGCAAAACCCGGAGCCCAGAGGTCGGCCGAGGCCTTATAGGCTCGTCGACGACCTCGACGAGGCCGGGGAGGCGCCGAATTGGCCCGGAGGGCGGCGGGCGCGCCGCGTGTCGCACGGGACGATGCCGTCGAGGACGACGGCTCCGTAGCCATTGGATCTGGACCCGATCCAACGACTGCGATGGCGCCGTCTGGATAGACGGCGCCGTCAACTACAGTGGACGGCAAGGTTAAATACTTAACGGCGCCGTTAAGTATTTAATTAAATAATATATATATATATATATATATATATATTTCAAAAAAATTTGAACATATTTTTCCTAGCTATTTGAGGGGTGAGGAACATAATGGCGAGGTCGGATTTTCGATCCGACGAGTATTTTGATTCCTCGATTTCCGGGGTATTTTTATTATTAAAATATTCGTCGAAATTTCGACAACTTCCGATTGACACGAAAACTTGACCCCAAGCTAATTTGGGGTCAATGAACGCAATGGTGATGTCCGTTTTCCAATCCGAGGTCAATTTAAATAAGTCAAATCTTAGGGTTTCTAGATTTTCCAGAAATCAGGATTCGATCCATCTGATCCCTGATTTTGGGGTAGGCCCTAGAGGTTGACTCCAATTAACCTAATTAGCACGTATAATTATATTTAAGACTAGAATTAGTCCTAATTAACTACGATAACAACTTGGGTTGTTATACCTAAATTAATTTTTATACTTTTAACTTTGAAAATTTATAGAAAATAAATTATAAATTAGAATTTAAATTTTTAAGACATACATAAAATGCCATCATTGTCTTTAGGTGTAGAGGTAGGTGTTAGCATGTATACCCTTGCATGAGCTGTTGGTTGTTTGCCCTGGGGTCGCTGGCCTTGACGATTATAGATCGGCTTCTGCGCAAGTACAACTGCCTTAGCATTTGAAGTGAGAGCTGGCATTATAGCAGGAGCGGGCTCTCGATTGTTCCTTAACTGAGCATGGAATCCTTGTTTATGACGGGAGTGATTGATGAGCACTCCGTCGATTGTTGACTTAGCATCGCATTCGAAGAAACGGTGGCCCTTTCGACCATATGCCAAATACACACCACCAAAGTGGTAGCATTTCCCATACGGATGGTATTTCTTACATTTATAGTTCTGGGGTGGGGATTGTTCAGCTTTGATGTTATAGACTTTAGCCATCTTGCGATGGCCAAAGTGCTCCTTCTTTAGCTGCACAAATGCAGCCTTACGCTTACTGTTCATCTGACCTTGAAACCCTTCTTAGAAGTGAGACGCCTCGATCAATTCTGCCAGAGTTTTAATTTGGCGGGACACTAGGTGAGGTTTTATAGAGTCTCTTAGACCCTTCAGAAATTGATGGCATCTAGATGCTTTTGTTTTAACCATGTCCGAAATGAAGCGTGACAATCTCCAAAATTCATGTTCATAGTCGAACACTGAGTTATTACCTTGAGTGAGATGAAGGAGCTCATCCTCCAGAATTGCTTGAGACGATGCTGGTATGAATGCCTCGCGAAATGCTTCCAAAAACATATCCCTGGGGATATCTTATATTTCATAATCGGCGAATTTGTTGTTCTGCTCATTCTCCCACCAACATTCAGCTTCTTCTTGGAACAGATGAGTCACTAAGCGAATAGCTTCAGAATTAGGGCACTTGATACTAGCCAAGTTCTTTTCGACCATCTTGAGCCAATTTACTGTGTCGATAGGATTTAGCGCTCCATTGAACATAGGAGTTCTAAGGCGAAGAAAACTGTGCAGGATTCTATCACCAGTATAGTGTGAAGATGATGAAAACCCTGATGGGGGTGCAGGTTGTTGCATAACAGAGAGAATCAGAGCACGAGTCTCTTGCACTTGTTGCGCATTACTTTCTATTAGGGCTTTCACCAGACTCACCATTGTGTTTGATTCTTCGGGTCCACCAGATGACGAGATCGCATTCTTAATCGGGGTAGGAGCTGAAAGAGATCCCGGATTCATGACTGCAATAAAGCATGAATTTAACAAATGAAATAAAGATTTACTATCTTTTTCAATCATCACTTTCTCAAAAGAGAAGTTACATAGGTAGACAAAAGGATAAACTGATATATAAGCAAGGTATTATATAAAATCTAATGACATTAGCTATAATATTCTACCCTAAATACAGCACAAAAATCATAAAATGTTACTAATCGAACCTTCATAGATAACCTTCTATCTGTCCAATACCCGATGAATGGTCTAAGGTAGTAGAAAGAACTGAACTACTGATATTCCATACCTAAAGTTTCATTAAATCATTAATTATGGTTTTCCAATTATTTTAGTTATAAGCATTTAATTCGTATACTTTACTTTTTTAAGGTTTATCCAGATCCTAAGATGTCATTTGTCACTCATATTTATCATTTAGCCATATCATACTCATTTATGATTCATTCAATTCCTAAGGTGTCATTTCCAGATATTCTTAGTTTTATTTCTGAGATTTCAGTAGGATAAACTATGGATGCTGCTTTTCTTACACTTAGTAATTGTGATCATATCCACTGCAAAGAATGGATCATAAAGTAGATAGGAGCTTTTCCTTATTTGACACATTATGATATTTCTCTGATACCAACTGTAGCGCCCCGCCCCGTCATCACATGCAAGAGATAGGTATAATCAGATCAACGGCGGAGCAGCGCACCACTCGGGAAGGAATATCCCGTCTCCCCAAATAACTGAAATAAAACCCTTTTGAAGGGCTGCTAACTCAACCTCAAGAAGGGTTGAGAGCTAATGCTTAAGATAAGAATAGTATCCTTATCTTAAGTATTAGGCCGATGCATACATTGGATTTGAAACACACATAAGGAATCCCCCAGTTGATTTTAGCATAATTATATCGTAATTATCATTCCATTAAGATCATCGAGTCATTAGATCCAAACCCTGAAGGTTTGGAGCAATTCGGAGTTCAATTCAATATTCTGGATTATTTAAATATTTAATTAATTATAAAATTGAGGTATTTATTGTGACCTCGAAATCAAAATCTGGCTTCGCCATTGCGGTCGTCACCCTCAAATTAGCTAGGGGTGATATTTTGAACGCGTTTGGAAGTTGTCGAATTTTTTGTCAATATTTTAATGTAATTAAATGCGTCGAAAAATAGGATAATTAAATAATCGTCGGAATTGAAATCCGACTTCGTCGTTGGATTCCTCACCCCCAAATTAGCTAAGGGTGAATTTTTGAGATTTTTTGGAGCACATTTCAAAAATCCGAAATTTAAATATTTAAGGGAAATAAATGAGTAATTAAGAAACCTTTGGATCCCTTATTTGCAATTTCTCAATTCTTTTAATCTCCATTTTCGGCTGGCCATCCCATCCCCTCCTCTTAGCCATGCCCCCTTGGCTGCCCATTAATGGCCTCCCTCCCTAGGCTCATGATGGTCTAGCCCCTACTCCTCATCTCCTCTTCTCCTTTATTAAGTGAGTTCAGCCCCCTCTCCTCATTCTTTGGCTGCCAAGTAAAGCTCTAGAGCTCTCTCCATTTCCCTCAATTGCTGAACTTTGAAGGAGAAGGCTCATCCCCAAGGTCTTGAAGAAAGCCAAGGTCCTCCTCTTCCTCTCCTTCCAAGCACACTAAGGTACCCCTTTACCCATCTCTTTTGCCTTCTTCATATGGCTATAATGCTAGAATACATCTCTAGATATCCATGTTTAAGTATGGAAGCCATTAAGGCTCTTGAAAGCATCATAGAAAAATGCTTTGTTTTTCTTGTATTCTGTATACCTTGTCATTCATTCATATTTTTAGTATAGCTAGGATACTCCATTTGTGCCGATTTTAGTGTCAATGGAAAGGTATCGAAAATACCTTTCCATTGATATATGACATCACTCATGAAACTCTCTGGATTGAGAGTAATTAAGCTCAAAAAATGGCCTACACGGGTTTTGCACCTGGCGAAATCACCGTCTGCCGCTCCAGCACGCTGCAGCGGGTCGCAACGGTTGGTCGCGGGCGTAAAAACTTAGGGAAAATGTTAATTGAGCTAATTGAATAGTAAATTTGCGAAATGGACCGCTCCAACGCGCGGTTGCGCGCTGCAGCGGCCTGCAGCGACATTTCAGAACTTAGGGAAAACGACCTTAAATTTAATTAAACAGTAAAAATTGCAAAATTGACCGCTCCAGCGCGCTGCAGCGGTCGGTAGCGGCAATTTTGCGGATGAATAAAACATTAATTGAACAGTAATTAACAAAATGGGTCGCTACAGCGCGCTAGTGCGCGCTGCAGCGGACCTTAGCGGAAATATTTCAGAACTTAGGAAAAGTCAAAAAATAATTTAATTGAACAATGATTTTTGCAAAATGAACCGCTCCAACGCGCCATAGCGCACTGCAGCGGGTCACAGCGGATTGCAGCGAGCCGCAGCATTCCTCAGCGCGAAAATGCGCTGCAGCGCGCTGTCGCGCGAAAATGCGCTGCAGCGCGCTGGAGCGCGCTGCAGCGTCCAAGTTTGTAGAATTGCCCAAATTTTCCAAAAAACTGCCCAGATTCTTGTAAAACTGCCCAATTTTGGCTGAAATGGCCAAAACTCAACTGTTTTGATATTTTAAGACCCCTAGGACCCTAGTGGGGTTGAGTTATACTAAATTTGAACCTATTTTAGCTAAAATTGAACATAACATAAAATTCTATATGAAAATCAAGTTTGGAAGCCTTGCCATTTTAATAAGTGATCAAAACCTACTTTGTCCCTAAAATGCATTATACAAATGGCTGGATACCTTAGAATTTTAGTGCCAAATAATAATCTAAAATAATATTTAAGTTTTAGAAACTTAGGAAATTAGAAAATTACCAATTTATCCTAAGAAATTCAAATAGCTATAATTAATTCATTAGATCTCAAAATTTAGTGTTCTTGAACTCTATGGAATCCTTGAACAGTAACAACAGTAAACTACATGAAAATTTAGGTTCCATTAAGTGTAAATTACTAAAATACCCCTTAGGTCAAAAACCTTAGTTTAGACCTATATGGCCTATTTCTTACCCAAATTTAGTGTACCTACTGTCTATCTTCATGTTAGATAGTAAGAAATTATTTGACAGTAATAAATTTCAATTTGGAGCCCTAAATCAAAAGTTGACTTTTTGGACCCTTAGTTAGGGGCAAAATAGTCTTTTTGCTCAAAATTTAGGTTAAGCATCATTAGCCTCTAAATTAAGTTTTAAACTGTTAAAATTAGTATTGGAATTGCATTATATTCTTTTAAGTGAGAAAAATCAGCCATTATGTCAACTTAGTAAAATCCCCTAAAATTTCTCTAAGTCTTTTTCTTATGATATTTTCACCTTACATTAGAATTATTCCTAAGTTTAGGGCTAGATCATAAGTTAGATTTCATTTATTAGGTAAGTGGGTTATTTAATAAATGAATCTTTAGTTTTATTAGTTTCTAGACTTTTATAACTTATTTCAATTATTTTATCTTTTAACTTTAGATCTAGGATAAGGAGATTCATCCTATTAAGTTTGATTTGCTTAATAGGATATACCTTGATCAATAGATCACTTTTAGACAGAAACCTAGATCTTATGTCTTAACCTTTTTGGATTATGTGATTAAGCCCAATCTCGTGGTGTTTAATCTATAATCTCTAGTTTAGTAGTTTTGATCAGGTCCTAGTATAGGACGTCTAAAATCATTAATTAGGTCGTGATGATTCATTAGTTAACTCTTATAGTCGACTTTGATTAAGCATATTAGGACCTAGCTAGTCCTAGTATTTTGTAATCTATAAGGATGTACTTCTAAGTTACACTCGATAGTAGGGACTGGAAATCCTGAACTTATGTAACTTAGAATAGTTAGAATGGTTTAAATTAGATAACAACAGTGTCACCATGTATAGAAGAGTCCCTTGCTTACTTGATTTAATTTGTTGCTATGCATTTCTTATTTTTGTGCTTAAATTCCTTGGACATATCATATAAGAGCAATTTGTGCATGAAATGAAAATATAGAATAATTAGGATAACAGATACCTTTGGGTTCAGTCTCTGGGAGGATTATGGTGTACATTTACCTTATTGGATGGGGTAATGAGTAATAAGGAGGCTTAACATTACTCATTAAGGAGATTGTGTTAAGTATGGAACCCGTGTAGTCTTGCAGACGTGCTTGACTCCTCAGCTATTTCTGAAACGTGTCCACATAAACAAAGTAAAATAACTAAAAGATTTTGCATTTCTAATTATTGTCTCCTCAGTTCTGCTACTGGATTCTATCTGCTCTAGCCCAGAAAGGCTATGGGAATTTCTGTCTGCCCAAGCCCATAAAGGCTTTGGGGATTTTACCAGCCCGATGGCCATCTTTCTGATATGGTAGTCTTTACATACCTATTTCAGTTTTCAGCTTACCATGTATTGTGTTCTGATGTATATTTCAGTCAGCTGTCTTCCTTTACTTATCTGCTTACTTGTACGTATTTATAGGATACTAGACTTTACTACTTAATATATGTACCATGTTCAGATTTCTGCCTTTAATTTGCATATGTCATATGATCATCAGCATGTCTAGGATTAGACTTTACTTTCTGTACTTTTACTTACGGTACTATACATGTATATATGCGTATTTCCTTGCTCAGTAGTTGAGGTGTGCTTTTGCCTCATTTGTTGTTTAGTTATAAATATTATATTTATAACTATTTCTATTTCTTTGTATGCTTACTGCACCTATACTTTTGAGTTTACTTTTGTTGTGTTTAAGTTAAAAATGGTGACATTAATAACTCATGTAAAATATTTAACCTAAAATATACTTAGACAATTGTCTAACAAGATTTTCTTTTATTGGCTGGGACCCTGGTATTATGAAACCGATAATGTCAGATTCAGATAGATTTGAGGAGCTAGGTGTTGAAATAGAGGTGCCTTACTTAAAGGAGGAGCTTCAACCAGGAGAGCCGGATATTGCTTAGTTTCTTTTAGTCGCTTGTGAGGATGAGTGATTTACCTTTCAGTCTCTTAAACTATTTAAATGTTGTAATAATACAGGTACTGTGATTGTGATTTACTTTATGCACCTTATTATTTTTTGAGCTATTTAATTGCTATTTCTTATAAGATGCATGATGAATGGATGTACTATTTATTTTATTTAGCTTCCGCACTCTATATGTATGTTAGATGTAGTGACTGATCCCCTCAGATATTCTGTGCACGTCCTTCCCTTATTAGTGGATTGTGGACCTACCTAATCCAATGATAATTGAGGGTTTTGCACAAGTGACCCACCGCTCCTTAGCCTAATGATTGTGGACTTAGGGAGCGGGGCACCACAAATCTAATGTATGCATAAGATATCAGTATTTCTAGTATACTGATCACATCACAATAGTAAGTATAAGTAGTATATAACAGAGTGCTGAAGCTAAGAAAATATCTAGAAATATTCATCACAGAAGCTGTATAAAAACATTTCTCTAAGAAAAGAAAAGAAAAGAAAATACATCCAAAATTATTATAATATTTTACTGAAACAGACATAAAAGCTAGTACTGAACTGAACTAAGCAAAAGGTAAAGTCGAAGAAGAGTTCACTTGTGCTCCACTAGCTCCTCCTGAATCTCCTGAGTGTCCTCCTGACCTGGCTCAATATATTGCTCAAGATCTAGCAAATTGTCGGATCCCAAAACTACCTCGTGTTAAACAATAAGTCTAACACATCGAGACTAATCTAAACAGTTCTAGTTATTTATTTAATATTTACATAACATAATTAAATTTATAATAATACTGTAAAGATAGCTGAAAGTATAAAACTGTATTAAACTATACAAACTAAAGCAAAGTAAAGTAATACTGAACTGTAAACTGAATACTGAAGGTAGACCAAAAATAGTAATGGATCTAAAAACTGAGTAATGATCTGTAAAAATATGCTATATGTCACTGAAACTATGCATCTGAATATGCCACAACACTGTATGCTACTGATATGCAACAAAAATATCACTGAACTGCTATGAGTAGTACGGTCCAATGTATACATCCAGTTGGAAATATCATTTACTATGATGCTGATGCATCCTAAAATTCCCCAGTCAATATATGCAACATTCTGTAACGCATAAATCATCACTGATACTCATACATCATTCTGATACTCACATATTATGCTTATGCTCATGCTCATGCTTCTAAACTATATGATATAAATCCAAAAAAAAATCTAGAAAATGCTTTGAAATTTGATAATGAATTCAATGTCTCCATTGTGTAGAATCCTGCTAAAAAGATTTTGACTCCTAGGTTCTAGTTCGATAATTGGTTAAAGTTGAGAGTTTACTTAAAATTATTAGTTGGAAAGGTTATATACACATGGTTGTATATTTCCAAGAGAAGTAGATTTAACCTTTAGCTTGTTTAAAACTGCACTTATCGAAGCGCACTACGATAGGAGGTAAAACTCGATCATAGTTTATATATCAAGCTAAGTCGTTAAATGACCTAATTACAAGCATACTTAGTGGTCTACACAAAGTGACTTAAGATACTTAGTTTGCTTAAACAGCACTTATCGAAGCGCACAATGATAGGAGGCAGAATCTGATCGCAGTTTATATCTCAAATTACGGATCTTGTTCATTATTTATAGCACTCTTAGTCTTTGAATATTTACTCTAATGGGACTATATTCGTCTAATCCATCGAGATAGCACCTGGTCATAAGTCCACATTAGAGTGAATCGACCAATACTGAATATTACTGAAATAATTCAGTACTATGGGTATACTCTACTACATCAACCAATAACCTGGGTTCAAATAATTCTTTTTAATTAATAAGGATTTATCAAGACTATTAATTCCTATGCTAAATAGGTAAGTCTTATACAAGTCTCCAAGAAGAGGGTGATCAAGGATCACTAAATATGGGTTTTACCACAAGAAAAGGTGTCATTCTAATATCTTAAGTGATTCCTGCCACGAGGGGATAAGATCAACTTCAAGGGTTAAGGGATCATCTTAGCTTTTACCTTAATGAGTTATACAAAATTCCCCTATCTCAATGTATATTTAAATTTAAGTCTTTAAAATATTTTAGAGGCCATCATATGCTGAGATACTTAAGATCTCATACCCTTAATTCTAAAGCTAATATATTAGATTCCATTTAATAGTTAGGTTTAGAGTGATCAGATCAGATGATTAAGTCATCTGATCATATCCTATTCTAAGATTATGGGATTTAAATTAAGGATGTTATTAGAGTCAGATCAATTATTACATCAATTTAGTTATATTATCTTTTTATGCTAGTAGTCTTATTTAGGAGAAAATCAAAGATTTAAAGTTTAGATTCAGATTAATCAATCACATAGATTTATCAATAATCTTAACATGTCTAATTCAAATGTTTAAGATTAATACCAAATCAGATGCATTATTAGAATAATATCAATTTTCTTATCTTGTAATCAAGTCAATTTATTTAAAGATTTAAGAGTTTGGATCTTAATCAACTAGATTAGGGTTTGACCCCTTACTCATGCCCAATTAAGATCAAATGTTTATTTATAAATCAAATGTCAAATTATTGAATTTGGGATGTATTATTGATGGTAATCTTAGACATAGATCAAGTCTTAATAGCTTGATCAAAGTCTTACGGCTTCTTAAGTTAATTATGATGATTAAGTTCTCCATTTTTTATTTATTCAATTTATACATCCTAAATTTGCATACATGATTTCAATACATCTCACTTACTGTTATGAATCATATTAATAGAAAATTTTCAAAAACCAAAAGTAATTAATGTTAATCAAACCCTAAATTAATCCAAAAGAATTAGCACATAACTACAAATCTAACTATCAGAAATTCATACAATTTGGCTCATAAATTCTATCTTATCATACAATTAATCAGAGACTAAGTTTGCTAAAATCCAATGATTACAAACCCTTATTTTCACTAATCATGGTTTAACAAGATTAGAGAATAAATTAAAATATAGAAATCAGAAAAAAAAATCACATAACACATTCATTCTACTCTGCATAAGGAAACTAATGGCACCCTAATCATGCAATTTGGATAAGAAATGAGTCTTATGGGTCCAAACTAAGGTTTTTGACCTAAGGGGCATTTTAGTAAATTACACCTAATGAAATCTAAATTTTTTTGCAACTTATTATTGGTTGCTATTTAAGAATTCTATAGAATCCAAGAACACTAAATTTTGAAGTCTAAAGAATTAGTTATAGCCATTTTAATTTTCAAGAGCAATTTAGTAATTTTCTTAATTAAGGGGTCAAAAAGCTAACTTTTTCATTTGATGTCCAAATTCAGCAAACTCAGTGTCTATAGCTTCCCTATATTACACTGAGTACTTTAATTAGGAGTAGACCAAAATTGGACTTCAATTGGTCAAGTTATGACCTAATTAAGGTTAGGGGTATTTTGGTCATTTTCTAGTTTTTTTAGGGTTCAGAACCTAAATATTATTTTTTATTATTGTTGGCACTAAACTTCTAAGATATCTAGCACTTTAAATTTATGGATTTGAAGTATAAATGATGAAGATATGGTCAAATAAATTTTCTGGGCGCTACGGCGCGCTGTAGCGCCCGACGGTGATTTCGCCTGTGTGAAAACCGTGAAGGGTCACATTTAGAGCTCAAATACTCTAAATTTAGAGCATTCCATGAGCGACACCATATATAAATGGAAAGTTTTTTCCGATGCCTTTCCATTGACACCAAAATCAGCACGAACGGATCATCCTAGCTATATGAACAATGGTGATAAAGGCAGGGGTATGCAGAATGGACGAAAAGCAGAGCATGAGGTATATTACTTTGAATAATCATAATGGCTTCCATACTTAATCATGGATGTCTAAATATGCGAATAAGCATAATAGAGGAATGAAATGACCAAGGAATAAGAACAAATGGGTATAAGAGTAAACAAAAGGGTGCCTTAGCCTTTGGGAGAGGAAGAAGAAACATTTGTTTTCCTCAAGTCCTTTGAGGGAGGGAAGCTCCTTCGTTAGCACCAAGCTCAACAATGGGGAAAATAGAGAGGAAGCTTTTAGCTTGACAGCAAACAAAATAAGGAGGGCTGAGGTTTCTCTTTAAAGAAGAAGAAGGAAGGGGAAGGCCATGAGCTAGGAAGTTATGAGGTAAGGGGAGGGAGATGGCCTTAGCCATCAAGCATTGCAATTAATAAGGGGGAGGAGAGGGATGGCCTCAGCTTTCAATGTACAATAGGGAGGTAAGGGGTCAGCCGAATGAAGGAGGATGGCTAGCCAAAATTTAGGAGAGATAAGGAAAGAGAAAAAACAAATTATGAAATAATTAATTATCATTCCTATTTTTAATTTATTAAAAATTTAGATTAAATAAACGTGTTTCGAAAAATCTCAAGACTTCACCCCTAACTAATTTGGGGCTGAGGAATTCAACAGCGAAGTCGAAATTTGATTCTGATGATTATTTAATTATTTCATTTTCCGGTGCATTTAAAATATTCGCGAAAATTTGACGACTTCTAAACTCGTCCAAAACATCACCCCTAGCTAATTTGGGGGCGACGATCGCAAAAGCGAAGTTGGATTTTGATTTTGAGGTCAAAATAAATACATCAATTTTCTAATTAATTAAATATTAAAATAATCCAAATATTGGATTTAGCTCCGAATCGTGCTAAACTTTTTTAAGGATTAATTCTAATAGCTAGATAAAATTAACATAATGATAATTAAGATATGATTAGGCTTAAATTAAGCTGAGTAACAACCTTGGGTTGTTACATGTAGTTAGTTAAGTGATTTTGTGACTCATTTCACTAATTAGTCACTAATCACCCTTAATAATAATTAGGTCATAACTTAATCAAATATAATCCAAATTAGGTCTACTCCCAATTAAAGTACTCAATATGCTATATGGAATCTATAGCCACTGTGTTTGTTGAATTTAAACATTAAATAGAAATATTAGGTTTTTGACCTATTCTTAAAAACCCTAAAATTTCATAATTAAACCCTAATATTGATTTGATCATAACTTAATCATTATACCTCAAAATTAAGTGTTCTAAGACTCTATGGAATCCTTGGACAGTAAGCATTAATAAATTGACTAAATTTTTAGACTTCATTATGTAAAATTACCAAATTGCCCTTATGAGTCAATTTCCTTAAATTGAGCTCATAAGGCTTAATTATTATTCAAATTAGGTGTACTTACTATCAATCTTCATATTAGACAGTAAGTAATCTTTTGTTATTGATAAATTCTAATTTGAAGTTCTAAATAAAATAGTAGTTTTTTAGATCCTTAAGTAGGGGCAAAATGGTCATTTTGCCTAAATTTAGGTTTAAGCATTCTTAGACTTTAGAATCATAGTCTAATCATTAAAATTAGTAAATAATGTGATTTAGAATTAAAGTCATATGATTTAATCTAATAATTAGATTTTTAAGTAAAATCCAAAATTATTCTTAATTAATTATTTAAGCTTCATAATATGAGATTCATCTCATATTATGTCCCTCCTAAGTTTTTTAAATCAGTAAATAAGCATAGTAAGATTCAAATAACTCTAATGATAATTAATCAAATCTTTCTCTAAATTTCTTCTTAAGTAGTTCCTTAGTACATCAATTCTTAAGATCTTCTCCCTTAGGAATTAGGATTAGAATTAGGTTAGTTTTCATTCATTTGGTAAATGGATTACTCTCAATGAATGAAAACTTAGTTTTTATTAATTTTTAGATTTTTATATTTTAATTATAATTATTTTATCTTTAACCTTAGATTTAAGATTCGAGATTCATCCTATTAAGCTTGACTTTACTTAATAGGATTTTCCTTAATCGTTAGTCCATGAGGTTTGGGTTTCAAGCTTTAACCTTTAGGAACACCTTGGGCTTAAGTAATTAAACCCTAATATTTAGAATTTAATTCTTAATCCCTCAATCTTGATTTGTCTTGATCAAGATGGGTTTGAGATTGCTTAAATCATTAAAATAGGTCGATGGATTTCTTGTTTAACTTAAATAGTCGATATTGATCAAATCATATTAGAACATGAACAATTCTAATTATTTTCAACTTATAAGAATGTGAGTCTAAGTTATACTTGATAGTAGGAGTTGAAGATCCTGAACTCATGTAAGTTGGATTAGTTAGAACAGATAAATTAGACAACAATAGATATCACCTGTGTTTTAGTAGAGTCTATTGCTTACTTTGAACTTTGATGCTTTACTTACCTTGTATTTGCCCCTTGCTCACTGAGAAATCTTCTCACCCTCAATTTGCCGCAGCCCCATTGCAAGTCCTCCGATCGAGCTTCCCGTCTACTTCCCGGCATTTCTCCAGTAGACCAGTGGGAGTGACTTGATGTTCAAACCCCCAGTTGATGGCAGAGAGCTCTTTAGTTTATCAAAATAATTTGAACAATGCCCCTCATAAGCTCAAAACAAAAAACAAAAAATTACGGGTTTACTCTTACTAAATATATATAATATAGATGTAGATATAATAAAAATGATTTTATAGTATAAAAGTCTGCCTGTGGTGGTTAATATTTCAAAGTTTCAAAATACTTGTTTTGTTCACTGTTTTTTTTTTGAATTGTGCATTTTAGCGTAAACTTTATTAGCTCAATTTAATAATACTGCAAATTTAGCTGGAAAAGCCCAAAAAATATAATAAGAAAAAAAAAAAAAATTCGCGTGTGCGTTTTTTGGTTGCACGTGCCTCCCGTTCGTCTACCCGGAGTTCCGGGTCTTTCCTCTGAATTGCCCCGCACCGTTAGCGCCGCTCGATCGCGAAGACACCGTTGCATCTCCGGTCTCCTTCGCCTTCCACGACATACCCCGCTTATTAATTCTAAATCAGACACGACGGTCCCGGCAATAAATTCTCACAGGGATTGCTTTTTTATGATGACAGTCGATGGATGCTCATAGTGACGCGTGAGATCAAGATTCCCCTTCTATCATCATTCTCTATCTCGGAGAGGGTTTGGATATCAAACAGAATCGTTAGATTTTTTTTTTCCAGGAGATGCAAGGATCGGCGGCATTGCCAGCGACGACGGAGGTGCGTGGACAGAGCCGGCGACTTCCGGACTTCTTGCAGAGCGTGAATCTGAAATATGTGAAACTCGGTTACCATTATCTGATCACGCATCTACTCACGCTGCTTTTGATTCCATTGATGGTGGTGATCCTCTTGGAGGCCGGCAGAACCGATTTCGAAGATCTCCGGCAGGTGTGGATCCACCTCCAGTTCAATCTTGTCAGCATCCTCGTTTGCTCCGCCGTGCTAGTCTTCGGTACCACAGTCTACATCGTGACGCGTCCTCGGCCGATCTACCTTATCGATTATGCTTGCTACCGTCCGCCGGACCGCCTTAAGGTCCGCTATTCCCAGTTCATGGAACACTCTCGCCTCTGCGGTAACTTCAACGAGTCTGCGCTAGAGTTTCAGCGCAAGATCCTGGAGCGATCTGGCCTCGGCGAGGAGACCTATGTCCCCGACGCGATGCACTATCTACCTCCTCGACCATCCATGGCCGCCGCTCGCGACGAAGCCGAGCAAGTTATGTTCGGCTCCATCGACCAGCTATTCCGCAACACCGGCGTCAAGCCCAAAGATGTTGGCATCCTCGTCGTGAATTGCAGCCTCTTCAACCCTACCCCGTCACTCTCCGCCATGATCGTCAACCGATACAAGCTTCGCGGCAACATCCTCAGCTTCAACCTAGGCGGCATGGGCTGCAGCGCCGGCGTCATCGCTATCGATCTTGCCCGCGATCTTCTTCAGGTCCACCGTAATACTTACGCCGTTGTTGTAAGCACTGAGAACATCACCCAGAACTGGTACTTCGGCAACCGTAAGTCTATGCTCATTCCCAATTGTCTCTTCCGTGTCGGCGGGGCCGCCATCCTTCTCTCGAACCGCTCCGCTGACTTCTGCCGTGCCAAGTACCGCCTTGTTCATGTGGTGCGCACCCACCGCGGCGCGGATGAGAAGGCCTTCCGCTGCGTGTATCAGGAGCAGGATGATGACAGCAACGTTGGGGTTTCCCTCTCCAAAGACCTCATGGCCATTGCTGGGGGTGCCCTAAAGACGAACATCACCACCCTAGGACCCCTCGTTCTCCCAATCAGCGAGCAGCTTCTGTTTTTTTGCCGTGTTGGTCGCCAAGAAGCTGTTTAACTCTAAGGTCAAACCTTACATACCGGATTTCAAGCTTGCCTTTGAGCATTTCTGTATCCATGCCGGTGGCAGGGCAGTTATCGATGAGCTTGAGAGGAATCTGCAGCTTCAGCCAATCCACGTCGAGGCCTCTAGGATGGCGCTTCATCGATTTGGGAACACGTCATCCAGCTCAATTTGGTACGAGCTGGCTTATACTGAGGCCAAAGGGAGGATGAGGAAGGGCAACAGGGTGTGGCAAATTGCGTTTGGTAGCGGATTCAAGTGCAACAGTGCAGTTTGGCAGGCACTCCGTAAAGTGACGCAGTCTTCTGGTGGGCCTTGGGAAGATTGCATCGATAAGTATCCTGTTCAGATAATTGACGGGATCCCTGCTTCACAGATCCAACAATAGCTGCAGTATTTTTAGCTAGAATATTACGAGAAGATTTTTGGATTGGCCTTCATAATTAGGTTTCTTTTCCCATTTGGTTAATTATGTTATTATCATGCTCTTAGCTTCAGGTTCCCACGTCGCTAGTGCCTTTTCGCTGCTTAATGCACTTCAGGAGTGCTGAAAATATTTCATTGCTGTTGTTGATTTTTTGAATATTTTGGGCATCAAACCTTCGGTTACATGAATAAAGCTCATGTAACACATTTGTTTCAGCTTCTTTATGTGCCGTCTCATTTCAGATTAGGTTGCAAAGTTCTCTAATTTCATTCAAGATTGATATATATTAAATAAGTAAAACTGATCTGGTTTTGAGGCATCGATTGTTTTGAATTTATCAGTTACCTATATGCGCATGCACGAGATGTTTTTAATTTTAAGCATTTAGCTACATGCCATCACCACAAGTTTACAATCTATGTTCTACAGTAGAACAATGAACAACAGGAGAAGGGGAACGATTGTCAAGATCCGGTGACATTCCCCTCTGTTTTTTTTTTTTTTTTTTATGATGTTTTCTGATATTTTCTTCTTCCCAAGAAGCATGCGTGCTTAAAAGAGGCGCAAGCTTGGTGTGTGGCAAACTCAACAAAGGCAAAAACCATAAAGAGAGAACATAAAAATGCATCTTTTTGCGGAATAAGTTGACCATAAGAGGCAACATCTCAATGCATTGATTTTGAACAAAACAAATTTGTTAACTGCATCAACATCTTACTTCATTACATCTTACTACGAATTTTAAGTTGTTGGTGAACTGACCAGCCTTTGTTTGTATCATGAGTTTCTTGTATTGTTGTTTACGTTTCAGCATGCTAATGGGGTTGTATCAGAACCTTCATGCGTTTCTTGTTATTTTTACCTTTCAGTATGCTAATGGGGTTCTATCAGAACCTTCTGATCCCAGCATCAAAATTTTTGTGGTGTTTAGGGTGATTAAATTTGATTTAGAACCTCGCGAAAATTTTCTCTGAATTTTTACTAGATTACCTATATTTCTCAGATGGCATGGATCAAGCTCAACCAATAAAATTTGTCCAGGAAAGAGCTGGCCACTCCTAGACACTTGCTAAGAAAGAAGCTATGGATTGTGGTACATAGCATCAAAATTTTATCATCTTCGTTCACAATGCAGGAACTTGTCACCCATAGAAGGGATTTAAGGTGAGATTAATTGGATTTCTTGTTTCTAAGGAAGTTTCTTGCTTTATACTTATTTTCACATTTATAGGATTAGTTACCTTCGTTTTTAGAATTAGTTTTCTATCTTAAAAGGCAGTCGGTTTATTTGTACTGATGGCTTTGTTGAAGCTGTTTGCATGATAACAGAAAATTTTCTGATTTAGATAGCTGTTTTGGAAATTATTTTAAACTTTATTTGAAACAAACAAAAATACTCAAATGCATCATAAGACACGTCTCTCTGTTTCTTAACAACAAGGGATTGCTAGAACTAGAAATCAGTTTTTACATTCATTGCAGCTGACGGACAACTCTCTAGATAAGTCAGTACTGCTGTTGTTTTAATCAAAATCCAGCTGTCACTATAACAATGCTTTAAAGTGGAATCAGTAGTGAAAACAAAACAACAAATAAAATATAAGGAAAATCTCATCAAGCAGTTGATTAGTCAAGAACGAACATTGCAAGGAAGGTTTTCAAGAAGTTTATTATCCTAGCTATGTTGCTGTGGTCATATTCTGATCCATAAACTCACCCTTTAATAGAATGTTCTAGGTATATTTAATATTTTATCCTCTTAGGTTTTTTTCAAGTTTTCTACATTGGATAGCAAACGTCTTCTGAATTAACTTGGGAATTACATGCAATGAAAACAATCTGTTGGATGAAGTGAAGAGATTTGAAGAAATATGGAGAAAATTGGGAGGCACATAACACACTTTTTTTTTTTTTTTTGTATTCTATGGTCGTGTTAAGGGAAGAAGCAAATTTTCACTTTCACACAAACCATCATGGTCCAACTTAAGTAAAAGAAAATGAAGAACTACCTTAAAATTATCTTTAAATAAAAATATAAATACTCATTTACTCAAAATTTATTACTTCATAAGATATTTTAGATGTCAAAGGAACATGAGTCAGACTCATATACTTCCTAATATAATATTGCATTCTACCTTTATTAGTTTTCTATGATCATATTCTTCGATTTAATTTTCTTTACAGCCTTCAAATTAAACTAGATCTCTAGTAAAAAAGCAAGGGTGCGATCATATGTATCATGCAAAGGTCTCATTTTCCTGATGGATTTATCATCTGATAAATTTGATTTAGAAGATCTTGGGCTATCTGCCTTGATTTTGTGAATACAAACTTCCTTCAGCTTCGTGCTTTATTTTCTATAACAGCTTTTCCATTCGCTTCACAAGCAGAATCATTCCAATCCCATTTAACATCTATTTTGACATTGGATCTTAGAAATTAAGTCTTTAGATTGAATACTGTACCCAATGAAAAACCTCACTGGATTTTCCATCAAGCTTGCTTCTGTACTGACATCTATCATTGCATAAGTGATAAAACCAAACCCTTTCAAATAGCTGATTGCAAGCTTCCTTTTATCCATGCTGTATATAGTGTCCTGCTCTGAACTACTATTGCAGGAGAGATTTTCAATATATGCACTGCTGCTGTAATTTCTTCAACCCAAAATTAATTTATTAACTCTTTGATCTTCAACATTCATCTAGCTATCTCTAGAATTATCCATATCTTTCTCTTAGCTATTCTATTTTGCTTAAGAGTATATATTGCTGTAAACTCTCTTCTAATGTCATTCTTACAAAACAATGTGAAATCTTTTGAATTAAAACTATTAACCTCGATATGTGCATAAAATATTTAAAGATTTGTAACTCAGCTTCTTCATTACAACTTTTAACTTATCTTAGCATACAAAAACTTCAAACTTCAGCTCCAAGAATGTACATCAAGTCATTTTGCTATAAGCATAAATAAAGAGTAATAAATATCGCTTTCTGCAACTGATAAGATATTCATTAGACCACACAAATTAGCATGCACCGACTCCAAATAATATTTAGCTCTCAAAGACTGCCCAGATGAAAATGATTTTCTTGCTTGCTTTTCCATCAAGCATACTTTGCAAAATTTCTTGCCATCAATCATGAATATACTTATCTTACTATCATTTTTCTCGATAGCAATACTATTTTTCCATTCAATTTCGTCTACTTCTTTATTTTTAAAACCATTTCAGACTTCTTTGATATATCAATATCTTTGAAAAGAAATTTAATTCCTAATATGTGGTTTGAGCAATCAATGTCTAGAATTTAAATTTAAAATGAACTATAATAACAACTAGAATGTGCCAAAATACTCTGATTAAAGTGATTCTCTAACATTTGCTTCATTCTGCTTATTTTAGCACAAGCTTTTAGTGTGATCAATCTTTCTATAATATAAACATTGTATTTTGTCTTTTCCATTCACTGCTCTTTATTTGCTCTAACAGTTTGCGTAAATATAGCCAATTATTTCACAATAATTATACTTTCTTTGATCTCGTTTATATTTTGTCTCCAAATGATCTCTAATCCACGAGATATTTCAAGCTCTCTACCTCTATTGAAACCATCATAATCTTTGATCACGATTGTTAGTTTTTCCAACAAATAATTCCTCCCATCAACTAACTCATTATTTCATCAAATTAAAAAAAAATAAACTGACGGCCTTTAGATTCTTGTATAGTTGCCACAATTTGCTTAAAATTGGATTGCAGACTATTCGAAACCTTGGATACAACCTTTTTGCCAAATATCCGCTCTTCATATGAATGCACATTATTCACAATCGTAAACACACAAGTAGGATCTCTACATTTTCTCCTCCTTCGTATTTGGCACTTATGATCAGGCCTCAAAAATTGCAACTTCATTGTAAGAATTCCTACAGAGCCTTGAAATTTAATTTTCAATATATCCCAAGACTCTCGTTTGACATCTCAGGCATAGAGAGTTTGGAGAATATTGAATCATCGTGACCTGTTGAATAAAAGGAGCACTTTAGAATCGTTCTTTCTATTCTTTTATTTGTTCCTACATTCTCCAATTCGTACAACATTTTCTACAAAATCTGGCAAATCTTGATTGAGACTTGAACAAGGTCTTCACTTTTACTGCAAATTTCACAATTTTCTCCATTAAAGTAAGAATTAAGAACTGCAAATAATTATTAATTACCGATTGAATGATCACAAACTGCCAGACTACAAACTTAAGCCTCCTGCAGGAACTTGCTTCTTTTATTTAACAATGCACTGCAATTTTCTATTGCCTACAACAAAGAACCTCTCATTTTAATTTTATAGGAAACTTCTGCAGCTTTTCAAAAGATCAGTATGATTCTCCTCGTTTTTCAAAGATGCTGCTGCACTTCCCTTCAATTTTGCTTCGCTTGCTCTGTAAGTGGAAATCCTTAATGTTAGCCTTTTTGTTAGTAGCTTTTTCAGTGGCCTATTTCTAACTTCTCAGCTGCTGCATGATCTTATTTTTATTGCTTCTAAGGAAAGAATGGAAGAAACATACCTTGAAGATTCTCTCAATTGAGCGAACTGCACTGAACTTTCTTCATTCCCAAGTGATGGATACTCTTGCCCACGAACAATACACCAATTGCACTTCAATGCTCTCACAACCTCACTGATGCCACAATTATCGGTTCAATTGAAAAAATTTAGAGAACCTTGAAGGCACAAAACAACAAATCTTTTTCTTACCCTTTTTGGTCATGTACATGGAAGAAGCATTTTTCTTTCACTCTTACTCCTTTTGGTCGTGTACATGGACGAATCAATTCTCTTTCACTCCCACACCACGCCACAACTTCTGAGAAAATAAACAAGTTTAATGTTCCAATGAATATTTCAGTATTTTTTTATAGGTCATTATTAATATTTAATAAATTTTAATTGTAATTTTGATTAGTAAATTTTATTTATTATGAATTAATTATTAATTTTAAATAATTTAACGAATGTGGAAGAAATATATTTATAGGTATTATAGCAGCTCTCAATAAATAAATACCTAAAAATTATCCAATGAAAATAAATTACATAAATACTCATATCAATAAAAGCAAATAAATAAAAGAAAAATATTATTTGAGGTTCTCAAATATCTTTTAAAAAATATAGATGATTAGGATTTAAAATTTTAAATATGTATTTATATGGGTTTCATAAACAAAAATGAATTTAATAATAATTTTTTAATATACTTAATTTTTTAAATTTTAATCATTCATATTTATTAATTAGGAGATATATAAAAATTATGTAATAATAACAAGCCCCCACTGCACAACTTTAAATAACTACCATAAAATTATCCAATAAAAAAAAAATTACGTTTTTTTTTTTCTTAAAAAGTTTGAGGGCTGAGAGCCCAATTAATTAGTTGAGGCAAAAAATCTAAAAAACTACAACGTTTGGGAAAACCCAGCAGAAAAAGAGACCTATTTACAATCATCTATATAGCTCAAGATTAGAAAAAAAGACTATTACCCTAAAAACTATAAAGTAGGAGAAATAAAATAGAAGAAAAAAGAAGCTTTTGAGACTCTTTGCAAGTGGAAGCCCATGACCCCCGGGAAGTCTGACCAATAGTATCTGAACAAATAAAAGTGTGGCCAATAATCAAGCTGGTAGCATTCCAAACCGGAGAATGTGGCCTCTGCATATCATAATTATCTTTACTTGTCTCAAAAAAACTAATCAAAAAACAGAGTAGCAGAACAGCCAACACAACCGAAAAAATCATCGACATCAATCCTGTAAGCACCGGCAGGGCAAATGTAGGAATCCCTGAAGTCTAGAAGCAACCTCTAATCTTATCGCAAAAAACAGCCAACAGCAAGCAATTCTGCACCTTAAAAGTTGCCGGCACCAGCTTAGGAAAATAAAAGGGAGAAGTCATAAATATTTGTCGGCTCATTTTGATCACACAAGATTTTATTCTTTCAACTGTCAATGATCCCATTAATCAACCTTTGCATTTTATCGTAACTGAGGTAAAGCAACAAGACTTGTTAAAGATGCAAGAATTTTGTTCCAATCATAAATAATAAACAAGAATTGCCACCGTTATGAGATTAAGCTCGTTGGCCTCATTTTTGTTTACCTGAATGAGCCATATGCAGCACTTGACGAAGAGTAGAGGGGAATAAAAATGCATTCTTGATAGGGAGAAGGCCCAATCAACTTTAGGAGAATGAGTGGTGAGAAGCAAATTTCATTTCATCTTTCCGTTTACATAGAATGATACCATTTGGCCTTGTCAAAACCAGTAGCTTCTTTCACCTTGTCAAAACATAATTTAAGATGGGAGATGTTGCTTTCAGTAGCTGTAAAATACAAGTTTTAATTTTTGCTTATCCTGATTTTTATTTAATCAAATCACGTGATAAATTGACGCAATAAAATTTTAAGATTTGTAAAGCATACTTTCTGAGAATTTTTGGTAATTTTCGGAGAATTTCTCCATTTGCGTACTTTCGGGATTAATTTTAATGTAGTTGCTTAATTATAATATTTAAGATAACTAATTTGATCTCTAATTAAAAATCAGATTTCACCATTGAGTTCCTAACCCTCAAATTAGTTAAGGTGAAATTTTTGGATTTTTCAGAATCTGTTTAATAGCCTAATTTTAACTATTAAAATAATATTTAATATATAAATTAGTTTAACAAGTATGACCTATCGCCTACATATCTTGTCATCTTCCCCACTTGTAGCTTATCCCCTAATCAAACTTATTTTTTTTCCCACTTGCAAACTCAGAAAAAATGCAACTTAACCTCTCAAGCCAAGCCCCTATTCCTCACTTGCACATCTTCCTCATTTGCAGCAATTAAAGACTCCCCTACCACTTGTTTATCCTCTAATCCAGCCCATACCTCATTTCCTTATCAAAACCATCCTAATATGATCTCCCAACTTGCACTTAGAAGTTTGAGAGAAGGAGAAAAAAGGATTTGCTGAAGATTCATCCCAAGCGCAAGAAAGAAAATCGTCATTTTACTGAACTAAGGTATTTCTTTTCTTGTCAGTTCAATCATACCATCAATCCTTGAGTGTGAAAATCTATAAGTACAATTGAACTCGCAAGTATTCAATCAAAGCATGATTCCACCAAAAGATAAGCAATTCTGCACCGTAAAAATCATGAAAATTTATGTATACTTGTAACTAAAACATCACACTATTTTGATGTTAAAGTGCTCCAATTGCGCCCATTTAGGTATCAATCGAAAAGTCTCGGAATGATCATTCGATCGGTATATGACACGACCCATGAGGTGCCCTAAATAGGGAGTTATTGGATGCCATAGGATAAACCTCCCGCATTTCGTTCATGCAGAATGAACGACGGGCACTATAACGCGTCGTAGTGTCTGGCTCTCGGCCAGGGGGCGCTTCAGTATGCTGCAGTCCCCACATCTCGAGAAGTCTGGTGTCGTAGCACATGGCTCTCGGCTAGGAGGCGCTACAGCGCGCCGCAGTGCCCATGTCTCGGGAAGTCTAGCGTTGTAGTGCGCCGTAGTGCCTGAATCTCGGCCAATGGGCGCTACAGCGCGTCACAGTGCCGAAACAAGCCACTGCGCGCCGCAGTACAGTATCACGCCACAGCACGCCATAGCGCCTGGCTTTCGGCCAAAGAGCGCAACAGCGCGCCGTCGCGCGTCATAGCGTGCTGCAATGCCAGTTTTGCACAAACATCACATTTTTGTATTTTGTCGACTCCATAACCCTAATAACGCAATAATTGTAATGACACTATGTTATTTATAAGGAAATCATTAATTTTCTGCAATATTTAGATTTCGTTAATTTCCCGCAAAATTCAGTTTTCAGTTAAAACTCCTGCTAAAATCCGTTACAATTCTCGATTTAGAAAGTTTTCAAATATCAATTAATGCTGAAATAGAAATTAAGATTTGTCATTAACCCATACTCAATTTAATTAAGCATTATCTACCTCATTAAAACCCGGAATTAATCAAGGTGGACGACCCTTTTAGAAATCGTCAGCTGTAAAACCGATTGATAGTTTCAATTAGGAAGGACGAAGGAGCGTTATCGACGCATAAAATAGCCAACGGTCATATAAGGAAAATGGCGGGACACAATCGAGGACCGCATGACTCCTTCGGCTCCCGTAATCATGCCACTTCCATTTTTTCCCCTAATTCTCGTAACCTACGCGCGTTTCAGCATCTTCCCAGCTGGATGAAACGGGTGTGCGTTACGCACGCACACCCTATTTAATTGTGCGCATGTCGCTCGATTCTTCAATTGCCTTCTCCCGACTCTTCGTCTCTTCCTCTCAGCCGACCGAGCTCTCCAGTGAGACGCAGCGGCAGTGAGGACGTACTTGGCGGCCAACTGAGCAAGAAGACTCGAGCCCTCCTTCCTCTCGTAGCCCCTTACGCCAGAGAGACGAGTAGCATGCGACCTCTGTGCGGCTTCCTTCTCCGCTCGGCCTTCGTCTTCCGCTCGATTCTCTGTGCCCGATCCTATTTGAAGGTACAAATCTTCTGTTTAAAAGCTTCGATCTTCTTTGCTTAAGGATAGAAATGGAAACCTGCTTGATATGTTTAGAGCCTGTAAATAAAATGTACTTGAATATTTAGCAAGTATAAGACATCATTCTTGACTCCTATGGAATGAGTCTTACAAATCTGTCCAAATTTATTTGAATGAATCATTCTAAAGTTTGCGCCTAAGCCCGAATTAAGTTGTACACATAGTCTACCTACATTTTAGAATTCTTAAGTGAACATACCTTTTATTATGAAATTTGAATCAATTACTTGTTGAACCTACCTTACTATAATTTGAACTTGTCTGATTTACAAATTAATTTGTTGCACGGTTTAATATTTAATTTCACATCTATTATCGATAATCTAATCAAATTGCATTCTCCTATTACTCATTTGAATAAGAGATGTAGGCATAGATCTTAAGCTTCCTTAATAAGATTCATCAAGGTAGAGCCAGGTATTGAAATACTATTTAAAAATCTTCTGCATATGGATTTATCAACAGCAGGTATATGATTGATTAAATCTATTCATTTCAAATACCCAAACATTACGTAATAAATACAATTATGAAAGGATACTTTGTTAAAATTGCTTCTCATTTGACGCTCGCATGGAAATAGTTTCCATCACTTAGTTGTAAGTAAGATATTTAGATCCTAACAAAAATGCTCCAAATTGTATTATTCTATTTCGAGAAATATGTCCTGCAATCCTGCACTAGTATTGTTGAACTTGCTAACTTGCTAATAAAAGTTAAATGAACTTAGATGTTGTGTTGTGAAGTTAATTAATATAGAACTAAGTTAGGTTGTATGCCAAATAATAGAATTTATTAGAGCACTAAAAATATCATTTTCAAAGTTTAATAAAATTTCAATTATAATTTTTGCAGACTCATAAAGTTCGTGAGTGATTTGTCTTGTTAAGTCAACCAAATGTACATTGGATATTACTTTTTATGTTTTTTTTTTAACTTTCATTTACTGCTTAGGTATCTCTTTGAGCCTTTTTATATTGCTACTTAGTGCATTACTCTTACTACTAATTATGTAAGAGAAATAAAATAATATTTATGTATCTTGTAAATATTACAAAGGATTCTGAAATGATGGTTGAATATGTTAGGGACGGGGCTGGAGCCTTCGATGGGGCCCAGATGAAGGTTATGTTTTTTAAAAGCTTTTTTTTGTATTGAATCCATCCTCATGATTCTGATTTTGCCCATCATAACTGCTAATGTTGCCTCATAATATTATTATAAACATAAACATGAATTTTTATGCTATTAGTTTATGATGATTTGAAATATGACAGTGAAATATTTATTTGCAGGAGCAATGACTATTTTTTGTTTGTATTTTTTCATATTTTCCTACAATGATTATTATCTCATTTATGCTTTCCACTTTAGCTTAAAAGTATATTATTTAATATCATTTGTACGTAGAATATACATTAAAGCATTATTTTTATAATGCCAGACCAAATCCTACTGGAGGAGGCTGATGTAGCTTAAAGATATTAAAGAGAGAAATTACACGATATAATAACAAATTTTAGCTACCATTCGAGTGATAAATACTTTTGTATAATGACATTGATGTAATAATTTTGGATGTTATTTATTTTAAATTGAATGAATGTTATTTCTTTCTACTTGAATAGCTCTAGATATTGTTTAACTGTTATTTTACTTAATCGTCAATATGATTTTGCGAAAAGATGCACCCGATGTTAGCTTGGTTGTTACCAACCTAACATGGGCCATCACAATAATACACTAAAATAAAGATTGATTTCAATAAAATCTAAGCATTTAAAGTATATCTAAGGTTTAAATGAATTTAATGCTTAAGTGAATCTCAAATCATTTTATTTTGAGAGCTTAAACAATGTTAGATTCATTATAACTTTTATAAAGTAAAATATGAGAGTGTATCAATAAATGAGCAAAATATTAATTTGATGTTTGAAATTAATATTTGACAGATTAAATCAATTGAATCATTGTGTAATATCAAATCAGTCAGGTACGTAGATATACTTGTAAGTTTTATTTCAACATATCTATTTTGAATCTATTTCCATTTGAAATAATATTTATGCTTTTTAATATGCTTATAAGCTTAATAAAATTGTAAAAATATTATCATAAGGCATATAACAAAAAGATAAATTGTATCATTTTATGTGGTGTTTGTTTTTGAAGGATAGAAAACAACACTAAGAATATGTACATATTGGGCTTGTTAGCAGCCCTTGGGAGTTATATGGAGGGATTTAGCCCTTTTAGGAAGTTGGCAAATCTAGATGAAAGACACATCATCATTTTTAAAATTGCTAATAAGCTAGTGAGATATAGCGAGAAAACTTCCTAAATGTTATGCCTATAGGTTTACCCATATGGGCTCAAGGGTCTTCGGACTCGACTTTATGTTACATAATGCTTATGATAAAATTAATTTCATGCTTTCTTATATATTGAATTCAAGTCTAATATGCAGGACAAAAGTTAATTTCATATGATTATTTATTTTTTTCTTACTTATGATACAAAATTATTCATATTGCTTTTACATTGATTTATACTTATTATAAGATGCTAGAAATTTATTCTTATAGGAATGGTCTACGTACTCCTGCCTGACTAGCAATTGGTAATGATTTTCAGATTTTGATAATTAAGCATTTGAAGATCTACTTGAGTCTAAAGAAAGCTAGAATTTTGAGAAGTGAACTGAAGGAAATATTTTATTTGAATCTTTTATTATAATAATAAACATTTTAATTCATATGTTATGGCTCTGTATGAATAATTAGGAACGTATATTTATCTACTTTTATTACTGTTATTTATGTTATTCTTAATTATGAATTATTCATTAAAAATTCTCGTACTTGATTCCCCGGCCATCTTAGTAGCTTTCCCAAAGATGAGAATATCATCAGCATAAAGAAGGTGGGAGCATTGACTTTTGTTGTTCTTCATGGGAATGAATCGCTTATGCACTATCTCATATTCCAGATAGTTTGATAAGGAGTTAATTGCAATGCAAAAAAGTAAGGGGGAAAGGGGGAAACCTTGTCTGAGACCTCGGGAGGAGGGAAAGAAGTCTTTAGACGAACCATTGATGTTGATTGAGAAAAACACATTCGATATGCAGGCAGAGATCAAATTTATGCACACCGAAGGAAGTTCATGATGTAGCACATCCTAAGAATATTATCAAAGGCCCAATAACAAAAGTCATGGCTAAAGTTCAAGAAAAGAATTTGAAGGTGGGCTCAATTACACATTCGATATGCAAGCAGAGATCAAATATTTGGCTTACCATTTGTATTTTATTTTTATTAATATTGTACTTTTTTTATTTATTAAGGCACATATTTAGTCAATCATGTCATGAGAAAAATATTTAATGTGAGTAGTTATAGTTACTTCCTCACAAATTATCAACTACCCATCTTTCCCTCCAAAATTTCTCTCCATATTTTCCCTTCAAAGCTCATAGAGCAAGAGACTTGTAGTGCCTATAAATATGAGCTGAAATATAATATAATGAAGTAACTTGAATGAAAGAATTTTATGGTAAATAGCTTTCATATTGCTTGGTGCTTGGTAGTGTCAAGTTTATTTCCTATTTTTAGTGTGTTAGATTGTTATTTTATTTATATTTTATTTTCTAACTACACTCTTATTCTCATAACCTCAAATCATCAATACATCTTCTTCAACATCTTAAGTATCATTTAAAATTATTAAATCATTACATAATCTCTCAAACACTCTCTAAACTCCACCACAACCTCCACAGTCAAATCTGAAAACAACCTGCTCGCCCTAGTCTTCTTCCCTACCCCTCGACACCCATCTAAACACCATCAAACATATTCATCTACTGTAGATCCAAACTACACATCTTAGACTACCTATATTAATTTATTTCTAGCCTTTTAACCCACTAAAACCCCACCTATAAAAGGAATATTTCGAGTTAGCCCAAATTAAGCTCGATCTAAACTAGTCTTGGCTTTTCTTTAGATAGTACACTCTAAACCCATTACCAACCCACCACAATTTTTAAAATTCATCCTTAGACATTTTCTACCAATCCATTTAATTTTTAAATACCTAATTTATCAATAAAGGGCAGCCAACTAACATCATATTTTGGTATCAGAGGGAGATTGGTAAAGCTGGAAAAAAAAATATCTCAGCATGAGGAATAAATTTTTATGAAATCTTATCCACAAGTTTTTGAGTCTTACCAACAAGTGCAAGGTAATTTATTCCTTTTTATGACTTAATATTTTTCTATTTATTGTTTAAAATTTTGTCATATTACTTGTAAGTCTTTAGTGTGTGCATGAACTCCAATTAGTGAGCACTATTATATAGCGTAACCAATATCCTTGTGTGAACATATCTTAAATATTTATTTGAGTGACAACATGGAAAGTGAGTATTCTACTTAATATTGAAGCCTTTACCTTGATGCGAACAAAAATATTATATGAACTTCTTTACTTTCAATGTTTGGTATTTGTGGTAATATTAGTTGCTTATTTTTATCACTTAAATTAATTTATAATTCTTAAGAAAATAAGCTTTTTAAATCTAGAAAAATAAAAATAAAAAAAATATTTATTTACATTAAACTTGTATGCATAAGAATATACTTGTATAAAATTTAGTGTATTGCGAAGTTAAAAAGAACTTTGTCAAAAAGGCGTAAACAGCCTAAGGAGAGCTTGGGACGTAAGTGGCCAAGTGCCTCCCTCCTCACTTGGAAGTTCATTTAACTTACAATTCACATTTTTTTTACATTTATATTTCACCTTCTCAAATCTAGCATTTTTTCCGCTCATTATTCTTTATAAAAAAAAGTGGCACCAAAATCAATTTTTCAAGACCAAATTGAAAACTTGACCAAAATAGTAGATTTCTATTCTAAGCCCAATAAAAAATTGAAAACTTGCTAATAAATTTGTTGTTGGGCTTAGAATAGAAATTAGAAATGAGGTTGAACTTTTTGATCCTTAAACCTTAGAAGAAGCTTTCCATTATACTCTACTTATTGAACAATAAAAGAAGTTAACTTCTATAATACAAACTAGAGCTCAAGTGACTTCTAATTCAAGTCATAAGTTAACCATCAGACCCATTCCACCCTCTAGTGTGAAGACCCACTTAAGTAGTAATAAGTGAAACTCTTAAACATCAAGGCGCCTTTTCAGATAACGGTGGAGTTCCTGATAAGAACTCCAAAGTTAAGCGTGCTTAAGTGGGAGCACTCCCAGGATGAAGTGGTACTTTGTCCTGTATGGCACTTAGCTCCTATCTGACACCCTATGGTTTGCTCTGATACCATTTGTACTAGCTCAAACTCTTAAGCACCAATGTATTGTCCGCTTTGGCCTGAAAGGCCTCACGATTTTGTCCTCAGAAGAGGACTTCCCAATAGGTCACCCATCCTGGGAGTGCTCCCAGGATGGGTGACCTATTGGGAAGTCCTCTTCTGAGGACAAAATCGTGAGGCCTTTCAGGCCAAAGCGGACAATACATTGGTGCTTAAGAGTTTGAGCTAGTACAAATGGTATCAGAGCAAACCATAGGGTGTCATATCAGAGCAAACAATAGGATGTCAGATAGGAGCTAAGTGCCATACAGGACAAAGTACCACTTCATGTGAGCAGCCTCTTGAACCCATGATGGTTAAGGTGCTACATGGTTGTGGGTACCTCTTGCGCCTGTAGGGGTCACCTCTAGTCCTATCTACCCAATGGATGGTTCTTGGATCTGTGTGTGGATACTGACGAGGACATCAGTTATTTAAGTTTGGGAGATTGTGAAGACTCACTTAAGTAGTAATAAGTGAAACTCTTAAACATCAAGGCGCCTTTTCAGATAACGGTGGAGTTCCTGATAAGAACTCCAAAGTTAAGCGTGCTCAGGTGGGAGCACTCCCAGGATGGGTGATCTACTGGGAAGTTATCTTCTGAGGGCAAAATCGTGAGGCCTTTCAGGCCAAAGTGGACAATACCTTGGTGCTTAAGAGTTTGGGTTGTTACATCTAGTTTAAACTATCCACCCAACGAGGGAAGCTCTAATAATATCAAAAATATCATTTATTTCAAATATCACAAGAGATGTCACATGCAGAACTAATGTAAGGCACAAATCTTATTGTTAGATGAAGTTCATGACCATATAGATGAAACTTTAGAAGAAGTTTATGATGATACCCCATTATCAGATGAAGAATTTGTGGATGATCCTCAAATTAATATGATGAGATGCCTTACAGTAGCTAAGATTGGAGGAGAAGGAATATTTTTAGCATGTATGTTGTGTGCAATGAGCGAAGGTGTAAGTTACTTATTGATGAGGGTAGTGCGGTGAATGTTATCTTTACCAAGCTATATCAAGAGTTAATTTAAAAATTTAACCTCATCCCCAACCTTTTCATATTAGTTTGGTTAACCATACTTTGCTTCCCATCACTAGTCGATGTTTAGTTCCTATCAAGATTGGTAGTTATGAGGATAAAATTTGGTGTGATGTTCTCTCTATGGATATCGCTCATATTCTACTTGGGAGACCATGGCTTTATGACTTGAGTGTAATTTATTATGATAGAGAGAACACATATGCTTTAAAACATAACAATAAAACTATCAAAATTTTGCCCGTCATACCACTAGAGAATATATCATATATAGCACCACATTATCCAACATCTGATCTTCAACCAAAACCCACTATCAAGAAAGAAGCGAAGCTTCAACTGATCGTGATATGGGATCCTATGCATAATCCTAGTTCTAGCTTATTTACTCATCTTCTTCAACATTTAATGTAAACTCAATGGGGTTTGGAACCTTAAGAAAAGAACTTTTTGATTCGACTAATGTTCATCTTTTATATATAAAAGAAGTTTACTTAAATATTAATGAGATTCCCATTCCTGAAGAGGTTTTACCTCTCCTTTTTGAATTTAGAGAAATTTCTCCAGAGGAACTCCCAAATGAATTACCACCACTTCGATCCATCCAACATGCTATAGACTTAGTTACAGGTTCACAACTTTCAAACCTTCTTCATTATAGAATCAACCCCACATAACATGGAGAAATTAAGAGACAAGTCACTGAGTTACTTGAGAAAGATTTATACAAGATAGTCTTAGTCCTTGTACGGTCCCTGCCCTAATAACTCCTAAGATGGATGGAACATAGAGAATGTGCATCGATAGTCATACTATCAATAAAATCACTATCAAATATCGATTCCTCATTCCCTGATCAAATGATATGTTAGAATTAATCTCAGTAGCAAACTTTTTTTCTAAGATTGATTTGAAATGTGGGTATCATCAAATTAGAATTAGATTTAGAGATGAATGAAAAATAGCTTTCAAGACCCCTGATGGACTCTATGAATGGTTGGTCATGCCATTTGAACTTTTAAATGCACCTAAATATTTATGAAAATGATGAATATTATTCTTAAGCCATTTATAAGAAAATTTTTGATGGTTTATTTTGATGATATATTAATTTTTAGCCCAAATAAAGTAAATCACCTTAATCATCTTAGACAAATTTTTGAGACCCTTAAAACAGAGAAGTTATATATTAATTTTAAAAAATATTTCTTCTTATAAACTAAGGTGATATTCTTAGTTTTTATCATTTCATATGAAGGAATAAAACTTGACTCGACCAAAGTTAAGGCAATTATGGAGTGGTCAACTCCTAAAAAATTTACTGAAGTAAGGAGTTTTCATGGCCTTGCAACATTCTATAGGCGATTCATTGGAAACTTTAGTGCTGTTGTAGCGCCAATCACTGATATACTAAAGTTAGACAAGTTTTGTTGGACCCCAACTGCTTAAAAGGCTTTAGATCAAATTAAAGTCTTAATGACAACAGCCCCAGTCCTTCGACTCCTTGATTTTTCTAAAACTTTTGAAGTGAATTGTAATGCATTTGGAATTGGAATTGGAGGAGTTTTAAGTCAAGAAAATCATCATGTTGCTTTCTTTAGTGAGAATTTGAATGATGTAAAGCAACAATACTCAACATATGATAGGGAATTTTATGCTGTCATTCAGTCATTAAGGCATTGGAGATACTATATTTTACACAATGACTTTGTTCTTAACTCAGATCATCATGCCCTTAAATTTATCAATACTCAACGAAAATTAAATCATAGACATGCCAAATTAGTTGAGTTTCTCCAAGACTATTCATTTGTTCTTAAACATAAGCCAGGAATTAAAAACAAACCTATTTATGCATTATCAATGGTGGCAATAACCATCTCCTCTTTAAAACTCAAATTCCTAGATTTGAACGAATTCGAGATGAGTACCCAGTGTGCCCGAACTTTCATCTGATTTACATGGAGCACTTTGACAAACCACTAACTTTAAATGCAATATATTCTATGATTAATGGGTATCTTTACCGAGAAAAGAAACTTTGCATTCCTAGGTCTTCTCTTAGGGAGTTTTTGATTTTTGAACTACACTCAGGAAAAATTATTGGCCATTTTGGAAAGGATAAAATAATATGCTTGATGGATAATATATTTTTTTGGCCTTCCCTAAAAAGAGATATTAAAAATTAGTAGTTCAATACTTACTTGCAAACAGGCTAAAGCTACTAAACAAAAATCTGGTCAATACACGGCATTTCCTGTTCCTCATAGGCCTTGGGAAGATTTATCAATGGATTTTGTTCTTGAGTTACCCCGAACAACTCGTGGTCATGATAGTATATTTGTACTTGTTGATAGATTTTCTAAGATTGCCCATTTCATACATTGCTCTAAAATTAATGATGCCTCCCATACTGCAAAATTATTCTTTAAGGAAATTATGCGATTACATGGCCTTCCTTCAATTTTTGTATCAGATCGGGATGTTAGGTTTGTCTCATACTTTTGGAAGATATTATGGAAATTTCTTGGGATAAAATTGAAATTTTCATCGGCTTTTCACCCCCAAATGGATGGTCAAACTAAAGTTGTCAATCGAAGCTTAGAAAACTTAATTAGGTGCTTTGTTGGAAAAAGCATAAGTAATTGGGACTTACATTTACCTACTACTGAATTTACATATAATATTAGTACTTCTCGAACAACCAAAATATCTCCATTTGAAGTGGTGTGTGGCCATAATCATAAACGGTCGATTGATGCTGCCAACCTTTCTTCTCATGCATTTTCTGATTCAGCATTCATATTTGCCAAAATTTTCAAAGCCTTCATGATTATATAAGACAAAAAATCACTTTAAATAATAAAAAATATGCATCTAAAGCAAATCATAATAAATCAACTAAAGAATTTAAAGAAGGTGATTATGTTTTGATTCGCATTCGCCTTGAGCAATATAACAACATCAAATATAAGAAATTACATTCAAGGGCTTGTGGTCTTTTCAAAGTTCTTAGAAAAATTAGATATGATGTTTATCACCTTGACTTGCCTAATAATATGATAATTCATCATGTTATTAATATTGAATATATTTTATCATATGAAGGAGTTAGCAAACCTCCACTTGCGCAGTCTGACTTTTTAGTAAGAGATATAGTTCCCCACATGTAAACTCCATCCTTTTTAAACATTGACTACATCATCACTGAGGAGGCTCTTAATGATCAAGATAAAGAGCATCATTTTCTCATTCATTGGAAAAAAAATTCGCCTACAGAAGACACATGGCTAACACGTACAGATTTGGAAACTCTATATCCACAACTAGTAGAAGATTACTTGAATTTTAACTCTTAGGTGCATAGTTCAATTGGGAGATGGGAATTGATGTAGCACAACCTAAGAATATTATCAAAGGCCCAATAACAAGAGCCATGGCTAAAGTTCAAAGGAAGAATTTGAAAGTGGGCCCAAATATAAGAGCCCAATCAAAAACCCAATAAAGAGCCCAAATATTGGGCTTACCATTTATATATATATTTTTATTAATATTGTACTTTTTTAATTTAGTAAGGCACATGTTTGGCCAGTATGTCATGAGACAAATATTTGATGTAAGTAGCTAGAGTTGCTTTCTCACTAATTGCTAACTATTCATCTTTCCCTCCAAAATTTCCTTCCATAATTTCCCTCCAAAGCTCATAGAGTAAGAGACTTGTAGTGCTTATAAATATGAGCTGAAATATAATGTAATGAAGTAACTTGAATGAAGAATTTTGTGGTGAATAGCTCTTATATAGCTTGGTGCTTGGTGGTGTCAAGTGTATTGCTTATCTTTGGTGAATTAAGTTGTTATCTTATTTATATTTTATTTTCTAACTATACTCTTATTCTCATAACCTCAGACCATCCACACATCTTCTCCAGCATCTTAAGTATTATTTAAAATTATTAAATCAGTATCTAATATCTCAAACACTCTCCAAACTCCATGACAATCTCCACAGCTAAATCTGAAAACAGCCCGACCTAGTCTTCTTCCCTACCCTTCGACACCCATTTAAACACCATCAAACCTAGCCATCTACTCCAGATCCAAACTACACATCTTAGGCTACCTATATTAATTATTTCCAGCTCTTTAACCCACTAAAACCCCACCTATAAAAGAGATATTTCGAATCAACCAAAACTAGGCTCGATATGGACTAGTCTTGGCTTTCATTTAGATAGTCCATTCTAAACCCATAATCAACCCACCACAAACTCCATAAATCATCCTTAGACATTATCCAACCAATCTATTTAATGTTTAATTACCTAATTTACTAAAAAAAAATAGCTCACTCGCATCAATTCATTTTTTGTAATCTATCAAGAATGAAATCTCTATTTATACTGTCAAAATTTTTTGGAGATCTACTTTAACACAAAAAACTTTCTAATTTTTTTGGTTATTGAAATTATGTAGAATTTCATTAGCGAATATCACATTATGAGATGCATATCTACCCCTAATGTAAACTGATTGCGCAAAATTGATCACATCGGTGAGAACACTCGCTAGCCTGGAGGCAAGAATTTGGGAGATGACTTTATAAATTTTATTGCACAAGGTAAAGGACGGTAATCATTGAGATCCTTAACTGTTTTACGTTTGGGGATGAGCGTAATAGTTGAATGATTCAATGACCTGGGCATGATGTCCTGAGAGAAGAAATGAGAAATTTCATTAAATATGTGATCTTTTGTATAGTCCCAAGTAGTTTTAAAAAACTTACAGGAGAAGCCATCTGGGCCAGGCGCCACATTACTATGAATACTAAATAAGCTGTGCTTTATCTCAGCCAAAGATGGAGGCATGACAAGGTCAGCATGGCTTGAGTTCAAGATTTGATTTTGACAAGGTTATAAAAAAGTTTTACCTCTAGCCTTTGAGTTCATCAGAGCACTCAAAAAATTGATGGCATTTACTTCGAGCAATCATCCACATTAATGTGAATTTTATTACTGCTCTTCCTTTTGTTCATGGAGTTGTATAAAAATTTTACATCGTCTTCACCTTTAACAAGCCAATGAGCTTTGGCTCGTTGTTTGGACTACATAACCTCTCTCTAATACCATTTGTTGGGATCTCTTATGATATAAATCAATACGGAACAAAAGCTTGAGACTTTGAGCAAAACCAAATAAAGCAAGAAAATAATGCATGCAATCACAAACATAGTATAAACAAAATGATTTACGTGATTCAGTGCTAACACCTATGTCCACATGGAGGAGAACAAAATTTCACTATGTAGAGAAGGAGTTACAATGAGTTTAAGGTTTACAAACCCTTACAAAACCCCAATGAGTTTTTCTTCTTGCCATTTTAATGGAGCAGCCACCACAGCTTCTTTCTTTCTCAACAGCTAAAAACTTCACAAAATTAGAATGCCAACCTTGGAAACTCCTCCAACGTGTACCCTTAAATATCCAGCTCAATTTTGGACCCCAAATGGTCCAAATACCCCCAAATTTACTTAGGGAGAAACCTGAACCGGAACAGTAATCCGCCAAGCGTTACGACGCGCCGTAGCGTCTGGGCTTCGGGTAGCCAGGCGCTGCAGCGCACTGAAGCGCACGCCTCTCTGTTTGTCTGCTACTGCGACGCGCTATAGCGCCTGCTTCTCGGGTGCCTGACGCTGCGGCGCGCTGTAGCATCCACCTGTCAGGTGCTAGCCGTTGCAGTGCGCTGCAGCCATCGCGTCTCGGGTGCGCTTAATCTGTTACAGCACGCTGGAACGTCTGCCTCCTTTTTTGATACATAGCTTATCATAAAAATTTATCATTAAATTTACTTTTACTTGTATGGCTTATCATAAAATTTACTTTTCCATCTAGATGTTGAGGAAAGGTGACCTGGATTTGTGCATTTGGATGAACAATATCATATCTAATGCAATTTTGAATGAAGGTGCCATTCGAAGAAATAATTTCTTATTGTTTCTCATGAATTATAAAACTTTGATGAGCATTTAACAAATAAAAGATTAATAATGCTGTCTTCATTATTCTTGTGTTATGCTAATTTACGAAGATGATGCAACAAAGAAAAGTAAATAATACATCCACCAAATGTTGTCTACAAATATAAATTATATATATAGATAGATAGATAGATATTAAATTAGTGTAACTTTTACTTAGGGTTGAGCAATGCTCAAATATGGGGTAATAAATTAATACATCCACCAATTGTTTGAGCCGTAGGCCCTTTTATCTTATAATGTACATCTTTAATTAATGAAAAAGATGCAAACCTCATCAATGGTTATTCTTAGCATTGATATCTAAAGAATATAGCATAAAGTTTGCAATAGTAATGCAATGATTCTGTAACTTTAAATATCGAGATAATTTGGGAGTAATCCTTGCATTACCTTTTGATTAAATGTATAATAAGAATTTCTACACAAATAGCTCAAATCTGAGAGCCTAACATGAAATCTGAAGAACCTCTACACAAATAGCTCAAATGTATAATAAGAATTATATCATTATCAGTAGATCTAGCGAGCGAGACAAACTTCAAGATATTCACAAACTTCGTCTTCATGGACACTCCATCAAGCAAAGTGAGGAGATTAACTTAGAGAACAGGAAGAAGATAAGGAGAAGAATGAACTTTAAGATGGAGAAGAGGCAGCCAAAGAATGGATGAGCGCCTCTTGCCCCATTAAAAGCCTTAGGACATGTGCAGCAATCTTGGGCATCATGCGTATTTAAAATGTTGCACAGTCGAACATCTTGTGAAGAAGGAAATATTTTGAACAGCAAAAGGTCCTTTTGTACTTATTACGAGCCCAAGTTTATCATTCAAAACCAGAGCCAAGTTATCTTTAACAGCAAAAAAGATTTATTTAGGAAGAATAAGCAGAGCGCACCTTTGAAGTGGGTTCTAAATGCATCTGATCGAACTGCAAATGAACTTCTTCCAATCCATAAACTGATCATAGGATGCCAATGCTAGCGTAATATCCGTTGAGTTCGCAGTGTTGTTGGGAAGGGGCAGAGATGATAATTCTAGAGCCACCAGTCAGTATAAAAGGACGTTTGGTGAGGCAGACAAAGCCTTCTCATCTGCACAAAGTTCTTTTGCCATAATTTATAAATTATTTGAGCGTAACATTTTTAGACATTTTCTTGGATAAAATAAATTATTTGTTCGTGCAACGGCACAGTATTTTAAATTTAAATTTCATTGATCACACAATTGCTTTATATTTTAACTTTCTATAATCTAAAAAATATTTATTTTTCTTGATCATCTTGCATCTGATTATGATTTATTATCCAATATCATGAGTTCAATTTATACTGAATATATATTTGTTTTTCATTTGAAGATGATTGCTCTTTCAAAATAAATAAATAAAATTTATGTTTGGGGCCTAACCTGAACACATATCATAAAATTAAAAATAAAATATTATTTATTAATTTATATTGGTAAAATATTTATTTTCAAAATTTATATTTTCTAGCATAACACTTCAATCTTTCTATTTACATCTAAAGCCTCAAGATTCAATATATGCATAAATTATTATTAGGGTGCTATATATATGTAAAAATCTCAATTTAAAATATGAATGTGTTTAAAATTATATATGATATTAAAGTAAGAAATTAGTTTGATAATGGCCCAAACATAAATAAGTTGAACGCATTATAATCATAATTGAGCTCAATTATTCGGTTGATGAGCCTACACTCAAACATATGGCAAGCTCGATCAAAGTTGGCTCAGTTGCGCCCCTAATTGTAGCTCAAAGGCTTGATCTTATGAAAATTATATTGGTGTAATCTTAGCAAGAGCTTAAGAAGATGAGCAGGATGGAAATGAAGGATATTTTCTTCATTCATGCCTAATGATTGCCTAAAGCTGCTCAATATTATCAAGTCAAATTTCATTGCATGCCTGATTACCTCTCATTTTAAGTTTAGTCGAATACTTTCATTGAGCGATTGTGATGATATAACTAAATCTAATCAAACACATATTTCTTGTGTTTTATGTTTATTCCATCATATTTTTATATTTTATTTCTCGAAATTAACAACAGCCCTAGCAAAGCAATGGTTGCATGAATTTAGCTTTGATTTTAACAACAGTCTGATAAGTTAAGCTAAAGACAGGCATGGCACATGCTTGCCTAACTTAATCTTGCTAGGCCTTTTAACCATGTTAAAGTGTTTGGCTCATTCTACATGACTACTATATGAAACATGGCAATCGATCTTTTAATATGGAGCTCAAACACTTTTTGGCTTTCAATGTATGCAATCAGCATATTAAAGAGATTTCGATGATCTGCGGCACTGAAAACAGAACAATATGGAGGTTCTCTGAGTGATAATTAAAGCTATTATCCTTCTTTGTTTTTGTGATCCTACGATCTCTTTTGCGTGTTCAACGGCATCGCACAACCATTACATTACAATATTCCCAAAATTACATTGAATTTTTGGAAATCACATTAGTGTTGTGATATTTCTTGATTAAGATGTGATGCCCAAAATGACAATTCACATCAAATATGTTTTAAAATGGCTCAAAAAGCACTCAAATTGTAATGATCGCATTGCAATGAACAACACTGTAACATCAATAATGGTATTATGCCTTTTTTCTAAAATGCTGTTTTGGCTGAATGGATAGCCTAGATCAAGAGTGAATTCTTAGGGCTTATAAAGTAAGAGAGACACCATTCATCTAAACTCCGGCAACCCTCATTAAAAAGCCTTCTCTTCTTGTTCTTCTCTTCGAACCTCTATAGCCGCCAGAAGGCATCCAACTTTGATCCACATTATTGCACTCATCACATAGTGTGGAAGTCAATGTTCCAAATCAACAATTAAGTATAACCAAGTTAAGTTATAATGTAAAATAAGAGATTATGCTCTATTGGACACTTCGATCTAGTAATTTTTATAGCATTGTATATGTATGCAACTCTTCTAAGATCAGATTGAGAAAAAAGAATAACAATCAAATAAAGGTATAATATCATAAGTATATGTTTTAAATAAAATATCCAAAAATAAACTTTCAAACGCACAAATTTTATCCCTTTGAACTTGTCAATTTTTTGCATGCTTCATCTGCTCCACCCACAAGAACAAAACACACACAATATGGCTCCAAATTCCCAAAACAAAGGCTAAAAGGTAAAATTGAATAATATCTCTTATACATGAAATCCTCTTAGTGAGGCAAGCAAAATGCACCTTTCTAAATACACTGAAATTGTTAGCCTCTCTCTCTATAACAAATTCAAAATACATCAAACCACTTTGACCGTAAACATAATTCAAGATACCTTTTTAGAAGAAATAAATGATCTCAAATCCTGCAAACATCGCCTTCTTCTTGAAAATGAAGAGAAAAAAAGTGGGCATCAGCCATGCATTTTTAGTAGAAATAGAAAAAAAGTAGTCATTTATAGTCTCTACTGATATTGGTAGATGCCGGCTGGCCTGTCTCCGACAACATTAAGGCGCCAAGGGAGATAGAGTTCCCTCTGCTCATCAGCATCGCCCGAGTAAAGAGAAGAAGCTGGGGAGCCCTTCACAGCCCTCGTGTATGCGCCGTAGCTTATTCCCTCGCATGCGGCTGCAGAAGAGGCCGCCGCACGCCGCTCCTCCTTTTTGTAACGAATCCCGCACGCATTGCACAGCGACTGCACCCCAACAGTATTAAAATGCCGACCATTGAACAATGTTTTTTTATAAGGAGCTATGTGGAGCTGTGTTTTTAAGTTAAAACGCCTAATTTTAGCTTTCTTTCTTATCTAAAAATAATCACAATTTTTTTCAAAAATAAAAATGAGTTAGTATAATAATTTTCTCAAGGAATAATTATAAATTTCACAAATTTGTTTTCTACTATAAAATATTGAAAAATATGACTATAGCATAAATGTTTAATATATATATATATAATCAGTATTTATATATAGATCAATATTTTAGCATGCAAAACATGGAAAATAATTTATTACCCTAATAAATGCCTCATTTTTTTTAGATTATTATTAATCTTTAATGAATTTTTAATTATAATTTTAAATAATAAATCTCATTATGAATTAATCATTAATTTTAAGTGATTTAATCAGATATATTTGAGGCGGCAAATAAGTATTTTATAATGTTAAGAAAAAGAAGGCTTTTATTTTATTCAACAAAACTTTCATAATTACAATAAGCATATTTAACAAAAGGACAGTTACATCATAATTATATTGGTAATAATTTCACATATATATATACATATATATAAAACTAATATAATATATTGTTTTCATTGTAAGTACTCAAAATATTTGATGTAAATAAAGCATTTCCTTTAACAAATTCATCATTTAATAAACAGAGAATTCATACGTAGCACACAAATCTTTCTCATTATGGTATCCAAATATGGCTTTCAGCAGCAGAACAGACGATCGATCCTCAAGTATTTATAATTTGTATTATAAACATAGGAAATAATAAATTAAAGAATGCCTAACAAATATTCGTGAAAATCTTAGAATATTAGTACATTTGATTATTCTCTTTCTATATTATTAAAATAGGCTCTATTAATTTTTGAAAACATTTAAGGATGATTTCATTCTGCTAAGAAAATTTAAAGATAATTAAGAATGATTAAAGGAAATCTAGGCTTTATACCGAACCTTGGGCCCACGAGGACCGTTTCTCCATAAAGGAGTGGAGGTGGTGTCGCAGTTCGCGCAGCGGCGAGCGAGCAGGAAAGGATCGCCGTTAATCAGATTGACGGCGCAGCTGCCACCAACAGACGGCGTTAAGCCGTCAACTGCGCTCTCCGTGGCTTGCTGAGGCAGTATATCCCAGCACAAGGAATTAGACACAGAAGCAGAAGAAGAGGAGGAACAGGCGGAAAGATTATTGCGCGTGTACGGCGTTCCTAACGTGAGCGTGCAGTCAACTGATGAAGAGGAGGAGGCGCCGCTCTCCTCCGCCGCTGGCTTCCCGGAAACAGATGAGAACAGATTAAAGGAAAAGGAGCACTGCGGCGGCGGCGGCGGAGGTGAAGCGGCGGCGGCGGCGGCTCCATTCCCGTGCCAGTGCAGCATCCTTCGTTCAGCAAACAGATAGATTAGTGATGTATGATTGAATAATGAATAAGGAAAAGGAAGCCCGCGGGCCTCGCCCTTTAAAAAGAGAAAGGGCAAAGGAAAGCAAAACAAATCTCGATCTCTGCTGCGCTCTAGGAGTAAGTACTGGGTTGCTAGCTATAGATGCTGGTCAGTTTTTCTATGCGCGCATCGGGATGGGAAATGCTTTGAAGAGGTGAGGCTGTGAATTAGGAGGAGGTAAACACGATCGAGATTCGAGACGGATGGTCAAGATGAAGAGCACAGCTGCACGAACTACAAAGAGCGCGGTCAGTCGTCTTGAAGTACGTACGTTCTGCAGCTCGTGTATTCTTTTGATAATAGATGTGCCTCTCTCCCTCCAATAAATAAATTATATGTCTTTCATTTTTATTAAAGAAGAAAAGCAGAGGTTTTTAGGGTTTCTGCGAGGAGCGCAATCTCCGGCAACCCGTTGCTCTTTTTTTCCTCATCTTTTCGGGCTTTCTCACCTCAATCGTAGGATCAGACCCTACTGGTTTCTCTAATATATGCTATTTCAGACGTGTTGAAAATAAGTACTAAATAGCTGAAATAGCATAGCGATCACTAAGTAATGTGCCGCAAAAAGTGAAAAAAAATGTTATTTTTATTTCTTAGTAATCATCATATTATGGTATTCCAACTCACTCATCTTCTTCTTAGAATTTAAACCAATTTTATAAATTTCTAGCAATGAAAGTATGCAACAATGTATGTGTTTGAACTCTATAAGTTTCATACACATTGTGAGTCTCCTAAGCTTCTTCTTAGGAGACATGCTCTCCTTATTTTATTCTTCTTTTATTAATAATAATAGTAATAATAATAATAATAATATTATTATTATTATTATTATTATTATTTTTTTTATTTATGTAATTTTTATTTCTTTCACTTTGTATATATATATATTAATTTATATTATTTTCATTTCAATTATTTTTTTCTTTCAATATATATACATTTTATAATTTCTGTAATTTTTATTTCAGCATTTATATATATATATATATATATATTATTCATAATTTCTATAATTTTTATTTTTGTCAATTTTAATTCAATTATTTTTTTTATTTAATATATATATATATATATATATATAATAGTATTTATAATAAAAAAAATTGTTAATTTTAATATACACAAATAAATAAATAAGATTATTACTAGTATTATTATTGATATTTTACTAAAATAAAATGAAAGATTATTCCTCTCTTACATAATAAATATTGTTTTATTTTATCATTATTTTCATATATGTATTTTATAACGATAATTTTCGTTATTAAATAAATCAATTATTAAGTTTTCGAATAATTGCTTATCAAATACAAAATCCTGCACATACTTGACATTGGACTTTCCGATTCACGCACTAATGAAAAGTATCAGATGTCTTTTATTATTCTTGTTTAATATATTTTTGTGCTCAGCATCGCATAAATTTGATAAAAATGCTTTTATAGTCACATAAAATGATATATAAAAAAGTTTGGATAACTGAGTAACACGGGTTCACTATTAATTTATTTTTAATTTGATCAGACAACTACTAAGACAGGGTTGTTTAACTTCAAGAGACATAAAGAGTATATATTGCTAAGCTTTTGAGAAGGCATGTATTGAGCAAAGTTGAGATATGTAACAAAAAAATAGAACCCTTTTATCCTCAATTTTATATTTCCCCAACAAAATTATATATTTACGTAGCATATCAAATACTAAAATTTTATATCTATTTTTGTGACTACAATTATTTTTATACTAAAGTTTCTGTGTAATTAAAATATGTTTGTATGGATAAATTTGTACAGCTTATTTCTTATCAAATTACTGATTATTTTGCTTATTATTTAACAATTTAAAGTAGATATCTATCAGTACTTAGTTTTACAACTAACTGGTATTCAAATGCTCGCACTTTTAAAACATGCCCAAATCAAGAGCTCATCCTAAAGGAAAGGAGCTAATGATCAAGCAGTAGTGATACGGCAACTTGCTGATTTACTGTTCTTAAGTCCGTTTAAAGTTTGTAACTTTTTCTTTTATTTAGATATTTATTATATTTCTAAATTAATTAATTAATAAGTTATGTTTGATACCTACATATTATGTCTTTTAAATCATTCCCATGATCCTACAATTATGTAACAACCCAATATTATTACCTGTAAAAGCCTAAACTCTTAAGCACTAAGGTATTGTCCGCTTTGGCCTGAAAGGCCTCACAGTTTCACCCTCATAAGATAACTTCCCAGTAGGTCACCCGTTCTAGGAGTACTCCCACATGAGTAAGCTTAACTTTAAAGTTTTTATTAGGAACTCCACCATTAGCTAAAGAAGCGCCTCGATATTTAAAAGTTTCACTTATTACTACTTAAGAGGGTCTTCATAATCTTTCTAACTTAAGTAACTGATGTCCTCGTCAGTATCCACACATAGATTCAAAAAGAATTATCTATTGGGTAGATAGGACTAGAGGTGGCCTCTACTAGCTCAAGAGGTACTCATAACTATATAGCACCTTAGCAATCATGGTTCAAGAGGCCGCTCACATGAAATTGTACTTTTCCCTATATGGCACTTAGCTTCTATCTGACACCATATGACCTGCTTTGATACTATTTGTAACAGCCCAAACTCTTAAGCACCAAGGTATTGTCCACTTTGACCTGAAATGCCTTACAGTTTGCCCTCAGACAATAACTTCCCAGCATGTTTCCCATCTTAGGAGTGCCCCCACATGAGTACGCTTAACTTTAGAGTTCTTATTAGTAACTCCACCGTTATCTGAAAATGAGCCTAGATATTTAAGAGTTTAATTTATTACTACTTAAGTAGGTCTTCACATTACCCTAGTCAATCAAGACTTAACTAGGTTCTGATATTGGTTCTAGTACTCTTAATAACTCATTAGGAGCACACGCTGAAGTCTTGGTCCAAATTAGGTGTTAAATAGATCAAACATTGATTTTGGGAATTTCAAAAACCCTGGAAATTAACCTATTTAAATTAATCTCAAATCAAAAATAGGACTTCGTCATTGAGTTCCTCACCCCTCTATTAGCTAGGGGCAAATTATTTAAAAATTTTGGTAGTCATTTATTAAGAATATTTTAATTAAGAAAATTTATTATTAATTAATTAAATATTTATATTATCTGCAACTAACGGCTCCGTCTCCTTCCCTATCCACGATGTCTCTCTTTCCTTAATCGTGTTGTCTGATATAGAGACTCTCCCAAGCTGTCTGATCATTAGATCCAACGGCGAAGCCATTGTCTCTCTCGTGTTCGCTATGCGTGGCATGCATAACAACGCTCATCGCCCAGCCGCAAGGCCAGGCAACGAACATTACCTTAGAAGCCGATCTCATGCCCACTTTAGTCTCTTGAACGACCTCCTAACTCATTTTCATGAATTGAGAGCCAGCATAAATCGAACGAGCCCCAATCGATCTCAAACCATTCAAGTCATCGACCACGGTACGCCTCGATCGCGCAATCCATTCATTTAATTCTTAAAATTGAAATTTGGTTATTAATTTCCCCTATTAGATTAGTGAATGTCCAATCTGATCGAGCTCAATCAGACTAATTTGACCAATCATCCACAGTGATGTACAGTATCGACATCCTTCTACCACTCGTTTCAAACCCTAGAACCTAGGGTTAGATATTTTTGCCATCATTGGTCCCACTAGCCTCTGATCTAACCACCATTGGATAGATCTCATAGTGCTCTCTTCAGCGGTGTGCGGGTCGAGTCACAACGACGCTGGCATGAACCCTAACTATAGTGCCCTAGTTCGGCTCTCCTGCTATATGTCGAGGAGAGCGATCTACGTTGGATCGAAGATGCCACGGGTCATTAAATGCCATGTCAGGTGAGCCCCAGCGCTGAAGGTTTCGGTCGTATCACGGGTCCCACTAATACTGAGCCGTTGATACTTGTAGGTCCTGCCGATCGCTGATGAAGGATTTAGAAATTTAAATAATTTAATATAAGTAATATAGCTTAATTAAATGAAATAATTGAAATCTTTAAAGCCTTCTACCACTCGTTTCAAACCCTAGAACCTAGGGTTAGATATTTTTGCCATCATTGGTCCCACTAGCCTCTGATCTAACCACCGTTGGATAGATCTCATAGTGCTCTCTTCAGCGGTGTGCGGGTCGAGTCACAACGACGCCGGCATGAACCCTAACTATAGTGCCCTAGTTCGGCTCTCCTGCTATATGTCGAGGAGAGCGATCTACGTTGGATCGAAGATGCCTCGGGTCATTAAATGCCATGTTAGGTGAGCCCCGGCGCTGAAGGTTTCGGTCGTATCACGGGTCCCGCTAATACTGACCCGTTGATACTTGTAGGTCCTGCCGATCGCTGATGAAGGATTTAGAAATTTAAATAATTTAATATAAGTAATATAGCTTAATTAAATGAAATAATTGAAATCTTTAAAGCCTCCTGACAATAAATCTGCTCATCCAAATATAGCAAATATATCTGTCATTTTGCTCAGAAAAATGTAAGAAGCATTATGCAATTCTTGGATTTTTTGTAGGATGCTTATTCTGTAAAATATTGTTTTAGGCCATTTCAAGCTCCATGAAATCCTAGAAATTCAAATACTTATAACTTTGTACCCTTAGCTTTAAATATAGTCAATATACATCTCATTTTATTCAGAGGAATGCCAAGATTGCTCTGATATCATTAGTTTTGTTTGTTTGGAGTGTAGTTTGACTAATGACTTTTATGACTTATTTTTAATTACACCTTTAAATCATAGAAATTTATTTGGCTATAACTTGATCATTTGAACTTCGAATTAGGTCATACAATATACTATTTATATCAAGAGAATATGTTGATCAGTAAACTATAAAAGTATTTAGGATTTGGTAATTAGATTTCTTAATTAGCTCTAATCACCCTAAATATTTATTAGTAAATATTAGCATAATTAATTATCTAGATCTAGAAATTAAGTTGTTATAGACTCCTAGAGCAGAGTAGAACACCTTAGTGAAGTTAATTTTTCATTTTTGTAATTAATTTTACTAATCACTCACTAATCACACTAAATCTTAATTAGGGCATAAGTTAGGCAAATGAAGTCTAAATTTGGTATGCTCCCAATCATTGTACTTTGTGTAGTATAGAGAAGCTATAAATACTGAGTTTGCTGAGTTTGGATATCATTTGGAAAAGTTAGGTTTAGGACCTTTCCCTAAGCCTCCTAATTTATATATTTGAACCCTAATATTGTTTAGGCCATAACATGGCCAAAAGATCTCAAAATTTAGTGATCTTGGACTCTATAGTATTCTAAGATAGTAAACATCATAAGTAAAATTAAAATTTTATATTTTTTTAAGTAAAATGACTAATCTACCCCTAATAAACTAAAACTTTATTTTGAGCTCATAAGGCTAAATCTTTGTCTAATTTTGATATATTTATTGTCTACCTTCATATTAGACAGTAAGGAAATCATTTGAAATTAATAAATTTTAGTTTAGAATCTTAAATCAAAATGTTACATATTAGACCTTTAAATAGGGGTAAAATAGTTATTTTACCTTAAAATAAGGTTTAATTGCTCTTAAGCTTTGGAAACCTAAAATATTCTTTTAATGATTAAATTAAGTGATTAAAAATCAATTTTATATCAATTGGGCTCATTGAATTAATCTTAAAGAAACCCCTAATCTTTCCCTTAAGAAATTCTTAAGTAATTCTTGAGTTCATAATATGGAATTTAGTCCACATTATATCATCTCTAAATCCTCAATATCATTAAAAATATATAGTTAACATGTAAATGATGTTAATGTTTAATAATTGAATCATTTCCTAAGCTTTCTTTAAGTAGCTTCCTTCATTAAAACTTTAAGAATTTCCTTAAGAATTAGATGTAGATTTAGGTTATTATAGTTCATTCATTGGGTAAATGGGTTACCCAAAGGATGAAACTTTGTTTTTATTAATTTATGGATTTCATTCATTATCATGATTATTTTGTATTTAAACTTTAATTTAAATTTAGAGATACTTCTTATTAAGCTTGATTTTGCTTAATAAGATTGCCTTAACTTATAATTCGTAAGAGTTGGACTTAACCTTATACCCTTAGTCTTTAGAACCTATTGGATTAAGAGGCTAAATCTTAATGTTTGGAGTTTAACTCTTAATCCATCAATCTTAATTTGTATTTTTAGTTTTCCCTAATTTTAAAGTCACTCAGTGTGGCTCCCCGCCCCTGGTCCCACATGATTAGACCAAAAGGGGTGGTGTGCCACTCCTAACAAATCCCTCACTTATTATTAGATTAGGTAAGATTCATAATCCACTAATAAGGGAATAATGTGCATAGGATGAATATAAGAATTAGTCATTAAGTTTATACATATATATAGAGTGTGAAAGCAATAAGAAGTAAGGATTACATCCATTCACCATACATTAAATAAGAAAATTTAAGTATAGCTCTGTAAATAATAAAGTGCAGAAAGTAAACACAATCACAAAACCTGTATTATTACATCATTTTAATTAAAATTAATAAAAGGCTAAAAATGAAAATATCACTCGTCTTCACAATAAAGAAAAAATATAGCTAATTATCCTCTGCTCCAAGCTGCTGCACCTCCTCTAAGTAAGGCTCCTCCTTAAGCATAAGATCCTCAAACTACTCAATATTTGAAATTGTCGGTTTCACAATGCCAGGACCCCGGCCAATAACGAAAAATTGTATTAAACAAAATATCTAAGTACATTTTAGGTAATTAATTTATTAAATATTTGTTCATATCACCATTTTACTCTAAGCATATGAAAAATCTATCTAGCATGGGAGCAAGTAAGTATACAAAGGAATAAAGATAAGTTATAAATATAATATTTATAACTAAGCAAGAATTAAGGCAAAAGCATACCTCAAGTAAACTAAACAATGTAGGGCATGCATATGTAATACAGTAAGTAAAAGTATTGAAAGAAAAGTTTAAACCTAAATATGCTGATGATCATATGACATATGCTAATTTAAAATATAAATCTAAAAATAGTACATATAATAAGCAGTAAAGTTTAGCACCCTATATATAGATATACTCAAGTGTAAATACTCACTTAAGTAATAATAAGTGAAACTCTTAAATATCGAGGCGCCTTTTTAGATAATGGTGGAGTTCCTGATAAGAACTTCAAAGTTAAGCGTGCTTATGTGGGAGAACTCCCAGGATGGGTGACCTGCTGTAAAGTATCTTCTGAGGGCAAAATTGTGAAGCATTTTAGGCTAAAGCGGACAATACCTTGGTGCTTCGTGAGGCCTTTTAGGCTAAAACGGACAATACCTTGGTGCTTTAGAGTTTGGACTATTATACAAGTAAGCAAATAAAATAGGAAAAATATAGCTAACTAAAATAACATGCATCAAGAACATATAAAATAGTAAGCTGAATTAAAATGAATGTATAATTGCCATATCAAAAAGAATCAGCCAATCCGGCCCAGTAATATTCCCATAGCCTTTATGGGCTAGGGCAGACATAATATAACAAAATAGTACAGTATGACTGAAGAGACAGATTATGCTATGTAAATATATTTTAGTTATTTTACTTTTGTTTTTGTGGACAATTTCAGAAATAGCTGAGGAGTCAATCACGTCTGCAAAACTAAACTAGCCCCAAGCTTAACACACTCTCCTTAATGAGTGATGTTAAGAATCCTGATCTCTCCTTAGCCCTATCCATTAGAGTAATGTGCACCATAATCCACCATGAACTGAACTCAAATACAAATGTTTTTCTAATATTCTAAGTTTTCATTTTTATGCAACAATGTTTTTCTTATACGACATGTTCAAGGAAAAATGAGCAAAAAATTCAAAGAATGTGTAGCACAACAACAAATAGTAAGCAAGGGACTCTACTAAGCATGGTGATATCATTTGTTATCTAATTTAACTATTCTAACTATTCTAAGTAACACAAGTTCAGGATCTCCAATTCCTACTATCGAGTGTGTAGCACCCCGCCCCGTCGCCGCACGCAAAAGAGACAGTCATGATCAATTTTGGTGGTGGGGCGGTGCGCCACTCAGGGAGGAATATATCGTCTCCCTGAATAGCTGAAAACTAATCCCTTCTAAAGGGCGGCTGACTCAACCTCAAGGAGGGTTGAGAGCTAATACTTAAGATAAGAGTAGTATTCTTATCCTAAGTATTAGATAAATACATACATTGGATCTATAATACAATAGGAATCTAATATATGTATAAGACATCAGCATTTTCAGTATGCTGATCATATCATAATACTAAGTATAAGTAGTATATAATAGAGTGCGGAAGCTTAAAGCAAATATCTAGAAAACATTCATCACAGAAGCTGTATGAAAACATTTGTCTCAGAAAAGAAAAGAAAATACATCCAGAATTATTACAAACAGTTTATGAAAATAGATATAAAACTAACTACTGAAATGAAAATACTAAGCCAAAAATAAAACTGAATGAGAGTCCACTAGTGCTCCACTGGCTCTTCCAGAATCTCCTGGGTATCCTCTTGACCTGGCTCAATATACTTCTCAGGATCTAGCAAATGCTGGATCCCAAAAGTACCCCATGTTAGATAATAAGTCTAACACATCAAAACTAATCTAGCAGTTCCAATTATTCATTTAATATTTACATAATGTAATTAAATCTGTAGAAATACTATAAAAGTAACTGAAAGTACAAAATTGTATAAAGCTGTACAAAATTGAAGCAGGGTAAAGTAAAATTGAACTGTAACTAAATACTGAAAATAAATCAAAATAGTACTGAATCTGAAGCTGAGTAATTATATGTACAACTATGTTGTATGTCACTGAAACTGTGCACCTAAATATGCCACAACACTGTACGCTACTGATATGCAACCAGAATATCACTGAACTGTTATGAGCAGTACGGTCCAATATATACATACATCCAATTGGGAATACTATTTACTAATGATATCGATGCATTTTAAAATTCCCCAGTCAATGTATGTAATATTCTGTAACCCATAATTCATCACTGATACTCATACATCGTTCTGATACTCACACGTCATGCTTATGCTCATGCTCATGCTCATGCTTCTAAACTAATGAGAAAAATCCAAAAATCCAGAAAATAATTTGAAATATGATAATGAATTTTAGGTCTCCATTGTGCAGAATCCTGCTAAAAGGATTTTGACTCATATATTCTAATTCGATAATTGGTTAAGGTTGAGAGTTTACTTAAAAATCATTAGCTTGGATGATTGTATACACATATTTAGCATATTTGCAAGAAAAGTGGATTTAACCCTTAGCTTGTTTAAACTGTACTTATCGAAGCGCACTACAATAGGAGGTAGAACCCGGTCACAGTTTACATATCAAGCTAAGTCGTTAAATGACCTAAATACAAGCATACTTAGTGTCTTACGCATAGTGATTTGAGTTACTTAGTGTAACAACCCAAGTTGTTACTTAGCTCAATTAAGACTAATCTAAGTCTTAATTAAAGTTCTAAGTCACTAATTAAGTAATTTAGAACTCATCTCTAAAATCAAGTCAAACCAGAAGGCAACAAAGTCAAAATCAAAAATTTTGGAAAATCCCAAACCTTAGAAAAATTGACTTTTTATCTAGACCTTAAATTGAAAATCTGACTTCGTCATTGCATTCAGAACACCCAAATTAGCAATGGGTGAAATTTTGAAGGCATTTGAAAGTCGTTGAATTTTCATCGAATATTTTAATAATATTTAAATACCTGAAAATTCAAATAAATAAATACTAGTCAAAATGATAATCCGAGTGCGCCATTGCGTTCCTCACCCTTCAATTAGCTAAGAGTGATTTATTGGAAATTTTTGGAATGCATTTAATGGGGTAAAATTAATTAATTAAATCTGAATAAATTAAATTAAATAATTTTTTTTTAATTAGGATTAACGGCGCCGTCCACTTAAGTTCAACACCGTTACCCATTTTTAATTTCGCGCCGTCTATCCTGACTACGCTCTCCGCACCGTCTGATCGCGGGATCAGACGGCTGTGAGTCGTCGTTCCTGCGAGAGCACCGTGTGGCTCGAGGGAGCTGCACGCGTCACCCTAGAATCCTCGCCGGGCTTCGCAGTCGATAGATGGCCTCCCCACCGCTCTTAAGCCACTGTTTAAGGTTTGTTATAAGACTTCTGAAGTCCGGGTTGCTCGGTTTCACTCATGAAGTCCGGAACTTGAGTTCGAGCCTCGTCTCTTTGCAGCCATCCAAACCTAAGGTACCTCTATCCCTAAATCTATGCTTCCAAATGTTAAATTTCTTGTTCGCGTGTCAATTTCACAGTCTTGATTGAATTTTGAGCGGACCCGATCGAGTCGATCAGGTCTGGTTAACCCGGATTTGACTAAGATGCAACAGTAGAAACCATTACCTATTTTTCTCGCCGAGCGTAGTGACCTAGGGTTTGATATTGCTGGAGTTGTGTGTCTTCTCCGGCGGTGTTTGAGGTACCAATTGAAAGGTCTCTTCAAGACCTTTCGATCGGTATGCGGCTCGTCATCTGGTACCATCGTCTTCACCTCCATTTTTCGAACCCTATTTCCTCCGCCTCGGATCACTCGCGAAGACGAAGCCGTCTCGGGCTGGACCGGGACTGCCCGGGCCCGGCCCGGAACCCGTGGCCCATGGCGCTTCGGCTGCCACGGCGGGACCCACCGCGCAGCGCGCCAGCCAATCCTGGCGCGACGCGTGTCCAGCTCTGATGCCGTCTGAGCTGTGGGGCCCGCGACCTTCTGCCCAGCCAATGATGGCCCGCCACGTGTCCTGCAGTTATTAATATTTAACGTTATATAATTAAAATGTTATTTAAATAAACGAATTTATATATTAATAATAATAATAACATAATTATTAATACAATTAAACAGAATTTAATTAATCAATTAAATCAAATTTTTAAACCTTAATAACTCCTAAAATACTCATCCAAATTATGCAAATTAATATATCAAATTGATCAAGAAAATATGAGAAATTTATTGATGCCAATAATTTTGCATTTGGACCTGTATCTAGCAAAGTGATTATTTAGGGTTTAATTTAAGTTAAATTAAATGTTACAAATTTTATTTTGCTCATAACTTTGTGTAAGTTGACCCAAACATATTGAATATGGGTCTTAAAGTAATCAGAAAACTCTAAGGATTAATTTGATAGTATTCATCTTGCTGTTTGGATTAGTTCTTGCCTAATCATTTTTAGGTCCTAACCCTAATTACCCTATTTAACCCTAGAACTTCAATTGACCATAACTTGGTCAATTGAGCTCCAAATTAGATGATCCAAATATCCATTTAGATCAGAAAAACCTAAATAATAGTAATCTATAAAAATATTTAGGATCCAACAGTTAGATTGGTTAATCACCCTTAATTACTCTAAATGTTGATTAGTGAATTTTAGCAAATCTAGTAATCCAAATTAAGTGATTTAAGTTTTAGAGGACTCCTAGAACCACTTAAAATCTATCTGTGAAATTTGATTAGTATTTGAGTGCTTAATTTTGCTAATCACTCACTAATCACTCTTAACCCTAAATTAGTCATAACTTAGTCAAATTAGATCCAAATTGAGCCTACCACATGTCACTATAATCAGTGGACTATTTGTAAACTATAGCCACTAATTTTGTTTAATTTGGACACTAATTGACAAAGTTAGATTTTTGACCCATAATTAAGAATCCCTTAATTAACATTTTAACCATAAATCTTGTATTGGTCATAACTTAGCCTATACTTATCAAAATTTAGCAATTTTAGATTCTATGAAAAGCTTAGACAGTAAAGGTCAATAATCTAAAAGAAAATTTAACTTTCATATAGCCAAATTCCTAATTTTCCCTTATGAGTCAAATTCACTAATTTGATCTCATATGACTTAATAATCACCCAAATTTAATTTAGTTGCTGTCTAATCCTACATTAGACAGCAAGAAAAACTTTCCAAAAGAAAATTTTAGAATTAAAGCCTTAGATCAAAATTTGATCTTTTGAACCCTTAAGTAGAGGCAAAATGGTTATTTTGCCTAAATTTAGGGTTTAGCCTTTAAAAGCCCTAAATTCAGTTTCTAATCACTAAAATCAGTAAATAGAATGATTTAGAACTGAAATTAATCAAATCCAAGTTTAAATTAAATTTTTGATTAAAATCTCAATTTTAGCTCCTTAAGAAAATTCCTAAGTCTTAAGTGAGTGATTTCTCCTTCTTTAATCATTCTTAGACCTTCTCTTAGGTCCTTATAACATTAGTTAGGATGTGTGTCTTGAGAGATACTCTTAGAAATTAAGAATCTTAATTCTTAGAATTATGAATAGATCTTAAGTTAGAATTCATCTGTTGAGTAAATTGGGTTACTCAATAGATGAAACCTTGAGTTTACTAGTTTATAGATTTTCTTAGTTTATTAAATGATTATTTGATCTTTAAACTTTAGAATTAAGAATAGAAATCTATCCTAATGAATTTGATTTATCATTAAGATTCGCCTTAACCTAATTCGTGAGTTTTGGGTTCTAAACTTAGACCATTAGATTATACCTTTAGATTAAGTGATTAGACCCCATCATCTGGAGTCTAATTCTTAATCTTTTCATCTTGATTTGGCTAATCAAGATGAGGTTGGGATGAATTAAATTACAAAAATTAGGTCGATGATTTATTCACTTAAACCAAATAGTCGTCTTTTGATTAAGTTATAATTAGGACTTGGCCAGTCCTAATTATCTTCAACTAGTATGATTCATGATTCTAAGTTACAGAATGTGTAAGAATTGATTATTCTGAAACTTATGTAACTTAGAGTAGATAGAACGAATAAGTAGACAACAACGAATATCACCTGTGTTTTAGATAGAGTTTTTTTTGCTCACTTTGATTTTGATGCTTCGCATTCCTTGATTTTGAGCCTTATACCTTGAACATGTATTATGTACTTAAGATATTTGATAAATATCTTATGTTAATTTGGAACATTCATAAACAGCATTATGTTTTCGTTTCACAAGTGGTTTGTAAGGTGTAGCTTGATTAGTATACCTCTTCGATCAACCCATTCGGGTCGGCAACCTTTCAAGGGTTTAATGTCCGACAATCTATGGCCATGCCTAGTCCGAGTGATAGGATGGATAGACTCTTGCCATACTGACTATAGAGTCAGGATTCTGATATGGTTATACTAATTCAAGTACACTTACATTCAGTTCTGTCTTAGCTCGTCAAGCTAAGAGTTTTTAGTGATGTTCAGTTCAGAGTTTCTTAGCTCATCAGGCTAAGATTTGCTGAGTATATTTTCATTATGAGTGACTTAGATGATCACTGCATTTTTCATTTTCAGTTACTGTTTTACTTGCATATTCTGTATTGTAGCACTGTTTTACTTATAGATTTCCTGCACGTGTTTTTATATAGGATGCTAGTTTTACTTACTGTTTTCATATGCTCACCAAGGATGTTAGTGTTTTCAGTTTTTCACTGTTTAAATTTTGTATGTCACTTAGCATAATCTGTTTGATCATAAGCATGTTTAGGTTGTACTTTTCTTATAGTTTTGTTTAATCTTTTGCTTACCTGTCTTTGTTGCAGTTGCTTGGAGGAGGTATGTATTACTTTCTATTTGCTTAGTTATAAACTATTAGTTTATAACTTATTACTATTCTTTTTGTACGCTTTATGCACCTATTTTGCTCAGTTCTGATTATAGTGATATTCAAGTAACTTAATAAATTGTTTGCCCTAAAATGTGCTTAGACAATAGTCTAACTAGTTTTTCTTTTGTTGGCTGGGGCCCTACCATTATGAAACCGATAATGGTAGATTCTGAGTTTGTTGGAGCAGCTGATCCAGTGGAGAGCTTGCCATTGGAGGAGGAGCCCATTCCTGAAGATTTATAGCTTTAGCTTTCTTTCTTCCAGTGGGATTGAGAGTTCTTTTCAGTTCTTATTAAACTATTTTAAATTGTTGTAATAATACAGGTTAAATCTTTTCTTTTCAACTCTTTACTTATTCTGTATTGTTGTATTTATACTGTATGGATGGATGTTATATTCTTATTGCTTTCGCACTCTGAGTTCTTGTATGATCATTTAGTGATAGTATTTTTGGATGAATGAAAAGTCCTTAGTTAAATTGGATTAGAATGTGTGTCTAATCCAATCTTAAGTGGGGACCTTGTCATTTGGTGATCCCTCCACCGTAATCATGTTAACTTAAGAGTTAACAGGACCACGGCGGGGTAGGGCCGCCACACTTAGTTTGCCTAAACTGCACTTATCGAAGCGCACTACGATAGGAGGCAGAACCCAGTTGTAGTTTACATCTCAAACTAAAGATCTTGTTCACTAATTGTAACACTCTTAGCATTGGAGGATTTACTCTAACGGGACTGTATTCATCTAATCCCTCAGGATATCATATGGTCATAAGTTTACATTAGAGTGAATCAACCAATTCTGAATACTACTGAAATAATCCAGTAATATGGGTATACCATACTATACCCAACTAATAATCTGAGTTCAGAAGATTTTATTTAATCAACAAGGATTTATCAAATCTATTAATCCTTACTCTAAGTAGGTGTATCCTACACAAGATTCCAAGGATGTGATCAAATGATCACTCAACATAGGTTGCTACCACAAGGAATGAGCCACATTCTAAGTACTTTAGATGATTCCTACCACAAGGTATCAAGTTCAACTTCTAAAGTTATGAAGGATCAATTAGGTTTCTACCTCAATAAGTTACAAAAGTCCTTCCTACCTCAATGTATCATGAGTTAAGGTCTTTAACCATTTCAATAATTATCCTATAGCAAGACCGTTAAGATCTCGCTTTTCTGCTTTTTAAGCGAATATTCAAGGTTTATTTACAAGTTTTGGTTAAAGTGATCAGATCAGATGAATAAGATCCATCTAATCCTTTTATATTCTATAATTATGGGATAAAATCAAATATCTTATTAGAGTTAGATCATTTTATAAGTCATTGCAATTTTATTATCCATCTTATGCTAGTAGTCTTATATAAAAGAAAATCAAAGATCTAAAGTTTAGATTCAGATAATTCAATCACACATATTCAATATTATCCTTAGCACTTTTAATTTGATGATTTAAGATCAATATCAAATCATATTATTATTGGAATAATATCAATTGAATTATCTTACAATCAAGTTAATTAATTAAGTAATTAAGGTTTAGATTTTAATCAAGACAAGCTATGGTTTAACACCTAGCCTTTCTATCATTAAGACTAATGGTTAATTTTAATGTCAATGACAAATCAATGTATTATTAGTATATTATTGATGTTAAACTTTAGGTTTAGATTAAGTATCATATACTTAATCAAGTTATCAAGATTCTTATGTTCAAGTTGAGTTAAATGTCAATTTCACACAATTAGGTGTTCCAAGTAAATGTTAAGGTTCTCATACATCGTAAAATCATAAAAGCATAAAATAGAAGGTAATTTGGGCTAATCAAATTCTAAAATCAAATCAAAGAGATTAGCACTTAATCATAATTCCAAAAGACTTAAGCTTTATGCCATTTGGTTGTTAAACTATACCTAAGTAATACAAGCAATTAAGATTCTAATACTTATTATTTGGCATAACACATATTTAAGATCCATAGTAGATATGAGGGCTAATTTAAAAGTGACAAGTTTTAAATTTAACTTTTATATAAAATTTTATGTAATGTTCAATTTTAGCTAAAATAAGTTCAAATTTGATATAACTTAGCCTCACTATGGTCTTAGTGTGGGGCCCCCGTACTGATAATGGAAAGTACGGTGCTCCAATAGTGGCAAATCCCCAACTTAAGTAAAATCAGGTGAAAACCCAACTTGCCTTAAGCTAAGAACTTGTCACCAGAATACTATAACATTTATCAATATACATACATATATCAAAGTGGCGAAAGCAATAGGCGAGTAGTAACATCCACAAGCATAACATAGTAGAAAAGAAAAGAAGATAATATAGTAACTCATCACAATGCAGAAATGAAATACATCCAGAATTAATTATTACAAACTGAATTTTAAAATAAAATACAAAGGTCTCTCAATCTTACTGAAAAGAAATACAGAATCTATCTAAACTGCAATAGCAAGGTCCTCCTCCTAAATGGGCTCCTCTCCTGCAGCACTGCCCACGAATAAGTCTAAATCTGATATTTGTCGGTATCACAAATACCAGGGCCCAGCCAACAAAACAAAAAGGTTACAGTTAGACATTTATCTAAGTATATTTTAGGCTATTTTAATAAATTGATTAATTTAAAGATATCACATTCAAATTATCTAAACATGTAAGCAACAATGGGTGCGACAAGCTATGAAAGAAAAGGGAAACTATAAACTATCCATTTATAGCCAACAACTAGTATGAAAAGTAACATACAATACCCAATAACTAAGGTGATACTAAAGCTAAAAAAAATAGTGACTATGATACAAATTCTAAACCTAACATGCTTATGATCGTATTAACATATGCTGAGTATATATAGGACACAAATACTGAAATAAACATACAATTCTAGCATCCTGAACATGCCAATATACATAAGTAAGCCATAAGAGTATACATACAACATGCTAATTAATACAAAAGAAAAGAAAAAATGTCACTGAGATATGTGACAAAAGCTGAGCAATCTATGAAATGTAAAGCCACTAAGACATGTGGTAAAAGCAAGGCAAGTACTGAATGTAAGGCCATTGAAGCATGTGGCAAAGCAAAATAGAAAATAATACTGAACAATCCAGCTATAGTAGTAATAAGCCTAAGACGTAGTACTGCCATACCAGCTAATAGGCCATCCAGGGCCCCAAATACTGAAATATCAATCAATACCCAACCAATAGGCCATCCCAATCCTTTAGGCCTGGGTCAATTCTACACAATACTATTACTGAAGAGGCAGACTATGCTAAGACATATTCTACCAACTGCAAGCAAGGCAAGAACTAAATGATATGTAATTCAATTACTAACTTAGGATGTATTATCCATATCCTAAGCTCTCCTATTATGCTCAAGGAATAAGACTCAATAACCAAGGTATGTCAAGCAAATCAAATCAAAGTAAGTAAGGGACTCAATCTAAACTTATATGATATCTGTTGTTATATAATTACCAAATCTAGCTACTCTAAGAAAGTACAAGTTTAGGATCTCTAATATCCAACTATCGAGTAGAATCTCAGATTTACGTCCTTAAGGTTAATGTTAGAACTTAACAAGTTCTAATATGAAATCATGTGATGACTGTATAGTTTAAGTAAATAAATCAATGACCTAGTTTATTAATCATTTACTCTCTTTCCCAAATCTTGATTAGGTAAATCAAGATTTAAGGATTTAGGACTTAAACTCCACTTTGGTGTTTAAATCCTAAATCCAAGGTGGTATCCTAACTAGGATTTAGGGTTCACACTCTATCCCTAAGTAAGGATATAGAATCCCATAAGCTGAAAGATCCAAGAACTACAAACTTAGTGAATGGTTATTTTACTGATTATAAGATAAAATAATCAATTAAGAACTTTGAGAATCTAAGATCTATATTCAATCTTTAAGATAATTCCATTATCTTATAGATTGAATCATCCTATACCCACATGGAAGGCTTCAAAAGATTAAACAATAAATCATTTAAAGAAATTCAATTGGAGATGGCTTGATTTAAGTAGAAGATCTAAAGTCTAAGATATAGGATCTAAGATCTGATCACTTTAGACTTAACTAGTTTTCTAACTTAGGATTTCCTAATTATGCCTCTTTTAGAATTTAAGCTCATAAACTGTGGCGGCCGCCCCCTTTAATCATAAGGATTAGGGTGTGGTCGTCACTATGCACATACCTTACTTAACATTAGATTGGAAATTTAAGACTCCAATCCAATCTTAAGAGAATGATGTGTTTTTTATAATAAAGCAAATGATAACAATCACTAATGAGTATACTATGAAATCAGAGTGCGGAAGAAAAGTTTAAACTGAAGTAATTATCCATTCATCCATATTACAAAGTAAAACATCCATCTCAGAATATATAATTTAGGAAAAGTAAAGTACAATTTAATCCTGTATTATTACAAACATTAAAGTTTAAAGACTGAAATATCAAAATAAAGGCTCTCATCCTCTCAGATATATATAATCTAATGATCTTCATCAACCTGCACTTCTTCCTGGACCTGTTTCTCTAAAGGCTCAACCTCCTCAAAAATCTCATAATCTACCATTATCGGTTTCATAATGGTAGGGCCCTAGCCAACAAAAGAAAATTCTAGTTAGACAAAATGTCTAAGTACATTTTAAGATAATGAATTTTAATATATTTTAATGATATCACAACTGAAATTTAAGCAAAGCATAACGGTAAGGCAACAAAGAAAGAAAAGTAAGTTATAATAAGAAATTATAACTTAAACAAATTATGAGGTAGAAACATACCTCAACTTAGGCTGCATAAAAAGGTAAGTAAAGTACAAATGTAAACTTACTAAGTACAAAAAAAAGTCATAAGAAATATGATCAAATTAAACATGCCAATTTATAGTATAAATAAAAGTATTTTACTAAAAATAAATCTAGCATCCTAACATGCTTTTAAATAAGAAAGACGACTGATATACAAAAAGTTCTGAAATGTAAAAGAACTACTGAAAATGAAAATATGAAAGAAAATATGCTGAACTGTAAAGTAAAGAAAGTCTGAACTGTAAAGTAAATAAGTAAAATAACTGTAAGACAACTGAAATGACAACTGTAAGGTGACTGAAAAGTAAAAGTAATATAATTATAAGATGCCTGTAAAAGTAAAGTAACATAAGTTATAAGTAAAGTGTGAGATACTTCTACTTAGTTTGCCAAAAAGTAAAGTCCATCTGCCCATCTAGGAGAAATATCCTAGATTGTGCTAGGAAAGTATCCTAGTCACAAGGTAATGTCCATTTAATCATCCAAGAAAGTGTCCCAGGTAAAAGTAAAGTAAACATCCAGCAAAGTGTCCCAAACAAAAGTAAAGTAATCATCCAGGAAAGTGTCCTGGACAAAAACTATCATAAAGTAAAGTTATACTAAATGACAGACTAAATAAAACATAACTCACAAAGTAAAGTTTGTTTTATTTAAGTTTTCTTTTTGAATTATGCAAATGCCATAACAATGTAATTCAAAGTATAACATAAAATATTTATCAAGCATTTCTGTTAAGTAAAATATGTCCAAAATTGTAGAGGCTCAAAAATAAGGAAAAGTATTGCATTTCAAATTCAAGGAACTAATTTGTACTATACAAACTTTGTGATATCACTTATTTTCTAATTTAATCATTTTAACTACTCTAAGTTACTTAAGATTCAGAATTATCAATTCATATACTGTCTGTAACTTAGAATCACGAAACTATAAGTTGAACATAATTAGGATTAGCTACGTCCTAATTATAAATGAATCAATATCACCTAAAAGGTTAAACTAATTAAATTAATCATCCTAAGTTATTATTTTTAATAATCCCAAACCTAATCTTGATTAGCCAAATCAAGACTGAAAGGATTAAGAACTAAACTTTAAATAATGAAATTCAATTCATAATCACAAGGTTATCCTAATGACTAGAGTTAAATCCCATCTCATTGATTAAATATTAAGACAAATCCTATTGAATTAAGTTAAACTCAATATGATATATCTATAATCCTAATTCTAAAATTAAAAGATCAAATAATCATTTAATAAATTATGAAAAATCTAATAAACTAGTAAGATCAAGGTTTCACCTTAATGAGTAATCCACTTTACTCATTAGATGAATTCTAATCTAAGATTTATTTCTAATCTTAGGAATTAAAGTTCTTAAGTGCTAAGAGTATCAATCAGACACACATCCTAACTAAGGTTATAAGACCTAAAGGATGATCTAAGAAGTTCAAAGGAAAGGAAGGTCTCTCATAATTCACTTAAGTTTTACTTAAGACTTAACTTAGGGATTTCATCAAATTTCTAATTAGAGACTTAGAATTATCTAAATAAGGTCTAAATCATTATAATTACTAATTGTTAGGATTTAGAGATGAAATCAGGTCTTAAATTCATTAAACCCTAATTTTGGGCAAAAAGATTATTCTACCCCTTACTTAAGGGTCTAAAACTCATTTTTATGAATTAGGGTTAAATTCTAGATTTTAATAAAGTGGAATGATTATTTACTATCAAATATAATTTTAGACAGTAGGTTCATTAATTTTTGTTAAGTATTAAGCCTTAAAGGTCAAATTAAGGAATTTGACCTATAAGGGAAAATTGGCAATTTTACCCTAATGATACCTAAATTTGTTATCAGTTTATTAACGGTTAATTTTTAAGCTTTCCATAGAACCTAAAATCATCAAATTCTGATATGTATTGGCTAAGTTATAGCCAATACAAGTTCTAGGGTTTAAATGATATTTAAGGGTTCTTAATTAAGATCAAATTTTTCTAACTTCTCCAATTGATGTTCAAATTGAGTAAAATCAGTGGCTATGATTCACAAATGATCCACTGATTTCATTGACTAGTGGTAGGTTCAATTTGAAACTTAATTAGCTAAGTATGGCCTAATTAGGGTTTAGGGTGATTAGTGAGTGATTAGTGAAATTAATTACTAAATCACTAATCCAACCACACCAATAGGTTCTAATGAACTTAAGGAGTTCTTTGAAACTTAAATTATTTAATTTGGATCATTATATTTACTAATGTTCACTAATCAAGTTTTAAAGTAATTAGGGTTAATTAGCAAATCTAACCATTGGATCCTATATATTTTTATACATTATTATAATTTAGGTTTTTTTGATCTAAATGGATATTTGGATTACTTAATTTGGAGCTCAATTGATCAACTTATGGTCAATTTAAGTTCTAAGGTTAATTGACCTAATTAGGGTTACATCCTAAATGTGATTAGTCTAATTCTTATCCAAACAGTAAAGTTAACACTACTAAAATGTTCGTTAGGATTTTCTGAGTACTTTAAGACCCATATTAGATATGTTTGGATTAAGTTATACTAAACTATAGCCATTTGAATGTTTGTGATATTATTTGAATTAAGTTAATAACCCTAAATGTCACTTTATGAATTATTAATCCTACAGCAAAATAAATATCATCATTAAATTCCTTAAATTTTTCTGATTAATTTAATATATTTATTTACTTTGGTTGGATCATTGGATTAATACTTATGAGTGTTTAAAGATTGAAATTAAATCAAATTAATTAAATCCAGATAATTAAATTGATTTATTAAATATATATATATATATATATCTATTTATTTTTATTCTTTAAACGGCGTGCGGTTTACATGTGTCGGCCCCTGAGGTTGACACCGCAAAAATAGGTGGGCCCCACCATCTTGTCCTCAGAGAGACACATGGACATGAGGTGGTCGGCTTCTTCATCTCTTGCGCAGGAGAATTCCACGACAGGCGAAAAAGAAGGGCATCTAGGGCAAGCAAATCAAGGGTCCATTCGACCTCAACGGAGGCCGGCCCGCACGGTCGCGTGTAGGGCATGACGGGGGCTCTTTAATGATGGGTGAACTTTGACCCGAGGTGATTTGAACAGCTCACCATAATTAACCCTAGTCCTGGGCATGTGGACGACAGCGCAACGAGACAGATTGATATCGCTCGAAATGTTCAAAAATTTTCGATCGAAATGAAATAAATTCAATTCGATTGATTGATACTAGATTCAATAATAATTGAAAGTAGTATCTAAACAAGTTAAATCAGCGATTAATACAAATGAGGGAGAAGGCAGAGGTACAGAAGTGAAGTACTTTTTGGTTGATGTAGCAAATCTAGGGATTGCTCAGGTAAAGCTCCAACTGCTCGATCGACTTCAGCGAAAACAAGTTGCGAAAAAAAATGAGATTAAGGGTTCGGCACATGCATAAAGAAGGATCCTAAGGCGGTGGAGGAGGAGCCACTCGGTGAAGACTGCGAAAGCCACGTGCCCGCTCCTGCGACACGCGCAGGGCGCTCAGTCGTTTGCGCGAGAAGATGGGTTGTGACCGTTCGATCTTCGATCGAAGGGTTCAGAGCCATTCGCCCAAGATCCAACTATGTGGAAAACAGAGTTAGGATTTAGGCGATGGCATTACTATGCTGCTAACGACGGCCGTTAAGAATAATTATTAAATAATTAATATATTAATTATTACTTAATTTTATAATTAAAATGAGTCCATTAAATGACTCCAGAAAAATCCCGATAACTCACTCATTGCTAATTGAAGGATGAGGAACGCAACGGTGCAATCAGATTTTTGATTTGAGGAGTATTTAATTATCTCATTTTTCAGGGTATTTAAATAATATTAAAATATTCGACAAAATCCAACGATTTCTAAATGCATCCAAAACTTCACCCCTAGCTAATTTGGGGGTGGTGAACGCAATGACAAAGTCGGATTTTTAATTTGAGGTCAATATAAAAAGTCAATTTCTAGGATTTTTTGAATTTCCCAGAAATCGGGTTTTGATCCATTTGACTTCAGGTTTGGACTGAATATTAGAGTTGAGTTCCAAATGACTTAATTAAGGCACTAGAATTATAATTAGAATTTGGATTAGTCCTAATTGACCTATGTAACAACTTGAGTTATTGCATAAACTAACTTAGTTGAGTTTATTAAATTGAAATTTAACATCTAAAATTATTAGATTCAAATATTAGGGCTAAGTGATTTCCTTAGGATCACTTAAGGTCTAAGTGTCTTAACTAAGGCTAATTGAGGATTTCTTAAATAACTTCCACATGATCAACATTATTAATCTAAGAGTTCAGTGAAACATTTATAATCCATCTAAGGGTAGCTTACTGAATTTTCCAAGGTTTAAGGGGCATTTAAGCACATTTTGGTCAAAATGACCAAAATGCCCCTCTTAAGGCAAAAATTGGGATTTTAAGGTTTAGTTATCTAAATTAAATCTAATCTATTTTAATGTGTTTCATATTGATTAATAAAGTGGGAGACACCCTTATCTTAGGTTTTGACAACCTAATTAAGCTAATTAACCATAATCATATTTTTAGGCCAATTAGAGTGATTAGTGAATTCAAGGCATTCTAAGGCAATCCAACCTTACACTTAGGTTCTAATAGGCTTAAGATAGCATTAGGAACTATCCTACCCAAAATTAGAGACTAATTTAGGGTTTGATTCACAAATCCTTAATTATGGTGATTAAGCAGTGATTAGGACAAATCAGTGAAGTTTTGGCCATTTCAGCTAAAACTTGGCATTTTTTAAAAAATTCTGAGAATTTTGCAAGTTTGGGCGCTGCAGCACGCTGTAACGCTTTTGCGCCGCAGCGCGCGATAGCACTTTTCACGCTGTATCGCTTTTCGCGGTAGCGTTTTTCGCGCGGTAGCGCTTTTAGCGCTGGGGTGCGCTACGGCCCGCTGCAGGGCGCTATGGCGCGCTGTAGCGGTCCATTTTGCAAAATACTGTTCAAATACTTCATTAATTGTCTTCCTAAGTTTTTCATAAAATACCGCTGCAGCCCGCTGGAGCGATCCACTTTGCGAATTTACTGTTCAAATAGTCAGTTAGATATTTTTATAAGATTTTTCCGAAATGCCGCTGCAGCGCGCTACAGCGCGCTGTAACTGCCTACTTTGCAATTTTACTATTCCAATAGTTCACTTTAATGTCTCTATAAGTTTTCGCTGAAATACCGTTGCTGCCCGCTGCAGTGGGCTGTAGCGTGCTGCAGCGGTCGATTTTGCAACTCTGGCGTTGCAGCGCTAGACGACATTTTTCGCCTGGATGAAAACTCTAATGCCTATATTTGACCTTAAATACTCTCAATCGAGAGAGTTCCATGAGTGGTGCTATATATCAATGGAAAGGTCTTTCTGATACCTTTCCATTAACACCAAAATTAGCACAAACAGAGCATCCTATATATACTAAAAATGATGATGAATATAAGGGTGTGCAGAATACAAGAAAAATAGAGCAGTTTTTTTTGAAGCTCTTAAGAGTCTTAATGACTTTCATACATATTTATGGACTTCTAAAGATACATTCAAGCTTATAACAACATAATGAAGACAAGGAGAGGAGCAAAGGGGTACCTTAGCCTTGCAAGGGGAAGAGGAGGAAGGAACTTTTGCTTCCTTCAAGACTTTGGAGAGGAGCTTTTTTTTCAAGGTGCAGCAATGGAGGAGGAGGGAAGAAAGTTTCAGCAAATGGAGACGATGGCTGTGCACTCTCTTTAAAGGAGGAGAGTGAGAGGGAGCTTCATAATGGCTAGAGAGGCTAGGTGAGGTGGAGTAGGGGCCAACATGAATGGGCATTAATGGGACATGGCTAAGAGAGAAAGATGGGATGGCCAGCCGAATTGCATGGGGATGGCCAGCCAAAAATTATAAGAGAGAAAGCTAATTAAGGAATAATTAATTATTATTCTTAATTTTTTATTTAGAAAAATTCAGATTAAATAAATATGTTCTGAAAAATCCCAAAAATTCACCCATAGCTAATTTTGGGGTGAGTAATTCAACGACAAAGTCGGATTTCGATTCCGACGATTATTTAATTATGCTAATTTTTTGGTGTATTTAAATATATTAAAATGTTGACGAAAATTTGACGATTTCTAAACGCGCCCAAAACATCACCCCTAGCTAATTTGGGGGTGACGATCGCAACGGTGAAATCGGATTTTGATTTTGAGATCAAAATAAGTACCTCAATTTTCTAATTAATTAAATATTAAAATAATCTAAAATATTGGGTTTAGCTCCGAATCGCGCCAAATCTTTAGGGATTGATTCAAATGACTAAATGATATTAATAGAATGATAATTAAGATATGATTAAGCTTAAATTAAGCTGGGTAACAACCTCAGGTTATTACAGAGTGTAACTTAGAAGCACGACCTTATATATTAAAAAAGATTAAAACTGATCATGTTCTAATCTAATTCAATCAAGTACGACTACAGGTTAAGAAACAAATCACAATGTCCTAATTAGATGAAGACATTCTATCTAAGATCTGATAAAGATTACTAAACTATAGATTATGGATTAAACACCACAATATTAGGCTTAATCATATAATCCAAAGGATAAGACGTAAGATCTAGGCTTTAGTCTAAAAGTGATCCATTAATTAAGATAAATTCTACTAAGCAAATCAAACTCAATAGGATGAATCTCATATCCTGAATCTAAGGTTAAAAGACCAAATAATCAAAATAAATTGAAAAATCTAGAAACTAATAAGACCAAGATTCATTCATCATTTTTCAATGAACAAAATTTAACATATGATCTAATCCTAATCTTATGAATAGTCTTAATGTGAGGTGTAAAGTCCTACGAAGGTCTTTAGAGAAAAGTTAGGAAATTTAACTATCTTGACATAATAATTGATTTTAATATTTAGAATAATTCTATTATAGTTCTAGTATTAATTTTATTGACTTAGAAGATAACCTAGGGTTTACAAATGCTTAACCTAAATTTTGGGCAAAATGATAATTTTACCCTTAATTAATAGTCCAAAAACTACTTTTTGAATTAGGGTTCTAAGTTAGAATTTCTTATTGCTAAATGATTCTTTACTATCTAACATGAAGATCGACAGTAAGTACACTCAATTTGGATAAAAAACGGATCTTATAGATCCAAACTAAGGTTTTTGATCTAAAGGTCAATATTGTAACTTACACCTAATGGAATCTAACTTTTTGTGTAGTTTACTATTAGTTACTATTTAAGGATTCCATATAGTCTAAGAATACTACATTCTGAGCCCTAATGGTTAAGTTATGGCTATTTCAATTCCTAAGGGCAATTCAGTAATTTTATTGGTCAATGGGAGACAAAAACTGAACTTTTCCGTTTAAGGTTTAATTTCAGCAAACTCAGTTTCTATAGCTTCCCTATAATATACTGAGTATATTGACAGGGAGTATACCCAATTTGAACTTCAAATAGTAAAGTTATGACCTAACTAGGATTATGGGTATTTTGGTCATTTCTAGTTTTTTAGTTCTTAGATCCTAAATAATGTTTCAATTTATTGATGATACTAAAATTTTAAGCTAGGTAACACCATGAATTTTTGAATTTGGAGTTGAATTGACCAAGTTATGGTCAATTGATACTAAGGGCATTTTGATCATTTTCAGGGTAAGGTCATAATATTAATTTTCAAACTAAGCTTCAAATATGGAAACTAATACTTTTATAGTGCCAGGGCTATTCTCTTGAGTATTTTAAGACCCATATTAACCATATTTGGACAAGTATGTTAAAAGTTGTGAGGGTTTGATTAGGTCCTAAAATGTCACTACTCTATACGTACCCCGAAATGAATTTTTAAATTCCGTCATTTGATTCATTTTATTTTTCTGAGTAAAATGAGACATATTTGCTATGTTTGGATCATTGCACAAAAAATTATTAAACTTTAAAGTTTTGAATTAAATAAATTAAGTTAAATAGATTTTTACTATTTATTTATTCAAATTGTATTATTTTACTATTCATTCCTAAAATTAAAAATGAATTTATTGTATTTATTAATTAGTTAATTAGTTATTCTTAATCTATTTCTAAATATTCATTAATTAATTATTACTTAATTAATTATATATTACTTTACTGTTTATATTAATTATATTATATTAATTTAATAAATAAAACTAATTACTCTTTTTTTGTTTAATTAATTATAATTATTTAATTAATATTAACTAGTTTAATTCACTAAGCCACTATTTAATCCAATTAATTATTATATAATATAATTAATTAATTTAGTAGTTATCTATTTAATTAGGGCTTATTGTTAAATAACTTTAATTATTTAATGATTAATTAATTCCTTAACTAAATATGAATTGACTTAATTTAATATTTATAAATTTAAATTATTAATTTTACTATTTACATATATATATATATTAGTTTACTATTAAATATTAACTAAATTGTCTATTAATTATCATTAGTACATATTTCATTATTATAACTAACTAATTATAATTATTAATACTATGCTCTAACTTAATCTTGACCAATCCTAAAATTCTGTTTTCAACATATATATATATATATATATATATATATATATATATATATATATATATATATATATATATATATATATATATGTTGTAATGCATTATTTTCCTAAGGTTTCAAAGCTTATAAATGCATAAAAGAAAAGCATGCACATCCTAAAGTTCTCTGCACATAATCATATATATATATATATATATATATATATATATGCGTACATATAATATATATATATATATATTATTTATAATTATATTTTAATCTAATGATTTCTGCAGGATCATCATGACGGCGGGACCCACTGTATGCCACATGACATCCCCTGATTGGCGCAAGACCCGGGAGTGGGACCCACAGGCGTCAACTTAGCACTTTGTTACATATGAAAAGAATAGCACAATGAAGAGTTTAACAAAATGGTACCTTGGTCTTAGGAATGGAGGAAGAAGACTCGGCTAGTACCTTGAGAGCTTTAGGGCTTGAAGGATCCTTCAACAGCAGCACAACAAGAGAAAGATGGGAGCTCAGCTAATGGCCAAAAATGAAGAGGAAGCGATGGCTAAGCCTCCATTTAAAGGAGAAGGAGAGCTTGGCTCTCCCTTGAATTCTCCCATCAAATATGGAAGGGGAAGAGGAAGGGTTATGAGTAATTGCATGCATTAGAGGAGAAGAATAGGAAGAGGGATTGTTAGGAGTAATTATATGCATTAGAGGAGAGGAAGTGGAAGAGGAAGGGTTAAGAGTAATTATATGTATTAGAGGAAAGGAAGTGGAAGAGGGAAAATGGAGTCCAACCAGAGAAGAAGAAAAAGAATGAAATAAATATATTATTTAAAACTTTTATTTTAATTTATTTAATTTATTTAATTAATTAATGATTTAAAATTCAGATTTAATAAAGCGTGAAAGTGGGGTCTAGCTAGGAAGAAGAGAAGAAAAGAAATAAAGAGAATTGATTTAAATAGATAAATAATTATTTATTTCTAATATTTAATTTATTAAAAATTCAGATTTAATAAACGTGTTCCGAAAAATCCTAAAAATTCACCCCTAACTAAATTGGGGGTGAGGAATTCAACGGAGAAGTAAGATTTTGATTCTAACGATTATTTTATTACGTTAAAATTTGGGGTATATAATTATATTAAAATATTCACAAAAATTCGACGATTTCCAAATACGTCCAAAATATTACCCCTGGCTAATTTGGGGGGTGACAATCGCAATGACAAAGTCGGATTTTAATTTTGAGGTCAAATTAAGTATCTCAATTTTCTAATTAATTAAATATATTAAAATATTTCAATTATTCGATTGAGCTCCGAATCGCTCCAAATTTTTGGGAATTAATTCGAATGACTAGATGAACTTAATTAAATAATAATTAAGAAGAATTTAAGATAAAAATAAGCTAGGTAACAACCTAGGGTTATTACACCCACGACTTCCGACAGAGGGGACAGCCGCGGGCCCCATGACTACGCGTTAGCTAGAGCAAGCCAGTGTTAGTTGACGAAGCTGGCCACATATTGGCGCGGGCCCCATGGATTGGACCGTGCTACAAAATGGGGGCCCCACCACCATGCCAGCAACCCGCTCACACGAGTCAGGCCCGGGTCGACCCGGCCCGACCCAAAAAACTTCGCTTCCCTCATTCGCGCAGTGCAGGGATTAGGGCAGACGTAAATGGGGTCGGATAGGTGGTGGTTTGGACGAGCCCGCATGCCATTTGATCCTAATCAACAAGCTCGTTCCAGTGGTGTGCGGGATGAAGGTAGAGGCCTCCGGTATAACCAGCTATCCTAAACCTTAAGTTCTTAGCCGACGGGTCGAGCCAGCTGCGATCCTAACGAAATCAACAATGGATTCAACGCTTGATTGGGTCAATCAAACTCACTATAGTTGGATTGGACCCACATAATCAACAATCGGAGGTTTGAAATAGCTTTAGGAATACATTCAATAGTGCTGTATTAAGAGATCGGGAAGGATGATGGGTACCTGGATCGATGGCTAGTGGCTGCTAGAGTTCCGAGAAGGTCGCGATCGGCTCCGGAAGGACTTCAATTAGTGCAAAAATGATTGAGTCGGTGGCCTTGAGGGTTAAGGAGGCAAATGCGGAGCTTGATAAGCTACCGCGCGCTGGGACTAGCAGTGGCCGTGGTGGGACTGCCGTGCGGTGCTTGAGCAACGAGGTCAGATAAGGCAAGCCTCGAGCCGTTCGATCGAGTCGATCAAATGGCTCCAATATTTCGCGAGATCAAACAGAGCGGGCAGACGACGTGCGTTGGGAAGGAACAACGGTGGAGGGTTCTTGATGACGTTGTTATGGATTTTTTAAATAATAATATTTAAATATTAATTACATAATTTTTTAATTAAAATTATATAATTAAATGGCTTCAGAAAATTCCTGGAAAATCACCCCTAACTAATTGAGGGGTGAGGAATGCAATGACGAGGATGAATTTTGGTTTCGACGAGTATTTTATTTTTTTAATTTTCGAGGTATTTAAATATTATTAAAATATTTGATGAATTTTCGACGACTTCCGATTGCCACCAAAACATCACCCATAGATAATTTGGGGTCAATGAGCCCAATGACGAAGTTCGATTTTAGATCTGAGGTCAAAATAATTAGGTCAATATTCCAAAGTTTTTAGATTTCCCAAAATCAGGGTTTAATCTATTTGACCCTTGATTTGGACTAAGTCTTGATGGTGAACTCCTAGTGACTTAATTAGTGTACTAAGATCAAAATTAGAACTTGAATCAGTCATAATTAACTTGGATAATAGCTTGGGTTGTTACAATAGTTTCCTTAGATTCACGAGAGAATCTTGAGTCTTGAGATTATACATTAATGAAGTTGCTCTTAGGAACTCTTGAAATTATACAATATGTTTTGTATTATTTGTTGACGTAAGCTTTATATTGATATGAATTTTTAGTATTGCTAAATGTAAGATCTCACGTGTTTCATAGCTCTTGACGACTTACCATTTTATTAATAATGTTTCTGCTTTGATTTTCTAACTATTATATATTGTTGTTGCATTACTTTGGGGGATAGAGCGCATCTATTTTACATTTGTCAACACCATACTTAAAGAACATTGGCCTCTATCAAACACCGGATGCTGGTTTAGGTTGCAACATCTATTGAGAATCCTAGCCTTTATCTTTGGATGTTTTTATCTCTTGGATGTTAACTTAGCCTTTGATGTTATCTTCTTTGATAATCTTTGTTATATGGATACCATTTATTGAATGCATTTTCTTATTTTTGTAGGGTTGCATTGGAACCACCCTAAATTTGGAGTATATTGAAAAAATAAAATGATAAACCTTAAAAGGATATTCTAATGTATTAAAAATAATTTTTTTTTATTTTTTTATTTTTATATATAAGCTCACAAAAAATATATATTTCAATAATTTAATAGCGAAAAATGTTATGTTTACACAAGAATATATATTAAGAAATATTCATAATCAATATAAAAAAAAAAATTTCTTAATTTTTATATATAGACTTCACAAAAAAAATATATTCAATCAATAATATACTTACATAGTAGATTGACATATTATATATATATATTAATATATATTAATGTGTAAGTGTAGTAATGATTAAAATTTTGATTCATAAGCCCAAAATCTTTTTATTTTTAAGAATAATTGACTTGTATGTTATATGGAACACATGATCTTAAAAATAGCGGGCTTTTCTGTATGCTGTGGGCGACGATGATCGTGCGTTATGGGACAACTAAACGGCGCGCCGACACCCCACTTTATAATAATAATAAACCAGATTATTATTAATATTGTATTTAAGAATATATGGGTAAAAAGCCAAATACTGTGGGAACTTGGGATGTGGGAGAATGCGTCTGTGTTTCATATTAAATGTTCGCTCATCAGTTTATAATTCGAGCTTAATTACTATCTAATTAAGCCATTATCTTAAGAGATTTATAATTGCTAAATATATATATATATATATATATATATATATATATATATATATATATATATTAGCAAATAGTCTCGACATTAGAAGAATAAAATAGCATGTGAAAGCCTATTTGACTAACGCAAATATCAGAATATGTTTAAAGGAACGAAGAAGAAAACAATAGACTCCACATTAACACTAGTTTATTTTCAAAAATTCACTAACTTTGTACATTTAATTTTTTTTAGCTAACTCGAAAATTTCAAGTCAACTCGAACTCAAAATTTATGAGTCGAAATATAATTATGATCCGACTAAAATCAAGTTCGAGTCAGCTCGAACTCAAACCTTAATGAGTTGAACTTGACTCGGCTCGAACTCGATTCAAGTTCGAGGGGAGTTCGAGTTGGGTTTAGCTTGAAATTTTCGAGTTTGAGTTTGTTCTGACTCGCTCGAACTCTAATCGAATCTAGCCTTAGCCCAAAGGTCCATTTTGAACCCGCTTGAGCCGGCCCAAGTGGGTTCAACACCAAAAACTAGCCTGGACACACCCTTGTGGAGATGTTTCAGGACAATATTACTCATTGTGAATTCATTAAACTATAAAAAGGGTCAATCATATCCTTGAAACCCAAAGAACCCAAAGAGTCAGATTGGGTTAGCTCAAACTAGCTCAAAACCAAAACTAAACCCTAACTCTAAATTTGCCAATTTTCCTATTCAAATGTCCATACTTTTAAAATGTGTACAGACCAGGAGCTCATTGAAATCCTATGATAAAAGCCGTACGAATCAAAGATCGACATTGCTGTTATCTGTTGTTTTGCTGCTTCTTGTTTTTAGTTATTATTTTGTAATATCTTAAGATCCTTGTGATCAAAACTATATCTCTGATGTATTTTTATTCCATAAATAAATACGTTATGTTATGTTCAATGAGTATATGTTATTTATCTTAAATTACTCAATGTGACAGTGCAATTAAGAGATTACTCCTGATGTTGTATCACCTCTTTTTAACTTGACATTGGGCCCCACTCAACAAAAGTGACTTTTGGCTTAAGAATACAAATAATTTGAATGTTATTTGACTTTATAAAGTTTCTAACATCATTTCCTCCAATGTCATAATGATTATAAAGACCCAAGTTGTAAATGGACATTTTAAACTCGGTTCAAAAAATCACGACTCCAAACATTTCAAAATTAAGGCAAACAAAAAATGTCATTATATCCAGTATATTTTTGTGATCATAGTGCTCAGGTTTGGGAGCAATTTGGATAACGAATACTCTTGAATTAATTTCGGAATTTCTTAAATATACAAAATTGGGAAAATTAAATGCAAATACAAATTCAATTATTTTTGTGATCCGTTGGATTAAGAATGTTAATAAAATGCTACGCAAAAAGTTTCGTCAATTTTGGAGTACCAGACTGACCGTAATTTATTTTTGAATTTATAAACTTCATAAATTAATATAAAAATAAAATATACATCAAAATAAAAAAGTGTTATGAGTGTGTTTGTCTAGTCAAGACACATCCATATTAAGTTTTGTTAATTTTGAAAATCAAACAATAAAAATATACAAAATATTAATTTGAAATTAATTATTTCAATTTTTTTTTTTTTCTCCTCCCCGTTCCTTGCACTCATGTTGCCCGCGTCTCTAAGACACACGGGCAACAATGATTGCATGGAGCGGTGTGACGCACGACTACCCCCCAGCCCGTGCCGACCACCGACAAGCCCCACGACGATCGGCCCCAGCCTGCAGTCGTCCCTCCCTTCCCCTCCTCCCCTCATTTTGCCTATAAATAAGACTCCCACCCCTCCCCTTTCTCCTCACATACCCAACCACCCTTCCTCCCATAGCCTTGCAAGCTACCGCCTTCGATCATCTTCACCTCCTCCCCTTATGTGAGAGAGAGGGAGGGAGAATTTTTCAAAAAACAAAATTTAATTTTCTTTTCTTTCTTATTTTCTTTGATTTTTATTTTTTTATAAATTATAATTATAATTATAAATTATAAATATTATTATTATCATGATTAAAGTTCTTATTATGATAATAATAAAGTTATTATTATGGTAATACTAAAGTTATTAATATTATTATGATAATAATAAAGATATTATAATTATTACTATTAATAATAATAATAATATTAAGATTATTATTATTATTATATAAGTTATTTACTATACTAATAATATCTTAATTATTATTATTATTATTATTATTAGTATTACTATTATTTTTATTTCTATAATTTACTTTCTATTATTTTCTTTTAGTCATTTCAATTATATTCATTTCAATATAAGTCATTTATTCTAATTATTATTATTACTATTATTGCTATTATTATTTTATTATTGTAATTTATATTTCTTTCATTTAATTTGATTATTTTATTCTTTTAACATTATTATTAGCATTATATATTATCACTATTATTATTATTATTATTAGTTTTAAATTTTACAATTTCATTCTATCAAGTTAATTCTGTCATTTTAACTCTTTCAATATTATTATTCTATTATTATTATTTTTTTTATTTCTTACATTTTTCATTATATTATTTTAATTCCATTATTTTATTTATGTCAATATTTTTACTATTATAAATATCATTATTATTATTATTTATATTTTTTGCAATTTATATTTTTATCATTTTAATTTTACATTTTATTTATTATTATTACTTATTATTATTAAATTATTATTATTATTATCATTATCTTTACATAATATTAATAATACTAAGAACCTTACTATCATTAAGATTATTATTATTATATTATTATTTTATATAAGAAAAAAAGAGAGAAAAAAATAAAAGAGAAAAAATTAAGAATAATAATAAAAGAAAGAGAAGAAAAAGATGTAGAGAGAGAGAAAAAAAGATAGAGCTAAGAAAGAGAATAAAAAAAAGAGGAGAGAGAGAGAACAAAAATAAAAGAGAAAAAAAAAATAGAGAAAAAGAGAATGAAAAAAATACAAAAGATAAAGAAAGAAGAAATAAAAACAAAAGAAAAAAGAAGAAAGATAAAAAAGATATAATAGAATTAGAAAGAAAAAAAAATTATTTCTTTTATATATAATTATAAAATTATATTGTTTTTAATATATCATTATTATTATTTTATTTATATTAGTATTATTATTCTTTTATGAAATTTTATCATATTATTATATTTTTTTATCATTTAATCCACAGATGATAAAATATCACTATTTAAAATGAAAATTTATTGAGAAGAAAATGTACTATATATTTTCTTTATTTTTAATTTTTATGATTTTGTGCTCAACATCGTACAATTTTGAATAAAATACTTTTAAAGTCACACAAAATATTATATGAAAAAGTTTGGATAATTGAGTAGCTTGGGTTCATTGTTGATCTATTTTTAGTCTAATCAGAAAATTACTAAAACAGGGATGTGCGTCAGTCATCGGGAGACATAATAAGCATCTGAGGGGGCATATATATAAGAGAGTTTGAGATTATTTTGTAACACTAAATTGAGCTCTTCTTTTTCTCAATTTTGTACTTGCTCAGTAAAATCATATTTTTGTGCTAAATATCAAATGTTTAAATTATATATTTATTTTTATGACAACAAATTATTTATGCCAAAGTTTTACTGTGATTGAAACAGATTTTTGCAGGAACAAATTGTCAATTTCTTTTTAAATTTGATTATTTTTATTTATTATTTAACAATTATAAAATTGATATTTATCATTGCTTAGTTTCATAATTAATTGATATTCAAATGCTCGTACTTTTGAAACTTACCAAAATCTGGAGCTCGTTAAGATTCTGGAATGAATGTAGTAAGAGCCCGAAAATGCTGCTCCTGCATCCCTGTGATGACAACTTTCTTTTGTAGAGGAGATGTGCTCATTATGATGCTTTAAGACCTGTTAGTTGAGGACACTGTAAAATTTTAACCGGAGAGCAAAACACACTTTTAAATATGTAGTTAGAAAGATTTGAATTAAAGATGTAAGATAATGAATTATGAGTTTTAACTATTGGATTATAATAGTATTCACAACTCAAATCAATATCTTTGAACTCGCCGGCTGTTTAGTCGTTGGAAGATGAAATTTCAATTCAGATGTATTTAACTGCATTCGTTGGTTTGGTGACTTCCCGCACATACTCTTTAGATTCTAGCGATTTGATGTCCCTTAAAATTTTTGAACTTATATGTTGGCCTCATCGATCGTACTCTCAAATGTCTTGCCTCTAGCTTTGGAGCTCGCTCACCGATTTCCTTTGCTATTGTAATTCTGTACATTTTGTTTTCTTTCAAGTTCAGTATATACTCTATTTTATTTAGAATCTAATCTGAAAGTATAAAAGAAAGAGCTGTGCGTATCAACCTAGACGGTGAGGACAAATTGAATTGACTAGTCAACATGTAGTACGACGTGCCTGTCGAGTAACGCCACGGAGGGAGAAATAGGTGGGCCCGCCGATGATGGTTTAAGGGATCCTTCGGGATGAGTGCCGCTCAGACCGCCGGCAGGCCACCTGGCCGCCGAGCACCAGCCACCGCCGATCTAGTCTCTTCTAAAAAGCAAAAAGATAGATAAATATGAGCCGTTCCCATAGTCAGATAAAAATGATATTATAATTTTATTTTTTATTCTAAGGAAAAATAAACTAAAAAAAAAAGATAAAAAGATCTGAAAAATAAATATTTTACTTGTCGAGATAACTCTATGTCGTACTTTGGTAAAAATCATATCATTCAATAACAGTACCCACTAAGGGTAAAATAGTTTTAATGGCCCATTTGTTACAAAGTTCAAAATTACAATAATCCTAAGTTATTATCTTGCTAAATTTAGATTCATTTAAATCATAATCAAATTGCCAATATGTTCTAATCATAATTATGATCAGATCCTATAATTTGAGATCCATTGGATCAAAGTTGTAATATTTATTATTTTAATTAAATTTAGTGTCCTAAAAATTAGTTAAATTAATTTGACATAGAATAAAAAATCTAATTTCATTTTTGAATTACTCACACTATAATTTGCTAAAAGTTAATTTTTAAGAATGGGTATGCACGGTCACATTGAGCACTATCTTTAGTCCCCAATCGCGAGCCATCTCTGACAGTGTGGCGCCCCGCTCTGTCGTCGCGCGCAAAAGAGATAACATAATCAATCGGCGGCGGAGCGGTGCACCACTCGGGAAGGATATCCCATCTCCCCGAATAGCTGAAACTACAACGCTGAAGGACTGCTGACTCAACCTCGAAGGAGGGACAAGAGCTAATACTTAAGGTAAGAGTAGTATCCTTATCTTAAGTATTAGACAAATGCATACATTATATTTAATATACAAAATGAGGAATCTAATATATGTATAAAATATCTTCATTTTCAGTATGTTGATCACATCACAATACAAAGCACAAGAAGTATAAAACAGAGTGCGGAAGTTAAGCATACAGCCAAAAAGCATTCATCACATAATTGAATAGGAACATTAATCTCAGAATAGAAAAGTAAATGCATCCAAAATTATTACAAACTGTTTACTAAAATAGTACTAAAATAAAGTCTAACTACTATACTGAAATAAATACAGAAAGAAAATGGCAAGGTTGAAGGAGGGTTTACTGAGGCTCCACGAATTCCTCCTGAATCTCCTGAGAGTCCTCTTAGCATGGCTCAACATGCTGCTCAAGATCTAGCAAATTGTCGGATCCCAAAAGTACCATGTTAGACAATAAGTCTAACACATCAAAACTAATCTAAATAGTTCTAATTATTTACATTTAGCAGTAAAGTAAACAAAACTGTAGAAAGACTATAAAAGTAACTAAATAATTAAAATTGTATAAAACAGAGTAAAGTAAAACTGACTGTATATTAAATATTGAAAATAAATAAAATAGTATCTAATCTGAAATTGAGTAAATAACATGTAAGACTATGTTTAATGCTACTGAAATTATGCATATGAATATGCCATAATAATTTATGACACTAATATATAACTGAACAATCACTAGACTGCTATGAGCCATATTGTCCAATATAAACATACATTATATTAAAAAATACAATTTACTGTAATGTTTGAACATCCTGAATTTTCCCTTATTGATGTATGTAATATTTCGTAACTAATAAATCATTATCGATACTCATACATCATGCTTATGCTCATGCTCATGGCTCTACACTATATGACTTAAAATCTAGAAAATACAAAAATACTTTAAAATCAGATTATGACTCAAATGTCTCCATTGTGCAGAATTCTGCTATAAGGATTCTGACTCATAAATTCTAGTTTCAATAATTAGTTTCTATTGCTTAGGGTTTTTGCTTAAAATAATCAATTGGAAAGGTTGTATACACATAGTTGTATATTCCTAAGAGGGTGAGTTTAACACTTAGTTTACTTATAACTGCACTTATTGAGGCGCACACACAATAAGAGGCAGAACCTTATTGCAGTTATTCTTCTCCCAAACTAAGATTCTGGTTCACACTCTTAGGTTTGGAGGATTTACTCTAGCGGAACTGTATTCAGCTTATCCATCGGGAAAGCCCCTGGTCATAAGTCTACATTAGAGTGACTCTTCCAAACCTGAATATTGCTGAAGCGACTCAGAACCATGGGTGTAATAATCCAAAGTTATTATTCAGCTTAATTTTTGCTTAATCTTATCTTAATTAAATTTATTTAGCCATTAAAATCAAATCCTGAAAGTTTGGAGCAATTCGGAGCTCAATCAATTATTTTTGGATTATTTTAGTATTTAATTAATTAGAAAATTAAAATATTTAATTTGACCTCGAAATTGAAATCCAACTTTGCCATTGCGATCGTCACCCCCAAATTGACTAGGGGTGATATTTTGGATGCGTTTGGAAGTTATCAGATTTTCGTGAATATTTTAATATAATTAAATACCCAAAAAATTAGCATAATTAAATTATTGTCATAATCGAAATCCGACTTTACCGTTGAATTCCTCAACCCCAATTTAGTTAGAGGTAAATTTTTGAGATTTTTCAGAACACGTTTATTAAATTTGAATTTTTTTAAAAATTAAATATTATAAATGAATAATTATTTATCTATTTAAATCCATTTTCTTTATTTCCTTCCTTTTCTTCTTCTTGGCTAGACCCCACTTTTTTGCTCCATTAAATTTGAGTTTTAAATCATTAATAAATTAAATAAATTAAATTAAAAGACTTAAATAATCTATTTATTTTCTTCATTTTCTTCTTCCATGGCTGAACCACATTTTCTCTCTTCCTCTTCCTTTCCTATAATGCATATAATTACTCCTAACCCTCCCTCTTCCCCTTCCTCTTCTCTAATGCATGCAATTACTTCTAACCCTCCTCCCTCTTCCACTTCTTCTTCTCTAATGCGTGCAATTACTTCTAACCCTCCCTCTTCCCCTTCCATACTTGATGGGAGAATTCAATGGAGAGCCAAGCTCTCCTTCTCCTTTAAATGGAGGCTCAACCATCTCTTCCTCTCAATGGCCGAGCACTCCTCCTCTCCATGGTCGAGCCACCGCCTGTCGTGCAGCTCCTCTCCCTTGAGCAAAATACAGCCAGCAAGGTATCTTTTGTACTCATAGCTTTTATTAGGTTGTTAGCTGTTATACTTATAAATTCATATGTTGCAGCCTTTTTTTGTTCATTGGCAAGCTTTCTAGTCAATTTCGGTAAGGTATCTTATGATACTCATAAGATTTATCAAATTTTTAAGATTAATATTCAATAACTAGATTCAGTAATTATATATATTATGCATAGAATTTATTCGATAATTATTTTAGCATATTCAGCCAAATTATTTATCATTCTGGAGCTATCTTATACTTCAATAATTGGAATAGAGTTCTACCATCTCATTTTTTTTAGTGCATAGTACCTCCTATTACTGCTAATAGAAGGCTTGCAAGAGTGATATAACGATACTACGTTACTTTTTAATATTTATGTTTGATCATGGAGCTATATTTTTTTTTAAATAGTTGAGTAATATGTTTGTGAAGATTTATTCAACATATTTCCTTCTAATTTCATATATTGCACTAGCTATATTATTTTGCTTTAGGAACTCGAGATCTTTCTTAAAGTCTTGCCAACTAAATTATTATATGTTGTTGAAATATATGCTCATTTATAATTATGGTTATGATAAGCAATAGCATGTTTCGCATGTGAATATTATTCTACTTTGCTAGTCTCAACTTCAACATATTATTCTTTATGTATTAGATATCTATCACATCATTCTATTTTGTTAGTTTCAACTTCAACATGCATCTCTCTTTTACTGGTTAATTAATCATTTCAAATATGCCGCATATACTTTTATTTGTCATCCTTCATCTATTTCGTCCACATCATTTGTAACAAGAGCTATTAATCGTCATCCAATTAATTGCTATGGGTGTTGTTAATATAATGTTTAGAAATTAGAGAAATTTAAATGACTTTGTGTTATGTAAATGTTCTATTTTTAATTAAGATGAAATTTCTTTTATTATTTTGACAAAATTCTTAATTGTAATGCCTTAAATGAATACTCATGATTTAATATTCATTACTCTTTGGAGTTGGGTTAAGTGACACCCTTGGGCTCACCTTAATCAATTATTAAAAGATCATATTCTATGTGCTTCCCTTTATATTTCATAATAATATTGGTTATCATTCTTACCAAGCTATTTGATGCTAACTTTTAGGTCTCTTCTTATCATGCTAAGGTTAACCTTATATCTTAAGTTATAGGAAAAGATCTAAATAGAGCCCAAGCTAGTCTGAATAAACAACTTTGGTCGAAATAATCTAGCGCTTAAATGAATCTTGCCAAAACTTTTGTAGGTGCTGTGAATATTGCATTCATCTCAGTAATTATTAAGCCGCGACTTCAAATCATTTTTGCAAGGTACGTAAGTACTTAGAACTTGTATTGAGTTCTATAAATTAATTACTTATTTAGTCCAATGTTAAGTGCGTACATCACTTGCATAGTTATTATTGCAGTTTTCGCGCTTTTATTTTTATGAATCTTATGTTAGTTTCCATTTAGTTTTGCAAGTTGTTTTAAAGAACAAGTATTTTAATTCTATTATGAATGCTTAATTTCATTAAACTCTCATTTATCCTAAATTAAACTTAAAAGATCTTAAGATCTTGATCAAGTGATTTACACTTGATCTAGATCTTAAATTACCATGAATAATAAATTAATAATTCATTTGATTTGCCATTAACTTGTAATGTAACTCTTGGTCTTAAAGTGATAAGGTTAGGGGTTAACACCTAATCTATCTAATTTAGACCAAAATTCTTAATCACTTAATAAATCAACTTGATTGTAAGATAGTTTGACTAACATGATTCCAATGATCCATTTGATTTGGTATTGATTTTATTTCATTAAAAGTGCTAAGTAAATTAAAGAACTGATATGATTAAGCATCTGGACTTGAAGCTTAAGATCTTTGATTTCCTCTTAAATAAGACTATTAGCATAAAATCAATTATAAAATCTATGATGATTTATTACAAGATCAAATCCTAATAAGATTCTTGATTATATCTCATAAGTGCAGTCTAGAACTCGATCAGATAGAGCTACCCATCTGATCTAGTTAACCAAACTTAATGAATAATCTAATAAGATTATATTGAGTGTTTAGATATGTGAGATCTTGATGATCTTACAATAGGCTTTATTTGGTATTACTAACATCCTTAACAAATAATGATACATTGAGATAGGAAGAACCTTTATAAGTTATTGAGGTAGAATCTTAGATGATCCTCTTAACCTTAGAAGTTGATCTTAACACTTCGTGGTAGAAACCACCTAAAGTACTTAAAATGAAACTTATTCATTGTGGTAGCAATCTACATTGAGTGATCTTTTGATCATACCCTTCGAGCCTTGTGTAGGAATCTCCTAATTAGAATAAGGATTGATAGCTTTGATAAATCCTTATTGATTAAATAGAATCATCTGAACCTATATTATTGGTTGGGTATAGTAGGGTATGCTCATAGTGATGGATTATTCCAGTAGTATTCAAGCTTAGTTTATTCATCTTAGTGTAAGATTATGTCTGTATTCTATCCTACGAGTTTAGTTGGACATAGTCTCACTTAGACTAAATCATTCAATCCTAAGAGTGTTATGATTAGGGAATTTAGATTATTAGCTTGTTTGAATAAAAATCATCATCGGGTGATGCCTCCTATCAAGGATTGCTTCCATAGGTGTGCTTCAAGCAAACTATGTGATCCTAATCACCCTCCTTAGGACACTAAGTATGCTTATGATTTGGGTATTTTAATAGCTTAGCTTTGTTAGGGTGGCTTAATCAAGCTAAAGTTAAAAACCACTCTTCTTGGAAACATGCTATATATATGTATACCACCTCCCCATCTGATGATTTATAACTGAAATCTCAACTTAAACTAATCATCAAATTAGAATATAAGAGTCAGAATTCTTTTAGCAGAATTTTGCATAATAGAGACTTTGAATTTATTTTTGGTATTTAAAGCGTTTATGGATTTTATTTTTAGATTTAACTAATGTAGTATAGAAATATGAGCATGAGTCTGATGCATGGATTTCAATGATGTTTCAGTATCAGTGATGATTTATGGGTTACTAAATGTTGCATATATTAATCGAGGAATTTCATGATGTATTGGCATCACAGTAAACTGTATTCCCAACTGGATGTATGCATATATTGGACCGTATGACTCATAGATATTTAGTGATAATCCTATTACATGTCAGTGGCATACCGTATTGTGGCATATTTGGATGCATGATCCTAGTGGCATATAGTACAGCATTGGATGTTCTTATATTAATTTTAGAATACTCGCTATTTTTATTTACTTTCAGCATTCAGTTTAGAGTTTAGTTTTACTTCATTCAGTTTATATAGTTTCAGTTATTTTGTGCCTTTATAGCTTTTATGCAATTTTACTTTACTTTACTTCAATTTTGTACTGTTTTATACTTTCAATTATTTTACAGTATTTCTACAGTTTAATTTTTGTCTTACTATTATGTTGAATAATATCTTTTAAATGTAAGCATATGCTATTTTTCTAGCTTTATTGTACTTAGACTTTATAAGTCTAATATTATTTTTCAGTTATTGGCTTGGCCTTGTTATATATATACATATGGCAGCATCAGGTTTTAGCTTAGACCTTGTGCTTGGGGTGTGCTTATGATAAAAGGCCCGATGAGATTGGTGTTCTAAAAAGAAGGAGATCTTGCTCATTTATTAAAATTTTTATTGCTCATATTTAATTAAATGTAATAAATGAGTTTCTTTCTTATTTTTCTGCATTTTCTATATTGTATGTGAATGGATATATGTGGATAATGTTGAATGCCTTCTCCTTATTTTTTACACTACTTATGTTTCTGCTAAGGTATTGCTCACATTATGATTAATATCATGGATATATGTTGTCTATTATCTGTGGTATTAGTGACAGCCACCACTTGATCGTATTTGAGTTAGTGTTACTCGATGACGGTCAAGAGGCGACCGTTACAATGGGTATGCATGATCATAACCAATCAATAATTTGAGCTCTGTCAATTCTATTTAATAACCAAGGATTGATCAAAACTATAAATCCTTACTTTAATTGGGTGAGTCCTACTTAAGGCTCCAAGGATGTGACCAAAAGGTCACTCAATAAGGATTACTACCACATGGGATAAATCTCATTCTAATATCTTAGGTGAATTCTACCACAAGGTTTAAAATCAACTTCTAAAGTTAAGGAGGATCATCTAAGTTTTGATCTCAATATATCATAATAAGACTTTCCTACCTCAATATATTAGCATTAATTAGGCCTTTTAGACATTTTAAAACACTCATATAGCAAGATCATCAAGATCTTACACTTCTAACAATTAAACTAAATTCATAAGGTTCACTTATTGGGATTGGATTAAATTGATTAGATCAAATAGTTAGACGCATCTGATCACATCTTATTCTATAATTATGGGATAAAATTAAGAAAATTATTAGGATTAGATCATTCTAAAAATAAATATAGTTTTATTATCATTTTTATGATAAGAGTCTTATATAAGAGAAAATCAAGGAGCTCAAGCTTAGATTTAGATATTTCAATCACATAAGTTTATTATTAACATTAGCACTTCTACTTTAATGATTTAAGGTAAATACTAAATCAAATGCATTATTAGAATAATGTCAGTTGAATTATCTTTCAATCAAGTTGATTGATTAAGTGATTAAGGGTACAAGTCTTAATCAGACAGGTTAGGGTTAATCCTTATCCTTACCTAATTAAGACTAATTGTTGATTTATAGATTAATGACCAATCACTACATTATTGGTGTATTATTGATGGCAAATTTTAAATTTAGATTAAGTATTATTTACTTAATCAAGTTCTTAGGATTTTTATGTTCAAATATGATTTAATATTAAATTAAGTAAATCAAGATATCCAAATCAAGTTAAAATTCTCTAACATATACCATAATATTATGAAAGTATGAGAATATAAAGTGACATAAAATAGAAGGTAATTAAGGCTAACCAAATCCTAAATCAAACTAAAGGGATTATCACTTAATTAAAAATCTAAAAAACTTAAGTTTCATGCAATTTAGTTATTTAATTCTACTTGGTCATACAAGCAATCAAAAATTCTAACATTAATATTTGACACAAAAAATATTTAAGTAAATACTTAAGAGATTTAGGACATGCTATTTTAGGGTAAGATGGAGGATTTCTCATTGAAATTCACCTACATATTCATACAATGCTTAATTTTACTAAATCTAAGTTTATATTTGATATATTTCGACCCTCTAGGATTATTAAAATGGGAAAAATCACAAATTCGGGTAATTCAGGACAGTTCTGAGCACTTTCAGGCAATCCTGGGAGCTACACCGCGCTGTAGCGCCTTCTGGTCGAAAGTCAAATGCTACGACGAGCTGCAGCACTTTCAGGCGCTGCAGTGGATTTCAGCGTTGTGGCATGTGGCGGTGCTTTTAGGCGCTGCGGCATGCTACAACGTCTGTTTCCCAGAGGTGCAGATGCTACGGGGCTGTGCGATGGATTTTATTTAATTTCATCAAAAATTTTATCTTCATCAAATAATTATGCCGTTGCGGCACACTGTAGTGCGCTACGGCGGACCCAAATTGAAAACTTCGTGCGCTGCGGCGCGCTGCAGCGCCCGATGGTGATTTCGTCTGTGTGAAAATCGTGACGGGTCTCCTTTCGCACCAAATACTCCTAATTTTGGGTACCTCATGTGTGGTGCCATATATTGATGGAAAGGTCTTTTCGAGACCTTTCCATTGATATCAAAATTAGCATAAATGGATTATCCTATTGAGTATAAATTGATGCCCTAGCTACAGATATACAAAAAAATTATACAGCTTTTTGACAATTTTTCTAATGGAGAACAAGCTTTGACCGGACTTATTTGAGTCCGATTGAAGGTCAACTATCACACATAAATTCCATATGATAACTAATGAACATGCCAATCACAGTACTTGATAAATCAGATGAAGAGAGCACAAGAAAGAGTAAGCAAAATGGTACCTTTGACCTTGTAAGAATGGAGGAAGAAGATAACTCTACTTTCTTTAGGACCTTCAAATTAGGGTGGAGCTTTGGGGGAGAAGAAGGGAGGAGGAGGTTCAGCATGACAGCAAAACATAGAGGGATGGTGCTGAGCACCATTTAAAGGAGGAGAAGAGAATGGGAAGGCTCCATCATGAGCTCTCCCACCAAGCATGGAAGAGATGAGGGAATGGCAGAGGGCCAGAGCTGCTTGAGTACGAATGGGGGGAGGAGGCAAGGTGTCAAATGGAGCCAACCAAGAAAAATAATGGAATAAAGAAAAATGGATTTAAATGAATAAATAATTATTCATTTCTAATTTTTAATTTATTAAAAATTCAAATATGTAAACGCGCTCCGAAAAATCCCAAAAATTCACCCCTAGCTAATTTGAGGATGAGGAATTCAACAACAAAGTCGGATTTCGATTCTGACGATTATTTAATTATTATATTTTCTAGTGCATTTAAATATATTAAAATATTTGTGAAAATCCAATGACTTCCTAACACGTCCAAAATATCACACATAGCTAATTTGGGGTTGACGATCGCAATGACAAAGTCGAATTTTGATTTTGAGATCAATTTAAATACCTCAATTTTTTAATTAATTAAATTTATTAAAATATTTCAATTATTCGATTGAGCTCCGAATCACTCCAAAATTTCAAGGATTTGTTCTAATAACTAGATGAACTCAATAAAATGATAATTAGGCTGTGATTAAATTAAAATTAAGATAAGTAACAATATTAGGTTGTTATAAACTCCCCCACTTAAGAACGATATCGTCCTTGACATCATTACTAAGAAGGAAAAAAAAAGCATGGAAAAATTAAGAACTAAAATTTAGAATTTTAACAGTACCTGGATTTCAAAGAGGTTGGGATATCTCAGTTACATATCGGTCTCTTTTTCCCAAGTGGATTCTTCAAGAGAGCGATTCCTCCACTGGATCATCACCATAGGGATAGATCAGTTTTTGAGCTTTTTTTTATCCTTACCCAGAATTTTGATGAGCTTAGCAATTAATGCTATTTTTGATTAGATTTCCACTGGGGAAGATGGAGATTAAGTGATGAGGCTTCCCCAAGCAATTACTGAATGAGGAATCACATAATAAATTGTGCATTGCGAAGAATTTATTGGGTAACTTTAGTTTATGAATTGATGATTTAAATCTTGTTTATGATTCAAAAAAAGTCCAACAAATCTTGGACTGAGCTTTATAGCTATGCCAGAGAGGTAGATTCCTTTCACTTATCTTACTCTTAAGTGGATGAGATCATCTCCTCAAATTTTATGAGGATAATGACAAGAGGATCAAGATACTTACTATGTTAGAAAAGATCACTTTGGAAATACCAAGCAACCTGACAATTTCTTTAATACCGAGTATGGCTAATTTTATCACAAAATTGGCTTGACTAGTAGGAATGAGAAGTGCTAATTGGGTCAGTCAATCGACTACATCCCAATTGAGTCAGCAATGGATCTTGACATATGATAAGGCTCATGGGAAAGTCAAACCATACTTATTTTAGGAATTAGTACAAGATGGAGGAGATATACAGGCTTTTGATGCCTGCTTCGACTATGCTGAAATAATGGTACTTGGCAGCAGATTCAGCAATGCATCCCTTAGTATATTGCATTGCCTTTGGAACTGTAGGTTAGTTTGGTTACCACTTCACTATAACCGTCATGAACTTAAGAACTACTTCATAATATAAGATTTCAGATTACTCAAAGGAACTTAAGGCTTTAGGACTGGGCCTTCATAGCCCTACCTTACAGGCTAAGGTTTTGGAATTTTAACCAAGGTTCTATGCTTAAGGGAGCTAACCAAACTAAGTTGTATTTATAATATTGGTAGGTTATAGGCACACTCTTATTAATATTTTAGATTGTTTAATTTATATGTGTATATTCATAAAATTCCAAAAACAAATTCTTAGATTTATTCAAATATTTTATAATACTTTATTCTTATTTCATATTATCATAATTCATATTCTATTCAAAATTATTTATTATAATTTTGCACACACATTCTCATTTGTATTTTTAACAAATCATTAGAAGACACTATACCTTAGTTTTTCCTTTAAGATGCTAAAAAATCACCCCAAAATTGAGAAAAAAAAATATGTAAACATTTTTTTTTTGGAATTTCAATTTTTTTTTCAACTTTGGAGAGTTATAACTGTTAAACCACTAAGCTCTGAGTACTATAACTTTGCTTGATTATTCTCACATAGTTTGTGAACAATTCACAGAAGACATTATTAGTTCATTTGGACTATGAGATCACTATTTAAGCACTCAATCTTCAACAAACACCCATTTAAATCATGAGAACAATTTTTGACAGATTTTATGAATTTTGTTACTATATTGTTGTTGTCATAACTGTTAGTATAATTGTTTGATTTAGTTGATTTTTTGGCATAGTTACTCTGTGTTATTTTATGAACAACTTCACTGTTGAACATAGAACTTAGCTTTTTCATTTAGGTCTTCATTTTAAGATGTAAAGTATAAAAATAATGTCACTGTTTCTTACTTAGAACATTTCAGAAACAGTAAACATTTTTCTCAAACTTTGCATATTCATAGCTTTCAAAATACTTTGAACTGGTAACTAAAATTTGGTATGCTTAACCTCTAATCCATTATGAAAAAATTTTATTTTGCATCAGTAGTTGAAAATGTTATTTGGACCTTCATTTAGGTATTAAAAGTTCACAATAAAACCTTAATCACATCACTTAACCAATTTTAAGGTTTTTATCTAAATTTTATAATGTTTACCCAAAATATTTATATTTTTATTTCCTAGGTTTTTAAAATAGTATATTATTATTGTATATGAATAAATTTTTAACAGATTTATATAAGGAAAATTTTGTTAAGTAATAAACGGATAAGGTACATATATATATATTCTAATTGTACTATTTTTAGCATTATTTAAGCTTACTTCATTTTGATTATATACAATATTTACATGTACCACATTGTTATGATAAGTTAAATTGCATTTTACTTTCCATAAATGCTTATGATAAATATATGCGATGAGAGTCTTTAGAGGTATAACAAAAATGAGCATGTACATGTAGTGTTTGTTAGCAATCTATGAGGAAATAAGGAGAGATATAGTGCACTAGGTAGGGGTAGAAGATCCAGAAGAAAGACTCACCAAAATGATATTTATATGAATAATTTTTAATGGGTAATTTTATACCTTCATAGAATAATTTTGATACTAATATCTAGATTTTCCAATGAAGCTTGGGAGTCTTAGGCCCAAAATGATATATTTATGTCACATAGTAATTTATGTTAAATTATCCCCATTCATGTCAATTTATATTTATGTTAAGTTATTTTCTTTTATTCTAATTTATACTTTACTTTGAATTTATTTGAGCCGCTTGAGCATTGCTAGTTGAAATTAGCATAATTTTTAAATTGTAATGATGATGTTTTATTCATACTTTATTGCATTCATTTGTAGCCTATATAGGATACTATAAATTAATATTTTTAGATACTCTACGTACTCCTTCCTGATTGATAATATTGATAATTAATACAGGTTGTTGAATTAGAAGCGGAAGCTCACTTAATTTCAAGAGTTATGAAGTATCCTATTATCAAGATTAAGATGGAGCTTGTTATTTTAGTTTTATAATATTTTATATTTATCTAAGTTAAGATAATTTGTATAACCTTATTTCAAAATTTCTAACTCTATGATGTATGGATATTATATTATTTAGTAGCTTTTGTGATGAATGATTATTCTCAAATTATTACTTGTAATATCCCAACCCCGGTCTTTGAGTCGTTACAGGTTCAAAAACTCAATTTCACTAATTGGTATCCAAATCAAGCAAAAGTAGTTAATATATGCCTTAATTAGGGTTTAGGATAATTAGTGAGTGTTTAGTAAAATTAATTATAAGAAATTTATTTTGACTTTTCCATTATGTTCTACTCTATTTTGAGAGTGATTAACAACTTGAATTATAAATTTGGATAATTAATGAGCTTAATATTATCTAATCTATTTTTAGGGTAATTATGCTAAATTATAAAATCTACTTACTAAAATTGAAAATTTCTTGTAGTTTATTTATTCTTATTTTTTTAATCAAAATGATATATTTGATTATAAGATTTAAAGCTAAATTAGCAAAGTTATGACCTAATGAAAATATTTGGGTTTGATGGGAGTTTAATTAGCCTAAAAGTCATTAGCTAAATTTAGCATCAAACAACAAAATGAATACTACCAAAATATTCTTCATATTTTTCTGAGCAAAATAAGATATAATTTTATTATATTTGAATTTGTGGATTCAAAGTTATGGAAATTCAAAGTTTTGCTAATTAATAAATTTAGTTAAACTAAACTAATTAATTAATTATAATTTAATCTGAACTAACGACTCCTAACACTAGCGGGACCCACATCAATATCGTTGCACAGAAGACAGCGCTGGCAGAGGGAGAAGATGTGCAGCCCGATTGTTAAGACGTAGGTCGGGTCTGACCCAACCTGACCCGAGGCAAACCCGGAGAGGAGACGCAGTGAGAACCGAGGAGGTCAAGCTAGGGCATCAAAATTGACGGCCTTCTTGTCGTTGCCGGAGGCCGGCCCACCCACTGTTGGAAAGGTCTAGGAAATACCTTTTGATCGATGGTTGGACCATCACCGGATGAGGCCAGGATTGCCGGCAATCATCAGCCCTAGGATAGCTATGGAATGAAGACGGTGAGACCAAGAACTTTGGATGGCTCGCCAAAATTGTCCGATTGAGCTCGATTTGACTCGATAAAGCAATAATCCAATATGGGAAAAAATTTTGTGAATCAAATTAACATTGATTGCGTGAAGGAAATATGAGAGAATCAGAGTACCTTGCTTTAATGCCTGAGAGCCTTTAACAGATCATAATGATGACACGAAATAGTTCGTAGCTCCAGAGGGATTTAGACAATAATGCTCGAAGCTACCGATCCCATTGAAGCTTAATTGGGGGTTTGAGAGCGGTTGAAGTGGCGAGGAGGGCTCAAGACGCGGCGGGTAGCTGTCGCGTTTGCACACAGCGGCCACACGTTGCGTGCGTGGGGGAGACAACCTTGGTCTACTGATCGAAGCGGGCAGGATCGAATGTCCCAGATCAAGCCACCCAAAGCAACAAGCCTGATTAGCTATAGTGGCCCCACCCAATTATTTAAAATAAATATTAATTAATTCCAATTAATTCAATTTAATAATTAAATTAGACTATTAATTACTCTGAAAAATCCCAAAATTTTACCCCTAACTAATTTGTGGGTGAGGAACGCAATGATAAAGTTGGATTTTGGTTTTGAGATCAATTTAATTATTTTAATTTCTTATGTATTTTAAATATAATACTCTGGGTTCATATGACTTCCAAAAAATTTAAAAATATCATCTTTAGCTATTTTGGGACTGATGAGTGCGATGGTGGAGTCAGAATTTTTATTTGAGGTTGATTTAATTATCTCATTTTCCAAATTATCTAAATTATTTAGAATTAGGGTTTGGTTTGATTGATTCTCGATTTGGATCAAAACTTTAGAGTTTACTCCTAATGACTAATTAAGACTATTTGAACAAGGATTAGAACTTGGTTTAGTCTCGATTGATGATGATAACAACCTTAGGTTATTACACGACTACTGGAAGCCCAACTTGAGCCCTCATTATCCTCCCATAGGCTATAAATACTCTAGGGATTGCTCAGTGAGTCCATTTGCTCACTAAGAAATCAAGTTCCATACCTCAATTTCCCTCACCTAGCTCAAGTTTCCTTGCTAACCCTCTGTTATCTAGTCGAACCCGACATGTCCCAGATTTTTTCTCTGGTGTGTTAGTGAACTAGGCTTAATGTTCAAGCTCTCAATTGGTTGGTGAGAGCTTAAAGAAGCTGCTGGAGCCAAGATTTGCTTATGGAGTGCACCTAATCCTGACAGTTCCTCAGTTTACTTCTATGTACAATTACAGCCTTTACCTCTGACCCAATTTAGCTTTGTTTAATGCCAATTGCCTTTTAATTGCTTGTTGTTATGCTTTAAAAATGTTCTAGGATCGATTGCTAATGACCTAGGCACTGGCCGAGGCTCGACAGAGGTCCAAATGGTGTGGAACACCATTTCGATGGGGTTGTATGTCGGTGAGGAAATTAGCTCTTTACGAGCAATTGGCTCCCCATTCTGGTGTCTAGTTGCTTGTGGTTTCATCCCGTATCGATCCCTGTCGATATATAGGGTTTGTTGTGCTCGGGTTTATGAAGACCCACTTAAGTAGTAATAAGTGAAATTCTTAAACATCGAGGCGCCTTTTCAAATGACGGTGGAGTTCTTGATAAGAACTCCAAGGTTAAGCATGCTCATGTGGGAGCACTCCCAGGATGTGTGACTTACTGGAAAGTTATCTTTTGAGGGCAAAATCGTGAGGCCTTTCGGGCTAAAGCGGATAATACCTTGGTACTTAAGAGTTTGAGCTATTATAAATGGTATCAGAGCAGGCCATAGGGTTGTCAGATAGGAGCTGAGTGCCATACAGGATAAAGTACCACTTCATGTGAGCAGCCTCTTGAACTATGATGGTTAAGGTGCTACATGGTTTTGGGTACCTCTTGAGCCTGTAGGGGTCGCCTCTAGTTATATCTACCAAATGGATGGTTCTTGGATCTGTGTGTGGATACTGATGAGGACGTCGTTTACTTAAGTTGGGGAGATTGTGGAGATCCACTTAAGTAGTAATAAGTGAAACTCTTAAACATCGAGACACATTTTCAGATAACGGTGGAATTCCTGATAAGAACTCCAAGATTAAGCATGCTCATGTGGGAGCACTCCCAGGATGGGTGACCTATTGGGAAGTTATCTTTTGAGGGCAAAACTGTGAGGCCTTTCAGGCCAAAGCAGACAATACCCTGGTACTTATGAGTTTGGGCTGTTACAGGGTTAGCCCGAGTGGCTATGATCATACTCGGGCTGTGACAGTACTCAATTGAAATGGTTCCGAGTAAAATCTTGCAATTCTAGCCACTACCTTGTCTTGGGACACTGAACGTTTCTAGATGAATAGGTGATTGCAGCATCATCACTATGGGGAGAATTTGCTCCCCACAATAAACCATAGATCTAGGTTTCAAATAGGATAAGGTCACATCAATTCCGACAACCTCGAGTGGGCGTCTCGGTGCAATCAATGTGTCTTGGAATGGTGATCATGAAGGAATCGAAGCGGAGTCGTCAGCGTGTCCGAGTGGTCGAGAATTCACATTTTGCCCTAACCTTAATCATCATATGTGGGGGAAAACAACGGAGAAAGATGGCACACAATAATACCCCAGCTCGCGCATTCTGAATTTCGGACTGTGAAATAATAGCGACATATTTTAATTAAACAATAGTATCTAAATTATAGGAAAATTATTTAGAATGTATTATTGAATTATTTAATTCTATATAAACTCAATTATATTGATATTTTATATCATTTTATTTTGAATATCATAATGATTCTGATTTTGGAATAATATATTGCTTTTCGTGATTTAATTTCTTAATTACTCCCTAATTACCTTAGAATTAGATTAGTGAATATTAAGCTTAATCCTTAGCCAAATTTGATGATTAAGGTCTTAATTTTCACCTTAGATAAAGACAAATTTAATTATGCAATTAATTATACTTTCTTATAGTCAATTTTGTTAATCACTCATAATCACTCTAAAGCTTGGTTAGTAAAAATTAAAAGTATTAGTGGTCTAAATTAAGCATTTAAGATGTCAAATGACTACTTAGATAGTAAGAAATATATTTATAAATCAAACCAATTTCAATAACTAAGCTTGCTAATCATTCTTTAATTATGTTAAATCATGATTAGTAATTATTAAAGTCACTACTTAACCAAATTGAGTGTTTAAGGTGTTAATATGCTCTTTCGATCATAAGGAACCCATTCTAATAAATAAAGTTCAATTTAGAACTTTAATTCTTAAACTCAATATTTAGACCCTTAAATAATAATATTTTTGGTAAAAAGTCAAAGTACATAAAATATGAAGTTTTAAGCTTTTAATTTAGTTCCATAATCTTTAAATCAGTAATTAGAATGCTCAGAACTTTAGTTTGACTCAATTTAAAGAATTAATGATATTGTTAGCATTAATAATCTTATTGAGACTAATTAGACTTAATGAATATATATATATGACAGGGCGAAGCATAAATAAGAAAAGACAAGAAAATAAAATAAAATAAAATATTTAATTTGACATAAATGTCTAAGTAAGATTTATAGGATATTAAAATTTGCACATAATATTAAGTGGCATGATTTTGAAGGAGAAGTATATATAAATAAAATAGTATGCAATATTTAAGTAGGATATGCTTGTAAAATTATTATGATTATAAATGCAATATACATATTTAAGATATATGCTCATTCTAAAAGAAAATAGAGCAATATATATGTAATAACTCAGGTTGTTACTTAAGTCAATTAAGGCTAAACCAAGTCCTAATTTTGATTCTAGTACCTTAAATAAATCATTAGGAGTTCACTACAAAGATATAGTCTAAATCAGGAGTCAAACGGATCAAATCTTGATTTTGAGAATTTCAAGAAGCTTGGAAATTGACATATTTAAATTGACCTTAAATCAAAAATCTAACTTCGCTATTGCGCTCATTACCGCCAAATAAGCTATGGGTGATATTTTGGAAGCATTTGAAAGTCGTTGGATTTTCAGCGAATATTTTAATATATTTTTATACCCTGAAAAATGAGAAAATTAAATACTCATCAGAAACAAAATTCGTTTTCATCGTTGCGTTCCCCACCTCTAAATTAGCTAGGGGTAATTTATCGGGAATTTTTGGAATGCATTTAAGCGATTAATTTTAATTATTAAAATCAGTTGAAATTAATTTAGAAAAAATTATAATTAAATAATATAATGGCTCCGTCCATTTGGTTTATGTGATGTTTGTTTGCTTGGCATTAGCGTTTAATCAGACGGCATTGCTTTGCACTGTCTGATTAAATCCTGGATTGGGATTGAACAGCTTAGGGCCGTCTGCCCCCCAGTGCCTGCGCATGGCATGCAGGCGAATGCGGCCACCTTCGGGGCCCCGTTGCCTTCTCCCGACGCTCCAGATGGAATTTTTGCCACTTTAGGAGCAAATTAAATTTCCCTACCCTTCCCCAAAGCCTCATTTGCTTCAATCCAAATGCTGCGAGTGATCGAGGTACCATCTGTCGAATCCCAAATTTTGGACCGTTCAATTAAGGTACGCTCCATTTCTTATTTCCATTCAACTGATCTGCAATATTATTATTTGCATATCTATTTCGTAATATGGATTACAATAGGATAGTATTTGATCAAATTAAGAGGAGTCTTTATAGGGAAAACCGTTAGGCTGGAGGACTCTAACATAGGGTTGATTTTATCTGGTGCTGTGGGTCTCCTCCGGCAGGGATCTAACCATCTAAGTGTAGGTCTCCTCTTAACCTTGTCCATGCCGTGCGGGCTGGCCTCTGGTGTGGCCTGTATTTTCCTTACAATAGCCGGATCTCTTAGGGACCGATTGTAAGAGTTAAGAGGATTGTGGGTCGGGACGGGATGACCCGGGCCTGACCCGTGTTGGGCGCTCGGTCTGATCCGCGATAATGACCATGGGCCCCACTCTCTGCTCAGCAGACATCTAGTGGGACTCAGTTTAGTCCCCCACCCACTGAGGGCGTGCCATGTGCACGTGCGGGACCCATTATCGGTGTCAGCCAGCGCAGGCTGTAGGCCTCGCCATCGACTCTACAGCTGTTGAAGCTTTGTCGCGTGTCACTTGTGGTCCCAGTGTGTCACTTAATTAATGATAATTAGAATTAAATGGAAAATGGAATGATTTAAATTAAATTGATAAATGCTAATTTTATTTAAATAATTACTCTAAAACTTAAATACTCTATAACTTAAGATCCCGAACTCTAAGTACAACAATATTATATGTCATTTTGATCAACAAAAATCAAGGATCATCGTGGCACTATCAATTTTTCATTTGGAGGTATATTTCACTTAGTGACATTTAGGACCTCCATAATTTGACTTAAATGCTCATAATCTTCAAATGATCATAACCTTGCACACACTCACCCAAACATAGCTAATATGGGTCTTATTTTAATCAAGAGACTCTCAAGAATGTTCCCATAGTGTTAATTTTGCTGTTTGGTGTAGGATTTAACAAAAAAATTTTAAGACCCCTCACTAATAATCCCTTAAACCCTAGAAACTTCAATTGATCATAACTTGATCAATTAAGCTCTAAATTAGGTCTTAAAATATATCATTTTGATCAAGAAGACCTAATAAATAATAATCTATAATAATATTTAGAATTAGGTGATTAAATATCTTAATTAGCCCTAATCAATCTAAAACTTAATTAGTGAATATTAGTATAATTAGTAATCCAAATTGAGTGATTCAACTTTTTGATAACTCATAGAGTATATTAAAACCTAATAGTATGGTTGGTTCTGTGATTCTGTGATCAATTTCACTAATTACTCACTAATCACCCTTATCCCTAATTAGGTCATAATTTCACCAAATGAGGTCCAAATTGGGTCTACTTTCTGTTAAAGTACTTAGTGTGATATAGGGAAGCTATAACCATTGAGTTTGCTGAATTTAGAGTTCAAATAGAAAAGTTAAGTTTTGATGCCTCTTGAGAAACCCTAAATCTACATATTTAAACCCCAAATATTATTTTGCTTATAACTTAATCATTAGAACTCATAATTTAGTGTTATTGGACTCTATAGAATCCTTGAACAGTAAGCATTAATAAGCTGCATAAATTTTTTGACTTCATTATTACCAAATTGCCCTTATGAGTTAAATTCTTTAATTTGATCTCACAACGCTTAATAATCATCGAAAACTAACTGTCTATTTTCATATTAGACAGTAAGTAATCATTTGCCATTGATAAACTCCAATTTGGAGCCCTAAATCAAAAAGTAGTTTTTAGATCCTTAAGTAGGGGAAAAATAGTAATTTTGTCCAAATTTAGGTTAAAACATTCTTGAACCTTAAAATCATGCTCTAATCACCAAAAAATTAGTAATTAAGGTGATAATAATCAATTACATTGATTTTAAGCTTTTTAATTAAATTTCCAATTAAAATCCTAAATTTCCTCTTAAGTAAATGCTAAGTAATTATTAATCTTCATGATGTGAGATTTATCTCACATCATACCGTCCTTTTTACCTTCTAATCTTTCTTGTGAGCCTTCAATCAAGATTATTTAAGGTTAGTGCTTGAGTGTTCATTCTTAGTTCCTTATGATCTTTTCCTTCATGAATTAGGAATAGGACTTAGATTAGATTTTATTCTTTAAGTAAATTCGATTACTCAATGGGTGAAATCTTGATTTTATTAATTTATAGATTTTCATAGTTTATTTATAATTATTTGATCTTTTAACCTTAGAGTTAAGAACAGAGATCCATCCTATTAAGCTTAATTTTACTTAATAAGATATGCCTTAATCTTTAATCTATAAGACTAGTTTTTAAGCCTTAGCCTTTAGGTTCACCTTTGGATTAAGAGATTAAACCCCCAATTCTTAGAGTTTAATTCTTAATCCTTCCATATCGATTTGTCTTAATCAAGATGGGTCAGTGTCGCTTAAAATCATCGAAATAGGTCGATTGATTTACTGTTTAATTTATATAGTCGATATTGATTAAATCATATTAGAACCTGATCAGTTCCAATTATTTTCAACTTATAAGGTCGTGAGTCTGAGTTACACTCGATAGTAGGGATTGGAGATCCTGAACTTGTGTAACTTTGAATAATTAGAATGGATAAATTAGATAACAAAGGATATCATCTGTGTGTTAGTTGAGTCTCTTGCTCACTTTAAATTTGATGCTTTGCTTATCTTGTATTTGAGCTTTATACCTTAGACATATGTGATGGACATAGAATATTGGATGAATATTATATGTCAAATTGTATTGCATGATTATTATTAGAATTATTATCAGCATTTTTAATTTTCTGACTTTTAGTTCAATAGGTTGTGACCTAATTAGTTTTCCTCATCATACTTGATTCGACCTAGTAGTGCGAACATTATTTTGTTAGTGAAGTCCACCTAGTGGTACACATGCTAGTTTGTCAGAAAGGTGGTGTGTACTAGACTTGTGGTGACCTGTTTAGTCAATGTTTTGATAAGGCAGTACTAGTTTTAGGTGTACTTCTACTATTCTTTTTGATTTTTCTACCTTAGCTCAGCAGGCTAAGTGAGATATTGTGCATATTTTCAGGTCAGGTGGCTTGTTTGGCAATATCAATTTTTCAATCGATATTTACTATTTTTAGTTAACTTTAACTATATTTCACCCTTGTTTACTTACTGTTTACTTGATTAATAACTTACTTACTGTATTTTAGAATGCTAGCCTTACTCATTTATTTATAAACATATATATAGGATGCTAGTTTTAATTTCAATTATTTAAATATTTCATCATGTTCTTTTACTTTTTGTTAATTAACATGAGTTTACATTGATCATAAGCATATTTAGGATGAGTTTTCCTTTCTGTTATTAGTATTTATTTCTTTTTTATGCCTAACCTTGTTATAGCTATGGTTGGAGGTATATATTTACTTCCTCTTTTGTTTAAGTTCTAAACTTATTGTTTATTATTGTCTTTTCCTTTTCAGATGTATTATGCTCCTATATTTGCTTATTTAGATGCTAAGTTTTAATGGTGATATCTTAAAAGAAATTGAAATATTCAACCTAAAATGTACTTAGATTATATGTCTAATAAGATTTTCTCTTTTTTTTTTGCTGGTGCCCTATCATTGTGAAATCGACAATGGTAGATTCTAAGCTATTTGAGATTATGGAGCCATCTGGGATCTGCATCAGGAGGAGGAGCGCGTTGCTAAAGATCTTTAACTTTTTACTTTATTTATTTTATTAGTTAGGATGAGTGTTTTCTTTTTATTTTATAGCTAAACTATTTAATATGTTGTAATAATACATATTTATTTTGGTATTTTCTTTTACTACACATATTCTAAGTTGTATATTCTTGCTTTTATATTGTGATAAAATGGATTTTCATATTTTGCTTCCGCACTCTGAATGTAATATTTGTATTTATTATTTAGTGAAATATTCTTGTAATGGTAATTTTCTTAATTATATTGGATTAAAATGAATGTCTAATCTATCTATAAGTGAGGGACTTATCATTTGGTGACCACTTCACCGTAATCATGTTAACTTAGAGTTAATAGGACTATGGTGGGGTTGGGGTGCTACAGTTGGTATTAGAGAATTTCATAAAGTGTCAGATTATAATTTACATTCCTCTCTACATAATGGATTGTTCTTCTGCCACATAATCACTAAATGAGTACTTGAAATAACATCAATATCATTATGACTATAACTCAGAATAAAGTAAGGAATGAAAATACTATGTGGAATGTTTAAGTATAAATAATACCTAACACGCCACTCGATAAACTTAATAAATTTGATGAAATATATAAGCTTAAAAGACACTTAAAGATGTCAATTACGAATTACCTCAAGGAGTTCGGGTCTATTTGGGAATTTAATTTCCAAATGGGCAAGAAGTATGGAAGGTATGTAGATGGTGTCTCCGATCAAGGGATATTGGTGATGGAGAAGATGTTGAAAGATGCTATATACAGAGGCCTCGATTTTCCTATCCTAGCCAAGGAGTGGATCAAAAGAGTGGATTCCATCCTTGAAACGATGGGATGGCCGGATAGCATTAAGGTCGCTCTAATGATCTTTCTCCTCTTAGTTGATGCGAGAGAATGGTGGGACATCACCCATCGTCAATTAACTAGAGAACTTTGAAGGGAGCGTCACGAAGTCACTTTTGAGGACTTTCGTATAGCCTTTATTACTAAATATATAGGATATGATCATTATCAAGTTCAAACTGCTATGTTATGACTAGGCTTTGTATTTTTCCAATTTTAATAATTTTTATCTTTTGTATAATGAGAAATTCAACAAGTGTTTTAACTCTCTTTCTTAGACTAAAGATAGCCATTTTAATTTCAGAATCTGCAACATCTCCCAACAATACATCTATCAATTCCTTTATTGCATCAAACAATACTACTGATGAAGTGACCTCACTTAGGAATATGGTAAACGTCATGTTAGAGAATCAAAATCAACAAGCATTAGCCATTCAAAAGCTGGTGTCTACTCTGCTCTCTGCTAATGCCAGTACATCTTTAGTATCTCCTGCTTTACATGCTCCTAACACTCACCATTAATTGTTGATGGGATATTGCATAGTTTCCTTAGATTGAGACCTCCTGCTTTCGATGGGAGTCTGTATCCAATAGATACAATAACATGGTTAAGGACAATTGAAAAGAACTTGACGAGTATTAAGTATCCTAACTATGAGATAATGTGTCTAGCCACACATCTGCTTCAATATAAAGAAGAATATTGATGGGATAATGTTCGTGAGACTCACTTTAAAGAGTATGAGCTGGAAGACATATCATGGGACTTGTTCATGGAAGCCTTTTTGGAAGCATTTATGCCACTGTCTGCAAAGAATATTATTAGTGATTCCTTAATGCGATTGACTGAAGGAAGTCATTCTATGTCTGACTATGAGGCAGAATTCAGAAAACTAACTCGCTTCACTCCAAATTTAGTGCCTACGGAAGTGGATCGGTACTATCATTTTCAAAGTGGCCTTCGTGATTATATTAAGGATCACGTTATTCCATTTTGTTTAATCAACTTTACTTATTTGGTTGAGATATCCCGGGTGGTATTACATCACCAATCAGCCAAGGATATCAAACCAAAAGCATACGTAATGCCGAACCACCATGAAACCTTCAAGAGGCACCAACCCAATAAAAGTAGATCTTAACAGATCGAAGCCATCGCAACTATTGAACAAGCTCCAGAGTGCAATAGGCCTCATCCGTATGGAAAATGTTATCATTTTAGTCGAGGTAGTTTCACTTGTGGCCGTCGGGGCCACGATTATCAGCAGTGCAATAATCAGAAAAAGATTGATGGAGTTATAATCGACCGGCAGGCTACATAAATTAGCCACATTGAAGGCTGCTGAGTCAACCTAAGAGAAGGGTCGAGAGCCAATACATAAGATAAGAGTAAGATACTTATCTTGAGTATTAGACTAATACATACATTTGATTATAAAGGCAAGTAAGGAACTCAATATTTGTTCTCAAATATCAGCATTTCCTTCTATGCTGATCACATCACAATACTAAGTATAAGTAGTATAAAAATAGAGTGCAGAAGCTAAGACAAGACATCCAAATTACATTCATCATAGAACTATAGTAAACATTCATCTCAGAAAAGAAAAGTAAAAGTGCATCCATAATTATTACAACATGTTTACTGAATAATACAGAAGTAATATAACAACCCAAGTTGTTACTTAGGTCAATTAGGATGAACTTAAGTCCTAATTATGATTCTAGTATCTTAATTAAGTCATTTAGGACTCACCTTTAAGACCCAGTCTAAATCAGAAATCAAATGATAAAAATCCTGATTTCTGAAAAATCCAGAAACCCTAGAAATTGACTTTTTTATTTTGACCTCAAATCAAAAATCTGACTTTGCCATTGCATTCACCATCCCCAAATTAGCTAGGGGTGATGTTATGATGATTTGGAAGTCGTTGAATTTTTTGGCGAATATTTTAATATTATTTAAATATCCCAAAAATTTGAATAATTAAATACTCGTCGAAATAAAAATCAAACTGCGCCGTTGCGTTCCTCACCCCTCAATTAGCTAGAGGTGAAATCATGGAATTTTTCTAAGATCATTTAATAGTCAAATTTTAAATTAGAATTTTGAGTTAAATTAATTAAAATAATTATTATTTTATTTCTATTAATTGGGGGCCCACTGTTGCAATCTGAGCCGCTCCATTGGTAGACTTGAACCGAACCGCATTTTATGCTTTCGCGTCGGTTCATTCGAACCAAGCCGATCGAACAGACCAGCCTGAGGTCAACCCTGTCGAGGGATAGGGCGCGTGTCGCCTGCTTGGACGCGTGGCGCTCGCCTCCTTGCCTCAGGCAGCAGCCACCGTCCAGAGTACTCGTGGTTATCCCTATTTAGTTTAGGGTGATTAAATTTATAACTTCATGAATTCAGGAGCTAGAACCTTTCGACAATAGGCGATCCTCCTCCGTGTTCTGAACTTGGCAAAAATCGAGTGAGGTATTCCTTTTACCCTCAATTAAATACAGCTATACTTTCGATTATCGATTTCAGTAATTATAAGATTTATTTCGGGTTCAATCAAACTTAGTTAACTTGAATTTATCAATTTTATCATCGCATGCCACCGAAGCTTACAGCACATTCTTGCCCTATTTGAATGGGGTGAGCTAGGGTTTAGGATAGCGAACGATTTATGCAATCTCCGCCGCATGTCAATGTTTAGATCTCGGAGTGCTCAGTCTAAAGTAATGCGGGCCAGTCCCCATCGTTACCAAGAAGATCGCAAGAATCAAAACCTAGTCGTGTGTTGTCGTGACCCCATGAGGAAGAAGGAGTTCTATGTACTGGGTCGGGCCTAGCCCGACCCATGAAGGATCTGATCCGGGTCGCTACGTGTCCCACCTAGATGCACATCATTATTGGGTCCTGCACGACTACGTGTCCTCTTCCGGAGCGATGCTGTGGGTCCCCCCGCATGTTTAAATCAATTGGAATATGCTTAATTTTTAAATCAGAAGTGTTTAATGTAATTTCAATTTAATTAATTTGATTAATTTAAATGTAATCTTTAAATATTAATATCTTTTAATTTATAGGATCAAATGCAACAAAATTATATATCAATGAATTTAGAAAAATATGAGGATTAATATAGAACTGTCAAAACTGCAATTTGAGCTATATATCACATAATGATATTTAGGATCCCTAAATTTAACCCTAATTATCCCAAATGTTCAAACTACCATATCTTTTTAGCCACTCATCCAAACATACCCAATATGGGTCTTAAAGTAATCAGCAAATTCTAAAGATTAATCTAGCAATGTTGGTTTTGCTGTTTGACACATATTTAGGCTAATCACTTTTGGACCAAAACCTTAACCTTTATAAGCTTATAACTTTGTAACCACTAGTCCAAACCTAGTCAATATGGATCTTAAAGTAATCAATAGAATCTCTAGAACAACCTAGTAGTGTTTAATTTTTTATTTGGATTAAATTTAGCTTAATCACTTTTACATCTTAACCATAATTACCCTAATTAACTCTAGAACATCAATTGACCATAAGTTGGTCAATTGAACTCCAAATAAGGTCTTCTAATATACTATTTTGATCAAAAAAACCTAATTAACAATAAACTTAAAAAATATTTTATATCCAATGGTTAGATCTCTTAATTAGCCCTAATCATCTTAAAACTTGATTAGTGAATATTAGCATAATTAATAATCCAAAATTATAAATTTTAGTTTTCAATCACTCATAGAGTAAAGTAAAACTTAGCTGTGTAATTAGTTTAGTGATTCTATAATTAATTTTACTAATCATTCACTAATCACCTTAAACCTTAATTATTGATCTTAAAGTTTGTATTGGCTATAACTTAGCCAATACTTATCAGAATTTGATGATTTTAGATTTTATGGAAACCTTAGAACATGATCCTTAATAAATAGATAGAAAATTTAGATTTTATTTGGCTAAATTACCAATTTACCCTTATAGGTCAAACTCCTTAATTTGACCTTATAAGGCTTAATTCTTAATCAAAATAGATGTACTTACTATCTAAACTCATATTAGATAATAAGTAATCATTCCACTTCAATAAAATTTTAGATTTGAGCCCTAATTCATAAAGATGAATTTTAGACCCTTAAGAAGGCGCAAAATGGTCATTTTGCCCAAGTTTACGTTTAAACATTCTTAAATATTAAATTTACAATTAAACCTCTAAAATTAGTAATATGACTGATTTTAAATCATTTTAGAATATTTAAACTCATTAAAATAATATTTTATGAAGAACCCTAAAAATCACCTGAATTTCTCCAAGTCTAAATTAGGCCTCATACGGTCAATTTAGTTCACCTTACGCCATCTATGAGTTACCTAAACAATAATTTCAGTTAAATAATATCAAACCTAAGGCTTAATTATTCTCTTAGGACTTTCTATCAAATTTTTAGGATCTTACTTCCTTACGATCTAGCTTAGAAATTAGGTTAGAGTTCATCTATTAAGTAAATATGTACTTAATAGATGAAACCTTAGTTTTATAGTTTTCTAGAATTTTCTCCATTATTTATGATTATTTTGTATTAAAACTTTAGATTTAAGATTAGAGATCCGTCTTATTATGCTTGATTTTGCTTAATAAGATAGCCTTAATTATAGCTCGTGAGAATTTGGGTTTAATTTTATACCATTAGGATTATAACCTATTGGATTAAGAAGTTAAAATCCAATACTTGGATTTTAACATCTTAATTCCCCAATTTTGATTTATATTAATCAAGATTGGTTTGATATTTGAAAAATCATCAATTATGACGTTTAATTTATTATTTAAACTTGATTAAGTGTCATGTGATTCATATATGTTAGAGCTTGATTAGTTCTAATATTCTTTTAACTTATAGGACTGATATTCTGAATTTATACTTAATAGTTGGATACTGGAGATCCTAGACTTGTATAAGTTTAGATTAGATACAACGACTTAATTAGAAAACAAAGTGATATCACAAAGTTGTTTAGTGCTATTTTATTCATTTAAAATTGTATGCTTTGCTTTCCTTGTTTTGAATTTCATTATACATTTCGACACATTATATTGAATATAGAATAATTGATGAGTATTCTATGTTAAACTTTGAATACATTTATATGGCATTTTCATAACTTAAGGAAAAAATTTAATGAAAATAACTTTATTAAACTGTGTGAGTTATATTTTATTTAGTCTGTCTTCTAGTATAACTTTACTTTTGAGATAGCTTTTGCCTAGAACATTTTCTTAGTGTGTGCTACTTTTGCCACTTTCCTAGTGCGTGATACTTTTGCCTAGGACACTTTTCTAGTGCATGATACTTTTGCCTAGGACGCTTTTCTAATGTAGCATACTTTAATCTGGGACTCTTTCCTAGATGATCAGATTGACCTTACTTTTCAGCAGGACCAAGTAGGAATATCTCCACACCTTACTTTATACCTTTACTTTACCTTTACTTTACCGTTACTTTACAGTTCATCATACTTACATATAGCAATCCCTTAGTACTTACAGCTTTACATATATGTTGTACTTTTCAATAGTTCACTTTTACTTTATGGCATGTTAGGATATTAAAACTTTACTTTCAGTTCAGTACTTACATTTTATATTGTAACAAGCATGTCTTAAGTTGATCATATTACTTAGGAATTTTCTTGTGCTTAGTAGATTTTATTATATGTTACTTAACCCTTTTATGCAGCTTGAGTTAAGGTATGTGCTTACCTCACACCTTGTATAAGTTATAATTATGTTAATTCTAACTTTGTCACATTTTTTTGATGCTTTACTGCTCTTACTTTGCTTAGATGTTGTGATATCATTTAAATTAACAATTTATAGCCTAAAATGTACTTAACATTTTGTCTAACTAGATTTTTCTTTTATTAGCTGGGCCCTATCATTGTGAAACCGACAATGGTAGATTCTGAGCTTTTCGAGGTTGTGGAACCTTTTGGAGATCTGGTTCAAGAGGAAGAGCGTGCAGGAGAAAACTCCTAGTTCTTTCTGTTGCTTTGTGAGGATTGAGTGATCTTTACATTTTGCTTAAGCTTTTAATTGATATTTTGTAATAATACAAGATTTAAACTGCTTTACTTTTCATGCTTATGTATTCTGAGTTGTATAGTTCTTATTTAAATTGTATGGATGTTGTTACTTATCTTTCTTCCGTACTCTGATATATTATAGTATGCTCATTCAGTGATTGGCTTTATTTTGCTCTTTCTCTTTAGGGCACATCTTCCCTTGGCATTTGATTAAGAAGGCCTATTCCTTAATCTAAATGCTAAGTGAAGGTTTGTCCGTTGATGACCACCTCCTAATCCGGACGATTAGGGGGCGGCCGCCATAAGTAAAGTCTAACTAATAAAATGAAATAAAAGTGGAAAGAAATAGTAATGCTGATGGAAGGTCCACTAAAGCTCCACAAACTCCTCATAAATCTCTTGAGAGTCATCTTGGCCAGGCTCAACAAGCTGCTCCGAATCTAACAAATTGCTAGATCCCAAAAGTAATAAATCACATAAGTTCCTTAATGATCTTAGTACTTCTAATTCAATGTGTTTAAAATCAATGCAAATCTGATGTATTATTATAATTATACAAGTTAAATTGTCTTTCAATCAAGTTGATTTATTAGGCGATTAAGGATTTAGATCTTAATCAGATAGGTTAGGGTTTAACCCCTAGCCTTACCAAATTAAGACTAATATTTAATTTATAGATCAACAATAAATCAATGTATTATTGGTGTATTATTGATGGCAAATTTTATATTTAGATTAAGTATCAATTACTTAATCAAGTTCTTAAGATTCTTAGGTTCAAATATAACTTAATATCAAATTAAGTAAATCAAGGTGTCCAATTTAACGTTAAAGTTCTCCAGCATACATAAATATCATACTGATTAAAATAATGAGTAATTAAGGCTAATCAAATCTTAAATCAAATACAAAAGGGATTAGCACTTGATTACAAATGTAAAGTAATTAAGTTCCAAACACTCTGATTATTAAGTTCTACTTGGTTGTGTGAATAATCAAAGATCCTAACATTTCTATTTGGCACAAAATATTTAAGTAATTCCTTAAGAGATTTAGAACATGCTATTTATGGAAAAATAATGAACTTCTCATTGAAATTTTCATATTTATTCATATAATATTTAATTTTACTAAATTCATATTCAATTTTGATATATTTTGGCCCCATTATGGTCCTAGAGGCATTAAAATGCAAGAAATAATAAATCTAAGTAATTTCAAATAGTTCTGGGCACTTTCAAACATTTCTGGGTGCTATGGCGTGCTATGGCGCCCTGCAGCGCTCCGTAGCGCCTCCCGACCGAGAACCAGGTGTAGCGCCCCGCCCCGTCGTCGCGTGCAAAAGAACTAAGTACAATCATATCGGCGGCGGAGCGGTGCGCCACTCGGGGAGGAATAACTCGTCTCCCCGAAATAGCTGAAAACTAAGGCCATCTGAAGGGCTGCTGACTCAACCTCAAAGAGGGTTGAGAGCTAATACTTAAGATAAGAGTAGTATCCTTATCCTAAGTATTAGATAAATACATACATTGGATTTAGAATACAATAGGAATCCAATATATGTATAAGATATCAGCATTTCCAATATGCTGATTACATTACAATACTAAGTATAAGTAGTATAAGAACAAAGTGTGGAAGCTTAAAGCAAACATACAGAAATATTCATTACATAAGCTGTATAAAATATTTATCTCAGAAAAGAAAAAAAAATACATCCAGAATTATTACAAACAGTTTATTGAAATACTAAAATAAAACTAGGTACTAAACTGAAAATGCTAAGCAGAAAGTAAAGCTGAAGGAGAGTCCACTAGTGCTCCACAGGCTCCTCCTGAATCTCCTGTGTGTCCTCCTGACCTGTCTCAATATACTGCTTGGGATCTAGCAAATTGCCGGATCCCAAGAGTACCCCATGTTAGACAATAAGTCTAACACATCGAAACTAACATAACAGTTTTAATTATTCATTTAACATTTACATAATGTAATTAAATATGCAGAAAAACTGTAAAGGTAACTAAGAGTATAAAACTGTCCAAAATTGTACAAAACTGAAGTAATGTAAAGTGAAGCTAAACTATAACTGAATACTAAAAATAAATTAAAATAGTATTGAATATGAAATTGAGTAATCATATGTACAACTATATTGTATGTCACTGAAACTGAGCACCTAAATATGCCATAATACTACATACTACTGATATGCCACTGAAATATCACTGAACTGCTATGAGTAGTATGGTCCAATGTATACATACATTCAGTTGGGAATATTATTTACTGATGATGCTGATGCATCCTAAAATTCCCCAGATAATGTATGCAATATTCCGTAACTCATAAATCATCACTGATACTTATACATCCTTCTGATACTCACACATCATTCTGATACTCACACATCATGCTTATGCTCATGCTCATGCTTCTAAACTATATGAGATAAATCCAGAAAATGCTTTAAAATCTGATAATGAATCCAAAGTCTCTATTGTGCAGAATCCTGCTAAAAGGGTTCTGACTCCTAAATTCTGATATCGATATTTGGTTAAAGTTGAGAGTTTACTTCAAATTCATTAGCTGGGGAGATTGTATACACATATTTAGCATATTTGCAAGAAAGATGGATTTAACCCTTAACTTATTTAAATTGTACTTATCGAAGCACACTACAATAGGAGGCAGAACTCGGTCACAGTTTACATCCCAAGCTAAGCCGTTAAATACCCTAATTACAAGCATACTTAGTGGTCTGCGCAAAGTGATTTAAGATACTTAGTTTGCTTAAACTGTACTTATCGAAGCGCACTACGACAGAAGGCAGAACCCGGTCGCAGTTTACATCTCCAACTAAGGATCTTGTTCACTAATTGTAACACTCTTAGTCTTGGAAGATTTACTATAATGGGACTATATTCGGCTAATCCCGCAAGATAGCACCTAGTCATAAGTCCACTTTAGAGTGAATCAACCAATCCTGAATACTACTGAATTAATCCAGTAATATTGGTATACCCTACTATACCCAACCAATAATCTGAGTTCAGCAAATTCTATTTAATCGACAAGGATTTATCAAATCTATTAATCCTTACTCTAAGTAGGTGTATCCTACACAAGGCTCCAAGGACGTGATCAAATGATCACTCAACATAGGTTGCTACCACAAAGAATGAGCCACATTCTAAGTACTTTAGGTGATTCCTACCACAAGGTATCAAGTTCAACTTCTAAAGTTATGAAGGATCAGCTAGGTTTCTACCTCAATAAGTTACAAAAATAATCCCTACCTCAATATATCATTAGTTAAGGTCTTTAACTAATTCAATGGCAAATCCTATAGCAAGACCCTTAAGATCTCACTTTTCTACTTCTTAAGGTTTACTTGTTATACTTAAGTTAAGGCGATTAGATCAGATGATTAAAATACATTTGATCCTTTCCTATTCTACAATCATGGGATAAAATTAAAGATCTTATTAGAGTTAGATCATTACATAAATCATTACAATTTTATTTTCATCTTGTGCTAATAGTCTTATATAAGAGAAAATCAAGGATCTAAAGTTTAGATTCAGATGATTAAATCACACTGGTTCATTTTTAATCTTAGCACTTCTAGTTTAATAGTTTAAGATTAATACTCAATCAAATGCATTATTAGAATAATGTCAATTGAATTATCTTCAATCAAGTTGATTGGTTAAGTGATTAAGGTTTAGATTTTAATCAAGATAAGCTAGGGTTTAACCCCTAACCTTCCTATTATTAAGACTAATGTTAATTTAAAGATTAATGATAAATCAATATATAATTAGTGTATTATTGATGTCAAACTTTAAATTTGGATTAAGTATTATCTACTTAATCAAGTTATCAAGATTCTTATGTGCAAGTTTAGTTTACATATCAAGATGTCCTATTTAAATGTTAAAGTTTTCTAACATACATCATAATATCATAAAGGCATATAAATAGAAAGATGACATCTAATAAAAAGGTGATTAATGCTAATCAAATCCTAAAACAAACAAAGGGATTACCACTTAATCACAAGTCTAAAAAGATCTAAGTTTTATGTCATTTAGATTATTAAGGTTTACCTATTTGATACATACTTTAAGAATTCTATTACTTAGCATTCGACATGACATACATTTAAAGTACATAGTAGATTATTGTGCACATTAAGAATGGCAAAGTTTCAAATTTAATTTCAACATAGAATTTTATACAATGTTCAATTTTAGCTAAAATTTAGTATAACTTAGCCCCACTAAGGTCCTGAGGACCTTAAAATATAAAAACAGGAAAGTTTTGGCCATTTCAGCTAAAACTAGGCACTTATTACAAAATTTGGGCAGTTTTGCAAGATTGGGCGCTGCAGCGCGCTGGAGCGCTTTTCGCGCAGCAGCGCGCGGTAGCGCCTTTCGCGCGGCAGCGCGCTATAGCACTTTTAGCGTGGCAGCGCTGCGACCCGCTCCGGCTCGCCGCAGCGCGCTATGGCGCGCCGCAGCGGCTCACTTTGCAAAACCACTGTTCAATTAATTTATTTTCACATTTTTCTAAGTTTCCCAAATATTTCCGTTGCAGCGGTCCATTTTGCAATTTTACTGTTTAATTAATCTATTATATATTTACATAAGTTCCCGCCAAAATGCCGCTGCAGCCTGCTGCAACGCGCTGTAGCACGCTGGAGCGGCCTAGCTCTACAACTTCAGGCGCTGCAGCGCCAGACGGCATTTTTCGCCTGGACGAAAACTTAAGGCCCATTTTTCGAGCTAAAATGCTCCCAATCCAAAATATTTCATGAGTGGTGCTATATATCAATAGAAATGTATTTCTGATACCTTTCCATCAACACCAAAATTGACACAAACGGAGCATTCTAGCTATACTAAAAATGTAGATAAATGACAAGGTGTGCAGAGTAAATGAAAAACAGAGCAGCATATTTTATATCTTGGAGAGTTGTAATGGCTTGCATATTTATACATGGCTATCTAGAGATGTAATAAGCATAATAGCAAGATGAACTAGATAAGGAGAGGAGCAAAGGAGCACATTTATGTCCTTGGAAGGAGAGGAAGAGGAGGACATTTGCCTTTCTTCAAAGCTTTTAGAGGTGAGCAGCACTTCTTCTTTCTTTCCAACACAAGGGTTCAAGCAATGGAGGGGGAGAGGAGAAAGGTTCAGCAAGCTAAGTAGGAGGGCTGAGCTCTCCTTTTAAAGAGGAGAAGCAATGATGAGCCTCAGATGATAGGATATCATGAGACCTAGGGAGAGGGAGAAGGAAGGAGGAGGAGAGGCCATTAAAAATTCAGCCTAAGGGCATGGGCGCCGACTGAGGTGATGGCCAGCTGAAAATGGGGATTAGAAAATTTGGAAATTGCAATTTCGGGATTGTCTAATTACCTATTTATTTTTCCTAATTATTTAAATATTCCAATTTTTTGGAATGTGCTCCGAAAATTCCCAAAAATTCACTCCTAGCTAATTTGGGGGTGAGGAATTCAACGGCGAAGTCGGAATTTGATTCCGATGATTATTTAATTATGCAAATTTCGGGGTATTTAATTATATTATAATATTGACGAAAATTTGACGACTTCTGAATGCGTTCAAAACATAACCCCTATCTATTTTGGGGGTGATGATCGCAACGGTGAAGTCAGATTTTGATTTCGATGTCAAAATAAATACCTCAATTTTCTAATTAATTAAATGTTAAAATAATCCAAAATATTGGATTGAACTCCGAATTGCTCCAAACCTCCAGGGTTTGGTTCTAATAACTTGATGAACTTAATGAAATGATAATTATGCTATGATTGTGCTAAAATTAAGCTGGGTAACAACCTTGGGTTGTTACACCAGGCGCTACGGCGAGCGGTGGCGCCAGACTTTCCAAAGCGCGGGCGCTGCAGTGCACTGCAACGAATTTCAGCGCTATAGCAGCGAATTTTAGCCGAGGCACTGCGGCACACTATGATGCAAGATCTTCCCGATGTATTGGTGCTACGGTACACTGCAGCGCTTTTAGGCGCGGCGACGCGCTGCGGCAATTTTTAGCGTTGTGGCGCACTACAGCGCTTTCAGGCGCTGCGGTGCCCTACGGCTCCAGAGTTCCCGAGAGCTACATGCTACGATGCACTGTAGTACTCCTTGGTTGAGAGCGAAACACTATGGTGTGCTATGACGAATTCAACCCGAGACTCGAGCGCTACGGTGCGCTGAAGAGCCCGACGGTGATTTCGCTTGTGCGAAAACCGTAATGGGTCTCCTTTCACATCGAAATACTCCCGATTTTGGGCACCTCACATATGGTGCCATATACCGATGAAAAGGTCTTTTCGAGACCTTTCTATTGATACCAAAATTGGCATGAACGGAGTATTCTAATGAGCATAAAATGATGCCCTAGCTGCGGGTATACAAAATTTCATAATTTTTGACAGAAATTTTAATGGAGGAACGAGCGTCCATCGAACTCGTTTAAGTCCAATTGAGGCTCTACAATTACATCTAGATGTTATGCAAGAGCTAATGAAAATATCATCCACATGATTTTGATAAATCAGGGAGAGAGTAGCTAAAGAAGAAAAAGTTATAAATACATTATTTTTGATGTTTTTGAGTTTCAAATGGCAAAACATTCTCTTATAAGCTAATAAAAGTAATGCATATTCAATCAATATATTATTCACCTTTTAAAAACCTAGGATATTAAAATTTAAATTAATGTAAAAAAATCCAATCAAGTGAAATAATTATGTTTTATCAAATCAGTCAAGTATGAATATCTACTTGTAAGTTTTACTTCAGCATGCTTATTTGAGCTTATTTCCATTTAAAATAATATTTATGTTTTTTAATATGTTTACTGTTTAATAAAATTACAAAAATATTATCATAAGGTATGTAACAAAAAGATTAAATATATCATATCATGTGGTGTTTATCTTCAAAGGGAGAAAAGCAACACTTAGAATCTGTATAGATTAGTCCGATTGGCAGTCCCTGGGAGTTATATAGAGGGATTTACCCCATTTAAGAAGTAGGCAAATCCATAGGAAAGACACCTTTATTTTAAAAAAGGCAAATAAGCTACCGATTGATAGCGAGAAAGCTTCATAAAAGTTATGCATATGGGTTTATCATTTGGGCTCAGGAGTCTCTGGACTCGACTTTATATTACATAATGCTTATGATAAAATTTATTTCATGCTTTATTATATATTGAATTCAAGTCTAACATGCAGGGCAAAAATTAATTTCATTTGATAAATGTTTACTTGTTCTTACTTGTGATGGAATTATATCGCTTTTACATTGATTTATACCTATTATAGGATGCTATAAAGTAATTCTTATAAGAATAGTTTATGTACTTCTATCTAACTGGCAATTGTTAATAATTTTTGAAGTTTTGATAATTAAGTAATTGAAGATCTACTTGAGTCTAAAGAAAGAGCTAGAATTTTGAGAAGTGAGCTGAAGAGAATATTATATTTAAATCTTCTATTGTAATACTAAATTTTTGTAGTTCAAATGTGTATAACTCTGTATGAATAAATAGGAACTTATATTTATTTAATTTCATTACTGTTATGTATGTTTTTATGTATGAATTATTCATTGGAAATTCTCGAACTCGATTCCCCGGTCGTCACAGCGCGGCAAGGGGAGACGTTCCCCGCACGGCTCGACATGCAATATTTGTGCATGCCCTAAGGCATGCCGCCTATCAGTCGTGCGTCCATACGCACTTAAAGGCTGGAGAGAGAAAATAGCAAAAAAATTAAACTAATTAATTTCAAATAAAATTTTTGTATTTTTTTGTCATTTGATTTCCAAAAATAACAAAACATGACAAAAATGTGTATTTTGAGGAGATGAACACTCTCTCACCAAAGTTTCTCAATTTGAAATAATATTTTATTTTATATTAATTTCTAATGTTTGAAATTTCAAAGATTAATTATGGTTAATCCAGAGCTTTAAATTCGATGAAATTTTTTGTGTAGTTTTTTATAATATTCTTAATCCAATGATATCAAAATTGCTGAATTTAGACTTGCATTTAATTTTTCCAATTTACTGAATATAAATAATTCAAAAGTATCTGTTATCTAGATTGCTCTCAAACTTGGTCATTATATCACAAAAATATATTATATCTAACGGTATTTTTGGTTTGCTCTAATTTTGAAATCATCGGGGATCCTGATTTTTGAGTCAAGTTTAATCCTAATTTGCATGATAATGACTTGGGTCATTATAGACTATATTAACATTGGTTTATAGTAATGAAAATATAAAATAGGCTGATTGATTTAATTATTTAACTTCAGTATGTGATATTGTATAATTTGAGTTAAAATTATTAAATTATAATATTTCATTTTATAAGACTGTGAATCTGAGATTATACTTAATAATAGGATGTTGGGTATTCTGAGCTTATATATTCTCAGAGTAGTTAGAATTTATAAATAAGACAATAACGAATATCACATATCTTGTCGTAGAGGTCATTGTTTATATCCTTGATTTATTGCTTTGATTCCTTGTACTTGAGCTTGTAAACCTTAAGCATATCACTTCTAGTAAATTATTGGGCATCTGATGAAATCAAAATGTAACATTAAGAAAATATGATTAAATAAGTAAGGCATTCAATGAAATATGCCATTGTATTTCTACCTACTTAGTTCATGTTGTTCAAATTAGCTCGGATCTAATTCTGCAGTTAGCTAGATAATGCATGCTTGATGCTGTAGTCTGGCTCGGATCTAATCATGTGATTGGATAGATGATATATATGAGACTATTCTTTATGTGGATTTATTAGCCAATTACTATTATGATAGATTTACATGATTTAGTTTCATTCACATATCTTTACAACCATTATTCTATGATTCCATCATTTTCAAAATTTTTTCAAACTTTCTAGTGTTTATATATATGCATGTTAGGATGTCAATTTTAAATTCTGTTAATGCATCAATGTTTACTTTAAATTTCAGTTACTCAACATATTTTAGTTGATCATATTCATGTAGGAACATTCTTTCTATCTTTGTATATTATCATAGTTATATATGTATTATTGCCTAATCCTTATTGTAGATAATGGATTTGAGGTATATTTTCTTACCTGCCTTGTGTTGATAAAGTTATAAATTCATTATTTATGACTTATTCTAATTTCTTGATGCTTGTTGCATCTATATACATGTAAAATTGTCCATGTGATTTCCATAAATCTTATAATTAAATAATGTAATAAAAAATGTACTTAGATTATTATTTAATACAATATTTATCTTTTTTTGGCGAGACATTGGCATGTGAAACCGATTTGTTAAATCTAGTGCTATTCATGGAGTCTTCTTCAAGTGAGGAGCAGAAGCAAGAAGATAATCATGTTGTAACTATTTAGTCTTAGTTGGAATTTTGTTTAGAAGAGAGTGAATATTAGTATTTTATTTTCTTTATTTTCACTAAACTTTGGTTTGTAATAACTCTGGATTCATATATTTTTCTTACTGTATTTTTTGCTCTAAGATGAATGCATTTCCTTTTTATTTTTCTACTGCTTAGATGTAATGGATGGATGTTATTTTTAGTGCTTCTGCATCTCTATTATATATATTACACTTAGCGCTTGTGATTATGCAGGTAATACTCCGAGTAATTATTATTGAAGATTAATAATTCGAGCATTACAGTGGGTGTCAGGGATCTCTTAATTGATATTGTGATACTAGTGATGATCACCTCTTAATCACAGTTGAGTTAACATTAGCGCTACGATGGTTAGGGGCAGCCGTCATAACTGGTATCAGAGATGTCTTAACGAACATCTAGGACGCCTTAGTTGGTATCAAAGATATATTAACAGACATCTCGAATGCCACAAAGTTGTTTCATGATTTGGGATAAAGATGGGGGAAGGAAGTAATTGTGATTAAAACCTCAAAGTTATAGGGGCAATTAAAAAACAAGTGATAATGTGATTCATCATTAATGTTACACAGAATGCAGAGCTTTGAGCAATTTATTCCTCAGTGAGAAAGAATATTCATAGTTTTAAATTTGCATTTCAAGGCTTTCCAAATATGGTATATATGCTTAAGTTTGACTCATTTAATCTATAAAGAAGAGTATCGCCAAACACTATCTATATGCACATATAAAAAATCAGAAACTTCATAAAAAGAGAAGTGTAATATACTTTTAAACATAACCTCCTCATGTGAGCTACATGGGTCGAAAGAAGATGAGGGGAAAACAGTGAGGCTATCGAAGATAGCTTTTTTTAAAATGGAGAGGCCAATCTGCTATGAGAGTCATGAGAATTGATAAAGAGCTTATGCTTGGGGGTTTTCCATCACTCAATTAACAAATAGGTATTGCTAAGAAATTTCTAATAAATAGCAAGTTTGCAACACATCATCAATTTTGTAGGTAATTTTTAAATGTTGTGCAATATTCCCTTTTATAATGCTATGCAATATTCTCTTTTATAAGAAAATTGGTTCAAAAAATATAAATCTATTATTTATGTCTGAAATTTTTTCTTCAATTTTTTTCTTCAATTGATGATGAGATTGCTTCAAATATCTAATCTTATAATCTATTAAATTAAAAGAATTTGGAAGGAAAGTCTACCTATTTTATAAAATTGTGATCATATACTATTTTTGAAAAGAGAATAATTCTTAAAGACTTTCAAGCAATTTTTAAATGTTTCTAAATTATTACTAAATTTTGCAGCATCAAATTTTTTTTTTTATTTCTATCTTTTGTTAAAATATGGTGAATAACGAGAATTTCAAAATTCTGCTAGAGATTGGAAAACTTATGCACTCTCAAGAATTAGATACTCTAATCATAAAAACACTTAGGTGTTACCATAGGAGAGCAACCGCTCAGAAAACTATTACTATTGTATAAACTCATTAATTTTTACATTATATATATATATATATATATATATTTCTTCTATGTAAATTTTTGTATTTTTTTATTTTATAAAAGTTATCATCACATTTAAAATGAATATATATTACATTGGATTAAAAAAAGCAAATTATATGTATATATATTTTTTCAATAGCTATTAAACTTTTTGCTTGTTATTAAAATATTTTATTTTGAAATTAGGGTATTATAATAGAAATCATCTATGCTGATTGTTTCCTATTTGTACGAATTATTTGGAACTATTTGGTGGGCACAATACTTTTTTTTGCATAATGAAGAAAATTTTAAATGCTAGATTCCGTTAAGCATTAGTATCAGCTCTGTTGATGATCTTCCAATAGCTATGTGCTTGTAGCGCTTACACAATTTAATCTTGCAAGTATAGAAAAATGTATTGAAGAATTATCCTAAGTTACTGTGATTTTATTTGAATTCATATAACAATGTAAGCTCATATTCATTTGTTTCATTTAGAAATATTTATTATATGAATTCAAAATGATGGAAAAACTTATTAGGGGAGATATTTGGTTGTAATAGGTTTTCTATCTTTGTGTGATCGGCCATTGAAGCTATTGACTTGCAATTAATATTTTGAACTACTCTAAATGCTCACTATCCTTCCATTCTTCTTCAACTTCGTGAAGCTTGCACAAAATTTGTGGAGGCTTCTTCGAGAGATTCACAGTATTTGCTTCTTGACATTGTAGCTCATAATATAAGACTTGAGAAATATACAAAAAATATTTAGACAAAAAGGACTCAGCATCACAACTTTTAAATGCATGATTGACCATCAAATTTATTTAGCAAGTATGGCTTTCCAAATTAAATACTATGGGAGGTCACCTCTAGTGTTGGAGGGCAAATCTCACTTATTTTTTAGCCCTCACATACTTTGCTATACATGGTTTTGAGCTTGCTAATCACCTATAGCTCAATTCTATTTGATTCATACGGGAATCCTGAGCCGTAATTGATCCGTTTGTTTTTCTCTCTACTCTCTGTTTTCTTTAAGAAGATGCAGCGACTTATAGGTTCACACATCAATTGCTGGCTGCTGTCTGATTTTCTAAATGTTGATTGGATGCTGGAACTCTACTGAATTCAAAGCTACTCTCTGTATTGCTTGATTGATTTGGTACCAGTTACTAATAGTGGTGCATCCCTGTCAATCTTTGCAGGCAAACACAACTCCTGACTTTGAATGTTTTCCTAAACCTGCTGCGGGGCGACATTATTATATTTACTATTAAATGAAGCTATATTAGCAATTAAACTAATGAAGTTTCTATAAAGTATAGATTGCAGAAAATATTAGAGTAGATTAGCAAGGTACCGAATCCGGGTATCTTTGGGAAAGCGTGTCTCGTCGATATTCGTCTTCCAACCAGCGCCAATCTCCAGGTGCGTAGATTGCGTTTTCCTGACCGATGTCGGGTCCAAACACGAAACTTTTTCGTTATGGCGATCCTGGCGCATCGATCCGCTGCGCCCCTCGTCCCACTGAACAGGCACCCCGTCGGCACGGCAATCGACGCAAAGCAAAATCGCTCTTAATGATGAGCTCCATCCCCACCTTTCGCTTTCTCCTCGTCTCCTTTGACGGAAAATGGACGAGACGAGGAAGAGATGATTAGGATGTGGCAGAGCTGTGGTGTAGATGGGAACAGAGCCACTGGATTTTGTGTCCTGCGTTGCTTTTCTGCTGGTCATTGCATGATGGATCATCCATTTCTCGTAGGCATTTCATCGAACGCAACGCGTTGCTGCCAAACCCCGAAACCCGGTGCGGGCGCTTTGTTATATCTTCTTCTCGTTCAACTCTATTTTATTTTAAATAATTCTAATTTAATGATGTAATTAGAGATAAATTAATCTATGCTTAAGCAATATTATTAAGGATTAATTAATTAATGTACAGCAGTAACGACATCATCAAGCCTTGGTTCCACTAAGTAATGTGTTGAATAAAAATAATCTCCACATATATAAATAAAGATCTATTATGTTGTCCTTTATGTGTTGTATTCCTTTTACCATGAGCAAAACTTTAGGTAGGGCTCATTTCTAATCGAGTGCCAGTCGAGTCAGCTCAAACTCAAATTCAAAATTTTTGAATTGAGTCCGACTCGAACTCGAATTCCAATCGAGTTTGAGTAATTATATGTCATTTTGAGTTGACTCAAATAAGATTTGAGTCTAACTGTTCCACTCGAACTCATTCAAAAATTTTGAGTCGAGTCAAAATGTTTCAAGTTCTAGTTCGAGTTTTATGGCCAAATTATCAGCCATACTCTTAGCTCATGTTTCCTAATACTTTGCTACGAACGAACTATTGATGAGGAGCAATTTGGAAGCCTTCCACAGCTCCTAGTTGCTAATATTTTGCCGCAGCGCCTTACCGCCCGAGACACGGGCACTATAGCGCGCCGCAGCGTCTATTTAAGCTCATGGATACATTTATTAAGCACGAATTAATGTCAAACACTTCATGTGTTCGTTAATCAATCTTAAACACTACATTAAGATTATACGTAAGGTCTAATATACTCCATGAGTTCATTAGTTAGGCATGAAATAGCACATACACAACATGGAGTTCAAATCATGGAAAGGATTAAATAGATGCATAAAATTCATAACACATGTATATCCAAAATAACCAAGTCTAAATCATAATAATAATGATTCATTATGCATGGAGGCTTATCTAGCCTATGAATAGATTAATTAAGCATGGAGTAGAAGCATGTATATTGTATGATTCAAGTTATATGAAACTCAAATAGAGAAGCTCACGAGTCATTATACATGAACATCCAATTAGATCCAGCCCAAATATTAACTAACCCTACATTAAAAACAATAATATGAATTCATAATAGCCTTAATTGGGTTCATAAGTTAATTAATTTGGAACAACAATTATACATACTTAATATAAGTTAAATTAGGATTTAGATAAATAAAGTGAGAGAGGATACCCAAGGAGATTCAAATTTTTATTATAAGTTCAAAGATTTTTATTGAGCTCTAGGATTAGGTTTCCACTCTCAAAACTAGGGAGCTCAATAGAAGATTAGAGGTTGTAAAGGGGAGCTATAAGAATTAATTGGTGGTGGACTAGATGAAGTTTTGCCTATCTGAAAAGCACATAACTGAGAGGAAGGTCGAGGAAAGAAATTGGGGTGTCTCCGCTTTTGGTGGCGTTAAGAGGAAATGAAATCCTCTAATATCTTTAGCGACGTGAGGGCAACTAAATAGATCATGTAGAACTGCCCTAGCTGTCCTAGGGTCGTTAATTGACCAATGGCTATAATCAGCCAAATAAAATGGATGGTGCTGATGGTAAAACTCATGCACATAGAATTAGCATCTATGTTTGCTCATTGGTCTTCCAAAGGTCCCAAAGAACATGCTAGTTGATGAAATGCTCTAGAAACACATCGAATGTCGAATTATTCATCGTAAAAATGGTTCAAAGTTCTAAGTTCCATTATTTATGAAGAAAAAGTGAAACGTGTGCCTCATGCCAATATCAATCTGCTCTTAGGCTCACAGAAAAGGTGTAAGAATCAATAGTTAAGCAAATCATTGTTAGGTTCATCAAAATTGTGGAAAAGTACTTGCAGACTTAGCTAGGTGATAATATACCTCAATTAATAAGAAATAGACTATAATTAAGATTTTATTCAAGTTAGTTCAAAATGTATCTTTTGTATTTTTTATTTATTTTAAATCTATAATTTATAAAAAAAATTATATCCAAAGGTGTATTTTTTATTGTAAATCTAATTAAGTATTTTTGGATTTAGCTTACTAAATTCTTTTAAATGATTTTTCCAAGTATTTGACTTATTTAATTTATGTAAATTAATCATTTTAAGGGAACTTTCAAATATTTGCCTCACGACTCCATAAATGCCCATAATATTTTAGAAATTCTTGTGGGAATCATTTTACTTATTTAAACATAATCAATTTGAAATTAAATCACTCAATTTATCATGTTGACAACATAGGGGTATTACAAATATGTACTATGCCTTAGCCTCTACAGCTAGAGTCATTGCTAAAGTTGTACACTTCACAACCTTGCAATGCCACATAGTGTTGGGTTCAACAAGAGTCAAGATAATTCTTGAAGGGTTTGTGCCCTTCTCTAGCAATTGCTAGTACTTGCAGATCTCAATATTCTCTAAATAGTAGATATCATTAATAAATTGCTTGTATATTGATATGTATGTACCTCACACATGCATCCGATTTGATTTTGCCTCCTTAGCATTTGAATAGAATTCATGCATGAGAGGAATGATGACGTTGGTTAGGTGAGCCACTAAGTTATCCCATCAGTGAGCTACGATTTCTCTGATTAAGCCTTTGCTCAGATTTTCAAAGGCCATTTCCTGAATTATATGCTTGCTTACGGTTGATTGTATGCTACTCAGCCGTAAGGGAAATAAATTTCCTAAAAGCAAATGACTCGAAAGAAAAACAGTAGCCAGATGCAACGACTTTCCTTTTGTGTGCTATTAGGGCTATGCTTTCAAGAACGACGATGTGTTTTAGGATGCTTAACTCTTTTGAATAAGGGTTGTTGTGCAAATTTAGCCCACCCCCTTTTTATAATGAAGTTGAAAATGGGTTTGATTGTTATAAATTAAAAAGTTAGGTAAGCCTTTTATTAGGTATACAACTTTCATGTTAGCTTTAAAGTAAGAAATCAGTTTCTTGCTACTATTGGTGCTAGTTTGAAGGCGCAAGTAGTAATAAGTGAAACTCTTAAAAATTGAGGTGTCTTTTCAATTAACAATAGAGTTTCTGATAAGAATTTCAAAGTTAAGCGTGCTCATATGGGAGCACTATCAGGATGGGTAACATTTTGAGAAGTTACCTTCTGAGGGAAAAACTATGCGGCCTTTTAGACCAAAACAAACAATACCTTGGTGTTTAAGAGTTTAGGCTGTTACGAATAATATTAGAACAGACCATAGGGTGTCCGATAAGAGCTAAGTGCCATACAGAGAAAAGTACCACTTCATGTGAGTAGCCTCTTGAACGCATGATGGTTAAGGTGCTACATGATTGTGAGTACCTTTTGAGCCTGTAGGGGCCACCTCTAGTCCTATCTATCCAATATATAGTTCTTGGATCTGTGTGTGGATACTGACAAGGATGTCAGTTACTTAAGTTGATGAGATTGTAAATACTCGCTTAAGTAGTAATAAGTAAAACTATTAAAAATCGATGCTTATTTTCAAATAACGATGGATTTCTTGATAAGAATTTCAAAGTTAAGCGTGCTCATGTGGGAGCACTCCCAGGATAAGTGATCTACTGAGAAATTATCTTATGATGACAAAATTGTGAGACCTTTTAGGCTAAAGAAGATAATATTTTGGTGCTTAAGAGTTTGAGTTATTACACGCAGTCTTCCCTTCAGGTGAAGATGCAGACATTTAATGTTCTTCGACAGGCCCTTTCGGCCATGGAGACGTATATGGATGGATTCATCATTGAGGGTGACTGCTTGGGAACTATCCGGAGGCTCAGATAAATTTGAGAGATGACTCTTCGTTTACGAGGTAGAGAGCGACACACCGATCACATTGCTTTTTTGTTAGATAATCACCGGCTATTTTTTCCCACTGGTCGCGCGATGTGAACCGTGTGGCTGACTTTGTGCGATGCATGCCCGTTATGGTGATTTTTCTTTTGTTAGGGGAGATGTACTTCCTAGGAAGCTTTTGGACCTCTTTGCGCAGGACACTGTGGAGTTTGTTCCCAGTTGATTTTGTAATGTGATTATATATATATATACTACGATCGTTCTTTCAAAAAAAAAAAAATCAAAAGCAAGCATACAAGTTTAGGTGAGCTTTTAAGAACATAATAACTGCTTTTAGATGTGCTTTCAAGGAGGAATCAAACCAATAACCAATGGGACACCGCTTAAAGCTTGACGCACCAAGTCACCGGGCTCTCGAGAACGCATCTTAATAAGGAGTTGCGACAGCCCCTTGGGAACGCACCTTATATGAGAAAAAGGGTCGACACATGGGTTCGCTCAAGCACTAGCCCATGTACTTACCAAAAGTGATGTATAAGGAGGTTGGTGCTTGGGCTATCCCAAGCACCAACCCAATTTCATACTTCAAATGATGAATTGGGAGGTTGGAGTTTGGGAATGCTTATGTGCTAGCTCAAGGACTTACCAAAAGTGATGAATCGAAAGGCCCACTCGAACGTGCCCAAGCCCCATCACTGGTTCTTACAGAAAGTGATGATCCATGTGGTCGAAGCCCAAGTGCCAGCCCAAATTCTTACAAATGAAATATAAAAACTATAAACGCATTTGCACAATTTTGAAAAATTTTCAAGCTTGAATATGTTCCCACAATAAAAGTGATCAACAAAATAAATTCATACTAGTATTCAACTATTAACACCTCACTATTAATCCAGTCTAAATATATCAATGGTTGCATCTACCCCGTTATGCAGAAGAATAAAAGAGATTCTGATTATATTTTGTTCAATAAATAAATTGATTATGCAATTTGTAAGTTGCGAATGCTTTGAAACACATTTCAACTTTGAATTATATTCACTTATTAGAATTGTTTCTCACTTTTGTGCAATGTTTTCCAATTGTATGCTACATTATTATGTATATATTGTTGTAGTTGTACACTACAATCTAGCCTCCAATCAAGGTGATTTTTTCTCACACTGAAGTCAACCCGTTTAACATAGTTATCTTTTGAATGGAAAGTCATCCGAATGCTCGGAGAAGATGGCACTTCAAGTATGCGTAATAACTAAAATATTACTATACGTAATTATTTGAGGATTTCAAATATTACATCTTTTAACCTAACGCAAGCTAGGTCATCAAAAACATAATCCGCCATTTTGCTTTCAATTCCTCATGTCAATAGAAAGCTCATTGCATCACATGAATTCATAAGCAGCACATGAATATACATTGTCGAAACATATGCTCTTCGGTATACCCAAGCGTCGAAGTCTCGGTACACCAAGGTGCTTGGGCACCATTGGGGTTGCTAAAAGGCACGCCATACCAACAAAGCGACCAAGGTTCTGGTGCTTGAGCATGCCTAGATACCGGTCAACGATATTGAAATTATGTCGCATTGAAATGCCAAATTCCATCACTGCACTAGTATCGTACTTGTGAAATTAAGAGATATTAAGAAAATAAAAAAAGATAATATTTAGAAAGGAGAAATTGTTAGGAATGCATCAATAATGAAATTATTGCATTACATTTCTTGTGCCCCCAATTGTTAAAATGATATATATGCTCTACTTTTCAAATACAAAGACATGAGTAAACACAACTTTGGGATCTGTAGACGAAGGTAGAACAACCGAAGTTGTTAGTTCTCCAAAGGGTAAACTGGCTTGAAGACGATCGTTGCAAATAAATATCATACAACAACAAAGTATTTCCTAATAATCATACTATTAAAAATAACAAAATTTAGCAACATAATCTGAATTCTGAAACAACAGCCCCTTCTCTCTTCACTACTATTGCTGCTTTTGAATTCCGCCATGGTCCGACTGTACTAGAACCATAAACTGTTGCTCCTTGAATCATTTAGCCATTCGTCGCTTGCTGCCGGAGCAGTGGCAGTGGCACCACAGCCCTAGTAAACGATTCCTCCTCGAGTCGATCACATCTTTTACTGCGATTTTATCGTCGACCTCTTTTGCTAAAGAGATGCATTGTTCAATTCACAGTCTAGGCCATAAATGGTGTTTAGAATTCATCAAATGAAAATATGACACTGGATCGGCGCTGTTGAATTCTACCAGCTGCTTCTTCTTCTTCCTCTTCTTCTTCTTCTTCTTCTTCTTCTTCTTCTTCACGATGCGGCATCTTCGCCTCGCTCCCTTCTTCGGCGGACGGCCATTCTCCTCATCGTCATCAGAACAGGACGAGGACATCGTGAAGATCCTCCTCGACATCGTCTTCTCGAAGCACCAGAGCTGGCGTGTCTCTCTGTCTAGCCCCTTCATATCCTCACGTCTCCAGCCGCGACACGTGGAACTCCTTCTCCTCCGAACCATCGATCAGCCTAGCATCGGCCTCCGCTTCTTCAACTTTCTGGGACTTCATCTCGGCTTTCCCCATTCCACCCTCTGCTTCTTTCTCCTCGCCCACTCCCTCCTTCGTTCCGGGCTCCATTGGCCTGCCTCCTCTCTGCTTCAATCTCTCGTCTCCCGTCCCACCCCTCCCTTAGAGGCATTTCAATCTCTCTCGCTTTCACTCCGCGCTCTAGCGGCTTCCTCTTCCCCCGCACTTGACGCCCTCATCCAAGCTTACATCCAATCCAGGCGCGCCTTCGACGCCCTTACTGTCCTCAGGCTCTCCATGTCTGCCAGAATGAACCCTGAGGTGCGTACGCTCAGCGACGTGATCGTTGGGCTTGTTAAAAGCCGACGCTTTGATCTTGCAGTTCATTTATTTGACGAAATGACAACTAGGAATAGGGCGCTGCCTGATGTATTTACCTGCACCGCGGTTATGAAATGCTTCTGTGAGATGAAAAATTTTGACCGGGCCTGGGGTTTGATCTTTCAGATGGAGAGGAGAGGCATCAGTGCTTCAAGTTTGACTGCCTACAACTTGTTGATTCGTGGATTGTGCAGGGTTCAAAGAGTTGTAGAGGCGCTGCAGCTGAAGAATTCTTTGCATGAGAAGGGTTTGAAGGCCAATGACGTAACTTACTGTTTGCTTATTGTTGGACTCTGCAACGCAAAGGAACTTTCAATGGCAATGGAAATGCTGAAGGAGATGACTGGGTTTGGGTTAATTCCAACTGAAGCTTCTTTCTCTCTGGTGGTGGATGAGCTTAGAAAGGAAGGCAAAGTACAACAGGCTTTTGATTTGGTTGAGCGGATGCGTAAAATGGCAATTTTTCCTAATTTGTTTGTTTATAATGCTCTGATCAACTCCCTATGTAAAAGCCAGAACTTTGGAGATGCTGAATCACTTTTTGTAGAGATGAGAGGGAAGGGTCTGTTACCTAATGATATTACTTACACCATAATGATTGATTCATTGTGTAAGAGGGGGAAACTGGATGATGCCCACAGTCTTTTTGATACAATGAGGGAACAGGAAGGTCTTCACGCATCCTTGTATCCTTATAGTTCTCTAATAAACGGATACTGCAGAGCAGGAAAGTTGATCAAAGCCGAAACATTGTTGCAAGAGATCAGGAATGATCGTTTGGTACCTAATGCATTTATTTATACCTCTCTCATTAGTGGTTACTGCAGAGAAGGAAATTTGGAATCTGCTTTAAATCTTCATCGTCAGATGCCTGGAAGGGGAGTGGCATGGAACACACATTCTTTCACGGCTCTCATTAATGGGTTCTGCCGTGCTAATGAAATGGTGGAAGCAACTAACCTCTTTGATGAAATGGTTCAGAACAACGTGGCACCAAATGAAGTGACTTACAATGTCATGATAGAAGGATATTGCATGAGAGGGGATACTGTAAGTGCCTTCAAGCTATATGAAGAAATGTTAACTAAAGGTCTTAAGCCAGACAATTATACTTACAGGCCCCTAATAACTGGGTTGTGCAACAGTGGCAGAACATCTGAAGCCATGCAGTTTGTAAATGATATCTGCAATGAGAATAATAAGTTGAATAACTTTTGCTGTAGTGCTCTTTTCTACGGATTCTGCAGAGAAGGAAGATTGATGGATGCTTATGTGGTTTGGAAACAAATGAAAGAGAGAGGAGTTCAAATGGATATTGTTTGCTACAGCATACTTATAAATGGATTTCTTAAATATCATGAATTTTTCCGTTCATATGTACTGTTGAAAGAGATGGTTGATTGGGGAATCAAGCCTGACTGCATTCTCTATACCAACATAATTGGTACCTATTCCAGACTCGGACACATGGAAGCCCTTGTCTTTTGGAACAGGATGGTAAGTCAAGGCTGTGTTCCTAATACAGTCACATATACTGCTCTAATAGATGGCCTCTGCAAGTCCGGATTTTCTTGCAAAGCTGAGCTTGCTTGTAAAGAAATGTTGGTAACAGGTTTCCTTCCGAATCATATTACTTTTGGCTGTTTCCTAGATCACCTTGTAAGTGAAGGGAACATGGAGCAAGCTGTACAAATGCATATGGTGATGCTTCGGGAGCAGTTAGCAAACACCACCACTTATAATATGTTACTAAAGGGTTTCTGTAAGGTAGGGAGGATCCAAGATGCCACCAATCTCTTTGCCGATATGAGGAAGAATAATCTATATCCTGACTGCATAAGCTATTCAACACTTATTTATGAGAAAATTAGAACAGGGAGTCTAGTGGAAGCTCTTAGATTTTGGGATGAGATGCTGAGTGAAGGAATTAAGCCTGACACTCTGGCTTATAATTTTATGATTTATGGGTGTACACTTAATGGTGACCTACAGAAAGCTTTTGCCCTATATGATGATATGATCAGAACTAGAGCAAAACCAAATTCGACGACCTTTTACACCCTCATTCTTGGTACATCAGTGATGGCAGCCCAGAAAGAGTTGCCCTTGCTTGCTGGGTGATAGATTTTCTGAATAATATACTGAATATCAAAGCATTTGGCATGGAATTGTCTGTTTGAATGGTGTTTAAGCGGTCTAATTTTTTTAGCCTAGATTTCAAGGCCGATTTTGAGAAAAAATGCTCCTTTACAGCTATACTGTATAGAGGAACAGATCTTGTGATGCCCCGGCTGTCCATTGAAATTGGTAATTAACATGTAACGAATATTTTGGGGAATCTTGAAGGTTGATCATATTGATAACCGTCTGCATGCATGCTACAGGTAAATAGGAATCTGGCATGACTGTGGGGTTGATTGAAATCTAGGAATAATGAAGTTGAAGATCAATTGATATCTGTGACTTTGTATGCAGGTAGACCACACTCAACTTCTATACAAATTTGTTATTGCAAAATAGCTGTTATCATTCTCAAGTTTAGGATGGCTAATGTTTTACGTTGGAGTGTATCGGATGGATATCAGTTTTAACAAGTGGATCTTTGTAACAGTTCCCAATTTAAAAAAATATATTTAATTAAGAAATTTGAAAAAAAAATTAAATAAAGGAGATAGTTAAAAGTGTTCATCATTTTAATATGATAATTATGCCAACATATTAACTTTATTTATAAACATTTTTATTTAAAATTATAGAGTTTTCCCTAATTTTTGAAATATTATAAAAATAAATATTAGTAAAAAATTGAAAATATTTATAATTTTGAATTATACATATTTTCTTAATCTTTTGTGAAATTTTATAATTTTTTTATTTTATTTGGTCCAAAAATATGACTTATATTTTTTATTTAAAATATATAAATATTGATTAATTAAAGAATTTAAATGAATTTCTACCATAATATTAAAAAACTAGGATTCAATAATAGCTGCCGGATCTGTTCAATTTAAACCAGACTGTCTGATAAAATTCGTCATTTTAGTTAAAATCGTAGAACGAATAAGGATTTTTCGATTTTCCACCTTGAATCTCAATTATCATATGAATTTACATTAAACAACGATATCAATTTTAGAACTGCTAGCCTTCAAGCCACCAGACTCAACTTGATCCGCTAGCTATAGTGTCAACATCCTTGTAACTGTTCCCCCGTGACGCCCTAATGATGTAGTTTCTCAAATTGTAATCAAACCGCTCTAGCTGACGTCAATCAATGTGTCTAGCCATATGTTGTTCATTAATACTTAAATTTAAGTGCTAATTCCCAGTAATTAAACTGCATTATGCTCTAAATCAAACTGCCTAATCTTCGATTAAAAGCCTTTAAAAGCCATCTTAGACTAAATCAATTAACCCTACAGGATCCTTGTGACCCAAGGGCAAATTTGGGCCATTGAACGCATCCAATGGTTAATGTTTCTTTCACAAACCGTGAACCTCAAAATTGTCAATTTGCGGTTTGGCCTGGACATGATTTGAACGGTTCTAGGAACCGTCCTAGGTTTAGTCACCTTCAATTGGAGCACGTGGGTATACCTATAAAACTTTTTTTGCCTCAGAGAGCCCGGTATGCAAAACCCCATTCCCAATAACCCCTTCTCTGTGGATTTGATCCCAGAGCACCATGCAACCACTAACAACCTTCCTCGGCTCTCTTTGTCTTCTGACGAACTTAAAGTGAAGGCTAGAGTCCTCTGAAGCCCTGGAAATCTTCTACATCTCCTGGATTTTGAGAGACCTTAATTTTGCCTTTGAAACTTATCTCGTGGAGTATTTGAGCTATTGCTGGTTCAATTGGACCCTGTGAACTCATTGTGCCCTTTGGATTGACTTGATCTAGTTAGAATTAACTCTTCACACCCTTAATCGAGAGCTCCTTAAGTAATCTTCTTACTATTCTCTTGCAATTAGGGCTGTAATTATGCTTTAATTCTTCGATAGCATGGTTATCATCAATTAGAAGAATGTCATGATAATTAATCTCGAGATTTGCTAGAGTACTTTGATCTATGCTCACTTTTAAACTTAGATTGATCTCATTCTCTCAATCCATATAGGTGCTCTAGTTTAGACTCTTAATTAAGTTTAACTACTTAATAATTTGGCTTATCACTACTAGAATAGTATGAATGTTTGACTTAAGGCATACATGATTGGATTCAACAATATGTCTCATAAAGCTTGATTAATCATCATTAACTTACATCTTGCATAATCACTTTGTTAGTTGTGAAATTAAAGTTTAATTAATGTTTATTATATTTTAAGTTAATTTGATTGCAGAGATATTATTTATACATTCGTAAGTATTGCCGTATTAGTTGCTATAGAGTAGTAGGCTTGAGATCCATGCTTAGTCTTAGGTTAGTTGTAACGACCTAAATTCATTACTTTGCGAATTAGGTCAAATTTCGATGCTGACATTAGAACTATGGAGAATTTCATTTTAGGGCAAACAAAATTATCAATAGATAGAAACAATTTTAAAAGATCAAAGTGCCATAATTTGGGAAAAATCTGAAAAACAGAAGCTCCCGCCTTATTCTCGGAATTATTTAAATTCTAAAAATAAAAATATTAAAATATGTGTCTGAATTTATCGTTTTAGTGTCATTGTGTTAAGTATATTATTTAAAGACTGCTCGAGAAGTTTCATCAAATTCTGAGCCCCGATTTGATTGTGGCAAATTTTCGAAGTTCTAAACTTCAAAATTTAAAATAAAATAAAATTTTGCTCCGAATCGAAAATTTTGCTCCGAATTGAGGGTGTTCATAATGTTATAACACACCTCGGTGTCATGTTTCGTTGGATTTGGACGCCAAACGGCGGAAAAATACGATTAATTTAACGTTTATTTTTTTTTTCTATTTTCCCCTGCTCTTCCTCTGTTCTTCCCTTGTTCGCCCGATCCCCCCACCTTCGGCCAATCCGAATCGCAAAGCCTGCGATCGTAGGCTGTGTCCCATGACAGAGCCTGCAAAGGCGGAAAGATCCGCCTGGCCTGCTACCTGCGCCGATTTTGGCGCAGGTTGGTCGGCCCTCTTGGCGACCACCCCTTCCTTCCGCCTCCAGGCGGAAGAAGCTTCCGCACCAGGAGGTTCTGGGGCATGCCAGGCGCCATTATGGCGCTAAAACGGTGCACTCCTGAGCCTATTTAAAGCTCCCCCTACCCTCTCCTTCTTCATCCACAGCAGCCTCCATCTCCTTCCAGCAGCCGGCCAGCTCCTCCTCAGCCCTACCAGCCTCCGGCAGCCAGGGATAGCCTTCTCCCAGCCAGCTCCCAACAAGCGGCCAGCTCCTCCTCAGCCCTACCAGCCTCCTGCAGCCAGCGACAGCCCCTTCCAGCCAGCTAACAAGCTGCTGGCCACTCAGTAGCCGCTGCTAGCCAAGCCTCTCGCTGCTGCCACCTCGGCCAACCTTCGGCCACCCCATTCCGGCTCCCCTCCATTTTTCGACGGTCCTAATCCTAAGGTTAAAAGAGTTGGAAAGGAAGAAAATGGGTGGAGCATTTTTCTAAATCTTGTTACTCTTTTTATAACTATCAAATTAATAATTAGTCATTTACATTAATATTATTCTCATTAATTAATAATAAGAATAATTCAAATGTTATAAATGACTATTATTTCTAATTTGTCAATTCAGTCATTTTGATTTTAATTTTTTCTTTCATACTTTATTATTATCATAATCATAACGCCTTAATGAATATAACAGCTTAAATAAATCAAACTTCAATCTTAAAAACGGAAGAAGAACAGAATAAAAGAAAGATGAAATTGACTCCTAAAACATTGGATTAAAAAGCTAACGTAAGATATCCAAAATGCAGATTGAGCGAACTGTCACTCATCCGAACTATTGAATTTCTGAACTTAAAGAATAAATGTACCCAATACATGACGAATATTACATTTTGCACTTTTACTGCTGCTTAGCTTATTTGCTTTGAGCCAATTTCAATTTGAAGCTTGGTTGGTTGTTTGGAACCAACGTGATAACATTCGGGATTGTTACTGGAAAATGATATTAGTAACATTTGGGGTTGTTGCTGAAAAAATAACATCAACAACATTCGGGGTTGTTATTGGAAAATGACACCAATAACATTCGGGGTTGTTATTGGAAAATGACATCAATAACATTCGGGATTGTTATTGGAAAATGACATCAATAACATTCGGGGTTGTTACTGGAAAATGTCATCGGTAACATTCGGGGTAGATTATTGAAAAATGATATCAGTAATATTTATTTGATAAATAATATTTGTTGCAGGAAATTGTTTATTTCGCGCTATTGCCTTATTTTTCTCCTGCATTTTTATTTCCGCCTTACTTCCGCTAATCGCATCATTTAAAATGTAAATGTTATTATGTACTGCAGTACTTAGAGTATTCTCTAATTAATGAGAATTTAAATCCCAGTATTATTTTTTGTACATTACCGGTCAGGTGCTCTTAGGGGAATACATGCAAGAACCATAATGCTTAAAATAATTTAACTGTCGATAGATCAATGGTGCTATTTTTGCTTGTTTATCTTTTATCTTTTTTTTTTATTCACTTTTGTATGAGGAATGCTGAAAAAGACCTTGTAATGTGAACATTGAAATAAATGAATAATATATTTTGGCTTTTGTATGTGTATGCCCATTTTCTCTCAAGTTACTCAATATGATCCTGCGGTAAGTGAACACCCGATATCGGAACGGTTTCCGGCGTCAGGGTCCTCACATTAGTAATTTAATTTTACATTTGGGAGTCTCTCCAAAATCACAATTAATTTCATTAATAATAATGTAAATGGCAAACTTAGTTATAAAATTAATTCTTATCCATATAAATGTTGTACTGAACTTGTGCTTGAACCATAGGGTGCATGTTTAATATCTTGAAGTTTAACCAATGTGAGTAGTTCTAATATTGAGATTGATTGCAACATACCTTCACTACCTTGAATTATGTATGATAAAAAGAATATCTTTTAGTTATGAGATGCTAATTTTTATTGAATACTATGGAATGGTATGCTAAAATTTAGGTTTGTGAAAGCCTTTCATGCTCTTATTCATGGATATTATGTTTAGGCTCTGGACTTTGCAAATGGCACCAAAAGAATCCTTATGTGCTCATTTAAGATGTGATTAATATAAGACTCACCTAAACTTGTTAAAATTAATAAATATACAATTTATTTTTTATTCAAACCAAACCCTCAACTTTATGATTTTAACTTGAAAATCTAGCCACCTTTAATGAAAATATCTTCTCAAACCAATTAAGTTTAAAAATTAGTTAAGTTTATGCTTACTAATTAATAACAACCAGATTAATCGCTGCTACTAACTCCTATAAGATCCCATTAGGACCGCACCCCTCTAACCCATTGCATTTATCAATGCACATGTACTGCTCATTTTACTAACGTAATAGAAAAATGCTCTTTATTCAAAAGAATAGCCACGATCCCTCTTCGATCGTGCAGATCTAGTCCCGATCATCGCATCGAAGCATTCTCGATCATTTGAACTTTAATTTTTTCTCAGAACCGTTTCATCATTCCTTGCTCTCGCCGTCTCCCCGCTAGATCCATTAACGACGGAGTCCACGAACATGGAATTGCTGTCCAATGACAACTTAAGCTCTCGATGTAGCAACCCCACTTGCACAGCCGAGACGAAGGACCTTAAATTCTTGATGTCCAACATCAAGAATATGATCCATACCTCTCTTACTTTTGAAAATACTAGATCTGGCGCACAGGTACTCCAACTATTCAAAGCAAACAATGTACATGGTCACCTTGATGGAAAAGACCCCATTCCACACACCGGTGATCCCAAAAATTCATTAAAGATCTACACAAACATAAATTTAATAGCAGCCCTTTACTCCATATCTGTTGGGGAGTGAAACCTAGCACCGGGAGATCTTCTCTGCACTGAAGGAAATTTTAGGATCGGGGTTTGATCGCTGAGAGTCACCGAAGCAAAGAAGAAATATACCCACAAAACTTAAAGGACAACCACATGACGAGCAAACACAAATATGCAAGCATACGAACACAATAATATACTTGAAAAATTCAAGAATGAGAAAAATCATGGAGCCACACCACCACACTAAAAATTCACTATAAAAGAAAGATTATAGAGTTACAGAGAACTTATCATTCTCCTCGAGGAAGAAGAGATTCACAGCCCTAAGCTTTTTCTCTTCTTCTTCTTCTCTCCCAATTTCTTCTTGTTCTCTCACTCTAGGGTTCAAGCCTCCAAAGCTCTCACATAATTTTTGGAACACATGCAACCCTAACCCTCATGTTTGGGCAAATTAAGCTCTCAAAGTGCCCTAAACAGCCTTTACACATCACGTTTGGGCAAATATTTTGCGGACGCCTGAGCGCCCGTATTTCTGCTTCAGGGGCGCTTGAGCACCAAACTTATTTCCTGTTGGGCGCTTGAGCTTGCCTAAGCTCCAGACCTCATATCTGCTGGGCGCTTGAGCGTCATATTTCTTGCCTGTTGGGCGCTTGAGCGCCAGACCTCCTGTCTACCGGGCGCTTGAGCTCACTCGAGCGCTAGAACTCTTGTCTGCTGGGCATTTGAGTGCTCCTAAGCGACTAATTTGTTGTTGGCTCATTTGTTGATCCAATTAGTCTCCACACCATAACTATCTCCACTAGGAGATCAATTGTGATAAATCTATTTTCAACCTTGGATTTTTTTCAATTTGTCTTCCTCCTTGAAAAGGACGTGGTGTGGTTCACCACGCCCCCTCTTTATCCTTCGAGATCAATTGAAGCTGAGCATAACTTCAGTTTCTTCATTGTTGCTGATTTCATGAGCATGTCGGCTGGGTTCTTTGATGTGTGAATATTCTCTAACACCAGCTGACCATCTTCTAACAAAAATCATATGAAGTGGTACCATAACTGAATATGTTTCGTCCTAGCATGAAATGCAACGTTTTTAGCTAGGTGGATTGTACTCATATTATCACTAGGCATTCTTCCATCCCTTTGCTCATTGCCCAACTTAACCATGAAGTTCTTCAACCAGATCATCTCCTTGCTCACATCAGTGATGGAGACATACTTTGCCTCAGTTGTGAATATGACAATTATCTTTTGTAGCCTAGAGATCCAACTCACTGCAATGCTTCCCAAGGTAAACAGATATCCGGTTGTGCTCCTTCTCCTGTCAATGTATCAAGCTAAATCTGAGTCTACACATCCTTGTAGCTCTATCTTAGATTTACCAAAATAAAGTGCTTTGTCTACTGTTCTTCTAAGATATCTGAAAATTCACTTAACTACCTCCCAGTGGCGATTCCCCGGGTTACTCATGAATCTACTGACCACTCCTACTGAATGTGCTATATCCGATCTCGTGCAGATCATGACATACATCAAGTTTCCAACTGGTGAAGCATAAGGAACTTTTTCCCATTATTTTTTCTTTGCTTTAGTCTTTGACATCTGATCATTTGACATACTGAAGTGACTTGCAAGGGGGTGCAAACTGGCTTTGCCTCATTCATGTTGAATCTTCTTAGCACCTTACCAACATATTTTGCTTGAGATAATTTCAGTGCTCTTGCACTTCTGTCCCTTCTAATTCTCATTCCGAGTATCTGCTTTGCGGCCCCAAGTCTTTCATGTCAAACTCTTTTGACAATTATTTTTTCAATCTTTTGACTTCCTCCATATCAGATCCTGCAATTCACATATCATCTACGTATAGTAATAGAATAATATACGAGATATCAAATTGCTTTATATAACAACAGTGGTCCGCCTGACATCTCTTGTACCCGGTATCCGGCATAAATCTGTCAAACCATTTGTACCACTGCCTTGGCGTTTATTTCAAGCAATATAGACTCTTCTTGAGCTTGCATACTAGCTCTTTAGTTCTTTTGGTGATATACCCCTGTGGTTGCACCATATACAACTCCTTTTGATCACCATGAAGAAAGATAGTCTTTACATCCATCTGCTTCAGATACAGATTTTCCACTGCCACAATATTCAATAGTACTCGGATAATAGTCATCTTCACTACTGGAGCAAAGATCTCGCTGTAGTCCACCCCGTGCTTTGCTGGAATCCATTCACTACAAGTCCCGCCTTGTAGTGCTTGCTTACATTAGGTTCTTCCTTCAACATGTAGGCCCACTTGCTGTGAAGAGTCTTCTTCCAAGCTAGTAGAGTAGCCAACTTCCACGTCTCATTTGACATGAGTTATTTCAACTCATCATCCATGGCTAGCTCTCACTTGCATGAGTTGCGCACTTGAAGTGCCTCTTCATAACACTCTGGTTTACCACAATCCGTTAGCATCAGATAATATAGTGCTGGAGAGTACCTCAGGTCGGTCGTGATATTCTGGTGGATCTCCTTAGTTCAGTAGTAGGTGTTTAGGAATTGTATGTTCTTCGTCGTCTGAGCATTTGGCTGTGCCTACTTATCTTTTTGCGTTGTCATCCAGTTCAATGTAATTTGGCACATCATCTGAAGTTCCATTTCTATCATTGTACATCTCATTCTCATTGAATGTGATGTCCCGACTTCTGATAATTTTTTGATTCTGATAGTCCTAATATCTATGGCCAAATTCTCCAGCTCCATAGCCAATAATGTACACTTAATTGCTTTTGAATCAAGCTTTCTTCTGGAATCTGCATCAATATCCGCATAGAATGAACAACCAAATACCTTTAAATGATTCAATTTTACTGCTGCATGCTTCCTTGGGTATCCATTCTTTCAAGGGAACTGATGAACCTTAATTAATCAGATAAGTTGTTGTGTTGATTGCCTCTGTCCATACCTGCTTTGGCAATCCTGCATGAATCCTCATGCTTTTGGCTTGTTCAGTGAGGGTTTTATTCATGTGCTCTGCAACACTATTTTGCTGAGGTATTCCTAGAACAGTAAATTCCCATCTGATCCCATTCAGAGCACAAAATTTTTTGAACTCCTTGTCACAATTTCATCGCCATTATCTGACCTTAGGCATTTGAGCTTCCTACCTATCTCATTTTCCATCAAAGCTAATCACTTCATGAACACTTCAAACACATCATATTTGTGCTTCAATAAGTATACCCATATCTTCTTAGTATGATCATCAATGAAAGTGATGAACTATGTGGCTCCACCAAGAGAGGATGTAGGAGCTGGTCCCCATATATCTGTGTGTACAAGTTCTAATTTCTCAGACTTCAAGTCTTTCTCACTTTTTGAGAAATTGATCTTTTCTTGTTTGCCATACACATTATCTTCACAAAATTCCAAATCCACTGATTTCAGCTATGTAATCTTTCCCTTAAATAACATAAACTTTAATTCTTTCTTGTTCATATGATCGAATTTTTGGTGCCATAGACGTGCATCAAGTTGTTCTGTTGCTGCAATAGAGTTAGGCACCTTATTGATCAAGTGTTCTATCCATACAGCCTCGCTATTAAAGGGCCTTTAGTCATCTTCCATGAATCTTTTGTGAAACTCGTGCTGTAACCTTCACGAGCTAATTGGTTGACAAAAATCAAGTTTCTTCTCAGACAAGGGACATGTCTGACATCCTTCAATTTTCATACAAACTCATTCGGCAACTGGATATTCATATCACCATTTCCAATGATGCTGCAAGATTTGTCGTCTCCCAAGTAGGCCTTTCCCAAATTGCTTTTGGTGTAATTTTTGAACACTTCCTTGTTTGGGGTTGCTTGAAGGAACTGAGTCCAGCACCCAAGACTCAGTGCTAACAAGGGATAGGATCAATGCATCATGATCCTCATCTACTGAAACATTCATGGAGGGGCTCCTTTCTTTACATCCAGCTCCTGACTTCTTGAAGGCATAGCAGCCCTTCCTGAAGTCCAAATTTCCCGCAGTTCCAACATTCTGCCTTTCCCTTTGACGGCTTTGATTTACTTGCCTTGACTTGGACCTGTTTCTATTGAACTTCTGGTCTGCACTCCTTTCTCCGATCTCAACATTTAATGCTGAAGTTGACGCTTCATTGTTTTAGCGTTTCCTTACTTCATTCAATATCAACCCAACAATGTCATCGAATCTTAACTTGGCATTTGTAGAAGAATTACTGACTGTAGTTATTATTGCATCCCAGCTATTTGTCAAAGAAGACAAAGTCAACAACGCTCTAACTTTGTCATCGAAGTTGATTTTCATCAAGCTCAATTGGCTCGTTACTCGTTCAGGTGTCATGTCATTGAGTCACCATATGTCATCTTCATGTTAAATAGCTTCGTCATCAGGAATACCTTAATGAAAGCTAAGGGCTTCTTATACATTCGATTAAGGGCTGCCATGAGATTTACTGTAGTTTTTTAATTCACAATATTGAATGCCACAGATGAGGATAAAGAGAAGCGAATCAAGCCTAGTGTCGTTCTATAAAAAACCTTCAAATGTTCATCTGACATAGTGTTCGACTTCTTGGTTACTTCTTCCAACGGTAAGTATAGCTCTTTTGATAAAGCAAATCCTCCATTTGCATTTTCCAAAAGGCGAAGTTTGTTCCATTGAACTTTTCAATCTTGTGTCTTATTTCATCGACTATTGCTCACACTCAAGCTAACAAACCCTAGCTTTAAAGAAACAACGCTCTGATACCATTTGTTGGGAGTGAAACCTGGCACTGGGAGATCTTCTCTACACTGAAGAAAACCTTAGGATCGGGGTTTGACCGTTGAGAGTCACCGAAGTAAAAACGAAATATACCCACAAAACTTAAAGAACAATCACAACACAAGCAAACACAAACATGTAAGCATATAAACACAATAATATACATGAAAAATCCAAGAATGGGAAAAATCACAGAGCCACACCACCACACAAAAAATTCACTATGAATGAAAGATTGCAGAGTTACAGAGAACTTAACAATCTCCTTGAGGAAGAAGAGATTCACCGTCCTAAGCTTTTATTCTTCTTCTCTTCCAGATTTCTTCTTATTCTCACTATAGGGCCTCCAAAGCTCTCACATAATTTTTAGAACACATACAACCCTAACCCTTATGTTAAAATATACAGGAGACCCCTAATCAAGCCTTCAAAGTGCCACAAACAACTTTGACACGTCACATATGAGCAAATATTTTCGCGGGCTCCTGAGCGCCCGCATTTTTGCTTCGGGGGGGCTTGAACGCCTGAATGTCCGATCTGTTTTTGGTTCCTTTGTGGATCCAATTGGTCGTCACACCATAACAATATCCTCCTCAATCATTCCCTATATCCTTGAAGCCGACTCATTTTTTGAAGTCTGGCTTACCCTAGAAAGACGTCCCCAGTCTTCAAATTGTTTTAGAATTATCCAACATAAGAATGAACTCCATAATGTATTCCTAAAAGACCGATCTATGTATGAAGACCTATCTGAAATCAAATAATTGGTGGACAAAATAGCTATAGAAGGTTCCAAAATTGATAATGAAGATGTCATCCTTTACACACTAAACAGACTTCCCTCCACCTACCAAGCCTTCAAATCCACCAATTAGAATCAAATTGAACTCAATCAGCTTGGATGACCTCTAATCCCTTCTATGCAGTATAGAAATAATTGTCCAACAAGACTATCGGTAACCCACCGACTATCGGTCTATCGGTAACCATCAACACCTATCTCTATTCTCGTGCCGATCCCGAAGTCGGGGCCGATACAACAGAGGGCACGGACAATCCCAAATGCCATACAGAGGTAACATACCTGCACAGAAAACTCCCATATCCTCATACATTGAGTGCCAAATCTGCTGCAAGCACGGTCACTCGGCCAAAGACTATTGGCACCGAATGCATTCCACCTACCATACTACAAATAAGCTACCGTACCGCCCTACAACTCTACGTACAGACAAGATGAATGACTACAATTGTTATCCTGACTTCAGGGCTTCAAACCACATTACCAACAACCTATAAAATCTCTGAGTTGCTGAACCGTATTATAACGATAATGTAACCATTGGAAATGGAAAACCTCTCCCGATCTTCAGAATTAGCAACGACAGTTACCTACACCTAGTAAGTTCATCGTAAGTCACCTTCTTCATGTTCCAAAATGCCAATACAATCTCCTTTTTATTCACAAGCTAACATCCGATAACACTTGCTTTGTCTCTTTTGACCCAATTGGGTAGGATCTTCAAACAAACACTCCTCTCCTTAAGGGTAGATGCTGCAATGACCTCTACAGCATTCGACCATCACTAGAACCTCCTCCCTCAATGACAATTTTGCGATCCTCCACCACTCCAACTGCTCTACTTTGGCATCTTTGATTAGGACATCCAAGCCATGATACCCACCAACTCCTCCTCAAGCACCATCTAGGCATCGACAAGTGCATCCCTACACTTTTGTGCTCTACTTGCATTACAACAAAGCACCACAAATAACATTTTCCAAGATACTCAAATTGAAATTATGATGTATTTGAATTTTTACACATTGATGTATGGGTTTTTGCCCCAATCATTACAAATGAATGTTACAAATTCAATATCATTTTTGTGGATGATTGCTCATGGTTTACATGGCTTTTTCCAATAAAGCATAAATTTGAAACCCTACAAAAATTCATTCGCCTCCAAAAATTCATTAAATGTTAATTCAATTAAAAAATCAAAGCACTTCAATCCGATGGGGTGGAAAATACAACTCAACCCACTTTCACAATCTCATAAAAAATCTTGCCACATCACCAAATGTAGTGCCCCTACACCTCTCAATAAAGCAGCATCACAGAGCACAAACATTAACACATACTAGAAACTACATGTGCTCTCCTCCAAATGACCCAATTAGATGAGTACTTCTGAACTCATGCCACTCTCACCTCTATCTATTTAATCAATTGACTATCCTCTACAAACACCAACAATCTCTCACCCTTTCAAATTTTGTACGAAATTAGACCCAAATATGACCATCTCAGGGTCTTCAGCTGCCTATGCTGTTGTGTCGCAAACACATCCACACGAGCACCGCAGCGGAAGCGATTTGAGCTCGAGCACCGGGGTTACATTGATGGTTACCAAGCAAATAACGAAATCAATCAAGCACAATAAAATCAAAATCACAGCACATACACATGCACAACCACAAGCATCCAAACACAATGATTTTACGTGGGAAACTAAAAGATGGGAAAAACCACGGTGTCACACTACATAGAAATTTTTTATTATGAATTAAAAAGAGTATAGAGTTACAAAGAGCTTCGCCTTCACGTACATAACAAGCTCTTACTCTAGGTTGAAGGAGAAGAGGAGTAGCCACCACCTAATTAGGGTTCTCTCCAATACCCAAAGCTCCTTTTAACAGCAGCCAAAACCCTTAGCTTGCATTGGGAAACATCTCCATAATATTTCCTTATATATTCAACCAATATTCAAACCTCAAATTGTTCAAAGTATCCCAAATTACTTAGGGCAACACCTAAACCGAAGCAAAATTCTTCCTGGTGCTACGACGAGCTGTAGTGCCCAGGTCTCTGGCGGCCAGGCGCCAGGGCGCGTTGTAGTGTCTGGGTCTCTGGCGGCCTGGCGTTGGGGCGCGCTGCAGCACCCTAGTTTCTAGACTGCCTGCCGCTGGGGCGCGCTATGGCGCACCACGACGCGCTGTAGTACCCAAGTCTCTGGACTGCCTGTCGCTGGGGCGTGCTATGGCGCGCGCTTAGCGCCAGTCTCTAGACTTCCTCCAGCCAGGGAGCGCCATAGCGCCCTGATCTTTGTAGGCTGGGCGTCATGGCGCGCTGTGGCGCTTGTTACACTTGAGCTTTCCCAACTTATTCTGTATTGCCTCAGAACCTCTCGGAAACTTATCGGAACTCCATTAGCACTTACATAATGATTTGAATGGTCTCCACATCCTAACAATCTCTCACTTGGAGACTTATTGGGATCATCCCTCTTTTAGCCTTAAATCTTCATTATCTTCTTCCATCTCTATCAAGAATGTGGTGTGGCTCACCCCCACTTTCTCTTCACGTGTTGAGGCCAACTGAAGCAGTACATAGCTTCAGTTTCTCCAATGTTATTGCTTTCGTAAGCATGTCAACGGGATTCTTCGAAGTGTGAATATTCTCCAATCCAAGTTGTCCTTCTTCCAACTGTGTCCTGATGAAGTGGTACTGCAGCTGTATATGCTTTGTCTTGGCATGAAATGCTGCATTCTTTGCAAGGTGAATAATGCTCATAGTATCGTTGTAAAGCTTCACATCCTCCTGCTTCTTGCCGAATTCTGCCATAAAACTTTTCAATCAGATCATCTTCTTACACGCCTCAGTAATGGCGACGTACTCCGCCTTCGTGGTAGATAGAGCAACAATGTTATGTAGCTTGGAGATCCAGCTCATCGCTGCGCTTCCCAATGTGAACACATATCTAGTAGTGCTTCTCTGGCTATCAACATCTCTTGCAATATTTGTATCTACATAGCCTTGTAGAGAAATGTCAGACCTACTAAGGCAAAGTGCTTTGCCTGCTGTACCTTTTAGATGCCTCAAGATCCACTTGACCGCATCTCAATGATGCTTTCTTGGGTTTCCCATGAATCTGCTGACTGCTCCCACTGTATGTGCAATATCTGGTCTCGTGCAGATTATCGAGTACATCAAGCTCCCAACTGCTGAAGCATAAGGGATCTTCTGCATGTGTTCCTTCTCTTCTTCAGTCTTATGTATCTGAGCCTTTGATAAGCTGAAGTGACTTGCTAGGGGAGTGCCCACTGGCTTTGCCTCGCTCATGTTGAATATTTTCAGCACCTTTTCAACATATTTCTTCTGAGACAGCTTCAAATTTCTTGCACTTCTCTCCCTATTGATTATCATCCCAAGAATCTGCTTGGCCAGCCCCCAAATCCTTCATGTTAAACTCCCTTGACATTTGCTCCCTCAGTATCTTTATCTCCTCTATATCCATTCCTTCAATTAACATATCATCCACATACAACAAAAGAATGATATAAGAGAACTTACATTATTTCATATAATAACAATGATCCGCCTGACATCTCTTGTACTCAGTTTTAGGCATGAATCTGTCGAATCTCTTTTACCATTGCCTAGGCGCTTGTTTCAAGCCGTAGAGGCTCTTCTTGAGCTTTTACACTAGTTCAACTCTTCCTTTCTCTTGAGCCTTGTACCCCTCTGGTTGTTGCATGTACAAGTCTTCCAGATCTCCATGAAGAAACACAGTCTTTACATCCATTTGCTCCAAGTGCAAATCTTCAATTGCAACAATGTTCAACACAACCCTGATGGTTGTTATCTTCACAACTAGGGCGAAGATCTCATCATAGTCAACTCCATGCCACTGCTGGAAGCCCTTTACTACAAGCCTCGCCTTGTAGCATTTGCTCCTATCCGGTTCTTCTTTCAGCCAGTAAACTCACTTATTCTGAAGGGTCTTCTTCCCAGCTAGTAGAGTTGCCAACTCCCATGTCCCATTTGACACGAGTGATGCCATTTCATCATTCATGGCAGCCTCCTATTTGATTGAATCTTCTACTTGAAGTGCCTCTTCAAAGCTTTCTAGTTCACTACCATCCGTTAGCAACAGATAAAATAAGGAGTGTACCTCTGTGACGGTCTAGTGACTCTTATGGATCTTCACAACATGGGTGTTTGTGGTTCAACTTCAACAACCTCCTAAGTATCATCCTGCACATGCTCCCCAGGCTCAACGCTGTCATCAACTTCTATGTGTCGGTGCTCACTATCTGTCATTGTACATCTCACTTTCATTGAAAGTGACATCGCTGCTTATGATAACCTTCTGGTTTTGATTGTCCCAGAATATGTAACCGAACTTGCCTGCACCATATCCAATAAATATGCACTTGATCGCCTTTGCATCATGTTTGCTCTTGGATCCTGCATCAATGTGTACATAAGATGAACAACCCAATATATTGAGGTGGTTTAGTTTCACTTTCTTTCCACTCTAGGCCTCTTTGGGAATCCCTTTATTTAGGGGTACAGAAGGTCCCCAATTTATCAAGTAAACCGCCGTGTCGGCCCAGAACTGCTTTGGGAGATCTGCATGCAACCTTATGCTTCTGGCGCGTTCTGTGATTGTCCAGTTCATCCATTCTGCAATATTATTTTGCTGTGGTGTTCCTAGAACTATAAATTCCCTCTTGTTTCCTCTCGAGGCACAAAACTTTTTGAACTCTTTGTCACAATACTCACCTCCATTATCGAATCTCAAGCACTTAAGCTTCAAGCCTGTCTCATTCTCCACCAAAGCCAACCAATTTCCAAATACATCAAATATATCAGATTTATGCTTTAGAAAATAAACCCATATCTTCCTTGTATGGTCATCAATGAAGGTGACGAAACACGTGGCTCCACCTATGGAAGAAGTAGGAGCTGACCCCATACATCTGTATGCACGAACTTGAGTTTCCTGCATTTCTGCTCTCTTCCAACTTTGGAGAATGAAACTTTTTTCTGCTTGCCTAACACAGTCTTCACAGAAATTCAAGTCCACTAAGTTCAGTCCTGGGAGCCTTCCCCTTGACTGTAAGAATTTCAAACCTTTCTCGCTCATATGGTCAAGCCTCTAGTGCCATAGACCTGTGTCTATTTGTGCATCTGCAATGGAATCTGACACTTTGTTAATCAGGTAAAGTGTACCTTCCATGTTGCTCTGTGCAACAACGAGTGCACCCTTGGTGACCTTCTATGAGTCTCCTGTAAAGGTTGTACTGTAACCCTCATTAGCTAGCTGGCTAACTGAAATTAGGCTCCTCTTTAGACACAAAACTTATCTAACTTCTCTTAGCTTCCAAATTGCACTGTTTGATAGCTGGACATCCACATCACATTTACATATGATATTGCATGCCTTATCATCTCCAAGATATACCTTTCTTAAATCACCCTTGGTGTAGTTCTTGAAAGCATCCCTCGTAGGAGTGGCATGAAAGGATGCGTACGAGTTCACCACCCAGGACTCCGTGTTGACAAGTGATAGGATCAATGCATCGTGATCCTCTTCAGTTGAAACATTCACTGTGGGGCATATATCCTTGCTCCCACCACTTGTCTTCTTCAGGGTAGGACAGTCCTTCTTAAAGTGACCTGCCTTTTCACAGTTCTAGCAATCAGACTTTGCTTTTCCAGGTCTTGATTTTCTCGTCTCGACATAAACTTGTTTCTGTTATGTCTCTGGTCTACACCTCTTCCTCAGCTTTCAGCATTTAACGCTGAAGTAGATGCCTCATCATGAGATATTTTTTGCACCTCTTCATTCGGCACCAGCCCGACAATATCGTCAAATTTCAATGACACATTTCTTGATGAATTACCGATGGTTGTAACCAGCCCATCCCAAATGTCTGGCAATGATTAGAGGACTAACAGAGCTCGGACCTCGTCATCAAAGTTGATGCCACCGAACTAAACTAACTTGTAACAGTGTTGAACCCATTCAGATGTTCAGTCACTAAGTAGCCGTCCATCATCTTCACATTAAATATTCTTGTCAGAGCATCCATGATATTTACAGTAGTTTTCTCATTAACAATATTAAATGCAATAGAAGAAGACAATGAAAGACGAATCAAACCCAATCCTTCATTTGCATTTTCTAGAAGGCAAAATTAGTGTCGCTGAACTTCTCTATTTTGTGTCTTATTTCGTCGACTATTGCTCCACTCAAACTGTAAACCCTAAAACAACAAAAACTGACGAAGAACCTCGCTCTGATACAACTTGTTGTGTTGCAAATACAGCAACACGAGCACTGTAGTGGAAGCGATTCGAGCTCTAGGACCGGGGTTATATTGACGGTTACCAAATAAATAACGAAATTAATCAAGCACAACAAATTAGAAATCACAGCACATACATATGCACAATTATAAGCATCCAAACACAAGGATATTTATGTGAAAAACTCAAAGATCGGAAAAATCACGGAGCCACACTACACAGAAAGTTTTTACTATAAATCAAGAAGATTATTGAGTTACAAAGAGCTTCACCTTCATGTAAATAACAAGTTCTTACTCTAGGTTGAAGGAAAAGAGGAGCAGCCATCACCTGATTAGAGTTATCTCTCACATGCAAAGCTCCCTTCAATAGTAGCCAAAACCCTTAGCTTGCATTGGGAAACATATCTATAATGTTTCCTTATATATTCAGCCAACATTAAGACCCCTAATGATCCAAAATACCTCTCAAATTACTTAGGGAAATGCCTAAACAGGAGCAGAATTCTGCCTTGCTCTACGACGCACCGTAGTGCCTAGGTCTTGGGTGTCCAGGCGCCAGGGTGCGCTGTAGTGACTGGGTCTTTGGCGGCATGGCGCTGGGGCGCGGTGCACGCCCCAGTCTCAGAACTGTCTGCTGGTGGGGCGCGCTACGGCACACATAGCGCCCAAGTCTTTGAACTTTCTCCCGCCAGGGCGCGCTGTAGCGCCCTGATCTCTGTAGGCTGGGCTCCATGGCTTGCTGTAGTGCTCTGATCTCTGTAGGCTGGGCTCCATGGCGCGCCACGGCGTGCCACGACGCATTGGGCGCCTGTTGCAGTTGAGCTTTCTCAACTTGTTCCGTATCGCCTCGGAACCTCCCGGAAGCTCATCGGAGCTCCATTAGCACCTCCACGATGATCTGAATGGTCTCCACAACCCAATATATGCTACCCTCTTCTTCCTCCTACAAAAATGTCTAAACTTAGACCAAAATCTCTACCCTGTATCTTTCTTGGTTACTCTCTACATCACAAAGGTTACATTTGCTACAACCCGAAAACATCTACCTCTCTAATCTCCCATCATGTAAGATTCATTGAAGATGTATTTCCTCACGCTATATATAACAAACTCACGGCTACCGCACCTTATTCTCAACAATCCTTCACTACACCATTTGTAATGACCCAATGTTGTTACTTTGCAAATTAGGTCAGATCCTGCCTCAGAAATTAGGATCCCGGGGAAACTTCAAATTAGGGTAAACCAAAATACCATTTGTTAGAAATAATTTTTCAATCAAAGTGTCATAGTTTGGGAGAATTCGGATAACGAAAACTCCAGCTTTATTTTTTATGAATTATTTAAATTCAATAATCAAGAAAATTAAATACATGTCTAAATTTATTGATTTTCATATCATTATTTAAAGGCTGCTTAAAAAGTTTCATCGATTTTGGAGCGTCGGTTTAATGTTAATTAATTTTGAAGTTTCAAACTTCAGAAATTAATTAAAAATAAAATATTTGTCCGAATCGAAAATTTTTGGAGCGAGGGTGTTCGTTACATGAGAATACACATCGGTGTCAAGTTTCGTTATTTTTAGACGTTAAATGACGAAAAAAATGCGAAAAATTTAATTTTAAGTATTTATTTTATTTTTTGCCTTCAAAATTCCTTCTTCCTCTATCCCCCCCCCCCATCGAGCAGTCATGCTCTGTTGCTCGACAGAGCCTGGCGGAAGAACCTTCCACGCCAGGAAGGTCCCTGCGCCGTTTTTAGCGCAGGTTGGTCGGCTTCCCTTCCCCTCTTGCGCCTATTTAACACCCCCCCACTCCCTTCCTTCTACCCCACAATCCTCTCAGCCCCCCTCTCTGCCCTCTCCTCTCTTAGCCTCCTTCCAGCCAGCCCTCCCTCCTTCCTGCCAGCAGCCCTCTGCCCTCTGCCAGCCAACAACAGCCGCCGCCCCTCTGCTCCGGCCTCCCTTCGGCTCCTAGTAACTCTAACCCTAGATTAGAGGAGAAGAAAATGGGAAGAAATGAGGAGAGATTTTGCTATTTTTATTTATTTTTTTCTTATTATTACAGATACTTAATATTCCTTATTATGCAAAATATTAGTCATTCACATTATTATTATTCTTATTAATTAATAATGAGAAAAGTACAAATATTATTAAATTATTATTATTTTCATTATGCCAAATTTCAATTCAGGCATTTTTATTTTTACATCTTATAATTATTATCACATTCCACACATTTTTAGTCATTTTTATTCTGTGTTTCTTTCATTCATATATTATTATTATCATTAAATAATGATAATAATAATATTATATCAAATATAATTGCTACCCTCGGTGAGTTAAAAATGCTGTCTTCTATCAAGAGAAAGAATGAACGAATGACATAATTGAAAAGAAGAAAGTAAAAATTTCTAAAAATAGCATATCATTTTCATATTGGCTAAAAAGCTAATTTAAAATATCAAATCTAAATACAGATTCGATCAAATTGTTGAACTTTTGAACTTAAAAGAATAAGGTACCAGATGTCTTTTATTACTCTTGTTTAAATATATTTTTCTGCTCAGTATCACACAAATTGATAAAAGTGATTTTAAAAAATCACATAAAATGATATATAAAATTTTTTGGATATCTGAGTAGCAAGGGTTCCATGTTGATATATTTTTAATCTGATCAGACAACTGCTAGGATGGGGTTGTCCGACATCGGGAGTCATAAGGAGCCTATACTGATAAGCCATTGCAGGGGAAGGTATAGAGGGAAGTTGGGATATGTAACACAAAAATGACCCCCCCCATACTATCCTCGATTTTGTACTTCACCAAAATCATCTTTTGTGCCAGATATCAAACGTTAAAATTCTATATTTATTTTTGTGACTGCAATTATTTTTATGCTAAAATTTCAAGTGCAATTGAAACAAGTTTGCAGGAATAATTATTTTGCTTATTATTTAACATTTATAAAGATGACATTTATCAGTACTTAGTTTCACAACTAACTGGTATTCAAATGCCCGTATTTTTGAAACGTGCCCAGATCAGGAGTTCGTCCTAAAGGAAGGGTGTTAACGACCAAGCAGTGCTGATACTGCTTCCTGCTAATTTATCACTCTTTTTGACTCTTCTTTAAAGTTTGTAACTTTATTTTATTTTGATCTTTGTAATCAAATCTTATGAATTAATGAATAAATGAGTTATATTTGATGTCCTTATATTTATCTTTTAAACCACTCAATATGATCCTGCGACTAAGGATTTGTTACCCCAAAATCGGTGCTAGATTAGCTCCCGCTGACCCGGCACCGGGTCCTTACACCGCTCACCCTAGTTCCAACCTCCACCACAATTAAGCACCAACCAATCCAAAACCCCAATCAGTCAATCAACCACTCTTGGGTACATCACTTTTCTAACAACTCCATACAACTGACCTCATCAAATTCCTTCTCTTCAGTTTCTCAGCCATCCTCTCCTGCCTACGAATCCACACCTCTATTGAAACAACAAGCCACCATTCCATCTCATCCTATGCTAACACGCCTAATTACGGGAACCATAAAATCCAAACCACTATTCATTCTCATCCACACCTCCCTCTCAATCAGAATCCACCTGTTACAATGTCGTGCCAAAATGGAGCATTGGAAGTTAGCCATGGAAGACGAGTATCGTGCCTTGATAGAACAACAAACCTAGACACCCGTACCTCCACAACCACATCAGAACGACCTCAACTGCAGATGGCGTACTAGACGAATCTTAAGAATGACGACATGGTGGCACGCCACAAAGTTCGCCTCGTGGCCCAATGATTCAATCAGAATTATGGCACAAACTACCCTATAAACATTCAGCCCCATTGGAAAAATGCCAACCATTCGAGTCTTACTCACTATTGACACTAACTATAAGTGGCAGGTGGTCCAATTGGATGTATCAAATGCCTTGCTATATGGACGACTCAATGAAACCGTCTACATGAAACAACCGAAAGGATTCGAAGATCCCAATTTTCCTAATCACATCTGCAAAGTTAATAAGGCAATCTACAACTTCAAATAGTCGCCCGTCAATGGTACCCTACTCTCACAAAGCCAAGTAGGTACGAACCAAGCAGATCTTCACTCCCTCATTCAACTCACTCAGAAATTTCGAATGAAGCACCTAGGAACACCATCAACATTCCTTGACATCAACCTCACGAGATCATCATCAGGTCCCATTCTATGCCAAGTAACATATGTATCTAGCATACTGGAAAAATCTGGTATGAAGCAATGCAACCTCGCACTCACTTCCCATTACTGGCCAAACTCAGAAACTCACATCATCTCCACCCTACAATCAACCAAAATATAAAAGCAACTTGCCGGATCCTTACAATATCTCACCATTACATGACACGACATCAGCCTTGCCGTCAACAAGATATGCCAACACATGCATAACCCCAATTAAGCACACTTCGATCAACTTAAACGCATCTTGCAATTTGTTAAAGGCACCCTCCAGCTTGGGCTTCAGATTGATCCAGGTAACATGCTTCTTAGAGAATATGTAGACTTCGATTGGGCTAGAGACACTGAAGATCGCAAGTCCACCACTAGCTATTGCACTTTCTTAGGCAATACTCCCATCTAATGGAGTGCCAAGAAACAAAATGCAGTTTCTGGATCTTCTACTGACGCCAAATATAGAGCTTTAGTTGCTATGACCACGGACATCATCTGGCTACGCAGACTACTGCAAAAATTCAACATCCCTCGCGATCGACAAACTTGGTTATTCTGTAACAATCTCTCCGCCATAGCTCTTACAAAGAATCCAATATTTCATGCCACAAAATAAAATTTGTCGAAGTCGATTGTCACTTCATTCGGGACAACATCCTATGACAAGAAATTGAGTTCTACATTCCTACCGAAGAATAGGTTACAAACATCCTCACCAAATCACTCTCAACAATCCAGTTCAGCAAATTTCAGTTCAAACTCACCATCCAAGCACAAAATCATTTGCGGGGGATAACAACAACCAGGATTAATCACAGTTACTAATTCCATTAAGATCCCATCGGGACCACACCCCTTTAACTCACTACATCTATAAATACACATATGCTTTTCGTTTTACTAATCTTCAACTTATTCTTCTCTCCCGCTCTCATCACAATTAATAGTCTTCATAACTAGAAAACACTAAGACATGTTTGCAACCTTGCTTTTATGATGCTTTAACACATATTTAATTGTACTAGTTATAAGTTTATTATAAGTTAAAATAATTAATGTGAATTATGGTTAAAGATCAAAAAGTTTAGATTTTAATGCTTTTTTAGATGCATTAGAACATTAAATTCATTTAAAACCAATTTAGTTACATATTTGATTCCTTCCTGTGATTAGTACTTAGCATCTTTTGGTTATATGTGTGATTTATTTTAGGAATAGAAGATAAAGCCCTAATCTTTATATATGATTGTAATCACTAGACAATAGACTTGACCTTGAACTAAAAGCTTGTTAGTTGCCAATTTATGAAGATTTCTAGATAGCTAGACATATAACGCTTAAGTTCACTTAAACCCATTAGGTGAATATGAATGTTGATTGAATTTGATCAAAGTTATAATTACCTTTCTTTAGAGCTTGTTATTTGCTTTATTTATATAACCTTGGTGATGAGATTAATCTAAAAGTATTTATTAGTTGGGATTAATTTTACCTTGTGACATAACCTGAAATTTTTCTTAGAAACTTTTCAATCCATTGTATGATCCTTTTAAGTGGTTATTAGATAAGTTCTAGGAGGTATCCCTTGTGAAAGACCACCTAAATCTATTCCCAAGATTCATTCAAAAGTCAACCCAGACTCCTAAATCTATTCCCAAGATTCATTCAAATCACGAAGTTTCAAACTTGAACTAGTTGTTTTACTATCAAAGGTATTATTTTGTTTTTACTTAATATTAGACACGAGGTATGTACATTTGATAGTTGTATTATTATATTGGAAATTGTCATTTTTTTTTTGCTATATGAAACTTACCCTACTTTTGAAATTTTTGCATTTTATAATTTAAAAAAATTTCGGCTTTAACATTGAACTTATATTTATAATATGTGAAACTTATGACCGACTAGTAAGTTCTAATAATTAGGGAGAACTAAATATGAATCTGTATATGTAGCACACGTACTTGTACTTATAAGTGTTGTTAGTGCATAATGAAGAAATAAGGAGGAACATAACTCTTTAAAAAGGGGTAAAAGTTTCAATATATATATAAAGAAATTCACAATTATTATTATTAAACTCTTACAAATGTGTAAGAGTATACCTTTCTAAAATTTAGTCAATGATCCGATGCCGATACCCGAGGAGGCAAGTGGGTTTTAAGACCCAAATAGGTGGCCACATAAAATGAAAGTAACAAACTTGAAATGGCTAAATTCAGAATGCACGCACATTTTTCTTACAAATATCTTTTACTAGTAGATTTGCTGTTCAATTCTTACATGTGTATTCACCATGCGTATTACAATTTTTACTGTCTGCTTTTACTGTTCTGTTTTTATCGGCTACTTCAAAATTTACCCCTAACCCTATGCAATAGGACACTAAAGTAATGCTAACTCGAATATGATTATATAAACATTAAATTGTATTTATTTCAACTTGAATTGGTTTGTTATTAACACATTTTAGGTGCCAAGATCCATTGTGTTCTCTTTTGCTATTGTTACTTACCTAAAGGTTTGCTGTGTGTAGTGAGCAATTATTGTTCTGTGTGGTTGTGTTTGAGTCATAATTGTATTTTATATTTATGTTATGAATTGTACTAATTTGTGTTTCATATATTTTTGTTACGTGTTGTGTATGTTTGTTTTAGTAGCTCAGTGTAGTAAACTCCACAGTTGCTGGCCATACTTGCAAGGTCAGCGAGGAAGGGCCGGCTTGTGGTGATGCGGTTGGGCTGGTGGTCAACGAAGGCTAGTTGTGCAAGGCGAGTCATGCTAGGCTGCACTGATGGTTTCTTAAAACCCTTTGTGCTGGCATGTTGTACCAGGACAATTCCCAACAAAGGCTGATTAATGGTGTCGGTGGCTGACAAATGTTGGTACAGGCCATTGGCGGTCGTATTTGTTGATGAAGGCTGCGAAGTTCGCGATTTTTGTTTTTTCCCTACACGTGGAATTATGTGTAATGGGATGTTGCCTAAGTTTTTGCAAATCAAATTACTTCAAAAGTTGGGATATTGGGGATTCAATTCTTTCCAAGTTTATTTATACCTTAATTACTGCAAACCAAATGTTTGGATTTGCAAATTCCCAGAATTTCAGTTACTTTGTATCCCAATTACAGCAAATCAAAATCTTATAAAAGATAGCATGCAGAAACAATCTTGTTAGGTGAATAAGGGAATTGATTCCAGCTGGGGTGACAAAAGCCAGGCTTACGTTGTTCCATGATTAAGCATTTATAGTACATCAAGGGATAACCATTGATTATTTGAGCTACAAATTCATGAACAGCATAACTCTCAAGTTTAAATAATGACAAGGATATCAGAAATAACAAATGGCCATTTCACCCTTCATAATTTACAACTTAGAAGAAACTAGGACAAGATCTATTTAACAGGCCAAACTTGATTATTTTGTGCTATTCATGCATGCATGCATAATTTGTTTTTTTTTGAAATTTGAAGTATTTTATGTCCAATAAGAATAATACAATAAACTAGATTGGTGATCTCTTACGGAGAATTAAAAAAATAAAGGAAAATAAAAATAAGAAAAACCAAAACGATCACCAATCGCTCCCTTAGAGATTCTCACCACTAGGAATCTCAGCATATAAAAGAAAACACAAGAAATTAAATCTATTAAATACCCGTCTAGTGGAGATACCATCAAAATATAATTTAGCGGCTCCTTTTATTTCTTCCTTTCTTCCCCTTATTTTTGCTACCTTTCCTCAAGAATTTCTCGATAAGCTCCATTATTGTTGTGTTCATATCTAATTTTGAGTTCGAGTTCACAATAGTGGTATTTAATTCTAACTGATGGGCCCTCCTAAACACAAGGAATGAATTCATAGGCAAAAGGGTTGAGGGTCGACCGATTAGCCAGTTGATTTCTGACTTCGGCCTCCTTAGCGGATTTCGACACCTCCACTTCCTCGTGATCCGATGGCAAGCCATCTGGTAGAATCCCCAAAACGCCAGGGAACCAACGCAAGCTTCACAAAATTCAACCATAAGATTGTTGCCTCTTGCAACAACATCATTCGGTGATGGAATCAATAAATCCACATATGGAGAAGAAACACTAAATTTGTCGTCTGGACTTTCCTCCATCGACTAAGAATCTTCAACTTCCAGTAGACCTTCCAATTCGTGAAGACATTCCCATAATTTGCCAACATTCCTTAAAATGGCTTGAATCATTTTCTAATCTATCAAAAAATCTCCTAAAGAGATGTCATAGTCGTGCCCTACGAACTCTTCCACCGGGCCATCTGAAAAGAGTAGGGGCAGGTTCCTCATTGGTACCCCATCAATCGGGGTTGAAATCCCAGCTCTACAATCTTGTTTAGGGACATATATTTGCTTAGTCTCCTCACCTTTAAGTCCATCTTGATTCAATGAGGAAGCCTGTGTTTGTAGATGTGGGTGAACTTTGAAACGCGTTGCTATTTCTGCCTGATTTTTCTGCAATTAGTACAAAAGAGCGGTGGGTTCTTAAAAACAACCTCTTGGAAATATCATTTTCTTCACCTCCAATCCAAATGGCCGAATGAAAGATTCAGTGAGATCAATTTCAACCAAGATTCGAGCCACTGACAGCTAGAGGAGGTTTGCAATAGCATAATCGACTTTAAGAGAAGAGAATGAAATGTATAATCAGATGCATTCTGAGTAGAGGGAAATTTATCCATACCAAAACAATAGGTGATTCATGGTTTGGGTCACAATCGATGGTTCATTTTGAGGGCTCATTTGAAAATTTTCAATGTAGTACAACCCTCTTCAAAAAATATTAACTAGCCTGAATCATTAGAAAGCTTAATCAGAATGTGACGACGATCGGCAAAGATTTTGAACTGCGACAACCACTAGTTTTTGAGGAAAATCTGAATGTTTGCCAAGGATGGTTTCCCGTTGGAAAACTTATCAACTAACGAGTACTCAAAATACTTGGCCAATGTATCCAGTTCATTGTCAGATTAAATAAGAGTTGGCTTACCTTTAAGAGAAGAGATTAGTTTGATAATCCACTTGCCTTTGGGACGATGACGCATTGTTAAAGGCTTGAAGGAAATATTTTGGAGCGAAGGAACCGAAGCCTTCTTGACGTGCAGATTAGGGTGGGAATCGACATGAATCTCCACCATCATGAATCCCACACGGCCCCAGCCTGAAGTGGACTCGTAGAGCCGCTACACCATGTAGGATACGTGTAATTTGAACTTGACGAAATCTAATAGCAGAAACTCCTAGACGTATGAGATCTACGGCCACGAAAGAGCGTCGGAGGAGAAAGCCAGAAGCTGACAGCGAAGCTGCCCTCAGGAGTTGCTATTTATATATTGGAAAAAATCTGTTGCATTTTATATATTTCAATGAAAAATTACAACAAAAATAATTGGAGACCTCTAACAACAACAAAAAAGAGAAGGAAAAAGAAAAAATGGAAAACTAAAATAAATAAAAATAGTCTCCAACCTCCTCAAAAGAAATTTGAGCTAATGAAGACCAAATACTACCCTTTAAACTAAAATCTTTAGAGCTATTGAAAACAAAAATTTTAACCATGAACTTCTTAGCTAAGCTACTGAGATAAGTATGTCAAAACCTTTTATTTGCTAATTTTGAACCTTTCTTCCTCTTCTTCTTTTTCCCCCCTTTTTATGGAGAATTTATCAAACTCTTCAAAATTATTATCCGATATCAAATCCTCATTGGATATCGATTCATTCTCCAATTCTGAATTAGTTATTGAAGCATTTATACCAGTATGCACAGATAACACAACAAGAGATCCACCCCAATCTTTCGGTAGAAATTCCTTTGCAAAAGGATTAAGTATCGATTTCGGCTCAGTCGTCCCAACATTATCTTCTTGGATTTCCACAGCAAGGATCTCAGCACAAAGATGTGAATCTGAATTAGTAGTGTTCAAACCATTTGTCAGGGAATCTTCCAACAAGTTCCTCTTCTTTATTACCTCTTGAAGAACATTCGCCATTTTTAGAAAAAAGGAAGGAGTGATGTCATCATAAAGTGCTGGATCTAGATTAACACCCTCCACTACATCCTCATGGATCCCCTTTGCAATACCCAATGAGATGAAGACTTCTGGATTTGATTCATCTTTTAGTATTGAGGGGTCATTTTGCACTTCCATCGAAATGTCTGCCACGATGCTTACAGTTACAAGTTCTGATTCTACTTCCACCAAGTTTTGATTCTCCATGACCGCTGATGATTCAAAAACAATTGAACCCCTCTCCACACACCCACTAGTCGACAATTCTTCCGGCTTCCCAAAATTGTCGGTAGCTACTGTATTAACTGACAGAAACTCTCGACACCCATTATTAGGGTAAGTTGCAAAGCTTCATTTTAGTCATTTGTTGTGAAGGTTCTAATGAGAGGTTATTTTTTGGCACATAAACTATTTTGTTCCCCTTAGCATTGTCTTTTGGGATGGGAGGTATCACTTGCTTAGGTTGCTCTTTAAGATGTCGGTGCAGTTTAAAGCCAAATCATGACCAATCAAACATCGCTGAGAATAATATTTCAGAATGTTCTTAAAAATGTATTCTTGAAAATAATCCTCTTCTTCATCCCCTATCCAGATAGTAAATTCAAAATTTTCACGAGATCAATTTCTACTAACACTCATGCTACTGATGGCCTCAACAGGTTGCTGGTAGCAAAATTTCTTTGAGAGGCTTTCCAAAGTAAGATCCCAACGAAAATAGGATTGAGTGAGTGATTAAGTGAACTTTAAGCAAAGGGAGATTGATCCAGACTAACACAATGGGAGATTCATTTTTCGGATCAAAAGATGTGGTCCACTTCCGTAATTTAATATGAAAATTATCGATGAAATAATAACCTCATGCAAACATCTAATCAATCTCATTTGAAAGTTCAATAAGGATATGCTCGAAATCCATTTGCCCCACGCTGAAAGATCTCTACAAACCCAAACAACTGAGAAATGTTCTAATGATAGCCAACGTCGGTCTACCATTAGAGAATTTCTTCACCAAAGAATATTCAAATGGTTTCACCAATTACTGTGTTTTGTCTTTAGAGAGAAATAGACCTGTTTCACTTTGAAACAACACAATCCGTTTGATGCCAATCAAGTCCCTTGAGGCTGTACCTTAAGTATTTGACAAATTGCTTGACATGCGGATACGGGAGGTTGTCCACCCCGCTATTAGTCTAGGATATGCCGAGGCCGATGGGAACAACCGAAGTCCCAGTAAGGGGTCGACGATGAAACTGCCAGAGGAGAACATCCCAAAATGCACAACGCAGGGACCATGAAGGACCATGTTGATTCTGATGAAGCCTACGTGGATCGAATGAGGAGCCTCCAACAATAGAGATGTGCGGAAATGAGCGAACGCCACTGGAAGAAACTCTCTGGAAAACGACGGCTCAACCGTTGAAAGGATCCCTAGTGCGCCATTGGGCATGAGAACTCGCGGAAAGGAATCACGCGTTCGGTCTTCCGCACGATTCCATGAATGGCGATTTAGGATTCACAAGTAGTTGGCCTTGTCGCCGCCTCTGGGGTTGCGTCAGCGGGGTTCTAGGTGACGTTGGTGCTCCTGGGACTTGGTTCGTCATCGCTAGAGTGGGATCCCTTAACTCGCAGCTGGATTGGCTCTCCCTCTCTTACACTTTAATATATATATATATATGTATAGATATATATATATATATATAATATTATATTGATACTTAGAAGTACATCTTGTAATTTATGGATTCTCTCGATTGTTAAGAATTTTACTCAAAGATAGGTGAAAAATTGCTAGATAAAAACTAGAGATGTTCTACTATGTTGCGGATAAGCAAAATCAATTCTATAGAAAAGTGACTCATGAATATTATCAGAAGACGGTTTTCGATATAGATCTTCAATAACTTCTTGAAGTTCTATTGCTAGAATGATTCGTTGTGCATAATACTAGATTGATCCAATATAATTACAATACTTGCTGAGTAATGTTAGACTTTTTCTAATTAAGATAATAATTTTGTTTGCATTATTTGATCTAGGTTTATCAATTTGATCTTAAAGTGACTTGGTAATTTAGATTGAAATTCTTAAGTACTGCTTATGAAGATGGCGTTTTTGTTAATGTGAGCCTTGAAATAATTTTTTAGGAAAGGTAAAAGATGTTGAATTTATCCAATTGAAAGGGCTATGGGTGTTTGGGTATTTTAGCTTAGAATTTCTAATGGCTGTTTGTATCATGGGATATCTAGGGTGAAGATATGTATTAGTTCGATGTTGATGGGCCGTTAGTTTTCTCTTATCTTTATCATGCATCCTTAGTCAAAAGCAAACCCTATTTTATCCACTTAGCAGTAGTTATCAAGTGGTTTCAGTATTTGCTCTCTGGACCATACTTGTTGGAACATAATAAATCATACAAAGTTCACGCAAGAAAAACACACCCATTCTCTCTAAACTAGTGACACAATCTCATCAACCGTACGATATCTCAAATTAATCTTAAAAATCTCTTTGATGGCATCGCTGACATTCCTAGGCATCTAAATGTCCTTTGCTGGACACATGATTACTGCATGAAACATCCAATCATTGTTGTTTGGCTACTAATCCTTGTTAAAAACATCTGTTATGCACATGATCACTGCCACTATTGACTCGTCACTAAGCATTCCCAATTATTTATTTAGCCCAAACTAATTGTCCAAGCTGGCTGTACACCATGTAACTTCCCCATGCTAGTTAGCCAAGCTAGGAGAGAATTTGGTCAACCATCAAATGAATGGACAAATACACACACTACTCCTTACAACAGCCACTACTCGTGCATGTATATAATAATTGTTACTCCTCACAATAACCCTAGTTAATGATTGGTATTTATACCATACATAAAATTAACACTACAGCATTCCAGATTAGGATTGAAACAAAGTTTGGCATGATTTTTGTGCAAGTTAAGCTCTTCTTGGCGCCAAGCTAATGCCGGGCTAAAGCTTCTTAAAGCCCTCAGCGCTTGGATACACGCCCTGTGATAGTTAGGGTAATTAAGATATCTGATTAAGCAAAAATCAGGATCTCGGGCTAGTTCAAAATTAGATCAAATCAAATATATCGTTGGAAAGAGTATATTTTTGTGATCACAATATCTAGGTTTGGGAGTAATCTGGATAACAAAAATTCATAAATAATTTTTTTAATTTTTAAATAAAAAAATGGGAAATTAAATGCAAGTCTAAAGTCAGTAATTTTAGTTTCGTTAGATTAAGAATATTATGTAAAGGCTATATAAAAATTTTCGTCAAATTTGGAGCTCTGGATTGACCATAATTAATTTTTGAAGTTTAAATCATCAAAAATGAATATAAATTAAAATATAGCTCTAAACTGAGAAACTTTAGTGTGTGTATGTTCGTCATATCGAGATACACCTCTGGGTCAAGTTTCATTAATTTTTGAGATCAAACGACAGAAAAATGCGAAAAATTTAATTATTTAAAAAAAATCCATTTTTTCTCTCATTCCCCCTTCCCTCGGGACTGTCTCCCTCGCGTGCCCTAGGGCACGCTTGGGATCACGACAGGAGCTGTACACAGCGCACGACTCCCACCTCTCGCCTCCCACAGCTACGAGGCCGTCGATGGGCGCCACGCTTGTGAGGTTCCTGTGTCGGGTAAGCGGGAGCTCATCCAGCATCGGTTTTTGGGGTAAGTAGTCCTCTAGCCGCATGATCATATTGAGGGATTTAAAAGACAAAATATATAGACATCAAACATAACTTATTTATTCATTAATTCACACATTTGATTACAAAGATTAAAATAAAATAAAAATTACAAACTTTTTCAAAAAGAGTAAAAAAGAGCGATAAAACAACAGGAAGCAGTATCAGCACTGCTTAGTTCTTAGCACCCTTCCTCTAGGACAAACTCCTGATCTGGGCACGTTTCAAAAGTGCGGACATTTAAATATCAGTTAGTTATGAAACTAAATACTGATAAATGTCAACTTTACAATTGTTAAATAATAAATAAAATAAGTAATAATTTTATAGGAAATAAAAATAGTATAAAATTATCCCTGCAAACCTATATCAGTTGCATTGAGACTTTATCATAAAAGTAATTGCGGTCACAAAAATAAATATAGAATTTTAGCATTTGTTATCTGGCGCAAAATATAATTTTATTAGGCAAGTACAAAATCGAGGAAAAGGGGATTCATCTTTTGTGTTATATATCCCAACTTCCCTCTATACCTACCCCCTCAAAGCTTATCAATATAGGCTCCTTATGGCTCCCCATGTCGGATAGCCCCGTCCTAGCAGCTGTCTGACTAGATTAAAAATATATCAATATGAAACTCTTGCTACTCAGTTATCTAAATTTTTTCATGTCATTTTATGTGACTTTTAAAAGCATTTTTATAAGTTTGTGCACTATTGAACAGAAAAATATATTTAAACAAGAGTAATAAAAGACATCTGGTACCTTGATCTTTTAAGTTCAAAAGTTCAACAGTTTGATCGAATCTGCATTTAGATTTTTAATATTTTTCATTAGCTTTATAACCAACATGAAAGTGATGATATTTTTAGGGATTTTTAATTTCTTCTTTTCTATTCTATCTTTCGTTCATTTTTTCTCTTGATAGAAGACAATATTTTTAAGTCACTGAGAGTAGCAATTATATTTGATATAATATAATTATAATCATTATTCAATGATAATAATAATATATGAATGAAAAAAAAATAGAATAGAAATGACTGTAAAAATACAAAAATAATAAAAATAATAGTTTATAAAAAATATGAAAATGCAGAGATTGAAATAATTAAATGGAAATAATAATAATTTATTGCATTTGTATCGTTTTCATTATTAATTAATGAGAATACTAATAATGTAAATGACGTAATATAGATGGTATATTTATTAATAATAAAATAGAAATAGAGAAAACAAAATATAATAATTTCTTCTCATTTCTGCCACCTTTTTCTTCTCCTCTAACTTAGTGTTAAGGCTGCCGGGAGCCGGACATGGCTGAAGGGACTGGAGGGTGTGGCCGGAGGCTGGCAGGTGGCTGGCCGACTAGAGGAGGGCTGGCTGGGCTATGGGGAGAGGGAGGAGGGCTGGCTGGGCTATGGGGAGAAGGAGGAGGGAGGGCTGAGGGATAATATATAGAGGGAGGGAGGGAAGGAGGAGGGGGCTGGTCGGCCAAATGGGTCGACCAATCCTGCGCCAAAACGGCGCAGGAAGCAGCTCAGGCGCGGAAGCTTCCGCGCCTGCAGATGCGACAGGGCGTGCGATCTGATCGCAGGATCGAGGGGGGCAGAAGGAAAATGTGAAGGAAAAATTTAAGAAATTACTTAAAATTAAAATTTTCGTATTTTTTCGCCGTTTGAAGTCCAAAAATAACGAACTTGACACCGAGGTGTGTTATCATGTAACAAACACCATCGCTCCAAAAATTTTCGATTCAAACAAATATTTTATTTATATTAATTTCTGAAGTTTGAAACTTCAAAAATTAATTAAGGCCGAACCGGCACTCAAAAATCGATGAAACTTTTCGAGCAGTCTTTAAATAATATACTTAACATAATGACTTGAAATTGATGAATTCAAACACATATTTAATTTTTCTCAATTTATTGTATTTAAATAATTCAGAAAAATAAAGCTGGAGTTTCTGTTATCCGAATTCTCTCAAACTATGGCACTTTGATTTAAAATTATTTCTATCTAAAGATGTTTTGGTTTGCCCTAATTTTAAGCTTCCCCAGGATCCTAATTTCTGAGGCGGGATCTGACCTAATTTGTAAAGTAACGACATTGGGTCGTTACAACGCCTACCGGCCAACTAGATTGTCCCTCCGCCGCTTCCTCCCCTCTCCTCTATATATAGAACCCCAAGCCCTCAAACACGCACACCAGCCGACCCCTCCTCCCTGCCTCCAATCGCTGCCTCCCTCAGCCCAGTCGAGCTCGTCGCCACTTCCATCTGGCCACTGACGAAGTCGCCCCTCGCCCCCTTTCCGTCGGCTGGGAGAATGAGAGAGGAGAGGAGAGAGATGAGAAATTTATTTTTTTATTTTTTTATTTTTTAATTTTTTAATTTTTTATTATTTAATAATAGTTGATAATAATAATAATAATAATATTATTATTATTATAATGATTATTATTATTCATATTATTGTTATTACTTAATATTATTGCAATTTTCTTTTTCTGTCATTTTATTTTGTCTTTTCAATTACGTCAATTTCATTTATGTCAATTATTATTATTATTACTATTTATTTTCATTATATTATCATAATAGTTATTATTATTATTATTATCAAATTTTCTTAATATGAATTATTATAACATATTGTAAAACAAACTTTAATACTCTAATATAAAAATTGTGTAATCAGACTTTTGAAGCATAAAACTAATAAAACAAGAATCACTAGTTCAAATCAGCAAAAGTGCTAATCTAAGTATTGCACTATTGCAGGTACATAGATTTTTGGAAGTTTTACATGAAAGCTACTATGTTTCTTTTTGCAAAAAAATTTGATTATGACATTAATACACATCAATTGCTATAAGAATTGCAAAACTTTATCATGATGGCTTGTGATGCATGTCTATGGTAAAAGTTTTTGAAGGAAGTTTGATATTAACCTGTTAACAGGTGGGGTTTACTAGTAATCCAGATCGAAATAAGGAGGGATCTAGCTCACTAAGAAGGGATTATAGATCCAAAGGAAAAACTTACCAAATTCCAAGAATTTAAGTACAATTATCTATGGGTAATTGACGCCTTCATTGAATAGCCTATGATCTGGGAAATACTAGGGAGGTTGGGGATTTTAATGTCCAACAATAATAAAAAAAAATGGTCTTGTCAAGAGAGTCAGCCCGAGTAAGAGCCCATAACACAGAGCTAATGATATAAGATAAAATATAAAATTTCATTACTGCCTTTTTCAACAAATTATGCAACGCATTTTGATGATATTTATTATTGCTAAGTTGAGCAAATTTTTCTTTTCATTTGATTCAAGCTTCATTGAATAATATTGTTATTTATTTTATACCTCATAAGATGCTAGAATAGATTTGTTATTGAACGTTTATGTACTGCTACTTGAATTGGTAAAAATATTTTCTTAAGAATTGAAAATGAGTAAGAGGAGATACTACACAAGAATATTAGCTAAGAAGGGATGAAGCACAAAATGAATTTTTTATTTATTTATAATTTTGGGATCTATTTTTAGAATATAAATATATATTATTTTTAGTGTGGAAATGATAAATTTTGTTCAATAAATAAAATTGTCATTTAATGTTATTTAAATGGAAATTATTGCTTGAAAATTCTTGACCTTGATCTACGACCGTCAGACACTCAATTGTCAGGCTTTTGGTTGGCATTGCTAAAGGCTGGCGCTTTAGCGCGCCCAGTGCTTCCAAGCGTTGGGTTCTTGAAACATTGGCTGTTGGACAATTTTTAGCGAGTGCTTGTGCGCGCTCTAGTGCTTAGCCGCAGTTCGTGTAGTTAGAACTATCGAAGCCTGGGAATGCTCAAGGCTTGAACTCCTTGACAATTTACTTGTTTCTCTTGGAGCTTGAGCACACCTAAGCGTTGGGCGCTCAAACTGCATCCTAAAGGAAGAAACAGCTAGTGGTTAGGATACTAAGTGCCCTTTAGGTGCTAGATATTAAACCAAGTTTATCTCTCATTTGGTTCACTTTTGATTGACTCATGATCGCCCTGTGCTTGCATCAAAGCAGGAAGCTCTACCACACAACATCAACTATAAGAAAAAACAAGGAAACACCTAACTTTGATTCGAAGAAAATTCAATCACTAAAGATCATGATGTTTTTTCTTCAAAGAAGAAATCTACGAAAGAAAAACAGGATTTTATTTTGTTCATTCTGTTCTTTTTTTCTAACATTGTACTTTTGTAAATAGTTTTGAAGCTGCAATAAAAATAAACGTTGTTTTCATGAATGTTTATTGTTCCCTAATAATTTAATGTTATATTAGACTGTTTTTGCTTGAGGAAATGAACCTATTTATTTAAGTTATCTGGCGTAGCCATTGCATTGTTTGGCTTGTTGTTTGAAGAAGTAGTCCTATGAAGTCCATTTCCAATAAAGGGAAGGGCCAAAATGATGTGGTAAGTTGAGTAGGGTAGATGGGTTGTTTCCTACCATTTTTACATATATGATAACTCATACACTGTCTCGCAATTCTTTCATATTCTTTTTAATGGTAGTCAAAAGGTCATTGTTTTTCCAAATGAATGGCTTTCACATTCACCAGCATTAAGTGTTTATAAAGATTAGTCATGACCAATCCACATTCTCTCATAGAATTTTTTAGACCTATCAAAGTTTGAGACGACATGTAACTCGACCCAAACCAGAATTAGAAAAAATTCAGGTTCGGGTCAACTCGTGTATCAAACGGGTCGGGTTAGTGTTTAAAATTATGGCTTGGGAATAATATCGGGTCGGGTTTAGGTCAACTCGTGTAATCCGATGGTGATCTGGGCAACCCGACAACATGAGTTTTAGAACACTACTGGTCCGAGTCAACTCGCGTGGCTCAGAGGTGACCCAGGCAACTAGGTAAGGCCTATAAGTTTTAAGCTGATTTCTATTGGCTTTGTTGGGTTCATTCTGCAACAGGCAGATGAAATGTAATGCTTTTTCGGTGCGAAATGCTCAAATGCAGAAAAAATGGCAAATGAGAAATTATTAGCGGAGGTGATTTTGTCATGTGGCACTGTGGCAGTCTCGACTTCAGATTTCAACGTTCATTTCTTCTACTAAGTTATCGGCTTCTCGGCTTCTCACGCCTCACCTCTCTCCTCTTAGAAAAGTCCTTACTGTGATTAGGGATTCAAGCTTTGCCGCTCTCATCTCATTGAAGTCTTCAACCTCAAGTTCTCTATTCCTCTTCAACTTTGAGTTTGAGTCTTTAGTTGTGGCTGTCAACCTGTCATAAAGTACTCTGTAATTTCTTTGTTCTTTAACCTTTAGAATTATTGAATATTGATTTATCATCTATATTAATGTTAAAAGTGCTATACTGTTGGTTCTTATTTTTCTATATCACAGAATAATACTTTTATTTTTACATGCCTGAGATGTGAAGAGAAAATACTTTGTACATAACTACAGATGTTAGCAGTTCTGTGATGCTTATAGAGAAAATGGTTGCATGCTTTGTACATATGTTTGTAGTGGAGCCTATATGCAGAAATTGACCTCAACCCTTAAAATTCTCTCTATTATCTTACTTAACTATTCTGTGATAATTAAGTAAATTTTATTATTTAGACTATAGTTTTTTATCTACTTGTCATATAGTTCTTACTTGATTACTTTTCTAACTCGATTAATTTAGGTCCTGTTAACAAAATTTATAGTTGAGAGATAATTAGTTGTGATATCTGTTAATCTTCTATATTAAGCGCTCAGATTGTCGCTAGAAGTTTGAAATCATATTTTTAAAAATATTGAAATTTGTTGAATCCTTAATTTGGCATTATGGAGTTAAACTACAAAATCGATTCCAAGCACCGCAAACAAAACTTCAAGATATCTTATTAGTCGTCGTATAGTATCAAATGACAATGTTTCTAGCATTTTTTTTCAATAATAAGAATACTTATTAATTTAAGAGATAATATTCACGACTTACTTTAGTGCTCACTTGGATCTTAAATGCAAAAGATGAGAAGAGAAAATACTTTGTACATATATTTGTAGTTCTCTAATGTTTGCAGAGAAAATGGTTGTATATTTTGTACATATATTTGTAGTAGCTGTAGCCTTAGCCTATATGCAAAATTTGACCTCAACTCCTCAAGTTTCCTCTATTATCTTACCTAACTGTTCTGTGATAGTTAAATAAGTTTTTTATTTAGATTTCTTAAGTATGTTTTCAGTGTTGTAGCTTGTATGCAAAAGTTGACTTCAAGTTCTCTATATTGTTTACTTTTATTTGACTATTTAATGAATATGTGATAGTTAAATAATTTTATTATTTAAATTTTAGAAGTATATTTGCAGTGGTTGTAACTTACTAGCCTACTAGCTACTAGCCTACTAGCCTACTAGCCAGAAGGTTCAAACTTTAGAATGCTTAGCTATCAGTTTCATATATGTGCAGTTTGCACGTTATTACATTTACTTATTTATTGATATTATTAAGCTCTATCATGTATGTACTGAGCAATGTTTTTTATTTAAAAATATTAGATGAAAATTTAAATACTATTGCTCCAAATAATCTTATAGAATCTGTTAAATTAGAACATGCTAGTAAAGCTAATCCTGATGATAGTAGAAATATTACTATTGATTGTATTACCACTAAAAAAAATTAGGCAAGTGCATAAATAGTAGAAGGTGCAGGTGTGATAACATTAACAATAAGAAAATAAGGATGGTATCTACTGTATGAGCCTACTTTAGAATGATGGCATTAGCGTAGGATGGCAAACAAAGATGTAAATGTATGAAATGTGATGCTATCTATTTGTGCGATAGTAAATATAGAATATGTACTTTAAGGCATCATGTTCAAATGTGTAAAAAATGAATATTCATTATATAAGACAGCTTATCTTGCAATCAAACAAAACTAACAAGTGACAATATCTAATACAAGCTTTAATAAACAAAGATTTATTGATTTGTTCATTGCATTGAAAATTATGCATGATTTGCTTTTTCAATGGACTAAGCAGAACAAATTGAGAGCCATGTCTCTTTATTTGAGAAAAGATTTGCAAATAGTTTTAAGAAACACTAATAGAAATAACTGAATGTGAATTAATAATCGAGAAAAAGGTAATCTTCTAGCCTTGTTCAAGAGCAATCATAGTTGAGTGAGATTAACATCAGATTTATGGGCATCAATAAGTACTGATAATTTTATTTGTTTGATTGGCAACTTTATTGATTTAAATGGGTATCTACAAAAAGGAATTCTAATTTTGGGTTTATACCACCACCACATGATGAAATTTCATTATTTGCGGTTGTGATTCCTTTCTTAACTAGCTAGGGGTTAGACAACAATATTTTTAGTACAACATTTTATAATGTATCTACTAACAATTCATCTGTAGAATTCTTAAGACACTTAAATTTAAGAGGGAATTATTGTGCAAGAGCATCTTAAAGTGATAGATGAGTAAGTTGAGAGGTTTGTGAGAGCATTAAATTTGTAAAAGACTCGGTAAAAAAACAAAAAATTATTGAATGTGTGAGACAGAGCTTTATTGTTAGTAAGGGGTTTAAGAGGATGTGCCTACCAGATGGAATTCTACTTTTATAATGATTGATAGTGCTATTATTACAAGTGCACTTTTATGCATTGGGAACTGTGATTCAAACTATAGAACTTGCCCTGCACATGTAAAATGGGAATAATTGGTAAAATATATGTATATTTTTAGCTCCCTTTTAAGAGATTACCTGTCTTTTTTACTATCAAAAATTTTACATCAAATTTATATTTTAATAGCATTTCTACTGGTTATGCTGCCCTAAAACATGAGAATATAGTGAACATGAATATTTTAGACGCATGGAAGCTAAAATGTTTGATAAATTTGAGAAGTAATGATCAAACTTTTGTATAATATGAATGATTGATGTTATTCTCGATCTAAGATACAAGTGCAATTTATTGAGTGCTACAAGAAATTATAATAATAAAATCAACAAAGTTAGAGAGAAGTTGTTTTTGGTGTTCAAAAATTATTCATGTATACAATTATATAATTCAAAAGCTTCTTTAAATTTAAATGTTATATCTCCACCTCAAGTACAAAATGAATATTCAAGTGGTTAATCCTCAACCCTAATTAGATCATATTTTTTAAGTAATTAGTGAGGGTTAATAGTTTTAATATACCTAGACATTTGAAATCCAATTCAGCTATTTGATCAAACCTATGCTCATCTAAGCACATCTCAAGCTTAGATTCTTAGGCAAACCATCATCATTGTCCAAGTAAACAAATTCTTAAATAAGTTTTTCCTTGATTTCTATTATCGATAAATCAATGTAAAATGTAAATTAGTATTTACATCCTCCCTTCCTTTCCTTCCTTGGCTTGGAGTTGTTCTGACTCAAAAGTAGCTCCCCTTTTATATTGGATTATTACATACATAATACAAACATAATAGTATTTTACATATTTAACCTAACTTCCTTAAATATTATGAAAATACCACTTTAAAACTCAAAATCACCAAGGCAACCGAGCAGTTTAGGGACGACGAATATAAATGTAGTTTCATTAAAACTTGAACATGAGGATCTAACAACATATATCATTAAAGAATTGCATATAAATTTCAATGAACCTCAATGTGTATATAGTTCAGTCAACATGACTGATTGAAATTATATTGAGATTGGTTTAAGGGTAGTATTATAATATATTTTTTCTATGCTACTATTGTTGATTAATTTAATACTTTATTAATGCTTTATTTAATACTATGGAAATTTAATCTTTTGGTATTGATGCTTATAGTGATAAGTTGGACATTTTGGGTATTGATCAAATGCTAAAAATTTTGCTTATATATAATGCTAGATAGTGATTTTGATTGTTGCAGTCTTATATGAATACTAGATTATTTTTCTAGCTTGCATTTAAATTTTAATGAACCTCAAAGTGGAGGCAATTCAATCAACATGACTGATTAAAATTGCATTGAGACTAGCTAAGGGTAGTTTATAATATATTTTTGCTATACAATTATTGCTGACTTATTTAATACTTTATTATTGTTTTATTTAGTATTGTGGAAGTTTTAATCTCTTGGATATTGATGCTAATGGTGAGGCTGATAGCTGCCTTGTTGGGTGTGAATCTATTGATCAAATGCTGAAAATTTTGTTTATATCTAAAGTGAATATGCTAAATAGCTGCAGTTTTATTTGCAATGCTGGATTATATTTCCAAAATCTAATATTAGATTAATAATAGTGAATTGCTTAAAATTTTTAAAATAATTAATTTATTAGCATTTTTAAACTATTGTATCATAAACCAGCACTTGGTTTTTCCTTGAGATTTTGTAACTTATTTAGGTATTCAAGTCTTTCAACCCAATCTAATTTCTTGAAAATTTTTGAAGATATTATGAATCAATGTTTTCTTATCAAATCCTTTTGTAATCATGCATACTTTTTCTATTTAAATCATATCTTCACATGTGCTATTAGTTAATCATATTTTGTTATTAAATCTTTGTATGGCTAATATACTGTTTTATATTTAGTTTAGATTGAGTATGTATTATGGTAGAAATGAAATCCTATATGAATTGCTGCCCAAATTCTCATATTTATGCATATAAATGGTAGATTTTATTATTTGTAATATCAATCACTAACTGAAATATTAAGAGACGATCACTAGAGAACATAATATTATTTATATGAATTTATTTTATTTGACTGCAAACGTTATTCCATGGAGCCACTAATTTTAGGATTTAAGATAAAAAAGAATAAAATATATTGTTTGCCGACTTTAATCATAGTTTTTTCTTCCCAAACCCAAAGTTATTTATTTTTGGAAATTTGTGTTAATTAAAAACAAAAGTTATAACAAACAAAAGAAATAAATGAATCTAAAGCATCAATTAATAAAACAAAGCAAAGAGAAAAAGAAGAAACCAAAATAAAATCAATGAGATTTATCTAGAATTTTGATTCAGTAATATCTGTAAAGAGTATTTGTTTGTAAGCTTAAATTAACTTTGATTGAGTTTCAGCAGATAAATGTGCCTTCAAAATATTCTCATAATTAATCAACCTTTTATATAAAAATAAACAAATTGATGAAGCAAAAGTCTAAATGAGCAAAGTCAACAATAACTTGTTAAGCTTTGTTGTGAAAAAGATATGCACACTATTCTACAAGGGTGTCTGTGGTTTTTTTTCAATACTTTTTTTGGTAAAACCGTGGAACCGCAACTTCTTGCCTTTGCTCATCGTTTTCATCATTACCTGTGTGGATCAGGTTCCCTGGACTTCTTCTTTACTTATGGTATGAAGGTACAATCTCAAAACTTGCAAGTAAGGTAGGCGTTCCTATAACTAATGCAAGAGTATGTGTTGAAATTAGTATATCATTTTCTCTGCTGGAGAAAATTCAAATCAGAGTGGATGGTAATATTATTAATCAACGTGTTGAGTATGATTGGATTCCTATTGTCTTTGAAACTTGTAGTCTATTTACTAATGCGGGTTGCATTTGCTCTACCAACACTCTACCTACAGATAGAGGAAGAAGTAGGTCTCGATGCCTTAGAAGTCATCTCCCCATCCATCACCAGCCAAGGTTGGAATGACTGTCCAAACAGCTCCTACCCTTCCCTCCATCTTGGAATCTCCCCTTCTTGCTCTCTCGTCTATCTCTACAGCCTCCCCTCCCTCTCAGTTTAACAAAATTCTCAGCCCTCTTCTCTCTAACCATGACCTAAATGCTTCGCCAGAAATTGGTCTTATCCCTTCTTTTGGGCCTCACAGTAACAACCATAAGTTGTTACCCTGATTAATTCTCAGCTTAATCATGCATTAGTTTTAATCATATTGCATTTAACATATCAAGTTAAGCCAATCCTAAAATTTGAAGTCAATTGGACTTCTCTAAGTCAAGTTAGGATTTTGATTAGTCTAGATGCCCTAAACAAGAATTAAAATATTTTGATCTCAGAATTAAAATTTGATTGCATTTTTGAATTCTTCGCTCCCAAATTAGCTAGTGGTGAAAGTTTGGTAAAATTTGGAGATCATTTAGGCCATAATTCAATTTAAAATAAATTTATCTAATTGCATTTTAGGGCTTCCAACATTTCAAATTAGCAATTATACCCAAATACCCGATTAAATGGCCGGGATCCGCTGTGCGGACCGCGGGCGATCCGCTGTGGAGCCCGGGTCACGCGACATCGGAGTCCCGCTGATCCCACGGTCCGGATTTAATTCTGCGGGATCGCAGATCCGCGGTTAGATGAACTCTTGGATCCTACGGTCAGGATTGCTCTCGCGATCGGTCGTTAGGTTCCGAGGGATCCCAGCCGTAGCGCCATCTGATCAATAGATCAGACGGCATCCGAAGGTCCCGCTACTATGGACCTTCGTCTTCCTCTCGCTAGCGCCCGACAGTGTATCTCCCCCGTACTGCCGACCGCAGATCCTATCTCCCACTCCCGTGTCCTCCTCAGTAGGTCGTTAGGATTCCTCCCGTTATGGCTTGGGGTCCCGATCGGGCTTCATGGCCCGACCGAGCTCGAATTAGAAAACTGAGAGCTCAACCATGGCCTGATCTCTCGGTCCTCCCTAGCCCTATCCAATGCCTCTGGAAGCTTGCCAATTTCCCTCTAAGGCTATAAATAGCCTCAGGTTTTCCCTAGGTAAAGCTTGTTGATCAATTGGAGTCTCCTTCCCTAATTGACATTGTCGTCTATTCGAGCTCCCTTATGCAAATCTAGAGCTTTGCGAACTGCTGATAGTGGGTAATCCTGATGTTCAGGATCCCTTGTGCCTTCAGGAAGCTAGCTTGTGATCTCCCTCTGCATTGGCTGCGAGCTTCCCGTCAATCCAGGTACCCCAGTTTGCTCGGTCTGAGCCAATGAGGCTCAGACTCCTCTCCTTTTTGATTCGTAATAGCTCGTATTATATAATAGAACTCACTGTTATCGTAATTGGGCCATAAGCTAACTCCGATAGATCGATTTCGATCGATCGGGCTAAGTCCTCGTACTGCCCACCTCAGGCCCTTAGGCCAGGGGGTTTCGATCCGCCTCACCTCTCTGAAGGTGTAGGGATCAAGCCCTGGATCAGTCATGGCCTCTGTGGGGAGAATTGTCTCCCCACAGTAGCTCCATTGCGGGAGCTCTCGGGTGAGTAAGGTATGGGTGAACTAGACCACCTCACTTGGGGATGCGGGTCTCTACCGGTGCGCCTGACCATGGTGAAGGTGTAACGATCTTCGGGTGGTCATGCCATGGCCTGGGTGCACGGGAATTGGCCGATTAGGGAAACTAATCGGGCATCCGTCGGGACGAGGGGTCTGGGACGAAGCCACTGTGCGGGTCGGGCCGACCTGTGACTCGCGCGGTGCGACAGTCCTGGGTCTCTCGGGCCTCGGCTGACCCGCGTGGTATGGTTAATGGGCCGAGCCCGTTTTAATTAAATCCAATTAATTGGATTATTTTCCTTAATTTTCCTTAAGGAAAATAATCCAATTAATCAAATCATAGGGAAATTAAATTAGAAAAATATAAAATTAAATTAATGTGATAATTTTTGATCCACTAGTCCAAATCCTATGATCTTATATATCAAATTGATCAGAAATCATAATGAATCGGAATATAAAATAATATTGAGCTTTTAATGGTTGGATTTTCTGGATTAGCCTAATTATTGCAGAACTTAATTAGGGCTGATTAGCATGTATACTTAGCCAAATTGTATGATTTAGGTGCCATTGTGTTTCTTATACCTTAAAGAATGCATGTGCTAGGTAGTTTACTTTTATGATTTATGTATTCTTAGTTATGCCCTAATTTTGTAAAAGCATATTTAGTGAAAATTAGGGTTTCTGATTATCCAAATCTAGTAAACTTAGTCTCTGAATATTCATATGGTAGTATAAAAAATAATTGCCAAGTTGCATGAGATTTTGATAGTTAGATTTGTAATTAGGTGCTAATTTTTTTGTTTTGAATTAATGTTTGATTAGCACTAATTGTTTTCTATCTTTCTAGAGTTTTCTATTAATATGCCTTATAATAGTAGTATGAATGTAATTAACTCATTCATGTGATTAAACATTTGATCCTTTTAACAAATTTGAATTAAATAGTTAAATTCCTTAATTAACCTTAAGAAGTCTTAAGATCTTAATCAAGTGATTAATACTTGATCAAAATCTGAGATTGCCACCAATAATATATCAATATATGCTGATTTGACATTTGATCTATAAATCAACAATTAGTCTTAATTGGGTAAGGATACGGGTTAAACTCTAACTTGTTTGATTAAGATTTGAATCCTTAATCACTTAATCAAATGACTTGATTGTAAGATAATTCAATTGATATTATTCCAATAATACATTTGATTTAGTATTGATCTTAAATCATTGAATTAAAAGTGCTAAGATAAATAATGAAGTTATGTGATTGAATCATCTAAATCTAAGCTTTAGTTTTTTGATTTTCTCTTATATAAGATTATTAGTATAAGATGATTAATAAAAATGTAATGATTTATAAAATGACCTAACTTTAATAATATCTTTGATTTCATCCCATGATTGTAGAATTGGATGTGATCTGATCACTTCTATCCAAGTTAATAAGTAAACCTTAAATTTGTAACTTAAGTGGTAGAAGAGTGAGATCTTAATGATCTTGCTTTATGAGTGCTTTAAAATATTTAAAAGCCTTAAAGAATATTGTACATTGAGGTAGGAAAGACTTATTATAATATATTAAAGCAGGAACTTAGATGATCCTCCCTAATTATAGAAGTTGATCTTAAATTTTGAGGTAGAATACACCTAAGATATTAGATTGAGATTCTTCCATATGGTAGTAACCCATGTTGAGTGACCTCTTGGTAATATCCTTAGAGCCTTGTGTAGGACTCACCCAATTAGAGTAAGGATTGATAGTGTTGGATAAATCCTTGGTGATTAAATAGAATTGGCTGAGCTTGATTTATTAGTTGATTATGATCATGCATACCCATGGTATTGAGTCATTTCAGTAATATTCAGGCTTGGATGAGTCACTCCAATGTGAACTTCTGACCAGGTGCTTCATGCAGGTTAAGTCGAATACAGTCCTGGTAGAGTAAATTGTCCAAACTTAAGAGAGTGAGCTAGAATCTTAGTGTGGGCCCCCACCCCCTGATCAACAAGATTAGACCTAAGGGTGTATGTCACTCTTGCAAATCCCTCACTTATCATTGGATTAGGTAGAATCCACAATCTACTAATAAGGGAAGTATGTGCACAGAAAGAATATAAGGATCAGTCATTACATCTAACTTACATATAGAGTGCGGAAGCAAAATGAAATAAATATTACATCCATTCATCATACATCAAGTAAGAAATAATATTATAGTTCAGCAAATAATAAAATGCAAAAAAGTAATTACAGTCACAGTACCTGTATTATTACAATATTTAATAATAGTTTAAAAGATTGAAAATAAATCTAAAAGGCTCTCATTCTCACAAAGACTGGAAGAAGACTAAACAATGTCTGACTCTCCTGACTGATGCTCCTCCTCTAAGTAAGGTTCCTCTTCTTCAGCACCTAGCTCCTCAAACCTATTTGAATTTGACATTATCGGTTTTTAGACTTTACTGCTTACTATATGTACCATGTTCAGACTTACTATTTTAAATCAGCATATATCATATGATCATCAACATGTTTAGGATTAGACTTTGCTCTCAGTACTTTGACTTACTGCACTATATATGTATATGCCCATTTCTTGCTTAATTTTCTTGAGGTGTGCTTTTGCCTCACTTTCTGTTTAGTTATAGATGCTATATTTATAACTTATCCTATTCCTTGTACGCTTACTGCTCCTATTACTTTTAGTTTACTTTTTATTGTGCTTAAGTTTAAAATGGTGACATTAATAGCATATGAAAATTAATCAGCCTAAAATGTACTTAAACAATTGTCTAATAAGGAATTCTATAAATATGTACAAGTCAGTAGGTAAGTAAAGAAACATAGCTGACTGAAACATGCATCAATAATAGAGTACACAGTAAGCTAGAACTGAAACAGGTATGTAAAACTACCATATCAGAAAATTGGTCAATCGGGCCCAGACAAAAATTCTCAAAGCCTTTCTGGGCTAGGCAGACGGAACAGCAGAGCATAACTGAGGAGGTAGTAAATATAAATGCAGAATCTTTTAGTGATTTTACTTTTATTTCTGTGGACACGTCCAGAAATAGCTGATGAGTCAAGCACGTCTGCAAGATTATACGGGTTTCAAGCTTAACACACACTCCTTAATGAGTAATGTTAAGCATCCTTATTACTCTTTACTCCTGTCCATTAGGATAAATGTGCACCAGAACCTACCAGAACATAACTGAACCCAAGGCAAGTATTATCCTAATTATTATATGTTTTCATTTCATGCACAAGTTTTCTTACATGATATGTCCAAAAAATTAAGCACAAAATACAATGAATGCTTAGCAAAAATCAAGAGACTCTTCTATACATGGTGACACTGTTGTTGTCTAATTAAACCATTCTAATTATTCTAAATTACACAAGTTCAAAATCTCTAATTCCTACTATCGAGTGTAACTTAGAAGCACAGCCTTATAAGTTAAAAAGATTATATTCTAATCTAATTCAATCAAGTACGACTACAGGTTTAATCAATAAATCATAACGTCCTAATTTGATGAATTTAGACGTCCTATATAAGATCTGATCAAGATCTACTAAACTATAGATTTAATTTAGACGTCCTATCTAAAATCTGATCAAGATATACTAAAATATAGATTATGGATTAAATACCACGAGATTGGGCTCGACCACATAATCCAAAAGGATAAGACATAAGATTTAGGTTTCAGTCTAAAAGTGATCTATTGATTAAGGTAATCCTATTAAGTAAAATTAAATTTAATAAGATGAATCTCCTATCATGAATCTAAGGTTAAAATATAAAATAATCAAAATAATTTGTAAAATCTAGAAAATAATAAAACCAAAGATTCATTCATTGAATAACCCACTTATCCAATGAATGAAATATAATCTATGAGCTAGTCATAGTTTTAGGAATAGTCCTAATGTGCTGTTTAAAGTCCTAAGAAAAGACTTGAGATAATTTAGGAAATTTAACTATCTTGACCTAATAATTGATTTTAACACTTAGAATAATTCTATTACAGTTTTATTACTTGTTTTAATGATTTAAAAGGCAATTTAGGAGTTAAGGATGCTTAATCTAAATTTTGGGGAAAATAATCATTTTGCCCCTACTTAAGGGTCCAAAAAGCTACTTTTTGAATTAAGGTTCTAAATTAGAATTTTTTACTACCAAATAATTTTTTACTGTCTAACATGAAGATAGACAGTAAGTACACTCAATTTGGATAAAAAATGGGTCATATAGGTCCAAACTAAAGTTTTTGACCTATAATTTTTTTTATATTTTTGAGAGCTATTTAAAAGCTAATTAAGAGTTATTCAGTTGAACTCTATTAAAAATTAGATGATAGATAATGTTTGTTTCTTCAAAAAGCAAAATCATAAATACATTTATTTTATGTGGTTGTGCCATTTTGTTTCAACTACTCTCAAATTCTTATTGTTGGATCCAGCACATTCAAATTTTGGAGTTGTCCCCGGACGCAAGCACAAGACGGCCCAAGTGAGAGATTTAGAGGGGCGCCCAACCGTGAGCACAGAACACACCCATGTGCAGAGAGAGCCGAGACGCATGATCATACACATGATGACTCACGCGGCTAAATACACAATTGGCTTGAGCCTAGACTCATAACAACTCACATTTGGATAAACACGATTGTGTCGATCAATGAGGTGATTTTCTTACAAGAATCGTGTTAGGATTGACCAAACAAGAGAAAACTAAATACAAAAAGACGTGGTTCGGAGTGAATGCCTATGCCCACAAGAAGAGAAGAAAAGAAATTTTACTATGTAGAGAGAATATTACAATTAAGGTTTCACAAGCACTTCTCCCAAGCCCTGCTAATAGAGTTTCTTACAGCTTCGAAGAGTCTCACACTTGCACAATACAGAGCATGCCCTATGGTTGCAGCTTTTTGGTTGCATCCCCTTCCACAGCTTCTTTAGCACTCTTTGATGAACAATTTCTTGCACACTTTAGCACCCAATACTTTAGGGTATTATATAGGACTCAAAATAAGCCCTAATTTGTCCTAAACCGGCTTTGGAAAACTAAGGGACACATCCATTTATATTTAAGTATGCCATAGGGGCATATGTGCACTTGGGCTCCCAACTTTCGGTGCCAGACATCAAAATTAGCGCTTGGGCACGCTTGAGCTCCCCTGAGGGCGCCCCTTCCTCGGGCCACAGGCTCTATTGGGCTCCAGAGGCACATCGGGGTGCCCGACTCGCTGTCGGGCAGTGATGCCTTGCCCCGGACCCACCGAAAATTTGTCGACACCTATTTTAGTGATCCAATTAGGCTCCACACCCAACAATTTTTTCTCTATTTATAACCAAAAATACTATGGACGAAGCAATCAACATTGGAAGTGTTTTCCTGGAAACAAATAATCATAACACTTTGATACTAAAGGAGGGGTGAATCATATTATGGGCATTAGGTTAAATTATAAGCTACCTCCTTAGTTTTCAAAGCAATTTTATTCTTTGTAGTTCTATCTTTTTGTGACTTGTTACTATATGACATAGGCCACAAGGGAATACAATAGTTTATTTGCCTTAAGATTCGTCTTGAGGCATGCAAAGGCTATTCGAGGGCTTTTGGTGGAGATCGGGGTACCCAGGTACTTAAATGTGAATGTAGAGATGGGGAGATTGATGTAGGCTTCAAGTGAGGATCGATCTGTAACCGAATGCAATAAAAAGATCAGCAGAGTTATATCAAAGGTTAGAGGTCAATTTGATGGTATTGAGGATAGTGTTTAGCTGTTGCAGATTGAGAAAGGTGGCTTAGTAGAAGATGAGCAAGTTGTTTGCAAAGAGGAGATTTGAGCAACGAAAATTGTTCTTACTGTAGGAGATGAAGTGATTACCTTGAATGCTGCTAGTGATGAAGGGTAGATGAGAAAGAGGGCTTCCTTGGCAAAGTTTAGAGGTGGAGGAGAAGTAGCCAGTTAGCTTCCCATCGAGCACAATGGAGAAGGGAACAGCATAAATGCAACCTATAATCCAATAAATAAATATAGGAGGAATGCTAATGAATGCAGCCTTTTTGCGATATAATCACGATTGATAGAATCAAAAGCTTTATAGAGATAAAGTATGGTACAAAAAATTTACTTGGGAGGATTAAGGTGATGAGCATCTGCAGTTTGGAAGCAGTGAAAGATAGGTTGTTCATTGTCAAAGAAGACGCTGAGCTTCTTTATTGATGTAACTGAGTTTTTCAATCAAATTTCTTATGTATAGTTTAATCTCAACAATAATAATTATGAATTAGGATAACTTAGGAAGTAATATAATAACAAAATGATACGCCACAATGTTGTTTAAGTCACCCATAGTCTCACGAAATCTTGAGTTCATCCCATTACAATTATCGACCATGATAATACAATTGAAGAAGAAATGTCGTACTAAATGGCTGCCTGTCTTCGCAAGCTCTAGCTTCACATAAGTCACTGTATTGAAAGCGATAAGACTCACTTTTTTTTAGGAATCATTTGCCATTAAAAAGACACCAGCAGAGCTCATCATTTTAGTATGATCACACTCGATCTTATCCTTTTCAATAAGTATGCATTTAGCCTACTCTTATAGTAATTAATGATAGGAAAATGCTATGATTACACAATAATATACACCAAAAAGTATTCAGGACTAATTAAATTTTATTTTTTTTGTAATTTTTGTATATAGGTCTTATCAAAAAAGTATATTTAATCAATAATCTAATTATATATTAGATTGACATATCATCTATATATTTTAGTGTATACTAATGTATAAGTATAGCAATACTCTTAATGAAATAATGTGCCTCATTAAGAGATAATAATGCTATTAATAATAAAGTATATGATAGTGTTGTAACTCAAAGATTAAGACTCTTAGATTGTCGTAATTTCATTCGTATAGATTTAAGAAAATAAATATAAAAGTATGCTGCTATAAGAGATCGGTGGGTCAGCCGGCAGCCGGGCAGTCGGGCAGCTGCTGAGGTCAGTAGAGAAGATCCATAGGATATCTATAGAAACATCATTAGACAGCTACCCAACCAATCCTTATTTAGTGGTTAAATTATCATTTAGTAAGCTTACCTCCTCTTAAATAATGTGGTTATACACGTAAGCCGTCGCCTAATTTGTTTTCTTCGTTGTCCTATTGACTCGTTGCCAACAATCATTAGGCGTTTAATCTACTGGTACAGTAAAAAAACAGTGGAAATTTCATTTTAACCGCTCAAATCTTTTGTATTTTGATAGCTTAACACTCATTCTCATAAAGCAGGATATATTGTCACCAAAATCATTAATTAAATTGGGCAATATATATATATATATATATATATATATATATATATATATATATATATATATATATATATATATCTTAAAAAGATGAGCTTCAAATAAGATTAAATGCGTGAACAGCAAGAATTGAATCAGGTAAAGAAGTCACATGAGAAAGAGAAGAAGATATGTGGAAGAAATTCTCATAATTCTTTCAATAATCAGTTAGTTTTAATTCTTTCAATTTTTTCTTCATGTTTCATTTGACTTCCTCTTTCTAATTGCATTTCCATATTTTTATTGTTGTGTCGAGAGCAACACTCTTTTTAAGAAGGAGAGTCTGTAACAGCCATAGTATTGTTACCCGTCAATTAGTAACCTAATCGACTCAATTTTTTTTTCAATACTCTTATATTAGTGTTAAGAGTCTCCACCTCGAGTTTCGTACAAATTGGAGATCATTTGACAATTTCCAATATTTTCTAATTTTTTGATAATTTTGAGAATGCCTAATTTATTTAAACTTCAAAATAAAAAACGGAGTCCACCGTTTGACTCATCTACCTCAAAATAGCTAAGGGTGGTATTTTGAAAATGTTTGGAAGTCATCGAATTTTCCTGATTATTTTAATATTATTTAAATACTTAGAAAATTATGATAATTAATTTGACCTCTGATAAAAAATTCGATTTCATTTTTGAGATCCTCACCCTCCAATTAGGTAAAGTGAAAGTTTGGGATTTTTCGAAGTTTTTTGAGTATTTAATTATGAGTAAATAATTGTATATTATTTAATTAATTTAATATTAGATCTGAATTAAATAATATATTAGATTCTAATTTAAATTCCAGCGGCTAAAATTCATAACAGCGGAAATTCGCTGTGCCAAAGGAAACACGGAACAGCCATTTGCAGCGATCTGGACCGTTCCACCTTTTCTAAGGCAGATCGGGCGGTCCAGAAGTGACCCGATCCGCCTAAATTGGTCTGGCCGTTCGATCGCCTGATCAAATGAATGGCCAGGATTATCCCACTGCATGCCTTCTTCCTCTAGACGATCGTGCCCTATCGCGACCTGAAAAAGGCATAGGACCCTCCAGCTGGCTCCTCGAGATTAAAAGGTTTGTCGTGAGCCCTAGTTTCTCCATTTTTCGACTGAGGAAGGTACCATCTCCTTCGAATTTTCTCCAGTTTGAAATTGCTTAATAATTAGTTTAATTATCTTACCACGAATGAATTTATCTGTCATGAGACGATTGAAACATGAATGGATTGTTAAAGCAAAAAAATTTCCTTATTCTCAGTTCGTCTCTTATCGTCAAACTGCGCAATCTGTTGAGATTATAAGCTGAATCGAGTGTTACAATTACTTAGAACTAAACCTTATACTGTTTGATTTCATCTTATTTATTTTGATTTCACCATTTACGCTTCTTTGCAAAAATTTCATTTCTAAAATTTTTATTCAGCCGCTTCCTCCTCTGGGCGTTGCTGAGGAAATGTTAATGGGCCAGTAAATTACGGCCCATTAAGCAAATTGCGGGCCTAAAGGGCTGCTGGAAAGAAAATGGAATGTTAATTTATTTCAGTTTCAAAATATAAGAAATTTCAATTTACATTTAATGAAATTATTCTGTATTATTCATTTAATAATTCCATTTTTTTGAACTTAAAACCTGTTTTAATCGGCTCCCCATCAGTGGCCCTAAGGATGATCCTGGGCCGCATATTCGGCCCAAGATTTTTGACCCATGTTCGTGCCCGTGTACGGGCCCAATTTCCATTACATATTGAGACTTCAAAGTCGTTTGGGCTTGGTGTGGAGAAGGGGAAAGGATTAGTGTATAGTTGAATGAAAATTATATGTTAATTTTATTTATTAATTATTGAATTATTACTAACCTCAATAATATTAATTTCAATACTAATTCAATATGCTGTATGATTTAATTGAACTTTATGAAATAGCAGTATACTATTGATTATTTAATATATTAATTTTCTTTGAAATTCATATGTTCTCTCTTTTATGAATTTTAATGAGAACTAATACTTATAAATCCAAGAACTTACTTTCTTGCATGACTTATTTAATACATATCCAAATTTTGCAAAGTGATATATCGTTTCATCCAGAAAAGTATGAGGATCAACAATATAATATTAGATTTCTAGCTTGATGATTTATTTCATTAATCATCATTTCAATTATTTAATTTAAATAATTAATTAGTCAAATTTTGTATGTGGCATAATTGAGTCTATTGATGTTCAAATTTGATATTTAAATAGTCAATTTCAATCACAAAAATGTGTAGAATAATATTATGAATTCAGATTTAGGTTTTGAACTCTAAATCTCTTAATGACTAATTAACTCTAATTTAGAGTCCTGCAAACCCTAAAATCTCAAAGTTGTTCAAATTTGACCTAGTTAGTATCATTCTTCTCCTTATATTATAAGAATTACATATTTATGTATATCATTTCATTTGGACAATAAATAGAAATTTTAGGTATTTAATTTCTCAAATTGGGTAATTTTTCAGTTTCATAATTTTGATTTATATTTATTTTAGGTATTTAAACCTTAGGATAGCAAATATGTTTAATTCTACTTATTTCACATAATTGTATGTTTGAGACTTAAATCTCATGAATATGATAAGTGGCATACTTAGCAATTTATTGATCTTACTTTCATCCTTATTAGAATTGTTATAGGAAGATTTGGAATCATGGAATGCTAGAGATCTTTAGAGTTAGATATTAATTCTAATTAGTGTTGATCACATTAGCTATTTTGTAATTGCAATGTTATGAATCTAGTAAAGCAAATTACATAGTATATTCTAGATTTAATTTTCATTCTTAGAACACCCTTATGAATTTTAAGAACTTAACTTGTGTGATTTGTCATCAAAATCATAACTCAACCTTTCTTTATTGTAGAATACTAATTGTATGTCTTGGTTCAATAAGAGAACTTATTGGACTAGTAAACTATAATTAGGATAAAACTTAGTATTAATCCCTTAATTTATAGATCTTATCTTAGATTCTTTATTTAATTAAGGATTAGTATATTAATAGTATACCTCATTTCACTAAGTAATCTTAGTAAGACTAGTGCCCAACCATTTAATTAGAATTTTAGCACATATCCCCCTTAGTCTTTAATCTTCTATTTTTAGTTCTCTAATGATTAAATTAGAAGAATCTTAGTTTCCTAACATGCTTATGATAAGCTTATAGACTTCATTTAACATACAACTTAGAATGAATTAGTACTTGTATATGATAGTTTATCTCTTTCCTTACACTTAGACATTCCCTACTAATTGATCCTAACTAAGTTGGTGAATGATTTGGTTGAAAATTTTTCATTCTATAAACTAATTAGATGAAGTTAGTACGTTGTACATTAACCTTCACTTCAAATAATTTAGTAAACCTTCAAATTTATTCTTCCCTATTAGTTTCTTAAATTTTAATCATCAATCAATTTGATTTAATTAGTTTAGGACTATTGTAGAATAAGTTCCAATTGCATGAATATAATTATAAGTTATTTTGTCACTTCATAAGTTAAATTAAAGTACTATTTTCAAAACTTCTTTCATTTCTACTATTACTTATAATTGACTTATAGATCAATATTTATAAGTCAATTAGGAGCTCAATTAGTTCCAATCACTAAGTAGATCATTAAAATTAGATAACTTTGGATATCACATAGTTTACAATTATTTAGAATTCATTGAATGATTGCTTAACTTTGAGTCTATTTTTTTAAACATATATATAAGATATTGTGCATAAATAAAACTTTCAAAATAAAACTATATGGGTGGATAGCCAAGGGCAAGCTAAATAGGAAATATAAGTAGACCTCACATTCTCAAAGGGTGAATGTGAGAGTTTATTTTCATCAAGACTCCGCTTTTCTTTATTAGTTAGGCAGACGTACTTAACTCATCATCTCATTCTGTAATATGCTCGCATAATGAAACTTTCATAAAATAACTTCAACAAATAATATATGAGTTTGTTACAATATTATTGATTACAATATCTCATCATAGCATTTTAGCTTTATTTTTATTGTATAGTTCTAGGCTATACACTCTTGGTCCATGAGACTAAGATTCTCCTTTACTAGCTATACTTTGCATTTTTTATCTTCTGTACTTTACTTATTATTCATATAAAATGCGGTGTATGTTATTTTAATTTCATTTAAATGTTTCATTGCTTTTCTTTTCTTTACTTAGCATAATTTTTATTGAACATCTTACTTTCAACTGTTATTCCTTACATATGTTTGAATGATTTTAAATGCTCCTCTGCTTATATTAAATTATAAATTAGCTTGTGATATCTAAATAAATATATAAATGTTTAGTCAATCTTAAAATGTGCTTATACTATTTAGTCTAACTACTCTTTTTATTTTATTGGTTTTACCCTATCATATTTAAATACTAAAATATAATAGATTAGAAGCAATATAATTCAGGTGGAGCTGGACCTAGCACTTGAAGATCTTACAAATTTGCTTCCGCTTATTTTACTTGCATTTATTTTATATGAGAGAGTGATTATCTTTCTTACTCTTTCATTTAAATGGCTTGTAATAACTTAATCTGTTTGTAATATTTTTACTTAATCTGTGCTGAGTTTACTTATTTTGTAATTGTTTAGATTAAATGAGTAGATAAATATTACATGTTTTACTTATTTGAACCCATAATCTGGGATAACAAATCCTGAGCCTCAACCACTATGCTACAACACCATTCACTTACATGTTTTACTTGTACTTGTACTTATTTCATACATTTCCTACATGCTATATATTGCTTATATTGCAAATTTCTTAACTTAACACTACTCACAAAGAGACAGCCACTTAGCATATAGTATTGGGTTAGCTTTCTTCTAATCTGATCTTAGATGCTAAGATGATGCTCCAATATTGGATTGAGTTCCTATCTGATATTGGGGTCGTTACAGAAGCCTTGGCCTCCTCCCATCTCCCATCATCTCCTCAGCCAACCAACGCCTCCTGCCTCGCCGCCTTGACCTCCCAACACCTCACCGGCACCTCGCTCAACACTTATAAACCTCCCTACGACGCCTCACCGAGCTGCCGCTGCCTCTCGACAAATCCCCATTTCTCCTCTTTTTTTCTTCCCCGACGAACCACCACCCCTCGCACCGCCATCGAACCTCACCGAAACGTTGTTGGAACGTTGTCCGATGCTTTTAGAACTATTCCCTAAACTCTGCATCAAGTCGCCACTTTCTCACATTGAACTCCCTTTGGATGAGAAAGAGCCCGCGAAAATATATCATATTATAATATGAGAATATAATATAAGGTTCTTGAGCTAATGTTTTGTCATAAACAATATCACCCAAGAACCCTAGAATGAGAGTGCTCAGTGATATACATATGTGTGTGCATGTGTATTATAATATGATAATATTTCATATTATAATTATGTTATAATAATAATAATAACTAAAGATTTTATTATTATTATTATTATCATAAATATTACAAATATTCATAATAATAATAATTACTTAAATAATATTATTATAATATCTCTCATTAATATTATAATATTCTCTCTTTAATATTATTCGCTAAATAATAATAGTAATAATAAGTAAATTATCTTATTATTACTATTATTATTATAAATACTAAAATATTATTATTATAATATTATCTCTCTTCTTAAAAAAATAATATTGATAATAAGTGTATATTTATTATTATTATTATCTTCATAAAATAATAATAATGCTAATCGTACTATTATTATTATCATATAGTATTTTAATATTCTCTCTTTAAAATAAACACGTGCATAAAATTATCACTCCAAATAATAATTTTATTTTTTTCTATTTATTATATCCTTTCACATAGAATAATAAAAATAATATTTTTTATGTGTAAATTCTCTTATAAATTGTGATAATAATAATATGTGATAATAATAATAATAAATTATTATCATTATTATCATTCGTGCTTTTACTTTTTCATAAGGATTTCTATTTCTTTATCTTATAAATATAAATAATAGTCATAATACTAATATTAATTATTATTATTACTGTTATTACTGTTATTATTATTATTATTATTATTATTATTATTATTATTATTATTATTATTGTTATCGTTTATCACTATCGCCACAACTACGATCACCACTACTATCATTATAGTTACTAGCTCCATCATTATCAAAATTATCATCCTATTTTCACTAACATTGAAATAATGAGAGAGAATGAGAGAGAGATAGAGATAATTAGAAATAAGATAATAAAAATATCTTTATTTTTCTTTGGACAATTTTCTAATAAATAAAATTTGTAATGATTCACAAGAAGTCAACTTAGCTAAAAAAAATAAGTACTCCGGATATCATGAACTACATTTATATATGTTGATTTAATTATAAGCTTTTGCTCCGCAAATTTAATTTAACTAATCTTTTACTCTGCTATTTTAAGAATTAAAGTTTACTATCACTATATGAAGTATTTTTAAAAATAGATAATGGATCTTGATTGAGTTTCATAAGAAGTATGTATTGTGTGTACATAATGTAATAATAACGGGGCTAGTTCGTTAGCATACTATCCGTGAAGATATATGTAGATTATGACTCTGCTTAAGAGGGGGCTAGCATATGTGAAATAATACCTGAATGACAATATTTGAACCCAAATTGTGATAATCATAACAGACGTACTTGATTTCCTCAAAATTCGAGAAATTGCCAGCTCGAATGAATATGTTATATATATATATATATATATATATATATATATATATATATATATACTATTCACTTTTGAGATAGAGATATTAATATTTGATAAGTATGACTTACTTGTGACATGTTACTTTTATTGTTATTTCAAAATTATCCTAAATTTTGATTTGCAAGAAAAGTCGTGGTAATCCTCAAAGGACAAAATTTTGTCTTTCAAATTCTTATTATTATACTTCCCTGCACTTAAATTTCATACTTTTACTTACATATATACAATGTAATTAATGATATCTAAAGTACGAGTTTATTTATAACGGGTGTTCAACCCGAGCATTTTCGTTGTAAATGCTAGGTCAGGTCGCTGCTGATGATCTGGAGATAACCTGATCAATCTACCATTGCACTTTTTATTCTCTTATTGCATTTATAAATAAAAGAGAAACATGCGCTTGTAATAATACTCTTTCTAGAATAAAAATTACTTCTTTCATGTAAAATAATTATTGAGTAAATGATAATGATCTTTATATTATTATTCTAAACTCCAGTCTACAATCATCGGCATAAAAAGGTGATGCCACCATAGTCCCCACACATTAACCAGGATCTATCAAGGATCCATGTTCAGGGTTGGGTCGGGAACTAAGGTGGGGGACGTCACAGCCTTAAATTGTGGTCTAAAAACTGTGAATCAGCTTAATAGTCGGGGCATCCACTGCAACACCATTTGCCGGTTTTGTCACTGTGATAATGAATCTCATTCTTACATTTTATTTTCTTGTGATTTTACTTTAAATATTACCAAGACAATCCTTCTAGTTGGTTATCTTATTTTTCCTCATCTTTAACTCAAATTCTGAGTGACACTCAAGCTATAAGAAATGGGTAAAAAGAGCTTATCTTACGGCTATTGACGTAATCATTGATTGTATATGGAAGGAAAAGAATGCACGTATTTTCCAATAAAATTGGTAAAAGTGACTATCATTACTCTCAATATCAAAACAATCATCTTTGGGATAATCAGCAAGTGGCGGTACTCTACGAATTTTGAAAATTTCGGAATTGGAAGGATTCTCTTACTATGAATTAATGTTGGCTTTGAATGACTATGATTGTGTCTGTATGTTGTTTCGCTGTTGTTGGACTGTTTACGATTTGCCTTTGGAAGATTTTGTTGGATCAATTGACTCTTTTCCGTTGCTACTGGGATGGGGATTGAAGTACAGTTTTGATTATTTTATGGCATTTTATAGTTTTTGATCAAACTTTATGCTGCCTTCTTTTGTCTTCTTCGGCATGTTTTAATCTGATGTTGTGAAGGCTCGTTGGGCCTGCTAGATATGTTTTTGATCTATATTGCCTCTTGGTGGGAACATTTCTTGTGGTGCTTTATGCTTTCATCTTATGTTTGGGAGGACTGTTTTTACCGGTTTTGATCGCAAATAATGATGAATTGTGATACTATTTTAGATCTCATTCGACGATTTGGTGACTTCTTTTAACATTTCCTCACGAACAAATACTAATTAGATATTTAGGATTGATACCCCGTCGAGTATTTGGTCTTGTGCAGGCCTTATTTGGATGAGCTGAATCATGGTCTCCTAGTTTATTTGATTTTCCTTTGTTTTTGGTTTGTAACTTTTTCATGAATTGATTTGTTTTTAATTTCTTTTTTCTTTTTACTGTACATTTTATTTGATGAAATATATAGGTTATGTTCTCAAATGTTACAAAAAAAAAAAAAAAAAAAAAAAGTCATCAATAACCCCTATATTATTTTAGGGTTATTTGGGTGTCAATCATATAGGATTTATTGTACGAAGAAGTTTAATGTTAAAATTTTGATCAAGATTTTCTCTTGCTTTTGCTTTTACGCTGACTATGCCACGGTAGACAAAAGTTTTATAAATTTTTTGGAAGAGTATTATTAGTATATATTAAAATATATAAATAATGTGTCATATCCGACCCATATAAGTATATTATTGATTTAATATATATTTTTTATAGGGCATATATATAAAATTAAAAAATAAAATTTATTTGTCCTAAATATATTTTGATATATATTTTTATACAAGTATTTTATTTTTTGGAAAAATAAATATGTTTTTACTCTTAAATAGTTAAGGAAAATGAATGATTAGAATTTGTATTTAAATATATATTTATAGTAAGTCTTACTAATAAAAAATATATCTTATATATTTTGTGAGATCAAAACATATTTTATTTTTTTGATAATTATTTGGAAAAATTTTAGGGCTTTGTAATTGGATTAAAAAAAATGATGTTAGCGGGCATAATAGTCTAATTTAACTATTCGACCAATGGGTCTTTTTCGAATCTCTTAAGATATATATCTTGCAAATTTAATTTTACATCTGAGATTAACCCTTCACCAATAAGCCTTTTGTTAGTTTTGTTTTATGTTTGAAAAAGTATTATATGATAATCTACAGCATATGAGATTTGAATAAAAAAATTTATTCATAATAGTTTTTCTTATAAAAAGAAATATATATATATATATATATATATATATATATATATATATATATATATTGCAATTATTTATTTACATGTGAAATTAACTCATTACCAATAAGGCTTAGTTTAGGTTTTGTTATATTTACAGAAAAGCCCTCGCATAAAAATAAGAAGAATTGCATGAATAGAACTCAAATCTTTGTTATTTGTACGTATAATACTCGATCCTTATTAATTTATGATTTAATTGTTCTTACTATAACGAAAGTGCCACTATACCTAATTATTATATATATGCAATACTTGAAATTAAAAAAAAATAATAAAAATGAGGTAAAGAGCAGTTTGGTTACAGTAGGCAGAGCAGTTCATCAAATCTAATTCAGCATGCAAGTAGTGAAAAGCACTAAAATCCAAAATTCTTAAGATATAAAATAACGAGAAATGCTACAAATTTTAAAAATAATATTTGTATTATTTTAATATAAATAAATAAAAATTAATATTGAATGAGTTTTTTTGAATGTCATATCAGTGGGTCTAAATAACATTCCTCTAAAATGATTGATATTGATTAGTTGGAAGATGATAGTGAAGTTTCGTTGGATGAAAAGGCGATCGGGTCGTATGAGATATTAGATGACCGTGTTCTTAATAATACATCTTCTGCTCACAAGAATGGAAGCTGATCGGACCTAGTAAAGAAGTAAAGCTCATAATTAGAACATCCAAGCTGAAGTTCTAACATAAGAGAAACCTATAGATTTTACTTGCTAAACCAGTTTTCATAACAACATTTGCTATAGTAATTTAAGTTGCATTTATCAATCCCTTAAGTGGTCAGTGAAATGAATTAAATCAGTCTCATGCTCTTACTTTCTATTGGATATCAAATTATCAATAAATGCTTAAGAACATTAGATGCTTGCGATAAAATCATGTGAATTTTAATTTGAATTTCTCATCGGCATCATACTTTAAACCTTGATGATCGATCCTAAGGAATACACAATTTTATAGTCAAACAAGTCCATCATGCTTAATTTGAAAGAGCCAACTGCTACTGATAGTTTTAGGGTTTTTTTTTTTCATCAGAAAATAAGAATCAAATTTATTTTTATATGTAAGATTTCTAAAAATATATTTTTAAAAATTTTAATTTTAATTATTAATATTTTCTTGGAATAAAATGAGAACTAAATAAATAATTTTGTGCACTACTTAAAACATTCAAAGGTTACTACAGCTGCCCTCTCATTTTCGGTGGTTGAGATGCAGCAACGACGCATCTGCTCTGATCCCCTCATAAATTGTTATATGGTTTTTAAATATTTTTTAAAATGTATTGATGATTAGGATTTATAGAATTAAGTGAAATAAATTTTTTTTATTAAATTCACTTTTGTTTGTGAGATTCATAAAAATATATTTTTTAAATCTTAAATATTAGTCATTCATATTTTTTGAAAGATATTTGAGAGCTAAGTAATATTTTTCTAAATTATATATGTAATTAAAAATAATCCAATACTCTAAACATTTATTTATTTATTTATTATGAGTTAAGTACTAAGATTAGATATTTTAATTAGATAGCAACTTCCATATTAATTAATTGTTAATGACCTAATGCTGAATGTAATTGGGTCTGCATGTTTTCTTAGTTATATAGGTTACATTTCTTAGATGACATTATTCTTGAAAAATTGAATGTGCATTATTGATGTTGTTGCTATTGGCTTCTTTAGGAGTGAGTGCAAAGATGGAGCCTTAAATTTAACTAACTTTGGGTTAGATAATACATAATTGTAACTCCTCAACTCATTAAATAATTTCTCAGCTCGTCAAAATCGTATGTTTGCAACACTTTCAGCTCGTCAAAATCGTATTTTTTATCCATCTGTAATGGCAATCGAATGCATTATGCTATATATTTATGGACGTAGCCGTGAATTAACGAAAACAACATGCGATATTCTTCAACCACCTACAGTTGCTCGCTACAGCACAGAAGCCGAGTAGAAGGTTATTGCCCGAGCTACTTCCTTCTGAGGCTCTCTGGATCAAGCACTTTCTTGCCAAACTTGTGTTTTTTCTTTCACGTAGTGCTCGCGACTGCTTGAAATAGCATTTCTCATATATATATTTATGGAGAAATATGCATGCAATATTCTCCATTTATTATTATTCTCTTGAACTAACTAGAGACCTCCCTCCACCCACTAATATTTTAAAATTATTGTAATTCCATCTTATCTTTGTTGATTGACGTTGTATTATTCCACAACCAAATATTAATTAATTATAATTTATTCCGTGCAAGATTGTATTTTCCTAGTTGAATATAAATTAACGAGTAGAACAACTACCAACACCAACTTTACGGAGAATTAGGCATCGACCGATGGATGGACGGATCATCCCTCCCATAAAGAATCTTGAGCTGAGTCTGTATAAGAACAACCCCAAAGAAGATCTCAGCTCTGAGGTCTGAGCTCCGAGAACAGAGAGAGAGAGAGAGAGAGAGAGAGAGAGAGAGAGAGAGTTGATCCGAGATGGTGAACTTTGTGGAAGCACAGAAGCCTCTTCTGCATGGACTGATAAAGCTGGCCGGTCTCCGGCAGCTGACGGTGGAGATAAGCCCGGACACCATAATGAGCTTCTGGGTTCCAAAGGACAAGATCCCCAAAAAGAAGAGCAGCACGAATAAGGAAATATTTCCGGTGGGAAAGACGTCCGGCGCCTTCCTAATCAGCGAGGGCCACCAAATCGTCTCCGACGGGAAGAAGACGAAGAAGCCCGCCGTTGTGCTCATCCATGGCTTCGCTTCCGAGGGGATCGTCACCTGGCAGTTCCAGGTATCCTTAATTACCAAACTAGCCCTTTTACAGTCACGTTGGAGAGAGGGTAGGGTCGTAATATTTTCGATTGATACTCTGAACAATGCTCTTTTCGATTCTCTCGTAACTCTGTTTAGATTGGAATCGTATAAATACTTTGTTTTAGTTAATTATTAAGTATTAGAAAAAAATGATATTATTTTACTGATCAGAATTTATATATAATATTTATATTCTTTACAGATCTTACATATAAAATTGAATTTATTTCTTTTTTTTTTTGTATTTTCTATAAGATATTTAGGAATTAATTAGAGCTATGAATTAAACTCTAATTATTTATTTGTTAAATTGATTTAATCTTTAATTTTTATTATAAATAATTATTAAAATGATATTGTAAATATTATTTTTAAAAATTGTATTTAAATAATTTTCGAATTAATAGAATAAACAAAATAGTTGATTTATTATTAAATGAAGGTGGGAGCATTGACGAAGCAGTATTCGGTGTACGTACCGGACCTGCTGTTCTTCGGCGGATCAACGACATCGTCGGCGGTGAGATCACCGGAGTTTCAGGCTGAGTGCCTGGCAACAGCGTTGGACCGGCTCGGGGTGGCGAGCTGCACATTGGTCGGGTTCAGCTACGGGGGCATTGTGGCTTTCAAGATGGCCGAGGCCAGGCCGGACCTCGTCAAGGCCATGGTCGTGTCCGGTTCAGTCACGGCCATGACCGATTCGATCAGCCAGGATGCCATGAACCGGCTCGGCTTCTCCTCTTCCAAGGACCTCCTGCTGCCCGATACCGTCACCGGCCTCAAGGCTCTTCTCAAGGTCGCCACCTTCCGGAAGCTTTGGTTCCCCGATCGCTTATATCGTGATTTTCTCAAGGTATAATAGCCATAATATTTCTTTTCAACAATTTTATTCTTCGTACAGCTGTTTGGTTATGGCATTTTGAACAGGCGATGCTCTCTAAAAAAAATATATATTTTTTATAAATAAATAAAAATTATATTTATTTTTTATTTGAAAATTACAAATTTATATATAAGTTAAATCTAAATCTTAATTATCAATATTTTTAAAGTAAAATGTGAGTCAACCACATCATTTCATCATTATAAAACTTAAATCAATATAATAGTAACTAAACTTAATTTCAATTTAAATTTAAAGTAATATTATTGATTAATCATTATTAAGTCGTTATTTTATCGATAATAATAAATTTTTATGATATTTTCCTTAATTTGGTAACATATTCGGCCTCGGATGAACTTTGGGTGCAAATCGGATTATTCATTAAATTCTCACCAAAAAAAATTAGCTTATATGTCGTTCACCAACAGCCCAAACCTCACGCGTGGCGTCATCGTGTTCGTATTTTCTTGAATACAATATATCTTACATAATTTATTATTTTTATATTTTTGCCGGCTAAATATTTGATTCTTATTCATATTCATTCAAGAAAAAAAAGCCTTTTTTTCAATTAAATATTATAAACAAATTTAGAAAAATATCAAATAGCTTTAACATTCACGTAATGTATTTTTATGAACTAATTTAAAAATTATTTGAAAGTGCAATTCGAGTTTTCTTGTTCCATCTTTTTATCTTCAATTATATCAATAAGATAATCTATCTAATATTTAATAAATTTGATTATGATGACATATGGCCCTCTCTCTCTCTTTCTCTCAGTAAGCGCATAAAAGTAGTACCGATTATTTTATGTGACAAGAATCGGCAATAATAAAAGAAGGGTTTTTGTTACTTGTGGCTGAGCAGGTGATGTTCAACAACAGGAACGAGAGGGCGGAGCTATTAGAAGGCCTGATTCAGAGCAGCGACTCATCTCATTCCCCAAAGTTTTCTCAGGTGCGCAGAAACGTCTTCTTTGGCCAATTTTTTTTGTCTTTTACGGTTTTTTTATTCATTTCTGACGCCCGCAGTCGGTGCTTCTTCTGTGGGGAGAAAATGACAACGTCTTCAACATGGAGCTCGCCAGGAACATGAAGGAGTATGCCCTTCTCGCTATAAACGAAAACCCTATGATTTAATTTCAGCTTCTGAGTCTTGTTCGATTGCAGGCAATTAGGAGCAAATGCAGCTCTGCAATCCATAAAGCGGGCGGGGCATTTGGTCCACCTGGAGCGGCCTTGCGTTTACAATGGCCATTTAAAGGACTTCCTAGCACTCGTCAATAATTCGGAAGCCCACCATGACTGAAGAAGCAGCTCTATTCAATTATTTATTTGCGTTGTCAATAATTCGAAAGTGACCGTTGTGCAGAGGAAGAAGGCGCGACAGAATTGGGATTTAAAATGACAGGAGGCTGAATTTGTTGCGATAACAAAAGCGTTTAGTGGAAGAATCTGAATCTACACAATGCTATGTTTTTATGTATTAGTACATGATCAGTTTCGGACTTCTTTGTTATCAGGCTAAATTAGCAATAAGATTATTTATCCACCAGACTACCACTCCCAAAGCACGTCTTGGTAACCGTTAAATCCCAGAAACATGTTCATGACCGCATTGAGATCCTAAGGGGTCTCTCTGTGGTTTGTTGTTAGTTTTCATTGCCTTTCCAGCGAACACCGAGCCACATTAATATAGTATGTTGTGTGTTTAATTATGATAGCATGGTTTTACAAGAAATTCACCATAATCTCACCGTACAATAATATCAATCCAACAAAGATCAACTTTAACAATTATTCACAAATCTATTCACTATGAATTGTGCATTAAAGCTTAATTTAGTATTCCAATAATAATAAAACAAATGAAGCATATACAACCTTAGTAAGAGGTGACTATGATTGTTGAGTCACTAACTGTATTTTTGTATATAAGGTAAAGGAAGCAAAGAAAAAAATACAACAAAATTATAAGTTTGATTATGAAGCCACCTAACAGTATATCATCCATAGTGAAAAAAATAGAAGCAGCAGTCCCTCGAGATTGCTAATCCAGCCGACAATAGCAGGTATCAGTCACTCTTATTAGAAATGCATAAATTTGGCGTCCAAGGTGTAATTTCTACTAGAATCAGTATATCAAGCAATAACAAGCAGTAGACAGGGTTAGAGGATAGATTTGCCAAATCAACCAGCCCAACAGACACAGGCCAGATGAGCCTTGGGTCTAGGCTTGTTGAGCATAGTGCCTATTCAGGCAAAGCTTAGGCACCCAGGTGCCCAAGCGCCCAACAAATTTTGTTGCATTACGCCAAGGTACAACCAGGTGTCAGGGCTATTTCAGGTGTCTTTCACCTTGTTGATTGAGCCCATGGTCATGTCACACTTATAAAAGTGCATGAAGTAATTTTATGGTAAGCTTTTTGGATTATTTAAGATAATTTGTGGCTCTAAAGCTTGGAAAAGAAACCATAAGCAGGAACACGTAAGATTAGCATAATTTGAAGAACTTCTGAGCTCTAATTAAGCACAACAGTAGATCTAGGTGCAATGTTTGTGGAGATTGTTCTTCTATGTGGTGTTTAGCTGAAAGCAATATGTAATCCTCATCATCCTTTAAATTAAACTTTTGTTCAAGAGTTTGTATTGTGAGTTTTTGCTCTTGAAATAGATTTTTATCATTGTACTGCATGAAAATAATTTCAAGTCTAGTGAACGATTTTCCAACTAAAGAAAAGACAGGGCCAACAAAAAATTAATCCATGATATAATATTACAAATTTTAAAGGTTTTTCAATTACTAAACTGCTACAACCTCCACTACAAATGCATCAAATGTATATTATTATATCTACAACCAAAAAAAGTTGAGCTTATTGAAAGAAATTATAACCCAATAGATATAACCTCTCATTTTGTACTCCAAATATAGTTCAAATCCAACAACTTCAATTAAACTCTTAAGCAAATTATTGAGTTTAGCTAAATTTATTCTTTATTAAATCATTCAAAGCAATTCATATTTTCAATAGTTTTGAGGGTTAGGGTTAAATTGGCTCAATTTTTAGGGTTCATCCATGACACCTTCATGGTCAAAAAACATTAAGGGTTAGGGTTCATCCATGGTCAAAAACTTCAAGTGCCAATAAAACACATAACGAGTAAATAAAATTGCACTAAACAACCATTACAATCTCAATAACAATGTTATCTTCAGCATATATTAATCGAACAAACAGACTACATTAATAGATTTGCAAATAACACGGAACCAAATCAGCCCTTTGTCAAACTTAATACTTTTACATTCTAAGAGCTATAATCAATCATTGTTTGAGATAATTTAAGGTTTTTAAGACTGGAATACTTGCTAAATCTTTACAACCCCATATCGTTTGGAAGAATTTTGAAATTTTACTTGAGCGCGAATCCTACATTAATCCTGTCATCAAAACAGCCCCTGTTTAAGAAGGAAAAAACAGTGAAGGTTCTACAAGATTTATTATAAATGAAATTTTAATAAATATTGAAATTTGAACGATTGAATACAGAATGGTATGGCCTTCGGCGCAGTGTAAGAAAAAAAAAGTTTATTTTTCTTTTTATCCTTGGCTTTTGAACTAATCAATTAGTAACACAAGGCATCATAGCACTTCCCTTCATGTACGGCAATAATATGCACAAAAGTAACGAAAAACAATTTAAAGCTCTCCATATCTGGCTTTACAAAAGAATTAAATAGAAATTTTAGTCAGTCCTTCAAATCTTGTTCAGAAAACAGAAATAAAGCAACTATATATAAAAATACTATAAAAAATAAACCAAAATAAAATGCTGTAAGCAGTAAAATGAAGAAACATCAGGAGGAGCTCAGAGATATGGATATGAATGGATTTCAACTATCCTCACTATAAACCAATACTCGGATTAACGAAAGTTCATCACAGCTACCTCCACTCTTTAATGTTCACAAATAATACAAATGAAAACATCGAAGGAATTAGAGGGGAATGGAAACGCAGTGTATTATTTCATATAAAATCGACGCAAAAAACTTTATGCCTTTTCACCAAATCTGACTCCGCCGACGAACTGGCAAACCCTAATCCTCAATGGAAGAACCCCTCGGGGAATCAACAACTTTATTAGCCGGCAGACGGCTTTAAGATTACATGAGTACCCCTCAACAACTTTTTTTTTTTTTATTATTATTTATTATTATTAAAAACATAAAATATTTAAATATAAAATATGATTAAACCACTTCCTAAAAACTTGTGAGGTTTGCACTCAATAGATGTAAGCAATATTACTCTATAAAATATATAAATTTAATTTAATTAACACAAATCTTGACCTAATTTTCAGAACAATCTTTTATTTAACTGATGATAAAACACTAATTTTTGGTTTGAAAATTTGCAAAGAGGAGAGTAATGCATGTACCAAAAAGAACGTCATGAGTGTTTGGAAAATAATAAAAAAATTGTAAAAAAATCATGCTAACCATAAATTTAAGTAGGAAATTCCTTGCTTGGGCTTATGAGGTGGGTAAATAAATTATGTTTGGTTGATTTTTTGGCTTTCTTTTATTTTTGATTTTTTGCTTGTTGACTTCAAGCTAAACCAATGTTAGCCTGAAATGAACAGGTCATGACTAGGAGAGCTCAACTTTTGGGGAATCAATCTCTCATTATATGACTAAAATTTTGAATCTCCATGTCTCTCCATATCTCACTATCCTCCTTTTACTCTCAAGTTGTCATTTTTTTCACATCTTTAAAAGCGAAATTCTTCACAAATAAACATAGTCAGTATGCATAATTCTCTTGCAGTTTACTCCGGTAATATGCTAAAAGACAAAATAAAAAATATAATGAAACCAGGGCTTAACCTATACTAGCAATTATATACTGATATAATAGAAATATATGGTCTATGAAACAGACATAGAACGGCATCTCAAGGAACTTATTTTTTCCAATATTTACATCTGAAAGGGTTGGACACCCTTCTGTTTATTCTTTCTGGCAAGTTCCCCAAAAGCTGAAAGCTACAAGAAAAGAGACCAGCGCAGTACAGCATTACAAGTGAAACTTAAAAAAACTGAATAGAGATATTGCAAGTCCCAAACTCCACATAAAACACTTGAATCTGAGCTATGGATTTTACTTTCTCCTGGCAAGTAGATGGGCTCCCAACTCCGTCGCATGCGTACGGGATCTTCATATCTTCGGATAATAAGAATGCGCATGTGCACACCATTTCTATATGATCGTCCCATCCTTGATTGTTGCGTTCTTCAGAATTACAGTCACACCATCCCTTATGAAGTACCCTTCACTTTGCCTGTTGGCTTCTCTGACACCCTATTTTTACAATTCAAGGTTTTCCATAAGAGTTAATCTTTAGACATTTGCAGGAGAAAGGTAGTATTAAGATCGTTTATACATACATCTTTGTTTTGTATGACCACATTCTTACCGATCCTCGCGTTCATGTCAATTATACAACTCCTGTTGAGAGAAGAAAGAACATAAATTAAAACTATGTACATATATATGAATATAAATATTTCATTACATATTGTGATTTGAAGAATATTTTGGATTAGATCTAACCTGATCTTAGTATTTTCACCTACGCCAATGGGAACCTTGCCCTCTGAAAGAAGAGAAGCTATCTCGGCATCAGTTTCATAAACGTCAGCACCCATCATCACAGTATCCTGTCATAATATCAAGATTTGGGCAGTTTGTGTGAAGAGAATATTAATAATGCAAATGCTTTAATTTGGACTAAAATTTCATTCGGTGATGAATATACGCAAAATAATAGACCCTGCAATGACCAATAAAAGAAGAAACACGAATGAATGATTAATGCAAGCTTAAATAAACATGCAAAGGTTGCTTTTGGAAGAAAATTCTTAGCCCTCTCAGCAACCCAAACAATATTCAAAATTTACCTATTTTAATGCTAGATGATCACTTGAGCGTCATGAATTTGTTTTTGTTTCAAGTTAATTTTAATCCAATTCAATGAATTGCAAGTTGTAAAGATGTTTAAAACAAACAGAATTATTATTTAGCAACCCCAACGATTTAAAGTATGATTGAAACTAAACAAGTGAGGAGTATTTCTAAAATGATTTGAACTAAAAACAAAAGAAAAACCACCCCTGCTGAATTAGAATGAACAGCAATAAAATTAACTGCTTGAAATAACAGAAAGGCTAGAGAAACAACGATGATTAGCACAATTGCCAGGAAGATGAGACTCAGTTTCATTTAGAAATTCAGTAACAATGGAGGGAATATAGATCATTTAGGGTAGAATTACTGCAGAACAAAAATTTTGGAAGATAAAGCCTTCTGAACACTAATGCAACAATGACCAAAAAATTTAGACATACATATCAATATTTTCTGAGAAGGTTAAGAGGTTCACTCAAGTAAAGAAAGGCCAATAAAAGGCTATAGTACAACTTCTAGTGAGAGTTTTGATAAATATTAAGGTTTATTTCTCCATACTTCTTTATAAGCAAACTAGCAATATTTTATTCCAGCGAACTGATCAGCACAGAGATGAGACAATACAAAGACGAGGCTCATCTATTATTGATATATATAGCATGAACATGCTCTGAACACAGCACACACATATATCTTAATATATGGGAGAAAGTTATACTAATATCAAATATGTGAATATAATTATATGACCAAAATTATACTTAAAGCTACAACACCATTCATACACACAAATGCACACACACAAATATCAAATATGTGAATATAATTATATCACCAAAATTATACTTAAAGCTACAACACCACACACACACACACACACAAATATCAAGTATGTGAATATAATTATATCACCAAAATTATACTTAAAGCTACAATACCATTCACACGCACACGCACACACACAAATATCAAGTATGTGAATATAATTATCACCAAAATTATACTTAAAGCTACAACACCATACACAGACACATACACAAATATCAAGTATGTGAATATAATTATATCACCACCAAAATTATACTTAAAGCTACAACACCATTCTCACACACACACACACATATATATATATATATATATATATATAAATTTTGACTTAAGACAACTGTGTCCAGCTTACATGACTACTAATTTCTTTATACATATCAATTTTAGAGGATGGACTCATCAATGGCATGTCTAACATATTTTGGGCAAGTGTAAAGACCTGAAAGCATCCCAAGCATTACATTTAAATATACATTTGTTAATCCATCTTTCATTTCAATTAATTATTAAGCATTTAAGGATATCATATCATATAAGTGATGTTATATATCACTTACAATATATTTATAAATATAAAAAACAAAGTAAATAAGCTCAAATAAACATCATATACTTAAAAATAAATTCATGTTAAGGCATTTGTGTCTGATATATGAAACTATTAATTTATTTGTACTTTTCAAACTTGGGCAAAACTCATTTCGGGCAAGTGTCAAAGAACTGAACATTTTCCCATGAACACTGCACCAACACTACACGGAAATATTTTAAAATGTCCATGCATCATTAGCCAAGAAGGGTCTTGTATGTAACCTAACTCATATGGATAGGCTTTTTCTATAAATCAAACTTTAGAGAGCTCTAATATGCACCAGAAACGATAAGTTGATCACCACTCCAAGCCCAGCTTCTAGCACAAACTTTGTATTAAAAACGACAACTTTCTAAACAGGTTAGGAACCCGATTAATGTGAAGAAAAAGACGGATAAAAGACAAATAAACGAATATTAGAGTTAGCCTTCACATTTCACATCAGCATTTCGTTTACGTCTTAGATAAATTTTATAAATAGTTTGTTGATGAAATAAACTCAACAAATGAGATGTCAGTGCCGCATTCATTGTTAAAAGCCCAAATGCATGAGATTTTCCTCTTTTTTTTAAAAGTAACTCTAAGAATAGATGGCTTACAAGTCAAGATTTTCCAATTTGGATTCCCCAAACTTTATTCAAGTAGTTAGTGCCGCATTCATTGCTAAAAGCCCAAATGCATGAGATTTTCCTCTTTTTAAAAGTAAATCTAAGAATTGACGGCTTACAAGTCAAGATTCTCCAATTTGGATTCCCCAAACTTTATTCAGGTATTTCAGTTTTCATCTTAGGATAGAACAAGCAATAAGGACAAGTAGAAGAAGAATAACAAGAAAATAAGAACATAAATCATAAAAATGCATGAATATAGAATGAACAAGATTTTCCAATCATTTAAATAAAGCCCTTACGATTTATGCAAAACATGAAAGTGATATAAGGATACAAATGCTATACAACATACCTTTAGCTCTACACCATAATCCAGCCTCGAGCGAACACCAACAATGGAATGCTGAACACTACATTCACGCAAGAAGCAACCATGTGATACAATTGCATCAACAATCTGTAAATTCAAATTCAGAAGCGAAGTGATTAAAAATAATAGGTAATACAAAGTCATATGTAATAGAGAAAGGTGGTGTACTCTGCTCTTGTCCACTTTGGTAGGAGGTAAAAATCGTGGTGAAGTATAGAAGGGCGTCTTTGGATCATAGAATTCAAATTTTGGGGTCTGCAAGTAACAATATTGAAGAAGCTGAGTTGTAAATAAAAGTTCAACACTCACATGTGTGCTAGTGTATGACAAACATTTTTGGCAAGAACCCTCTTGCTTAAATAAGGAAGGCAATTACTACATCGGCCTGCTGTGTATGTGCACACATCTGAACATCCAATGCATAAAAAACACAATTCATAATGAAAATAAAACAATTAGATGACCTGCTCAGTGAGGGCCAAATTTGCATTAAAAAAGGACTTTAATTTTCCAATGTCCTCCCAGTAATCATTAAACAGATATGCCTGCCAAGACATGAATACCAAAGATCATATCAATTTGTTAAATTAACAAAAAAGAAGTAAAATATCATGTTTAATTTTTGAGCAGTAAGAACGCTACCTAAAAAAAGATGCAATGAAGCGAAAATATTTTTGCAAGTGATAAATGCACTAATTTCAATCACATGTTGCAAAAGCAAACACAGAAACTACATGTAAGATAGTTCTCTATGGATAAGCAAATGTACATATATCATGAGGCACTGCTAATGGTGATTGAGTTTTAAGAAAATATAAGAGTTTACAATTCCTTTAAATTTTAACACTTTACTGCAAGCAAAACTAATAATAACTAATCAAGTTACTAAAAAAGATAGCTAATCAAATTTCTCACAACTTTAAATACTACTTGTCACATGACATGAAGATAACAAGGCCTACTCAAAATTCATAATTCAAAGACAAGATTGGAGTGCTTTTTGTACTTTTAAACTTTTGGTTCAATTTTGTTATAGCATCCAATTTTTAAGGATAGGATAAACCTACTTCACAAATCAACTGGTAGTCTAAGTCAAGGGCTAACAAAAAACTCAACCCAGCCAAATTTAAAAATGATAATTTGAACCTATTCAACGGGTCCTTCATATAGTTTAGGCGATGGAATCCATTCAAAAATCAGCAATCTGGCCCTTTGTCGGTGAGTACTGATTCATGTGATTGAAATCTGCCTAAAGTTCACCGTGAAATTATTTTCATCAATTAAAACCACATTTTAATGCATAAACCACTCCATTGAACCCCAAAAGTCCCCATTTGATACCAGTTCTCAAGTCTTACTGGTAAAAGACTTGATAAATGCCATTCCACTTATTTCCATAATGAGTTAATAAGATTAAGTGTCGGACACTGGTATTTGAATAACAATGTTTCAACTTGCATCCAAATCTTAATATTTATGTTTCATGTCCTCATTTAGACTCCAACACATAAAAATTCCTCTACAAAACTAGAAGCTATTGAAACTCTCTAGCTCTCCAAGCCATTCTTAAGGAGTTTTGATAAGCTCTCAAAGTTTCCTTCTTCCTTTAATTTTCCTTACTTGTAAGTCTTCTTGAGCCACATTTTGCTCTGATTCACATAGATTTAATTGAAGCATATTTAACTAGTATGCCATGATTGAAATCTTTGAGTCTGTCATTTGAGCTTTGAGATATTTTTTTTTTTTACTTTTAAATTCAAGTTCCATAGTATTATTTGTTTTGCTGATAATGCATTAGTACAACACAATGAAAAACTACTTTATCTTTTTATTTTTTTATTTTGCACAAGAGCATTCTAGTCTAATGTTCTTATAAGCACCACTTTGTCTGATATTTTCCATGAGCTTGATAAAAACGTTATGAAAAAATATAAGGCAACAAACATTACCAAGAGTATAGGTTGATCCGAGTTCAAGATTAGTTTGTTGTCGCCTCTCATGGCAGATATAATTTGATAGGTTGCAATAGTTTGGCCTTCACGGTTCAGGGTGGTCATTAGTACTTTTACAAGAAATTAAGAATAGGATTTAGACTAGGGGAATATTTGAGCTACCACGAAAGTTGATGAGAAGAGAACACTTAGTACTATCCCACACCTCTCAAGGGCGTGAGGCGCATTATACTTTCATTTACAAGTTTCAGGTTCAATACATATCATATTAGAGTAGAGGTAAGTACTGCATTTGTGAATCCACGCATCAACTGCAGAAATTTTCAATTAGAAATTAATTTTTTTCATAAAAAGCTTAGAATTTTGGAAATTTGTCATCCTAGTCAAGTACAGAGTTAATTGATCGATAAGCACATTGCCATACACCACCAAAGCAAATGAAACAAGAGGATTTGGAGGTTGGATTAAGTTTACGTCATTCTCACCTGAACATTATGTTCCTGTAAAGCTGAAGGAAGAATTTCAGAACCAAAATCATTTGATGTAGGATACCTCCACCTAAAACAAATCCGCATGAGTAAATTTAAGTTAATAGAGTGCCAATAAAATTTATTGGCATTCAAATTTTAACATACTTGAGTAGCTTCAAGAGAACATCTCTTCTGAAAACATAAACACCCATTGATGCAATATAGGGGTATCTCATGGTTTCTTTGTGAGAGAGTCTGAATACTGCATCAACTTTCTGCCATTACCCATTGAACTTCCATTATTTTACATAATATAAAATGGTGCATTCATTGAGATTTGATAGACATAAAAACAGATTCTTACCATGCTCTCTAAATCCGCACCCTTGGGTTTCTCAGAGAATTCAATGATTTTGCCTGTTTTATCAATCTTAACTAAGCCATAGTCAGATGCCCGGCTACGAAAGTATAGAAGAGAGGAGAAGTTAAAAAAATGAAAACATTGACTAAAACAGTCAAAGAATTAAATTTTAAGAGATCAGTCAACATTAAATAGATGGATAGCATTCATACTACCACCCAATGGCTAGAATGGAGTGCTAGATTGCTAGTATTTAGATTGCATTAATAGAAATCTTGCTAGGTCTTCAAATATGATATCCTCAGTAACTACAATGTAAGCTAACAATAAGTTTAATAAAATAAAACAAATAAGAGAAATTAGAGATACCTGCCATCTATAGGAACACAAGAAACAGTAATATCCGCTCCAGAATCAATATGTTTCTGCACCCAATATCATGTAAACAATCAGTAAGAAACATTAACAATGCAAACAAATTAAAATGCTTGCTTCAATTGGTATCAATAAACTGGAGTTGCCTGAACAAAATCCATATAGTCCATGCGATAAAGGTGATCGCCAGACAAAATAAGTATGTGCTCAATGTTCTTATTCCTGTGATCCTGCATAAATGATCAATTACACAAAAAAATGCAGATAATTATTATAGGTTTCAAATCTATGATGCTCCAATAATTCCTAGGCTTTTTCAGCTGTTCTGTTTATTAACAAAACAAACCTCAAAGACCCAGCTGAATTGTCTCACAGCATCAGCTGTTCCTTGGAACCAGTTCATTCCAGCTTCTCCAGGGGTTTGAGTGGCTGCTAGAACCTATTTTGTTCAGTCAAATAAAATAAAAATTAGTAAAAGAAAAATTGTAGTGAGTTTACCATGAAGGAATTTCAAAATTTATGTAGACTAATCAATATGCATGAATGCAGCTTGGATGACTATACTAGCCCTACTGTAGATCAGAGCTAGATAATTGGGATAATGTGGATAAACACAATTCAAAACGACAGAACACGAGAGTAACCAAGAGATTAGTTATTCATTCATGCTTAGAACAATATTTATCGCTAAAGCCAATCCAAAACATAATACCAAAAGTTTAGCTAAACACTCGCACCTTGTCCTAATAAAAAGCCAAGGCATTCTTACAAACATACTCTAATATATATGCAAATAATTACAACACTACCTAGAAGCGAGTGAAAGTGACTAGTCTCGCAGCATGAAATTCCAATGACTGGGTCACACCCAAAAGCTTGGTTTCAGGTTGAAAATGGGTTTGATCATTTATTTGTCTAGCCCAACTTTGTATCACCCTTTGATTCCTCCTTTCAAACTTCTTTTTGACAAATATTGGATTTTATTATTCTTTGACAGCATATAAATAAAAATCTAATCAAATCTAATTTAGTTTAAGTTACTGCTAGATTACTAAAAAAAAAAGGTCAAATCTGATTATCTAAATATAAATTAAATTTATTATTTAAATTAAATTGATCAAACCTAATTATCGAAACTAGAAATAATATTGTTAGAAGTAAACTAAATGGGGACCACAAACTCATATAGGTGAGCTAGATACATCAACGATCAAACACAATCTTCACCCAAAAGATTAAATTTGCAAGCGTGAACAAATTAATGCAATTTTATACCACTCTTTTTTCAAATTTTAATATGCGCTGCACTACTCACGTCTCAAAAAATAAACGGATTTTGTGTTAAGAGTTATGTGCTTGAGAACAAAACAAAATAAAATAATTTACATTTTTTTAGGTTCTCTAAAATTGTGCAATGTTGACAGAGGTACAAAATTGATTCAATTGCTAGCCTACATGGTTCAACGGTTTGAACTGTGAGGTGGGATCAATGTTCACTGACACAAGAAACGAAGTGGAATGGAATTCTTTTGCGCTGGGAATTGTCAGCTTGGTTGAGTGGGGAATTGTGTAATGAGCCCATGAGTGTCGTATTTGCTTTATAAATAGAGATGGGAATTTCTAGCTAGAAGAGGGTCCAATTGTTTTTGAGAACAAGGACAATTTACAAGGTTGGTTGATCCAATCGACCAAGTGATGTAGGAGGGCGAGGGTGGTTATGAGATAGAAAGTGATTAATTAGCAGAAAAAACTGATAGATTCAGCTAGGAATCCAAAGTGAGTGATAAAAATTTAGCATGCAAAAGGAATGAGACAAAGGAAAGTGAAATTGTGAAAAATGACGATAAGCGAAGGTAAAGAAATGAGGTGTTGGTGCTGGAGGTGTTCAACAGAATGAGATGTGAGGTGTTCATGAAGATCTATAAGAGCTAGATAAGCAACATTGTATGGGTTTGACAAAATACCTGACTAAAGAAGATGGATAATAAAGGTGTTGAACAGTTGGAGTCAATGTAACTACAGGAGTTCATTTGAATGAATGATTTGATCTTGTTGCCGACAGTGGAAAGTTCTCATGTTGCACTCTTTAAGAAAAAGAAAGAATATATATATATATATATATATATATATATATTGACAAACAACATTATTGTTGTTCTGATAATCAATTAATGAAATTTTTGTCAAGGATTATTTGCATATACGGAGAAAAGTTCATATGGATGAACAATAGTAGGATATGGTGTTTCACCAGAGATTGAGGGACGGATAATTCTCTCAAATCAAGAAATTGAAAAAGGAAAAAGAAATAAAAAAAACTGGAAGAAAATAGCCGCTTCAGTCATGCACATCAGATAAATGGAAGGGAATGATGACTTTCTAGCAAAAGCCAACCAAAATGCATAACTAATTAAATAAAATTGAATGCGGACAGGTTCACACAAACACATTTTGTCATATATCATGACAAACACACATATAAACAATATCCTTCTGGTACCAGCTGCACACGCACTAGGATCTATTCGAAAGCTTGAAAGTTCATGCTATGGAGTTTGATAGCCTCATCATTAAATTTGAAGAAGAAAATGCTAGAAGCAAAATTAAAATGAGAGGACCTTAGCTCATTGAGGGTTAGGTTCTTGGAGTAGCCAATTGGGTGGCAAGGTGGCCCATTCCCACTCTACTTTGGATCAAATTTCAGGGATTGCCTATAGAGCCTTGGACTAAAGACAATCTCACTAGAATAACATCTGAAATCAGAAAGCTCCTTTGAATTGATAGTCCAACGATCAATGTAGAGAAAGGAACCTTTGTGCGGATTTAAATCAAGGTTAACCTTGCTAAACCCTTCATTCCCATTAAATGATTTCTTTGCACAAAAGGCATCATCACTCAACCTCACTCAAACGATTCAATATGAAGGGCTCAATCCTATGCATTGAAAGCAGTAAAGTCGGGCACTAGAAGCCTTTAGCCCAAGAAACAAGGTGAATCATCAACATAAACCTGCATCAAGCAATGCCAGCACGGCTGCAACCTGCTCACCTGAACATGTAAAACTGCAAGCCAACTAGCATACCAGCTCACTCCCTCAAGCAACAACGGTGCTTTAATTGTTGCAGAATTGCAAGTTGTGGTTTCTCCAAATGAAGATGCGCATGTTAACTTGGGATGTCGACTCTTGCTCAGAGACTTAAAGGAAAACAGGAGACGAACAATCAGCAAAAGCTGCAGCCTAAATCAAACCGAGCTCACCATGATCTCTTCTTTTCTCGCCCTAGCCGCAGGAGTGCAGCCCCCAATCATTAAGAACAGAAAGAAGATCACAAGACCATGAGCACAGTCAACCAATGAAAGAAACACGCATTCTTTTAGAGGCAGAGGTGAAGTTAGCATGAGAAATGGTAAAAAAAAAAAAAACAGATTTATTGTTCGCAATGAGTTTGTGTCCAGCAAAAGTGATAATTTTCAAAATGTTCGGCCATCAAATTCAACCTCCATGAGCATTGAAAATCAGGACTATAAGAAGGAAAATGTTATACTTACACAAGAATATATACCAAAAAATATTCAGGACCAATAAAAAAATTTCTTTTTTCTTGATTTTTATATATAAGCCCCACAAATAAGTGTATTCAATCAATAATTTATTTACACATTGGATTGACACATCATCTATATATTTTGGTGTATACTAGTGTGTAAGTGTAGCAATACTCCTATAAGAATATCAATAACAATAAAAATAGCAAATTTGGAGAGTGTCATAGGGATGCTGGGATCTCTCATTTGGTTTCAAATGAACACTATCATTAGGAACTACTGCAACGTGCAAGATGCCACAACGGAAAACCACATTCCGCTGCTTCTGGAGCACAAGCCAGAAATCTTTGTTTCCTTGGGGACATGGGTTAAGTTTTTACAGCATTACATGGACCGACTCTTGGATCATCAACTGGGAATTTGTTGTGTTACCATCTTGTGGCAAGGTTGATGAAAATCATCCTGTTAGAGCCAACGTCCAATATGCTTGTTTAAAGTGAAATAGACGGAGCATCATGGCCAGAGACTGGCTTACACGAGCATATTCTTTATCTCTGATGTTGTGTATGTGGATACTGATGTACACAGAAGAAGGGGGACTAGAGAGCTCTCCCCATAAAAATTTTGTGGGGGACAGCCCGGTTGTGCTCGATAACAACTTCAATTGCATCCTCTTTGTTGATAAGAAACTCAGAGGTAAAGTTTCAAGTTTGGCACCACCTAGTTTGATTTTCATGATTTTTATATACACATGATATTCAAAATTTTGGTTTTAATGGATGAAGTACACATAGTGTAACAATAAAACTAAAGCCAGTATACAATGAAAACGTCTTGACATGTTTTTGTTGAACTCAATAACTCTGATTTCTTTCTAGTTGTTATTATCCATCATTGGACAAGAGTTGCTTTTAATTGCTTTTGACCACTGGCTCATCTTGCTCGTCACCATCTGCAAGCTTTAGGTTAAATCTTGAAAGCAACCTAGACGTTTTAGAATATTTAGTTACAGTATGGTGATGCCTAATGCATAGTCCACCTAATGTGGAAAGACATCACCCATCCTCAACCACAAGATGGCCAAAACTCTACGAGCCATTTGGCAATTGAGGAGGAACATCGTTCCAAAGTTGAAGAGAAAAGATGCGGAGCATTCTTCTTAGCTCTCCATAAGATGCACACGAAGGACACATCTAGTAAAAGAAAATAATTCTTTGTTGTCGAATTCAAGATATGCTGCAAAAGCTCAATTGCATTGAGGCTTGCATCAAGAATGGCATATCTAGCAATGGCAGTATTCATCTTTGTAGTTGAATTCAGGATATGCTGCAAGAGCTTAGTTGTGTTAAGACTCGCATCACCGACAAGAGGATGCAATGGGCCAAGGTTAGATGGATCACCCTTAGGGATCACAGCTTCTTTTTTTTTCTAGAGGTTTTCTACCCATCAAAAAATGCCTATGTCATCAACGACCTCAAAAACAAGTATGGGCTGTTCAGTATCCTCAATGACATCTTCCACATTGCATTGAGGCTTGCATCAAGAAGGGCATATCTAGTAACGGCAGTATTCATCTTTGTAGTCGAATTTAGGATATGCTGCAAGAGCTTAGTTGTGTCAAGACTCGCATCACCGACAAGAGGATGCAATGGGCCAAGGCTAGATGGATCACCCTTAGGGATCACAACTTCTTTTTTTTTTCTAGAGGTTTTCTACCCATCAAAAAAATGCCTATGTCATCAAGGACCTCAAATAAAAGTATGGGGTGTTCAATATCCTCAATGACATCTTCCACATCAAGTGGTGTTTCTATGTTGGTGTCAAGCTACCCTCCTCTCTCTGGAGTGACCTCACCTCTCAATGACATAGATGATGTCTAATAACATTTAAAAACATATACATCAATAAAGCCTCATGCAACAGAATCAACTTTTTCTTCTTCGAGGAACACTAGGTGATCACCAAAGAGGAAATTGTTGCGACAATTACAATTCTTTAGGGAAGACTCCCCCTTAGAGGTGGAGGGGTACTATGGTGATCAGCCCAATGCTTCTACCCTTAAGAAATTCTCAGCTGTGCAATATCAGTAACATTTATAGTTGGTTATTGAAAAAATAATATCAGTAACATTCGTGATAGGTTACTGAAAAAATGATATCAGCAACCTACATTTTTGAGATAATAATTATTGTAAGAAATTAATTATCCCGTTTACAATATTACTTTTTTCCTGCATTTTTATTACATTCTTCTTTTCGATAATCGCATCTTTGCAATTATAAAATGTAATATTTTATTGCTTACTACGGTACTTTGAGTATTCATAATTACTTGAAATTCCAATCCCGATATTGTTTTTTTTACAATACCAGGTCAAGTGCTTCAGGGAAAATTCGAACAAGAATCCTAATTCATAAACTTTCAAATTTGTTGATGAATCTACGGTGCTATTTCACTTATCTTTTTATTTAATTTTTATTTCAGTTTCACTTTTATTTAAAAAGATGAACATTGTACGAAGTGTACACTCGAGATTTTTTTGTAATATGAAATATTAATAAATGAGAAATATCATTTGGTCTTTATATATATATATCTCCTCTTTTAAATTGTCCAATAGGATCATACGGTATATGAACACCTGATATCAGAACAGTTCTCGCTGAACCGGCATCGGGCCTTCACAACAAGGCTCTCTCATTTGCAAGCTATATTATTTCATAAAGTTGGCCTTCCATGCTATAATGTTCTTGCCAATTACTTATTCATGACTCCTATAAATTGAGGGGTTTATGCACAGCTCGCTTTGGGAGAGTACGTATGTTTGGATCCACCACTATGTCAGGTGAAATGAGGTTAACTCTCTGTATGTGGATGAAAAGCTTGTTAGGCCAATTAACTTTAATGGAATATTCTTGTGGCCCGGCACCATTCAAAAGGCTAAAGGAAAGACTCATTTTACTTTGAGGTGCACCACACTATAGCCATCCTTGAGTTCCTCACAAAATGGGGCATCCATGTTCCAACCATTACCTATAGGGATAAGCCAATGGAGCTCTTCTCGAAGAGCAACAGTGTGTGTTGCTAGCAGGTCTCTACAAGAAATATCCAATCCGCCATTTCCTACCAAGCCTAAACAAGTCGTTTGGACCAAAAGCATGGACATGCATTCCTGACACCAACAATTGGGCGCTAGTATCATGCTTGCGGGTGCTATTTTTGTTGAGCGCGAACAACAAACGTGAAATGGAGACGGCTTCTTAGGGATTTTTGTTGGCGGCTCATACCGCCCACAATGGGTCTGACGGGTCGGCGGCCCTCAGTCGGCTTGCCCATGGGAGTTTCGCACCCGGCTCAGGTGTCACACGAACATCGATTGCCTGCAAAGAACCCGATGGAGGCAAGCTTGCAAACCTGGCCGCTACGTCAAAGGCTAACTGGAGGCCTTTGGAGGAAATTAGGCTACTTGTGTGGATTCTTGGGGCACCACGACGACTCTTAGCCCTTAGACATCAAGTCTCTTTTTGTTGCCCCCACCCAAGCGGTTCAAGGCCAATATTAATGCATACTTTTAGTATATAATGATTTGGAGGCCTTTGATGATGTTATTCTTAGAGATGAGTATATAACCTTCTGTCAGCTTGAGGTGCTCATATCTTTGTCCCAAACTCCCCTCAAAACTGAGACCCATGGCATCACTTTACTTAAACGGATTACTCAAGAGAGAACGAGAGAGCTCGATATAATTGTTATTGAGCAGGACAACCTCATTACTGTTGCTCGGATAATAAAGGTGGGCGGGATACTGAGGAGAAAGATCGGTGCTGCCCTTCACTCAAAGAGCATTCATTCCTTCTTTTGTGCTTTGTTCACCCATGGCAAGAATTTTATTTTTTGGAAGGGCATTTCTATTATCGAGAGGTTTTTTAATATCCTTCGGATGGAAATTAAGGTACCTTGAGTACTATTTATTCTATTTTGATATATGATATGGATAAGAAATAGTAGAATTTAAGAAAAAAAAAGTTCAACTTCCCTATTTTTATATAGAATTACAATTTGAGCCTTGAAACAAAAAATTATGGGCTAGCTATTTCATATAAAATTACATAATATAATTTATAAGGTTGCCATTTTTACAATTTTATAAAAGTTCACTTTTACTAAGCTAAGAAAACTTTAAAGTTCTCTGTTCTTTAGTAGAAAGCATGATCAAATACTTACCAAAAGCATTGAGGTTCAAAAGCATAGAGCATAAGTAAAAAAGAAATAAGCAATAAATCAGTGGCTAAAAAGTAGAAATCATACCTCAATAAAGCCATCTCCAAAGTTGACTCCATTACTGAAATTGTAAGTACGAGCAATATGCCGATTAAGTGAAGCAGAATTATATTGGGTCATGATGAAGATCTTGTTGATGCCACTATTAATACAATTACTCATTGGAATATCAATAAGTCTATAGCATCCTCCAATGGGAACCTAATGAACAAAAAGAAATAAAGATTCATTTAATTTTTAAAAGATTATAAGCAGGTTGTCATAATAAGCATTCCAAGCTTGTAACACTTAAATGATAAACATTTATGCATTTTAGTACAACAATACAATAGAAAAGAGTAACAGAGCATTTGTTAGGATAATAATGTCTCAGTCCCATCCAATTGTAAAGAATATCATTTGCTTGATGGAAACGCTTAAAATAAAAATACAAAAATAGTAAGTTATGAATGTATAAAATAATTTTATATACTTTCCCTCAAGATTCAATTACTAACAGAATATTGCATAATATGATTCAGTTAACAATTCTCACAGCTGCTGTAGCCCTTGTGCTAGTGAGGGGAAAGAGTTCTTCCCCATTTCCACCGCCCAAGATGATGGAAGCAATATTCTTCGGTTCTGCTCTTTCTCTTGCAAACATTGGCGGTTGAAAAACCTGAATTTTTTGGGTGATTTAGTTAGCGAACTTCTGCTAAATTTAGAAACTATATGCAAATATGATCAACATAAAAGTATATCATTAACTGCTAATAAATAAAATATTTGCAAAACAAGAAATTCACTTAAATCACATGTGAAAATTTATATAGAGCAGAAAAATTAATCAAGTAGCAAAAGCAAGTCAAACTGAGAAAACAAAATTGAGATTCTGTTCTTAGAACAAAGTATGCCGATTCCATACCGTTTTGCAACTGCCACAATTTCTAAGTTTGTTTCTAAAGTATGCTGGCTACTTCCACCGTAACACTACGTTTGAGAAGTGCTTATTGATCTAGTACACAAAAACTGGCTCAGCAGAGGGGACTGATTTAGCATAATTCCAGCATTTGTGAAATTTAACAAGTCGTTTCTATTTTTATTACAAAAAGTATGCCAATTTCCATATAATAAGTAAGCCCCTTCAGCATGAAAACAAGTTTCCAGCACTATAATCTTTACTATACTATTTTTTTAAAATAAAAGCAAAAAGGAGCCCTAATGGGGAAACACTGTCGAACAACATAAATCTCGGAATTTTTTGTTTGTTTATTTTGTTTTTTTCATTCTATTTTTCCTTTGCATCTAGCAAAGGGTAGGTAGATCTATACTTCTATTGCGTAGCAATTTGAGTAAAGAAATGCATATCTCATAGAACCTAAGAATAAAGAATAATTTCATAAGCAATAGAAAATATTATAAATGGAGAAAATTGACAAAACAAAGGACATAACAATCTATCCGTGGAAGAAAAAAAAAATCAATGATTTGGTGATTCATACGATATTTCACTGTGCCAATAAAAAATATTTTTACTTCTAACAATTTTCAATTAATAATTCAATCGATCACTTGAGCCAAACTTTAATAATGAATTTGGTAATATCTTATTTACATAGAACCTATACTATAAAGTCATTAAATATATCTTTGTTCTTGATGATGTATCCAGTTTAATATTTGCTTATAATTATTCTTTATAAATAAGATATTATTTTTTAAAAGAAACAGTTCTTTATATACATCAAAAAGATATTCTTATAAAATTTATACTTTAAATATAAATATGAGAAATTGTGTCATAAATTTAGTATAAAAAATCATATACTCATAAAAAACTGATTTTATCACATCATCGATTTTAATTTTTTGTTTAATACAACCTTAGAGATTAAAAAGATTAAAACATAAGAGCAAATAACTCATCAAAAAAATTAAAATTTGAGAGATTCTTAAATTTTCTCTATTGCTAAGATCATAAATCTCAGACAATTGAGAGAACACTATTTTTGTAATTTTTGGGGGTATCAAAGCCTTTTATAGAGTTTTTCATTTACTGAGATGTAAAGATATCAAAAGTTTGAAATTATCAAAGCTTTAGTGATGGAAAGGTAGTCTACAAAGGTTTCCATCTTTTTAGTTCAATAAAACAATAGTATTGTAAGAATAGACTCCACTTATTGCTACTTTCAAACTAGAATCTCCAACTATGTAGGATGGGTTACATGCAGGTACTTTTGTTACGAATTTTATAAACTTGAACTTTTTTGTATATAAACAAAGATAAAGGAAAAGGACTATACATGAAAAAAGAAGCAAAGGCTACCCAGAAGAAAAATCTAAAAGACTAACTTTTTTTCTTATTTTGATCACTTTCTCCCATAGCAAGCAGATTGATGCTGAAAATCATCCACTCATGCACAGTGAAATCATAAAAAATTACTTTTTCATCCAAAAAACCAAATTTTTCTCCCCATGATTTTAATAAAATTAAAATAAAATTTACATCAAAAACTTCTCAACAGTTTTGTGCAGAGAAAAAAAGATGAGCTTTAAAAAAAAAAAAAAAAAAAAAAAAAAAAAAAAAAAAAAAACATTGCATGCCCTGCATAACTGACATGAAGCACAGATTAATGCAAGGCATCAAACATCACAATCCTTTATAGAACGAAAGCAACAGTGAAAATTTAACAAAAAAGCGCATCAAATAACAGAATTAGAACACACCAAAAGCTTCTTACCATAGTTTCTTTGTTGAAATCTGATGTTAGAATAGAGGCGATAGCGCCTGCCTTGCCTCTTCCATTCAAACTCCTGCCTTTGACACATTTCCTATTCCCAAAAACCTTAGACTTGAAACCATTATCATCTCCCCAAATCCCACTATAAATTCCTAATCCTTTACCATTCCTCGCCTGGAAAGTAAAAGCATTTCCCTTGACTGCCAAACTGCAAGCATCCATGGTTTCGTGCTCACTCTCTGCCTAAGCTTTCGCGGCAGCGAGAGCCCTTAAAAAGAGAATGATGAAAGAGGTCGAAGGATCAAAGATTTTGAGACTAATCTGGCCTAGACTTGGATCTCAAAAGGGAGACTGGGAGAGAGCGCTAGAGAACAGCCGGAGTGTTTCGTGGGGAATGGTGGCTCTGGCTTCTTGGGACCTGATGGGCTTGATTGAGAACTTGGCTTAAAAAGTTTGGCATTAAATAGACATCGGGGTAAGGCGTGATTATCGAACAGCCTGATATGAACCTTCAATATCTCAAATTATTTAAATTTTCTTAAGATAATTATATGTTTGTAATAAATTTTATAATCATAATTTTAAAATTAAATCTCAATTAAAATTAATTTAATATTATATTTAAATGATGATACACTGAAAGAAAATATTATTAGATGTATCTTAGACTATCATAATAAAATAATTCAAAATTTATAAAAAAATTAAGTATGGCATCACCATCAAATTTTAAAACTATTTTTTTTATTCACATACAAATTAATTGTTTTAGAGCATAGTATTTATTATATATATATATATATAATATTTAAAATTAATTAGTATCTTCCTATATAAATTATTATGCAGCTACTTAGTAACTATAATAATAAAACTCTTAAATTATATTATAATTTATTGATTGAATTATTGATATGTCACATACCTCAGAATTTTAATTGTAGCAATAATTATGCTTAGGGTGTTAAATAGCCACTTATCTTCCATGAGCTTATATAGCGCAATTGAGTTAAGCTAAATTTTTTCGTATGATCTTAATCCAAAAAATTTATTAATTAAATTCGAGCAATTAAAAAATATGCACATGTGGTGATCTCTATTTAATACACATGAGGAGAAGCATAAATGAGATGAGCCGAGCTGGAGCTTGCAATTTTTTTTTTTTTTTTGGTAGAATTTGAACTCAAGACCTGAAATAATAAATTCTGAACCTCAATCATTCACCTCAGCTTATAAGTTCATATATATATATATATATATATATATATATATATATATATATATATATATATATATATATATATATATATATATATATATATATATATATATATAATATTAAAATAAATTTATGATGATTTATTATAAGATTAACTAAATAAAGTATTAATCAATCAAAGTAACATTCATGAATCATCACACAATATCAAGATTGAGGTCAGCAAAAATTAAATGAGACATCATTCAGCTCTGGCTGGACTCAATTGCAACAGTACACATAGATAATCATTTTTATGAAAAAGTTATTTTTTAAGAAAATATTTATAAATTAATCAAAAAGCTAAAGCTTTACTTTGAATCAAATTGTTTTCTAGTTTAGATTCAAATTATCTTTCCTAGTAACTGATTTTTATTATGCCTAAATTAAACAAAAATAGAGCTTAAGCTAAATTTTTATTTAATTAGAATTATGTTTTGGTAAATTAATGTTTGATATCAGCTATTATGGCATTTCTTATAATAATTAATCATTGTATGAATAACTTTTTTTTATTTAACTATAAAGGAGAAGTATGAAAGCTTTATATTAAGTTAGCTAGATTTAATGAATGTAGCCTTGCTACGCCACAGTTGCGAAACATACAAAAAATTTTTATTTACATTGTTATTGAAATTCGGTAAATTTCAATAATAAAGCAAATGTATTACTAGTAGAATTTGAACCCAAGACCTGAGATAACAAATCATGAGTCTTAATTATTGGGCTACAACTATTTATACATTATCTTTCAACAATTTTACATACATGATCTAACATATGTTCTTTTATTGGGCGGTGGAAGTCACTCAATCTGCCCATTTGATGAATCATTATCAAGCTAGTTGTGCTTTTCCTGATAGTTTGTAGAAGTGTCATATATCACTTATGAGGTTATTATCCAAGGAGTTGTGTCATCCATCATCTTAGTGATAGGAAATAACTACTATTCTAGAATAAATCCAGAGTAAACTCGTAATAGTGAAACAATGCATATCTCGGGACAATCACAAAGATATGTCATCCAAACACAATAATTTACGTGGAAAACTCAAAAGAGAAAAACTACGGAGCCATGCCATCAAGAACATTTACTATAAAGACAATCAAAAGCTTATAAAATTATTCCTGAGAACCTTAATCCTTGGAAAAAGAGAAAGATTGCACTACCAAGGAAATCACAGAAATCTTAGCATCATTTTCTCTATGACATTCCCTTGGTTCGTTAAATCAACAATTGATTATACAATAGCACACAAGTATTGTTTACAGAGAACTTGACTCCTAAGGAAGAAAGAGAAAACACGTTCCGTCTGGCGCTTTACACGCCCAAACCTTTAGCACTTCTCTCTTCTTCACCTATCAAGATCTCTCATTGTTATCTGTATTACCATAGAAATAATGCCTGTGATTGCTTATACACGTATGCGCTTGCACGTAAGTGTACGTGGTTTGAAGTAATAAGTGGAAGTTAATTCCGAGATTTATCGTCCTCTAGGAACGGTGATTTTGATAATAAGTTATATCTTCTTTCAATAATGTTTAGAAGACTATTTTTTGATTTGATTGGTTCCTAAATAATCAATGCAAATGACCTTAAGATAAGATAATATTATTTAAAGAGAGAGAGAGAGAGTTAGAGTTTCATTGTAGTACTTGTAAGGATTTGGTGTTGTCACTTCTTTATTTAAATATTTAAATTGATTTATTTATGTCTAATTAAATCATGTGATCAGTATTAGAATTGAAGCAATCCTCCAATTACAACAGGTTCAGATTTAGTGCAACAAAGATAACTCCCTTTGGGGTTCTACCTCGGCACTTAAACCATTATGAGATCGTGGTTTGATTCACCTTTGATTTCCTATGTCTATATTACCAAATATTATCTTTTACTTGTTAGATCTCACAAACAAAATTTCCATCAACCATGCATCATTGCACTTACACACGTGGTTTAGCTAAATGAGAGGATGTGTTGGGTCAATGGACTTATGTCACATCACCCATTAGATTTCTAACATCCTCTCATCTCTTCTACTTTGCTGAGCAGCAGAGCAAGATTGATGAGAACTTGGTTCATAAATATCAAATCTCTTTGTAGAGCTTTTAAGAAAAGGTTCAAGGGAGCATTGAGAACTTGTCACATAGATCTCAGCTCTACTTAGACTACCTTCTTTGCTCTTATCCAATTGATGAACTTTGAACTCAAGTTTTTTAATTAATAATTCATTTCAATTTTAATTTTAGCAAAATAAATTGACAAGAGTTTATTCAGGCATTTTATTTATATTAATAATTATAGACAGTTTAAATAGAAATCATTTTCATTCATTCAAACATTTCCATTAAAATACCATAATATCCTTACATCTTCCCATAATTACATCCCAACTTTCTCCAAGAGGATTTAGCTTTCCATTATAAGATAAATATGCGCATACATGCCAAAGGAAGTAAACTTTGACATCAATTTACAATAAAAAATAATCAAAAGAAGGATTAGAAAAAATACTAGGAAGCACCTAGAAGTTTTCTAAGGTTCTCTTGAATTTTCTCTTGCACTTCTGCTTGACTTCTCCTCCTTCTCCCTTACTGTCTACTTCTCTTTACTCTTCACGAATCACTGTGGCCCCTTAGAGAGTTCTCCTTCTTTTCCTTGCTGCAGCCTTTCTTTTAGACTTTTGAATATCATAATTTTGGAACCATTCTTCAGCCTGAAATTGGCCTTTAAATAGGGAACTTTTTTAGTCGCAAGTATTAATGACATATGACTCTTCATATTCTTTCATTTCAATGCAAACCCTTTCATTTATCCTACCAAGTCTCCTTGACTTCCCCAATTTTAATGTTTATTCTGATTTCAAGAGACTGGGAAAAATTAAAGATTTTATTTTGTGACCTTTCCCATGCTGTATTTAATGATGATTCTGGAATTTTCTGTATCATGCGCTGTGGCGCGCCACAGCGCGCAGCGGCGCACTGTAGCGGTCTTGATCCAAACACTATTCCGTCGTGGCACGCTACAACAGCTGAAGTTCAAATATTATTTCGCTGTATATTTTTATGGTTTCCTTGAGGTCGCCACCCATCCACTGTGGCGCACTACGGCGGTTGAATTTTCGAAAAGGCGGAATAGTAGCTGTTTCATTAAATCACATATATTTTGCATAAATAATCAGAAATGCCCCCACCGCGGCAGCAGTTAAACTTTCGTGAACGCGAAATATTGATTATTCAATTAGTTCACATAAAGTTTGTATAAATAATCAGAATTTCCGCCGTGGCGCGCTAAGGCGGTAAAATCTTTGTGAATGCAGAATTGTGACTATCAATTACTTCACATAAAGTTCTTAATGATTAATTAGATATGTACCGTGGCGCGCCGCGGCAGGCTGCAGCGGTTTTGTCACGGGTCTGTATAAATCCTTATGGGGCATAGCGCGCTGAAGCACGCTTGGAGCGTGCTGAAGCACGCTTGGAGCGTGCTGCAGCGGTTTATTTTTTGAGAAAGCAGATTTGTACTGTTCAATTATTCCGCATAAGGTTCTATTTTTTGATAAAGCGAATTGGCTCACCTCTGCTCTCTCTTCACGTACTGAGGCCAAATTAAGCTGCACATAGCTTCAGCTTTTTCATTATTACTTTTTTTGTAAGTATATTGGTTGGATTCTTAGAAGTATGAATCTTCTCTGATCTGAGCTATCCTTCTTCCAACAGTGTCCGGATGAAATTGTAATGAAGTTGAATGTGTTTTATCCTAGCATGAAATACTGCATTCTTCGTAGATGAATAACACTCATACTATCACTGTAGAGCTTTACATTCTCTTACTCCTTACCCAATTTTGCCATGAAACTTTTCAACCATATCATCTCTTTACTTGCCTCTGTGATGACAATGTATTCCGCCTCCATGGTAGATAGCAACATAATGTTTTGTAGCATAAAGATCTAGCTCACTGCTGCACTTCTCAATATATACACATAACATGTAGTGCTTCTCATGCTATCAACATCTCTTGTAAGATCTGAGTATACATAGCCCTATAAAATAATGTTAGATCTCACAAAGCATAAAACTTTATTTGTTGTACCTTTCAGATATCTTATGATCCACTTGACTGCATCCCAATAGTGCTTCCCAAGGTTTTCCATGAATCTGCTAACCACTTCCACTGCATGGAAAATATCTTGTCTCGTGCATATCATCACGTAAATCAAGCTCTCAACTGCTGAAGCATACAGAACCTTCAGCATATGCTCATTCTCATCTTCAAACTTCAGTATCTGTTCCTTTAATAAGCTAAAGTGACTTGCTAGGGGAGTGCCCGCTAGCTTTGCTTCATTAATATTGAATCTTTATAGCACCTTTTCAATATATATCCTTCTGCGACAACTATAGAATTTTTGCAATTCTCTCTCTATTGATTATCATTCCAAGAATCTGCTTGGCCAGCCCGCAAGCCCTTCATGTCAAACTCCTTTGACATAAGCTCTTTCAACATCGTTATCTCCCACATATCCGATCCTGTGATCAACATATCATTTATATATAGCAACAGAATGATATATGATAACTTACACTATTTTATGTAGTAATAGTGATCTGCCTGGCATCTCTTGTGCTCTAATTTTGATATGAACTTATCAAATCTTTTGTACCACTGCCTTGCCTCTTATTTCAAGCCACAAAGGCTCTTCTTGAGCTTACACACTAGCTCAACCTTACCTTTCTTTTGAGCATTGTACCCTTCAGGTTGTTGCATGCGCAGCTCCTCCTCTAGCTCTCCGTGAAGAAATGCAGTTTTGACATTCATTTACTCCAGATGCAAATCCTCAACTGCAATAATATTCAGCATAACCCTGATGATTGTCATCTTCATAACTGGGACAAAGATCTCACTATAGTCGACCCCATGCCTTTGCTGGAAGCCCTTTACTACAAACCTAGCATTGTAGCCCTTGCTCCCATTGGGTTCTTCCTTCACCCAGTAAACCTACTTATTTTGAAGGACCTTCTTCCCAACTTGTAGAAGTTCCAACTCCCATGTTCTATTTGACATAAGTGATATTATTTATCATTCATGGCAACCTCCCACTTAATTGAATCTTCAACCTGAAGTACTTTTTCCAAGTTTTCTACTTCACCACCATATGTTAGTAACATGTAAATAAAAGAAGGAGTGTATCTCTGTGGTGGTCTTATGACTCTTATGGATCTTCTTGACATGGGTATTTGTGGTTCAACATTAACACCCTTCTAAGCGTCCTCATGTACTCCAATATCTGGCTCAATAGTGTCATCAATTTCTATGTGTTGGGGCTCAACATCTGAAGCATCCATAGAATCAGTCATGACTCTAATACATTCCTTGTATATTTCACTTTCATTGAAAGTGACATCCCTACTTCTGATGAACTCCTGGTTCTAATTGTCCTAGAATCTGTAACCGAACTCACTTGCACCATATCCAATAAATGTGCACTTGATTGCCTTAACGTCAAGCTTGCTCTTGGATTATACATCAATGCATACATATGATGAGCAGCCAAATACCTTAAGGTGGTTCAGTTTCATCTCCTTGTTGCTCCAAGCTTTCTCAAGAATCCCTTCATTTAAGGATATAGAAGATCCCCGATTAATTAGATATATAGCTGTGTTAATGGTTTCATCCCAGAACTGCTTTGGGAGACCTGCATGCAATCTCATGCTCCTAACTCTTTCTGTGTTTATTCTAATCATCTGTTCTGCAAAATAATTTTGCTGGGGTGTTCTTGGGACTGTGAACTCCCTCTTGATGCCTCTCAAGGCATAGAGCATCTTGAACTCCCTATCACAGTACTCGCCATTATTATCAGACCTTAAACACTTAAGCTTTAATCCTGTTTTGTTTTCCACCAAAGCTAATCACTTTTCAAACACATTAAACACATCAAATTTATGTCTTAGAAAGTAAACTCATACCTTCCTCATATGGTCATTAATGAAGGTGTTGAAATATGTGGCTCCACTTATGGAAGAAGTAGGAGCTTGCCCCATATGTCTGTATGAACCAACTCAAGTTTCTTGATTTGTAGCTCACTTCCAACTTTGGAGAATGAAACTTTCTTCAGTTTTCTTAACACACAGTATTCACAAAAATCCAAATCTACTGACTTCAGTCCTTGGAGCTTCCCCTTTGACTATTGGGGTTTCAATCCCCTTTCGCTCATATGGCCAAGCCTCCGGTGCCTTAGATCTGCATCTGTCTCTTCTGCAACTACAATATAATAAGACACTTTATTAATCAGGTAAAGTGTACCTTTCATATTGCCTCGTGTAATAACAAGTTCACCCTTGGTGACATTCCATGAGTCTCTATTGAAATAAGTGTTGCCCTCTTTGGATAACTGGCTCACAAAAATTAGAATTTTCCTTAGATATGGCACATGTCTAACATCTTTGAGCTTCCAAACTATGCCGCTTGGTTGTAGAACATCCACATCACATATGCCAATAATGTCGCATTCCTTATCATCTTCAAGGTATACTTTCCCAAAGTCACTCTTGAAAGCACTCCTCGATAGAGTCACATGAAAGGATGCGCCTGAGTTCACTATCTAGGGCTCCGTGTTAATAAGAGAGAGGATCAAATCATCCTTATCCTCCTTAGCTGATATATTTGTAGTCGGGTTCATCATTTTACCTCTACCACTTGGCTTCTTCAAGGTAGGGCAGCCCTTCTTGAAGTGACTGGCCTTCCCACAGTTCTAGCAGTCCGGCTTTATTTTTTTGGGTCTTAATTTTCCTCATTGAGACATTAACTTATTTTTGTTATGTCTCCTTTCAGTGTATCTTCCTCTGCTTTTAGCATTCAGTGCTGAGGTGGATGCATCCCCGTGTTATTTCTTCTGCACTTCCTCATTCAGCACAAGCCCGACAATGCTATCTAATCTCAATGATGTATTTTATAATGAATTGCTGATGGCTGTAAACAGCCCATCCCAACTGCCCGGCAATGAAGAGAGGAATAACAAAGTTCAGACCTCGTCATCAAAATTGATGCCCACCGAACTTAACTTGCTCGTCATCGTGTTGAACCCATTTAAGTGTTCAGTCACTGAATAACATTCCATCATCATGTTAAATATTCTCTTCATCAAGAAAACTTTATTCAAACCTGAAGGCTTCTCATACATTCTCGTCAGGGTATCCATGAAATCTACAGTAGTTTTCTCTTTGAAAATATTAAGAGCAACAGAAGAAGACAATGATAAATGAATCAAACCCAATGCAGTCCTATCAAGAACTTTCCACCTTCATTAGTCATAGTTGCAAGTTTTATGTCGGCTCCTTTCAATGGAAGATATAACTTATTCTGGTAAAGTAGATCCTCTACATGCATTTTTTAGAACACAAAGTTTGTTCTACTAAATTTCTGTATCTTGTGTCTCATTCTGTCAGCCATTGCTCCCACAAAAAAACCCTTCCAACAAGGTAACCTTACACTCTGATACCACTTATTGGTGATAAATTCTTAGCACCACCAAGCACACTCTCTGTAGTTGAAGTGGTTTGACAAGAGCACTCGAATGAGGATCGGAGTTGCGTTGATGGTTACCAAGCAAATTTAAAATCACAAAATCACTTATGGAAAATCACAACACATGCATGCAAAGACTATTAAGCACAAACATGCAAAATATCCAAACAATAAATATTATGTGGAAAACTCAAAAATGAGAAAAATTACGGAGCCACACCATAGAAAAATCCACTATAAAATTTGAAGATTACAGAGTTACAAAGAGCTTATCCCTTAACTGAAAATACACAAGCTTTTACTCTGATATAGAGAGGAGAGGAAGTATCCACCACCAGGAGCCTCTTCTCCATCATGCAAGATGGTTCTTGTACATCAGCTTCCTTAGGGCTTCACCTTGGAATATTCTCTTCACAACAAGCATAAAGTATCCAACTAAAATGTCAACATAATAAACTCCTCTCAACATATTTTCTTAAGTATCAAGCTCAATTTTGAACCCTGAAATATTTAAAATGCCCTCCAATTTACTTAAGGCGTAACCTGAACTGGAGAAGAACTCTGCCAGATGCTAGGGTGTGCCATAGCGCCTGTGTTTTGAATAACATGCTGCTGTTGCGCACTATAGTGCCCGCCTTATGAATCGCCTACGTTTTGGGATGGATCTGCTGCGGCACGCTGCAGCGCTGATTTCTGCTGCGACGCGCTAAGGCACCCGCTTCTTTGTCTGCTGACCGGTGAGGGGCGTGCCAGTGCTTCCATCTCGGGTGAGGAACAGCCAGGGCGCGCAGTGGAGCACAGCAGTGCCTTTGTTGTTCCTAGACTTCACTTATTATTTCGAATAACCTCGGAACCTCCCAGAAGTTCACCGGAGCACCATTAGCATCTCTATGATGAACTAAATGGCCTCTATAACATAATAAAGACATAGTGCCCTACTGATCCAGGCTGCTGGATTAGATCTGGTGGCTCAGATTAAATCCAGTGATTAAGCAAACCACGAGGAGAATACTAGCCATTGGATCTGGTCTCCGATCAATGATGGGATACTAATCAGGTGACGAGCCATCTGATCAACTCCAAAAGGACCGTGAAATGGCCCAAATCATTGGATCCGGCTATTCTGCATTCGAGCTTGGACAGCGGATCCACGTGGATCCGATGAAAATGGTTTTAGTCATTGAAATTTAAATAATAATTAATATTTAATTATTTGAAAATTTGAATTTTCTATCTTAATAATTTGAGTCCCAAAAAATATCAAAACTTCACCCCTAGCTAATTTGGGTGCTAGGAACTCAAAAATGTGATTGAATTTTTGATCAGGGGCCTAAATGATTATTTTAATTATCAAGGTATTTAAATATATTAAAATATTTATCGAAAAATGAATGACTTCTGAATATTCCCAAAATTGCACTCATAGCTATTTTTTGGGTGGGGAATCTAATGGCAAAATTTGATTTTGATTTGAAGGTCAAAATAATTTTTCTATTTTCCATAATTATTTAATTAGCCTAAATTAGGGTTTAGTCCGATTGACTCCCAAGTCGAACGAAAACTTCGTGATTGACTTCTTGTAACAACTTAAGATTGTTACCCAGCTTGAATTTAGCCTAATCATATCATAATTATCATTCAATTAAGTTTATCTAATCATTGGAACCAAACCTTGAAGGTTTGGAGCAATTCAGAGCTCAATCGACTATTTTGGATTATTTTAATACTTAATTAATTAGAAAATTGAGGTATTTATTTTGACTTCAAAATTGAAATTTGACTTCGCCATTGCGATCGTCACCCCCAAATTAGCTAGGGGTGACATTTTGGACGCATTTAGAAGTCGTCGGATTTTTGTGAATATTTTAATATGATTAAATACCCCAAAAATTAACATAATTAAATAATCATCAGAATCAAAATTCGACTTTGCCGTTGCATTCCTCATCCCCAAATTAGCTAGGGGTGTACTTTTGAGATTTTTCGGAGCACGTTTCAAAAATCTGAATTTTTAAAATAATTAAAGAAATAAATAGGGGATTATATAGTCCTAATCTTGCAATTTCCCTTAAATTTTCTATTCATCCTGTCAGCCACTCTCCCTAGCCGGCGCCCCCATGCCTTCCTTAGGCAAGCTTGATGGTCTCCTTCTCCCACTCCCTAGGCCTCATGATGGCCTATTCCCTAGGCTCATCATTGCTTCTCCTCCTTTAAGAAGGAGTTCAAATCCTTCTTCCTTCCCTTTACAAAAAAAGTTGAGCTCCTCCTTCCCTTTACAAACCCTATCGTTTATTCACATTTTACATATAGCTAAAATGCTCTGTTTGTGTCAATTTTGGTGTTGATGGAAAGGTATCGGAAAGGCCTTTCCATTGATATATAACACCGCTCAATGAATGCTTTGGATTAGGAGTATTTGAGCTCAAAAATGGGTCTTATAGTTTTCATCCAGGCGAAAAATGTCGTCTGGCGCTGCAGCGCCCGAAGTTGCAAGTTGGGCCGCTGCAGCGCGCCACAGCGCGCTGCAGTGGTATTTTGCTAGAAACCTTATAAAATTAATTATTAAATAGTATTTCGCTAAATGGACCGCTGCAGCGCGCCGTAGCGCGCTACTGCGGGCTGCAGCGAAATTTCTGGAAAACTTAGGAAATGTTAAAAATTAAATTAATTGAACAGTAATTTTGCAAATTGAACCGCTGCGGCACGCCATAACCTGCCGCAGCGGGCCGCAGTACTGCTGCGCGAAAGGCGCTACAACGCGCTGCCGTGCGAAAAGCGCTACCGCGCGCTGCTGCACTAAAAGCGCTACCGCGCAGAAGGCGTTAACGCACGAAAAGTGCTCCAGCGCGTTGCATCGCCCAAACTTGCAAAATGCCCAGAATTTCTTATAAAACTGCCCAGTTTTGGCTGAAATGGACAAAACTTTACTATTTTTATATTTTAAGGTTCCTAGGACCCTAGTGGGACTAAATAATATCAAATTTTAGCTAAAATTGAGCATTGCATAAAATTTTATGTTGAAATTAAAATTAAAACTTTGCCATTCTTAAAGTTCTCAAAACCTACTATATTCCTTAAATGTGTTTTATGTCAAATGCTAAATAATAGAATCTTAAGTGTTTGAGTTGAATAAGTATATCTCAATAACCAAATGGCATGAAGCTAAGTTTTTTAGATTTGTAATTAAATGTTAATCCCTTTAGTTTGATTTAGAACTTGATTAACATTAATTACCTTTTTGTTCTATATGCTTCCATGATTTTAGGATATATGTTAGAAAACTTTAATATTTATTTGAACACTTGCATGTGCTTACTTGAACATAAGAATCTTGGTAACTTGATTAAGTAGATGATACTTAATCTAAACCTAAATTGTGACATCAATAATATACTAATAATTTATTGATTTGTCATTGACCTTTAAATTTATATTGGTCTTAATGATAGAAAGGTTAGGGGTTAAACCCTAGCTTACTTTGATTAAGATCTAAACCATAATCACTTAATTAATTAACTTGATTGTAAGATAATTCAATTGACATTATTCTAATAATGCACATGATCTGATATTGATCTTAAATCATTGAATTAAAAGTGCTAGGGTTAATATTGAATATGTGTGATTAAACCATCTGAACCCAAACTTTAGATCCATGATTTTCTCTTATATAAGACAATTAGCATAGGATGAATAATAAAACTATAATGATTGATAAAACGACCTAATTCTAATAAGATCTTTGGTTTTATCCCATGATTGTAGAATAGGAAAGGATCAGATGAATTTTAATCATCTGATTTGTTCACTTTAATCTAAATCTAACAAGTAAACCTTAAGAACTTAAAAAGTGAGATCTTGAGGATCTTGCTTTAGGATCGTTCTTGAAATGTCTAAAAATCTTAAATATTGATATCTTGAGGTAGGAAGAACTTTTGTAACTTATTGAGGTAGAAACTTAGATGATCCTTCATAACTTTAGAAGTTGAACTTGATACCTTATGGTATGAATCGCCTAAAATAGTTATAATAGAACTTATTCCTTGTGGTAGCAACCTACATTGAGTGATCTTTTGATCATACCCTTGGAGCCTTGTGTAGGATTTACCCATTTAGAGTAAGGATTAATAGCTTTGATAAATCCTTATAGATTAAATAGAATAATCTGAACCCAGATTATTGGTTGGGTATAGTAGGGTATACCCATAGTACTGGATTATTTCAGTAGTATTCAAGATTGGTTGACTCACTCCAATGTGGACTTATGACCAGGTGCTATCCTAAGGGATTAGACGAATACAGTCTTGTTAGAGTAAATCTTCAAAGACTAAGAGTGTTACAATTAATGAACAAGATCCTTAATTTGAGATATAAACTGCGACCAGGTTCTGCCTTTTATTATAGTGCGCTTCGATAAGTGTAGTTTAAGTAAACTAAGTATCTTAAGTCACTTTGCGTAGAACACTGAGTATGCTTGTAATTAGGACATTTAATGGCTTAGCTTGAGATGTAAACTGTGACCAGGTTCTGCTTCCTATCATAGTGTGCTTCGATAAGTGCAGTTTAAACAAGCTAAGGGTTAAATCTATCTTTCTTGCAAACATGATAAATATGTGTATACAATCATCCCAGCTAATGATTTTCAAGTCAACTCTCAACTTTAATCAATTTTTGAAGTTAGGATTTTATGAGTCAGAATCCTTTTAACAGGATTCTGCATAATAGAGACATTTAATTTATTATCAGATTTCAAAGCATTTTTGGATTTATCTCATGTAGTTAGAATCATGAGCATGAGCATAAGCATGATGTATAAATATCAAAATAATGTATGAGTATCAGTGCTGATATATGAGTTACTGAATGTTATATACATTGACTAGGGAATTTCAGGATGCATCAACTTCATCAGTAATTCCCAACTGGATGTATGTATACATTGGACCGTTCTACTCATAGCAGTTCAGTGATATTTTGATTACATATTAGTAGCATACAATGTTGTGACATATTTAGATGCACAGTTTCAATGACATACAATATAATTTTACATATGATTACTCAGTTTCAGATTCATTACTATTTTGGTTTGTTTTCAATATTCAGTACAGTTCAATTTTATTTTACCTTACTTCAGTTTTGTATAGTTTTATACAGTTTTATGCTTTCAATTATTTTTACAATATTTTTACAGATTTAATCACATTATATAAATGTTAAATGAATAACTAGAACTATTTAGATTAGTTTCGATGTATTAGACTTATTGCCTAACACGGGGTACTTTTGGGATCCGATAATTTGCTAGATCTTGAGCAGTATATTGAGCCAAGTTAGGAGGACACGCATGAGATTCAGGAGGAGCTCGTGGAGCACTAGTGGATTCTCCTCCAGTTTTACTATCTTTCTGCTTAGTACTTTAGTTCAGTACTTAGCTCTATGCCTGTTATTCAATAAATGTTTGTAATAATTTTGGATGTATTTTTTTTTTCTGAGACGAATATTTTTATGCAGCTTCTGTGATGAATGTTTCTGGATATTTGTTTTAAGCTCTGCACTCTGTTATATACTACTTATACTTAATATTGTGATGTGATCAGTATATTGGAAATGCTGATATTTTATGCATATATTGGATTCTTATTGTATTCTAAATCCAATGTATGTATTGATCTAATACTTAAGATAATGATACTACTCTTATATTAAGTATTAGCTCTCAACCCTCCTTGGGGTTGAGCCAGCAACCCTTCAGAGGGGCTTAGTTTTCAGCTATTCAGGGAAATGGGTTATTCCTCACCGAGTGGCGCATCGCTCCACCGCCGAAATTGATTATAATTGTCTCTTTTGCGAGCAGTGATGGGCGGGGCGCTACACTTCTAATGATGGTTAGGGACTAATAGATGTGATCTAAGATTGATTAGGCTAAGCTTAGCCTAATTAACAATCTTAGGTTGTTACAGACTCCCTCACTTAAAAATGATATGATTCTCGACATCACTGCTAATTAAATTCAAGCAGGAAGTCAGAAAGGAAACATGGGTACTGGAATTGAATTCAAAACTTAAATTGAAATTAATGTCAAAACATTACTTGAGATCCTGATTTTAAAAATTTATAATTTAATAGACCCTGATATTGAAAGCAGGGATATGATTTAAAAATTGAAATCAAAATAGAGCTAATTAGGACAATGGGGTACCTGATGCAGTTCTATTGGTTTCTAGAGTAGCGACAGGAGTCGACATATAGACTCTTACCAGGGCTGATGGTTGATTATTGGAGTTGGAACTTCCTTGCAAGTTATGAGTTGTTGTTCTTGGCATGGCAATCTGAACTTTCATGGGAGCAAGAACATTAGATTGTGGAGGTATAGCTGCCACCATAGAAACTTCTTGATTGAAAGTGCGAGATCTAAAGCCTTGATTCTTAGCATAATGAATGATCAACACTCCATCTTTAATTTTTTTCTGAACACACTTGTTGAATTTATATCCAGGTCTTCCACAAATGTAACACACATTACCCTGGTGATAATACTTTTGATATGGATGTGGCTTCTTACAATTATAAATTTAAGTGGTCTGATGTTCAGCATTGTGGGGCCCCGCACCCCCCATGGTCATGTTAATGCTGAAATTAACATCATTACTGAGGATACGGTCCCCGCATGACAACCCTCCCGACTATAGTCGAGTCAGGAATAAAGGCTATCCGCCTTCACCAAGAGGCTTGCCGCCTAAAATTGTAGGTCAATCATCAAAATATCAAAGTGGCAAAAGTAGATAAGAGTATAACATCCACATCACATCACAATAAAGGAAAGAAAAGACAGTAACTCAGTTCAATATGAAAATGAAGGAAAAGAAATACATCTAGAATATTTAATTATTATAAATAAGCTTAATGAAAGAGAACTCTCTCATCCTTATAAGCAAAAACAAAAACTAGCTAAGTTTCTACGGTAGGAAGGTCATCCTCCTGACCTAGCTCCTCATCTGAAGCAACCTCAACGAACAACTCTGAATCTGACATTGTCGGTACCACAATGCTAGGGCCCCAGTCAATAAAGAGAAAACTTATAGTTAGACAAACTGCCTAAGTATATTTTAGACTGATTAAATGAGACTAACTATTCAAGATATCATATTTTACTGTGCATGAAAGTATTTAAGGTGCAACAAGTAATAAGAGCAGAATAGTTATAAATTAAGAATTTATAACTTAAATAAAATGAAATATGTAAATTAACATACCTCAACCCAAAGATGTAATCAAGGTTAGGTAGTAAATATATATATATATATATATATATATATATATATATATATATATATATATATATATATAATAACTGAAAGAATTGAAAGCAAACTTATCCTATTATATTTATGATCAATTAAATATGTACTGATTTGCATAAAGAAAATTTGTACTAAAACATAAAAGAACAAAAATAAAAACTAGCATCATAAAACATGCAAATACGGAAATGAAAAGCACTGAACTGAAATAATTGTACTGAAATGAACTGAGAACAAAAAATATGTATAACTGATAATATATATAACTTGGCTAAATGAAGCCACTAAATTGAAAGAGAGTATAACAAATACCATTCTAGCCAACTATAGAGCTAGGACTGGTTAAACTTTTAAGATTAGAATAATGCATTTATGGAAAGCAAAAAAATGCATTTTAACATAGCATAATACTATGGTACATGCAATAGCTGTATACATTCAAAGGAAGTAAGCTCAAATAATACTAAAAATAATACAATTAGAATAACTCTATATACATAATTTATTTGTTTACTCAGCAAAGCATTCTTATATAAATCTGTTAAGAAATTAATTCTTATACATTAATCTACTATATAAAACTTAGAAAATTATAATATAAAGATTTTGGGTTAACATTACAAAGTTTGTGCGGAAATCTTAAAATTTGTTAGGTGATGCGATTATAATATTTAGTAAACTTTAGATACTTAAATGACGGTACAAATGATATTTTTAGCTACTGATGTATAAATAAAAGTTATTTCTAATTGATTGGAGATTAAACATGACAAATTTTAGCTATTGATTCAAAGTATTATAAAGGTTATGATAGCAACAACATAATAAGAAAATTTTTAAAATATGTCAAAAACTACTTTTTGGATTTCAATGGGTGTTTGTTGATATTTGAGTGCTTAAATGGTGACCTTAGAGTCCAAATGAACCAGTAAGATCTTCTGTGAAATTGTTCACAATACATAGTAGCATAAACACGCAAAATTATAGCACTTAGATCTTAGTGGTTGAAAAGCTACGACTCTCCAAAGTTGACAAAAAAATAAATATTTCTGAAAAAAATGTTTAAATAAAAATAAAATTTTTTTCTCACATTTGGAATGATTTTCTCACCTTTGGCATGTTAGATCATTAAGTCTCAAAATTGATTCATATGATTTACATCTTAATCTCAACTTAATATTTAATACTTTTGTCTTAAGTAAGAGAACCAGCATGAATTGATCTTGAATAAATCAATAAAATGTGCATATTTATCTAAATACCAACTCCTTATTACTTATGATTTATCCCATGACTTGAATGATGTAAGAATAGGATTTAAGAGGTTAGCATTCTTGATTATTTATTTTAAACCTATGATTAAAATCATGAAATTTGCATGAATTATATTTACCTTGATTTTGGATCAAACCCTAGTAGTTATAAATTGTAAAATACAAGTGTAAGAGTTTTAGACCTCTTAAAAGCTAAGTATTAGTATTATTTAAGAAAATAGTACAACCTTAAGTAAGAGAATCTTTGAGGTAGGAGATGCCTTATTAGTGATGCATTGAGGTAGGACCTTAAATGAACCTTATCAACCTTATATGATTGATCTTATGCCTTATGGTGAGATAATTTAAAGAAACTTAGATTGAGTTATCTTTTTGTGGAAGTTAACCTAAATTGAATGACTTATATGTCACTTTTTTGGAGGCAATTGATTAGGACCTTCCATAATGGATAATGGATTTAATAGTTTTGGAACTCCTTGGTTACTAAATTAGTTTAATTAAAATTATAATTAATGATAATATAAGTATTATTAAGTGGTGATTGTAGTGTATATCCATAGAGCTAACTTGATTTAGTAGTTTATGAAAATGGTTGATTCATCTTGAATGGAATTATAGAGTTCTTATCTTATCTTATGTTATAAGATAAGTGCAGTTCATGATAATTTTCTCATTTTCAAAGTTTGTTATAAATTGGGGATTGAATAGCTTAGTTTGAGAGAATAAAATATAAATAAATTTTGTCCCTTATCTTTGTGTGCATCAATAAGTGTAGTTAAACACAATAAGTATTTCAAGTTACTTTTCATATAAATATACTAAATATGTATATGCACTCTTAATATGTAGTAACTTATAATCTTATGATAGTTTTGAATAATACTAGTTTTAATTGAGTTAAATTTGAATTAAGGTAAATCTGTAGCTCCCCGCCCTGTCGTCGCGCGCAAAATGGGGTATTTGTAACCGATTCGGCGGCGGAGCGGCGTGCCACTCGGGAAGGAATATCCCATCTCCCCAAATAGGTGAAACCAAACCCATCTAAAGGGCTGTTGACTCAACCTCAAGGAGGGTTGAGAGCTAATACTTAAGATAAGAGTAATATCCTTATCCTAAGTATTAGACCAATACATACATTGGATGTAAAACACATGAGAAATCCAATATATGTATAAGATATCAATATTTATAGTATATTGATCACATCACAATACTAAGTATAAGTAGTATATAAACATAGTATGGAAGCTAAAGTAAACATCCATAAATATTCATCACAAAAGCTGTATAAAACATTCATCTCAAAAAAAAAGAAAACACATTCAGAATTATTATAATACTTTACTGAAATACAGATATAACGCTAAGTATTGAACTGAAATAAACTAAGCAAAATAAAAATACTGGGGAAGAGTTAAGCAAAATAGAAGTACTAGGGAAGAGTCCACTAGTGCTCTACTGACTCCTCATGAATCTCTTGGGTGTCCTCCTGACCTGACTCAATATACTGCTCAAGATCTAGCAAATTGTCAGATCCCAAAAATACCCCATGCTAGACAATAAGTCTAATACATCGAAACTAATCTAAACAGTTTTAATTATTCATTTAATATTGATATAATGTAAATAAATCTGCAAAAATACTAAAAGTATAAACTATATAAAACTGTACAAAACTGAAGTAAAGTAAAGTAAAACTGAATTGTAAACTGAATAATAAAAGTAAACAAAAATAGTAATGGATCTGAAACTGAGTAATAACATGTAAAACTATGCTGTATATCACTAAAATTGTGCATTTGAATATATCACAATGTTGTATGCTACTGATATGCAACAAAAATATCACTGAACTATTATAAGTCATACGGTCCAATGTATACATACCCAGTTGGGAATACAGTTTATTGTGATGCCGATGCATCCTGAAATTCCTTAGTCAATATATGTAACATTCTGTAACCCATAAATCATCATTAATACTCATATATCATTACTGATACTCAATTAACATGCTTATGCTCATGCTCAAGCTTCTAAGCTATATGCAATAAATCTAAAAATCCAAAAAAATTCTTTGAAATCTGATAATGAATTCAAGGTCTTCATTGTACAAAATCTTATCAAAATGAAGGATTTGACTCCTATATTCTAGTTTTGATATTTCGTTAAAGTTGAGAGTTTACTTAAAATTATTAAATGGGAAGGTTGTGTATACATATTTAGCATATTTCCAAGAAGGGTAGTTTTTAACACTTAGTTTGATTAAGCCACGCCTAACAAAGTGATCTTCAATAGGAAGCACACCCGATGGCGATTTATATCCCAAGCTACGCCATTAAAATACCCAAATTATAAACACACTTAGTGTTCTAAAGAGGGTGGTTTGAACCACATTATTTGCTTGAAGCACACCTATGGAAGCAATTTTTGATAGGAGGCATCACCCGATGGGGACTTTTATTCAAATAAACTAATGATATAAGTCCATAATCATAACACTCTTAGTCTTAGAAGATTTACTCTAATAGGATTGTATTCATCTAATCCTTCAAGATAGCACTTGGTCATAAGTTCACATTGGAGTGAATCAACCAATCCTGAATACTATTGAAATAATCCAGCACTATGGGTATGCCCTACTATACCCAACCAATAATCCGGGATAAGGCGATTTTATTTAACCAATAAGGATTTATCAAGGCTATCAATTTATACTTCTAAATAGGTGAGTTCTATACAAAGCTCCAAGGATGTGATCCAAAAAGATCACTCAATATTGATTTCTACTACAAGGGAGAAGTTCCATTCTAATTGTTTTAGGTGATTCCTACCATGAGGTGTCAAGATCAACTTCTAAGGATATAAAGGATCATCTAAGTTTCTACCTCAATAAGTTACAAAAGTTCTTCCTACTGCAAGGTATTAATATTTAAGGTCTTTAAGCATTTTAAGAACAATTCTATAGCAAGACCCTTGAAATCTCACTTTTCTATTTCTTAAGTTAACATTCAAAGTTTACTTAATATATTGGATTATAATGATCAGATCAGATGAATAAAATTCATATGATCATATTCTATTCTACAATCAAGGGATGAAATCAAAGATATTATTAGAGTTTGATTATTTCTTAAATCATTATAATTTTATTATCCACCTTATGCTAATAGTCTTATATAAGAGAAAATCAATGATCTAACATTTAAATTCAGAAGGTTCAATCACACAGATTTAATATTAATCTTAGCACTTCTAATTCAATGATTTAAGATCAATGTCAAATCATATTCCTTATTGGAATTATGTTAATTAAATTATCTTTTAATTAAAGTTACTTGATTAAGGTTTAAATCTTAATCAAGACAAGTTAGGGCTTAACCCCTAGCCTTACCAAAATTAAGACCAATGGTTAATTTAAAGATCAACGACAAATTAATGAATTATTAGTGTGTTATTGATATCAAATTTTAGATTTCGATTAAGTATCATCTACTTAATTAAGTTTTCAAGATTCTTATATTCAATTATAATTTAAATGCCTATTTAAGCACATAAAGGTGTTCAATTAATTATTAAAGTTCTCTACTATACATCATAATATCATGAAAGTATAGAAATGTAAAGTTAACATAAAATAGAAGGTAATTAAGGCTAACCAAATTCTAAATCAAACCAAAGGGATTATCACTTGATTACAAATCTAAAAGTCTTAAGTTTCATGCCATTTAGTTAATGAGGTATAATTGGTTAATATAAGCAATCAAGGATCCTATTCCTTTACATTTGGCACAAGATATTTAAGATTCATAATAGATTTCAAGCGCTTGCTAAAAATGATAAAGTTTCAAATTTAATTTCCACATAAAATTTTATGCAATGCTCAATTTTACCTAAACTAGGTTCAATATTTATATAATTTGTCCCCACTAAAGTCCTAGGGACCTTAAAATGAAAAAACAGTGAAGTTTTGGCCATTTCAGCCATTTTTGGGAGCTACAGAGCGCTGTGGCGTGCTAAGGCGGGTTTCGGAGCTGTGGTGCTTTTAGGCGCTGAAGCGCGCGACTACGGGTTTCAGCGCTGTGGCGCGCGGCAGTGCTCTCAGGCGCTGTGGCGATGCTTTCAGGCACTGTGATGTGCTACTGCAGGTTTTGGCACTGTGGCCCGCTGCAGTGTTTTCAGGCGCTGCGCCGCGCTACGACACTTGAGTTTCAAAATGCAATCTCTACGGCGCGCTATAGCGCGCTACGGTGGATTTACATTATTTTCATTAAAATATATTCTTACACATCGCAAGTTATTAAGATGATACGGTGCACGGTAGCGCGCTATGGTGCGCTACAGTGGAACAAGTTTGAAACTCGGGCACTGTAGCGCGCTGCAATGCCTGACAGTGATTTCGAATGTGTAAAAACCATAATAGGTCTTATTTTGAACTCAAATACTCTCAATTCAGAGCATTCCATGAGCGGTTATATATCAATGGAAAGTTTTTTCCGATACCTTTCTATTGACACCAAAATCAGCACGAACGGATCATCCTAACTATACAAATAATGGTGTTAAAGGCTGGGGTATGCAGAATGGACAAAAAACATAGCAGTTTTCTTTCAAGTAAATATGATACTTTAAACAACCTCAATGGCTCCCATACATTATCATGGATTTCTAAAGCTACAATCAAGTAAAATAGCAATATGAAGTAGGTAATGAAGAGGAGCAAATAGGTACCTTAGCCTTAAAAGAGGAAGAAGGAACATTTGTTTTCTTCAAGACTTGGAGATGAGCTTCTTCTTCAAAGTGCAGCAATGGAGGAAGGAGGGTTTACTCTTTAACACCAGCACAACAATGGTGAAAGATGAGAAGCTTTAGATGGACAGCAATTAAAAGAAGGAGGGATTGAGGCTTTTCTTAAAAGAAGGAGGAGGTGAAGGCATGGCTAAGAGGGCTAGTGAGGTGAGGGGAGAATGATGGCCCTCAGCCATTCTTGTGCCTAGGGAAGGCATGGGGGCACCAAAACAAGCATGGAGGGAGCCAGGTAGGAAAAAGAGTGAATTTTGAAAATAGGTAAAATTAGAATAAATAAATATTTATTCATTTAATTATTTAAAAATTAAGACTTTAGAAACGCGCTCCGAAAAATTCCAAAAATCCACCACTAGCTATTTTAGGGGTGAAGAATTCAATGGCTAAGTCAGAATTCGATTCCGACAAGTATTTAATTATGCTAATTTTCAGGGTTATTTAATTATATTTAAATATTCGCAAAAATCCGACGACTTCCAAACACGTCCAAAACATCACCCCTAGCTAATTTGGGGGTGATGATTGCAACGACAAAGTCGGATTTAAATTTTTAGGTCAAATTAAATACCTCAATTTCTTGATTAATTAAATATTAAAATAATCTAAGAAATTTGATTGAGCTCTGAATTGCTCCAAATCTTCAAGGTTTTGTTTTAATGGCTAGATAAACTTAATTAAGATACGGTTAAACTAAATTAAGCTGGGTAACAACCTTGGGTTGTTACAGACTCTCCCGCTTAAAAATGATATCATCCTCGACATCATCACTAAGAAGGGTAAAGAAAATGCAGACAATTAAGATTTGGAATTTAGAATTTTAAAGGTACTTGAATTTTCAAAGAGACTTGGATATGTCTGTTGCATATCGGCCTCTTTTTCCCAAGTGGATTCTCCAATAGAGCGATTACTCCACTGGACCTTTACCATATGGATAGAATAATTTCTTAGCTGCCTTTGATCACGAGCTAAGATTTTGATAGGCTCTTCCATATAAAAAAAATATGGCTGAAGAGATACTACTAGAAGTTGGATTATGTGAGAAAGAGTACAAAGACACCTCCGTAGAGAGATTATATGGAACACATTGTGAACTATGGAGAAATCTTCAGAAAGTTTTAATCTATATGCTGCAGAACCAATTTTCTCTATTACTTCGAATGATCTGATGTAGTGAGGACTGAGCTTCCCGGCTACATCGAAACGAAATGCAGCTTTCATTGGATGAATTTTGAGATATACAAAATCTCTAACATAGAACACCATAGAATGGTGATGGGCATCATGATATTTACTCTGGCGATATTGAGCTGCTTTAATTCTCTGCTGGATCAATTGTACTTTCTTATTTATTTCTTCAACTAAATTTGAACCATACAGTTGAACACTGCCTGTTTTAGACCACGCTAAGGGCGAAGTGCATTTTTTGCCATATAAGGCTTTATACGGAGCCATGCTAATACTTGATTGGAAATTGTTATTATAAGCAAATTCAACTAAGGGAATGTGTTCTTCCCAGGAACCTCTGAAATCCAACATACATAGGCAAAGAAGGCCTTCAAAAATTTGATTAACTTGTTCAGTTTGACCATATGTTTGAGGATGAAAAGCGGTGCTTATTGCTAGGGTAGTTCCCAAGTCTTGATGCATATCTTGCCAGAATTTAGAAGTGAATTGACTATCACAATCAGATACAATAGACCTTGGAATCCCATGAAGCATAATAATTTCCTTGATATACAAGTTTGCCAATTTCTCTACAAAATTGGTTTGACACATTAGAATGAAATGTGCCAATTTGGTCAGTTGATCGACAATTATCCAAATTGAATCAGCACTAGATCTTGATTTAAGTAAACCCATTACGAAGTTCATTGAAATATCAAACCACTTCTATTCAAGAATTGTCAGAGGATGGAGGAGTCCTCCATGCTTCTGATGTTCTGCCTTGACTAGATTACAAGTGTGACACTTCGATACGAATTCAGCCATGCTTTTCTTCATTCCAGGCCACTAGAATGACTCCTTCAGGTCTTAGTACACCTTAGTACTACCGAGATGTACTTGGTAAACATAATTGTGGCCTTCCACTAAAATTTCTTAATGCATGGATTTGGAAATCCATAGGCGATCCCCTTGATATACTACACTTCCTCGCAGCTGCAGATCAAAGCGGCAACCACTTTCAATCTCCATTTTAAATTTCATATAGTCTTCATCCTTTGTTTGGGAGATGGAGACATCATGATGAAAGATTGGTTCAATTGTACTCATGGATATTAGCTAGCTTAACAAAGCACCACAAATTGGCCTGATATCAAGCCTTCTAAAATTTTCCTATAAAGGACTTGAAGCTATTGAGGAAAGCGTAGCATGATGACTGAGCGCATCGGCTGCAACATTCACTTTTCCCAGGTGATACTGGATTGATAAATCATAATCGCTTATTAACTCTAGCAATCTTTGCTGACGACAGTTGAGTTTAAGCTCTGATGATCGGTAAATATGAAACATTGGACGCCATACAGATAATCGCGCCAAATCTTTAAAGCAAAGACTACGGCAGCTAATTCGAGATCATGAACAGGATAATTCTTCTCATGTGGTTTTAACTGATGGGATGCATAAGCAATAACCTTTTCTTCCTGCATCAGCACACAACCCAAGCCTATCCCAAATCCATCAGTATAAACTTGGTAGTTTAAACCTTCTTTAGGTAAAGCGAGAACTGGGGCAGAAGAAAGAGCATTCTTCAATGATTGGAATGCATTTTCACATTCTGAACTCCAGATGAATGGCACTGTCTTCTAAGTCAACCTTGTGAGAGGTGACGCTATCTGTGAAAATCTTTTGACGAATTTTCTATAATACCCTGCCTGACCCAAAAAGCTTCTGATATCAGTCACAGACTTTAGCTGTGATAAATCCTAAACAGCACTAACTTTATTTTCATCTACTTTAATTCCTTGCACATTTATAACGTGGCCCAGAAAAGCGATTGAGTCAAGCCAAAATTTTTACTTGGAATATTTTGCATAAAGTCCATGGTTTCAGAGTTCTTGCAGAACTAATCTCAAGTGCTTCTCATGATCAGCACTACTCTTTGAATAAATCAGGATATCATCAATGAAGATGATGACGAATTTATCTAAATATGCTTTTAATACTCGCTGCATTAAGTCCATAATGATGGACAGCACATTTATTAATCCAAATGACATTACTAGGAATTCGTAATGTCTATAATGCATTTTGAAAGCTGTCTTTTCTATATTCGCATCTTGACTTTTAGCTGATGATAACTAGATCACAATTCGATCTTGGAAAATACTTTAGCTCCAGATTATTGATCGAATAGATAATCAATTCGTAATATTGGGTATTTATTCTTGATAGTTACTTTGTTCAATTTTCTATAATTGATGCACATTCTCATCGATCCACCCTTTTTTTCACGAATAAAATGGGTGCTCCCCAAGGAGATGAACTTGGTCGAATGAGACCTTTTTTTAGCAGCTCTTGAAGTTTCTTGTTCAGCTCTTACAACTCCTTAGGTGCCATAGGATACGGAACTTTTGATAATGGTTGGGTTCCCAGAATTAATTCTATAGCAAATTCTACTTCTCTAATAGGAGGAAGCTTGGGTAGGTTTTCAGGAAAAATATCGGGAAATTCACAAACTATTTAGTTCTTAGAAATAGGTACAATTTCTTTCTTTTCTCCCAACATTGTTATAAGATACTCATCACTCACTTTTTTGACTAGCTTTTCTGCTTTCATTGCATTGATCAATGATGCTTGGGTGCTAAATTTTCCAACGAATATTTTTGATTGACTTCCACTGCCCAAAGTGATTTTCTTATTTTAATAATTTATGGAAGCACCATGTTCATTTAACCAATTCATGCCTAGGATTATATCAAAGTTTGTGATTAGTAACATAACCAATTTGGCTCCATATTTTTGCTCCCCAATAGGAATATCTATGTTGCAGAATTATTGGGATTGCATACGGGCTATGGAAGGTAACTCGATGCTCAACGAGTTTGCAAATCGATAGGTTGGTAGCTTAAGAGTCTTTACCCAACTTTATGATACGAAGGAATGACTCGCTCTAGTATTGAAAAGAATATTATAAGATTTGTCATTTATCATTAAGGTGCCTAAGATTGCAATAATTTAATAAGAATTGTTATTCAAAAAATTGAAAATATTAGAATAGTAAATACTGAATACTGAAACAGTAAGAACTGAATAAAATTTAATTTAGACATACCGGAAATGACATCATTATATTTAGGTGCAGAGGTGGGTGTTAGCATGTATACCCTTGCAGGAGCTGTACGTTGTTTGCCCTGGGGCCACTGGCCTTGACGATTATAAGTCGGCTTCTATGCAGGTATAACTGCGTTAGTATTTGAATTAGAGGATGACATCACAGCCAGGGCAAGTTCCCGGCTGTTCCTCGGTTGTGTGCGGAATACTTGTTTATGACGGGAATGGTCGATGAGCACTCCATCGATTATTGTCTTAGAATCGCATTCGAATTAATGGTGATCTCTTTGACCACATGTAAAACACACACCACCAAAGTGGTAACATTTCCCATATGGATGGTACCGCTTGCATTCAGAGTTCTGGGGTTATGATTGTTCAGCTTCAATGTTATAGACCTTAGCCATCCTGCGATGATTAAAGTGCTCCTTCCTTGGTTGCACAAATGCATCCTTACGCTTACGATTCATTTGACCTTGAAATCCGTCTTGGAGGAGCCGCCTCGATCAAATCTACCATAGTTTTGATTTGGCGGGACACTAGATGAGCTCTTATAGAATCCCTTAGCCCTTTCAAGAATCAGTGGCACCTAGCCGCCTCTGTTCTAGTCAAGTCTAGAATAAAGTGCGACAGTCTTCAGAATTCTTGTTCGTAGTCGAATACGGATTTATTTCCTTGAGTGAGGTGAAGGAGTTTGTCCTCCAGAATTTCCTGTGACGATGTTAGAATGAATTCTTCATGGAATGCTTCCAAGAATATATCCCATGGGATATCTTCTAACTCGTATTCAACAAACTTATTATTTCATTCATTCTCCCACCAGTACTCTGCTTCTTCTTGAAATAGGTGGGTGACCAAGCGAATAGCTTTTGAATTTGGGCATTTAATACTGGCTAGGTTCTTTTCAGCTATCTTGAGCTAGCTCACGGTGTCCATTGAGTTCAGCGCTCTGTTAAATGTAGGTGTTCTAAGACATAGGAAACTGTGCATAATCCCATCTCCTGAAAATCCTGATTATGATGCAGGTTGTTGACGAGCAGATAAAATTAGAGCATGGGTTTCTTGCGCCTACTAAGCATTGTTTTCTATAAGTGCTCTTATCAGATTAGCCATTGAATTTATTTCCTCGGGTCCGCCAGATGACAAAACTGCATTCTTAATCGTGGTATGGGCTAAAGGAGATCATAGATTCATGACTGCAACAAAGCATGAATTTAGCAAATGAAATAAAGATCTACTATCTTTTTCAATCATGACTTTCTCAAAAGAGAAGTTATATAGGTAAATAAAAGGATAAACTAATAAGAAAGCAAGATATGATATGAAATCTAAGGACATCAGCTATAATCCTCTGCCCTAAAAGCAACACAAAAATCATTGAATGTTACCACTCGATGCTTCATAGCTAATCTTGTAATAACCCAAGGTTGTTACCCGGCTTGATCTTAGCTTAACAGTACCATAATTTAGTTCATCAAGCTATTAGAATCAATCTCTAAAGAGTTGGTGCAATTCAGAGCTAAATCAAATATTTTGAAATATTTAATATTTAATTAATCATAAAATTGAGGAATTTAATTTGACCTCAAAATCAAAATCCAACTTCACCGTTGCGATTGTCACCCCCAAATTGGCTAGGGGTGATGTTTTGGACATGTTTGGAAGTCGTCGGATTTTTGCAAATATTTTAATATAATTAAATGCACTGGAAAATGAAATAATTAAATAATCATCGGAATCGAATTCCGACTTCGCCATTGAATTCCTCACCCCCAAATTAGCTAGGGGTGAATTTTTAGGAATTTTCGGAGCGCGTTTCAAAAATCTAAATTTTTAGCAATTTAGAAAATAAACAATTAATTATTTAATTAAGAAAAAATCAATTTCTTAATTGTTTTTGCTGACAGCCCCTTCCATGATCGGCGCCCCCATGCCCCCTTAGACTAATTCTTGATAGCTTCCTCCTCCCATGCCTCCTCTCTCCCTAGGCTCATGATGGCCTATCCCCCTCCATCTCCTTCTCCCTCTTTAAAGAGAAGCTCAGCCCATCCTTTTCTTCTTTGCTGCTAAATCTGAAGGTTCTTCCTCCACCCTTGTGTTGAAAGAAGAAGCTCATCTCTAAGGTTCTTGAAGAAATATAATTTTCACTCTCTCTTCCAAAGGCTAAGGTACCTAATTGCTATTCTTCCTTGCCTCCTTCATGTTGTTATTATGCTTGAATGTATCATTAGAAATCTATAAGCATGTATGGAAGCCATTAAGGCTCCTTAAAGCATCACAGTTTTCTTGAAATAAAACTACTCTATTTTTCATCTATTCTGTACACTTCTTCATTTATCACCATTTTTTGTATAGTTAAGATACTCTATTTAAGCCAATTTTGGTGTCAATGGAAAGGTATCAGAAATACCTTTCCATTGATATATGACATTGCTCGTGAAATGCTCTGGATTGAGAGTATTTGAGCTTAAAATGAGGCCTTTATGTGTTTTGCACTGCCAAAAACACTGTCTGGCGGTGTAGCGCGCTGCAGCGCCCGAGTTGTAGAAACTGATCCGCTGCTGTGTACCACAGCGCGCCGCAGCGGGCTGCAGCATCATTTCTGAAAATATAATATGAAAACAATGAATAAACAAATTGAACAGTAACCCGCAAGTGGACCGCTGCAACGCGCCATAGCGCGCCACAATGGGCTACAGCGCGATCCTATGAAAACTATATGAAATCAAAAAAATAAATTAATTGAACAGTGTTTCCGCTTGTTAGTCCACCACAGCGCGCCGTAGCGCGCTAGGGCGTGCCGCAGTGTCTCAATAGCCTGCGATGTGTAATAAAAATACGTTTTTGATGAAAAACAATGTAATCCGCCATAGCGCGCTACCGCACGCCGTAGCGACCGCCTTTCAAAAAATTAGGCGCCAAGAACCGCCGTAGTGCGCCGCAACATCTGAAAGTGCTGTAGTGCGCTACAACATCAAAAGCGCTGCAGTGCGCTATCGCGCCCCACAACGTGCCATAGTGCCCAGAAACTATAAAACTGCGTAGAATTGGCTGAAATGGTCAAAACTTCACCGTTTTCGCATTTTAAGGTCCCTAGCACCCTAGTGGGACTGAATTATATCAAAATTGAGCATTACATAAAATTGAGCATTGCATAAATTTTGTGTAAAAATCAACTTTGAAAATTTTCCCTTTTATGGCATGTGCAAAGACCTCTTATGTGCCTTAAGTATTTTTGTGCCAAATGCTAAATAACAGGATCTTTGAATGCTTGTATTGAATAGATGTATCTTAATAACCAAATTGCATGAAACTTAAGTCTTTTAAAATTTGTAATCAAGTACTAACTCCTTTAGTTTGATTTAGAATTTAGTTAGCCTTAGTTATCTTCCATTATATATCACTTTATATTTCTATACTTTTATGATTTTAGGATGTATGTTAGAGAATCTTAACATTTATTGGGACACTTAAATGTGCTTAATTGACATTAAACTATAATTGAACATAAGAATCTTGATAGATTGATTAAGTAGATGATACTTAATCTAAACCTGAAATTTGCCATCAATAATACATTAATTTGTCATTGACTTTTAAATTAACCTTTGGTCTTAATGGTAAAAAGGTTAGGGATTAAACCTTAACTTATTTTGATTAAGATCTAAACCTTAATCACCTAAATCAAGTAACTTTGATTGAAAGATAATTCAATCAACATGATTCCAATAATGCATATGATTTGACATTGATCTTAAATTATTGAATTAGAAGTGCTAAGGTTAATATTAAATCTGTGTGATTGAACCATATAAATCTAAACTTTAGATCTTTGATTTTCTCTTATATAAGACTATTAGCATAAGATGAATAATAAAATTGTAATGATTTATAAAATAATCTATCACTAATAATATCTTTAATTTTATCCCATGATTGTAGAGTAGAAAAGGATCAGATGGATTTTAATCATCTGATCTGATCACTTTAATCCAAACCTATTTAATGTTAACTTAAGAAGTAGAAAAGTGAGATCTCAAGGGTCTTACTATAGGATCGTTCTTGAAATGTTTAAAGACCTAAATTATTGATACATTGAGATAGGAAGAATTTGTAACTTATTGAGGTAGAAATTTAGATGATCTTTCATAACTTTAGAAGTTGAACTTCATACCTTATGGTAGGAATCACCTAAAGCACTTAGAATAGAACCACTCTCTTATGGTGGAAATCAACTTTGTGTGATCTTTTTGATCACATCCTTGGAGCCTTGTGTAGGACTCACCCATTAGAGTAAGGATTATTAGCTTTGATAATCCTTGTTGATTAAATAAAATCTTCTGAACCCAAATTATTGGTTGGGTATAGTAGGTTATACCCATAGTACTGGATTATTTCAGTAGTATTCAGGATTGGTTGATTCACTCCAATGTGGACTTATGACCAGGTGCTATTCTGAGGAATTCGACAAATATAGTGTAACAACCCAGGTTGTTATCATAGTTAATTAGGACTAATCCTAAGTCTTAAATATAATTATAAGTGCTAATTAGATCAATTGGAGTCAACCTCTGAGACTTAATCTAAATTAGGAGTCAAATGGATCAATTCCTGATTTCTGGAAATCCAGAAACCCTAAAATTTGACCTATCTAAATTGACCTCGGATCGAAAAACGGACACCGCCATTGCATTAATTGACCCCAAATTAGCTTGGGGTGAAATTTTCGTGTCAATCAGAAGTCGTCGAAATTTCGACGAATATTTTAATAATAAAAAAACCCCGGAAATCGAGGAAGCAAAAAACTCATCGGATCGAAAATCCGACCTCGCTATTGCATTCCTCACCCCTCAATTAGCTAGAAAAAATATGTTCAAAATTTTTGGAATTTAAAATATATATATATAATTAATTAATTGACGGCGCCGTACGGCGCCGTCAACTTAAGTGGATGGCGCTAACGGCGCCGTTCGATCGGAGGGATCCATCCGAAACGTCTGATCCGCGCAGATCCAATGGCTCCCAGCCGCGATCTGCGTTGCGCGGTATGGGCTGATCTGGGCCGTCCGCGTGTCGCGGGATCGGACAGCCCGGGGCCTTCGTCCTCGGCCCCGTCGCCCGCGAGGCACGCGGCGTGCCCGCCGTTCGCCTGGCCAATCGGCTGCCTCCCCCACCTCGGCAGGTCCGTTCGGAGGCCTTTAAGAGGCTCCCCCGCACCCCCCTCGACCCCGGTTACGCGAACCGGAGCCAGACCAGCCGACCCGAGCCAGACCGGGCTGAACCCCCCTCGCAGCCGTCGGACTTCCAGGTACTGGATCTCACCCACCTCCTCCATTTTTCGCAATCTGACTCCTGATTATGGTAGATCTTAGGTTTGATTGTCCATCCATCGGACCTGATCGAGTTCAATCAGGTCCGATCAACCCAAATCAGGGTTTGAAACCTTCGGGTACCGCCTCGTCAACCCTAACCGTAACCCTAGACCTAGGTTCGTATTTTGCCGGCGACTCCGGCCTCCTCCGGCGATGGTCCGCCCACCGACGTGTAGCCCCCGACGAGGGCTACCGTCGACCGTGAGGGCCGAGGCGGTCCGGCACCGGGAAGGCCGACAAAAGTCGTGCCCTAGCCGGTGCCCTCGGGACCCCTCCACGGAGAAGACGAAGTCCGGGTCGACCTGAGCCCGACCCGACCTCGGCCGGGTCCGCGTAAGCCCAGTGGGGCCACAGCGCCACGTGGCAGCCACCTGGCGCGCCACATGTCACGTGGGGGCCCACAGCCCGAGCCCGTGCGGCCCTTCGGCTACCCAAGTGGGGCCCACAGTGCCACATGACAGCCACCCGGCATGCCAGGTGTCAGGGTCCCGCGGCTCTTCAGTTCCCCCGTTGGGCCCACAGTGCCACGTGGCAATCTCAGGGCCCGCCACGTGTCAAGTGGGACCCACTGCCCGGTCACCCGCAGTGTTTCGGCTCCCTGTGGGGCCCACAGTACCACGTGGTAGCCTCTGGCAGTGCCACGTGTCATGTGGGGGCCCACCGCCCAGTCACCAGAGCCAACTCAGCCATCCCGTGGGGCCCACAGTGCCATGTGGCAGCATCTGGCAGTGCCACGTATCCAGTGGGGCCCACTGTCTGTTAATTAAAATTAATTAATTATTATTAGTGATTAATTAAATGTAATTAGTGGTTAATTAAATTAGGATTAGTGTTAATTACTTTTGAACAGTAGAGTTTATAATTAATTAACTGAATTTAGTAATTAAGAGATTAATTAGGGTTAATTAAATATTAATTTAACCTTAACAGTAATTAGAATAATTAATTATTATTAAACAGTAAAATATAATTATTTATTCTTAATTAGGTATTAACAGGTAATTAAGATTAATTAAATAGTAATTAGTACTAATGACTTTGTTATAGTAAAATAATAATAAATATAATTTAATTAATTAGTTAATAGATTAATTAATATTAATTGATAATTAAGCCTAATTAATCATAGATTAATTAAAGATTAATAAATTCAGAAACCATATATATAAACTTTAGGAATGAACAGTAAAATCATTTAATTTGAATAAATGAATACAAATTAATTCAAATTGTATTTTTGAATAGTAAACTTTAAAAGTTTAATAACTTTTTATAGGATGATCAAAATATAGCCAATATAGGTCTCAAAATATTCAGAAAAATATAAGGAATCAAATAACGTAATGTAAAAGTTAATTTCGGGGTATGTATAATGAGGTAACATTTTAGGACCTCTATAGAGCCTCATAACTTTTTACTCCGTTATCAGAATATAGTCAATATGGGTCTTAAAATACTCCGGAGAGTGGCCCCATCACTGTAGTAGTATTAATTTTCCCATTTGGACATCATGACAAAAGGTCAACCCTAAAATTCTTAGTGAAGAATGACCAAAATGCCCCTATACTTCAAATAGCCATAACTTGGTCAAATCAACTCCAAATTAAAAAATTCAAGGTGCTAACTAGTTTAAAATTCTATTATCATTAATAAAATAAAATAAAATTTAGGATCTGAACCCTAGAAATTTAGGTAAATAACCAAATTACCCCTAAGCTTGTCTTGGTCATAATTTGACCGTTTGGAGTCCAATTTAGGCGTACTTACTGTCTATCTTCAAGTTAGACAGTAAGGAATCAGTTGAAACTAAGATAATTCAATTCCAACTCGTAAGTCAAATGTTGACTTTTTGACCCTTAAGATAGGGACAAAATGGTCATTTTGTCCTAAGATTCGGCTAAGTACCAGTGGCGGCCCTGCCCCACCGTGGTCCTATTAACCCTTAAGTTAGCATGATTACGGTGGAGGGGTCACCAAATGACAAAGTCCCCACTTAGTATTGAATTAGACACATGTTCTAATCCAACTTAAATAAGGACTTTGCCATTCATCCCAAAATTTATCACTAAATGATCATACATGAACTCAGAGTGAAGAAGCATAAAAAGTATAACATCCATCCAATACAGTATAATTACAATAATACAGAATAAGTAAAGTACTGAAAGAGAAATATAAACCTGTATTATTACAACAATTTAATAAGTTTAAAAGAATTTAAAGGAAACTCTCAATCTTACTGGAAGAAAGAAAACTAAAAGTACAGATCTTCAAGAACGGGCTCCTCCTCCAATGGCAAGAACTCCACTGGATCAGCTGCTCCAACAAACTCAGAACCTACCATTATCGGTTTCATAATGGTAGGGCCCCAGCCAACAAAAGAAAAACTTGTTAGACTATTGTCTAAGCACATTTTAGGGCAAACAATTTTATTAAGTTAAATATATATCACCATAAAAACAGAGCTGAGCAAAATAGGTGCAGAAAAGCGTACAAAAGAACAGCATAAAGTTATAAATAAATAGTTTATAACTAAAACAACTAGGAAGTAATACATACCTCCTCCAAGCAACTGCAACAAAGACAGGTAAGTAAAAGAAAAGTAAAACTATAAGAAAAGTACAACCTAAACATGCTTATGATCAAACAGAATATGCTAGGTGACATACATAATTTGAACAGTATAAAACTGAAAGCAACTAACATCCTATGTGAGTATATGAGAACAGTAAGTAAAACTAGCATCCTATAAATATAACACGTGCATGAAAGCTGTAAGTAAACCAGTGCTACAATGCAGTATATACAAGTAAAATAGTAACTGAAAACTGAAACTGCAGTAACTATCTAAGTCACCTGAACTGAACATGAACTCAGTAAATCTTAGCCTGATGAGCTAAGAAACTCTGAACTAAATATTACTGAAAACTCTTAGCCTGATGAGCTAAGACAGAACTGAATGTAAGTGTACTTGAATTAGTATATCTATATCAGAATCCTGACTCTATAGTCAGTAGGGTGAGAGTCTATCCATCCTATCACTCAGACTAGGCATGGCCAATAGACTGTCGGACATTAAAGCCTCGAAAGGTTGCCGACCCCGAACGAGTTGATCGAAGATGTATACTAATCATGCTACACCTTACAAGCCACTTGTGAAATGAAAACACAATGCTGCTTATAAATGTTCCAAATTAACATAAGATATTTATCAAATATCTTAAGTACATAATATATGTTCAAGGTATAAGGCTCAAAATCAAGGAATATGAAGCATCAAAATCAAAGTGCGAGAAACTCTATCTAAAATACAGGTGATATCCGTTGTTATCTACTTTATGCGTTCTATCTACTCTAAGTTACATAAGTTTTAGAATCATCAATTTTTACACATTCTGTAACTTAGAATCACGAATCCTACTAATTGAAAATAATTAGGACTGACCAAGTCCTAATTATAACTTAATCAAAAGATGAGTATTTGGTTAAAATGAATAAATCATCGACCTAGTTTTGTAATTTAATTCATCCCAACCTCGTTTTGATTAGCCAAATCAAGATGAAAAGATTAAGAACTAGACTCCAGATGATGGGGTATAATCACTTAATCTAAAGGTAAAATTAAGGGTCTAAGGTTTAAAAAATCCCACCTCACAGATTAAGTTAGGGTAAATTCTAATGATAAATCAAATTCATTAGGATAGATCTCTATTCTTAGTTCTAAAGTTTAAAGATCAAATAATCATTTAATAAACTAAGAAAAATCTAGAAACTAGTAAACTCAAGGTTTCACCTATTGATTAACCCAATTTACTCAATAGATGAATTCTAACTTAAGATATATTCCTAATCTTAGGAATTAAAGCTCTTAATTATTAAGAATATCTATCAAGACACACATCCTAACTAATGTTATAAGGACCTAAGGAAAGATCTAAGAGTGATTAAGGAAAGAAGAACACTTACAATTTACTTAGGAATTTTCTTAAGGAGCATATTTTGATCATTTTAATCAAAACCTAATTTAGACTTGAATTTGATTAATTTCAATTCTAAGTCATTCTATTTACTGATTTTAGTGATTAGAAACTGAATTTATGGCTTTTAAAGGTTAAACCCTAAATTTGGGCAAAATGACCATTTTGCCCCTTCTTAAGGGTTCAAAAGATCAAATTTTGATCTAAGACTTAAATTCTAAAATTTTCTTTTAGAAAGTGATTCTTACTGTCTAATGTAAGATTATACAGCAACTAAATTAATTTTGAGTTATTATTCAGCCAAATGAGATCAAATTAGTGAATTTGACTCATAGGAGCAAATTAGTAATTCGGTTAAGTGAAAGTTAAATTTTCTTTTGGATTATTGTTCTTTACTATCTAAACTTTCCATAGAACCTAAATTTGTTAAATTCTGATAAGTATTCGCCAGGTTATGGCCAATACAAGATTTAGGGTTAAAAGGTGATTAAAGGAATTCTTAAATATGGGTCAAAAATCCTAACTTTGCCAATTCGTGTTCAAATTGAGTTAAATTAGTGGCTATGGATTACAAATAGTCCACTGATCATAATGACATATGGTAGGCTTAATTTGGATCTAATTTGACTAAATTAAGACCTAATTAGGCTTAAAAGTGATTAGTGATTGATTAGTGAAATTAATCACTCAAACACTAATCCAACCTTACAGCTAGATCCTAAATGACTCTATGAGTCCTCTGAGACTTCAATCACTCAATTTGGATTATTAGATTTGCTAATATTCACTAATCAAAATTTAGAGTAAATAAGGGTGATTAGCAAATCTAACCATTAGATCTTAAATATTTTTATAGATTACTGCTAATTATATTTTTCTGATCTAAATGGATGTTTAGATCATCCAATTTGAAGTTAAATTGACCAAGTTATGGTCAATTGAAGTTCTAGGTCTAAATAGGGTAATTAGGATTAGATCCTAAATGTGATTAGTCAAATACTAATCCAAACAGCAAAGTGAACACTATCAAATTAATCCTTAGGGTTTTCTGATCACTTTAAGACTCATATTGGGTATGTTTGGATTAACCTACACAAAGTTATGGTTAAATGAAAATTTGTGATATAAATTTGAACTTAATTAAACCCTAAATATTATTTTGCTAAATACAAGTCCAAATGCAAAATTATTGGCATCAATAAATTTCTCATATTTTTCTGATCAATTTGATATATTTATTTGCATAATTTGGATGTGTATTTTAGGAGTTAATAAGGTTTAAAGTTTGATATTAATCTAATTAATAATTAGTGATTTAATTAAATTAATATAACTGTTATATATATATATATTTATATATGATTTTGATTATTTAATATATCTGTAATATATTTATATATATTTGATTTTATTAATTAATTACAGGACACGTGGCGGGCCGTTATTGGCGCAGCAGACGACGGCGGACCCCAATGGTCAGAGCGACAGCGGGACAGGCCACGCGTCGCTTTGCAATTGGCTGGTGTGCTGCGCGGTGGGTCCCGCCGTGACAGCCGAAGCGCCATGGCAACGGGCCATGGGCCGGGCCCGGGCCGACCCGGACCAGCCCAAGCAGATCCGCGAGGCAGGCTGGCTTAACCGGTCTGGAAAGGTGAACCGACAGAACCGGTTCAGGATCCGGCGGTCACGATCCTTCAGATCAAAGGAACGGACGGTCCAAAATGATTTAAGCAATTTAACGGTTGATTAGAAATCGGGTTAACCTAATTTTTATTAGGATTAGCATTAAATGAAATCTAATTAATTAAGATTGCACTAATCAAAATCAGACGGACGGAAAAATACGTGATTTGAATCGACGGCCATATTCCATCCGTCGATTCGCCTCCCATCTAGATCGGCACGGATGCTTCGACCGGTCCAGATGAACCAATTTGAACTGAATCGGTTCAGAACGATCGGAGCAGATCTAATATATCCTAGATCTAACGGTTGGATTAGGTCTTCATCTGACGGCTGCAGACGCGCGGCGGTTCATCTTCTCCTTCACTTCGCATACGAGCCCTAACCATAATCGCAGAAAAAGAGGCATGATCGATCGAGGCTTAGTTCGATCGATCAAGCCTTAGATACACACGCAATCAATTGCTAATACAGTAAGAATGCTAAAAAAATTTAGGAGGTGAAGGAGGTACCTTAGTTTGAAAGTAAGAATTTAAGTTTTACTCGGGATAGGGAACTGTGACTCCTCTTGCTTTCGAGCTTGATTCAGAAGGTGGAACCGAGGCTAGAGGTTTGCCACGGCTCTTAAAGGAGGGCTTAGCGGTGGAGACAGCTGCGAGGACTCCACCTGCGAGCGAAGCAGACGGGACGCGTGTTAGGGTTCGACACGCGTCGTCCCGTGAAGGTGACGACTGAGGACCGTTCGATCGCTCGATCGAACGGTCCAGAACCTCTGCTCCATCTAACGAAAAAATAGATTTAGGATGACGGCGTTACCTTAACTCAAACGGCGCCGTTATATTTAAATAATTAAATAATTATTTAAATTAAATTATACAGATTTCATTAATCAAATTTACCTTATTAAATGCATCCCAAAAATTTCCAATAAATCACCCTTAGCTAATTGAAGGGTGAGGAATGCAATGGCGCACTCGGATTTTTATTTCGATGAGTATTTATTTATTTGAATTTTCAGGTATTTAAATATTATTAAATTATTCAACGAAAATCCAACGACTTCCAAATGCCTCCAAAATTTCACCCCTAGCTAATTTGGGTGTTCTGAACGCAATAGCAAAGTCAGATTTTCAATTTGAGGTCTAGATAAAAAGTCAATTTCCTAGGGTTTGAGATTTTCCCGAATTCCAGATTTGACTTTGTTGACTTCTGGTTTGACCTAGGTTTCAGAGGCAAGTTCTAAATTACTTAATTAGTGACTTAGAACCTTAATTAAGACTTAGATTAGTCTTAATTGAGCAAAGTAATAACATGGGTTGTTACAAACTCCCCCACTTAAGAAAGATATCGTCCTCGACATCACTCAAGTGAGAAAAAGAATTTAAGCAGATATAAAGAAACGAATTGAAATAAGATAGAGTTAAAGAATCACCTTGATTGAAAAGGTTTGGGTACTTTTGACGCATATCCACCTCTTTCTCCCAAGTGGCTTCTTTACAAGATCGGTTCTTCCACTGAATCTTTATCATTGGAATAGATTGATTCCTTAACTTCTTCAGATCACGATCTAAGATTTTAATTGGTTTTTCAGTGTAAGAAAGATCAGGTTGAATTTCAATTGCAGGATGTTTTATAAGATGTGAAGGATCTTAAAGACACTTCCTTAGAGATGAAACGTGGAAAACATTATGAACAGCAGCAAAGTCTTTTGGTAGCTCTAATTTATAAGCTGCTGTACCAATATTCTGCAAAATTTTGAAAGGTCCAACGTACATTGGACTGAGCTTTCCAGAAACTCCAAAACGATAGACTCCTTTCATTGGGCTCACTTTTAAGTATACAAAATCCCCTTCTTTGAATTCCAGAGGACGATGACGGTTATTATGATATTTGCTCTGCCTATCTTGAGCTGTTCTGATTCTTTGCTAAATGAGTTTGACTTTCTTATTTGTTTCTTCCACTAGCTCAGATCCATATAATTGGGTATCTCCTGTTTTAGACCATGCTAGTGGGGATGAACATTTTCTCCCATATAATGCTTCATATGGTGCCATTTTTATGCTGGATTGAAAACTGTTGTTGTATGCAAATTCCACTAAAGGAATATGCTCTTCCCAGGATCCTGAAAAATCTAACATACATAAATGTAGAAGTTCTTCTAAGACTTGATTTACTCGCTCTGTTTGGCCATCTGTTTGTGGATGGAATGTTGTACTCATGGCCAAAGTTGTGCCTAAATCTTGATGGACAGCCTGCCAAAATTTAGAAATAAAATGACTGTCTCTATCGGATACAATTGTTTTAGGAATTCCGTGCAATCTGACTATTTCCTTAATATATAATTTAGCCAATTTTTCTACTGAGTCAGTTGACGGATTGGAATAAAATGGGCAGATTTTGTAAGGCGATCTACTATAACCCATATTGAATCAGCTCCAGATCTAGCATGGGGCAAACCCATGACAAAATCCACTGATACATCAGTTCATTTCCATTCTGGGAATTCTAGTGGGTGCAATTACCCACCAGGCTTTTGATGCTCTGCTTTTATTAAGCAACAAGCGTGACATTTTGCAACAAATTCTGCAATACTTTTCTTCATCCCTGGACACCAGAATGATTGTTTTAGGTCTTGATACATCTTAGAATTTCCTGGATGAATTTAATATCCTAAATTGTGACTTTCAATCAAGATCTCTTTATGCATGGATTTAGGAATCCAGAGACGATTATTCATGTAAATAGCACCTTTCTTAAACTGCAATTCTGGACAACGACCACTTTCTATTGCCACTTTAAGGTTTAAATATTCATCATCCTTACTTTGAGAGATTGAAATATCTCTATGAAAAGTAGGTTCTATATTATTCATGGATATCATGGTACTGACTGAATTTCCCTTAGCAAGAGAAATTTCCATTTTATGAAACTCACTCATCAACGGACTTTTTGAAATTAAGCTGTTAAGAACAGTGTGACGACTTAACGCATTAGCTACCACATTAGCTTTTCCTGGATGGTACTGGATATCTAAGTCATAATCACTAATTAATTCCAGTCATCTTCTTTGCCTACAGTTCAATTCTCTTTGGGTAAAGATGTACTTCAGACTTTGGTGGTCTGTGAATATAGAGCATTGAACTCCGTACAAATAATGGCGCCAGATTTTTAATGCAAAAACTAATGCTGCCAATTCTAAATCATGTACAGCAGAGTTCCTTTCATGGGTTTTAAGCTGGCGAGATGCGTATGCTATAACTTTGCCTTCTTGCATTAATACGCATCATAACCCAATTCCAGATGCATCTGTATACACTTGATAATTGACTCCTTCTTTTGGAAGAACTAGAACTGGTGCAGAAGTTAATGCGTATAGACTGAAATGCAGTTTCACATTCTTCTGACCAAACAAATGGAACTGCCTTCTGGGTTAATTTTGTAAGAGGTGCGGCAAGCTGGGAGAAGCCTTTTACAAACCTTCTGTAGTATTCGACTAGACCCAGAAAACTATGAATTTCAGTAACTGTCTTGGGCTGAACCCAATCCTAAATAGCACTAATCTTACTCTGGTCTACTTGGATTCCACTAGCATCAACCACATGTCCAAGAAATGATACAGAATCCAGCCAAAATTCACACTTATAGTATTTAGCATATAACTCATGCTCTCTAAGCTTCTCCAAAACCAATCTCAAGTGCTCTTCATGATTATTTACTATCTTGGAATAAATTAAGATATCATCAATAAATACTATAACAAATTTATCTAGATAAGGTTTTAGAACTCTCTGCATTAAGTCCATGAATAGAGATGGGGCATTAGTGAGACCAAATAACATTACAAGAAACTCGAAATGCCCATATTGCGTTCTGAACATTGTCTTCTCTACATCGGAGTCATTTACCTTCACTTGATGATACCCTGACCTTAAATCAATTTTAGAGAACACTACAGCACCAGCAAGTTGATCGAACAGATCATCGATATGAGGAAGTGGGTATCTATTTTTAATAGTGACTTTATTCAGCTCCTTGTAGTCTATGCACATTCTCATAGATCCATCTTTCTTCTTTACAAATAGTACCGGAGCTCCCCATGGGGACATACTTGGTTTAATAAACCCTTTATTTAGCAGTTCTTGTAATTGCTCATTTAACTCTTGCAGTTCTTTCGGGGCCATTCTATATAGTTCTTTTGATAGAGGTTGTGTCCCTGGAACTACATTTATTTCAAATTTTACATCTCTAGTTGGAGGTAAACCAGGCAGATCTTCAGGAAAAACATCTTCAAAATCTCTAACAACTTTTATTTTAGAGATTGGGGTTACTTCTTTATTACTACCCATCATCACCATCAGAATACAACTATAACCTTTTCACACCATTTTCTCTGCTTGAATTGCATTGATTAAGGAGCTACTAGTGCTAAACTTCCCAATAAACGTTGTTGAAGCTCCTGGAGTTTGCAAGATAACCTTCTTCTTTTGACAGTTAATAGTAGCGTTATGCATACTAAGCCAATTCATGCCTAATATGATATCAAAATTTACTATAGGTAGTATAACTAACTTGGCTTGGAAAGTATGGTTATTGATTGGTATTTGAACGTCACATAATTTGTTTGCACTAAGTTGGGCTCCAGATGGAAGTCCAACACTCAATATCTTCGCAAGTTTGTAATATGATAGTCCTAATCTCTTAGCAAAATTTTCAGAGATAAATGAATGACTAGCCCCAGTATCAAACAATATACTGCAGGGCTCATCTTTAAAGTATAGGGTGCCTAATAAAAATACAAATTTTAGAAAGTTCTAATTCAGTAAGAAAAGCAAAAGTTACTATTTGTACCTGAGACTACATTGTTGTCTTCTGCTGCTTCTACTAGAGTGAGATTGTATACTCTTGCCTTTCCAGCAGGTCTGCGGTCAGATGTTTGAGCTGTTGATTGATTTGGGTTTGAAGGCTTTGCAGCGTATTGAACCTTTGCAAGGGTTCGCTCTTGAGCAGGAGGTGGCATAAGAGTCTTCTGAGGTTCTCTGAAATTGATGGGAGTGGCACGGAATACTTTATTTGTACGATTCTGATCAATAATTACCCCATCAATTATTTTATTTGATCGACAGTCCCTATACGCATGACCTTGCCTTCCACAAGTAAAACATACTCTGCCAAAATGATAACATTTTCCATAAGGATGTGGCCTATTACAGGCGGCAATTTGGCTTGATGTTTCAGTAGTCTCTATCTGATATACCCTTCCTTGATTTGTTCGTTGCTGCTTGAAGTTCTGAGGGTATTTGTTCATATTGAAAGCCTTTCTCTTCATGTCCTTAACTGATTGATGATGTTCTACAACTCGTGCTGTTTCAACCAATTTCTCGAACTGGGTGTGCTGTAGGGGAATTACGTGATCTTTAATGGATTCTCAAAGTCCATTCTCAAATCTGAAACATCTATCTGCTTCAGTAGGAACCAAGTGAGGTGAAAATCATATGAGCTTTCGAAATTCTAAAGTAAATTCAGCTACTGTTCGATTTCCTTGGGTTAATTTCAATAATGATTCGCCAATTATGTTCTTAGTAGATGGTGGAATAAATGATTCCTTGAACGCTTGGACGAACCAGCTCCATTCTATTTCATCTAATTCGAATTCCTCAAAATGTGTGTTCCTTTCTTGTTCCCACCAATGTTCTGCCTCTCCTTGCAGAAGATGAGTAGCTAGTCTTACAGATTGGTTGCTTGAACAACCAAGACTAGTGATGTTTTTCTCTATAGATTTCAGCCATGCTAAAGTATCCATCGGGGATTCAGATCCTTCAAAGGTAGGCGGTCTTAACCTTAGGAAACTGTGAAGTATCCCATCTGCAAACTGCCGATAGGTATTGGGAACTTGAGGAGCGGGAGATGCTGAAGAAGTGCTGGCATTAGTGGCGGGTATTACTGATACTAACTTTTGAATAGCTAGAGCATGCTGATTTTGATTCTCTAGCATTGCAGTAACCATGTTTCTCAGAGAGGTTATTTCATCAATAGTATTAGAAGCGGCCACGGTATTGATTGGAGCGTTACTCACAGTCGGTTGAGGGTTGAGTGGAGTAGTATTTGGAGAAGTAGCAGGATTCATTTTCTTGAAATCAAAACAACTATCTTGAGTTCTTTATTAAAACAAGATGCAAGATAACTACTGCTTTTCTCATTTATTTAAAATTTTGTTGAAATAACAGAATACATCATCATAGATTTATGAAACTATTCCCATCCTATATATTTAGTAAAAAATGCTCTACGAAAGTCTTCATAAGTTACTTCACGATGCTCCTCTTGTGCTTTATGAAATAATTCTCCGTATGACATAATCCACCATTCTTTTGCTTGCATATGCAGAAGGCATAGCACCACTTCTAGTTTGATGTGACTAGGCCACTCCATAACACCAAATATGTGGTCAACTCTCGCGAGCCATTCCCTTGCTAGTACTGGAAAGTCAAGGCCTCTATAGACGCCTTCTTTCAGTAATTTGTTTATTACTTGTGATCCTTGTTCTGATACTCCTTCAATCGTTCTTCCTTGCTTCTTACCTAATTTATGTTCATATTTCCAAATAGTCTCGAACTCCTTTAAGTAAGTCATGAATGCCATTTCTAGATGATCTTTTATTCCTACAATTATAACATTCTACTTAGACTTGTTGAGCATATATATACATAATTTGATATTTATCATCTTTTATAGTTATTTAATTAACTTAACTTATTTTGAGTTATACTCATAATGTGATGGATGTTAATTCAAGTATTCATTTAGTGATCAAGTGGCAGAAGAACAGTCCATTAGGTAGAAAGGAATGCAAATTCCAATCTGACACCTTATGGAACTCTCTGATACCAACTGTGGCGGCCCTGCCCCGCCGTGGTCCTGTTAACCCTTAAGTTAATATGATTACGGTGGAGGGGTCACCAAATGACAAAGTCCCCACTTAGTATTGAACTAGACACATGTTCTAATCCAACTTAAATAAGGACTTTGCCATTCATCCCAGAATTTATCACTAAATGATCATACATGAACTCAGAGTGCGGAAGCATAAAAAGTATAACATCCATCCAATACAGTATAATTACAACAATACAGAATAAGTAAAGTGCTGAAAGAGAAATATAAACCTGTATTATTACAATAATTTAATAAGTTTAAAAGAACTAAAAGGAAACTCTCAATCTCACTGGAAGAAAGAAAACTAAAAGTACAGATCTTCAGGAACGGGCTCCTCCTCCAATGGCAAGCACTCCACTAGATCAGCTGCTCCAACAAACTCAGAACCTACCATTATCGGTTTCATAATAGTAGGGCCCCAGCCAACAAAAGAAAAACTTGTTAGACTATTGTCTAAGCACATTTTAGGGCAAACAATTTTAGTAAGTTAAATAGATATCACCATAAAAACAGAACTGAGCAAAATAGGTATAGAAAAGCGTACAAAAGAATAGCATAAAGTTATAAACAAACAATTTATAACTAAAATAACTAGGAAGTAATACATACCTCCTCCAAGCAACTGCAACAAAGATAGATAAGTAAAAGAAAAGTAAAACTGTAAGAAAAGTACAACCTAAACATGCCTATGATCAAACAAAATATGCTAGGTGACATACATAATTTGAACAGTATAAAACTGAAAGCAACTAACATCCTATGTGAGTATATGAGAACAGTAAGTAAAACTAGCATCCTATAAATATAACACGTGCATGAAAGCTGTAAGTAAAATAGTGCTACAATGCAGTATATACAAGTAAAATAGTAACTGAAAACTGAAACTGCAATAACTATCTAAGTCACCTGAACTGAACACGAACTCAGCAAATCTTAGCCTGATGAGCTAAGAAACTCTGACTGAACATTACTGAAAACTCTTAGCCTGATAAGCTAAGACAGAACTGAATGTAAGTGTACTTGAATTAGTATATCCATATCAAAATCCTGACTCTATAGTCAGTAGGGCGAGAGTCTATCCATCCTATCACTCGGACTAGGCATGGCCAATAGACTGTCGGACATTAAACCCTCGAAAGGTTGCCGACCCCGAACGAGTTGATCGAAGAGGTATACTAATCAAGCTACACCTTACAAACCACTTGTGAAACGAAAACACAATGCTGCTTATAAATGTTCCAAATTAACATAAGATATTTATCAAATATCTTAAGTACATAATATATGTTCAAGGTATAAGGCTCAAAATCAAGGAATATGAAGCATCAAAATCAAAGTGCGAGAAACTCTATCTAAAATACAGGTGATATCCGTTGTTATCTACTTTATGCGTTCTATCTACTCTAAGTTACATAAGTTTCAGAATCATCAATTCTTACACATTCTGTAACTTAGAATAACGAATCCTACTAGTTGAAAATAATTATGACTGGCCAAGTCCAAATTATAACTTAATCAAAAGATGACTATTTGGTTAAAATGAATAAATCATCGACCTAGTTTTGTAATTTAATTCATCCCAATCTCATCTTGATTAGCCAAATCAAGATGAAAAGATTAAGAACTAGACTCCAGATGATGAGGTATAATCACTTAATCTAAAGGTAAAATTAAGGGTCTAAGGTTTAAAAAATCCCACCTCACATATTAAGTTAGGGTAAATCCTAATGATAAATCAAATTCATTAGGATAGATCTCTATTCTTAGTTCTAAAGTTTAAAGATCAAATAATCATTTAATAAACTAAGAAAAATCTAGAAACTAGTAAACTCAAGATTTCACCTATTGAGTAACCCAATTTACTCAATAGATGAATTCTAACTTAAGATCTATTCATAATCTTAGGAATTAAAGCTCTTAATTACTAAGAATATCTCTCAAGACACACATCCTAACTAATATTATAAGGACCTAAGGTAAGATCTAAGAGTGATTAAGGAAAGAAGAACACTCACAATTTACTTAGGAATTTTCTTAAGGAGCATATTTTGATCATTTTAATCAAAACCTAATTTAGACTTGAATTTGATGAATTTCACTTCTAAGTCATTCTATTTATTGATTTTAGTGATTAGAAACTGAATTTAGGGCTTTTAAAGGTTAAACCCTAAATTTTGGCAAAATGACCATTTTTCCTCTTCTTAAGGGTTCTAATGATCAAATTTTGATCTAAGACTTAAATTTTGAAATTTTCTTTTGGAAAGTGATTCTTACTGTCTAATGTAAGATTAGACAGCAACTAAATTAATTTTGAGTTATTATTAAGCCAAATGAGATCAAATTAGTGAATTTGACTCATAGGGGCAAATTAGTAATTCGATTAAGTGAAAGTTAAATTTTCTTTCAAATTATTGTTCTTTACTGTCTAAACTTTTTATAGAACCTAAATTTGTTAAATTCTGATAAGTATTGGCCATGTTATGGCCAGTACAAGATTTAGGGTTAAAAGGTGATTAAATGAATTCTAAAATATGGGTCAAAAATTCTAACTTTGCCAATTCGTGTTCAATTTGAGGTCTAAATAAAAAGTCAATTTCCTAGGGTTTGGGATTTTCCAGAATTCCAGATTTGACTTTGTTGACTTCTGGTTTGACCTAGGTTTCAGAGGCGAGTTCTAAATTACTTAATTAGTGACTTAAAACCTTAATTAAGACTTAGATTAGTCTTAATTGAGCAAAGTAACAACATGGGTTGTTACAGTACCCCGAACCGTTAGTTAACATTTCTAAATCTCTAAAACTAATGCTATAATTATCTTAGTAACATTTAAGTGGGTGAAATCAACCATTAAGTCAGATTCCTGAAATCTCTCTAAGTTTTAAACACTACACCTTAAGGACCTTTCCTGAGATTAGGACTAGATCATAGGTTAGAAATCATTCATTAGGTAAATTGGGTTACCCAATGGGTGAAACCTTGTTTTTATTAGTTTCTAGACTTTTCTTTTATTTTTTAACCTGTTCTGATTATTTTGTCTTTTAACCTTAAATTTAAGATAAAAGATTCATCCTATTAAGCTTGATTACTTAATAGGATTGACCTTAACTAGTAGATCACTTATATAATAAAACCTAGAACTTAGGTCTTATCCTTTTTGGATTATGTGATTAAACTTAAATCTCGTAGTATTTAATCCATAATCTATAGGTTTAGAAGATCTTGATCAGATCTTAGTTAGAACATCTAAATTCACAAAACTAGGACATATGATTTATTGATTTAACTCATAGTCGTCTATCTGATTGAGCTAGATTAGAACCTGATCAGTTCTAACCCTTTTTAACTTATAAGGATGAGTTTCTGAGTTACATTCGATAGTAGGAAAATGGTGATCCTGAACTTGTGTAACTTGGAATAGTTAGAATGGTTAAGTAGAAAATAAATGATATCACCATATTTAGTAGAGTCCCTTGCTTACTTTGATGACTGTTGCTTACGCGTTCCTTAATTTTTGTGCCATATTTCCTTGAGCATATCATACAAGATATTGATGCATGAAATAAATGTTTGGAAAATATGGAGACTCCTTAGATTCCTTGTAAAAATATTAAAGTAATTAATGAGAAGATAATAATTGAATGTGTTTGAGCTACCTCTCAGTATCTCCTTTGGACTGCCTAGTCAACTTATATTACTAGGGGAAGGCCTCTGTTTTATTGTGTGCTGTTTGCCTAGTCTCCTTATTGACACTAGGGGTACACCATTGGTGCCCTAGCCGTACTGGTGCTAGGAACCGCCCTAGCCGTACTGGTGCTAGGATCCTTCGATTATATTGTTGATGCCTTAGTCGTACTGGTGCTAGGATTTGTCCTAGCCGTACTGGTGCTAAGAACCTTCAGCCTTTCTGGTGGGCTAGATTAGCTCTTTTCTGTATGGCAGATTGTACGCGTATATTTATATGCAGTTGATGTTTGGTTACCTTTCAGTATTCTTATTCAGTCAGCTATTTCCTTGTACTGCTTTTATATATATTTAGGATGTTAGAATCTTGCCGCTATTTATACTACCACTGCTGAGTTGTTTTATTTTAATTGACATGTTTCTTTTGATCATCAACATGTTTAGGATGTAGCATTTTTCTTACCACACTTGTTTGATTATGTATATTTATATGCCTTACCTTGTTTAGCTCGCATGTGAGGCATGTCTTAGCCTCCCTTTTTGCTTAAGTTATAAATGATGATTTATAGCTTTTCCTCTCTTTTGTATTGCTTGCTGCTCCCTTATACATATGTTGCCTATATGTTATAGGATGGTGATATTACATAACATACATAAAACTTATCAGTTTAAAATGTACTTAGATAATTATCTAACCAGAATATTTTAATATTTAATTAATTAGAAAATTGAGGCTTTTATTTTGATATTGAAATCGAAATCCGACTTCGCTGTTGCGATCATCACCCCCAAATTAGCTAGGGGTGATGTTTTGGACGCGTTTGGAAGTCGTCGAATTTTCACGAATATTTTAATGAAATTAAATGTGTCGAAAAATTAGCATAATTAAATAAGCGTTGGAATCGAAATTCGACTTCGCCGTTGAATTCCTCACCCCCAAATTAGCTAGGGGTGAATTTTTGAGATTTTTCAGAGCGCATTTTAAAAATCCGAATCTTTAAATAAATAAGAAGAATAAATAAGAAATATTTAGATCCCCAAATTGCAAATTTCCAATTTTCTAATCTCCATTTCTGTTGGCCATTACCTCATTCAGCGCCTCCATGCCCCCTTGGGCTGAGCATTAATGACTCCTCCTCCTCTCTTCACATCATAGCCTCCCTAACCATGATGGCCCCCTACACTTTCCCTTCTCTTTTAAAAAGAGAGCTCAGCCCTCATTCTTTGGCTTGCTGAAGCTATCTCCTCTCCCCCTCCATTGCTTGATCCTTTGTGTTAGAAAGAAATAAGAAGTGCAGCTCCCCTCTAAAGCATTGGAGAAAGGCAAAGGTTCCCTCTTCCTCATTCTCTCGCAAAGTTAAAGGTATCCCTTTGCTCCTCTCCTTGTCTTTCTCATGCTGTTATAATGTTGGAATGTAGCTTTGGAAGCCCATAAGCATGTATGTAAGCCATTACAACTCTTAAAAGCTTCACAAAAATCTGCTATGTTTTCATCTATTTTGCACACCCTGTCATTCATTCACATTTTTAGTATAGCTAGGAGGCTCCATTTGTGTTGATCTTGGTGTCGATGGAAAGGTATCGAAAATACCTTTCCATTAATATATATGGAACCGCTCGTGAAATGCTCTAGATTGGGAGTATTTGAGCTCGAAAAATGGGCCTTAAGTTTTCATCCAGGCGAAAAGTGTCGTCCAGGCGAAAATAAGTATTTCACTATTTAAACAGTATTTTTGCAAAATAGATCGCTACAGCACCCTCTAGCGCACTGCAGTGGGCCGCAGCGGGTCACAGCAAACCTGTCGCATGAAAAGCGCTACCTCGCTAAAAGCGCTACCGCGCTGAAAGCGCTACAACACGCTGCCGCACGAAAGGGGCTACTGTGCGCTGCCGCGCGGAAAGCGCTACAGCGCGTTCCAACACGCTGTAGTGCCTAAACTTGTAAAATTCCCAGAATCCTCTAATAAGTGCCCAGTTTTGGCTGAAATGGCCAAAACTTCACTGTTTTGGTATTTTAAGGCCCCTAGGACCCTAGTGGGGCTAAGTTATACTAAAATTGAACATTGTATAAAATTTTATGTTAAAATTAAATTTGAAACTTTACCATTCTTAATGTGCTCAATAATCTACTATGTACTTTAAATATATGTCATGCCAAATACAAAGTAATAGAACCCTTAAAAGCATGTATCAAATAGGCAAATCTTAACAACCTAAATGGCATGAAACTTAGATCTTTTAGATTTGTGATTAAGTGATAATCTCTTTGGCTTGATTTAGAATTTGATAAGCATTAATTACCCTTTTATTTTATGTCATCTCGCCATTTATATGCCTTTATGATATTATGATGTATGTTAGAAAACTTTAACATTTAAATGAGACATCTTGATATGTAAACTAAACTTGAACATAAGAATCTAGATAACTTAATTAAGTAGATAATACTTAATCCAAACCTAAAGTTTGACATTAATAATACACTAATAATTTATTGATTTATCATTGATCTTTAAATTAACATTAGTCTTAATGATAGAAAGGTTAGGGGTTAAACCCTAGCTTGTCTTGATTAAGATCTAAACCTTAATCACTTAATCAATTAAATTGATTGTAAGATAATTCAATTGACATTATTCTAATAATGCATATGATTTGATATTGATCTTAAATCATCAAATTAGAAGTGCTAAGGATAACATTGAATATGTGTGATTGAACCATTTGAATCCAAACTTTAGATCTTCAATTTTCTCTTATATAAGATAATTAGCATAAGATGGAAATAAAAATTATAATGATTTATGCAATGATCTAACTCAAATAAGATCTTTGATTTTATCCCAGGATTGTAGAATAGGCAAGGATCAAATGAATTTTAATCATCTGATCTGATCACTTAACTTAAGTATAACAAGTAAACCTTAAGAAGTAGAAAAGTGAGATCTTAAGGGTCTTGCTGTATGATTCATCATTGAAATGGTTAAAGATCTTAACTAATGATACATTGAGGTAGGAAGGACTTTTGTAACTTATTGAGGTAGAAACCTAGTTGATCCTTCAAAACTTTAGAAGTTGAACTTGATACCTTGTGGTAAGAACCATCTAAAGCAATTAGAATGTGACTTATTCCTTGTATAGCAACCTATGTTGACTGATCCTTTGGTCACATCCTTGGAGCCTTGTGTATGACTCACCCACTTAGAGTAAGGATTAATAGATTTGATAAATCCTTGTCGATTAAATAGAATCTGGTGAACTCAGATTGTTGGTTGGGTATAGTAGGGTATACCCATATTATTAGATTATTTCAATAGTATTCAGGGTTGGTTGATTCACTCCAATGTAGACTTATGACCAGGTGCTATCCTGCGGGATTAGCCGAATACATTCCCATTAGAGTAAATCTTCCAAGACTAAGAGTATTACAATTAGTGAACAAGATCCTTAGTTTAAGATATAAACTGCAACCGAGTTTTACCTCCTATCGTAGTACACTTCGATAAGTGCAGTTTAAGCAAACTAAGTATCTTAAGTCACTTTGCGTAGACCACTAAGTATGCTTGTAATTAGGGTATTTAACGGCTTAGCTTGAGATGTAAACTATGAGCGGATCCTGCCTCCTATCGTAGTGCGCTTCGATAAGTGCAGTTTAAACAAGCTAAGGGTTAAATCTACCTTTCTTGCAAACATGCTAAATATATGTATACAACCATCCCAGTTAATAATATTTAAGTAAGCTCTCAACTTTAACCAATTATCGAGATTAGAATTTAGGAGTCAGAATCTTTTAAGCAGGATTATGCACAATGAATTATCAGATTTTAAAGTATTTTCTAGATTTATCTCATGTTATTTAGAAGCATGAGCATGAGCATAAGCATGATGTATGAGTATGATGTGTGAGTATCAGAATGATGTATAAGTATCAGTGATGATCTATGAGTTACGGAATGTTGCATACATTGACTGGGGAATTTCAGGATGCATCAGCATCATCAGTAGACAGTATTCCTAACTAGATGTATGTATACATTGGACCGTACTGCTCATAACAGTTCAATGATTTTTTGGTGGTATACAGTATTGTGGCATATTCAGATGCACAATTTTAGTGACATACAATATAGTTGTACATATGATTACTTAATTTTAGATTCAGTATTATTTTGATTTATTTTCAATATTCAGTTATAGTTTAGTTTTACTTTACATTGCTTCTATTTTGTATAGTTTTAGACAGATTTATATGTTTAGTTACCTTTACAGTTTCCTTGCAGATTTACTCGTACTATGTAAATGTTAAACGAATAATTAGAATTGTTAGATTAGTTTCGATATGTTAGACTTATTGTATAACATGAGGTACTTTTGGGATCCAACAATTTGCTAAATCCTGAGCAATATATTGAGACAGGTCAGGAGGACACTCAAGAGATTCAGGAGGAGCCCGTGGAGCACTAGTGGACTCTCCTCCAGTTTTATTTTCTGCTTCGTATTTTCAGTTCAGTTTTATGTCTATTTCAGTAAACAGTTTGTAATAATTATGGATGTATTTTCTTTTCTTTTCTGAGATGCATATTTTCATACAGCTTCTGTGATAAATATTTTCTGGATGTTTGCTTTAAACTTCCACACTCTGTTATATACTACTTATACTTAGTATTGTGATGTGATAAATATATTGGAAATGCTGATATATTATACATATATTGGATTCCTATTGTATCCTAAATCTAATGTATGTATTTTCCTAATACTTAAGATAATGATACTACTCTTATCTTAAGTATTAGTCCTCAACCCTACTTGAGGTTGAGTCAGCAGCCCTTCAGATGGGTTTGGTGGGTTTTAGCTATTTTTGAGAGACGGGTTATTCCTCCCCGAGTGGCGCACCGCTCCACTACCGATATGATTGTACTTAGTTCTTATGCGCGCAGCGACGGGGCGAGGCGCTACATTTATATACTTAGCATGTATCCATGTGATAATCAGCATGTTATGAGCATATTTATTTCAGTAGTTGCAGTTATTTTGCTTTTAGCCTCACTATGTTTAGGTGTTGTTTTGTACATTATTTTTACATACTTGTTGATTAACTATAAATGGTTAATTTATGGCTATCCCGTTCTTTGTAGCTTGTAGCACCTTATAATGCTAGCATGTTTAAGACTTTTAAATGTAATATCTTTAAATATTTAGTTCACTTAAATAGCCTAAAATGTACTTAGACAATTGACTAACTGTAACATTTTTCTTTTGTTGGCTGGGGCCCTGGCATTTGTGATACCGGCAAATATTAGATTTGGAGTTGTTCGTAGGCAGTGCTGAAGGAGAGGAGCTGGCACAGGAGGGGATCTTCCCACTGCTGTTTAGTTAGTTTTCTTTCCTGCAGTGAGATTTTGAGAGATCTCTCTTTTAATTCAGTCTGTAATAATTAAACTCTGTATGTATTTACTTTATGCACTTTGAATTGAGTTCTTGTTTATCTTACTCCTATATACTTTTCTGTATTATGCTCGAATGTTATATTATACTGTTTCTTACTTTTACCACTTTGATTTGTATTGATGTATATTCACAGTTCTAGGTGACAAGTTCTTGGCTTAAGGCAGGCTGGGTACTATCTGACTTTACTTAAGTTGGGGATTTGCCACAGTTGGAGCACCGTACTTCCCGTATTTGTGCTAATATCAGTATTAGTATGGCCGCGGAAAGTATGGGGTGCCACAACTAGTGAGGTGAGGGGAGAAGGATGGCCCTCTGCCATTCTTGCGCCTATTGAAGGCATGGGGGCACTGAAACAAGCATGGAGGGAGCTAGGTAGGAAAAAGAGAGAATTTAGAAAATAGGAAAAATTAGAATAGATAAATATTTATTCCTTTAATTATTTGAAAATTCAGATTTTAGAAACGCACTCAAAAAAATCATAAAAATTCACCCCTAGCTATTTTGGGGGTGAGAAATTCAATGGGAAAGTCGAATTTCGATTCCGACGATTATTTAATTATGCTAATTTTCTAGGTTATTCAATTATATTAAAATATTCGCAAAAATCCGACGACTTCCAAATATGTCCAAAATATCACCCCTAGCTAATTTTGGGCTGACGATTGCAACGGAGAAGTTAGATTTTGATTTTGAGGTTAAATTAAATACCTTAATTTCTTGATTAATTAAATATTAAAATAATCCAAAATATTTGATTGAGCTCCGAATTACTCCAAATCTTTAGGGTTTTGTTATAATGGCTAGATGAACTTAATTAAGATACGGTTAAGCTAAAATAAAGCTAGGTAATAATCTTGGGTTGTTACAAAATCATACTTGATTTAGAGCTCTAATTTATATGGTATTTAAAAGTAAATGTGCATGTTAGGGAAAATAGGTAAGATGGTTAGATAACAAGAAGTGATGCTTACTTCTATTTTCTTTTGATTTTTAGTATCCTTAAGCATTTAACATTAATTGCGTAAGTATAAAGCATTAAGAAACATTTGTAAACTATGGGATGCAATGTGCATCAAGGTTGAGTAGGAACTATGGGATGTAATGTGCATCAGGATATCTAGTATTCCTTTAGATGCAGTATGGCATCAAATGCATATTTCAGCATAAATTTAGTGACATATTCAGATGCATATACAGTCACATACAAATACAGTTCTATTTTTATTTTGTTTCAGTTTGATGTTTCTTTTCAGTTGATTTACTTTCAGTACTTTTGTTCAATTACAATTGTTTCTTGTATTCTCTAAACTCTGGCCCGATGAAGTGTAACTTGCTTCAAGATCTTAATGAGATTGATAAGGAATTGCAGTTGTCTATGCATAACGTTTGGCATGAAATAAATTTATGAGTATAATGTTTTGAGTAAATTGGGAGGTAAATTTACTCAAATAAATTTTTTATTAGGGTTTTCATGTTATGAAACAAAAGAATCGTTCGTTCGAATGATTCGTTCGATCTAAGAACAAATGATAGAATGAGATGTTCAAATGAATGATTGGATCGACGGATCCTTCAATGTGTTCGAATGAAGTCAGAGAAGAGGTAGATCCTGGTAAGTTTATTGGACGTCGGAGAAGCTACTTTATTTGTTCGAACTTCGTTTGAATGCCTCATGTCCTCACTCGGCTGCTCCGCTCTCACGCGTGTAATCCTAAAATACTCTTGATTTGGACTTAACTGTATTTCTATATCTATTAATGCAAAATTGAATTGCAATGTAAGAGTATTTTACTCCTTTTACTTCATATTAAATGTCGATAATCTCGATTTACTTGAAAAAATATTACTTTATCTTATTTTACCTGAATACAAAGAGCCCATATAATAGTTCTAAATGGCGAAGATTATAAATTATTAATACAATTGAGTTTCATCAAATAGAAACACTTTCTTGTTTTTTCATTTAAAATAAAGATAAAGTTTATTGGACTCTTATCTCCAAATATAATTAATTATAAGACTTTTGATTTAAAATATGTAATTATAGTAAGTTTTATAAACAAAAGTGCATTTAATTACCTTTTATGAGATAAAAAAATGTTTCTAAAATAAATATAATAAAATTAATAGAATAAGCGACAGCAAATTTACTTTTCTAGTGTGGCCTGTGTGGTGGTGGTGTTGCTGCTTGGTTGGTTGGTTTTGCTAGCTAGTTGGTTTTTTTTTGTTCTGGAACTCGTCTATTTAGCTGTTGGTTGGCTTCGCCTGTCATCTGCTTGGCTCCTTTAATGCTTTTCTATTTTTTGTTTTCTTTTTATTTTGATGGACTGTGTGGTGGTGGTGTTACTGCCTGGTTGGTTGGTTTTGCTGGCTGATCGGTTTATTTCTGGTTCGGGCTTTCGTCTGTTTAGCTGTTGGTTGGCTGGTTGGTTCTGGCTGGCTGATGTTTCTCCCTCGTTTGGTGGTCTGGTTGTTTTTCTATTTTGATTTAGTTTTGGCTCTCGTTTGTTTGGTTCTGGCATCTTTTTTGGTACTATTGGTTGGTTTGGTTTTTGCTGCTGGTTTGGTCTGGTGGTGCTTGTTGCATTGTTGCTGGGTCTGGCTGTGCTTGTTGCGCAGCTGGGTCTAGTTTCGTGCTAGTTTGCTGGGTTTATATAGTTGGTGGTGCTAGTTGCTGGGTCCGGGTTCTGTCTATGCAGTTGGGTTATATTTTCTTTTAGCTGATGCAAAAAATATAAAGTTTAATCTTGAGCCAGATGGTGTTTCCACCTTTTCTGGCTTGTCTGGTTCAGACATCTCTCTCTTTGAGGTGAATTTAGAGCTCTTTGATAAAGTAAATGTAGAGACTAGCAAATTAAACACATGTGTTGGGAGCATCTTCTGTTTCATTGAAAAAGCAGAGAAGGGTTGGTGGAAGAAGCTGCTACGTAGTGAAGGTAAGCTACCGCAAGGGGCTTTCAGCAGTTGGTTCTTCTTTTGCTGATCGAGGCTGGTCGTTGTGGCTGGATGTCTCATTCTCTTCTCTTGAGGTTTTATTGTTTTCTGTGCTTGGATGTTTGGTTCTGGTATCTTCGTTTTAGCTGATGGACGGCTAGCTTTGGATTGTGATGGCCTTGCTGTCTGGTTGGTTTGAAGGTTTCGTCCCTTCTGCTGGTTGCTGCGGTTGGAGGTTTATTTTTCTCCTGCCGGTTTTCTAAGTTTTTTACTTCTATTAGTTTAAGTTTGTTTTACTAGTTAGGTTTTCTCTTTTCTTGTCTGGACCTTTTAAGTTATACACTGGGTCTGGACTTTTGGAGCTGTCTTCAGATTTTTAGTTGGCTAGGAATCTTTGTATCCTCGCAGCCCTATATTTTGTATCTCTTAACTTAGCTATTAAAATTGTGCCAAGATGACTTTTTCCAATATATATTTGATACAATATCAAAAAATAGCTAAAATAAATGTTGTGTAGAAATTTTATTAGTTCTAAACATTTTTTTTGACTATTTTCGTATTGACTTAATATTTTTAATATATCTATTAGTATATATATTTATATAGGAGAGAAAAATTTGAGTGAACGAGAAGTTTTCATTTTCAAATAACACCTATATATATATATATATATATATATATATATATATACATATATATATTATTATTATTTTTTTTTGGTAAAAGGCATCTCGGCATTACTTTTATTTGAACACGAAAAGAAAGATACATGAAAAACAGGGCTGTGATGGTACATAAGATCCTAGTCAAACTAAAAACCTGAAGATATCCCCAAAAATCCAGACCCAGGGAATATCCTAAAAGGTCCAGATAAGCAAAAAGCAAAACCTAATTAGCAAACAATAAAACCAAAACAAATAAATAGAAAATATAAACTGTCTCCAAAGAGAGAAACTACAAACAACTAACCAAACAAACAAAGAGAAACAGCCAGCCAAACCGTGAACCCAAGAGAACAGAGAAGCCACCAAGAGAGGAGTAGCCACAGCCCCAAACAAATGAACTCATTAGCTCCAGAGAATGATAGACAAAGTCTGCCAGGAATGACGCAAACAAACACACAGCACGGGACGACCACAGAGAACTAGCAGTAAAGACGCAAACAAGCACACAGCACGGATAGACCACAGAGGACTGAAACAACCTTAATCCAAACACAACAGCAACCCTCTCAAATAAAGAGAGAAAACCAGAAGCTGCCATGAACAAAATATGCCTACAAAGCTACAAGCAGCAACCTATCACCAGAGGAAGACCTGTAAAGAAAAACCTGCAAAGAGCAAACCTGCCAGCAAGGACAAACAACGATAGCCAAGCAGAACAGATTATGAATGCCAAAACAGATAAATGCAACAACCAGGGAAAAAGCCAACAACACTACAGCTAAGAAAAGCATGACGACCCAAGAAATGCAGCAAATCAGCTAACTTAACTTCACAGTCGGACGCAAACAGATAACAAAAAGCAAACAAAAGGAGGAACAAACACTTCAACACCAGTACCAACAGCAGCGACAAAGGAGAATAATTTAGCCCATAAAAACCACCTCACAGAGAAGCCAACGATATAAAAATAAAAACCAAACCAAATTAGCCAGAGAACGCATATTTAGCTAAAAAAAGAACAACATAAAAATAGGCAAATCCAGACAACCAACTTCACATAGCCCCGCAACTGAAAAGTCCACCTCATAATGAAGCCAACGATCAGCAGCCAAGGCCCAGCCACAACCAATACAAACCCACAGGGGACCAGCCCCCAACCAGCAATAGGGATCCAGCCTAGAAATAGGTCAGCCGAATCCAGACCAAAATAGCGAAACAGAAGGGTATAAATCCTCCGCCAGAAGCACGACAACAAAAAAAAGAAACCAGTTAAGATATGGAACTATCAAGTTTGCATTTAAATTCATGACTCTTGTAGGAGCCCCAAGAGAAATTTTTTTCATCGTAAAATTTAAAAATTATATTTATTTTGTTGTGGATTGCAGCAATAATTTTCTGAGCATGTATGGGGATACAGTTATATTTAGCTTTGTTTCTGCTATTCCATATGTGCCAGAGAGCTAAAGCAGTAAATAAGTTTCTAACTGGGAGTTTTTTGCTGTTTAAATTAGGGTCATTGTGAAATAGAGAAGTAAGAGAAATGTTTGTGTATGATTCAAAAATTTTATTAATCCAATTCCAGATCTCAATACTATGGTAGTTTTCGAAGAACACATGATTTAAGTTTTCTTGGATGTTACAACATTGGCATTTAGAAGCAAGGGAAAAGCCTCTCTTTTGCATGTGATCATCAATACTTATAAAAGTATTTGCCATTCTCCAAAAGAAAATGCTAATGATAGAAGGAATGCAACTGTTCCATATCCAAGTAGGAAAAAAGGGCATCTTTATTATTCTACAGCAGTTCCATATGTTGGTTAGATTTAGTCTGCCTTTAAGACACAAATCTAAGTTTGCTTTTTTATCAAGGCCAATAGTAGGGTACTGAGCAATAATTCCAGGAATGAGGTGAGGAGGTATAAGATTGTTTAGCATTTCCATATTCCGACCTATCTCGTTAGAGAAAATTTCTCCTAGCCTTAGTTTAGGTCTCGGAATAAATTCCAGTAAATTTGCAATCGGTTCCGTTTGGTTCCAATTATCAAACTAGAAGCTGTTATTAGCATCAATTTCATCCCAATAAAGAGTCTCTTCAGTAATATCACGGTGACTTAGCATCCTGCTCCAAACTTTGGAGTCAGTGATTTTATGTTTGATTTGAGTCGGGTGTTATGCAGTATGGAGAGAGTCCAAAGAGCGTAAGCCCAGCCCACCTTCATTCACAGGAAAGGTAATTTTGTCCCAAGAACACCAAATCATTTTTGAACCTTTGCTGTGATACCAAAGAAACTTGTTGAAAATGACCTTTATTTTGTTCATTATAAACTTTGTTGGGGAAGTTAATTCAAGCCAATAAAGAGGGACGGTGTTTAGCACATATTTGATTAAAGTCAAGTGGCCTCCTTGAGAGAGGTATTTATTTTCCCACCCCCTTAATTTCTTAAAAATATTCCCTAAAAGGTCATTATAAATAGAGTTTTTGTTGTGACCTAAGAAAATTGGGATGCATAAGTATTTAAAGGGGAATTTACCTTAATTAAAACTAAGTTTTGTTTTATGTTGTTTATTTTTTGGGGTGGGGCTTTCTTGTTAATGTAGAAGTGAGATTTGGAGGAGTTGATTTTCAGGCCAGTGTCGTTTTCAAGTTTTGTAAGTAGATTTTTAATTTTGACCACGTTGTTGGTTTCAACATTAGAAAATATGATCAAGTCGTCCGCATAAGCCGAGTGAGAGATAACAATTTTCCCATCCGCATTGAATTGGAGGCTATGGTCATTTAAGAAAAGGGAGTTAATATTGTACGACCAATAGTTCATAGCCATAATAAATAAGATCGGGTATATTGGATCTCCTTGTGGAAGGCCTCTAGAAGAATTAAAAAAATCATTGGCTTGACCATTTATAATGATAGAGAACCAGTTTCTTTGAGTTAGATTTGTAATTTTCTTGATAAGACTTTCATTAAAACCATAAGCTTTTAGCATTTTGATAAGAAAAGTCCAATCTAGTTCATCGAAAGCTTTTTCAAGGTTGAGTTTAATAATGAGGTTATGACCTCTCCGTTTACTGTTGATACTTTGAAAAAGTTCTTGGGTGGTAAGAATATTATCTTGAATGGTTCGACCAGGCACAAAACCCAATTGATTAAGATCAATGATGTTAGGAATGAGTTTCTTAAGTCTATTTGCCAAAATTTTTGAAACAATTTTGTTTAGCATGGAGATAAGACTAATTGGTCTAAAGTTGGTCCACCAAAGAGCCTTTTCCTATTTTGGGATAAGGGCAATCGAGGTGTGGGTAAAAATTTTTGGAAGCGGGACAGCACAAAAGAATTCTTTTATCCCATTACATATATCCACCTTTATAATGCTCCAGAACTTAATGTAGAATTCAGATGGGAAACCATCAGGGCCAGAGCAAGTGTTAGCTTTCAAAGTTTTAACTACATTCCAAATTTCCTCCTCATAAGGCATAGAATTAAGCATGTTATTTTCTTCTGTAGAGATTTGAGTACCTTCAAAATTGAAGTGAATTTGTGAAGATTCTGAGGGTTAGAAGAGAATTCTTTTTTATAATGATTTATTGATGATTCTTGAATTTCTTTTTCATTGTTCAAAACCATTTCTTCAAGAGTGTGAATTTTGGTGATTTGATTAATTTGTCTTCTTTTGTTTACCCAATTGTGATAGAAAGTAGTATTTTTTTCCCCCAACAATTTCCAATTCATACTACATTTTTGTTTTCAGAAAGTCTCAATATTATTATGGTGTTGGATTAGATTGTCTTTTTCTTTAGAAAGAGCAATTTTGTTTTCAGAAGAAGACTTGATTTCATATATATTTTTCAAAGAGCTCACAAGCTTTTCCTGTCTTTCAAGGTTAGTGAAAATATTATCAACTCTAATTTTGTTCCGGACATTAAGATCCTTTCTTAATTTTTTGAATTTTTCAGCAAGTCTGAAGAGACCGTAGGAATTACAACTTTCATTCTAGCTATTTTTGATAATCTCAGCACAATCAGGTCTGTGGAGCCAAAAAAGTTGGAATCTAAACGATCTCTTAAGACTTTGCTTTTGGCACCAAGAAGATAGGATGATCGGCTTGTGGTTAGAGGTAGTAGAGTTTAGAGAAAAATTTTTGAATTCAGAAAAAGTGTTGCACCAAGTATTATTAACTAGAAATCTATCAAGCCTAGCAAATTTTCTGCCAACGGACCAAGTAAAAGGAGCCCCCAAGTATTTGAAATCATCAAGACTACAATCTATTATAGCTTCATTGAAATCATAAGTAGATAAATCATGGGAAGAGGAGTACCCTTTATGTTCATGATGGTGAAGAACTGCGTTAAAGTCGCCTCCGACCACCCACAGAAGTGTAGTGTGGCTGCAATCCTTAAGGAAGTTCCAAAGAGAAATACGGTCAGATCGAAGGTTGTTAGCATGGACAAAAGTAGCAACGAAATTCGTGGAGGAGTTGAAGAATCTAATGTGAATGGCTTGATGAGTTTGAGCAATGATGTCATAATCCCATTTGGTATCAAAAATAATCCAAATTTTGTTGTTGTTTGTCGCTATGGCCTTATCGAGATTTACTAACTTACAGATTTTATTGAGATTTTCCATTTTAATCTTTGGTTCAAGAATTACAGCAATATTAACTTTTTGATCTTTTATAATATGTATCAACCTATGTTTTGAGGAGCTATTCCCAACTCCTCTAATGTTCCAAACAAGAATGTTCATTGGGAAACCGTAGAGGAGCTGTTTTGGCTTCTCTGAGATGCATTATTTGTTAAAACAATAGAGGTACCTGATTGAGAAACTTCGCCTTCAGCCTCAATTTCAGATAGAGATGTCAGCGTTTTGTATCTATTTGTTACTTTAAGGCCTTCCTTAGCTTTGTATTGCAGTTTGTCCACTCTTTTTTTTATTGGACTTTTTGGTTTCGCATAGTTTCAAGTTTTTCCTTCAAATCCTGTGAGGCTAGAGCAGAATCTTTTAAACAAAAGTTAGAACCTTTAACAATATTGTTAACTTTTTCAATGGAAGTAACTATAATTTCAGCAACAAATTCTTGCCCAAAAGTAATGCTATCATTATCATAATTTATAATAATAGGCACAGAGTATAGTTCAGAAATGTTGTCACTAGGTTTGACAAATAAATTCCTTATACAAGGTGAAGAAGTGACACAAGCTAAGTTTGATTTTTCGAGGTTTCCTCCAATACTAACTTTTAATTGCTCCATGTTTACCGGTTGTTTTTTAACTAGATTAACATTACTGTTGTTGTCTAGTTCAAGAAAATTGATTGAATTGCAGCTCTCTGTCAGTTTGTTTTTTGCTATGTTAACGGAAACTGTGTCATTGCTTTTGGGGTTATTTTCAGCTTTGTCCTTAAACTGGGGGCTTACTAAAAATGGTTCAGTTCTATTCATGCTTGCTAATTCAGTTCTGACAGCAATTTCCTCAGAAATATGAGCCGCGTTATCAGTATTTACACCTTTATTATCAACTATAACTTTAGTTTGCTTAGCACAATCAATACAATCAGCATTGTCAGCATTTACACCTTTATTATCAACTATAACTTCAGTTTGCTTAGCAAAATCAATACAATCAGCATTGTCAGTATTTTCAAATTTAGTATCATAAATAGTATTGTCCAAATGATCCGAAATGTTTGTGGAAAGATCTAAAGTATTAATTTCTGTAGTAAACTCAGGACTCACAACATTGCCGTTAGACTTATGAGAAAGATTTGATAAACTAAGTACCTTTTTGCCAATCTTAGCATCAGAGATGCCATTAAAAACGTATACCTCTTTTGAGCCTTCTGCTTCAGTCCGATCCGCATTCTTTTTATGATGAAAAGCTTTTCCTATGCTAGGATTTAAATCAGTAGTTACAGTAGTAAGCGTAACTTGCATAGGAGAAAAAACAGCATCAACAAAAGTATTGTTTATTTCAATCGGCTGCATAGAACTATTTGAGATTATTTGACCTGTAGGGCAAATAATTTCAGGCACCAAACTTTCATCGTGGATCAAAACATCACCTTCAGCAAATGGAGAGCTAACATTATTAACAGTATTAACAATGGGACAAACTAGACTGCTATCTTGTGTATGAGGGCAAGCTATAGCATTATGCCCCAAGGTTTGACACCATTTACAATATAGAGGAAGGTTTTCATAGCAAATTTGTTGAAAATAACCGCGGTCTTTTGACCCCAACCAAATTCTTTCCCGCAGTTTGGCATCTAAATTTAATTCAATAAGGATTCTGGGAGCAGCAATATTTCTTTCCAAAGCAGTGTTTCTGTCTAGTTGTAAAGGTCTCCCAATTGCTTTTGCTATGTTAAACAAAAGTTTTTTCTTAACACAATGTAAACGCAAGCCCGACAGGTTTACCCATACCGGCGCAATTGAAGAATCTAAAGTAACATCGACAAAATGGTCCCATTTAAAAAATTTCATTGTGTTGTCTTTGAGATCAAAAGATCCTTTTGAAAAAACTCTCACGTAATCCAGGTCCGAGGAGAAACTAAAAAAAAACTCTAAAAGCATCAAAAGCACGTATGTTAACCGGGCCATGCAGTTTTAAACCTTTGACAAAACCATCTACCAAACCAAAATTTGGTTTCTTCTTGTTAAATTTACCAATAAGCGTTTGGGCATGGGGATCGGCTAATTTCGCAATTTATTCATCAGAAAAGAATATAGCAGCTGCGTCTTGAAAGTTTCTTATCTCTTTCGAGATTGTAGTTGCAGAGCTTTTTACAATCTCCTTAAATGACCTAATCGAGGGGTGATCCTCCATTAAATCATCCGCAAAATACTGAAAGTGGGGAAAAAAAACACAGAAAGAGAGCAAAGAAGAAAGACTTCCGAAACTGCAAAGCCAGAGAAGAGTACCAGAAGGCCTAAGCAAGAACACAGGGGCAAGGCCGAGGCCTGGGCCCGATGGCCTAGCCGGAGCCGAAAACCCTTGAATCGCCTCAAGGGATTGCGGAAACCCTCTTACGAGATCGCGAAAAACCCTGATATATATATGAAAATAAATCTTTTCAAATTAAAAAAATTAATTTTTATAGCGTTGCTTATATATATATATATATATATATATAAAAGCAACGCTATAAAAATTAGTTTTTTTTAATTTAAAAAATTTGAAAAGATTTATTTTTTTCTCTTAAAACTAAGTGCTTAAGCAAATAATTTATTTCATTAATAATAATTAATCACTAAATTTTATTTCTTAAAATATTCATCAATATAATACTTTTTAAGTTATCTATTTCTTATCTCTAAATATTTCTAATCTTTGAATTTTTAATAGTTAATTAGTTAATTGGATTTCTTTTAAAATACAAAATATTTTGATAAATTATTTTAATAATAAATAATTTAATTTTAAAACAAGATTACTTTAAATAATTTAAAAGATTTAAATTTTAAAATTAAATTTAATAAATAATAATAATTGATTAATAATTTTAAGAATTATACTATAACACCTATTTAATTATTTATTTATCTGTAAATATATTTCTTACTAAATAAATTATTTTTAATCTTTATTTTAAGAATTTTTAAAATACTCTTAATAATTTTTATGTATTCTCACACTTTCAATCTGTAATCGATTTTAATAGAATATTCAAAATCTTTATGAATTAATAATAAAAAAAAATATTTTGATTAATTTTTAATTATTATCAAATTATTTTATATAATTATGAGAAAATTTTATTTATATTTTCTAAGTTTCTATAAATTTTTTCAATCATTCTCTCCTATATACATATATATTTATATATATGTAGGTATAAATTGTTCTCATTCACTTTTGAGAGATATTTGCAATATTTGTATAAAAGAGATGTTTGTAATTTCTTGATTAATTAAATATTAAAATAATCCAAAATATTTGATTGAGCTCCGAATTGTTCCAAATCTTTAGAGTTTGGTTTTAATGGCTAGATGAACTTAATTAAGATACGATTAAACTAAAATAAAGTTAGGTAACAAACTTGGGTCGTTACAAAATCATACTCGGTTTAGTGCTCTGATTTACATGATCTTTAAAAGTAAATGTGCATGTTAGGAAAAATAGGTTAGATGGTTAGATAATAATAATGGATGTTTACTTTTGTTTTCTTCTGATTTTTAGTATCTTTAAGCATTTAACATTAATTGCATAAGTATAAAGCATCAAGAAACATTTGTAAACTATGAGATGCAATGTGCATCAAAGTTGAGTAGGAACTATGAAACGCAATGTGCATCAGGATATCTAGTATTCCTTTAGATGCAATATGGCATCAAATGCATATTTCAGCATAAATTCAGTGACATATTCAGATGCATATACAGTCACATACAAACACAGTTCTATTTTCATTTTGTTTCAGTTTGATGTTTCTTTTCAGTTGATTTTCTTTCAGTACTTTTGTTTAATTACAATTTTTTCTTGTATTCTCTAAACTCTGGCCCGATGAAGTGTAACTTGCTTCAAGATCTTAATGAGATTGATAAGGAATTGCAGTTGTCTATGCATAACGTTTGGCATGAAGTAAATTTATGAGTATAGTGTTTTGAGTAAATTGGGAGGTAAATTTAATCAAATAAATTTTTTATTAGGGTTTTCATGTTATGAAACAAAAGAATCGTTCGTTCGAAGGATTCATTCGATCTAAGAACAAATGATAGAACGAGACGTTCAAATGAATGATTGGATCGACGGATCCTTCAATGTGTTCGAACGAAGTCAGAGAAGACGCAGATCCGGGTAAGTTTATTGGACGCCGGAGAAGCCGCTTTATTTGTTCGAACGTCGTTTGAATGCCTCATCTCCTCACTCGGCTGCTCCGCTCTCGCGCGTGTAATCCCGAAATACTCTTGATTTGAACTTAACTGTATTTCTATATCTATTAATGCAAAATTGAATTGCAATGTAAAAGTAATTTACTCATTTTACTTCATATTAAATGTCGATAATCTCGATTTACTTGAAAAAATATTACTTTATCTTATTTTACCTGGATACAAAGAGCCCATGAAGTAGTTCTAAATGGCAAAGATTATAAATTATTAGTACAATTGAGTTTCAACAAGTAGAAACACTTTCTTGTTTTTTCATTTAAAATAAAGATAAAGATTATTGAACTCTTATCTCCAAATATAATTAATTATAAGACTTTTGATTTAAAATATGTAATTATAGTAAGTTTTATAAACAAAAGTGCATTTAATTACCTTTTATGAGATAAAAAACTGTTTCTAAAATAAATAGAATAAGCGATCGCAAATTTACTTTTCTAGTGAGGTCATGTGACTTTTCCCATTATGCCATGCGATTATTTTCTTTGTTTTTATTTATTTATATTTAAATTAGTGTATTGAGTTATAAGTTAATGTAATATAATTATTGATAAAAATTTAATAATTTTAATTAAATAAGAATATTTGTTTGATATAAAGTTAAGTTTAGATGTTTTGTCTATATATATATATTTATTATCTATATATATATATATATATATATATATATATATATATATATATATATATTTGATACAATATCAACAAATAGCTAAAACAAATGTTGTGTAGAAATTTTATTAGTTTTGAATATTTTTTTGATTATTTTCGTAAAGACTTAATATTTTTAATATATCTATTAGTATATATATATAGGAGAGAAAAATTTAAGTAAAGGAGAAGTTTTAGTTTTCAAATAACACCTATATATATATATATATATATATATATATATATATATATATATATATGAAAGAGAATAAAAGAGAGAGAGTTACCCAAAAGCCATTGTTTGCAAAAGCAGCGCTATAAAAATTAGTTTTTTTTAATTTAAAAATTTTGAAAAGATTTATTTTTTTCTCTTAAAACTAAGTGCTTAAGCAAATAATTTATTTCATTAATGATAATTAATCACTAAATTTTATTTCTTAAAATATTCATCAATATAATACTTTTTAAGTTATCTATTTCTTATCTCTAAATATTTCTAATCTTGAAATTTTTAATAGTTAATTAGTTAATTGGATTTCTTTTAAAATACAAAATATTTTGATAAATTATTTTAATAATAAATAATTTAATTTTAAAACAAGATTACTTTAAATAATTTAAAATATTTAAAATTTAAAATTAAATTTAATAAATAATAATAATTGATTAATAATTTTAAGAATTGTACTATAACAACAATTTAATTATTTATTTATCTGTAAATATATTTCTTACTAAATAAATTATTTTTTATCTTTATTTTAAGAATTTTTAAAACACTCTTAATAATTTTTATGTATTCTCACACATTCAATCTGTAATCGACTTTAATAGAATATTCAAAATCTTTATGAATTAAAAAAAATATTTCGATTAATTTATAATTATTTATTTTATATTATTATGAGAAAATTTTATTTATATTTTTTAAATTTCTACACATTTTTTTAATCATTCTCTCCTATATACATATATATTTATATAGATATAGGTATAAATTGTGCTCATTCAAAAGAGATATTTGCAATAATTGTAAAAAAGAGATGTTTGCAATTTTTGAATTATAAGGATTTCATGGTTGTGTATATATAATATTGAGAAGCCAACCTCCCTAATTTAAACTAAGATATTGGCAGTCTAAATAGACAATCCGCACGTGCAGATTCATTGAACATTGCCGTTAACCTGATAATTACTTTTGTATGGTCATTAAGCGTTCTAATTGATGGATGTCCCTACACAATTTTTGTCATATATTTCTTATATATTTATCAAATAAAGATAATAATTCTTAAAAGCAGCACGGAAGAATATGACTTTTATACTCAAGATTCGGTTTATTCCTGAATAAGTAGAGATTCCCTCCCAAATATTCATAGCAAGATTCCAATATTCTATCAATTACAACACATGGATTTCTGATTTAAAGCCTTAAAATATCAACATGATTTGAATAACTAATTTATCATCGAGAATTGCTACATAGTTCTCAAATATCTCCTAAAAAGTATGGATGACTAGAATTTATGGAGTTAAGTGAAATAAAAAAATATTATTAATCCACTTTTATTTGTGGGGCCTATAAAATATTTATTTTTTAAATTTTAAAATCCTAGTCATCTATACTTTTTAGGAGATATTTGAGGCTAAGTAATATTTTTCTTTCATCACAAATTTAAAAACCCTAATCAGTTAGGACCATTGCACCATTAACAAATTTATACTTTAGGTTAATAGCACAAATTATGCTAATTGCTAAGATATTATAAAAGAGAGCCAATTACAAATATAAACTATTAATAGATAACTAAGAAAGAGAGCGACCCCCAAAGTAATTGTAAAACAATCAACATTGTTCGACCAATCTACAGCTTTGGTGGAAACATCTTTCGAGAATTTGAAACCATGCTAAATTATTCATTGTATGGAATTCGGGAGCATTCATAATTTGGGAATAAATTTTTCAAATTCGAAACGTCTACACCTTTCCAATTGAATTTGAAAGACAAAGCTTTCATTCAAAAACAGCATCATCAATAATGCGAAATAGAATGTGCTTATATTCAAATATTTTCTATTGCATCTTTGCTTTGTTGTGAGTGATCCAAAGATACCACAAAGTAAATGCATCAATGATTTTTTTCAAAATGCAATTCCAATTGTTTGCGGGCCCGGCATGGTGCTTGTCAATATGATTACACCAAATTGTTTGTGGGCCCAATATGGTGCCTTCCAATTTGATCATTTAGAGTTAACTAGGCTATATGTGAACCCAATATAGTGCATGCTGATATGAATGTTTGGAAGAAATTGGATTGTATGTGATCCCAACGTGGTACCTACCACTCTTATTGAACCAAGTTGTATGCGGGCCAAATATGGTGCCTGGTAATAAGATTATTTGAATGGAATTGGGTCGTATGTGAGCCCAATATGGTGCATGTCAAATTGTTTGTTTTGAAGGAAGCTCGATTGTATGTGGCTCTAATACGGTGCATGCCAATTGACAATTCAATATACTATATGCTTTGACATTATGAGTATTTTCACTAATTGAGAAGATGTCATTATTTGACACCTGTCAAATTTAGTAAATCTCTGTTGTGAGCCATACTCTAAGGTGTATGTATATGTGCTTTGACATTAGGGATATTCCCACCATTTGAGAAGGTGTCATTAAGTTGATATCGATCAAATACATAATTAATATCTCTTTTGCGAAAAAATGCTGGTCAATGAATGAAAGATGATTGAGCTCACGACATCGATATTTGGCATATTACTTATCTCTTAAAAATAGCATAAAATTGTTTTACAGAGCCGACTATATTTTGATAGTCATATGTAATCTAACAACTAAAGCATTTTGACATGCATATCTGATTCCACAGAGGCCAATGTAATCCATCTTGAGTTTTTAGATTCCATTTGTATATTAATACTCTCTTAACTTAGTGTGGTTTTAAGAAACCAACTTAATTTTGGATTATAGGTCTCGAAAAAAAAGTATAGAAGATGCGACATTGCATTATGCCAACAATCTGATCAATGTTGACATAGAGTTTAATCGAAGTTTCTAGAGGAATGTGTTGCGAACAAAATACAATCAATTTATATGCATTTGGTTTGTTCATGAAATGCATCATTATGCGAACATCTTGCTCGTAGAAACTAATGAACGCTTTCTATCGTTGGAAAAGTTAAGCCGAGAAAAAGTTGATTGATATTTGACATTTTCATATTTTGTTATAGAGAGTGTGTTGTAATATCAGTAATATAAACAATATCATACAATACAAAGTAAGAGACAGTTTAATATACAATCGCCATTCAATAATATTTAATATATATACGTTTAAATAATAAGCCAAAAAATCTAATTGACTCAAATTGTCAATTAATTGTCTTTCCCTGTTATATTTATATGAGATAACGTGAAAAATAATTTGTCTTTCTATTCTATGTAATTATAATCCATATATAATTGATAATCTCTATTAACTTTAATCTCAATCTCCTTTTATCTTATCTGTAATATTTTTAATTAAAAGGATTTAACATTTTTAAAATTTAATTAATAATAATACCTTAAACTGCTGCAGCTCCCTTCGTCCTCCTCACACCTCTCTTTCTTTTCTTTATATATTCATCTCGAATCATCTCTCCGACACCTGAATTCATGATTTAAGATTACTGATATGATTATCCTTTCTAAGATCCTTTTTTGATTTTGCAAGTCCTATACTGTGAGATTGGCCTCCGTATAATCAAACTCGACTGGTTCAGCCATTTGCCCGCTGTCAAATATTTTTTAAAAAATATAAATAATTAGGATTTAAAATTAGAAAAATATAATTTTATGAGCCCATAATAAAATATAAATTTAATAATATTTATTTATTCCACTTAATTTCTTAAATCCTAATCTAAAAGTATTTGAGAACATATAATAATAACTGCTCTTCCATCCGCCGATCGCAACAACTATAAAAAAAGAATATTGAATTTAAATATAATATTGCATCAGAACTATAATAAATAATTATGTCTTCTCTAACATCATTAATATATTTAAATTTAGCTACCAGCGCTCATTCGACCTTCGGAGCCCTCGCAATAGAAAGTACATCAAATACGGTCGAAACAGAAAGCAACGGCGAGGAGCAGTAGAGAGGTTGGTCCCACAAAACATTCGGTCCCGCAATGAACGGTGGGAGAGGAGCTGCGGTGGGCCCACCACCGTCTCTCCCTCTGCCCTTTTCCGCCATTGAAATACAGCAAGTCGCTCTAGCTCATAAAATAATGATAATACGTGTATTTTTTTCTCGATTCAACAAAATGGTACGTGTTAATACGCCAAAAGAGGCACAGCTATCATTGCATAAATAAAACTAAAAAATTCATAATGAGAAAAGAGTTCAACGTACACATTTGATGATTTAGAAATATAATACTATAATATTAGCCTTAGATATCGTTTATTTGATACTTGGAATATCCTATTGTATGTGCATCAAACAATTAAGACTTTGTTCTCACACAATTAACATTACTTGGTTATTTAAGAAAAAGCGATCTGTCGATTAGGCATTCAAAAAGGCAATGCTCTTCATTGAGATTATTTTGAACGAGCACATTGCTTCAATGGGCAAGCCTAGATTCTACTTGAGTTCCACAGACTAAGACCAAAACTCCAATATTTCGAATTAAGCCCGCCAGTTCAAGTCAAGTCAATCTTGATTATTTAAAATCCAAGTTCGAGCCAACACGAAAAAATAAAATTAAATTAAAAAACAATTTAATATATGTCTAAAAATATGATTAATAATATTAATATTATTTTTAATGTGTTACATATTTGTAAAATTAAATAAACATGAAATATGATCACAACTTTAACTAACATACCTAAGTTAAAATATTTAGTCATACAAACAATCTCAAATCTAATTGAAAAAAATTTACTACTTGCAGCACTACTACTACAATTACACATTAATATTTGCTATATAAGTCAGCATTCTGTACAAGCAGCATTAGGCAATAAAACTTCAAATTTAAGCAATTTGTAAAGCTGCTTTAATCCCTGAGCCAAGGAAGCAGTAACTTTAATCCTCGAACCAAAGCACAAGCAGACACTGCAGTATTAATCTCCAACCCCAAGCCATGACTGCAATCTGTAAATATGCATAAAGCAACAAACAAAAGGTATTAAAACAACATTATTTGAAATTTATATTAATGTAACTAACTTTAATGCAACTATAATAAATTGCAAATAAAAAATAAATTGCAGATATTACTTATTTAAACAATAAATAATTTGATTCAGATTTTAACTCATTTATTTTATTAAGAGGGATTTATATTAACATATCACTCCTCTTAAGGCTAATAGTCTAGCAAACTTAATTCAGCAGTGAATAGTAACTATTTATTGTAGCTATCTCAAATGAATCCAAATTAAATGAGTAAGAAAAAAATAATGTTTAAAATGTTTTGTAAAATAAAAAAAAATTGAGTCTAAAATAATTTATATAAAGAAAAAAATAATAAAAAGCAGCATGCCAGCAAAAACATTAGTAAGGTAGCAACTTAGAAGCATAATTAAGAGCATTATAGCAGTAATACAGAGTATGGATTTTAAGGTTTTCAAACATGTAATAATTTATTAGCCTATTGTTAGAGTTAAATATCTGAGCTGAAACTGTAATCCTCTCTACAGTTTGTATATTTGTTTCAAAAATTTTTAGGGTTATTTATTTTGTTAAGCTTTTCAAATATGCAACAAAGACAACTGCTAGCAGCATAAGCAACAGTAGAGATAGCAGCAGCCAACAGACTAAAAAGTAGTTGCTAATAGCCTAAGCAGTAGAAGGTGTAGCAATAGCCAGCAGCCCAAGCATCAACAAAAGTAGCAACAAACATCAACAATCAATAAAGGCAGCAACTGCTAGCAGCCCAAGCAACAGTAGAAGCAACTGTTTCTAGAAGCCCAATCAGTAGCAACCCAAGCAACTGCTTTTAGAAGCAATAATAACACAAGAAAAACATAATAATAATAAAAAAAATCAAATTTACAAAAACCCAAAAAGCAAATAATATATCATTATAATTGTAAAATGAATAAAAATAATTATATATAGAAATAAACAATATAAGATTAGACAACCAGCACAAACAACAACAGTAGCTCAAACAACAACATGAAAAAAATAGTAGCAGCCCAAGCAACAACAGATGCAGCAGCAGCCCTCAGCCCAAGTAGCACCAGAGGCAACAATAATAGCATCAGAAAAACACAATAATAAAAAAAAATCAAATTTGCAAAAACTAAGAAAAAAAAGCATAATTAAAATACTTTAATCATAAAATGAATATTAACAATGATACACATTTAAGAACAATTTAAGAACTGGGCAACCACACAAACATAAACAACAACTCAAGTAGCTGTAGCAGCCTAAGCAACGGATGCAATTGCAATTAGCAACCTGAGCAGCATTAGAGGCAACAACTGCTAGCAACTCAAGCAACAACAGAGACAGCAATAAAAATACAAGAAAAACACGAAAATAGAAAATTTACAAAGGGTGAAGCTTGATGTAACTCAGTTTGCTTCATATGTACCATCTACCTTTGAGCTTATATTTAAGTTAATGTTCTTTAAATTTTTAACATTAAAATATATATGAAAAACTAAGAAATACTGGGCTAAGAATTAGGTTAAGTGATAATAATTATAATATTAGATATCATATAATTTTACTTCAGGTGACCATAGTGCATAAAATCAAATATTTGATCTAAAAATATACAAATTGGAGCAGAATCATGGCACATAGGCATGCATAAGCATTCAACTTAGAGCTTAATACACAAACTTCAGATTTGGAGTGCTTTTGTAATAACCTGAGGTTGTTACTAGGGCTTAACCTAACTTAATTAGTCAAGAACCTCTTTCATTAATCTCTAATCATCATTATAAGAAAATCTTGAATTTTTAGTTCGATTTAGAGATTGATCGGATCACTTGATAATTTTAACTAAATTATTTGATTAAGAAAACAAATTAATTATTTTGACATCTAATCAAAAATTCAATTGCATTTTTGGATTCCTAGCACTCAAATTAACTAAGGTTGAATTATTGGCACTTTTTGGAGTTCATTTGGTAAAAGTGGCAATTTCAAATATTTAATTTAGTTATTTTATTAAAATTCCAACGATTCTCCAAACATTTAACCATCTGCGCAGGATCCACCTTGATTGCATGAATACGAGACATCCAGGTCTCAGTTCCCGGATCTCAGCCGTTCCGCGGTTCCTTTGGATCGGATCGGATGGCATCCGCCACCCGATTTAAATCCAGCTGTTGGATCAAATGCCAGATTCAATGATTGGCTTTAAGCAACCACAAACTGATCCTGTAGATCAGATTTGGACTGCTAGATCTGGACTGCCAGATCTGATCCAGTGGGCAAAATCAATCGAGTGCTGCACCCTGTAGATCCCAGTCACGTGGTCACGCGTGCTTGCGCTTGCATGTGCTGCGATTCCCCCACATGCGCTTATAGCATCAATTTCTTTCCCTGATCGGGCTCAGCCATTTAGCCAGGCCGAGACCCCAAATTCTTCCCCATTTGCATTCCCTCAAATCTCTTATCACTCCTGAAGGTTAAATTGAGCTCTTGCAGTGGCTCTTGATGATTTTCCAGTAATTGACTATCGATGAACTGGCAACCTCCAAGTACTCCCTCTTTTATGCTAGTTACTGTCATAATAGCTTCAAATGCAATTCATTTTATTATTCCATGTGATTCTCAAGTGATTGCTGAACCTTGGGGGAAGCTATCGAGCTTAATTGAGATCGATAGGGTTCGGGCCTATAAAGTAAGGTACAGTGCCCAAACATGGAATGTTCATAGACATTCCCGAGCACTTCCCACAAAAGCTCGCTGGCTCCTTGGGTCAAACGTAACCCAAGGAGTGTGTATAAAGTTATTTTGGGTCAGATAATGATTGTGGAGGGATAAATCTCCCTCCACAAAAAAACTTTAATTGAGGAATCCAAGACTAGGAGGTTATGGTGATTTCGTCAGCGCATCTTATAACTAATAGGATTAAAGGATGCGCCGACCGTTATGGAACGGGTAGGCATTGGAATCAGAGACTGGCATTTCTTTGATGGCCAGAATTGGGCATCAGGAATGAACCTGTAACGACCCCAATATAGGATAGAAGTTTAATCCAACATTGGAGCATTACCTTAGCATCTAATATCTAATTAGAAGAAAACTAACCAAATATTAGATGTTAAGTTAGCTAAGTATCTTTATGATTAGTGTTAAGTTAAAGAAAAGTTGTAATAAAAGTAATATATAAGCATGTAAAGAATGTATGTAACAAGTTGTGGGGCCCCGTACCCTCCGCAGCAATGCTAATATTGATATTAACATAATCACGAGGAGTACGATGCTCCAAATATGGAAAATCCCCAACTTAAGTAGAGTCAGGTATAACCTAACCCGCCTTAAGCAGAAGATTTGTCACATGAACTGAGAATATACATCAGCATATCAAAATAGTGGAAGCAGAAAATAATAGAACATAATATTCACATCACAGCATAGTATTGAAAAGATAAATGCAATAGTAATTTAGCTCAAAATATAGAAAGTAAATACATCCAGATTATTATAATAAATTGAAAGTCTTGAAGAAAAGAGCTGTAACAACCAAGGTTGTTATCCAACTTAATTTCATCTTAATCGTATCTTAATTAAGTTCATATAGTTATTAGAACCAATCTCTAAATATTTGGAGCAATTCAGAGCTCAATCAAACATTTTAGATTATTTTAATATTTAAGTAATTAGATAATTGAGATATTTAATTTGACCTCGAAATCAAAATCCAACTTCACCGTTGCGATTGTTACCCCCAAATTAGCTAGGGTGATGTTTTGGACGCGGTTGGAAGTTGTCGGATTTTCGCGAATATTTTAATATGATTAAATACCCCAAAAATTAGTATAATTAAATAATCGTTAGAATCAAAATCCGACTTCACCATTGAATTCCTCACCCCCAAAATAGTTAGGGGGAATTTTTGGGATTTTTCGAAGCACATTTTTAAAATTTGAATTTTGTAAATTATTAAGGAATTAAATATTTAGCTATTTCTAATTTTTTTATATTTTCTATTTCCCTACTTTCCTCTCTTATCTGACTTTTGTTCGGCTAGCCATCCCCCTTATTCGGCTACTCCCTATACGCAAGGGGCAAAGCCCCATTCCCCTTTCCCCACTTATCTTCTCTTGGCCATGCCTCCCACTCCTCTTCATTCTTCTTTAAATATAAGCCTCAACCCCTCCTTCTTTTACTTGCTATCTATCTAAAGCTTCTTCTATTTCTTCATTGATGAGCTAGTGTTGAAGAAGAAGCCCCCCTTCCTCCAAAGTTTTTGAAGAAATAAGAGGTTTCTTCTTCCTCTTTTAAGGCTAAGGTACCTATTTACTCCTCTTCCTTGGCTACTTCATGTTGCTATCATGCTTGTTTGTATCTTTATAAATCCATGTTTGTGTATAGAAGCCATTAAAGTTCATTAAGGCATCATATTACTTTGAAAATTTCATGCTCTGTTTTTCTTCCATTTTGCATACCCGAACCTTTAACTCCTTTGTTCATATAGTTAAAATAATTCATTTGTTTTGATTTTAGTTTCAATAGAAAGGTCTCGAAAAGACCTTTCCATCGGTATATGGCACCACTCATGAGGTGCCCAAAATTGCGAGTATTTGGGCTTGAAAGAAGGCCCATTACGGGTTTCGCATAGGCCAAATTACCATCGAGCGCTGCATTTGCAGCACCCGAGTTTCGAAACTGATTCTCCATAGCGTGCTACTGCATGCCAGAGCATCATAATAACTTGCAATGTGTAAGAATATATTTTGATGAAAATAATGTAAATCCGCCGTGGCGCGCTATAGCGCGCCACCGCTCGTCGTAGCAACCGCCTTTCAAAAATCAATAATCGTAGCACGCCGCAGCGCCTGTAAGCGCTGCAGCATGCTACTGCATTGAAACCCAGCATCGCAATAAGTCTTTTCGACCTCAAAGTATGACATTCCTTAAGGCTTTTAGATATTTTAAAGCGCTTCTAGAGCAAGATCCTTATGATCTTACTCTTCTACCGCTTAAGTTAAAGATTCAAGGTTTACTTATTAACTTGGATAAAAGTGATCAGATCAGATGATTAGATCCATCTGATCACATCATATTCTACAATCATGGGATGAAATTAAAGATGTTATTAAAGTTAGAACATTTCATAAATCATTTTAGTTTTATCAATCATCTTATGCTAATAATCTTATATAAGAGAAAATCAAAGATCTAAAGCTTAGATTCAGATGATTAAATCACATAGTTTCATTATTAATCTTAGCACTTCTAATTCAATGATTTATGATTAATACTAAAGCAGATGTATTATTGGAATAATATCAATTGAATTATCTTACAATCAAGTCAATTGATTAAATGATTAAGGATTCAGATCTTAATCAAATGTGTTAGGGTTTAACCCCTATCCTTATTCAATTAAAACCAATTGTTGAATTATAGATCAAATATCAAATCAGTGTATAATTGGTATATTATTGGTGGCGAATTTTAGATATCAACCAAGTATATTTCACTTGATCAAGATCTTAAGATTTCTTAAGATTAATTAAGGAATTATGCTATTTTAATCAAATTGGTTAAATTAAAAGCTTAAGATTTACATGATAGGCTCTTTACAATCATAATACTGTTATGAAAGTTAAAAAATAGACATTTGTAAAAAATAGAAGGTCATTTGTGCTAATCAAACCTTATTTCAAAATAAATGGATTAGCACTTAATTACAAATTCAACCATTAAAAATTCATGAAACTTGGCCATTATGTGCTATCTATTCATATGAGCAATCAATGGCTAAATTTACTAAGTTTGGATAATCAGGAACCCTAATTTCTACTAATCATGCAATTACAAGATTAAGGCATCATCAAAAAAGCATAACTCAAAAAATTAAACAACCTAACACATACATTCTATAAGGCATAAGGAACATAATGGCACCTAAATCATACTATTTGACTAAGTATACATCCTAATCAATCTTAATTAAGATCTATAATGATTAGATTTAAATAGAAAATCCAACCATTAAAAGTGCAATATTATTTTATATTCTGATTTCTTATGATTTTCTGATTAATTTAGTATATAAGATTATAGAGTTTGGATTGATGGATCAAAAGTTATCACAATAATTTATTCTATATATTTTAAATTAATCCATTTGATTTTCCATTATTTTCCTTAAGGAAAATAAATACAAAATATGTTTACTAATTAATAAATGAGTTCTGGCTTGTTTGAAAAATGTGCGGGTTGGTTCGACCTAATGACCCGGCACTGTCGAACATCGCAGGCCATGGGTCGGCCCAACTCATACTGTGCTTCTCCCTTGCCCCGCGCCCTCCCGATAGCCAGCCGATTAGGGTAACCCTAATCAGCCAAATTCTCACTCACCCAACCACCCCGTGACCTCAAATGGATCGGGATTCCATTGGCATGCCAAGGCGCACCGATAGAACCTAAAACTCCCATCCGAGAGTGGCTTCATCACCAGGGAGCTACTAGGATTACATCCTTCTATGGCCATTACTGTGGGGGATCCATACACCCTACATAGAGCTTACCATGATTGGGGCTCGTTGGCTACGCCTTCAATGTGGCAAGGTTCACCAAAGCCCCAATCTGGCCTGACCCGAGAGATGCTGTGTGGCAGCCGCCCCCTTTAATCATAAGGATTAGGGTGTGGTCGTCACTAAGCACATACCTTACTTAACATTAGATTAGAATTTAAGACTCCAATCCAATCTTAAGAGAGAGATGTGCTTTTCATAATAAAGTAAAGATTAATAATCACTTAATGAGTATACTATAAAATCAGAGTATGGAAGAAAAGTATAAACTAAAGTAATCATACATACCATAATGTAAAGACATCCAGCTCATAATATACAATGCAGGAAAGTAAAGTATAATTAGTTCTGTATTATTACAAACATTAAAGTTTTAAAGATAGAAACATCAAATGTCTCTCATCCTCACAAAGTAAAAGTAAGCAATCTATCAAGTAAATTAAGGATCCTCAGTAATTTGAACCTCCTCCTGGATCTGCTCATCTGTAGGCTCAATCTCCTTGAAAAGCTCAGAATCTACCATTATCAATTTCATAATGGTAGGGCCCCAGCCAACAAAAGAAAAATCTTATTAGACAAAATGTCTAAGTACATTTTAAGGTAATGAATTTTAATGTATTTTAATGATATCACAACTGAGATTTAAGCAAAGCATAACGGTAAAGCAACAAGAAAGGAAGAACAAGTTTTGAGGTAGAAAAATACCTCAACTCAGGCTGTATAAAAGGTAAGTAAAGTGCATAAATTTACTAAGTACAACGAAAAGTCATAAGAAATATGATCAAACTAAACATGCCAGTTTATGATATAAGTAAAAGTGGTGTACTGAAAATAAGTCTAACAACCTAACATGCTTTCAAGTAAGTAAAACGGCTGACGTACAAAAAGTTCTGAAATGTAAAGGAACTCCAGAAAATGAAAAATATGACAGATAATATGCTGAACTGTAAAGTAAAGTAAGTCTGAACTGTAAAGTAAATATATAAAGTAACTGTAAAGAGACTATAAAGTAACTGTTAAATAACTGAAAAGGAAAGGTAAATTAAAGTAACTGTACGATGTGAGATATTTTTACTTAATCTGCCAAAAAGTAAAGTCCATCTACTCATCTAGGAGAAACATCCTAGATTAAAGTAATATCCACCAAAAAGGCATCTAGGAGAAACATCCCAGATCCTAAAGTAAAATCCTATCTAAATAATCTAGGAGAAACATCCCAGATTAAAGTAAAAGCTATAAAATACCTAATAAGAATATAGGAGAAACATCCCAATGCCAAAGTAACATACCATAGAGGAAATTCCCTTGGCAAAAGCTGTCTTAAAGTAAATTTATATTAAATGACAGGCTAAGTAAAATATAAACCATAAGTATAATGTTATTTGTTTTATTTATATTTTCTTTTAAAATTATGCAAAATGTTATATGAATGTAATTCAAATTATAATATAAAATATTCATCAAATATTACTATTAACTATGTCCAAAAGTATAAAAGGGCTCAAATTACAAGGAAAGTATAGCATTTCAAATTCAAGAAAATAATTAGCACTACACAAACTTTGTGATATCACTTGTTTTCCAATTTTAATCGTTCTAACTACTCTAAATTACATAAGATTCAGATTTATCAATTCTTACACTGTCTATAGCTTAGAATCATGAACCTATAAGTTAAACATAATTATGATTGGCCACATCCTAATTATAACTAAATCAAAGTCATCTACAAGATTAAATAAATAAATCAACCATCCTAATTTGTTATTTTATAAATTCCAAACTAAATCCTGATTAGCCAAATCAAGATTGAAAGGATTAATAATCAAATTGTAAAGAATGAAGTTCAATTATTTAATCACAGGGTCATCTTAAGAACTAAGGTTTAATCACATCTCACTGATTAAATATTAAGGCAAATCCTATTGAATTAAGTCAAACTTAATAGGATATATTTTTAATCCTAACTCAAATATTAAAAGATCAAATAATCAATTTATAAATTATGAAAAATCTAATAAACTAGTAAACTCAAGATTTCACCTTAATGAGTAACCCACTTTACTCATTAGATAAATTCTAATCTAAGATATATTCCTAATCTTAGGAATTAAAGCTCTTAAGTACTAAGAGTATCACTCAGACACACATTCTAACTAAGGTTTTGAGACCTAAAGGATGATCTAAGAATGTTCAAAGGAAATGAAAGTCTCTCACAATTCACTTAAGTTTTATTTAAGACTTAACTTAGGGTTTTCGTCAAATTTCTAATTTGAGACTTAGAATAATTTAAATCAAGGCCTAAATTATTTTAATTACTATATATTAAGATTTAGAAATGAAATCAGGTCTTAAATTTATTAAACCCTTAATTTTTGGGCAAAAAGACTGTTTTGCCCCTACTTAAGGATTTGAAATTTCATCTTTAAAATTTAGGGTTAAATTTTGGACTTTAATAAAGTGGAGTATTACTTACTGTCTAATATGAGTTTAGACAGTAAGTTCATTAATTTTGGTTAAGTATTAAGCCTTATAATGTCAAATTAAGGAATTTGACCTATAAGGAAAAATTGGTAATTTTACCCTAATAATACAAAAATTATCTGTCCATTTATTAAAGGTTAAGTCCTAAGCTTTTTATAGAAACTAAAATTATCAAATTCTGATATGTATTGGCTAAGTTATAGCCAATACAAGTTCTAGGGTTTAAATGATAATTAAGGGTTCTTAATTAAGATCAAATTTTTCTAACTTCTCCAATTGATGTTTAAATTGAGTAAAATTAGTGGCTGTGATTCACAAATGATCCACTGATTTCATTGAATAGTGGTAGGTTCAATTTGGAACATAATTGGCTAAGTTATGGCCTAATTAGGGTTTATGGTGATTAGTCAGTGATTAGTAAAATTAATTACCGAATCACTAATCCAACCATGCAATTTAGTTTTAATAAACTCTATGAGTTCTCTGAAACTTAAATTGTTTAATTTGGATTATTAGATTTGCTAATATTCACTAATCAAGTTTAAGAGTAATTAGGGTTGATTAGCAAATCTAAAGTTAGATCCAAAATATTTTTGTATATTATTGTAAATTAGGTTTTTCTGATCTAAATAAATATTTGGATCACTTAATTTAAAGATTAATTGACCAACTTATGGTCAATTGAAGTTCTAGGGTTAATTGACCTAATTAGGGTTAGGTCCTAAATGTGATTAGTCTAAATCTAATCCAAACAACAAAGTTAACACTACTAAAATGTTTCTTAGGGTTTTATGAGTATTTTGAGACCCATATTGGGTATGTTTGGATTAGTGGATTAAAAATTATGATCAATTGAATATTTGAACCATTTGTGTCACATCAAAGAAACCCTAAATGTCACTATCTTAAATATAGCTCTAAATGAAATTCTGATAGCTCCATAATATTCTTATATTTTTGTTGAACAAAATGATATATTTGTTTGCTAAATTTGGGTAAGTATTTTATGAGATATGATTATCTAAAGTTAGGGTTTATTTGAATTATTTAACTTATTATTAATTTTATAATTAATTTCTCTATTTTATTAAGTTTTATCTAAAGTAATTATCACATGATTAAATATTATTAATTAATCATATTAAATTTTCTTGTTTTATGTAAATATATATATATATGTGTGAATAAGTATATTTATATATATACTCATTTATCTATTCAATTTAAATATCTGTTTATATATATATATATATATATATATATTAACTAATATAATTATTATTTATAATTTTCTTTTCTGCAGATCGAGACATGACGGCAGAAGGTGGTGGGTCCTTCGGCCACATGGCGTGCGCCTATTGGTTTAAAGGAGGACAGTGGCAGAAGTGGGCCACGCCATCAACAGATGGCACCTCGGAACTAGAGGGATGTCCGGGAGTGGGTCCCACCCACCTGTGCAATGGCTGTGTGTTACAGAGGTGGACCCCATGCTCTGATGACGTGCCGACGCGATTATTGGACCGGCTAGACCGGTCTAGGAAGAATCAACCGGTGAAAATCAGGTTCAAAAGTTGAGATCCATATTTATTTGATCATGGAAATGGACAGATAATAATCGCCAATGCAGATATAATGGCATGATTCGAGATTAGGATTAATTAACTTGAAATATGTTAGCTTAAACGTAATCTAAACACAAGGGATTTTACTAATCAAGATCGGATGGACAGGATTGAGCCAGGATCGACTGTCCGATCCCCTTCGTCGCTTCGATCTCCCTCTCAACGTCTCCTCTTCACGAATTTAAGGTTTTAGAAAGAAAATCGATCGGAGATTTCGATTACTTAAACGAGATGAAAAGAGGTGATATTATACCCTAAACACAATAAAGGATGCGTATTGCAATGATTAGAAACGGAAGAGAGGTACCTTAAGAACGTTAAGAGGGATTCTAGGTTTGACAAAGGCACGATGATTCTTCCTTTCTAGCTTCTGGCGAATGCAAAAACTGACGAGAGGAGTCTCATCATTGATTTAAGAGCATCCTAAAGCGGTGCAAAGCGATAAGGAGACGCGTGGAGCGATGTTAGGGCGACGTGCGTCGCTGCCAGGACATGCGTATAGCGTTCGAAGATGACGATCCAGTGGTCGTCCGATCATTCGATCGGACGGACAGTATTGAGCCGTCAAACAAAATGGCATGCAGCTTTTGCGGGCAACGGCGTGAGCAGGGATAGACGGCGTCGTTAACTTTGTTTAAATAATAATATTATTATAATAATTTAGTTAAATTTTATTAATCAAATTTAGATAAATAAACTCATTTCAAAATTTTTCATTATATCACCCCTAGCTAATTAAGGGGTGAGGAACACAACGGCACACTCAGAATTTCGATTTGATGAGTATTTATTTATTTGATTTTTTTAGGATATTTAAATAATATTAAAATATTTAACAAAAATCCAACGACTTCCAAATGCCTCGAAAACTTCACCTCTAGCTAATTTGGGGGTGGTGAACGCAATGGCGAAGTCAGATTTTTGATTTGAAGTCAAAATAAAAAGTCAATTTTTAAGGTTTTGAAATTTTCTAGAAATCAGATTTTGATCTATTTGACTTCAGGCTTGACCTAAATTTTTAAGGTGAGTCATAAATGACATAGTTAACGTACTATAACCTCAATTAAGACATAAATTAGTCTTAAGTAACTTAAGTAACAACCTAGGTTGTTACAGACTCCCCCACTTAAGAACGATGTCGTCCTCGACATCACTCAAGTGAGAAGAAATAAGTAGATATAAAGCAATGAATTGTAATTGGTTAGAGTTGAAAAATTACCTTAGTTAAAAAGGTTTGGGTATTTCTATCGTATATCCACTTCTTTCTCCCAAGTGGCTTAATTGCATGATCTGTTCTTCCACTGAACTTTTATCATTGAAATAGAACGGTTCCTTAATTTCTTAAGATCACGATCTAAAATTTTAACTGGTTCTTCAATGTATGAAAGATCCGGTTGAATTTCTATTGTTGGAAGTTGGATTAGATGGGAAGGGTCTCAAAGACACTTCCTTAGTGATGATACGTGAAACACATTGTAAGCTACATCAAAGTCTTCTAACAGTTCTAGCTTATAAGCTGCTGATCCAATCTTCTGCATGATCTTGAAAGGCCCAACATACCTTGGACTGAGTTTTCCGCATACTCCAAAACGACAAATTACCTTTATTAGGCTCACTTTTAAATATACTAAGTCTTCTTCTTTGAACTCAAGTGGACGATAACGATTATTATGATATTTGCTTTGTCTGTCTTGAGCTGTTTTGATTCTTTGCTGGATGAGTTTCACTTTCTTATTTGTTTCTTCTACTAACTCGGAACCATATAATTGAGTACATCCTGTCTCAGACCAAGCTAGTGGAGTTGAGCATTTACTACCATATAACGCTTCATATGGTGCCATTTTAATACTTGATTGGAAACTATTATTGTATGCAAATTCTATTAAAGGAATATGATCTTCCTAGGATCCTGAAGCGGAGTAGATCTTCTAAGACTTGATTCACTTTTTTTATTTAGCCATCCATTTGTAGATGGAATGCAGTGCCCATTTCCAGAGTAGTTCCTAGGTCCTGATGGACAGCTTGCCAAAACTTTGAGGTATACCGACTGCCTCTATCGGATACAATCGATTTAGGAATTCCATATAACCTGATTATTTCTTTGATATACAGTTTGGCCAGTTTCTTCACTGAGTCTGTCTGCCGTACAGGAATAAAGTGAGCGGATTTAGTTAATCTATCAACAATCACCCAAATTATATCAGATCCAGATTTTGATCGAGGTAAACCCATTATAAAATCCATAGATATATCGAACCACTTCCATTCAGGTATCTCAAGTGGTTGAAGTAAACTGCCAGGTCTCTGATGTTCTGCCTTGACTAAACTATAAGTATGGCATTTCTCAACAAACTCTGCAACACTTCTTTTCATCTCTGGCCACCAAAAAGACTATTTCAGATCTTGATATGTTTTTGAACTTCCAGGATGTATTTGATAGCCAGAATTATGTCCTTCAATCAATACCTCCTGTTGCATGGACTTAGGAATCCATATACGATTATCCTGATAAATCACTGACCCGTGCAATTGCAAATCATGACGGCGTCCTCCTTCAATGTCCATTTTAAACTTTAAGTATTCTTCATCTTTGATTTGAGAGATGGAAACATCCTTATGAAATATGGGTTCTACATTTATATTCGTTAATATTGAGCTCATAACATCACTCCGAATAGGAATGATTTCCATCTTTTGAAATTCTTCTATTAGTGAACTTGTAGTGATCATTGCTGATAGCGTTGCACTACGTCTAAGGGCATCTGCCACCACATTTGCTTTACCTGGGTGGTATTGAATATCTAAATCATAATCACTAATCAATTCAAGCCATCTTCTTTGGCGACAATTCAACTCACGTTGAGTGAAGATGTATCTTAAGCTTTGGTGATCAGTGAAAATAGAGCATTGAACACCGTACAAATAGTGACGCCATATTTTTAATGCAAAAATAATTGCAGCAAGTTCTAGATCATGTACTGGATAATTCCTCTCATGAGGCCTCAATTATCGTGAAGCATAAGCAGTCACTTTTTCTTCTTGCATTAACACGCAACCTAATCCAGTTCCTGAAGCATCTGTATATACTTGATAGTTCATACCTTCTTTTGGTAGCACTATTACTGGAGCAGTAGAAAGGGCATCTTTTAAGGTTTAAAATGCCTTTTCACATTCAGGAGCCCAGATAAATGGAATAGCTTTATGAGTTAGCTTGGTTAATGGAGCAGCTATTTGAGAGAATCCTTTAACAAATTTTCTATAGTAGCCAGCGAGACCTAAGAAATTTCTTATATCAGTTATTATTTTTGGCTAGTTCCACTCTTGAATAGCACAGATATTTTGTTGATCAACCCGGATTCCCTGAGCATCTACAATATGACCCAGGAATGCTACTGATTTCAACCAGAATTCACATTTTGAAAATTTGGCATACAATTTATATTCTCGTAAAATCTTTAATACTGCTCTTAAATGGTCTTCATGATCTTCCATAGTCTTTGAATAAATGAGTATATCATCAATGAATACAATTACAAATTTATCTAAGAATGGCTTTAGGACTCGCTGCATTAAGTCCATGAAAATAGAAGGTGCATTTGTGAGTCCAAAGGACAATACAAGAAATTCATAGTGTTCGTACCGGGTTCTAAATGGTGTCTTCTCCATGTCAGAATCCTTTACTTGGAGTTGATGATATCCAGATCTTAAATCAATCTTCGAGAATACTATTGCCCCGAATAACTGATCGAATAAATCATCGATTCTGGGAAGTGGGTACTTATTCTTAATAGTGACTTTATTTAATTCTTTGTAATCTATACACATTCGCATAGACCCATCTTTCTTCTTAATAAATAGCACTAGGGCACCCCATGGTGACATACTTGGCTTGATAAAACCCTTGTCTAATAGTTCTTTTAGTTGCTCGCTAAGCTCATGAAGTTCCTTAGGAGCTATTCTGTAAGGAGCCTTTGAAATTGGTTGAGTGCCTGGAACTAAATTGATTGCTAGTTCAACTTCTCTTGGTGGAGGCAATCCAGGTAACTCATCAGGAAAAACATCAGTAAATTCATTAACTACCTTAATCTCAGAAAGTGGTATGTCTTCTTTACTTTTTCCCAGGATGGTAACTAGGTGTGCTGAACAACCCTTGTTCATTAATTTAATTGCCATCTTTGCATTGATTAATGAACTAAATGTACTAAATCTTCCTACAAAGGTTTCCGAGGTATTCATTGATTGATGGTTATCTTCTTTTGTTGACAATTTATAATTGCATTGTGGGTACTAAGCCAGTTCATTCCCAAAATAATATCAAAGTTTACTATAGGTAGGATTATAAATTTGGCCTTAAATATTTGCTTATTCAAAGGTATTTGAAGATTGCAAAACTGAGTGGTACTGAGTTGAGTTCCAGATGGAAGCCCAACAGATAAGGTCCTTACCATTTTGTAGCATGGAAAATTTAAACTCTTGGCAAAAGTCTCAGATATAAATGAATGACTAGCTCCCGTATCAAATAGTACCTTACACGAGCAATCGTTAACACATATGGTACCTAATATTTAATCCAAATTACTTAAAAGTTTAAAGAATGAAATATGAACTATGCACACTTAATTATGATTATTCAAATTTAGTAATACTTAGAATATAATTAAATATGCGTACCTGTGATGACATTGTTATCTTCAGCAGCCTCCACTGGAGTGAGAGTGTAAACTCTAGCAGATCCTGTAGGTTTCTTATTAAAAACCTATTTTTGAGGAGTTTTGGAGGTGTTGGGTTGGTTTAAATTTCCTCCATCTTTTCTCCTAATAGACCTTGTAGTTTGCTGAGCAGGCATGATGGTTAATGGTTGATCTCGACGGTTGATCGGAGTTGGATTTAGCACTTGGTTGCATTTTGTATGATCAATACAAGCACCATCGATGGTCATAACATACCTGCAATGTTGGTAAAAATGTCCTTTTCTACCACAGGTGTAGCAGCATTATTGGTTATGATAGCATTTTCCAAATGGATGTGGCCTAGTACATCCATTATAAGAATTTGGCGGTGGTTCTTCAGCTTCTATTTGATATACTTTTCTTGAAGGAAGCCTAATTCTCCTGGGATCATTGTTTCTTTGTGAAAATATATTAAAAATTCTCTTATTCTCCTTTTGTGACTGGTGCCGATCAATCACTCTAGTTGTCTCCATCAGTTCCATGAAGTTGGATAGTCTTAATGGAATAATCTGATCTTTATTGATTCTCGCAGGCCACTAAGAAATCTGTGGCATCGAGCGCCTTCTGTCTGAACTATGATTGGTGAAAATCTGGACAATCATCTGAACTCTGTTTCATATTCAAATAAGGTGCGGTTCCCTTGCTTGAGTTGGAGAAACATATCCTCTAAATCATTCTGAACAGAGGGAGGGATATATTTTGCCATGAATGCTTCTACAAAACTATTCCAGGGAATCTCACTAATACGATATCCGACAAATAATGTTTTACGAATGTTCTCCCACCAGAATTCAGCCTCATGCTGGAACATATGGGTGGTTAATCGAATGGCTTCAGATTCAGGAGAATTTAAGCTAGTAAGATTCTTCTCAACCGTCTTAAGCCAATTAACCGTATCCATGGCCGACTATCCCGTTAAATACTGTAGTCCCCAGTCTAATGAAACTATGAAGAAGTCCATCAGTATTTTGCTGGTATTGTTGAGAATACGGTATAGGATTAACCGATGCAGGAGAAGGATTATTTTGCATAGCTATCAATCTTTCTATCTTTTTAGACTGCCTAGCATTTGTATCCACTAAGGCTTTAAATGTCTCAAGTAGTGTGTTAATCTCAGATGAATAGCTGCTTGATGCAGCAAGAGTAGAGGAAGGCTGACCAGGATTCATTATTGCACCTGAATATGAATAATAAACATTCTTTAAAAGAATAAAATGATAGGGTATTTTATTTGTTGGTTTTAATCATGTAATTTTGAAGGAAGAGTTTTATAACCTAATTATTTTGTTCTTAGAGTTCCTAATATATGAGTTTAAGTACCTTTGTATCTTTACTCCAAATATGTTATTCCAGCTGTTCTGAATATTGGATGATGGAAATATGGATGTTATTCTAGTATTCATTTAGTGATCGTATGGTAGAAGAACTATCCATTAGGTGATAGGAATACAATTTCCAATCTGACACTTTATGGAGTTCTCTGATACCAACTGTGGCAGCCGCCCCCTTTAATCAAAAGGATTAGGGTGTGGTCGTCACTAACCACATACCTTACTTAACATTAGATTGAAATTTAAGACTCCAATCTAATCTTAAGAGAGAGATGTACTTTTCATAATAAAGCAAAGATTAATAATCACTTAATGAGTATACTATAAAATCAAAGTGTGGAAGAAAAGTACAAACTGAAGTAATCATCCATACCATAATATAAAGACATCCAGCTCATAATATACAATGCACGAAAGTAAAGTACAATTAGTTCTGTATTATTACAAACATTAAAATTTTAAAGACTGAAACATCAAATGTCTCTCATCCTAACAAAGTAAAAGTAAGTAATCTATCAAGTAAACTAAGAATCCTTACTAATCTGAACCTCCTCCTGGATCTACTCATTTGGAGGCTCAATCTCCTCGAAAAGCTCAGAATCTACCATTATCGGTTTCATAATGGTAGGGCCCCAGCCAACAAAAAAAAAATCTTGTTAAACAAAATGTCTAAGTACATTTTAAGGTAATGAATTTTAATGTATTTTAATGATATCACAACTGAGATTTAAGCAAAGCATAACGGTAAAGCGACAAGAAAGGAAGAACAAGTTCTGAGGTAGAAACATACCTAACTCAGGCTGTATAAAAGGTAAGTAAAGTGCATAAATTTACCAAGTACAATGAAAAGTCCTAAGAAATATGATCAAACTAAATATGCCAGTTTATGATATAAGTAAAAGTAGTGTATTAAAAATAAGTCTAACAACCAGTAAGTAAAATGGCTGACATACAGAAAGTTCTGAAAGATAAAGAAACTACAAAAAATGAAAAATATGACAGAAAATATGCTGAACTGTAAACTAAAGTAAGTCTGAACTGTAAAGTAAATGTGTAAAGTAACTGTAAAGTAACTGTTCAATAACTGAAAAGGAAAGGTAAATTAAAGTAACTGTACGATGTGAGATATTCTTACTTAATCTGCCAAAAAGTAAAGTCCATCTGCTCATCTAGGAGAAACATCCTAGATTAAAGTAATATCCACCAAAAAGCCATCTAGGAGAAACATCCCAGATCATAAAGTAAAATCATATCTAAATAATCTAGGAGAAACATCCCAGATTAAAGTAAAAGCTACAAAGTACCTAATAAGCATATAGGAGAAACATCCCAATGCCAAAGTAACATACCATAGAGGAAATTCCCTAGGTAAAAGCTGTCCTAAAGTAAGGTTATACTAAATGATAGGCTAAGTAAAATATAAACCATAAGTATAATGTTATTTGTTTTATTTATATTTTCTTTTAAAATTATGCAAAATGTTATATGAATGTAATTCAAATTATAACATAAAATATTCATCAAGTATTTCTATTAACTATGTCCATAAGTATAAAGGGGCTCAAATAACATGGAAAGCATAGCATTTCAAATTCAATGAAATAATTAGCACTACACAAACTTTGTGATATCACTTGTTTTCTAATTTTAATCATTCTAACTAGTCTAAGTTACATAAGATTCAAAGTTATCAATTTTTACACTACCTGTAGCTTAGAATCATGAACCTATAAGTTAAACATAATTAGGATTGGCCACATCCTAATTATATCTAAATCAAAGTCATCTACAAGATTAAATAAATAAATCAATCATCCTAATTTATTATTTTATAAATCCCAAACCAAATCTTGATTAGTCAAATCAAGATTGAAAGGATTAAGAATCAAACTGTAGAGAATGAAGTTCAATTATTTAATCACAGGGTCATCTTAAGAACTAAGGTTTAATCCCATCTCACTGATTAAATATTAAGGCAAATCCTATTGAATTAAGTGAAACTCAATATGATAGATTTCTAATCCTAACTCAAATGTTAAAAGATCAAATAATCAATTTATAAATTATGAAAAATCTAATAAATTAGTAAACTCAAGGTTTCACCTTAATGAGTAACTCACTTTACTCATTAGATGAATTCTAACCTAAGATATATTCATAATCTTAGGAATTAAAACTCTTAAGTACTAAGAGTATCACTCAGACACACATCCTAACTAAGGTTTTAAGACCTAAAGGATGATCTAAGAATGTTCAAAGGAAATGAAAGTCTCTCATAATTCGCTTAAGTTTTACTTAAGACTTAACTTAGGGTTTTCATCAAATTTCTAATTTGAGACTTAGAATTATTTAAATCAAGTTCTAAATCATTTTAATTACTATATATTATGATTTAGAGATGAAATCAGGTCTTAAATTTATCAAACCCTTAATTTTTGGACAAAAAGACTCTTTTGCCCCTACTTAAGGATTTGAAATTTCATCTTTATAATTTAGTGTTAAATTTTGGATTTTAAGAAAGTGGAGTGATTACTTACTATCTAATATACGTTTAGACAGTAAGTTCATTAATTTTGGTTAAGTATTAAGCCTTATAAGGTTAAATTAAGGAATTTGACCTATAAGGGCAAATTGGTAATTTTACCCTAATTATACCAAAAAATTTTATCGGTTTATTAAAGGTTAAGTCCTAAGCTTATTATGGAACCTAAGATCATTAAATTCTGATATATATTGGCTAAGTTATAGCCAATATAAGTGCTAAGGTTTAAATGATAATTAAGGGTTCTTAATTAAGATCAAATTTTTCTAACTTCTCCAATGGATGTCCAAATTAAGTAAAATCAGTGGCTATGATTCACAAATGATCCACTGATTTCATTGACTAGTGGTAGGTTCAATTTGGAACTTAATTGACTAAGTTATGGCCTAATTAGGGTTTAAGGTGATTAGTAAGTGATTAGTAAAATTAATCCCCTAATCACTAATCCAACCATAAAATTAAGTTCTAATAAACTCTATAAGTTTTTTGAAACTTAAATTGTCCAATTTGGATTATTAGATTTGCTAATATTCACTAATCAAGTTTTAGAGTAATTAGGGTTGATTAGCAAATCTATTTGTTGGATCCTAAATATTTTTGTATATTATTGTAAATTAGGTTTTTTTGATCTAAATGGATTTTTGGATCACTTCATTTGGAGCTCAATTGACCAACTTATGGTCAATTGAAGTTCTAGGGTTAATTGACCTAATTAGGATTAGGTCCTAAATGTGATTAGTCTAAATCTAATCCAAACAGCAAAGTTAATACTATTAAAATGTTTCTTAGGGTTTTTTGTGTATTTTGAATCTTATATTGATATCTTTGGATTAGTGGATTAAAAATTTTGATCAATTGAATATTTGAACCATTTGTGTCACATCAAAGAAACCTTAAATGTCACTATCTTAAATATAGCTCTAAATAAAATTTTGATAGCTCCATAACATTCTTTTATTTTTGCTGAACAAAATGATATATTTGTTTGCTAAATTTGGGTAAGTATTTTATGAGATATGATTATTTAAAGTTAGGGTTTAATTGAATTATATAACTTATTATTAATTTTACAATTAGTTTCTCTGTTTTATTAAGTTTTATCTAAAGTAATTATCACATGATTAAATATTATTAATTAATCATATTAAATTTTCTTATTTTATGTAAATATATATATGTGTGTATACGTATATATATATACTCATTTATCTATTCAATTTAAATATCTGTTTATATATATATATATATATATATTAACTAATATAATTATTATTTATAATTTTCTTTTCTGCAGATCGGGACGTGCTGGTAGAAGGTGGTGGGTCCTTCGGCCACGTGGCATGCGCCTATAGGTTTAAAGGAGGACAGTGGCAGAAGTGGGCCCCGCCATCAACAGATGGCACCTCGGAACTAGAGGGATGTCCGGGAGTGGGTCCCACCTGCCTGTGCAATGGCTGCGTGTTACAGAGGTGGACCCCACACCCTGATGACGTGCCGATGCGATTGCTGGACCGGCTAGACCGGTCTAGGAAGAATCAACCGGTGAAAATCAGGTTCAAAAGTTGCGATCCATATTTATTTGATCATGGAAATGGACGTATAATAATCGCCTATGCAGATCTAATGACATGATTCGAGATTAGGATTAATTAACTTGAAATATGTTAGCTTAAACGTAATCTAAAACCAAGGGATTTTACTAATCAAGATCGGACGGACAGGATTGAGCCAGGATCGACGGTCCGATCCCCTTCGTCGCTTCGATCTCCCTCTCAACGCCTCCTCTTCAAGAATTTATGGTTTTAGAAAGAAAATCAATCGGAGATTTCGATTACTTAAACGAGATGAAAAGAGGTGATATTATACCCTAAACACAGTAAAGGATGCATATTGCAATGATTAGAAACGGAAGAGAGGTACCTTAAGAACGTTTAGAGGGATTCTAGGTTTGACAAAGGTACGATGATTCTTCATTTCTAGCTTCTGGCGAATGCAAAAACTGACGAGAGGAGTCTCATCATTGATTTAAGAGCATCCTAAAGTGGTGCAAAGCGATAAGGAGACGCGTGGATCGATGTTAGGGCGACGTGCATCGCTGCCAGGACATGCGTATAGCGTTCGAAAATGACTATCCAGTGGTCGTCCGATCATTCGATCGGACAGACAGTATTGTGCCGTCAAACAAAATGGCATGCAACTTTTGCGTGCAATGGCATGAGCAGGGATACACGTCGCCGTTAACTTTGTTTAAATAATAATATTATTATAATAATTCAGTTAAATTTTATTAATAAAATTTAGATAATTAAACTCATTCCAAAATTTTTCATTATATCACCCCTAACTAATTGAGGGGTGAGGAACACAATGGCACACTCAGATTTTTGATTTGACGAGTATTTATTTATTTAATTTTTCAGGATATTTAAATAATATTAAAATATTTGACAAAATTCCAACGACTTTCAAATGCCTCCAAAACTTCACCCCTAGCTAATTTGGGGGTTGTGAATGCAATGATGAAGTCAAATTTTTTATTTGAAGTAAAAAAAAAGTCAATTTCTAGGGTTTTGGAATTTTCTAGAAATCAGATTTTGATCTATTTGACTTCAGGCTTGACCTAGATTTTTAAGGTGAGTCCTAAATGACATAGTTAACTTACTAGAACCTCAATTAAGACTTAAATTAGTCTTAAGTAACTTAAGTAACAACCTAGGTTGGTACATGCTGGGAGCGTGGGACCTTACTCGGGCGCCAGGCTCTTCAAGCGGTACAATCCGATCCATCGATACGATCGATCGGGCTGACACAAAGCTACCGAATCCTTTGCATCACAATCGTCTAGACTAAGAGTGCATTCAAAAAAAAAATTTAAGAAGGAACTGAGCCTACTGGACTCGATGCAAGACAGGAGGGGTACCTGGTTCGATGGTGAGAGCTGGATCGGTTGACAGAGAGGAAGGCAGAGACTACAGAGCTTCAAATGAACACACTTAGGATTCTTAAACACCAGGAATGACCTCTATCAGCAGTACACACACCAGGGATGCCTAGGGAAGCTCGGGAAGGTCTATAATGGAGAAGGAAAGCTTGACTCCAATTGACTAGCAAAATGATCAAGGGAGGAATGCTGAGGCTATTTATAGCCTCAGTAGAGAAATGAGAAGCTACCAGAGAGCTGGGTAGGGTTGGAGCTGGCCCGAGAAATCGGGTCGAGACCATGTGTCCCGATTTTTAATTATGGAGCTTAAGCCTCAGGGCCCGATCTAGGGAGCTTCGCCAGTAGAGGTGAGGTCCTAACGGCCATGCTGAGGTGTCCAGAGGAGTGTGGGATATGCCAAGCTGTCGCGAATCCTCAGGATTTTCTCTACCGGGCACGGGCGCGGCGAAGACAAAGATCCACAGTGTGGGTGCACTGTGGGCCATCTGATTGATCGATCAGGACCACTGAACGGTACTGATGGCCCGGATCCTAACAGTCGGATCCGATTTGATCAGGGTCGTAAGATCCATGGGATGGATCCAACGACGGATCCGCGATCCCGCGGGATTAAATCCTAGCCAATGGATCAAAAGGCGCAATAGTGAGATCTGCGGGACTCCGCTGTCTCGCGACCCGGGCTCCGCAGCGGATCGCCTGTGGTCCACACAGTGGATCCTGACCGTATAATCAGGTATAAGGTATATTTGCAATTTTAAATTGTTGGAAGCCCTAAAATGCAATTAGACTAATTTAATTTAAATTGAATTATGGTGTAAATGATCTCCAAATTTTACCAAACTTTCACTCCTAGCTAATTTGGGGGTGAGTAATTAAAAACTGAGCTCATATTATAATTTTGAAATCAAAATATTTTAGGTCTTATTTAGAGTATCTAAACTGTTTAAAATGCTAACTAAATTTAGAGAAGTCCAATTAACTTTAAACTTTCAAGATTAGCTTAACTTGATATTATAAAGCAATAAAATTAGAGCTTAATGCCTGATTAAGCTGAGAATTAATCAGGATAACAACTTAGGGTTGTTACAGCTTCATTGTTCGTTTTGTTAGCTAAGTTAAGATTTTGATGAGTGTTAGCTGGGAATGAGTCAGGATTTCATGATATCAAAAATATAATGTAAATTATATCACTTATATGTAAGGAAAAGGATAAAAAGGAGTAAGAAGTTAAGTACATTGTACAACTCCTCATGATCACAAAATTATATATGTGCTTAATGCGAACCACAATGAGTTCCATGTAGAATTAAGTAGGGCAAAATTTTGACTAAAGAAAACACGTAATTACAACCCCTTGATAAATAGGATAATAAGAAATTAAAAAGGTAACTAATTATAAATTTGAATTGATGACAGTCGTGCATAGGACTTTTGCAAACTATATGTTCAAGCTTAACACTCCCCAATTTCATTCAAATTGATCACAACAATTTAGTGTAGCCTTAGTTTAGTCATTAGCTCAATCTACATCTATGATCATTCAAACATTATGTGAAGAAGAAATTATTTAGTAACTATATACATTATTCCCTGATGACGACAAATTATGGAATTCACTAATTCCTTTATTTCTTGATGACCATGTGCACTTGCATGTGAATCACAGTCAGAATTTATTTTAACAAAACCGTATGTCACTCCAATTAATTGAAGATCTACATTGTAGTCTTTAATTGTACTATCTACTACTGAGGTATAGTATATGACCATCATAGAGGAGATGGAGGCAATTCAAATTCTAGGTCAATTGGATAATCTATAAGAGCAACAATACAATTTGCTTTGCTAGGACAACCAAAATAATATGTGCTTTGCTACAAACTCAATTTATCATGCAAGGGCTAAACCTATTGATGTGTGAAACCACTTTTTTTGAGATTTGATTGAGAATAGTGAAGTCTTATTGATATAGATTGACACTAAAGGAGAATTCGTTGGATAGGTTTACTAATGTTCTATCACTACAAAAGTTTACCCATTGCTAGAGATTGGTGAAAAGTGGAGATCATGCTAAGAGATACCTGTAGTGTGAATTACACACGTCTTGATTATTTTGGGATGTGGAGACGCAGGTAACCATCTTGGGTGCAACCATTTCGCTTTGCTATGAAGTTATCTCTCATATAATGCATATGAGAGCTAATGTGGAGAATAGTGGAAATTAGTAAAACATGTTTTTAACACAGTTTTAAGGCGCTCTTACTATAAATACACGCTCTTACTATAAATACACGTTTTTGACCAAGACCACATTTTTAATCAAGAAAATGTGTTTTGACCAAGAAAACTTGTTTTCGACGCACCATCGAAAATATTATGGCTAAGAAGTAGAAGAAATAGAAAATTAATTTTTAAATATTTGAGCAACCACTTGGAAGAATTTTTATTTTCATTTTTATAGCAACTCTAAAGATGATTGACTTTGTGGGTTGTAAGAGATTCAAACATCTATTTTATATTATTTCTTTTCAAATAGTGAAATCTCTTTCTCTCCTCTCCGTAGATATAGGTGAACTCAATCACATAAACATTACGTTTTATGTTATGTTTGTCTAAATTTGTGTTTGTGATTGTGTTCCTTGATGGCAACAATTTGTGTTCGTCAGCAACATGATCTCAACAATCTGTATTTGTGATTGTGTTCTTTGATGGCAACGATTTGTGTTCATCGGCGACATAATCTCTGTAAAGTATATTTTTTTGGGTAAATTGAGATTACCGGTGTTTGACGTGAAGTAAAACAGATGAAAAACTTTTACATTATTTTTCGATTTGGCGTTAATATATATAAGATTACACTCAAATCGAGCAAATTTGGAGATTACACGTAGGAAAGCACGTAGCAGAGCAGAAGGTTTGTGAACGAAAGCTTTTGTTTGAATGTTAGAACTAAATCGTTCGTTTGTTTGAACGAACGAAAGAAACAGGTGAAAAATTTCTTTCTAACGTTCGAACGAAAGAAATATTTTATTTGTTCGTTCAAAATGAAGCTTTAGTTTAAACGAACAAATGCCTAAAAACCCTAAACAACCGTCGTTCGTCCACGTCTTCACCGTTCAAGTTCATATTCTTTGTCCACGGCTTAGCCGTTCGTCCATGACTTCGTTGTCTGAACGAAATCGATTGCGTTTTGGCTTTTACCGTAAAATAATTTTGTAATTTTGAGTGGTAATTTGACAAATTTTTTGTAAAACTAATTTCATATCCTTTTACAAATTATTTAGGGGTAATTTGACAAATTTACTCAAAACATTACAATCATTCACATATCATTTAATTTCAAATATAAAAATGTAAATATATTGTAAAAACTATCAAATAATAGTAAAATTGTCTAATCAGATGTTACTATAGTTAGATTTTATTATAACTAAATTTTAATGTTATTATATTACTTTAACTTAAACTTTAAAATAAGTGCAAAATGATATATAAACCTAATTTAATTATTTTCACAATCTTCAAATTAGCCTAAAAATTATCACTAAATTTATTCTAAATGTTTCAAACTAAGATGCAAAAACACAAATATGTCACATATAACAGGTCTATTATTCAAAGAAAAATGTTATGCTTACATAAAAATATATACTAAAAAATATTCATGATTAATAATTTTTTTTTATTATTTTAATATTTATATATAGGTCTCACAAAAAAATATATTTAACAAATAATGTACTTACACATTAAATGATATATTATATATATATTTTAATGTATATTAGTGTGCAACAGTAATACTCTTATTCAAAATAAAGTAGGATCCAAATATTCATTCCATATGATAAAATTTATTATTATTAAATTAGGGATTATAAAAAATAAAATATAATGCATTATATATTTATATTTGAATACAGAAAAAGTTAATCTTAATTTTTAATTCATAAACATAACAATTAAATATAAATAACTTCAAAGTGTTATCATTTTAATTGAATCAATATTAATTATTTAAAAAATAATATTCTTTCCACAAAATTAATAACTAATATTTAATATATATATAAATGTTTAATCAAGACTTAATCTCATATATCTCTCAAATATTATGAATGATTAGGATTTAAGAAGTTAAGTGGAATAAAAAATTATTATTAAATTTATTTTTGCTTGTGGACCCATAAAAATACATATTTTAAATTCTAAATTCTAGTCACCAATATTTTTGAAAAATATTTGAGAGTCAAATAATATTTTTGTATAATAAATATATTTGTTAGAAATGTAAGTAATAACCCTAATTGTGATTTCTTGAGACTTATAAAACAAATACTTTAATAATTCAATCTACGGTTGTGAATTTGATTTGAAATTTGAAATTCGAACTCGAGATATTTTGACTGGACTCAAAAATTTTTGAGTTAAGTTCAAGTCATACATCTTGACTCGAACCTTATTTAAAATGAATCGAAATAACTCGAACTCAACACAGACTCAATTATAATTCGAGTAAGGGCTAACTTGACTTGAACTCGATTCGAAACTAGCCATCTCATCCCATACACATTGCCCCGCTGCTGATAGTATCTCATATATTGCGGTGGCAATGCAAATAAGAATTGGTCTATTCGCTATCTTTTTGCATTTCACTTTTAGTTATATATTTTTCGGAAGCTTGCATACATTGGGCTCCACTGGCTGCCGTCGGCCAATTAGCTTGTGACATGCTTGATGGCCGCTTCCGTAATTCAAAAAATAGTGTTATTTCATATAATTTTATTTTACATCAAAACTCAAGAGTTTATAAACCGATAATTTGACCTGAAACTCGAAATTCAAATTTAAACTCTAAAATTTTTGAGTCGGATTCAAATCGTACTTGAATTAATCCTATTTAAAATGACGAACTCAATACGAACTCCACTGTACTCTTAAAAAAATTTGGAATATTATTTTGTTGGAGCGTTCAAAGAAAAAGAAGAGGTGGATGGGAGAGGTTTGGCATTTTGCGGAATCATTGGAGGGAGAGATTGGGGCAGCTCTGCCCATCTTCTGAGCCGCTGTCTTGATTAGACATTTCCGGTTTGGAGCATTCTGTCCGGAATCTTCATATGCATCAACGGTCATAAATCCGTGCATGTGCAAATTAATCCGTGCAATTTTATATTTATTTTTATATTTATTTGGAAACTGTGCGATTGCTTTGCTTACCAACTCATCAGTACTAAGTCAAAAATATGTAAACTCCTCACTCATGGATCGGATGACCTTTCTTGTGATCTCTAATAATTGAATCTATGATACAGATAACAGATTTTGGGCTACAATTTCTTACAAACACACAAAAATATATAAATCATTCTTTAAATTATATTTAGTATGATCAATTAGAGAAGCTTTTTAATACAAGAATTTAATGCAGATTCCATCAGATCCCTCTATGGTGTGTTCTTTTTATAGCATCATGATTGAGAAAGGTATCCCGCAATTTAGGGCACTAGTTTCTTCATTAAATTTATGATAGGATCAAAATACCTTTGTTTGTTTCGAACTTATTCTGGCTTAGCTTAATTCTGCTTTGTTATGCCGAAGCAATCGGCGAATTAGCTTACTTATCTCGATTATAAGAAAAACAAAAGGTGAAACTAACAACTTTTCCGATTTACATAACCAATTCTTAGTTCATTTAATTTCATAATTTTAAGTATGAAACAAAGCATCTATCATTATCTTATAGCCTTTGATACAAATTGAAGCTATAATAAATTTTAGTACTATGAAACTCTCACATATTTGGCTACTTGATGCTTTTACCTACTAAAGGAAAGTTGCTATAGCTAATAATTGGCTTTTGCCTATTGCTATCATCACAATGCTTTTCATGCTTCATGAGCAGTTGATGGATCATATTGAAGACCTACAAACTATTCTTATTTTGTACATGTAACATGTATTAAAATCATTTTACTATAGTTAATTTTGTACAATACAATATTTCCATGAGTCTTATTTTATAACTAAAAAAAGTTCATGTGTTTTATTTTATTTTTAACTATAGGAAATTCAATATATTTACATACATAGCACTCAAAAAACTTGAGTATCATATAATTATCACCTTATGATCGATCATCTTTTTTAACAAATTAATGCTCATTTCAAAGAGCACAAGAAAATCTAAAACCGTATCTAAGCTCTTGCAAAATACACCATTTGATCGCAGCACTCGTATATCCAATTGATCGGCAGCTCATTTTTCGAAGAGAAGGTGTTTCCGTAAATATAAGTTTCTCATGTCTTATTAGTAATTTTCTAAGAAATTATAGGAAATCACAATTGGGGTAACAGTAGCAGAAGCTAACAAAATGCTTCTAAAATCCATATTCATAAAATGCCACTTCAGTGGCCATTGCCCTATTTGCTGATTGATGGTCGAATGCACTCAATTAAAGAATCGATGTTGCTGTTTGGTTTTTTAGAATTTTTGTTGATCAAATCTTAAATTTAATATATTTGGAGAAATTATTTTGTAAGCTAAAATCTCACAGGAGAGGGCAAGATTTAGGGATTTGTTGTTGAACGCCGGCGAGAAATTTCGAGACACAGAGGATTGCGGATTCAATTTCTTTTTCCCTTACGCTCCCCCGACGCCCTTCGAGCTCGTCAATAGCCTCCTAGAGCAACTCTCACTAGAATTTTCTTGTTAGCCAAATCCGCTGAGGAGATAATAGGGTTTTGGGATTTTTGTTAGACGCCGATGAAGCCATTCTTATCACAATTATTCCTTCAATCTCATTGGTGAGTTGAAACTAAGTGAAAGTTTCTTATTCTCTCTAACACTAATACAATTGCTTAAGTGCATAGCTATTTATTTAGATAAAACTTACCTTTATACAACCTATAATTGCTTAGCATTGCTCTATATTAATTATGGCAAGAAAGGAAAAATGAGAATATTTCAAAATAAGGATAGATGCACTATGAACCTTATGCTTCATAAACTGTTTCATTTCAATGTGGTCAAAAGTAATGCAAGAAATACAAGAAAGATTGGATTGGCTCTTCGCAGCTAATTGTTGTTTGAAGAGCAGGTATCAGGAAGCGTCACAGCGGCCGAGCGCCCGAGAAGCGAGCGCTCCAGTGCGTCGCAGCGCCCGCTGCACATAAAATATATTTTCGAGCCGCCTATATATAATCTTAACCCCATTTTTAGGGTCGACTGAGGCAAAATTCGAAATATTATCAGCTTCCATTAGTTTTGTGTGTGGTGGTTGCTCTATTGCAAGGAAGAAGAAGCTCTTAGGGTTTGTGTAAGGGCTTGCTAACCCTAAAACTCATTATAATCTGCTCTCTCAATAGTAAAATTTTTTGCTCTCCTCCCCGTTGACGCAAGTGTTAACATCGAACCACGTAAATTATTTTGTTATGCTGTGATTGCTTGCATGTGTATTTTTTCTTACTTTATTTGGTTTGCTCAATGATTTGAAGCTTTTATTCTACATTGATTTGAATCCCTAACATCCGCTCAAGAGATCTCAATAAGGAGTCATTGTTCCCAACAAGTGGTATTAAAGTGGGCTGCCTTATTTGTGCTTGAGGGTTAGGGTTTGCATTGAGCTATGTAATCTTTATGTTCGAGATTTTAAGGCAAGAAGGAAAAGCATGGCATATAGAGAAGAAGCGATTGGAACTTAATCATCTTCGGTGGTGGAGAGATCTCTCCACCAAGTTGTGACATATCCAACAAAGATTGATGTGGTCAAATTTGATAGGAAGAATAACTTCGGTTTGTGGCGGTGCGAGATGTAACGAGCCCAATATCGGATCAGGAACCCAATCCAATATTAAGGCGTTAGCACAGCACTTAATACTGGATCAGAAGGAAACCAATCCAATATTGAGTGTTGTGTGACCGAGAATCTTTGTCAGAGTATAAGTTAATAAATAAAATATACAGGTAGAGGAATATGTAAATAGAAAAGTGCATTTGATCCACTATCAAACCAAGCAATTAATAATAAAAGTAAATCCATCACAGAATAAAGTAAAAATATTATAGAAATTAAATTATTACAAACTGAATTTCTTAAAATAAATGGAGTAAATTCTCATCACAAAATCAATAATATAATAGATGCGGAAGCAGAAATCTTCAAAGCTACTAAAGTTCAGAACTAGGTCCAGTTCCTCTATCCAAAAAATGCTCATATATGCAAATTTACTAAAGTCCAGAATTTTTTAATTACAGTTTAATTGAATATCATATATGCAAATTTACAATTAAGTACTAATAGCGGAGCATTTAAAGCATCAAAGTAAGGGTAAGATAAATGTAAAGAAGACAGTAAGTAAGGAGTAAAAACTCACAAATATGTTTGCTATAACCTACAATAATTAGTAAAGAAAAATGCATCCTAATAAGGCTAGAAAATACTAATGTGCATATGAAAGTATACAATAAAAACATGAATTTGTTTAACAGATATTATGCTAAGTAAAAGCAAACTAAAGCAATGAAGCAGGAAACTAAGTAAAGTAAAGTAAGTAAATTACAATACAATAAGTAAGAGCTGAACAGTAAAGTAAAGTAAGAAGGAGCTTAGCCTCGTGGGCTAAGAAGGCGTAGTCAAAGACTATCAAAAGTAAGCATAGCTCGAGGGCTATGACAAGTTCTTACAATCAATGAGATTGTGATAACCCAATAATTAAAGTGTTTAAGTTATTTAAGTTTTTCCATTATGCAGACATAAATTATAGAACAAGTGAGGAGCTAGACACGTCTGTCCAACTAAGTAACAAAGCAGGGTTTCCAATAAAAATATAAATACTCGCATTTCCCCTCTAGGATATGTGAGGTCTCCTTATAGCCCCTATAGCTTTCTCTAGCTTAAGCCTCCATGAAACCCCCTAAGTTTTAGTTAAGAATATTTTATTTATGCATATTGCCTTATATGAATGTTCAAGATTATAATCTCAAAGTAAAGCATGCATTCAAGGAATTCAAGTAATTATAAGTTATGTGATATCAAAAGTTGCATAATGTTTAAGGTCACTACTAAAATTCATATAAAGTAACTTGAAATTAATGGAATCTAGCTTAGACAATCGCTATACTATTTAGGAACATTATTAGTAAAGGTATAAGTATACAAAAGAGGAAGGATTACAAACTACAAGTTCTACTTCACTATATGTTATAGGTTATTGAAGTTTATATGATACATAAATCATGTTATTATGCTAAGGAACACTACTTTTCAAATTATAGAGAGCTTAAAGTAATGATTAGAAGCTAAAGGGAATGATTTCTAAGTTCACTTCTAAGTGTTGGAAACTAGTCTCAATAGGTTCACATACTACTAAGAGGTATGAGCTAAGATTAAATATACTAAATAAAGGGGTTAGCTAGTGTGGGGCCCGTACCCTCCGCGATCATGCTAATACTGATATTAACATAATCACGGGGAATACGATCTCCAACTGTGGCAAATCCCCAACTCAAGTAGAGTCAGGCATAACCCAACTCGTCCTAAGCAGAAGACCTGTCACCTACAACTGAGAACATACATCAATATATTAAAATGGCAGAAGCAGAAAATAGTATAATTTAACATCCACATCACAGCATAGTATAGAAAGGTAGATGCAGCATAACTCAGTTGAAGGTGCAGAAAGTAAATACATCTAAATAAAAAATTATTACAGACTAAAAGTTAACAGAAAAGAGCTCTTGTTCTCACAGTAAATATAAAGTATAACTAATCAGCAACAGGAAGATCCTCCTCATGTTCAAGCTCTTCTCTAGAAGAACCACCAACGAACAACTCTAAATCTGACATTTGTCGGTATCACAAATGTCAGGGCCCCAGCCAACAAAAGAAAAAGGTTACAGTTAGACAAATTATCTAAGTACATTTGTAGCGCCCAACCCCATCGCCGTGCGCAAATAAAATAATTATAACTAAGTTCGGTGACGGAACGGTACGCCACTCGGGGAGGAATAACCCGTCTCCCCGAATAGCTGAAAACTAAGCCCATCTGAAGGGCTGCAAACTCAACCTCAATGAGGGTTGAGAGCTAATACTTACGATAAGAGTAGTATCCTTATCCTAAGTATTAGATAAATACATACATTGGATTTAGAATACAATAGGAATCCAATATATGTATAAGATATCAGCATTTTCAGCATGCTGATCACATCACAATACTAAGTTTAAGTAATATATAACAGAGTGCGGAAGCTTAAAACAAACATCCAGAAAATATTCATCACAAAAGCTGTATGAAAATATTCATCTCAGAAAAAAAAAATACGTCCGGAATTATTACAAACATTTTACTGAAATAGACATAAAACTAAGTACTGAACTGAAAATACTAAGTAGAAAATAAAACTAGAGGAGAGTCCACTAGTGCTCCACGGGCTCCTTTTGAATCTCCTGGGTGTCCTCCTCACCTGGCTCAATATACTACTCAGGATCTAGCAAATTACCGAATCCCAAAAGTACCATGTGTTAGACAATAAGTCTAATACATCGAAACTCATCTAAACAGTTCTAATTATTCATTTAACATTTACATAATATAATTAAATCTATAGAAATACTGAAAAGATGACTGGAAGTGTAAAGCTGTATAAAACTATACAAACTAAAGCAAGTAAAGTAAAACTAAATTGTAAACTAAATACCAAAGTAAATCAAAATAGTACTGAATCTGAAACTGAGTAGTCATAGGTAAAACTATGCTGTATGTCACTAAAACTATGCATCTGAATATGCCTCAATACTGTGTGCTACTGATATGCAACCAAAATATCACTGAACTGTTATAAGTAGTACGGTCCAATATATACATACATCCAGTTGGGAATACTGCTTACTGATGATGCCGATGCACTTGAAATTCCTTAGTCAATATATGCAACATTCATTAACTCATAAATCATCACTAATACTTATACATCATTCTGATACTCACACATCATGCTTATGCTCATGCTCATGCTTCTAAACTACATGGGATAAATCCAAAAAATGCTTAGAAATCTGATAATGAATCCAAAGTCTCTATTATGCAGAATCCTGCTAAAAGGATTCTGACTCCTAAATTCTAATCTTGATAATTGGTTAAAGTTGAGAGTTTACTTAAAAATCATTAGCTGGAATATTGTATACACATATTTAGCATGTTTGCAAGAATGGTAGATTTAGCCCTTAACTTATTTAAACTGCACTTATCGAAGCGCACTACGATAGGAGGCAGAACCCGGTCATAGTTTACATCTCAAGCTAAGCTGTTAAATGCCCTAATTACAAGCATACTTAGTGGTCTACGCAAAGTGACTTAAGATACTTAGTTTGCTTAAAATGCACTTATCGAAGTGCACTACGATAGGAGACAGAACCCGATCGCAGTTTACATCTTAAACTAAGGATCTTGTTCACTAATTGTAACACTCTTAGTCTTGGAGGATTTACTCTAATGGGACTATATTCATCTAATCCCTCAGGGTAGCACCTGGTCATAAGTTCACATTAGAGTGAATCAACCAATCCTAAATACTACTGAACTAATCCAGTAATATGGGTATACCCTACTATACCCAACTAATAATCTGAGTTTAGAAGATTCTATTTAATATATAATGATTTATCAAATCTATTAATCCTTACTCTAAGTAAGTGTATCCTACACAAGGCTCCAAGGATGTGATCAAAGGGTCACTCAACATAGGTTGCTACCACAAGGAATAAGTCACATTCTAAGTACTTTAGGTGCTTCCTACCACAATATATCAAGTTTAACTTTTAAGGTTATGAAGGATCATCTAAGTTTCTACCTCAATAAGTTACAAAAGCTCTTGCTACCTCAAGGTATCAATAATTAAGGTCCTTAAATATTTTAATAATGATCCTATAGCAAGACCCTCAAGATCTTTCTTTTCTACTCTTTAAGCTAACACTCAAAGTTTATTTATTAGTCTTGGATTGAAGTGATCAGATCTGATGAATAAAACCCATCTAATCCTTTCCTATTCTACGATCATGGGATAAAATCAAAGATCTTAATAGAGTTAGATCATTTCATAAATCATTACAATTTTATTATCTATTTTATGCTAATGGTCTTATATAAGAGAAAATCAAAGATTTAAAGTTTAGATCCAGATGATTCAATCACACATATTCAATATTAATCTTAGCACTTCTAATTTAATGATTTAAGATTAATATCAAATCATATGCATTGTTGGAACAATGTCAATTAAATTATCTTTCAATCAAGTTAATTGATTAAGTGATTAAAGTTTAGATCTTAATCAAGATAAGTTAGGGTTCAACCCTTAACCCTTCTACCATTAAGACCAAAGGTTACTTTTAAAGGTCAATGACAAATCAATGTATTATTGGTATATTATTGATGTCAAACTTTAGGTTTAGATTAAGTATCATCTACTTAATCAAATTCTCAAAAAGTCTTATGCTCAAGTGTAATTTAATGTCAATTAAGTGTACTTAAATGTCCAAATAATATTTATAGTTCTCTAACATATATCCTAAAATCATAAAAGCATTGAATATAAAGTTGACATAGAATAAAAAGGTAATTAATACTAATCAAATTCTAAATCAAGCTAAAGAGATTAGCACTTAATCACAAATCTAAAAGATCTAAGTTTCATGCCTTTTAGTTGTTAGGACATACCTATTAAACACAAGCACTTAAAATTTAGCATTTGGCATAATACATCTAAAGCTACAAAGTAGGTTTTAAGCACTTTTTAAATATGACAAAAATGTCAAACCTAATTTCCCTATAGAATTTTATGCAATATTCAAATTTGATATAACTTAGCTCCACTAGGGTCTTAGGGACCTTAAAATACTAAAATAGTGAAGTTTTAGCCATTTCAGCCAAAACTGGGTAGTTTTACAAAATCTAGGCAATTTTGAGAAAATTCTGGAATTTTTGCAAGTTTGGGCGCTGCAGCGCGCTGAGCGCTTTCCGCGCGGCAGCGTGCTGAGCGCTTTTCGCGCGGTAGCGCCTTTTGCGCAGCAGCGCGCCGAATCGCTTTTAGCGCGACAGCGCGCGATCGCGCTTTTCGCGCGGCAGCGCATTGTAGCGCTTTTAGCAGTTCAAGTTGCAAACTACTGTTCAATTAATTTGTTTTTTTGACATTCCCTAAAGTTTTCTGAAAATTCTGCTATAGTCCGCTGCAGCGCGCTAGAGCGCCCCATTTTTCGAATTGCTATTCAAATAGTGAAATAATGATTTTCCTAAGTTTTTCATGAAATACCGCTGTAGCCCGCTGCAGCGCACTACAGCGCGCTGTAGCGGTCTACTTTGCAAATCTACTGTTCAAATAGTTTAATTAAGTGTTTCTATATATTTTCGCAGAACTACCACTGCCACCCCGCTTGCAGTGGTCGAATATGCAACTTTGGGCGCTGCAGCGCCAGGCGACATTTTTCGCCTGGATGAAAACTATAAGGCCTATTTTTGAGCTCAAATACTCTCAGTCCAAAGAGTTTCATGAGCGGTGTCATATATCAATGGAAAGGTATTTTTGATACCTTTCCATCGACACCAAAATCGGCACAAACGGAGCATCCTAACTGAACGAAAAATAAGGATGAATGACAGGGTATGCAGAATAAATGAAAATAGAGCATACATATTTATGGACTTCTGAAGATACATTCAAGCTTGTAACAATATAATGGAGACAAGGAGAGGAGCAAAGGGGGTACCTTTTTGTCCTTGGATGGAGAGGAAGAAGAGGACCTTTGCTTTCTTCAAGACCTTGGGGAGGAGCCTTCTTCTTCAGCACAAGGACTTAGCATGAAGGGGGAGAGATGAGAAAATTTCAGCAAGGAAAAGAAGATGGGCTGAGCTCTCCTTTTAAAGGAGGAGAGGGGGAGTAGGGAGCCATCATAAGCTAGGGGCTAAGAGAGGGGATGAGGATGTGACCTCACATCAAGGCATGGAGTGGAAGGAGTGGAAGGAGTGGCCTTTGCTTACATAGGAGATAAATGGGGGGGGGGGAGAGGGAGAAATGGCCAGCCGAATGAGGGAAAGGTGGCCAGCCAACTAGGAGAGAGAGGGGGAGAAATTGTATATTAATGATCAAATAATTGCTTAATTATTTTTCTCAATTATTTAAAAATTCATATTTTTAAAACGTGCTCTGAAAATTTCCAAAAATTCACCTCTAACTAATTTTGGGGTAAGGAATCCAGCGGCAAAGTTAGAATTTGATTCCGACGATTATTTAATTATGCTAATTTTCGGGGTATTTAACAATATTAAAATATTGACGAAAATTCGACGACCTCCAAATGCGTCCAGAACATCACCCCTAGCTAATTTGGGGGTGACGATCGCAACGGTGAAGTCAGATTTTAATTTTGAGGTCAAAATAAATACCTCAATTTTCTAATTAATTAATTATTAAAATATTCCAAAATAATTGATTGATCTCCAAATTGCTCCAAACCTTCAGGGTTTGATTCTAATGACTAGATGAACTTAATAGAATGATAATTACGATACAATTAGTCTAAATTCAAGCTGGGTAACAACTTTGGATTGTTACAACATTTTAGGCTGATTAAGTAAGTTGAATATTTGAAGATATCATATTATTACTTTAAGCATGCAAGTACAAGAAGGTGCAACAAGCTATTAACACTTATAACTAACAAGCAAAGTAGGTAGAATAACATACCATCAATGAAGCTGAACAAGATAAGGCTAAAAGTACAAATAACTCTAATTTGCTAAAAATAAACTCATCCTAACATGATTTTGATCACATGAATACATACTGATTACTTAAAGAAAAGTTGTATTGAAATAGGTAGGACTAAATATAAATAAAATTAGCATCCTAAACATGCAAGTACTGAATGAATGCTAAACTGAAATAATGAACTAAAATAATTATAAAACAATGTAGAAAACTGTAAAGTAAAAGCCACTAAAGCATGTGGCAAGCAAGCCAAAGCATTGAAACTAAACTAAAACTAAAAGCATGCCTAAACATAGTACTTCCATAATAGAATTAGGTCATACAGGACCTATGAATAGAAATTTAATATATATCCATCCTAGGTATTATCAAAGCTAGGTCCGAATTAAACTTATAAAATAAGACATGTATTCATCCTAGCCAAGCACAAAGCTAGGTCTGAGTCTATTCTATAACAAAACTGGTACTTATGAGGCAGACTAAGCTAGGACACACTCTACTGAACTGAATGTACTGAATGAACTAAATAAAGTTTATGCTGCTCAAATACTAATTAAGGATACATCATCAATATTCTGAGTTCACCTATTATGTCCAAGGAAAAAGGCTCAATATATAAGGTGTACAGAGCAACAATAGTCAAAGTAAGCAAAAGACTCAACTAGACTCATGTGATATCTATTGTTGTCTAATTTAATTTGCTCTAACTATTCTGAGAGAATTTATGTTTAGGATCTCCAATGTCTAGCTATTGAGTATAATCTCAGATTCAGGACCTTATTGTTAATATTAAAACTTAACAAGTTCTAATTCAAAATCAAATGATGATTATAAAGATTAAAGTAAATAATTCCATGGCTTAAGTATTATATTTTAAAACACTCACCCCAAATCTTGATAATGCTAATCAAGATTACAGATTCTGAATTTAAACTCCATATATTGGGTTCAAATCCTGAATCCAAGGTACTAACCTTCTAAGGATCTATGGTTCACACTCAACTTTAGTCTAAAGATAAGAAATCTTAAGAGCTGAAAGATTGAGAAGCTAAGATCTTAGTGAAAGGTTATTCTATTATCATAAGATAATATAATCTATTAAGAATATATGAATCTAAGATTTATATTCAGTCCATAAAATAATCAAAATTATTCCATATATTGGATCAATCCTACACCCACAGGGAGTTTTAAGGGAATTAAGACAATCAATCAATTAAAGATTTCCAAAATAAGATGTCATAATTTAATCAGATGATTAAGGATCTAAGATCTAAGATCTAGGGTTTGATCACTTAAGATCTAAACTACTTGAGATTCTTCATAAGGCATTTTTCCTTATGGTTATTATCAATTAGATAGAGTATTGGAACTGAATCCATTAGGATTAGGCTCAATATTTAAGATTAAGATAAGGGTCTTAAAAGAGTAAATTAAGACTTTAAGAACTTCATTAAGAGATTTTAAGATTTAACCCTTTAGATAAATCAATTAAATTTAAAAGTTAGCTAATTAGGGTTAATGCATTTCATTACTGATTATAATCACATTACTGAAGTTTCCAGGGCTTAAGAGTTCTTAGACAACAGTTTGGTCAAAATGACTAAAATATCCTTCTTAAGACTAAAATTGGTAATTTAAGTTTTAAGCATTTAATTTAATTCAAATTAATTTTGATGGACTTAATATTGATTAATAAGATAAATGAAACATTAATACAAGATTTAGCTGATGTTTTAACTTAAATAACACTAATCACACATTAAGACCAAATAAAGTGGTTAGGTGAATTAGGGTTCCATAGACTGATCCACATTCAAACATAAGTTCTATTACTCTTAAGAAGATGATAGAGACCTAAATCACCAACATTAAAGGATTAATTAATACATTATTCACTAATTAAGGTTAAGGTAATTAAGATATGATTAGCAAATTTTGAACTACTAAATTATTTTTAATGGAATAATTAAATTCTCCATAGTCTTATGAGTGATCGGAGACCTTAATCACAATTTTTGGATATTAATTAAATTAACTATAAATTAATTAAGAACATAAAAAGATTAGGCTAATTTATAAAATCTAACCATTTAATCATAAATTTTATTGCATATTATGGTTTCTTATATTTTTCTGATTAAAATGGTATATTGGATCATACTATTTGCACAAGAATTGCTTGACTTATTCAATTAATTTAATCTAAGTGATTTCAATTAATTAAACCATAGGATATTTGATTTAAAGGATTTATAAATAATTTTCTGAAGGAAATTAAATCTTAATTCAGAATATTAGCCTGACCCGAAATCAGAAAGGCGCTGGTCGGATTGGGACCCGACAGCGTCGGCACTGTCGCACCGCGCGGGCCTGGGCTAGCTCGGCCTGAAGCGACAGTGTCGTCATCCCCGCTCTCCACTCATGATAGACCGATTAGGGAGAGCTTAAATCATGAAATTCTCGGTCGCTATTCCATCTCATGGTCAGGACTCAATTGGTACACCATCAGTGAGTTGATGCGTACCAACTAAACCTAAAAGCCCTCACGCGGAGATACTGGATCGCTAGATGGCTACTCGAGAGGTTTGGCCCTATAACAGTATCTAGGGTTTACTGTGAAGAGTTAATTCTCCACAAAGAGGCAACCACTGGGCCATAACTCAATCCCTACACCATTCTGGTGGTGAGGCGGATCGAAGCCATAATTATTGGGGTGCCTTGGATCATTGGGTCCTTACTCAAGCTCGACTGCAAACTCTCAGTAAAACCCAGATGATCAGAATGATTACACTATGCTAGCCCAGACCCTATAAACAATTGCATCAGGTCTGGTTAGCTCGCATGATTGATCAGTAATTGGAATTAGGAGGAATTGGGGCTCGTGACTTCTAGAGAAGTGTTGGCACTTCGTCCAGATTGAGTTCCATCTAGACAGTGAATCCTCACTTTCAGAATTGAACTAGGCCGAACCCAACTGATTTTAGTCTTCTAAGGTACTAAGAAAAGGTATCCAGAATATCACAGAGCAACTCTAAGACATGGATTAAGAGAACTGAGCTCACACAGCTTAGTGGATAGAAGCTGTACCTGGAAAAGGGGTTGCAAGTACGATAGAGAAGGATGACAAAGAAGGTCTGAGGAGAGCTGGAGCTTCCAGAGGATTGCAGCAACCTAGCAGGGGGTGTGAACACCAGACACGCACCCTCTATCAGCGGTACGCAGTAGCCAGAATGCCGGGAATTTGCCAAAAATGACGTGAGCTCTAGAGGACTTCAATTGGACAATTGGGGGATCACAGTGAGCAAAGGAACTCACTGTGATGTCCCAAAGGTATATATAAGCATTAGGAGGCTCTAAGAGTAAATTCCAGAGCTTTGGAACTAGGGCATGGATCAGGCCGAAGGAGAGGCTTAGTTCAAATGACCAAGGGCAATTCAGGGAGATGGCAGGCGAAAAAATGTCGCGCCTGATGGTAGAAACGGAAGACCAAGCTTTCCCTGTATTGCCATGGGGTCTGCTACAGTTCAGGCTATCGGGGGGGGGACCAGGTGAGCGAGAGGCGAAATGGGAACATAGATGAATAGGGCTCGATGTGTTTTGGGCCGTCTGATGTATCGACCGTTGGTTCCGGATGGTCCTGATGCGTCCTAGAATATTTACTTACGGGTTGAAGATCTGTCGTCAGATGCTAAGGGATGATCCATTGGCTAAGATTAGATCTAGGCACGGGGTAGCGGATGCCGTCGGATGGATAGCGCCAAGATGCGCGCTCACGCATCCAGTAAAGAAGGTTGATGCGCTGCTGTCGGGACACTGCAGCGAATCTACCGTGGTCCCGTCAGCAAATCCCATAAATATTGAAATTAATATATATTTAATTAAAATAATAAAAATCATTTAATTAATTAAATAAGAATTCTAAAAAATTTTAAATCCAATTTAGGACCAAATGAGCTCCAGAAATTTCCAAAAATATACCCTTAGCTAATTAAAGTATGAGGAATTCAAAAATGAACTAAGATTTTAATTTAAAGATCAAATTAATTTAACTAATTTTTAGGATCTAAAAATAGGCAAAATAGCTAGAATGCCCATATGGGCTCCGATTGATTTCAAACTTTATGATTATGTTTAAATGAACTATTGAGTCAAATGGAATCAAAATCAAGACTTGGTTTAGCTTAATTTAGCCAAGTTGAGCTGAAATAATAACTAGGGTTGTTACAGCAAGCACTTATGATTACCATAAATTCTAAGTTATGAAATCACTCCTACAATAACTTTCATAAAGTTGAGAGTTAAATCAATAATTTTGCTAAGTATACAAGCATTGAATCCATACTAATCCAAGATCAAATTCACAAATGAAATGGCAAAAAGGTTAAACATAGTGAGACATATTTGCTGTCCTAGGGTTTAAAGCCTAAAATATGCAATATATGAAATCATAAAAATCACATAATTTAAGTAATTAAGGAGCCAAATACTTAATTTAGCTAATTATTATCCAATCACAAAGATAATGATAAATAAGAAATCCTTATAGCATAAGGAGAAGAATGGCACTAAGTAGGTCAAAATCGAACAACATTGGAAAATTAGAGTTTCTGGGTGTGGTACCCTAGCCCCAATCAAATTTTAGAAGACCTTCTGTGTTTATGTATTTTAGATTTTGGAGGAAGCTGGGATGATCATCTTCCATTAATATAATTTACTAATAATAATAATTATCAAGCAAGTATTGGAATGGCTCCTGATGAAGCATTATATGGAAGGAAATGTATTGCACCTTTATCTTGGAATAAAGTTGGAGAAAATAAATTAATGAGATCTGACTTAATTTTACAAGCTACTAAAAAGATAAAATTTATTCAGCATCGAATGAAGGTAGCTCAAGATAGACAGAAGCAGTATTATGACTCAAAACATCGGCATATTGAATTCTCAGTAAGATATTATGTTTACCTTAAAGTCAGTCTATATCGAGGAATTTCAATATTTGGAGTTACTAGAAAGTTAAGCCCGAGATATATTGGTCCATTTGAAATAACAAAGCGAATCGGACAAGTTGCTTATCAACTTAAACTCTAATTACATCTGAGTTTGATGCATGACGTTTGGCATATTTCTTCTTTGAGAAAGTGCTTGTCAGAACTAACCATGAGAATTGAAGTGGAAGAAATCAATCTTCAACCAAATCTTAGCTTCATCATTAAACCAGAAGAAATTTTGGATCGAGACATTCAAAACTTCGAAGTAAAATAATTTCTATGGTAAAAGTCCATTGGAAGAATTATCGAAAAGAAGAAGCAATATGAGAAGAAGAATCTAGTATGAATAAGTCATATCCTCAATTATTTGATTAAACCAATGTAATACTATATTTGAGTTTGAAAATAAAATTTGATGTCGGGGCAACTTCCTTTTAAGTTGGGGAGATTTGTAACAGCCCAAACTCTTAAGTACCAAGGTATTGCCAGAAAGGCATCACGATTTTGCTCGCAGAAGATAACTTAAAGTCAATCTATATCGAGGAATTTCAATATTTGGAGTTACTGGAAAGTTAAGCCCGAGATATATTGGTCCATTTGAAATAACAAAGCGAATCGGACAAGTTGCTTATCAACTTAAACTCTAATTACATCTGAGTTTGATGCATGACGTTTGGCATATTTCTTCTTTGAGAAAGTGCTTGTCAGAACTAACCATGAGAATTGAAGTGGAAGAAATCAATCTTCAACCAAATCTTAGCTTCATCATTAAACCAGAAGAAATTTTGGATCGAGACATTCAAAACTTCGAAGTAAAATAATTTCTATGGTAAAAGTCCATTGGAAGAATTATCGAAAAGAAGAAGCAATATGGGAAGAAGAATCTAGTATGAATAAGTCATATCCTCAATTATTTGATTAAACCAATGTAATACTATATTTGAGTTTGAAAATAAAATTTGATGTCGGGGCAACTTCCTTTTAAGTTGGGGAGATTTGTAACAGCCCAAACTCTTAAGTACTAAGGTATTGCCAGAAAGGCATCATGATTTTGCTCGCAGAAGATAACTTTCCAGTAGGTCACCCATCCTGAGAGTGCTCCCACCTGAGCACACTTAACTTTGGAGTTCTTATCAGGAACTCCACCATTATTTGAAAAGGTGCATCGATGCTTAAGAGTTTCACTTATTACTACTTAAGTGGGTCTTTACAGTCGTAGTCCTATTTACACTTAAGTTAACATGATCACGGTGAAGTAGTCACCAAATGACAAGTTCCTAATTTATAGTCAGATTATGTATTCACCCTAATCCTTTATAACTAAAGAATTTGCCATTAACTAAGACCTTTTCACAAAATGATAATACATGAATTATTCATAGTGCAAAAGCAATAAACATGCACATATATTTCACCATAATTTAGAAAGTAAATACATTCAACTCAAAATAAATATGCAGTAAAAGAAAATACAAATAGAACTTGTATTATTACAACATTAGAAGCTTAACTGAAATGAAAGATAAACACTCATTCTCACAAATAAATATGAAAGAAAACTAATGATCTTTAGTAGCAAAACACTCCTCCTCTTGAACAAGCTCTTTAGAAGGCCCAACTACCTCAAACAGCTCAGAATTAGACATTGTCAGTTTCACAATAATAGAGCCCCAGTCAAAAGAAAAGAAAATTTGATTAAATAATTTTTCTAAGTACATTTTAGGCTGATATTAGTTTCAAAAGATTTTAATATATCACCATTAACTAAGCGACTAAGCAAGATTAGAAGCTTAATTGAAATGAAAGATAAACACTCATTCTCACTAATAAATACGAAAAAAAACTAATGATCTTTAGTAGCAAAACACTCCTCCTCTTGAACAAGCTCTATAGAAGGCCAAACTACCTCAAACAGCTTGGAATTAGACATTGTCAGTTTCACAATAATAGAGCCCCAGTCAAAAGAAAAGAAAATATGATTAAATAATTTTTCTAAGTACATTTTAGGCTGATATTAGTTTCAAAAGATTTTAATATATCACCATTAACTAAGCGACTAAGCAAGCATAAACAGGTGCAACAAGCTATAAAAGAATAAGAGAAAGCTATAAATAACATATTTTTAACTTGAATAAAAGGAAGTAAAGCACATACCTCCATAAGCATAAAATAACTGTAAATACTCAGAAAAAGATTTATCCTAATATGCTTATGATTATATGAAATTATGCGAATTAACATAAAGTAAACTGGATTGTGATACATATAAGTAAACAAGCAAGACTAGCATTCTAACATATATAAGTAAATAAACAAGTACTGAACTGTAGTAAAGGTAAGTAGAAAGCAGTAAAGAAATAATAATATGTAAAATTTATTATATCAAAATAGTTGGCTAATAAGCTACTGAACTGAAATTGAACTGAAGCATGCATATCACTTAGCTTATCAAAGCTAAAGCAGAAAAATAATTATATTGAACTAAAGAGGCAGAAAATACATATATACAATTAGTTTTAGTTATTTTACTTTACTTTTATGGACACATTTAGAAGTAGCTGATGAGTCAAGCACATCTGCAAGAATAAAGTGGGTTCCAACTTAACACAACTCTCCTCAATGAGTATGTGTTAAGTAATCCTTATTTCTCCTTACCTGTGGCGCCCCGCCCCTTGACCATCAATAATCAAGGCTAAGGAGTGCTGTGCCACTTTGGCAAATCCCTCATTTATCATTAGATTAAGGTGTAATCTTTAATCCACTAATAAGGGAAGGATATGCCCTGAATAATATAGTGGAATCATTCACTTAGTATATACATTCATTAGAGTGCGAAAGCAAAGTTAATAAAATCTGCTACATCTAAGCCACCATAATACATGTAAGAAGCAAACATGCAGCTCAGAATAAAATAGTATAGTAAAAGAGTATACATAAGTATCTGAATTATTACATTAATTTTAAGATAAGTTTAAAATAAAATAAATCATTCATCCTCACAAGCGAAATAAAATGACAACTAATCTACTGATCATCTGCCTTGACCTGATGCTCCTCCAAGAATGGCTCTTCTTCAGACACAAGGTTCTCAAATTGCTCAGAACCTACTATTTTGGCTTCACAATGATATGACCCCAGCCAAAGAAAAAAAATCGGGTTAAACATATTGTCTAAGTACATTTTAAGCTATTTAAGTTCATGGGTTTTATGATATCACCATTTTACTTAGAATATAAAATAAGCAAAGCGTAAGGGTACAACAAGCATACAATGGGATATGGAAAGTTTTAAATACAGTATTTATAACTGAGCAACATATGAGGCAAAAGAACATACCTCAATGCTAAGCTATGATAAGATTATGCATATATATATATATATATATATATATATATATATATATATATTAAGAAAAGTACTGAAAGAAAGGACCCATCCTAAATATGCTGATGATCATATGACATATGCAGGTTAAAAATAAATAATTTGACTATGATATATATAGTAAGTAGTAACAGAAATTAATATCATATAAGTAAGTAAGCATAAAAAGTAAAGCTGGCTAAAGTAAAATGCTACAGTAAAATATTAAATATTAAATAGTTAATAGTAAACAGTAAACGAGTGTGTAATGACTGCCATATCAAAAGGAGGGCTAATCTAGCCTACTGCAACAAGTATTTTCTTAGCGTCATCTGAGGCTAAGCCGATAAATAACAAGAAAGAAACTGAACTGAAGAGGCAGTAGGTACAAATACAGTAATGTTTTAGTTATTTACTTTACTTCTGTGGACATATCCAGAAGTAGCTGAGGAGTCAAGCACATTTACAAGACTATTCGGGTTCCAACTTAACACAACACTACTTAATGAGTAATGTTATGTAAACCTTATTTCTCCTTACATCTGTCCAATAGGGTAAAATGAGCATGATTAGCAAGTAACTGAACCTTATGCAAATATTGTTTGAATTATTCTAAGTTTTTATTTCATGCATCAATATTCTTATATGACATGTTCAAGATAAAGTCATAAAGTACAAGGAATGCAAAAGCAACAAGCAAGTCAATAGTAAGCAAGGAACTCTACTATACTATACACATGTGATATACGTTATTATCTACTTAAGCCATTCTAATTTTCCAAGTTACACAAGTTTAGGATCTCCAATTCCAGTTATCAAGTGTAACTTAGTTACATGGCCTTATGAGTAAAAAGAAATTAGAACTAATCAGGTTTTAACTTAATTCAATCAATATTGCCTACAAGTTAAATAAGTAATCAACACGTCCTATTTGTTGAAATTAGACGCTCTAAGTTAAGATCTGATCAAGATCTACTAAGGCTATGGATTATAAATTAAACACCACAAATTGGGTTCAATTACATAACCCAAAGTGTAAAGCTTAAGGACTAAAGTTTAAGTCCATTTGTAGTCTTAATGATTAAGACAAATCCTATTAAGCATAATCACAGCTTAATAGAATGAATCTCCTGAACTTAAGCTAATATTGAAAGATAAATAATCAGAATTAAAGTATAAAAATCTAAAAATTAATAAAATAAAGGTTCCATTCATAGAATAACTCACTTTATTCAATAAATGAACACTAACCTAGCTTATATTTCTAGTCTTATGAAAAAGATCCTAAGTGAAGTGCAGATTCTTAATAGGCTCCTAATAAATGACTTAGGAAATTTTGATGATAATTATTACAATTTATCTACATTTGTTGATCTAATTCACTTAAAGGAAGTTAAGAATGTAATTTAACTGAGCTAGGGGGTATTAGTTTTACTTGGAAATTTTCAAGTCTTTAATGAAGTTTCAATCAAATTACTTAATTATGAGATTAGGGGTTATAAATTGATTTCAAATTAGTTTATTACTGATTTTAATGATTTAACTGGTACTTTAGAGGTTAAGGGCACTTAACCTAAATTTTGGGCAAAATGATTTATTACTATATAATATAAAAATAGACAGTAAGTACATCAGATTTGGACAAGTATTTAGTCCTATGGGTCCAATTTAAGAATTCTAACCTATAAGGGTATTTTGGTAATTGCACTTATTAAAATCTAAAAATTTAGTTAGTTTATTATTGTCTACTATCCAAAGATTCCATAGAGTCCAAAAACACTAAATTTTGATAATTAATGATTAAGTTATGAATATTTCAATATTAGGGTTTTGCTTAAGATCATTAAGGATTTAAGTGGGTAGGTTTCACTTTGAAAATCACCTCAAAAATCACACAATACCCCATTAGGGTCCTAGACTCATTAAAATGTAAAAAATAACAAATATGGGCAATTCCAAATAGGTTTGGGTACTTTCGGACCATTCTGGGCTCTACGGCGTAGCCAACCCGAGACGCGGGCGCTACGTCGCGTTGCAGCGCTTTTAGGCGCTATGGCAGTTTTCAGTGAGGAGGCGCGCTGCAATGCTTTCAGGCGCTACGACATGCTACGACACCCAATTTTTTGAGAGCTAGATGCTACGGTGCACTGTAGCGCCCATTGAACGAGATCCAGATGCTACGATGAGCTGTGGTGCACTACGACTGATTCAACCCGAGATTCGGGCGCTACGGCGCGCTGTAGCGCCTGATGGTGATTTTGCCTATGTGAAAACTGTTATGGATCTCCTTTCGCACTCAAATACTCTCAATTTATAGCACTTCATGTGCGGTGCCATATACCGATGAAAATGTATTTACCAAAATCGGCACGAAATGATTATTTTAACAACACAAATAATGAGGTTAAAGGTTCTGATATATAGGAATTCATATTTGCATAATTTAACTTCTACCCTACATTTGAAACCTTAATGAGCTCTAATGGCTTCCATACTCAACCAAAGATTTGTAGATACGTGAGATAAGCATGAGAATAAAAATAGAGTAGCCATTGGATCATCCAATGGGGGAAAGGGAAGTACCTTTGCTTTCAAATGAATGGAGGAAGATAGCTCTATTTTCTACAGGAATTTGGGAGCTTGAGGGATTCTTCAGTAGCAAGCACAATGATAGAAGGTAGAGGAGGAGGAGAAGCTTGGGAAGCAAAGGAAAGAAGGATAGCTGAGGGCTCTCTCTTAAAGAGGAAGGAGGGCATGGCTCTTGAATGGGTTGAGTTTGAGTCATCCCATCACAAGTATGGGGAGAAGACTTGGGCAGCAATGGAGAGGAGTGGAGGAATGTCCTTGCGTGCGATAGAATGGGAGAGAGAGATGCGCAGGTAATTGAAGAGCAGGTGGGTCCCAAGCGCAGAGAAGAAATGGAGGAAGAAAAAAAAATTATTTTAAATCAGATTAATAATATTTTAATTAAATTAATGCCTTTAATTAATTAAAATTGGATTGGTATATGAGCTCAAAAAAATCCCAAAAATTTACCCCTAGCTAATTCGAGGGTGAGGAATGCAACGATGAAGTCGAATTTTGATTTTGATGAGTATTTAATTTTTTTATTTTTCAGGGTATTTAATTATATTAAAATATTCGCAAAAATCCGACGACTTCCAAGCATGTCCAAAATATGACCCTTAGCTAATTTGGGGGTGACGAGCACGATGACGAAGTCGGATTCGGTTTTGAGGTCAAACTAAATATCTCAATTTTAAAATAATACAAATATTAAATTGAGCTTTGAATCGCACCAAATCTTCGGGGATTGATTCTAATGACTAAATGAACTCAATGGAATGATAATTAGGATGTAATTAAGCTAGATTAGGCTAAGTAATAACCTAGGGTTGTTATATTACCACCTGTCCATTTGTAGTAAAACTGATAAATATCCATCCAAAAATGAGCCCAATGCAAATGTTATCCTAATTTTCAATGTTTTCATTTCATGCAACAAGATATCTTAAATGTTATGGTCAATGTAAAAAATCTCATAATACAAAGAATGTAAAGCAACAAAATTTAATAGTAAGTAAGAGACTCTACTAAAACATAGGTGCTATCTATTATTGTCTAATTTATCTATTCTAACTATTCCAAGTTTACACAAGCTCAGGATCTCTAATATCTTATTATCTAGTATACACTCAGATTCAAGGCCTTATAAGTTAAACATTAGAACTTAAATAGTTCTAATTTAAATAAAAAAAAAATCACCTACATAAGTTAAATAATTAATCATTCGTAATAATTTTTATAATTTTCAGCAACCCAAACTAATCTTGATTAAGATAAATCAAGATTGAGGGATTAAGAATTAAATATTAAATATTGGGGTTTAATCACTTAATCCAAAAGTGATCCTAAAGGCTAAGGTTTAAAAGCCCAAATCTCACATACTAAAGATTAAGGCAAACCCTATTTAGCAACATCAAAACTTTATAAGATGAATCTCTAATCTTAATCCAAGGTTAAAGTATAAAATAATCATAAATAAAAGATGAAATTCTAAAAAGCTATAAAACTAAGGTTTCATATATTGAGTAACTCATTTACCCAATGAATGAATTCTAACTTATTTCTATGCCTAATTTATGGAAGAGGATCCTAAAGTTAAAATAAATCTTTAGGAAAAGATTTGCATTGCTATGCTTTAAAATTAATTAGATCTTAAGTACACTTAATTATCAATTTAGAAGGCTTATGGATGACATGATGTGAGATGAGTCTCACATCATGAAACTTAATAATTGCTTAAGATTATTTTAAGATGAAACTTAGGATTTTACTTAAAATTTTAATTAATAAGCATACATAACATAAAATTGAATCTATATCACTTTATTTACTGATTTTAGTGATTTAATTAAGATTATAAGATTTAAGGACACTTAAACTTAAGTTTGGGCAAAATGACCATTTTGCCCCTACTTAGGGGTCTAAATGCTACTTTTTGATTTAGGGTTACAAATTAAAATTTATTGATGCCAAATGATTACTTACTAATTAATGTGAAGATAAACAATAAGTACATCAATTTTGGATAATGATTAAGCCTTGTGAGCTCAAATTAAAGTTGTTAGCTCATAAAAGTAATTTGGTAATTTTACCTAGTGAATTCTAAAAATTTAGTTAGTTTATTGTTATTTACTGCCTAAGGATTGATAAAATCTAAAATTTATGAATTTTGATATCAAATGGCCAAGTTATGACCAAAACATTTTACGGTTCAAATATGTAAATTAGGAGGTTTATAAATGGGCCAAAAACATAACTTTCTCAAATAGTGTCAAATTCAGTAAACTCAGTAGCTATAGCATTTCTATAATATACTAAGTACTATGACTAGGAGTAGACCAAATTTGGACTTCATTTGATTAAGTTATTAATTAATTATGGTTAAAGGTGATTAGTGATTAATTAGTAAAATTAATCACAAAATCACAAAACCAATCACCCCACTGAGTTTTATTATACTTAAAGAATTATAAGCAACTTGAATCACATAATTTGGATCATTAATTATGCTAATATTCACTAATTAAAATTTATTATGATTAAGGCTAATTAAAAAAATATAATCACCAAATCCTAAATTTTTATGGTTTACTATTTATTAGGTTCTCTTGATCAAAATGTATATTGGATGACCTAATTTGGAGTCCAATTGATCAAGTTATGATTAATTGAAGCTTCTAGGATTTAAGGGGTAATTAGGAAAGGGACCTAAGAGTCATTAGTCAAAATATTAACATAACAGCAAAATTAATACTATAGAAACATTTCTTATGAATTCCTGATTAAAATGAGACCCAAATTGACTATGTTTGGATCAATGCATTCAAAGATATGAATGTTTAAAGATTAGGATTAATTAGGTCATTATTTAGGAATCCTAAATGTTACTATACTAAATACTTATCTAATAGAAAATTTGAGACTACCATAATATTCCTTAAACTTTTCTGATTAAAATGATATATATATTTGATATATTTGGATTAGTGGATTATGAGATATTAATATTTAAAGTTTCTAATTTATTTAATTTAATTAAACATAACTTAATTAAATCATTCATTCTGATAAATAATTTAAATCAAACATTGTGCGGGTCCCACCATTTAGGGGATGGGATAAGCTGTACATTGACAGACACCAAAACTGCAGCATTTGTGTGGTTGCCATGCGCAGCGAGACGTGGTAGGGACGAAGCTCCTGCCGTTCGATCAGATGATCGACGGCTCAGATGTGCAGCCGTCAGATCAGATGTTAATAGCACGTGGATTAACGATGCTGAGATCGGATGGCAGAATCATTAAGTTAATTAGTTAAATTACATTATTAAATTAATTATAATTTATTTTCTTAATTAAAATTAGTCTATTTAATAAGCTCAGAAAAAATTCCAATAATTCATTCTTAGCTAATTGAAGGGTGAGGAACGCAATAGTGAAGACGGATTTTAATTCTGGTGAGTATTTATTTTTCCTATTTTTTTGGATATCTAAAATAATTTAAATTATTTGACGAAAATCTAGCGACTTTCAAATGCATCCAAGACATCACACATAATTAATTTGGGGGTGATGACGATGAAGTCAGATTTTTAATTTGAGGTCAATTTAGATAGGTAATTTTTCCATTTACTAAGATTTTTTGATATTTTGGGTTTGGGTCCAAATGACTTTTTGATTTGAATCGAAACATTAGGATGAGTTCCTAATGACTTAATTAGATTATCAAAATTGGAACTTAGTTTAGTCCCAATTGACTAAGGGGGTTGTTACACCGGAACTCCTAATTGAGGTTAAAAAATAATTATAAAAATTAGAGTTCAAATCCTAAATTGAATTATTGTAATGTATTTCTCATTTTTCTGAATAAAATGACATATAATTTCATATAATTTGGATGAGTAAATTTAAAATTATGAGGGAAATAAAAATTGCATTTAAAATTTATTAATAACAAATAAATTAATTCTGCTTTTAACCATCGGCGCTAAAAACCATGCGACACAGACTCGCAGGACTCAGAAAAATGCGGTGGCGGCTGTCAACTGACAATGAGCAGAATCATGCGTGCCATCATGACACGCGTCCGCCTGAACGGGCGACGCACATCGGCATGGGCACACATATGAACCGCGATAACAATGAGGTTCTGCGATTGAACCGGCCCGGTTCAGTAGGGATGCTTGAACTGCAGCGTGCATCAGCTCAGACTGCGTCATCTCCGATAGAGGCTCGAACGGGGTGCCCTAGGGTTAGACATCTCGATCAAACCTAGAGGTCTCTCGGTGCGGCTCGCATACCGATGGGAAGCTAATGCCACGGCTGACTTGATGAACCTAAAATTGACCCGTGAGATTGATGGTGTCATCGATGGGATGATGCTCTTGGTCCCAAAGAGAAGGACCCGGGCATCTCTGACAAACCTCTATGGACGGGTTCAAAAAAATCCGGGCTCGATAGGACTCAATCGAGTTCGATCGATTGGACTCAATCGGGTCACTTCTTGCCTGTTGGATCCATCTCCAAAAATGTGGAATGGCCTAGATCAAAGGATCTTGTCGTCCCGTGTTCGATGCAGTACAGCAAATGTGCACTTTTTCTTATTTAGCTGTTGGATTAGATTTAAATAATAAATATAATATAATAATCCCAAAATATCACCCATGGCTAATTTGGGGGTGATGAGTTTAATGGTGAACTCCAATTTTAATTCTGAGGTCAAGATCAAATAGATATTCTCATAATTATCAAAATAATCAGGAATGTTCGTCAATCGCATATGGTCTCCAAATTGCACCAAACATGAGGTGAAGGCTCATAATACTATCATAATAGTACTAGAGGTGAATTGGAGTTGATTAGGATTCTAAGTTAAAGGGTAAGAATATTAGGGTTGTCACGAGGTGACAGATGCACTATGTGCACTTACTTTAGAAGATGTCCTAGACGACGAGCAGAAACCAGAAAAAATTTCTGAGAGATGTTAGATCAAGATAAACCATAATGCATGCGATTTGATCTAGAATTGCTTGACCCAGGAGATCAAATATGCAGTAATGATTGAGACATTGGCGTGAAAACTATGAAAATTCTTAGAGAGCAAGTACCTAACAAAGAGTGTGGAGAATCGACTCCACATGATGAGGTGGCTTTATCGGTTTCAGATGAAAATGGATATTCTTATAGATGAGCACCTAAATGAGTTTATAAAGTTGTTAGCAAATTTGCTAAATTTGGATGAGACTATGGAGGATGAAGACAAGGATCTATTGTTGTTGAACTCATTGTCATATAAGTTTGAGCACTTCACCATGACGTTGATACATGGGAATAATGCTCTGAAGTATGAGAATGTGACTACAGCCCTAGTGAACCACGAGTTTAGGAGAAGGGATAAAGTGTAAGGCCCCATCTCATCGCCGCGCGCAACAAAAAGATAATAACAAAATAATTGATGACAAAACAATGTGTTGCTCAGGAAAGTTGTACTTATCCTAATATGACTTATTACTATTTACTAATTATTAAGATAAGTGTAATATTCTTATCCTAAGTATTAGCTAAGGTACTTATACACATTATATGTAAAAAGGATAATAAGGAAATATCAAATGTATTTGAGTATTCCATATGAGTTTCCTGCTGATCTCATCACAATACTTAGTATAAGTAGTAGAAATAATAGAGTGCGAAAACTTTAGCATTCATCCATAACATTTATCACTAAAGCTAAGTAAGAATATTCATCTCAAAAAAGAAAGGAAAATACATCCAGAGTTAATTATTATAAACTATTGCTTAAAATAAAATGAGTAGTAAAAGTCTCTCGTCTCACAACACAAAGTAAATTAAGCAAGTAAATGCTTTCCTGGATATTGCTCCTCTAGCTCCTCATGGATCTCCTGAGTTGCCTTCAGAGCTGGCTCCTCCAATTGCTCAGTAACTGATATTGTTGGTTTCACAATGTCAAGGCTCTAGCCAAAATGAAAAATATCTTATTGGATAATGAGTCTAAGTATATTTTAGGATGTATTTAGTATATTCTTATATTTAAATGTGTTCACTTAACATTCAATAAAAATAGAAATCAAATTGAATAAAATTATAAATCTAAACACTGACACTAAAAATTAAAAAATTGTAACTAAACAAAATATTGAGAGTAAATTAGCAGAAAAGAAATAGTAATCCAAATAAATAGAAAATAGAATTGTGTTATATATCATGGTATAAGCATATGAATATGACACTGAAGTTATGCTAAAATATGCATTTAATGCCACACTGCATCCAAAGAAATCTTAGGTATCTTGATGCTCGTTGCATCCCGTAGTTCTTACTCAACATTGATGCACGTTGCATCATGTAGTTCACAAATTATCTTAAAGCTTATACTTATGTAATTTATGTTAAATGCTTTAAGACATTGAAAATGAGAAGAAAACACATGTTAAGGTACACTGAATATGTTAATTTAACATAGGTATCTTATGCAATTTACCTTAATTTGAATTTAACTCAGCTAAAAACAATATTATTCAAAACTACACTTTTATATTTTGCTAAGTTCTCACTTGTTAAGAGTGCATATACATATTTAGTATGTTTCTATAAAAGATAACTTGAAATATTTAATTTGCTTAACTGCACTTATCAATGTGCACAAAGATAAGGGACAAAATAAATTTACAGTTTATTCTCTTAAACTAGGCTATTCAATTCCCTACTTATAACATACATTGGAAATGGAAAATTTATCTTGAACTGTACTTATCTATTAATCTAAGATAACACTAGAGCTCTATAATTCCATTCAGGATGAATTAATTAATTCTCTATCTTATTGAATCAAGTTAGTTTTATGGATATACACTACAATTTCCATAAAATAACACTAATATTATCATAATTTATTTTTTTAAACTGACTAATCTAGAAGTCATGGAACTTCAAAATATATAATTCCACTCTCCATTGTAGTCGGTCCTACTTTAATGTCTCCAAAGAAGTGACATATAAGTAATTTAATTTAGGTTAACTATCACAAAAAGATAATTCAATCTAATTCTCCTTAGGTTATCTCACCACAAGGTATAAGGTCAATCATCTAAGGTTAATAAGGTTCATTTAAGATTCTACCTCAATGCATCACAAATCTCTAATCAGTTTGTAACCTCTCCATTATACTCGAAATGATGTTTAGAGCAAACTCTATTAATTTGAAGCATATTTGAGCTCAATTTGAAACTCTAACTATTTTAATATTTTTATCAAATTAGAAAATCTCGATAGTTGAAGTGACCTCCAAATCAAAATCAGAATTTACCATTAAACTCCTCACCCCTAAATTAGCTGAAGGTGAAAATTTGGTAAGTCTTGGAGATCATTAAAATTTCTCAAATATATTATTTAATTTTAATACCCTAAAAAAATGAAATAATAAAAACGACCTTCGATTAAAATTTCGATTGCATTTTTCAGTTCGTCACCCCGATTTAGTTAAGAGAAAATTTTTGAATTTTTTTTCAGAAGTATATAATTGTTTAATTCTAATTTAATAAAATGTGTAATAATTAATTAATTATTTATTAATTTGATTAATTTTTTATTAATTTCAGTTTTAAATAGTTATATTTTCTCTTTAACAGTTGAAGCTCTGCCCTAAGAAAACCCTTCGCCCCTACCCTAATACCATTCGATCGTATAGTGTTGTTCGATCCAGTCAAGCGGCCAATCCTTCGAACAAGGGATCTCCTTCTCCTATGGGATCTCCTTCTCCTATGAGAATCATCGCCTTGGCTTTAGCTTGTATACTTTTAGATTCTAATTAATTTGTGATCATGCTGAATTCATTTATGTAATTGATTACCGATGCTCCTTCTTTCAATTTTAAATCAACTAAGTGGCACATATGATATATCTTATTTGATGCCAGTAGCTTCTCATACATATTTGATAATGCTCTCATCAAACTGTCATCTTATCATTGACAATCTTGAATGCACATTTTGCGCTAAGGCTAAGCGCATAACTCCGAGTGCTTGTCGATTCAACAAATCTTAATTTTCTTGTTTCATCTTTTCTGGTTGTATCCCGAATAAAGCCATGTGTAAAACCCTTTCAAATAGAGTTAATCTTTTATTTTTATTTTTTATATTTCAAAGTCTTTCCTATAGGAGTCATTCTTCACCTTTCTATCCTCAGCCAAGATAATAATTACATTCTAGAGTTTAACCTTTTGATATTAGTTGTTTAGATATATCCATCTCGAAAAGACACTTATTTTTCACACGGTGTAAAATCATCCGAGAAAGAAAAATTGAAGCAAATTCAAGTATGAAATTTTTGTGTTATGATGATTGCTTAAATACATTTGCGAACTGTAGCAGAGCAATCTTTTTTTATTACAAAAAAAAAGATGAGAATAAAATATTACTAGAGAGAGAAATTCTTGTTTTAAGTGTGTCATCCTATACTATTTGATTTTCTATTTATAATCTCAATTCCTATTCAGCACAAAATTAGATTTTATGGCAAATTTTTAGTGATAAGTGAAAGTAAATTTAGGAGTAATATTAAGTGTTAATCTTTACCTTCAAAATTTTGAGAAAATAACATTTGTGATGTATTAAAAATAGACTTAATTACCCAAAGCACTTCAAAATTTTAGAATATAATAATGGAATATTAGGACTTAGGCAACCTAAGTTCATGAGGAATAGAATCCTAAATACTCAAATTAGTAAGATAATAATGATGGGGAAATAACCTTATCCTAGTAAGATTATTTTCCTTAAAAAATTGTCTTATTGAAATGATAACATTATGAAATTTTAGAATATAGTAAAGCCATAAGAAATGTGATCATATTTTATGGTAGAATCATTATATAAAATTAGATGATAAAGTGGTCGTTAGAATGAGATTATAACCCCAATCAACATTTATATTTATAAATTATTTTGTCATCATTTAAAGCTTAAAGAAAATATTATTTTCCAATATTACATTATTATATTACATCACTTCAATTAACTTAGAAATTATTGATACCTAAGTTAATTGGGGGCTCAAGTTGCCCCAATCATGAGGAAAAATGATTAAAGATAGAAAACAATGAATATCACATGGTTTATAATAAATTAATAATTCTTAAAATGCTGCAACGCATTGAGATTAAAACTTTGAATTCATTTCATTGAATATTGTGCATAAAGTAAAATTAACTATTTAAAATAAGCTTCAGAGGGGTCTTTATATGGTGGATTTTAGTACAGCTTCGAAGACCACATAATTTTTATGAGGGAGAATGTGTGTATTTGTAGTTGACCCCATTTTTAAATTAATTGAGTAAACATACTCAACTCCTCACTTTTTTTATGCCCACAAAACAAAAATATAAGATAATTAAATAATATTTCTAGTTTATAATATTTTATGATTATAATTTTACTACATTCAGTCGTAGAAACTGAGATTGTTTACTTGCTTACTTTGTTCTAGTACTTTACTTTACAGCTTCGTATACTTACAGTATAGCTTTACTTATTATTTTTATATTTTTCTATAATTTTTTACTATTACTTAGCATTTGCTTATTTCGACATATTCATGCTCCTCTTACTTAATAAGGTGCTTTTATGCCTAATTAACATAATTGATGCACTATTGAACAACTTAAAATTTTGAGCAAATTTACTGCATTTCTTACAGTATTTGATACTATATTTTCCCTTTCTGTTCAATCTTTTGCATTTTTGCTCTGCTTAAATAAATTGTAAATGGATAATGTGATATCTGCTTAATAATGTATTTAGTTTACCCTTAAATTGTACATAGACTTTTTAAAGTCTAATCACTTTTTTTTTATTGGGTGTGCCCTACCATATTCAAGTGCTTTTGGATCTTAGACTCGAGGTGAACCATGTCCAGATGTTTCTGCTTGCGCACCCCTTCCTATTTTTAATATTTTACCCTATTTATTTTAAAAGATGTTTGTCCTTAAAGAACATGTATAATTTTAAATTAAATTATGTATGTTTTACTTTACTATTCTATGATAAATTTTTTCATTACAATGAATGACTAGAATGATATAAATACTTACTTACTCTATTTTATGCATCTAATTTATAGTCTTTAGATATCAATAAACTCCTTGTAGTACTTAATAATGGGTTTAGTCTCACTAATCTAGTATTAATCACTACAGTAACATTTGTTATCAGGTTAGATTACTTAATCTAATAATGGGGCGTTACAATCCTACCTCAAAGTTAGCTTATTTAAGGCTGTAATTAATCACTTAGACAAAATGCTATCACTTATCTTTAAAGAGGTCTAAAACTCTTAACACTGACTTCTATACCCTATGATTAATAAGGATTTACTTTACAATCAAGAAAGTATAATTTCATGTAAGGTTATAAGATTAATCATTGATCAAAGGAAAAAAATCAAGTATGCAAATCTCTTAATTACTCATCTTATGATTTGAACGTTTAAGTTAGGACATAAATTATTAAATATTTTAAGAATCAATTATTTGATAAATCAAGCATATTTTATAAATTGTTGTTCAAGATCAATTCATGCTAATTCTCTTACTTAAGAAGCCAATACAACACACTATCTTTACTCTTAAATATTAGTAAAATTAAGTATACTCTAGTAACAAAATAAAACATCATTTCCAGTGGAAGATAAATCTTGGCCATTATTACTTCAAACCATGTACACTTGCGTGTAAGCACAGACTACATAATTTTGGTCTGTCAAGGTTTTGGCGCCGATGTTGGGGAACGGTTTATTTTATCATATTAGAGAAAACTTAAAAATAATTAGTGATTTAAGATTTTTGTGCATATCTTTTCAATTATTTTTTTTAATACACTTTTTTCTTAAATTTTATAGATTTTATTTTCATATATGGAGTACTCAAATTTCATGGACATGCACAACAATAATCAAAATTGGTGTATTTAGTGTGGGGGAGCACATTCAAGTTCTGATTGTAATGCAAATAATCCTTTTGCACCATTTGAGTACAAAACCTGTTAACAAAATTTAGAATGCTCACAACTTGGATAAATGAGCAATTCTATTTAGAAACATTGATGGGAGAGTTTAATGGGTATGTGAGCAATTATGTGCAAGAAATTGAGCCAACCTTGACTAGGCACAAGTTTAATCCCGAAGATCAAGAGCAATTATGTAAGGGAATTGAGGTTAAATTAGAATTTGTATTGCAACAATTAGATAACCCATTCCAAGAAGCTGTTATAATTAAGCAGATAAAATAACAAGCTTAGGAAATACCAATTTGTGGAAAATAAACTTTAACTCAAGCAAATAATGACAATGAAAAAGAGTCAGAGTATCAATTTAAATTAGAGCATTCAAAAATGCAACAAGAAGTGCCAATGTATAGGAAGGAAACTTTAACTCAAGCAAATAATAATAATGAGAAAGAGTTGCATATCAATTTAAAATAAACTATTCAGAAATGCAACACAATTTTTAAATAGAAAAAGTTGATCGAGTGCAACTTAAAACTGATGTTCCCTACACACCTTAAGTGCTTCTATCTCAATGTTTAACAATAACTGACATATTATCTGAGGATGAATAAGGTGAATTGATTCAAAATAGTGAAGGTGTGAAAACCATTTGTAGAATTTCAAGCATTAATAAACTCCTTAGCAGTCTTGATGATAATTATGTTACTTTTGATGAAGAGTTCTTCTTGAGATTGAGGAGTTCTCATCAGGTGGAGGATAATAGTGAGACTCTCGTAAGCAGGCAAAGAGTAGGTTTAATGCCACCCTACTTGTTCCACAAAGGACTTCACATCGCATTTAGGATACTCCTACAGATGAAGACCACATTAGTGATGGTAAAGAACAAACTAGCATTGATGGTGAGGCTCTAGTTCAAGAATCGATTCCAAGAGATGGACTTAGAAAAAAAACAATTTAACAACCAGCTTGGCTCAGAGACTACATCACATATACATTGTCCATATTGAAGGATAAGGTTCTCTCTCATTACAAAGAAGCAGTGACATGCTCATAAGGAAATTTATGAAAGTAGGCAAAGGATGAAGAGATCGAGTCTCTTCATGTGGCAGCCATCTCTTAACCATCATCGAGTAACACTAACTCAACTACGATTAAGTGAGGTCATCACTAATACCACGAATAATAAACGAGATATCCATGACATAAATCTTAAGGTGAGCAAGATTTTGTAATAAACATAAGCAAAGTAGTACAAAATATAAGAAACAAGGCATGCAGACATTATCTACATTAATCCATTCACATACAGTACAAAAACTATAGAATAATTAGAAAGAAACTCATTTATTATATTTGAATTAAATATGGGCAACCTAAATTTTAATAATTTGCAGGCCACAAACTCCACTTTACCTTCTATCATAAGCATACCCCCAAGCGCAAGGTCTGAGCTATAACCTGATGCTGCCATATATACATATATGAGAGGTTCCAGCCAATAAAGAAAAATAATATTAGACTTATAAAGTCTATGTACAATTAGGCTAAAAAATAGTATATTATTGCATTTAAGAGATACTAATCAACATGTTAGTAAGACAGAAATCAAATTGCAGAAATACTATAAAATGATTGAAAATATAAAATTGTATAAAACTGAAAGTAGGGAAAATAATAAATGATATTAATTTGAGTAAGTAATCCTGTAAGACTATGATATATGCCATTGAAATGCAATCAGAATATCATTGGATTTTCATATATATACAGCTTGATGCCCACATACATTATGTTAGGATTTCTGATATCCTAATGCTCTTTGCATCCTGTAATTCCCCTTTTGATGTATGTGATATCCTGTAATCCACAAATAATCCCGATGCTCTTACTTATATTTATGCTTATGCTCATGCTTCTATGGCTACATGCCTTAAATCTAAAAATCTAGAAAACTACTTTAAAATCGGGTAATGATTCCCTTATCTCCATTGTGCAGAATCCACCTAAATAGATTATAGCTCATGGTTCTAATTCAGTAAATGATTTTACTTAAGATTTTACTTAAAATCATCAGTTGGTAAAGTTGTATACATATAGTTGGTATGTTTCAAGGAAAGGTTAATCTAACACTCAGTTTGTTTAAAATTGCCTTTTCGAGGCGCACAACGATAGGAGGCAGAACTCGGTCACAGTTTATCTTCTCAAACTAAGCTGCTAAATACCTTAACTACAAGCATACTGAGTGTTCTAAGAAGGGTGACTTGAGATACTTAGTTTGTCTTAAATTATGCTTATCGACGTGCACGACGATAGGAGGCAGAACTCGATCACAGTTTATCTCCTCAAACTAAGGATTTTATTTCTCTTAATCACAACACTCTTAATATTGAAAGATTTACTCTAAGATAAATTGCACTTATCCAATCACATAAGATAACACCGAGACTCTACAATCCTACTGTAACAACCTAAGGTTGTTACCCAGCTTAATTTAAGCATAATCATATCTCAATTATCATTATGTTAAGTTCATATAGTCATTTGAATCAATCCCTAAAGATTTAATTAATTAGGAAATTGAGGTAATTAATTTGACTTCAAAATCGAAATGCGACTTCGCCATTGCGATCGTGACCCCCAAATTAGCTAGGGTGATGTTTTGGACGCGTTTGAAAGTTGTTGTATTTTCGCAAATATTTTAATATAATTAAATACACTAGAAAATGGAATAATTAAATAATCGTCAGAATTGAATTCTGACTTTGCCGTTGGATTCCTCACCCCCAAATTAGCTAGTGGGGAATTTTTGAGAATTTTTGGAGTGCGTTTCAAAAATCTGAATTTTTAAATGATTAAAGAAAATAAAAAAGTAATTATCTAGTCCTTAATTTACAATTTTCCCCCCTTCCTAATTTTCTATTCACCTGACCATGCTTCTTATTCGGCGCCTCCTCCATCACACGCAAGGGTGAGGCTGAGTCCTTATACTCCATGCCTTGATGTGAGGGCACCTCCTCATCCCCATGCTCCCATGCCCTCCTTCTCCATAGGATCATGATGGCCTATCCCCCTACTATATCCTTCTCCTTCTCCTTTATTAAGGAGGAGCACAGCCCATTCTTCTTCTTCTTGCTGATGCTTTCTCAACTTTTCCTCTATTGATGCCCTTGTGTTGAAGAAGAAGAAGTTCGGCTCACCTCTAAGGCTTTGGAGAAAGACAAAGGTTCCTTCTTCCTCCCCCCCTTACAAGGCTAAGGTACCCATTTGCTTCTCTTCCTTGCCTATTTCATATCGCTATTATACTTGAATGTATCTTTAAAAATCCATAATCATGTATGGAAGCCATTAAGGTTCTTTAAACCAATCACATTTATTGAAAGAAAACTACTTTATTTTTCGTTTATTCTGCACACCCTGTATTTATCACCATTTTTTGAATAGTTAAGATGCTTCGTTTATGCTGATTTTAGTGTCAATGGAAAGGTATCGGAAAGATTTTTCCATTTATAAATGGTACTGCTCATGGAATGCTCTGATTGGGAGTATTTAAGCTTGAAATGAGGCTGTTAGGGTTTTGCACTGGCGAAAATACCGTTTGGCGCTGCAGCGCCTAAATTGCAAATGGACCGCTGCAGTGTGCCATTGCGCACTGAGCGGGCTGCAACGTCATTTCAGAAAAAATCATATATAATCAGTTATTAAACTAATTGAACAGTAAATCGCAAGTGGACCGCTGCAGCGGGCTGTAGCGTCATTTTAGGAAAACTATATGAAATCAAAAAAATTGAATAGTATTTTTGCGAGTTAGTCCACCACAGCGCACTATAGCGCCAAAAGCACCAAGCGCGCTACATCGCCAAAAGCGCTGCAGTGTGCCATAGCGCCCAGGAATTATAAAACTACCCATAATTGGCTGAAATGGCTAGAACTTCACCATTTTCTCATTTTAAGGTCCCTATGACCCTAGTGGGACTGAATTATATCAAATTTGAGGATTCCATAAAATTATAAGTGAAAAATCAACTTTGAAAAATTGCCCCTTATGATATATGCAAAAACCTCTTATTGTGTCGAATGCTAAATAGTAGAACCCTTGAATGCTTGAATTGAATAGGTATATCTTAATAACCAAATGGCATGAAACATAAGGCTTTTAGATTTGTAATCAAGTGCTAATCCCTTTATTTTGATTTAGAATTTGGTTAGCCTTAATTACCTTTTATTCTATGTCATCTTTATATTTATATACTTTTATGATATTATGATGTATGTTAGAGAACTTTAACATTAGTTGGACACCTAAATGTGCTTAAATTGACATTAAACCATAGTTGAACATAAGAATCTTGGTAACTTGATTAAGTAGATGATACTTAATCTAAATCTAAAATTTGACATTAATAATATACTAATAATACATTGATTTGTCATTGACCTATAAATTAACCTTTGATCTTAATGGTAGAAGGCTTAGGGATTTAACCCTAACTTATCTTGATTAAGATCTAAACCTTAATCACTTAATCAATTAACTTGATTGAAAGATTATTTAATTAACATTATTCTAATAATGCATCTGATTTAGTATTGATCTTGAATTATTGAATTAGAAGTGTTAAGGTTAATATTAAATCTGTATGATTGAATCATCTGAACCTAAACTTTGGATCTTTGATTTTCTCTTATATATGACTATTAGCATAAGATGGAAAATAAAATTATAATGATTTATGAAATGATCTAACTTTAATAATACATTTGATTTCATCCCGTGATTGTAGAATAGAGTATGATCAGATGGATTTTATTCATCTGATCTGATCACTAAAATCCATCTGATCATACTCTTGGAGCCTTGAATGTTAGCTTAAGAAGTAGAAAAGTGAGATCTTAAGGGTCCTGCTTTAGGATCATTCTTAAAATGTTTAAAGACCTTAATTATTGATACATTGAGGTAGGAAGAACTTTGTAACTTATTGAGGTAGGAATCTTAGATGATCCTTCATAACCTTAAAGGTTGATCTTGACACTTTGCGGTAAGAACTACCTAAAGCATCTAGAATGGAACTTCCCCCTTGTGGTAGAAATTATTATTGAGTGATCTCTATGATCACACTCTTGGAGCCTTGTATAGGACTCACCCATTTAGAGTAAGGATGAATAGATTTGATAAATCCTTGTTGATTAAATAGAGTTGTCTAAACCCATATTATTGGTTAGTATAGTATGGTATACCCATAGTACTACATTACTTCAGTAGTATTCAAGATTGGTTGATTCACTTTAATGTGGACTTATGACCAGGTGCTATCCCGATGGATTAGACTAATACAGTCCCGTTTGAGTAAATCTTCAAAGACTAAAAGTGTTATAAATAAGAACTCAATCCTTAGTTTGATTAAAATACAGATCGCCATCAGTTGATGCCTCCTAGCGAAGATCACTTCAATAGATGTGGCTTAAATAAACTAAAAAATTAGTGTCACCTTCTTTAGGACACTAAGTGTGATTATGAGTTGGGCATCTTAATGACTTAGCTTGAGATATAAATCGCCATCAGGTAATGCCTCCTATCAAAGATTGCTTCGTTAGGGTGGCATAATCAAACTAAGTGTTAAGAACCACCTTTCTTCCAAATGTGCTAAATATGTGTATACAATCATCCCATCTAATGATTTTTAAGTAAGCTCTAGACTTTAACCAAGTATCGAACTAAAATTTAGGAGTCGAAATCCTTTTAGCAGAATTATGCACAATGGAGACCTTGAATTCATTATCGGATTTCAAAGTATTTCTAGATTTTGGAGTTTATCTCATGTAGCTTAGAAGCATGAGCATGAGCGTAAGCATGATGTTGAGTATCAGTAATGATGTATGAGTATCAGTGATGATTTATGGGTTACAAAATGTTGAAAACATTGACTGGGGATTCTTAGGATGCATCGGCATCGCAGTTTCCAACTAGATGTATGTAGATATTGAACCGTACGACTCATAGCAGTTCAGTGATATTTTGGTTGCATATCAGTAGCATATAATATAGTGGCATATTCAGATGCACAATTTCAGTGGCATACATCATAGTTTTACAGATCATTACTCAGTTTCAGATCCATTATTATTTTGGTTTACTTTCAGTATTCAGTTTATAGTTCAGTTTCTACTTTACTTCAGTGTCATACAGTTTTATTCAGTTTTATACTTTCAGTTACTTTTATAGTTTTTCTGCAGACTTAATTATATTATGTAAATGTTAAATGAATAACTAGGACTATTTAGACTAGTTTTGATGTATTAGACTTATTGTTTAACATGGGGTACTTTTGGGATCCAACAATTTGCTAGATCTTGAGCATTATATTGAGCCAGGTTAGGAGGACACCCAGGAGATTCAGGAGGAGCCCATGGAGCACTAGTGGACTCTTCTTCAGCCTTACTTTTTTGCTTAGTTTATTCCAGTTCAGTACTTAACTTTATTTCTGTGTATCAGAAAACATTTGTAATAATTCTGGATGTATTTTCTTTTTTTCTTTTCTGAGATGAATGTTTTTATACAGCTTCTGTAATGAATGTTTCTGGATGATAGCTTTAAGCTTCTGTACTCTGTTATATACTACTTATACTTAGTATTGTGATGTGATCAGTATACTGGAAATGCTGATATCTTATACATATATTGTATTCCTATTGTAGTCTAAATCCAATGTATGTATTTATCTAATACTTAGGATAAAGATACTACTCTTATCTTAAGTATTGGATCTCAACCCTCCTTGAGGTTGAGTCAGCAGCCCTTCAGATAGGTTTGGAGTTTCAGCTATTTCGGGGAGATGGGTTATTCCTCCTCGAGTGGTGCGCCGCTCCGCCGCCGAACTGATTATACTTATCTTTTGCGCACAGTGACGGGGTGGGAACTACACCTACTTAGAGTGACTCAACCAATTCTAAAATTTTGTTGAAGTAACTTAGCACTATAAATATACACTATCTTATCCAACTAATAATTTGGGTTTAACAACTCTATTTAATAACCAAGGATTTTTTAAAGCTATAAATCCTTACTCTATTGGGGTGAATTCTACCAAAAATTCTAAGGATGTGACCAAAAGGCCACTCAATATAGTACTACCACATGAAAGAAACATTATTCTAAGCCCTCTAGGTAATTCTACCACAAGTATCTAAGATCAAATATCTGAAGTTAAGAAGGATCATCTAAGTTCCTACCTCAAGGTTCAGCAAGAAGTTCTTCCTACCTCAATATATTATCAATTAATAGGCTTTTCAAATATTACATACACACCTATAGCAAAGTCATCAAGATCTCACACCTCTAACATTTATACTAAATCCATATGTTATTTATTAAGCTTGAATTGATTTGTTCGAATCAGATGGTTCGACCCATCTAATCATATCCTATTCTACAATCATGGGATAAAATCAAGAATACTATTGGGAGTAGATAATATTGTAAATCATTATAGTCTTATAGTTGTTCTCATGCTAAGGATCTTATATAAGAGAAAATCGGAGATCTCAAGCTTAAGTTCAGATAATAAATCACATAAGTTTGTTATAGCTCTTAAATTCTTCTAGTTTATTAGTTTAAGATTAATGATAAATCAACAAAACTTGTTGGACTTATGCAGGTTATGGAGCATACCAAATCAAATGTTCTTTTAATCCCATTCATGGGATAAGTTATTAAAATTCTTAGGATTTGGTTGTTTGATAAATCAATACATCTTATTAATTAATTAAAGATCATTACATGGTAGTCTTCTTATTTAAGGGAAAATCAAGAAGATATAGGCTTAAGCTCAAGATAAAATCAAACACCTTAATCCTTTACAAGACTTAATGATCTAACAAGCAGCATTTAATTCAAGAAATAAATCACATGCTATTGATTCGCTCATTTTTGATAAATGCAAGTGTGAAACAATAATTAAGGTAATTCCTCCTAAACTCTTCACATTTTAACAAGGTGGTAAGCCTAACATACAATTTTTAATATTTCCTATTAAATACTTTACAAAATAAATGTAAGTTAGTATAGAATTCAAGAAAGTGAAAGCACAATAGCAACAATAAGAACTATGCAAGTAATGTAAGCACTTAACATAGATCTAAATAAACAATTTAATTTATTAGAACTTAATACAAGTTCTAAGTACTTATGTACCTTGCGCAAATAATATGAGTTTGCAATTTAATAACAGTTTGGGATGAGGCAGCACTCACAACACCTACAGAAATTGGGCAAAATATAACTAAATGATAGTTACTTTTACAAGTGATGCTTACTTTAAGCTAGCACGGACCCCATTGGATTTCATTTACCATAACTCAAACATAACATATTATTCTATAACATATTAGAGAGGGATCTACAATATAGCATCAAATGGCTTGATGAGAGTGATAACTAACATTTTTATGGGAAATTAAATGGAAGCAGATAGAATATGATTCTTTATAGTTGATTGTGGTGAACCCAAAGCCATCACTAAACTAACATCAAAGAGTAACAAATATTACTTCATGAGTGTTCAGATAAAACCTTATTACATAATCGATTAACTACTACAAGGAAGTTGCATTCATACGAATTTACAAGGATAGGGAGCTACAACCTAAGCAATCATTACATATTGATTATATGAGCAATCAAAGAAGTTATACTCAAATATTAGATAAGGATTCCTACATCCTTACTAAAATTGAATTAATCGCATAACTAAAGTTAATTTGAACTTAAATGAATGATATCATGAATATTACTAGAATACCTCCATTTACAAATAATCAAGGATATAAATTTTATGCAATAATATAACGATGATAACCTGCAAGCACAAGCCAATTTGTTAATTATTTTAAAAGATATGCAAGCTCTTAATATATAATATTGATCCATCATTGCAAGGAGGATTCATGCATAGGTATGAATCCCACTCATAATAACAAATTAGATGCAACCAATAGATCTTAATACAATTGCTAAAATTAATTTCGATGAGGAATGACAGATAATAACAATTTATGTGATAAAAAAATAGAATAAGAATTCATTTTAATTAATAATACTAGGGTTTATTCAGAAATTAAAGGTGGAAAATCCACAACAACTCATTAAATTGTGCTTGACTAGCTAACATTAGAGACATGCGAGCATTAAATCAATTAAGAAATGTAAGCAAATAAATTCAATCCATATTGATTTTATTTTGGAGAAGAGTACCACATAAGTAAATTCAGTATTTGAAAAAATTGAAGATGACATTCCATGCAAGATCTATCAAACCAAAACCAAATAATTAAGATCAATGCGGGATGGAAGTATATGAGCTATAATGAGCTTAGCTACAAACTGTATATGAGGATAATAAATAAAAAGATGAAATCATCCAACACTTTTTATTGATTACAAGACAATAACTTTCTAATCAATTGATATAGTTTTTATCATATAATATACTTCAATTCACTGTTAAAATTGAATAATGAACAAAAATAAATTCTGATTTCACTATTGATTTTGAAACACAAGCACTAATAATTTTTATGTATGAATCTTATGAGTGTATTATGAAAATGCATTGACATAGAATTCTAAATACGGGTGAGATAAGGTGTTGCCTTTATAAATACTGAATAAAACTAAGAGGCATGCATTGATAAGGAAAATTTGAATGAAACTGAGAAAATCTTGCACAATAATGTTTATTCTCATTCAACACTTTAACAAAGCAAAAATTAAAACCTTTACCTGATCAATCAATGGAGAAGGAAATAAAAGCTATAGATTGGAAAGCACGGTGAAGAACACTTGCACTTCGTGTGAGAAAGAAGTAGGTTTGAACCTCACCGAGGAAGAGGAAGAAGAGGTTTAGCCAACTGAGGGAAAGAAGTTGATGGGTTGGAGATGTTTTAGCCTTAAGCTGAGGGAAGATTTGAGTCTCTCGGCCTCCTTCTAAACGGGAAGAGGTCACAGCCTCTTGGCCTCCTACCGAGAGGAGAGGGGACAGCAGCCTCTCAGCCTCCTGCCGAGAGGAAGGAGAGGCGGCTGATGGCACCTGGTCAAGAAGGAGAGGGTGTAACAGTCCTAGTTGTTACCCTAGCTAAATTTAGATGAACTAAGCTAAACCAAGCGTTAAATCTGATTCCATTAGACTCAATGAGTCATTTAAACCTAACCCTAGAAGTTTGAAATCAATCGGAGCTAAATTGAGAATTTTGATATTTTTGGCTATTTTTGATCCCTGGAAAATAACTAAATTAAATTAATCTCCAAATTAAAATCTAATTTTATTTTTGAATTCCTCATACCCTAATTAGCTAAGGGTGAAATTTTAGAAATTTTTGGAGCTCATTTAGTCCTAAATTGAATTTAAGAATTTATTAGAATTAATTAATTAAAATAAATTAAATAACTAATTGCAAGATTCGCTATCAAGACCGCAGTAGATCCGCTACGGGGTCCCAACAGCGGCGCATAAGGCCGTGCCATTAGATGCATTAGCACGCATCATAGCGTGTACCATCCAACGGCTGGATCTATCCCACGCCGAGATTGAATCTTGGTCGCTCGATCAGCATCTTCCATCCGACGGTGGAGATCCCATCCGCAATTCTATTTAATCAGAAAGCACATCGAGCCATCCATTTCCAATGATTTTGAATCAGAGGGCTGAGATCACTATCGTCCTATTCACCTTTATCTTCCTCCCGTCTCCCCCACGTGCACTGGTCCCCCGACAGCCAGATCCTCCCTCAGCCCCATGGCAGTACATGAAATCACCACATTTATCCTTTTTTCCCTCCAGTGCAACGGTCTGTCGACAACATTCTTCCTACTCTGCCCTCAGATGGTCACTGCCATCCTCTCCCTTGGGCTGAACCAAATGCTGGTGCCCGAGCCTCAGCGCCTACCCTAGACCTCTCTAAGGCCTATAAGTACCTCTAGCAATCCCACAGTGAGCTTTTTTGCTCACTGTGAACCTCGATTTCTCCTTCGCTCTCTGTTCTCAGTGCTCCCAGCTTCCCCGGCAACTGAACCTACTGCGTACCACTGATAGATGGTGAGGTCTAGAGTTCATACCCCCTTATTGAGCTCCTGCGATCATCTGGAGTACTCTGAGTTCTTCCCTTCATCTCAGTCACAGCCTTTTCCAAGCTCAAGGTACAATCTCTGATCCCTTTTCTCTGTCGCGCTGGTCTCAACTTGACTCGTGGCATTTCAATCCTAGTTGTTGTGATATGATCTTGCTTTAGCTTTCCAGTAGGCACTTAGGACTTCTGGTGGGGACTGGCAGTGGACCAAATGGTGCAATTTCGTCTGAGTGTGCACTGGCAGTCAGTTCTTAAGTTATGGGAGATCAGCATTTTCCCAAGGCTCCGAGCCCTATCATGAACCTCCAAATCACTCCTGGAGAGATTGCACACTAATTGCAATCACTGGGCTCGATCTGATCAATTGATTTGACTAGGATCAATCGACTCAGAGCGAGCCTGCGTCCGTGAAATGTCGCGAGTATCACTCTGTTAATCCCCCCATGATCGGGACCAACTGAGTTGCCCAATCGATGCCCCTTCGATCCCTAAACATGTAGGGATCGACTTTGGCTTGTGGCATGAATGCTATGAGGAGAATTCACTCCTCACAGGTGCACCTTAGGAGATGCCTCGGTCAAGTAGCACTCCAGCGATCTGGCGCCTTCCAAACAGAGCTTCATGGTTCATTCGGCGCGTCTTGGGCCACTGAAGGTGTAGCCATCGAGATCCTGGCGTGGCATGGTCTGAGCACGAATAATTTAGCATTGGGAGTTAGCCCTATAGATCCTAGCATCGAGGAGGTATCCGCGAGGACGATCCACAGTAGCGGGCCGGGTCAGACCCCGTCCCGCGCGGTTTTAAATTTGGGCTGTCGATTAATTCAAGAATAAAGGAATTATATTCCTTCTAATAAATGGCAGAATAATTAATATAAATGATTTCCCTATGGTTCTGATTTAAATTAAAATATAGAATAAATTATTTAAACAACTTTAGCAATACGTGTCCAAATGGTATGATCTAATATATTATTTTAATCAGAAAAATGAAAGGAATAATAATATAAAATAAAATCAAAGATCCAATGGATAGATTTTAAATAATTGCCAAATCCTTTTCTATTTATATTTAAATCATATTAAATTCATTAATTGTCCAAAAATATTAATTAAGGTCTCGATTACTCATGAGACTATAGAGAACCTAGGTAGATTATTAAATATAATTTAAGAACCTTAATTTTATTAATCACTCCTTAATTATCCTAATTTAAGATTAGTGAATTAAGCCTTAGATTGACCTCTAATTTTGGTAAATCTAGTTCCTAATGCGTCATTAAGTATAGTAGAGCCTTTAAATATGTTTGGATCATTCTAGTATGCCCTAAATTCCTTAATCACTTTAATTGGCCTCTTAATGTGATTAAGGCTAATTAAACTAATTAGGTTATCAAACCCTAAGATAAGTGTTTATTCCACTTCATTAATCAATATGGAACTCATTAAAATAGATTTGGATCAATTTAGATGATTAAATCTTAAAATCTTTTTTTTTAGTCTTAAGAGGGGTATCTTGGTCATTTTGACAAAAATGTGTTAAGTACCCTTAAACCTTATAATTCTCAATTAAAGTAATAATAATCAGTAATGTAATATATCAATATCAATTTCTAAGTGGTATCATTTCTTGAATGAATCATAGTGTTAAACCTTAAAATTCTTAAGTAAGCTCTTAAGATCTTAAGTAATCTTAAGACCTTTATAAAAGGCTTAGTTTAAATTAATATTAATGTTAAAATTTTTAATCCTAGCTATCCTACCAAAGCTTGTTCATGAATTATAGTCTCAATGAAAGTATAAGCAAAAGCTTTAAAGAACCATAAACTTAGATTTATCAGTTTAGATCTAAGTGATCAGAACTTCAGATCTGAGATCTCAAATCTTAGACTTTGGACTTTAGATCTTCTAATTGGATTGAATTACCTTCAATTGGAATTCCTTACTTGATTAACTGCTTAACCCTTTTAAAACCTTCCTTGTGGGTGTATGATTGATTCAATCTATAGAATAATATAATTATCCTAAAGATTGAATATAGATCTTAGATTTTTAGTTCTTAATTGATTATTTTATCTTATAACCAGTAGAGTAACCTTTCATTAAGATTATAGTTTCTGAATCCTTCAGCTTATAATATTCTTTATCTTTAATTTGGGTTTTAAGTGTGAACCCTAGATCTTTATTAGGATATTACCTTGGATTCAGGATTTGAACACCAAAGTGGAGTTTGGATCCAAAATCCTTAATCTTGATTTACTTAATCAAGATTTAGGTTAAGAGAGGAAAATAAAAGCAATTAAGTTGTTGACTTATTTACTTTGAATCTTTATAGTCGTCATATGATTATAAATTATAACTTGTTAAGTTCTAATGTTAACATTAAGGTCGTGAATCTGGGATTATACTCGATAGCTGAATATTGGAGATCCTAAACTTGTATCTTCTCAGAATAGTTAGTTGGATAAATTAGACAACAACAGATATCACATAAGTCTAGATTGAGTCTCTTGCTTACTTTGACTTTGATTGCTTTGCACACCTTGAATATTGAGCCTCGTTCTTTGAGCATAATAGGTAAACTTAGGATATGGAAGATACATCCTAAGTTAGTATTTAAGAAGCATGGCATTCATTCAATTTTTTCAGTACTTTTAGTTAGTAGAGTATGTCCAAGCTTATTCTGCCTCTTCAGTTCTAGTTTTATTATAGAATAGACTCGGACCTAGCTCTGCGGATGTCTAGGATGGATACATGTCTTATTCTATAAGTTCAACTCGGACCTAGCTCTTCGGATGCCTAGGATGGATACATGTTAAACTTTTAGTTCAGAGGTTCTGTATGTCCTATTTCTGTTATGGCAGTACTATGCCTTAGGCTTACTTCTACTTCAGTTCAATTTTCAGTACTTATTTTGATTTACCACTCGTTTCAGTGGCCTTACTTTAGTGCTTGGCCTATTTTGCCACATATTTCAGTGGCTTCACTTTTGCTCATTCATGCACTTAGCTTACTTTTGCCACATACTTCAATGGACTTTTACATATTAATCTGCATGCTTGTATAAATGCTCTTATTGATTTATATTAAATATTGGCATATTTAGGATGCTAAAATTGTATGTTTATTTCAACACTTGTGTTCTTTATATACTCAACATCTATCCATGTGATCATAAGCATGTTAGGATTAGATTTATTTCAGTAGTTATAGTTGCTTTTAGCCTCACCTTGTTTAGTTGCTACTTTGCATGTTACTTTACATACTGGTTGATTAGTTATAAATGAATAGTTTATAGCTATCTCCTTTTCTTATAGCTTGATACACCCTATGTTGCATGTATGTTTAAGAGTAGTTTAATGTGATATCCTTAAATATTCAGCACACTTAAATAGCTTAAAATGTACTTAGACAATTTGTCTAACTGTAACCTTTTATTTTGTTGGCTGGGGTCCTGGCATTTGTGATACCGACAAATGTCAGATTTAAAGCTGTTCATAGGCATTGCTGCAAGAGAGGAGCCGGTGCAAGAGGAGGATCTTCCTACTGCTGCTTAGATAAATTTTTATTTTTCTGCAATGAGATTGAGAGATCTTTTCTTTCATTTAATTTAATTTATAATAATTAAACTCTGGATATATTTACTTTTCTACATTTGATCTGAGTTACTGTTTCTTTTACTCTCTTATACTATGTTATGTTGGGATGTTATATTATACTGTTTCTTGCTTCCACTACTTTGATTCATATTGATGTATGTTCACAGTTTCAGGTGACAAGTCCTTAGCTTAAGGCAAGTTGGGTCTTACCTGACTTTACTTAAGTTGGTGATTTGCCACAGTTGGAGCACCGTACTCCCCATGACTGTGCTAATATTAGTATTAGCATCGCCGCGGAAAAGTACGAGGCCCCACAGAGGGTCAAATGTCAGCTTGTGTGGGAGAAGAAAAGAAACTATTGGCTGACTAAAGAGCATGAACAATGAATTAGGTTTTGGAAAATTAGGTAAGAAGAGATATATATAAAATAAATCTATGATCTAATAAAGCCGATGGATTTAAATCGAATAGCTGAAATTTCACGAGCTATCATCTATACCCAAATGAATTTCAAATGTTACAAACTTGGCATCAAAATGAGCGTCTCGATGGGACGAACACGAGAGTCTAAAAAGTATTGTATTTGGATGAGTATTTTATTTTATATTAATTTTTAAGTAAAAAACCTCAAAAATTTGCTACGATTAAAACAGAGCTCGAAATTTTGCAAAACTTAAAACATAGCCTCCTCATATGATGCTTAACCTAAATATACAAAAATTTCTAAATTTTAATTTATAATTTATCTATTATCAGCTTTCAAAGTTTAAACTTCACAAATTTATTTAGGATGATCCGGGATCCAAATTGTGTTCAAATTTTCACAAAAGGATCCCCTCAATATGCTTTATTTGAAAATATTTTTATTTAATTTTTTTATTTGACTTAAATTAGGATCTTAATTTTTTGCTTTAATTGATCAAGATTATGTCTAATCGACCTAGTAACAACATCGGGTTGTTACACTTCATAAAAATTAGGCATGGAGGTTGGAGAAACTCCCTCCAAGAAGAAGGGCTATTGGTTGCTAGTGGGTGTATGCAAAGAAAGAATGATTTTCAGAAGCTGATGTTCGCTACACAGCTAGACTAGTGGCTTTGGGCTTTGCTCAAATGGAAGGGATTGACTATGATGATGTGTTTTTTCCGGTAGTCAAACACTCATTAATCTGCTTGCTTCTATCTTTAATGGCACAATTTGATTTGATGCTTGAGAAGTTTGATGTTAAAACATCAATCTTTCATGGAGAAATATAAGAGAAGATCTTTATGGTGCAGCCCCCAGGGTACATTAAGCCAGGAAAATGAGACTTTGTATGCAAACTAGACAAGTCTCTTTATGAGCTAAAGCAATCATCAAGACAATGGTACAAGAAGCTTGATCAATTTATGCAAAAGGACAAGTACCAAAGAAGACAATTTTGACCACTGTGTGTATTTCAAGAGGTTACCTCATCATTTACTTACTTTTGTATATTGACAATATGCTGGTGGCTACTTCAAATCAGTCTGAGATTGATTATATGAAGGATTAGTTATCAAAGAATTTTAAAATGAATAATTTAGGAGAGGCTAAGAAGATATTGGGAATGTAAATCTATAATGACAAAAAGGTAGAAAAGATTTGGCTTACCCAAAAGGGGTATTTGGAGAAGGTGCTGAGGAGGTTCAGAATTGATAACTCTACGAAGTCAATGAGTATACCTCTAGCACCTCACTTTTGCTTATCTGTAAAATAATGTCCAAAGATAGATTTTGAAAAATAAAAAATGAACTCAGTGTCATATGTTAGTGCAGTTAGAAGCTTGATGTATGCCATAGTTTGCACTAGACAAGATTTGGCTCAAGCAGTTAGAGTCATGAGCCAATATATGCACAATCTAGGGAAAGATCACTTGCAAGCAGTGATAAGGATATTTTGGTACCTGAAAAGTATAATTGATGCTGGCTTATTATTTTATAAGTAGTCTTCAATAACTGGTTTATGAATTTCGACTATGCTGGAGATTTGAATAAAAAAAAATCAATGAATGGTTATGTATTCACTATAACAAGAGGTCCAATAAGGTGAAGATCAACTCCATAATTTACAATTTCCATATCTTCAATTGAAGCAAAATACATGGCAATCACTGAAGTATTCAAGGAAGTTATTATGATGAGGGGCTTGCTAGAAGATTTTGGTACAAAGCAAAAGGACGTAGTAGTTCACTGTGATAGCCAAAGTGTTATATTCTTAGCCAGTAATCCAATCTGTAACACTCGCACAGAGCACATTGATGTTTGACACCATTTCGTTTAAGATGTTATTGAAGAAGGTGAGATCTTACTGGAGAAGATCGATGCTAAAGACAACCATGCTGATATGATGACAAAGGTGCTCACAGTTCAGAAATTCAACTATTACAAAGCTTTGATGAATTTGGAGAAGCATCTATAGGCTTCTCATTTCCAAGAATTGCGGACGACTTGATTCCTTGGGATGATGATATGTAGGCAACCAAGTTTGTGCAACTGCATTGATCAAGAGCAAAAAGAATTCAGCTCTCATGTTGAGCACATGAGATATGAGGTGAAGATTATTATTTGAAGAGCAGGCTATCAGGGTGCGCCACAGCGCACCACAGCGGCCAACGTGTCAAAGCGGGCGCTCGCGGCCTAGAAAATACATGTGAAATACCATATTTTTTTAAAAATTTAGTTTTCTAATTTTTAAATTCACAATAAATTGACAAAAATAAAATTATAGGATTTCTATGAATATTCTTAGAAAATTTTTGGTAATTTATTTTGGAATTTTTTAGAACTCATTTATTATTAAATTTTTAATAATTAAATTACGCTAAAAAACATTATTAACGGTATTAACGGCTTCAACGGCACGTTGACGATATCAACAGCATCGTCTATCTAAGCGGCGGATCCTATGACTGCAGTCATCTGCCACTCAAGTGGACGGCACAGATTGAATATGCGCCTAATGCCGTTCGCAGTGAAAGCGACCGCCGTTAATGGAGGTAACAGCTCCGTTAATAGACGGGTCTCTTAAAATAAATAAATAAATTAAAATTTAAAATGTAAATTTTAGCTCAATTATTTATCCAAATTGGGCGATTTTGGTGTCTATGGAATCCTCTCATCAAGACCTATCTAATGGATACCTCAATTTGAAATTTTAGTAATTTTTATGTGGCAATTTTAAGAATGATTAAACTTTTATTTTTTAGTACTTTTGGGCAAATTAAATAAAAATTTCATAAAAAATTCATCTTAGCTCTATCCATAGGAATATGATATTTATATAATAACATTTATTTTCTTCATTAGATGACAAAATGAGTACCATCTAATCTTAACCATTCAAGCTCTCAAAGATCAAATACTCTCCTTTGGATCTATTATAGTGCCTTCATTTGGAATTTTACTTAATCAACAAGGGCTAGACATTTTTCTAACCTCCTTAAGACTCCATTGATAACTATATTAAGCACTCAAGGCCTCTCCACTCCTCTCTCTCACACTTCTTCCTCAAGTTTAAGACACTTCATCCTACACATCCTAAAGATTAAAAGACCATCAAGAAAACTTCAAGTTTCCATCAAGGTGATAAAAATTCTGCCAAATCATCATCATCATTCAATCTCTCTTTGGCCCCAAGGTGAACAAGTATATTGCAAAGGTATCCTTTTTCCCTATGTCTCTTATATGAAACTTAAATTAAAAATTTAAGTCATGAGTAATGACAAATTTGATTTAAATTATTTTATATAGTAGATGTAGATCAATAGTATGTCATAAAAAAGTTGCAAATCATATCTAAACTTAAGAGAAATAATGAATTTTTCTTGATTATTTATGTTTATGCTAAGGATTAAGATGATGGTATATATGTAATTTAAATTTATATTTAAATTCATTTGCAAAATCATATTTTACATAAATATGACTTTCATATATTCAAGTTCTTACTTAAATTAATATTTATACTTATTCTCATATTTAAATAAGATTTAGAAAATAATATATTATGTTAAGATGAAAATTTATATTTTTTTAGAAATTTTAGATTTGCTTCCATAAGAATGAATATTGCTTATTCAATTTTTATTTAAATTAATGTTTAAATTTATTCACATCTTATGTTATAATTAAAATTATTTCATTAGTTTTTTTATTTGGTGATTAGTTTCACTAATCACCTTCTTGCCTAATTAACCACTTAACCACAAATATTGATAATATCATAGCTTAGTCAGATTACATCCAAATATAATAATTCAATATACCATTTTGATCAGAAAAATACAAAAAATACTAATCTGCAAGAAAATTTTAATTTCTTTATTAGATTTCTTAATTTAGTTAAATTACTCTATAAATGGATTAGTGAATATTAGACTCATTAATTATCTAAAATTTAAATTTTAAGTTTTTAATAACTCATAAAATAGAGGAGAACATATTGGCACAGTCAAAATAATTTATTTATAATTAATTTCTCTTATCAATCACTAATCACCCATTAATGAGCTTAAATCCTAATTTTAAGCTTATTAGCCTTAAAACAGCTAAATGAAGTCCAATTTGAGCAAACTCAGTTTCATTGTGATGAGTGTGCTATAAGAAAACTATAACCACTAACTTTGCTCAATTTGAATACCAAATAAAGAAATTAGTTTTTTGGTCATATTCTTAAATCTCCTAAATAACGCTTTTAACCATAAGCCTTGATTTGGTCATAACTTAGTCAAAAGACCTTAGAATTTAGTGATTTTAGATTATATGTAATTCTTAGGCAGTAAGCAACATAAATAGAGCAAATATTCTAGATTTTCTGAAGTAAAGTTGTTAATCAACCATTAATGAGCTTAAAGACTAATTTAAGCTCATTAGCCTTAAGCCTTGGCCAAATTAGGTGTTCTTAGTGTCTATCTTCATATTAGATGGTAAAAAAATATTTGGCATTAACAAAATTTAATTTGGAAGCCTAATTCTTAAAATCACTTTTTGGGCACTTTTAAGAGGAGCATTTTGGTTATTTGGGCTTAGGGGTCTCTGGACTCGACTTTATATTACAAACGCTTATGATAAAATTTATTTCACATTTTTTATATATTGAATTTCAAGACTAACATGCAGGGCAAAAGTTAATTTTATTTAGTAAGTGCTTTACTTTCTTGCTTGTGATGAAAAAATTTTATGTATATCACATTTACATTGATTTAAGTCTATTATAAGATGCTAGATTGTAATTCTTATAAGAATGGTCTACGTACTCCTATCTGACTAACAACTATTGATAATATTTCATATTTTGATAATTAAGTCATAAAGAGACCTTCTTGCATTAAAGTTTAAGATCATTTAAGAAGTGAGCAGAAAATGACAATTTTCATTTTAAACTTCTTTCATAATAATTATAAACTGTGTAATTTATATGGATGGCTCTGAATATGATTATGGACATTTATATTTATATTTTATTCTTTACTTTCATGAATGAATATTTTTAATGTATGAATTATTCATTGGAAATTCTCAAACTTGATTCCCCGACCATCACAATATATTTTTGAGCTATTTATATATATTCTTAACTCCATTTTTAGGGTTAAGTGAGGTAAAATTTAAAATATTATCAGCCTCCATTGGTTTTATGTGTGATGGCTGCTCCATTGCAAGAAAGAAGAAGCTTCTAGGGTTTGTGTAAGGGCTTGTTAACCCTAAAACTCATTGTAAACTCCTCTCTCAATAGTGAAATATTTTGCTCTCCTACCCGGGGACGTAGGTGTTAGCACCAAACCACGTAAAGCATTTTGTTATGCTGTGATTGATTGCATGTGTATTTTTTCTTGTTTTAATTAGCTTGTTCAATGATTTGAAGCTTTTGTTCCGCATTGATTTGAATCCCTAACATCCACTCAAGAGATCTCAATAATGGGTCATCGATCCTAACACTAATATGGGCTATGATGATTAGGGGAGCTCCATTGAGCTGGATTATAATCTTCACTTGATTATTAGTCACTTGACATATACTATTCAAATATATTTGAGACTGTAATGACTATGTGGCTTGTATTCTTCTATTCTTATTAAAGTTTTGAGCCCATAACCTATTGTTAATGCTTTTAGTGGATACCTTTGATTATTGCAAATTGAGCAAACTCTCCCTCACTGCAGCCTCTTTCGGTTCAGCTTTGACCTCTTGCTTCAAGAGCCAGTAGTTAACTATCAGCACACTCAACTATCAACACAGTAAACATATTTGTTCGATGAATATCTATGTTATTAACTCTCTTTGCTTCTCTTGTAGGGATTAGTAATCATTGTTCTTTAGTCATAGTTATCTGTAATTGTACCATATTTTGTTTTATAGGAAAGAAATTTTCCTACCCTTTATTTTTCTAAGAAAACCTTATAAACTAAGAAAATATATATTAGTAATCATTCTTATCCAATTTTGTGTTGTGATTGGATTAGTAACTTATTTTCTTCTCTTTCAATTAGTAAAATATAAAATATTCTCATTTTCTCCACGTAGGTGTCTCCTGAAGCACATAAATCATGTATTTTGTGATGTACTTGTGAAATTTTAATTTTGTCATTGCGCTATTCGATGATGACGAATGTGCCTTCGGCAATGCAATAATAACGAGCACAAGCCTGCGCACGATAATGACACAGGTGGATCTCAACAAAATAGCAAAAGTATTGCAATTTTCAACGGTTTCTAATATACCTCAAATTTGTTTAAACATTTATGAACGTTTCATGTAGGTATTGAGGAAATGGCATGGGGTCTCTGGGATGGGCAAAATTTTTATGTAAGTATATTTTATATGTTTTCCTTTTTTAAAGCTCTAATCACTCTTGATGTATTGACGATAGAGCATTTGATTGTTGTTATAGTTTAACAAGTATTTTTTTCTATAGCAAAGCCAATCATTCTTCAATCTATATATTCTTTAGTATTCCATATAAAACATTTGTGTTTGTTTGTAATGTGAATTTTACAATCTTATTCTCTAAATTTATTCATAGCAACTAAAAAAAAAGATTAGCCAACTCAAGCACTGCAAAGAACACTGGGTATTGTCTTCGTTTGGGTTTGTTTGTCTCATGGTTTTTTTATGGGATTAAATTGATTAGGCATTCAGCTAAGACTAATTCTATTAATATGTTTTTAACTTAGCTTTTTTTATTTTTCCTTAATTTAAAATGTTTTATGTTCTTTAGTATGCATTAGTTAGAAAAGCGAGACAATGAGTTGTTCATGAGTAACAAAGCTAAGTTATGATAAGCCGAGATAAGTTTGGAACCAATAGGCCAAAGCCAATCGGGTGCTATATCCTTGATTGAATAAGCAAGTTCATGATTACAATATCGGGCCAGCCCGACCTGACCCGACCCGCAAATAATTTTTTTCCAGGTGCGGCGGGTACGTGCACTTAGAGCCTAGCCCGACTAGCTATGTGTTTACAAGCTTGAACCAGGAATGTAGTTAGTACTAAAATTTAACCAAACAGGACCCCTTTTACTTACCGGCAAAGCCCGTTAGCATAAATATTTTGGCCCACTTAAATTTAATTTGTTTTATAAAAAATAGCGATGCCAGGCTGGATCGGCTTCACCATTAAAAGAGCGCCGCCAGATGCAACCCTAGATTTTGAAAAATTCATATCGCTGCACCGTTTTCCATAGATTCATGTTTATTCCAACCGTTGTTTCAAGGAAAAATAATGGCATAAAAATTAGGCCTAATTATGAAATACTTCATGCTGTAATTAGCAAACTATTGAATTGTATAATTTCATAATATTATCGTAGATGGGCTGGAATTAAACAAAACCATTTATATATACCTAAATGTTACTCAGGGCCGCAGCGTAACCATACCCTTTATGCATTGTTCGATGGAGTTTACCTTCATAAAGCCCCAACCACCCTAATTTTCTACAAGTTATTTTTGTTCCCTGAGCCACATTTTATTCTTAAAGATTTATCTAAACCCTAAAGGCTTAATTAAGCTATCTTTAAAGAGATTGAAATAGGAAATTGAAGCCCCAAATCTTCCTCACTCTCTCTTGAACCTTGTTATTCTGCTAACATACCCAACACAATCAGAAGGATTCCAAACCCTCCAGAGAAGTCATAACGTCCTGTTGTGACACATATACATGACACTGCATGTAAGCTTGAACATTATCAATAATGCACTTATACTCGATATGTATTAAGCAAGTATAGTGTTATCCTCACAAAGCATATATTTGCTACCACATCCCATTTAACAAATTATACATTACTAGACATGTCACACATTTGATGAGCGGGTTTTTCCATTTTCTGCTATGGAACCTGAACGTGTTCCACCACAACCGCAAAACCAGAACATTATCATCTCTTTTCCCGTCCAACTCACCAGGACTGCCCTGCACCTAGCCAAGACCATCTCCTTACCAACAGCTCTACAAACCAATCAGGCAAGAATTGTTCCACTGATGCTATCCCATCCCCAAATGTGGTACCTACCGAAGATCACCCTAGTTCTCAACGGCAACTGGAAACCTCTACTACAAACAGGCCTATGATGCTCACAAAAGCAAAAAAAAAAGTTACCTAAAATCCAAAATATTTGCCGCTACTAAACATATTGCTTGACCCGCACCGAAAAAATGCAGCACAACCCCAAAAAATACTCATGAAGCCCTCAATTGTGATGAATGGAAAACATCAATGCAACAAGAATTATCTGCATTTCACAGCAATAATACTTGGAGCATTGTTCCAAGACCCACCTATGCAAATGTAGTGGGTTGTAACTAGTTGTACATGATTTAATATAATTGCGATGGATCAACTGCTCAATATAAAGCTCGGCTTGCAGCTCATGGCTACACTCAACAAGAAGGTATTGACTATCATGAAACTTTCAGTCCTGCTGTTGTCAAGCCGGTTACAATCCGTATTGTCCTCTCTCTTGCCCTCTCCTACAAATGGCAACTTCGTCAAGTTGATTTCGACAATGCCTTCCTAAATGGTGACCTCCAAGAAACAATTTACATGGAACAACCACATGGATTCTCTCAAGGAAGCAAAGACCATGTATGCCGACTCAGCAAAACCTTATATGGATTGAAACTGTCTCAGCGAGCATGGCACGACAAACTATCAACAGCTCTTCAACAGTTTGGATTCACTAACTCAATCAATTACTCCTCCATGTTTATATATTATAAAAAAAAGGATGTTCTACTCTTCCTATTATATGTTTTCGATGTTATTGTCACCGGCAACAATGATGATTTAATCAATGAACTCTTGGACTCCTTATCATAGCAGTTTTCTCTAAAAGATCTTGGTCAACTATAACACTTCTTGAATATGAATATTCACTCCACTCCTGATGAACTCTTCTTGTCTCAAGAGCATTACATTAATGATCTTCTTCAAACCACTCAAATGCAGCAAGCCTACACCGACACCTATGGTATCACTACCAAATAAGACCATTGAATGCGTCCTTGAGTTCCCAAATTCATTACTTTATAGAAGTGCGGTTGGCTCCCTCCAATATCTGCAGCATTCCCGCCCCGACATAACCTTCAATATCAATAAAATGTGCCAAGCGATGCATCACCCCACCACCTCAGATTGGCAAGCTGTGGAATGAATTCTTCATTTTCTCTAACACACGTCCTCCTTCCGCCTTTGTCCACAGCTGGTTCATAACATTAACTAGACAACATACTATGATGTCGACTAGGCATGAGGCACCTTGAACCGCAAATCCACTTCAGGGTATTAAATTTTTCTTGGCCCAAACCTTATTTTCGTGGTCATAAAAAAAACATCAAAAGATCACTCGTTCTAGCACCAAAGCAGAATATAAAGCTATTGCAAGCACCGCTAGTGAACTCATGTGGATCCGGTCCGTGCTTCATGAACTAAGTGCCATCCCTACAACACCTTCGATCATTTATTGCGACAACTTAAGCTCCACATATCTTACAGCCAAATCAATTCTTCACACGCACGAAGCATGTAGAAGTCAACTATCACTTTGTGCACGATCTCTTCTATAAGAAAAAATTATTTGTTCATCACATGCGCACTAAGGATCAGTTGGCCGACATCTTGACAAAGGCCCTTCCGCTACAACATTTCAGAATATTGCTAGCAATCTCATCCACTCTCCGGTGATGACCTTGAGGGGGACTATTAAAGAAGCATAGTATTATTTGCATATTTACTATTTCTATTTACCGTATTACCCTTTCTTGTTTTGTTTGTTTTCTATAGAGCCATGCAACTTTCTTTATTTCGGTAATAATGAAAATCTCTATAGCACAAATGTTTCTTCTCTCGTTTCCTTCTATACTTCTTCTTTCTTGATTCTTGACATCTTATTAACAAGTAGTTGTTTAACATTTTTAGAAAAGAAAACCAGTGTTGGTAGTTATAGTATTTAAATGATGGAATATTGGAGTGAGCCGAAGATACTTATAAGAAGAAGAACTTCACTTTTAGTTATATTTCTTTATGTAGTTTTTGTCTATATAAATATGAAGTAAACATAAATGAATGATTTAAAATTTTATTTTTTTATTTGTATGCTGGACCTGATCTTAGGAACATTACAATTGCTTTTATGGCTCTTGTGACTTTGTGGTATGCTATCCTGCTCCAAATAGTAAATTATCAATACTTTTTGCTATTGGGATCCTGAATGGGTGGTAAGGTTGCAAGTAATGCGGAACAAAATTTGTAAATGTTAAGCAAATAAAAAAAAAAAAAAGTAAGAAAAACCTACATGCAAATAATCATAACACAAATAAAAAGATTTATATGGTTCGGTGCTAATAATTACGTCCACGGAGAGGAGAGCAGAAAAATGTTCACTATATAGAGGAGATTACAAGGACTTAGGGTTAACAAACCCTTACACAAACCCGATAAGCCTTCTTCTTCCTTGAAGGAGCAACCACCACACCCACAATCCTATTGGAGGCAGTCAAATTTTGGATTTTTCAATTTTAACCCTAAAAAAGGGCTTAAGAATAATTATTGGCGGCTCAGATTCGTGCCTGTTGAGTTGCGGGCGCCACGACGCGCCATGGCGCCCTTCTTTCAGGCGCACATGCGCTGCGGCGTGCTATAGTGTTTGCCTCTCGCGAGCCCAGGCGCTGCGGCTCGCTATATCGCCCACCTCTCGGGCGCCTAGGCACTGCGGCGAGCTATAGCGCGCTGTGGCAAACTTTCAAGCCTGCTCCTCATCAACAATCTCCAGCTTGTATCTCATGTACTCCACATAAGAGCTGAATTCACTGTGCTCTCTATCATTGCAGTTGCACCAACTTGGTTGCCTACGTATCCCCCTCCCAAAAGAATCAAGATGTACGTAATTTTACTAAATGAGAAACCTATAAATGATTCTCCAAATTCACCAAAGCTTGACAATAGGTGAATTTCTGAACCTTGAGCACCTTTGTCAACATATCCGCATAATTCTCTCTAGTGTCGATCTTTTTTAGTAATATCTCATCTTCTTCAATACATATCGAACAAAATGGTGTCGAACATCAATGTGCTTTGTGCAACCATGACAGACCAGATTAGTAGTAAGAATATAGCGCTCTAGCTATCACAATGAACTACTACATCTTTTTGCTTCACACCAAAATCTTCTTGCTTCACACCAAAATGGTGTCGAACATCAATAGCTTTTTTGAATGCTTCAATAACTGCCATATATTTAGCTTCTGTTGTAGACATGGCATGTAAGTCCCACTTAAATAGTAATAAGTAAAACTCTTAAACATTGATGTGCCTTTTTTAGATAACGGTGGAGTTCTTGACAAAAACTCTAAAATTAAGCGTGCTCATGTGGGAGCACTCCCAAGATGGGTGACCTGCAATGTATTAGCATTTGGGTCGTTGGATCAAACGTTGATCCGACGGTCAAATTCATTCCTAAATATCAAGCCGTTAGATCAAGATTTAATAAAACGAGCGGCTTGGATAAAATCGATCTACTTTCCTGTGTTCTGCACTGGACAATGGATCGTCGTTGATTCAGAAATAGTCGTTGGATATTATATTAAATATATATTTGTATTATTTAATTCAATGAAATATTTAAATAATAAATTATTCTAATTAATTACTTAAATTTAAATATTCAAATGGACTCCGAAAAAATCTATAAATTTCACCCTTACCTAACTAATTGAGGGGTAAGGAACTCAAAAATAAAATTGAATTTTTGATCGGTGTCAATTTATTTATTATAATTTTTGAGTATTAAAATAATTGAGAAAAATTTGATGACTTACAAACACTCACAAAATACCATCCCTAACTAATTTGGGGGTGATGAGTCCAATGACAGACTTCATTTTTTATTCTGAGGTCTAAATAAATTAGGTATTCTCAGAATTATCAAGAAATTAGGAAATGTTAGAAAGTGTCAAATAATCTCCAAATCATACAAAAATTGATGTGGAGGCTATTAACACTAATATAAGTGTATTGGAAAAGGAATTAAGTCGATTATGTTACTAATTGATGGGTAACAATACTAGGTGGTATCAATATTCCTCATTTTGCAATCTAATAATCCAAACACTTTAATGTTATATCTCAATTTAATCAAAAAATTATGATGACATTATGGTGGTATCAATTATTCTATTTGATGCATATTTCTGTTTGTGACATTAGGATCCTTAATTAATGACCCAATTAGCCCTAAATTTCAAACACTCGTAACTTTATAACCGTAACTCCAAACATAGCCAATATAGGTATCATTTTAATCAGGAGAATGCCAAGAATGTTCCTATAGTATTGGTTTTGTTGTTTGAAGTGTTATTTGATTAATGACTTTTAGGACCTTTCCATAATTACATCCATAAATCTTATAAATTTAGTTAGCCATAACTTGATCATTTGGACTCTAAATTAGGTCATACAATATATTATTTTGATTAAGAAAACCTAAGGATCTACAAAAATATTTAGGATTTGGTGATTAGATTTCTTAATTATCCCTAATCACCATAAATCTTGATTAGTAAATATTAGCATAATTAGTGATCCAAATTTAAAAATTTAAGTTGTTGTAGACTCCTAGAATAAAGTAGAACACATTAGTAAAGTTAAAATTTTATTTTTGAGATTAATTTCACGAGTCACTCACTAATCATATTAAATCTTAATTAGGGCATACGTTAAGCAAATGAAATACAAATTGGGTATACTCTCAATTATAGTACTCAGTGTGTTATAGGAAAGCTATAGCCACTGAGTTTGCTAAATTTAAGCATCATTTGGAAAAGTTAGGTTTTGGACCTTTTCTAAAATTTCATAAATTACCCTTTTAGACCCCAATATTATTTTGGTCATAACTTGGCCAAATGATCTCAGCATTTAGTTATCTTAGACTCTATGAAATTTTTAGACAGTAAATAATATAAGTATAATTTAATTTTTATATTTCCCTAAGTAAAATTACTAAATTTTTCCTAATGAGCTAAAACCTTAATTTGAGCTCATAAGGCTTAATCCCGAGCCAATTTGGGTGTGCTTACTATCTATCTTCATATTAGACAGTAAGTAATTATTTGGCATTAATAAATTTTGATTTGGAACTCTAAATCAAAAAGTTGCATCCATTAAAGACTGAGCGCCATACCCTCTGTCTTCTTAGCACTTTGGGACACTCTGTTTGCATGGCTCCGAGAGTGCGCCTGAGCCCCAGACTTTCTGTTTGTTTAGCACCTAGGGCATGCCTGTGAGCCAATATTATTGTTGGCATATATAGATCAGTCCTTGAATCCACTGGAATACCATTTGCTCTCCCCTTTATGATCGAAGTGGTCTCCACACCATAATAGCATACAAACTCATGCTTCCATCTCACATGAGTATAATTCACTATGTATTTCACATATCATTACTTTGGAGGTATCTTTGAGCTGACCATAAGGGTGAATTTTGAGGATATAAGGTATACAACCCAACCTCATTTTGAAGTCAAGCTATAGAGGATCAAGAGTTATGACACCAAAAAATTGAGCAAAGTTTATGCCCGTGATGAAGCTTCAAAGTAAGAATTGCCTAATTGAAGAGGCCTTTGGAAAAAGAACTCTATATGAAGAAACTTTATCCCCATTTGCTCACCTAACGGGTACGTTATAATATTATTTTAATTTTCTAAACATATCTTAGCACATAAAAAAATCTTAAGAATATTTTAATTTTATAAATATTTCTCAATGCTGAAGAAATTTTTTTTCTTAAGTTTAGGAAACTATAATACATATTAATCTTAAATAAGGAAAACTAATCTCTTAATTAAGAAGCATATTCTTAATGGAAAAATTAAAACATTGGAATATTTTAATAATTACTCAATTTAATTTGGCATATTATGAAGAAGAACATAATTTTCTAGATTTTGAGGATATAGTTATACAACCCAACCTCATAAATATTATATTCCCCAAAATTATTTATTTTTTATATTAAAGCTTTGTTAAAAAGTACATAGATTTAGTAGTTATACTATTTTGTATTATTTCTCTTTTGCTATTGGAAATGTTAGTTACCTCTTGTTGTTGCTTAACACTTTTCATACTAGCTAATGAAAGCTTCATCATGATTTAGTAGTTATACTATTTTGTATTATTTCTTTTTTGCTCTTGGGAATGTTATATAGCTCTTGCTGTTACTTAACACTTTTCACACTAGCTCATGAAAACTTCACCATGATACTTATTTATATAAAGGAGGCTTTGAAGTATAAATAGGCGATAGTGTGCTTTTAAATTATGGGTTCTGATGAAGAGACAAAAAGTTCACTAAGATAAAGAAGGCTAAAACACTTACCTACAATGTGCAAGATCTATAGAAAAAAGAATTGGAAGAAGCAAAACAACAACAATGGTGGAAATCAGAGATGGGAAAAAGCACTACTTTGAGTATTAGGCGCAATCAGTGCACTTTCTATTTATAGACTAGCTATTGGAAGAGAAAATGTCCTAAGTTAAATAATAAGAAGCTCAATTTTTAGAGAGATGTGATGGGGAGAACTCAAATGTCACCCTTTTAATTGTGCCCAAGAGCTTGTATACCGATAATGCTTGTTGGATCCTAGACATTAGAGCAACTCATTAATTTTTCTCTCGTTGAGATTGATTTTGTATATATAAGGCATTTGATAGCGAGAAAAATGAGAAATGATCAAGCATATTATACTGTTGGGATAGGAAGTGTTTTAGTGTGAATGCATGATGAGACAATTTGAGAGTTGAGGAAAGTAAGAGATGTTCCAAAGATTTGTAAGAGGCAGTTTGTTGTTGGCTTCAGAGAGGCCAAAGGCTACAATGTGGTCATTGAAGCAAGGGTTATGAAGATTAACTGAGGAACAATAACTTACATGAAGGGAATTTGGTATCTCATTTTGTATTATCTTCCATGATGTTTTGTAATAAGTGGAGCTACCATATTTGATGATTTATTTGATGATGTTATTTTATTACATATGAGGCTATCACATAATAAAGGGCCCTGATTTAATATTTTAAGAAAATAAATGCTAATAAAAGAAGTTGATACCTAGAAGCTTAGGTTTTATGAATGATGCATGTTTAGAAAGAAGACACACTTATTGTGGCAGCCGCCCCTTAATCAACTAAGATTAAGTGGTGGTCTTCACGAGGCAATCCCTCACTAATCATTAGATTAAGTTTTCATCCCTAATCCCCTAATAAGGAAAGGTTATGCAATATATAACAACTGAAATATTCACTAAATGAGCATACAGGAATATCAGAGTGTGAAAGAAATGAATATTAAATTTTAACATCCATACATCCATAATATAAGATAGAATAACATCCAGCTCAAAATAAAGTAGCAACAAAAGAAAATACACAATTACTTGTATTATTATACTTTTTAATTGAAATATAAGCAGAAAGATATAACTCTCATCCTCACTTAAATAAAAAGCATCCTAAACTAAGGCTCATCAACTCCAAGATGCTCCTCCTCCTGGAACTGCTCCTTCTCCGACACTAAGTCATCCAAATGATCAGAAGCTGCCATTGTCAATTTCACAATGATAGGGCCCCAGCCAAAAAGAAAGAAAAATTGGTTAGATAATTTGTCTAAGTACATTTTAGGCTAATATTATTTTTATTATATGGTATCACAAACAACCTAAGCATCTTAAGAGCAACAGAACAATCAAAAGGATAAAAGCTATAATTATTCAATTATAACCTTAAACAAAGTATGAGGTAAACAACATACCTCATCCTTAAAGTTGCAGGAAGGGTTAAACAATGCATATGTTAAAGCTACTAAGTGTAAGAAACATCCTAAGTAAACATGATCAAATCTACTCAGGTTAGTTTAATGAATAATATAAAATATGAATAAAGCTAAAATAAATCAAACATCCTAGCATACTTTTATATGAATCAAAATTGTTGAACATATAAATATTTAGAATTTTTAGAAATACTGCAAATATATATAAATGCTACGTAAATGCTGAAAAATATCAAACTAAACATACATAAAGAAAATGATATCTCATTATTGGACATATGCCTACTTAGACATGCCGTAATAAAAAAATGACTCATCTAGCGACTATATAAATCTTCTGAAGCATCCAGGACACTAATGCTTATATCAATAAGTCTATTGAAAATATGTCATATCATCATCCAGGATCAAACACCTGGAAATATCATCATCTCAATATATATATATATATATATATATATATATATATATATATATATATCCTCTAAGATCAAATACCTAGGCACTAAACTACATCTGAATCTTGATATGTGAAACAATACTGTAGAGGCAGACTAAGTATGATATATTCCACTTACATGTTATATAAATTTATGGATTCATCTTTATTTCCTTTCATTCAATTCTTCATGAATATGCATTATGTAAATCTTTCAAGGCTAACAAAGAACAATCATCACCTGCTCTATGTTTCATCTAATATGTCAAAATAAAAGTCTCAAGACAAGGAAAGCAAAGCATACAAATATAAGATGTAAATAGCACTACACAAAACTTTGTGATAGCACTTGTTTTCTAATTTAATTCATTCTAACTAATTTGAGATTATACAAGCTCAGGATCTCCAATAACCTGTTATCCAATATAAACTCAAAATATTGGTCCTATAAAGTTTAAAGCAAATAAAACTAATCCAGTTCTATCATAGTTCAATCAATGGTGCTTACATAAGTTGAATAAAAAATCATACATCCTACTTAATGAATTTAATTAATCCTCAAGCTAATCTTGATTAATACAAATAAAGATTGAAGGATTAAGAGTTAAACTCCAAATATTATGGTTTAACTTTCTAATCTAATAGATTTTAAAGACTAAGGATATAAGGTCAAATCCCAACTCTCACATTCTACATGTTAGGGTTACCTTATTAAGCAAAGTCAAGCTTAATAAGAAGGATCCCTAATCTCAAACTAAAACTCAAATACAAAATAATCATAATAAAAGGTGAAATCTAGAAACTAACAAAGCCAAAGTTTTATCCATTGAGTAACCCATTTACCCAATGAATGAAATCTAACCAAATTTCTATCACTAATTCTCAAGGAAGAAGATCCTAAAGTTAAAGAAAATCATAAGGAAAGGATTTAGGATAAAGATGAAGATTTAAGCATTGGTGTTAATTAATCTTAACTATATATATATTTTTTTGATGCGATTAACTTATGAAAAGCATAAGGTTGGCTAAATTCAATCTTATGAACCTATTTAAATGATTTGGGGAGTTTTAAGAGAAAAATAGGGTTTTTTTTAAAACACTAAATTAATGAGTCCAAAGTCCTAAAATTAATTTTAAATTAATTTCTTTACTGTATTTAGTGATGAGATTAGTTTTCTAAGGTTTAAGGATACTTAAACCTAAATTTGGGCAAAATAACTATTTTACCCTTATTTAAGGATCTAAAATGCTACTTTATAATATAGGGTTTCAAATTGAATTTTATTAATGTCAAATGGTTACTTACTATCTAATATGAGTATAGATAGTAAGTACACCCAAATCGGATAAGGATTAAGCCTAATGAGCTCAAATTAGGGTATTAGCTCATTAAGGGAAATTTAGTAATTTTACTTGGTGAAATGCAAAAAATTTAGTTATACTATTATTGCTTACTGTCTAAAGATTTTATAAAGTCTAATATTACTAAATTATAAGGTCAAATGGTCAAGTTATGGCCAAAATAATATTGGGATCTAATTATGAAAATTATGAATTTTAAGAAAGGTCCAAAAACATAACTTTCTCAAATAATATCAAAAGTCAGCAAAATCAGTGGCTATAGCTTTCCTATAACATACTGAGTCTAATGACTAGGAGTAGACCTAATTTGGACTCTATTTAATTAAGTTATGAGCAATCAAGTTTTAGGGTGATTAGGGCAAATTAGGAATATAATTATCAAAACCTAATTATTTTTGCAGTTTGCTGTTAATTAGGTTTTTTTGATCAAAATGATATATTTGATGACCTAATTTGAAGTTAAAATGATCAAGTTATGGCTAAATAAAGTTCTAAGGATAAAATAGTATTTAAGGAAAGGGCCTAAATGTCATTAGCCAAATCCTACTCCAAACAGCAAAATTAATATTACCAAAATGTTTTTGGCACTCTTCTAATTAAAATGAGATCTATATTTGTAACGCCCCGCCCCGTCGTCGCGCGCAAAAGAGAAGTATAAACAGATCGGCGGCGGAGCGGCGCGCCACTCGGGGAGGAATATCTCGTCCCCCCGAATACCTAAAACTAAACCCCTCTGAAGGGCTGCTGACTCAACCTCAAGGAGGGTTGAGAGCTAATACTTAAGATAATAGTAGTATCCTTATCCTAAGTATTAGACAAATATATACATTGGATTTAAAATACAATATGAATCTAACATATGTATAAGGTATCAGCATTTCCAGTATACTGATCACATCATAATACTAAGTATAAGTAGTATATAATAGAGTGCGAAAGCTTAAAGTAAACATTCAAAAACATTCATCACAAAAGCTATATGAAAACATTTGTCTCAGAAAAAAAAAAAAGAAAATACATCCAGAATTATTACAAACATTTACTAAATAATAGACATAAAGCTAAGTACTGAATGAAAAATAAACTAAGCAGAAAAGTAATGAAACTAGAGGAGAGTCCACTAGTGCTCTACTAGCTCCTCCTGAATCTCCTGGGTAGCCTCCTAAATTGGCTCAATATAATGCTCAAGATCTAGCAAATTGCCGGATACCAAAAGTACCCATGTTAGATAATAAGTCTAACACATCGAAACTAATCTAAAGAGTTCTAGTTATTCATTTAATATTTACATAATGTAATTATATATGCAAAAATATTGTAAATAAAACTGAAAGCATAAAACTGTATAAAACTATACAAAACTGAAGTAGGTGAAGTAAAGTAAAACTGAACTATAAACTGAATATTGAAAGTAAACTAAAAAATAGTAATGGATCTGAAACTGAGTAATGATCTATAAAATTATGTTGTATAACATTGAATCTGTGCATCTGAATATGCCACAACACTGTATGCCACTGATATGCAACCAAAATATTACTGAACTATTATGAGTCATATGGTCCAATATATACATATATCTAGTTGGGAACTGCGATGTCAATGCATCCTGAAATTCTCCAGTCAATGTATGCAATATTCCATAACCCATAAATCATCACTGATACTTATATGTCATCACCGATACTCAACATCATGCTTATGCTCATGCTCATGCTTCTAATCTATATTCAGAAAGATGCTCAGAAATCGGATAATAAATTCAAGGTCTCCATTATGTAGAATCCTGCTAAAATGATTCTAACTCCTAAATTCTAATTCAATAATTAGTTAAAGTTGAGAATTTACTTAAAAATCATTAGATGGGATGATTGCATACACATATTTAGTATATTTACAAGAAAGGTAGTTCTTAACACTTAGTTTGATTAAGCCACCCTAACGAAGTGATATTCAATAGGAGGCATCATTCGATGGCGATTTGTATCTCAAGCTAAGCTATTAAGATGCCCAACTCACAATCACACTTAGTGTCCTAAATAAGGTGACTCGAATTACTTAGTTTATTTAAGCCACACCTATTGAAGCGATCTTCACGAGGAGGCATCACCCAATGGCGATTTGTATTTTAATCATACTAAGGGATGAGTCCCTATATATAACACTCTTAATCTTGGAAGATTTACTCCAACTGGACTGTATTCGTCTAATCCCTCGGGATAGCACATGATCATAAGTTCACATTGGAGTAAATCAACCAATCCTGAATACTACTGAAAGAATCAAGTACTATGGGTATACTATACTACACCAACCAATAACCTGGGTTTAGCCCATTCTAATTAATCAATAATAATTTATCAAAGCTATTAATCCTTACTCTACATAGATGATTCCTACACAAGGCTCCAAGGGTATAATCAAAAGATCACTCGATGTAGGTTGCTACCACAAAGAATAAGTCTCATTTTAAGTACTTTAATTGATTCCTACCATAAAGTATCAAGTTCAACTTCTAAAGTTATGAAGGATCATCTAAGTTTTTATCTCAAAAAGTTACAAAAGCCCTCCTTACCTCAAGGTATCAATAACTAATATTTTTATATATTTCAATAACGATCATATATCAAGACCCTTGAGATCTCACTTTTCTACTTTTTAAGCAAACATTCAAGTGGTCAAATCAGATGATTAAAATTCATCTCATCCTTTTTTATTCTATAATTATGAGATAAAATCAAAGATCTTATTAGAGTTAGATCATTTCATAAATCATTACAATTTTATTATTTATTTTATGATAATGGTCTTATATAAGAGAAAATTAAATATATAAAGTTTAGATTCAGATGATTCAATCACACATATTCAATATTAACCTTAGCACTTCTAATTCAATAATTTAAGATCAATATCAAATCATATGCATTATTGGAACAATATCAATTAAATTATCTTTCAATCAAATTAATTGAGTAAGTGATTAAGGTTTAGATCTTAATCAAGATAAGTTAGGGCTTAATCCCTAACCTTTTTACCATTAAGACTAAAGGTTAATTTATAGATCAATGATAAATCAATATATTATTAGTGTATTATTGATGTCAAACTTTGGATTTAGATTAAGTATTATCCACTTAACCAAGTTAGCAAGATTCCTATGTTTAATTACAGTTTAATGTCATTTACACTTGATTAGGTGTCTAAATAGATATTTAGAGTTTTCATATCTACATTCTAATATTATGAAAGCATCTAAATATAAAAATAGCATAGAATAAAAAGGTAATTAAGGCTAACCAAATTCTAAATCAAAGCAAAGGGATTAGCACTTGATTATAATTCTAAAAGACTTAGTGTAACAACACAAGGTTGTTACCCAGCTTAATTTTAGTTCAATCGTATCGTAATTACCATTCCATTAAATTCATCTAATCATCAGAACCAAACCCTAAAGGTTTGGAGCAATTCGGAGCTAAATCTAATATTTTGGATTATTTTAATATATAATTAATTATAAAATTGAGGTATTTATTTGACTTCGAAATCGAAATCCGACTTCGCCGTTGCGATCGTCACCCCCAAATTAGCTAGGGGTGATGTTTTGGACGCATTTGGAAGTCATTGAATTTTTGCGAATATTTTAATGTAATTAAATGCGTCGAAAAATAGGAAAATTAAATAATCATCGGAATTAAATTCTAACTTCGCTGTTGAATTCTTCACTCCCAAATTAGCTAGGGGTGAATTTTTGAGATTTTTCGGAGCACACTTCAAAAATCATAATTTTTAAATAATTCGAGAAAATAAATATGCAATTGGGCAATCATTGAGACCCTTATTTGCAATTTCCCCCAATTTTTAGTATTTTGGCTGACAGCCCCTTATACATTTTGGCTGGCCATCTCTCCCTTCCTCCTCAAGCCATACCCCATTAATGCTCAAGCATGATGGCTCTACTCCATAGCCTCCCTAGCCATGATAGCTCCCTACACTCCCTCTCCTCCTTTAAATGGAGAGCTCAGCCCCATTCTCATGCTTGCTGAACTTTTCTCCACTCATCCCCCTCTATTGCTTCACCCTAAGAAGAAGAAGAAGAAGAAGAAGAAGAAAGAAGAAGAAAGCAACAAAGGTTCTTTCCTCTTCCTCTCCTTCCAAGAACAAAAAGGTACCATCTTGCTCCTCTCCTTATCTTTCTTATGCAGTTATAATGTTAGAATGTAGCCATTAGAAGTCCATATGCATGTATGAAAGCCATTAAGGCTCTTAAAAGTTTCAAAGGAATATGCTCTGTTTCTTTCTATTTCGTATACCTATCATTCATTCATATTTTTAGTATAGCTAGGATGCTTCGTTTGTGCCGATTTTAGTGTTGATGGAAAGGTATCAAAAATACATTTCCATTGATATATAGCACGAATCATGAAACTCTCTGGATTGAGAGTAATTAGGCTCGAAAAATGGCTCTCGCGGGTTTCACACCTGACGAAATCACCGTCTGCCGCTGCAACGGATTGCCGCGGGCTGCAGCGTATTGCCGCGGGCTGCAGCGGACAGGAAAACTTAAGAAAAATGCACATTAATTAATTGAACAGTAAAATTGTGAAATGAACCGCTACAGCGCGCGGTAGCGCGCTGCAGCGGTCTGCAGCGACATCTCACGAAACTTAGGAAACTGCCACAAAAGTTAATTGAACAATAACTTGCAAAATGGGACGCTATAGCGCGCTGTAGTGCGCTGCAGCCGACCTTAGCAAAAATATTTCAAATCTTAGGAAATGACAAAATAAATTAATTGAACAGTAGTTTTGCAAAATGAACCGCTACAGCGTGCCATAGTGCGCTGCAGCGGGGCTCAGCGGGTTACAGCGAATCGCAACAGACAGCAGCAACCCACAGCACAAAGGCGCTTCGCACAGAAAGCGCTACAGCGCGCTCCAGTGCGCTTCAGCGCCTGAAAAATTGCAAAATTTTCAGAATTTCAGAACTGCCCAGATTTGTAAAACTGCCCAATTTTGGCTGAAATGGCCAAAACTCAATTGTTTAGGTATTTTAAGACCCCTAGGACCCTAGTGGGGCTATGTTATACTAAATTTGAACCTATTTTAGCTAAAATCAAGTATTGCATAAATTTCTATGCAAAAAAATTTAGTTTGAAATATTATCACAAGTATCAAGTACTCAACATTTAGTATGTGTCTTAAAATGTATTGTGTCAATCATTAGATAATAGAATACAAGAATGATTGAATCAAATAAGTGGAACCTTAACAACTAAATGGCATGCAAAGTAGATCTTTAGAATTATGATTAAGTGTTAATCTCTTTGATTTTAATTAGCAATAATCATCTTTTATTTTATGTTACCTTTTCATTTTTATGTGTTGATGAACCTAGGGTGTATATTAGAGAACCTTAACACTTATTTGGACACTTAAATGTGCTTACATAAACTTAAGAATCTTTATAACTTGATTAAGTAGATGATACTTAATCTAAACCTAAGTGGACATCAATAATATGCTAATAATACATTGATTTGCCATTGATCTTTAAATTAACCATTGGTCTTAATGATAGAAGGGTTAGGGATTAAACCCTAACTTATCTTGATTAAGGTCTAAATCTTGATCATTAATCAATCGACTTGATTGTAAGAGAATCTAATTTACATTATTCCAATAATACATTTGATTGAGTATTGATCTTAAATCATCAAGTTAGAAGTGCTAAGGATAACATTGAATATGTGTGATTGAACTATCTGAATCCAAACTTTAGATCTTTGATTTTCTCTTATATAAGATAATTAGCATAAGATGGAAATAAAATTATAATGATTTATGAAATGATCTAAATCTAATAAGATCTTTAATTTTATCCCATGATTATAGAATAGGAAAGGATCAAATGAATTTTAATCTTTTGATCTAATCATCTTAACTTAAGTAAAACAAGTAAACCTTAAGAAGTCAAAAAGTGAGATCTTAAGGGTCTTGCTATAGGATTCGTTATTGAAATGATTGAAGACCTTAACTAATGAAACATTGAGGTAGGAAGGACCTTTGTAACTTATTGAGGTAGAAACCTAGTTGCTCCTTCATAACTTTAGAAGTTTAACTTGATACCTTGTGATAGGAATCACCTAAAGTACTTAGATTGTGGCTCATTCCTTGTGGTAGCAACCTATATTGAGTGATCCTTTGATCACATCCTTAGAGCCCTGTGTATGATACATCTAATTAGAGTAAGGATTAATAGATTTGATAAATCCTTGTCGATTAAATAGAATTTGCTGAACTCAGATTATTGGTTGGGTATAGTAGGGTATACCCATATTACTGGATTAATTCAGTAATATTCAAGATTGGTTGATTCACTCTAATGTGGACTTATGACCAAGTGCTATCCTGCGGGATTAGCCGAATACAGTCCCATTAGAATAAATCTTCCAAGACTAAGAGTGTTACAATTAGTGAACAAGATCCTTAGTTTCAGATGTAAACTGCGACCAGGTTCTGCCTCCTATCGTAGTGCGCTTCGATAAGTACAGTTTAAGAAAACTAAGTATCTTAAGTCACTTTGTATAGACCATTAAGTATGCTTGTAATTAGGGTATTTAATAGCTTAGCTTGAGATGTAAACTGTGACCAGGTTCTGCCTCCTATCGTAGTGCGCATCGATAAGTGGAGTTTAAATAAGTTAAGAGTTAAATTTACCTTTCTTGCAAATATGCTAAATATGTGTATACAATCATCCCAGTTAATGGTTTTTAAGTAAACTCTCAACTTAAACCAATGATCGAGATTAGAATTTAGGATTCAAAATCCTTTTAGCGGGATTCTGCACAATGGAGACTTTGGATTCATTATCAGATTTTAAAGTATTTTCTGGATTTATCTCATGTAGTTTAGAAGCATGAGCATGAGCATAAGCATGATGTGTGAATATCAGAATGATGTATGAGAATCAGAATGATGTATAAGTATCAGTGATGATCTATGAGTTACGGAATGTTGCATATATTGACAGGAGAATTTTTGGATGCATCAGTGTCATCAATAAATAGTATTCCTAACAGGGTGTATATAGACATTGGACCATACTGCTCATAATAGTTCAGTGATATTTTGGTAGCATATCAGTAGCATATCGTATTGTGGCACATTCAGATACACAGTTTTAGTGACATGCAGCATAGTTGTACATATGATTACTCAGTTTCAGATTCAGCACTGTTTTGATTTATTTTTAGGATTCAGTTACAGTTCAGTTTTACTTTACACTGCTTCAGTTTTGTACAGTTTTAGACAAATTTGTACTTTCAGTTACCTTTACAGTTTTTCTATAGATTTACTCGTATTATGTAAATGTTAAATGAATAATTAGAACTGTTAGATTAGTTTCGATGTGTTAGACTTATTGTCTAACGCGAGGTACTGTTGGGATCCGACAATTTGCTAGATCATAAGCAGTATACTTAGCTAGGTCAAGAGGACATCCAGGAGATCCAGGTGGAGCCCGTGGAGCATTAGTGGACTCTTCTTCAGTTACTTAGTTTACTTTCAGTTTAATATTTAGTTTTATGTCTATTATTCAGTAAATGTTTGTAATAATTCTGGATGTACTTTTCTTTCTTTCCTAAGATGAATGTTTTCATACTGTTTCTGTGATGAATGTATCTGGATGTATGCTTTAAGCTTCCGCACTCTATTTTTATACTACTTATACTTAGTATTGTGATGTGATCAGTATACTGGAAATACTGTATCTTATACTTATATTGGGTTCTTATTATATTTTAAATCCAATGTATGTATTTATCTAATACTTAGGATAATGATACTACTCTTATCTTAAGTATTAGCTCTCAACCCTCCTTGTGGTTGAGTCAGCAGCCCTTCAGATGGGCTTGGTTTTCAGCTATTCGGGGAGACGGGTTATTCCTTCCCAAGTGGCGCACTGCTCCGCCGTCGAATTTATGATTTTATTCTTTTGCGCACGGCGACGGGGCGGGGCGCTACACTTAGGTTTCATACTATTAAGTTGTTAAGATATACATATTCGATACAAGCACTTAAAATTCTATCACTTAGTATTTAGCATAACATACATTTCAAGTACATTGTAGGTTTTGAGCACTTGATAAAAATAATAAAGTTTCAAACTTAATTTCCATATAAAATTTTATGTAATGTTCTATTTTAGCTAAAATTAGTTCAAATTTGATATAACTTAGCCCTCTATGGTCTTAAGGACCTTAAAATGCAAAAATAGTAAAATTTTGGCCATTTCAGCCAAAACTGGGCAGTATTAAGGAAATTCTTGTCATTTTTGCGATTTTGGGCGCTACAGCGCGCTGTGGCGTGCTATAGTGCGCTGCAACGCTTCTAGCGTTGTGGCGCTTCGACTGCTGCAGCGCGCTGTGGTATTTTTAGCGCTTCAGCGTGCTGTGGCATTTTTAGCATTGCAGCGCGCTGTGGCGCTTTTAGCGCTGCGGCGCGCTGTGGCATTTTTAGCACTGCAGCGCGCTGTGGCGCGTCTAGCACTGTGGCCCACTGTGGCGCACTGCAGCAGTCCAACTTACGAAAATACTGTTCAATTAATTTATTTTTCTGATTTCCTAAAGTTTTCCCAAAAATTCCATTGCAGCCCACTACAGCGCGCTATGGCGCGCTGCAGCGGTCCAACTTGTGATTTTTACTATTCAAATAGTTTAATGACTGGTTTCCTAAAGTTTTTCCTGAAATGCCGCTGCAGCAATCCGTTTTGCATTTTACTGTTCAATTACTTTATTAAATGCTTTTATATGTTTTTTCCAAAATACCGCTGCAGCGCGCTAGCTTGTTTTGCAACTTTGGGCGCTGCAGCGCCAGACGACGATTTCACTAGGACGAAACCTGTAAGGCTTACTTTCAAGCTCAAATACTCCCAATCCAAAGTATTCCATGAGCAGTGCCATATATCAATGGAAAAGTCTTCCGATACCTTTCCATCGACACTAAAACTGGCACAAACGAAGCATCCTAGCTATACAAAAAATGTGAATAAATGACAGGGTATACAAAATGGACGAAAACAGAGCATGTATTTTTTGAATAAATGAGCTACCTCAATGAGCCTTAATAGATTCCATATATGTTTATAGACTTCTAGAGATACATTCAAGCATTGTAGTAACATAAAGGAGACAAGGAGAATAACAAATTGGTACCTTAGCCTTGCAAGGAGTGGAGGAAGGAGGAACATTTGCTTTCTTCAAGAACTTTGGTGGAAGAGAGGTCCTTTTTCAGCACAAGGGTATTAATGGAGGAAAAGAGGGGAATGCTTCAGCAAGATGAAGAAGGAGAGCTGAGCTTCTCTTTAAAGAGGAGAAGAAATGATGAAGGGAATAGGCCATCATAAGCTTAGGGAGCTAGGAAGTGAAGGGAGGAGGAGAGGCTATTAAAAATCAGCCCAAGGAGCATGGGGCGTCGGATGAGGTGAGGGGGCTGACAGGATGAAATAGAAAATTTAAGGGAAATTGCAATTTGGGGACCGAATATTTGCTTAATTATTTTCTTTAATTATTTAAAAATTCAAATTTTTGAAACGCACTCCAAAAATTCACCCCTAGCTAATTTGGAGGTGAGGAATTCAACGGCTAAGTCGGATTTCGATTCCAATGATTATTTAATTATTCCATTTTCTAGTGCATTTAATTATATTAAAATATTTGCGAAAATCCAACGACTTCCAAATGCGTCCAAAAACATCGCCCCTAGCTAATTTGGGAGTGATGATCGCAACGGCGAAGTCGGATTTTGATTTTGATGTCAAAATAAATATCTCAATTTTCTAATTAATTAAATATTAAAATAATCCAAAATAATCGATTGGGCGTTGAATCGCTCCAAACATTCAAAGTTTGGTTCTAATGACTAGATAAACTTAATGGAATGATAATTACAATATAATTAAGCTAAAATTAAGTTGAATAACGGTGGCGCCCTGCTCCATAAGCCCACAATCATTAGGCTAAGGAGTGGAGGTTACTTGTGCAAATTCTTCTCTTATCATTGGATTAGGTAAGATCCACAATCCACTAATAAGAGGAGGACGTGCACAGAACTTTTAAGAGGATCAGTTACTAAATCTGGCATGCAGACAGAGTGTGGAAGTTAAATAAAATAAATAGTACATCCATTCACCATGCATCACATAAGAAACAGTAATAAGATAGCTCAAAAAAATAATAAAGTGCATAAAGTAAATCACAGTCACAGTATATGTATTATTACAATATTAAATAGATAGTTTTAAAGACTAAAAACAAATCACTCTTCCTCACAAGAAACTAAAAAGGAATTAAACAGTATCTAGCTCTCCTAACTGGAGCTCCACCTCTATATAAGGCACCTCTTCTTCAGCACCCAGCTCCTCAAACCTATCTGAATATAATATTATCAATTTCATAATGTCAGGGCCCCAGCCAATAAAAGAAAAATCTTGTTAGACAATTGTCTAAGTACATTTTATTATTTTACATGAGTTATTAATGTCACCATTTTTATATTTAAGCACAACAAAAGTAAACTAAAAGCATAGGTGCAGTAAGCGTACAAAGAAACAGGAATAGTTATAAATATAATATTTATAATTAAGCAATAAATTAGGCAAAAGCACACCTCAATAACTAAGCAAGGAATGGGCATATACATGTATAGTACAGTAAGTAAAAGTACTGAAAGTAAAGTCTAATCCTAAATATACTGATGATCATATGACATATACAAATTAAGTGATAGAAATCTGAATATGGTACGTATAATAAGCAGTAAATTCTAGCATCCTATAAATACGTACAACTGAGTAAGTAAGTAAAGAAAAACAGTTGATTGAAATATACATCAAAATACAGTACACAGTAAGCTAAAAATTGAAATAGGTATTTAAAGACTGCCATATCAGAGAGTTGGCCATCGGGCCAGTGAAATCCCCAAAGCCTTTCTCGACTTGGGCAGACAGAAATTCCCATAGCCTTTTTGGGCTAGGGCAGACAGAATCCAGCAGCATAACTGAGGAGGCAGTAAATACAAATGCAGACTCTCTTAGTTATTTTACTTTGTTTTTATGGACCTGTCCAGAAACAGTTGAGGAGTCAAGCACGTCTGCAAGGCTATACGAGTTCCAAGCCTAACACACACTCTTCAATGAGTAATATTAAGAATCCTTATTACTCCTTACCCCTATCCATTAGGGAAAATGTGCATCCGAATCTACTAAAATATACTGAACCCAAAGGCAATTGTTATCCTAATTATTCTAAGTTTTCATTTCATGCACAAAGTTTTCTTATATGAGATATTTAAGGAATTAAGCACACAAACAAAGAATGTGTAGCACAAATAATTCAAGTAAATAAGGGACTCTCTACACATGGTGACACTGTTGTTATCTAATTAAACTGTTCTAACTATTCTAAGCTACACAAGTTCAGAATCTCCAACTATCAAGTGTAACTTAGAAATTCATTCTTATAAGTTAAAAGGATTAGAACTGATTAGGTTCTAATCTAATCTAATCAAATACGATTATAAGTTTAATTAATAAATCACAACATCCTAATTTGATGAATTTAGACATTTGATCTAAGATCTACTAAGCTATAAATTATGGATTAAACACCATGAGATTGGGCTTAATCACATAATCTAAAAGGATAAGACATAAGATCTAGGTTTCAGTCTAAAATTGATCTAATGATTGAGGTAAACCCTATTAAGCAAATCAATCTTAATAGGATAATCTCCCATCCTAAATCTAATGTTGAAAGACAAAATAATCTAAATAAGTTGTAAAATCTAAAAACTAATAAAACTAAGGATTCATTTGTTGAATAACCCACTTATCCAATAAATAAAATCTAACCTATGAGCTAGTCCTAATCTCAGGACTAATCCTAATGTGAGGTGAAAGATCCTAAAGACTTGGAGAATTTTGTAGAAATTTTAACAAATTCAACCTAATAGTTGATTTTTGTCACTTAAATGATTCTAACATAGTTCTAATACCTATTTGAGTTCTTTAAAAGATAATTTAGAGGTTAAAGATGCTTAACCTAATTTTTAGGCAAAATGACTATTTTGCCCCTACTTTAGGGTCCAAAAAGTAACCTTTTGATTTGGGGATCCAAATTAGAATTTCTTATTGCCAAATGATTTGTTACTGTCTAACATGAAGATAGGCAGTAAGTACACTCAATTTGAATAAAAAATGAGTCCTATAGGTCTAAACTAAGGTATTTGACTTAAGGGGTATTTTAGTAAATTGCACTTAATAAAATCTAAATTCTTATACAATTTACTATTGGCTGCAATTCAAGGATTCCATAAAATCTAAGAACACTAAATTCTGAGGTCTAATGAATTAGTTATAGCCATTTGAATTTCTAAGGGTAAATTGGTAATTTTCTAAGTTAAGAGGGGTCAAAAAGATAACTCTTCCATTTGGTGTCCAAATTTAGCAACTCAGTGACTATAGCTTTCCTACATCACACTAAGTACTTTAATAGGGAGTAGACCCAAATTGGACTCCAATTGGTCAAGTTATGTCCTAATTATGGTTATGGGTATTTTGGTCATTTCCGATTTTTCTAGGATTCAAAACCTAAATATTATTTTAGATTATTATTGGCACTAAAATTCTAAGCTACCTAGAATTTTATGGTACAAAGTTTCAAACTTAATTTCCACCTAGAATTTTATGCAATGTTCAATTTTAACTAAAATAGGTTCACATTTGATATAATTCAGTCCCACTATGGTCCTAGGGACCTTAAAATACAAAAAACAGTGAAGTTTTGGCCATTTCAGCTAAAACTGGGTAGTTTCACAAAAATCTAGGTAGTTTTGCAATTTCGGGCGCTACAACGCGTTATAGCGCGCTGCAGCGCTTCTGGCGCTGAGCGCGCTATGGCGCTTTTGCCGCTGCTGCGCGCTGTGGCGATTTTAGCACTGTAGCGCGATGTGGCGCTTTGAGCACTGCAACGCGCTGTGGCACTCTCAACATTGAGGCCCACTGTGGCGCGCTATGGCACGCTGCAGCGGACCAACTTGCGAAATAACTGATTAATTAATTTATTTTTGACATTTCCTAAAATTTTTCTGAAATTCCGCTACAGCCCGCTACAGCGCGCTATGGCGCACTGCAGTGGTCCAACTTGTGATTTACTATTTAATAATTAATTTTATATGGTTTCCGTCGAAATACCGCTGCAGTGGTCCATTTTGCAATCTTGGGCGCTGCAACGCGCTACAGCGCGAGATGGTATTTTTCGTCTGGACGAAACCTGTAAGGCTTGCTTTCGAGCTCAAATACTCCCAATCTAGAGTATTTCATGAGTGGTGCTATATATCAATAGAAAGGTCTTTCCAATACCTTTCCATCGACACAAAAATCGGCACAAACGGAGCATTCTAGATATATAAAAAATATGGATAAATGACAGGATATACAAAATGGATGAAAATAGAGCATGCATTTTTCACATAAATGAGAAGCTTCAATGAGCCTTAATGGCTTCCTTACTCTATCATGAGTTTCTAGAGCTACAAATAAATATAGTAGCAACATGAAGAAGATAAAGGAGAGGAGCAAACGGGTACCTTAGCCTTGCAAGGAGAGGAAGAATAGGACATTGGCTTTCTTCAAGACCTTGGGGAGGAGCCTTCTTCTTCAACACAAGGACTTAGCAATGGAGGGGGGAGAGATGAGAAAATTTCAGCAATAATAAGAAGGGGCTGTGCTCCTTCTTAATAAAGAGGAAGGGGGAAGATGGAGTAGGGGAGTAGGGAGCCATCAAGAGCCTGGGGAGAGGAGGAGTAGAGAGCCATCATGAAGGAGCCTAAGGGGCATGGAGGTATGGGGCACCGGCCAAGGGAAGGGCTATCAGCCAAAGCAAATAAAAATTTGGGAAAATTTGCAATTTGGGGACCGAATATTTACCTATTTATTTTCCATAATTATTTGAAAAATTCAAATTTTTGAAACACGCTATGAAAATTTCCAAAACTTCACCACTAGCTAATTTGGGGGTGAGGAATTCAACGACGAAGTCAAAATTCGATTCTGACGATTATTTAATTACTCCATTTTTCTTGTGCATTTAATTATATTAAAATATTCGCGAAAATCCGACGACTTTCAAATGCGTCCAAAACATCACCCCTAGCTAATTTGGGGGTGACGATCGCAACGACGAAGTCAGATTTCGATTTCGAGGTCAAAATAAATATCTTAATTTTCTAATTAATTAAATATTTAAACATTCCAAAATAATCAATTGAGCTCCGAATTGCTCCCAACCTTCAGGGTTTGGTTCTAATGACTATATAAACTTAATAGAATGATAACTATGATATAATTATGCTTAAAATAAGCTGGGTAATAACCTTGGATTAATACAGTAACAACCTTAGGTTGTTACAAAATATTGGCTTTGCTTGGAGCTAATGGTCCAAAATTATGAATGTTTGAAGTTTAGGATTAATTAGATCATTACTTAAGGGTCCTAAATGTCACTATGCTAAATATTCATCCAAATGAAAATTTGACATTGCTATAATATTCCTCATAAATTTCTAAGCAAAATGATATGTACATTTGCTAAGATTGGATTATTGGATTACAATTTATTAATAATTGAAATTATGGAATTTAATGGATTAATTAAACTAAAAATCAAATCAATTTTTTAGTTTGATTTCTTTTATCTTACTTTAAACAGCGGCGGGCCAGGAAGGAAAATGTGTGCTGGTTTTGATAGGCGTGGGTTAGTGGGTCGGCCAACTGGATTGGCTACAGAGGAAGGAGGTGGTGCCGTGAACCCGCTCCAAAAGAATAGGCCCGTGGGTTGGGTCCTATAGAGGGCCGGGAAGAGGCACAAGACAAAAATAGAATCGGCCCAAAGGACGAACAAGCGGGCCGAGACGGCCCATGCAGCTGGAATGGATTTACTCTAGCCCATAAGAGACGACTTCATCTTCTTCCGACGGGGAGAAGATGCTCTAAATGCAGAACCTGCCGGCACGAGAGATCCAGAAGGAAATACATGCGTCAGGAAATGCTCCAAACAATGAATTTGACATTTTGAACATAACAATTGACCTTGAATCGATCTAACACATCTAATCCTTACTTCAAAGGTTTGACTAGGGATTCGAACACAGAATAATAGGATCCAAATGGAAATCGCATTTAATTGAATCTTCATAACCACAAGTAATAATTGCAAGCAATGAATTGACTGAATGGAACATAAGCAAGGTGATATTGAAGTAAAGTAAAATGCTAAGTAAGGAATGGGGGTACCTTTGCCTGTGGTTCGCCAAGAACTTCGATCGATTTGGGGAAAAATGGCCAAATGAGATTTGAAGCTCCAACTTAGTTCCAAATGATGATAATGGATCTTATAAGAATATAAAGAATAAAAACAGAGTTCATGAGGCTTCAAAGTGGTGGATAAGGCATTGAATGCCAGCTACAACGACGGTGGCTACCGCGACTATTGCGTGTCCAACTATGCGACATGCGGGGCTCGAGTCACGGGGCGATTGGCCCGTGGGCCACTCGGGTTGGCCCAGTAGCTGAGCACGGCCCAGGGTTCAAAACTTGAGCATTCGGGGACTGGCCCAAAGTGGAGAGGCGGGCCGCGCGGTTTTGAGATGGCGGGCCCGCCAAGTTTTATTCAATTAAATAATAATTAGTTAAATTAAGTTAAATGAAAATTTATATTTAAGATAAAACTATTAATTGAACTCCAAAAAATCTCATAATTTTGCCTATAGATAATTTGAGGGTGGCGAACGCAACGGTGAAGTCAAATTTTAATTTCGACAAGTATTTAACCTTTCTTTTTCTATTTTTTTGAGGTATTTTAAATATATTAAAATATTCAACGAAAATCAAATGACTTCCAAATGCTTCCAAAACATCACCCATAGCTAATTTGAGGGTAGTGAGTGCAATGGCGAAGTCAAATTTCGATCTGAGATCAATTAGATATGTCAAATTCTAGGATTCCTAAAATTCTTAAAATCTGGGTTTGATTTTTTTGACACCTGATTTGGACTAAAACTTCATAGTAAGCTTCTAATAACTTTTTTAGAGTGTTATAACTAAGATCAGGACCCAATTAAGCCATGACTGACTGGGGTAACAACCTAAGATTGTTATATTTATCCTTTTATACAGTTATCCACAATACAAATGAATACTTGATTACGTGCACACAAACGTATGGGGTCCGACAAAGAAAGCATCATTTTGCAGACGATGATATTTTGTCTCTTTTATTGATGACTACTTCATATTTGTTTAAATGCATGCCATGAATCACAAGAATGAAATACTGGAGATGCTTATGATTTGGAAGAAATTGATGGATAACTAGGCTGACAAAATGACTAAAAATAAATAGATAATGGTGTGGCAAAGCAGATGAGCGAGACTTTGGTGGAGAAATTCTGATATGCTGGGATGGATATATTCTTCTAAACTGAGGCCTAGACTATGCTTACCACTTAGTGAGCTGTCTACCTATGTAGTTATTGGAAACAATACTCCAATTGAGATGTGGTCAGGTAAACTTGCTTTTGATTATGAATAGTTAAAAATATTTTGATGTCTTGCTTATTATCATGTAATGTTTGATAAATCTGAGCCAAAGCAAAAAATGCTATCTTTGTTGAAGTCGGTGTGGGATAAAGGATTTAAATTGTTTGATTAAGAGGATAAAAAGGTTATTGTGAGTAGAGATGTTATATTTGATGAAGAGTTTCTTATGAGACCATGGAAATAAAAGTAGGTAGAGAATTCAATAAGGGCTAAGGGGGGCATGCAAATAGTGGAGTTTGAAACACTATTTTCTCAACAAGTATTATCTTCCTCAGAGCTTGTACCTGTGTAGGTTGAGGACGATCACAAAGAGATAGAGGTTGAAAAGGAGACTATAGAAGAGACTTTACTTTATCATTCTGTTGTTATTGTCAAAACCAGAAGGGTGAATATCTCTAGACCTGAAATGGCTAAAGGATTATATCATATTTACACTATTGCCACCACATGCTGATGGTGTTTTGATTTATTGTGATTATAGAGTTATTTCCATGAATGAAGAGAAGAAGTCGCTTTATAAAGATATTGCATGGAGGTTGGAGAAACTACCTCAATGAAGAAAAAAATTAAGTGTAAAAGAGTGTGGGCTACAAAAAAGGGTCTCTCGAGAATGAGCTGATATATGCTACAAGCCAAGGTGGATGATATAGGTCTTGCAAAATGTAACTGAATAGATCCCAATAGTAAAATATCCCTAAACTTGTGTTTCCTTAGTGATTGTTGTGCAGTAAGGTTTGTTGTTGGAACAACTCAATATGAAAGTGATTTTTAACACAAAATACATTTAGCAAGTTTCGAGGTTTAGAGCTACAACGTATAATTGGTGAAATTTTTGTTAGTGAACTATGCGTGACTTGATTCTTTATTGAGGGGAATACGAAGACATCTTATTTTGGGTGCAGCCACTTCAGTTACTTGGTCTGCTTCTCTACATGTCATCTCTCATTTATTTCAAGCAAGAGTTATGTCGAAAATTGTGGGAAAGATTAGATTGAAGAAGATGGAGTTTGACACCTACTTTGTTGATATGACGAGCTTTAAAATGCATTAATAAGTGTAACCAACCAACTAAAGGCAAAACAGACGCAAAGCAAGCTCTGGGACAAGCTATTTTTTGGGCAAGCCTAATTTGAGCATTTTTTGGATGAGAGAAGAGAGTGCCCAAGCGCCTGATACACTGTTTGTAGGGTCTAGGAGCATCGTATATCTGAGAGGCGGCATTTGAGCGCGCTAAAGTGCTTGACGAGCTTGTTGTTTCTCGTGTTGGGCTGAAAAGGAGGCACTTTAGTGTGACCAAGCGCCGGACAGACGTTGCAACACATCTTTTTATTTTATTGAGGCAAATTCGTACAATCTAATATATTCCTAAGAAGTTTTAGGGTTTGTAAGAGTGTTGTAAGTGCATCTTTTCTTTCTTTTGTGGGTTGTCATTATTTTGTATTTTGGAGGTGCAACTATTGAAAAGGGTTTATGATCCTTTGTTGTTTGAAACTTATTTTTTCCTCTTCATGTCTTCTCCTCTCCTTTTCGTGGAAGTAGCTGAATCTTATCGAACACAAATCTTGTGTTTTGTGCTGTACTTGTTCGATTTAAACTTTGTAATTTATGTTTGACAGCAACACGATTCTCAACATAATCTTTATTTGGTTGTTTCGTAAATGCTTTACACTTTAAACGAAAGTAGGAAAATTTCAAATGCAGATTAAAATTTGCATTTAAAATCTTAAAATAAAAAATTTGCAGAACTTCTTCGCCGTTTACTTCAAACTTCGAGTGAAGAAGATAGGGGGTAATACGCTACAAAGACAGTTAGGGTAAGGATAAGAGTGAAAGGCACTGCAGAGACACTAAGGGATCATTTATCATAAAGAGCCTGATTCTTTTGGGAAGTGACTGCCTTGTGTTTGTTTAAGTGCATAATTTCAGGAATATGATTCTACACAAACAAATGCTGCCGTGTTGGAATAGATGCGCTTTGCTGCAAAATCAAAAGGTGTTGATTCAAATAATAAGCTTAAAGGGAATATTGCAATGCCACAAAATAAAAGAATAATGCCATTTAACAGCACTTATACCCTGAGGAATCATTCCATGGTTTAAACTTTATTAGAAACAATCAAATTACTTGTATTTTTTTCCTTCACTCAAACCATACTGATTTATATTCCGCATAACTTTTGGATAAAGATTTCAATTGTTTTGATAGCTTGTCGAAATTAATTTCCATGGAATTATACTTGAGAAAACTATCCATATTATTCAAATCATGTAATTTTATTCTGCTTTCATCTTCTTAACTCTGCTACTCCAACCACAAATAAGATGCCAAGTCAATCGTCAAGCTAAAGAACAAACAAAAGTAAAAAATTAGAGATACATAGAAAAATGTCATTACGCTTGTGACCTCCTAAGTTACAAAGATGATAGCACCTCACTCAGCAGCTGTGAATTTTTAAAATGGAGCCTAGCATTCAATTATAGCCATGCCTTGAGCATAACTTTGCATAAGTTTTCAAATAGAAACTAACTATAGAAGGTGGGTGACTGCGATCAAGTGGCAATACATTTCGGAAAACGCTCTCCCAATGCAATAAAACTCTAAAATTAAAGAGAAGGAGAAGAAAGTTCAGATTGGTCGAATTGTATGTGGTTTGCATTGTTTGTCTTTACAGCGCCTCATGGGTTTACGGCCAAGTGTTTTTGGGGGGCTCATAGATAGGTTGGAGGAGAAGTGTTCTATTCCCAATGCTTACTTTGATATATTGGGAGACTTTTTGAATGGCTCTGTAATGATTGAGATAAACTCATGTGGATTGATGGGCACACAATCATGATGGAAAGAGGAGCTTTTGCTTGGGTTAGTATGAGAGCTGACTTTTCAAAAAAACTGGATCCTATGTAAATATAAAATGATCACACTAATATGTTGTTGTGTGAGAGTGCAACAGCCTAAGCTATTAATCTGTCTTATTACTTGTTTGGGCTTTAATAGTCTTATAAGTTTATCCTGAGAGTAGTCCAGTGTAAACAAATTTAACTTATCATGGTGAAAAACATGCTTTTGTTTTGCTTTTGAGTGGCCATATAGTGAAGAAATCTTTGTAGAAATAGAAAGTAAATAAACTCATTAGCTATAAGATTATCTAGTTTTGTTCGATTGAAGTTTCTGTTTGTTTAGGCTAACAAATCTTGCTATATTTTTTGGTATATGGCAGGCTTAGTTGATTTGTCATAACGGTTCATGGTGGATTGGCTTTCTACAAGTGATGAATCCAATATAGAGCCCTACAGGATATCCTGAAAGAGCTTTCTATCACGATCAGCAATCTTTTGAACATCCCTCCAAGAATCTTCTAAATGATCCATCAGCAATCTTGAAATGTGTCTCCAAGCTTTCGAAAACTACTAATATTTTCTTCATAGGGTTCCTGCGCGCACTTGGCTGTAGAGTCGTTAAAATAAAATATTATGATTTTTTCGTATAAAGACACGGGCACTTCACCCCTATATAAGCTTTGGATATAAGTAACAGACATTCTTTTAAGAGAGCTTTAATTGATAGCAAATCTCAATAATAGAGGTAGCGATGCTTATTCTGTTGCCATCTTTCCTTCTTCCACAGCAAAAATGTGACTGCTTTCCTATATTTTTCCCGACATCCACTCACTCGAACAGATTTAAAAATAAAAAAGTGCTTATTTTATTTCTATCAGCAATGCTATATAATTAACGCTAATATTGCATTATATTCTCGAACCTCTCCGACTCGATGACAGCAGTAGAAGGATTCCTCCTGTTGGAGAAATCACATTGGGGAATTAATTAAGACAATTTCTTATAAATAAAACTTGTTGGTTTCCTTGCACATCATAAACAACATTATTTAACACTTGCATCTCACCATCTTTCACTGATAATGAGAGAGTAAGAAGAAAATACATGCTTTTAGAGTTTTCAACCTTTAACAATATTTTGATCCCAATTTAACTCTAAATTTAGGCATTTCACACCATGAAATATGGCTTTTCACATCTGCGCAGTGCTTGGGCCTAAGCGTCGGGTGCTTGGGTGCAACTGACTTCAGAGCAAAACGCCCAAAAAATAGTGAATTCAAAAACCCAAATGCCAATCCACAAACCATATCTATTTTGTATCTGTTACACCTCTGGTTGGTCTATGACCCTTCCAAAAATATTCTTAATTTCTTCTTAAAGCGCCTCTATATACTGTTAGTTGGTTAACCACAACAACTAGGACCTGCATCACTACAACATCTTGTCCGCATCGGTGTGTTTACATTGCTTACAGGTTAAAGCATATCATGAGATGGATCCATTTAGACTATACGGTTACTTCTCTGATCCTGATTATGTTTCAAAAGACTTAATAAAGGCATTCATATATGCTTTGACAGATCAAAAGTCTTGGTTTTTTGGACACACACTCTATGATTCTTTTAGTATAAATAAAAATACTAATGTGTTTGACAGATCAAAATAGAAGTTCAGCCATTATGTCAAAGGCTTCAAGATGCCAAGAAACAAGCATATAAAGCAAATTTTTCTTAAAAGAGAACAAGTGATGGATAAACTAAAGGATGATTTTGGATTGTTTTATTTTTTGGTGAAAATTTAGTAATTTTTTTATTATTAATTTATTTTTAATAAAGTATTGAGGATCCTATTTTTCATGACTATCTTATAAAATTTCTTAATTTCTAGATTTTAATTGGCTTGAAATTAAATCTATAATTACGTTGGAGGATAATCTCTTTTACGAGGAATAGGATATCTAATCCATTTCAAAACTTTATCAAGGGTTTATAGTTGACAGCTAACTAGGGTCTTCCTCTCTCTCTTTCTCCTTAATTTATGACATAAAATATTGTACAACTTTAAGGAGAAAGATTTTTTAGTTAAGATCTTTTTCAAGTAGTTCAATGATTTCTTTTTTGCATAATTTTAAATATTTCATAAATATTTCGTTACGGTACGGAGACCACCAATTAGATCACCAAAGAAGTCAAACGCAGGTCGGGATCTCAGGCGCACTTTAAGTGCCTAGCAGACAGATAATCTAGCGCTCAAACGGAAGTTATAACCATATAGTTAGAATAAGGAGAAATCTGAGAGAGAAGAAGGAGAAGGCAAGCTAAGCTTTCAAAGAGTTTGATAAATTCTCTGTAACTCTATAATTTTTCTTACATAGGAAATTTTTCATGAGGTGGTGCGATTCCATAATTTTTTCATTTCTTAGATTTTTCACGTATATTCTTATATTCGTATGCTTGTATGTTTGTGTTTGATTGTGCTGTGCAAGATATCAAATTTTAATTAAAAGTTATTTTTTTTATTTTTATTTTAGTTTAAGCAAATTATAAAATAAAATGATAAAATAAAATTATAGAATTGTTAAGCATAATTTAAGAGAAATTTTGGCAAGCTTTGGGAATAATTTCATTATTGGATTTTTCTTGGTTAATTTAGAAAGAATTTAATTTATTTTAATTTTAGAAAATTATTTATTTGTTAAAATCAAAATATTTTATCATTTTTGGATTCAGCACGTTCACATTAGCTAGGAAAAATATTTTCATAATTTTTTGAGTTAAACTGAATTTATTATATTAAAAAATTAATAATATTAATTAATTAAAAAAACGGCGAAACGGCGCTGTTGACGGCTTTAGCTACGAAAGCGACATCTTTATCAGAGCGAAAATATGCGAAATTTGAAATTTTCAAATGCAAAATTTGACTCAACAACTTATCCAAATTGGACAAATTTAATATGTATGGATTCCTCTCAACAAGACCTTTCATTTGAGACCCAAATTTGCAATTTGGTTGAGTCTATAAAATTAATTTGGGGAAAAACTAAATTCCACATTTTTGCCACTTTGGGGGTAAATTTGTAAGAATTTTATGAAATTTTCTTTTGCAATAATACTTAATAGGATATTCCTAAGAGGTTATGACAGAAATTTTGACCATTAAAAGTAAAAAATTTCTACCCCTTAATCTCAACCGTCCAAGCCTTTAAGATCAAATCAATGCCCTTGATTTGAATATTTGATTATCCAAAGTCTTTTTAAACATTCAATGGGCTGAAGAAGGTTCATTTCATCCATCTTAGAGTTTGAATCAAACCCTCTTTCAAGCCCAAAAGGCAAGACCTTATCCTCTCTTTTTTCCTCTTCTCCTTCAAATCACCTCATCCAAATTCCTAAGCCTTGGATAATTCAATTTGATTTAGACCTATCTAAGATCAAATTCAAACTTAATGAAAGCTTTTGGTTTTAGAGTATTTAAGATTTTCCTTATCTTTTTTTGCACAGAGACTTGTAATCTCTTATATATTTTTATTTCCAATGCATTAAGATAAGCATCACTTAACTTAAAAATACATCTTTGTATGACCTAAAATGTTTTAGAGTTAAGCTTCATCTTAGTATTTGAAGCAAGCTTTTCAACTCTATTTGAGATAGTCCAAGTGAAATATTCTAATATATTTATAGGATAAACGCATACACGTTATCTTCATTTTATAATTGTTTTTCCAAAGTAAATATTTATGTTTTCTTATAGTTGAGTGAAATACTTATCCCACCATATTCTTATATGCTAATAAATCCACAAGTTATCGCTTTATAGTTTTTATTGCGGTAGCTTCGATCATCGATCGATGTAATGTATCATGAATTTGTATTTCTGAGTAGCTATTTATATTCCGTTGATATCATAAACTATTTGTAGTTGTAAATCATTTTCTTCAAAAAGAACATCAATCGGAGGAGTAGGACCTTTATAATAGTGTCTATCAATGTTCTTAGGAGGACAATAACTCATTTTGTCTCTATGATGATTTTTATTTTATTTGAGAGTTGATTTTTAATTTCTTAGATATTTTCTTAGAGATTTCATGAGAATTGTTTTCTGGTTTATCATAATCGGTTTCTAAAGTCTATATGCTAACTCATTTAATGTTTTTCCAAGATTTTATAGATAGAAATTGTGTATGAAAATTAAAACATATTCATATGTGTGGATATAAACTTGATAGTATTGATTGTATTTGCAACACATATAAGGCATTTTCTACTAATAATATTCAAGCAAAATAAAATCTTTGAACTCGTTCGCATAATTCTATCAGAATATATAGGCAGTTATGAGCGCTGGCATGATGCAAAATGATAGATCGATCACGCTTGTATGTCGGGAACACGTTGGTCATGATGCTAGGAGCTGTTAGAGAATGTACCATGGAGCTGGATGTGTGCTGGAGTGCATTGCTTGGGTGTAGACAAGGACAGGGTCTGAGGAATAGCTATGAACTATTAAATTATTTAGGAGGCGATCAATGGTAGTCACAACAATTAATACTCTCCGGATGATGATTATGTTTCTTAAACCTTTTTGCTCGTATCTTCTAAAGCCCATTAGGAGAATCACAAGAAAGCTGATCAACTTGTTAAGAAAGAAAAAACTAAAGTCACAAATTAGAAAAACGATAGTATTAAAAAGGTTTGTCGAAATTTCAATAAAAAAATTTATTAAGATTAAACAGCCAGCAATTAAAATAAATATATGATTAATAAGAAATTTAAACTAAATAATTCAATTATAAAGTCCCAACTCCCAACATAATAGCGAACAAAATTAAGCAACAGATAATTATCTTGTTAAATTTCGGCGGTAATCCGACTAGGCGATCCGTCGCTATAAAAGGCGTTCTGACTGACTGCATTGGAAGGAAACTCATCGGAATCAGATTGTCCGCGCCTGGGCTTGCAACGACGCATCTTCTTCTTCATTCGGAACCCCAAAGTCTGCAGAGATGGGCGCATTCAAGGCGGAGAAGGAAAAGCGGCGATTCCGACGCCTGCGGCAGATCGGGCGGCTGCTGCGCTGCATCGAAGCCTCGGCAGCCATCCTCCTTCTCTCCTATTTCTCCGACCACATTTTGGCAGCCGCACAGAGCTCCGGCATATTCCTCCGCCGCGCAACCGCTTTTCTCATCGACCCCCGTTTCGTCTTTCTCCTGGGAAACGCGATCGTCCTCGTCCTGCTCAAATCCCTCCGCATATCATCCCAAATTTCAACGATGAGCGGGCAGATTCCTTCGATCCCTCCAGTTCTTATGTCTGAAGCGGCTGAAGCGGAAGCGGCGGAAGTGGAAGCGGCGGCGGAGGAGGAGGTTAAGCCGAAGAAGGCGGCCTGCCGGCGGTGCCGGTCCGAGAAATTCGCCCGGCGGCGCCCGCAAGCCAAGCTCCGGCGAGCTGAGACGGATTGCGCTCGCAAAGGGCTGAACACTCCGTCTGCGCAGGAGGAAGAGGCCGACGCCGAGGAATTTCGCCGCAGGATAGACGACTTCATCGCCAAGCATCGCCGCTTTCGACGGGAGGAATCACTTGCCATCGTAGCTCTTTGACTTGGACCGGCCGGAACGGACCGGACCGGGCCGAACTGATGAACCTGTTGTACCTTTTGTAAAACAAAACCAAGCATCTAAATCGGGGTGGTGGTTTAAAGCTTTCCTCCACTTTTACTGTACATTGTGTTGCCCTTCTACCTGTATTTTCAAATTGATTGTAATATATCCATTTTCTTAAAAAAAGTTCACACATGATGGAGAGAATATGTAAAATATAGCTGTAAGATTTTACATAGATTATGAGAAAGTGGTTGAATGTAAATTAATGTGATGTATATACAACTCTTGATTTGCAATATGGTTTAGAAAAGGATATTTTAAATTCTTGCAATAATTTCTTCTCTCTCTCAATATAGGTAAATATACCAATAATTTTAAAGTGTCACCAATGATTTTCCTCTTCTTGCTTGTGTGATGCTGTGATTTCTCATCATAGTATCTTCTCTTTCTTTAGTGGGCAGATTTTTTATATTAGATCTTGAACATCATAATTAGCCATTGACGGCCATAGCCTGCCACTTAGATTATAGATAGGGTCGCAGCATTGTGTTCCTTTAGCCTCACTTTCATCGTGTTTGAGTTGGTCCCCTTTTGCTTGCCACAAAGCTCACCAACTTTTTGGGTTTCCAACACTCACCACATCGATGATGATTTTGGATTTAGCCCTCCTTAAAATTATCATATTGCATTTATGTCATTTCAAATGCATTTATGAAGGTCTTTTCAAAGGTATTCACAAAAGGTCATTTCAAACTCATTCATATAGGCTATTTCAAAATCCTTAAACTACTAGATGCATTCACAAAAGCTATTTCAACTTCTTAGAAATAAATAAATGCATACATTGTATGTTTAACATTTAAATTTACATGAAAATTTTGAGAATATTTGGCTAAAATTAGGTTAAGTGATGATAATTATAGCATTATGTCTTATAATTTTATTTCAGGTAACAAGGCCGCAGTGCATAGAATCAAGGATTTGATCACAAATAGACGCAGAGTGGAGCACAAACCTAGCACCTAAGCGCCCAGCTCAACGCTCAACAGAGCCCCCGACGTCTAAGCGTGTCTAAGCGCCAAAGAAGCCAGTTATAACTACCAAAGATAAAAACCACTAAGCCTTGGCGTTCAAAAGCACTCAAAGATAAAGGTCAAGCGCCCGAGTGCGCCTAAGCGCCAGCCATTCGAGCCGACAATAGAAGATCTGGTGCTTTATCGTACCTAAGCTATAGACTCATTTACTTAAGGCCCAACACCTGGGTGCACCCATGAACCATAAGAAATTTCAGAATAGTTGCAACAACGGTTTTGTGCAATTTCCAGTGGCTTTGGGAAATTCATTGGGAGGAAATAAAAGGAGAATTGTTGAAAAAAACTAGGAGACGAAGATAGGTATTAAGGGAGATCATCTCCATAGAAAAAGAAATAAATGAAAGGGAAAGAGGAGGCCTTGAAAAGCAAAGGAAGAGGAAGAAGAAGAAGGACCGCATGAGCACTTTACTAATTTGGAGGTCATTCACCATTGGAGCTCTAGTAGGAAGACTTGTAAACAAGAAAAGGAAAGCAATGTACTCTTTTACTTTCTTTTTTTTTATAAATCAGGTTTATATCTTTATTTTAAAGTGTATCTCGAAGTTTATGAAAATATATTTCAACTTCTTTATTTCTTTTCCAGGTGAATAATTGAATGATGGGAGCTATGTGAATGGATTAGATTCATGAGTAGAATGCATATGAATGAATAATGTGTGCACATTAATTTATCTCTATAAAATGTCTAGCCTTTTTAATAAAGCATACTTTTATATAAGAATATAACAAAGTGTGTATACATATTTAGGATTTATTAGGCATAGAGATCATTTATATGTGTTTTCACTATTATGCATTCTAGGGTTTGCTAGAACTATGAATCCTCTTATGTTACAAATATTAAAATTCAATAATAATCTTTTTATGTTGTTAACTTTTCTATTTACATTATTAGCATACTTTGTTGTTAGAGATATTGCAAGTGTGTAAGCATGTTTATGGTTTATTAGAGATAGAGATCACTGATATATGCTTTATCTTTCAAGTATTATTGGGTTTGTTAGAAATAGGAATCCTTTTATGTATTATAAGTTATACCATGAAAATTATCTACAAGAAGTATCCAATTTATAGTTAGAGATAATGTAGTTAATATATTTTTTGTGAGAAATACTAGTATCGAGAGAGTTAGCAAATCTCATATGTTTAATTAATATGTTTTTACATATCTTCAAATGTTTCAAGCAATGATTGAACTAAACTCCATGAGCATGAGCCCCTATTTTACCCTTAATAGCTTCTCTCAATAATTTGTATCAAGTAATTTAATTTTTTTTATATTTCTTATCTTTTTACTTGCTCAACTACTTTAGAAGTTAGAACTTTAGTTATTGCATTTTCATACTTATAAAATGTAACACTTGAATACCTAAATCATTTAATCAAAGCAAAAATTTCTAAAAATTGAATTGTAATTAACACTCTCTCATTGAGGATGATAGTCTAAATGCTTATTATATCTATAATACTTGACTGTATTCGATTGCATAAAAGTTGTGTACAGCACATAGCTAATAGTAGCACTCATGAACAAGTTCTTAGCCCCATTTTTGGAAAGGTGACTCATTTAATATCAAAGTAGGTTTACTTAAAACTTGCCTTTGATATTTCTTTTGTTATATATTTTTTTATATAGTATAATTAATAAATTTGATTGTTTAGTGAATGCATTATTAACCTGATGAGCAACATCTACCCTTTGATCCTGAATTGAATGCACATAGCAATAAACAGCAAATATTTTACCCTCTGACTTAGAAAATATAGCAATGGAAGATCAATGTACTAGCAATGACCCCAAGATTATTGGTAGTGAGTATACTCACCAAAATGGACCTTTGTATGAATACATTTTGATGATAGTTCATGGGATTCATTACATAATTATTCTGTCTGGCACTCATGCAAATAATTTTTAGATTATGCATGTAACCTTATAGACAGTGCATAGCTCCCAATATTCTAGATCTCCTTCTGAGGATCCAAATGCTCACATTAAAACTTTCTTAGAAATTTTTGATATATTTAAGTATCACAGCTCCTCAAAAGATGTCATTAAATATAGATTGTTTTCATTTTCCCTAAGAGACTGGACAAAGAGCTTGCTAAACACTCTTGAGCAAACCCATCATGTAATAACAACTTGAGGTTATTACCCAAATTAACTAGCCTAATTAGCTGAGAAACTTCATCATTATGCTTTATATAACACTAGGACCAAATCCTAAAATTTTGGGCAAATTTGGAAGTTGTTTGAATTAATATAATACTTTATTCAATTTAAATAATAAGAAAAAGGAGAAAATTATTTTGATCTCCAATAAAAAATTTAATTATATTTTTGAGTTCCTCACACCTAAATTATCTAAATGTTAATTTTTGAGAATTTTTGGAGCTCTTTAAATCAAGATATTTTGATTAGTACAAATTGTATTAATTATATTTATTTAAATTTAATTTAATTTTTCTTTTCTTTTCTAACGGCTAATTAAAAACTATTCTAAAATGGTGGTGATTCACCGTAACTTATGAAACACGAGACAGCCAGATCATGCGATCTGGGTCGTCCCACCATTTCGTCAAAGCTAATCAGACTGGGCAAATTAGATTCGTGAGCGGGTTTACTCTTAGATGTTGGATCGGGGCCTAGATCTAATGACTGAGAATAATCTTATGGTTAATCACCTTTAGAGATCATATCCAAGTTGTTTGATTGATCGGGCGGTTGGGATGCAACAGAGCACTGTGCTCTGCGTCAACCCCAGCTCAGCCATAATAAATAGCTCGAGTGGGCGGTCGTGCAACGACCTTCCTTCCCTGCCTCCCTTTGGAACCTAAAACACGGCGGAGGGTTCTTTTATCTCCAATTTGTTCAACATTATCATTTCGAAGGCTTAGAGTGGTAATCTGACGAGTCTATAACCCGACGACTCTATGACCATATATCACCATGTATATTAGAGTCCTTTGCTCACTATTATTTTACATGTGCTTTTGCATTTCTTATATTATATGCCTTAGTTCTTGAACATGTCATACAAGATATCATTGTTGTATGAAATGAAAACTTAGAATAATTAGGATAATATTTGCATATGATTCAGTTACTTATTAATATTGCACATTTTACCTTATTGGATAGGGGTAAGGAGAAATAAAGATTTTTTAACATTACTCGTTGAGGAGTATTGTGTTAAATTAGAATCCAAACAATCTTGCAGACGTGCTTGACTCATTAGCTACTTCTGGATATGTCCATAGAAGTAAAGTAAATAACTAAAACATTACTATATTTGTGATTACTGCCTCTTCAGTTCAGTTTCTATTATGTTATTCTGGCCTAGCCTCAGATGACGCTAGGAATATACATATACTTGTTGCAGCAGGCTAGATTAGCCATCTTTTGATATGGCAGTCATTACATACATATTTACTATTTATTGTTCATTGTTTATATTTACCGTTTACCGTTTACTATTATATTTTACTTCAGTCAGCTTTACTTTACCTGCTTACTTACTTATATGATGTTATTTTTTATTACTGGTTATTATATATATCACAGTCATATTATTTATTTTTAACCTATATATGTCAAGTGATCTGTAACAACCTAAGGTTGTTACCCAGCTTAATTTTAGCCTAATTGTATTATAATTATCATTCAATTAAGTTCATCTAATCATTAGAATCAAATCCTAAGGCTTAGAGCAATTCGGAGCCCAATCTATTATTTTGGAATATTTTAATACTTAATTAATTAGAAAATTGAAATATTTATTTTGACCTCAAAATCAAAATTCGACTTCGCCATTACAATCGTCACCCCCAAATTAGTTAGGGGTGACATTTTGGACGCATTTGGAAGTCGTCAGATTTTCACGAATATTTTAATATAATTAAATACACCAGAAAATTAAATAATTAAATAATCATCAGAATCGAATTTCGGCTACGCCGTTCAATTCCTCACCCCCAAATTAGCTAGGGGTGAATTTTTGAGATTTTTCGGAGCACGTGTATTTAATCTGAATTTTAATAAATTAAAAATTATAAATAATACTTAATTATTCCTTAAATTGTATTTATCTCCTCTATCTCTCTTCCCTTGTATTTCGACTGGCCATCCTCCCATTTATCTCCTATGCAAGCAACTCAAGGCCACTCCTTCTACTCTATGCTTTGACTCTATGCTTTGATGTGAGGTCACATCCTCATCCCCTCATCCTAGCTCCCTAGCCTCCCTAGCTCATAATGGAGCCTCCCTCTCACTCTCCTCCTTTAAAAGAGAGCACAGCCTCTCTTCTCTTACTTGCTGAAATTTTCTCATCTTCCTCCTCCATTGATCCCTTGTGCTGAAAGAAGGAGCTCGTCTCTAAGGCTTTGAAAAAAGGCAAAGGTTCCTTCTTCCTCCACCCCTTGCAAGGCTAAGGTACCCATTTGTTCCTCTCCTTGTCTTCTTCATATTACTACAATGCTTGAATGTATCTCTAGAAGTTTATAAATATATATAGAAGCCATTAAGTGTAACAACCCATGTTGTTACTCAAATTAATTAGGACAAATCTCAGTCTTAATTAAGGTTCTAATTCATTAATTAAGTAATTTAGAACTCATCTCTAAAACCTAGGTCAAGCTAGGAGTCAATTAGACCAAAACCTGATTTCTAGAAAATCTCAAAACCCTAGAAATTGAATTTTTATTTAGACCTTAAATTAAAAATTTGACTTCATCATTGCGCTGACCACCCCTAAATTAGCTAGGGGTGAAGTTTTGGATGCATTTGAAAGTCGTTGGATTTTCGTCAAATATTTTAATATTATTTAAATACCCCAAAAAGTCAAATAAATAAATACTTATCAGATCAAAAATTTGAGTGTGCTGTTGCATCCCTCACCCCTCAATTAGCTATGGGTGAATTATTAGAAATTTTTGGAATACATATAATAATTTAATTCTAATTCATTTAATATGTATAATTAACTTAAATAATAAAATTTGTAAATGGATTTTAACGGCTGTCGTTAGCTACTTAACGGGTCATTCATTTTCCTTCACAAGAAATAAAGGAGCCGTTAGTTGTTGACGGATCTTCTGATCCGTCCGATCGGAGGATCGAATTCGATTGGATGGTCCGAAAATCGTCACCTTTGATCGATCCGCAGGAGCTTCCACGTGTAGGCATGCTCGCACGCGTCACCTCTCACCGCTCTCGATGGACAGAATGGATCGCTCTCACCGCTCAAGGTAGGTTTTAAAACCCCCATTTCTTCACCTTCGTCAGTTTTCACAAATCAGGAGCTGTGTGCGCGTCGGATCTAAGGCTTGGAATCGAACCCTAATTTTCAGCTATCAAGCAATCGAGGTACCCACATCTCCAAATGTTATTTAGTCATTAAACATTCGATTTTCTTCAGTGTTGAGTATTCCATTTATTTGTATGATCATTTAACCTCCTATCAAAGTCTTAATCGATCATTTCGTAACCTAACCCTAACCCTAATCGTGAAAAAGAGGTGTTGCGTCGAGGAGGAGAAGCGAAGCGTTGAATGGATCGGACCGTAGATCCTAGTTTAATCCCAACCGTCGGATCGTGATTAGTATAATCCTAGATAATTAGATCTTAATTAAGGCTAACCTAACTTAAGTTAACCAATCCATTAGATCAGTTTAACGATTCTGATCCGTTCATTTATATGATTGATTCAATCGGGGACGTTGATGCAGACCAAAATTTCCGGTTCATTTTCCTCAGACCGGTCGAACCGGTCTAAGCCATCACTTCGGCACGACACCATAGGGTGGGTCCCACCTCTATCACAGACAGATGCCGCGCAGGCATGTCGGGCCCACTATTGATCCGTCGTTTGATATGGTGAAGCCACCAGTCTATTGGAGGGACCCACTCCTGCCGCCAGCCTTTACCTGCCAATCCCCGCGTGCCACATCGCCGTGGAGCCCGCCACTTCTACCAATCCGCCGTACCTGCAGAATAAAATAATTATTTATAATTAAATATACAGATAATTATAAATATATATATTAAACATATTTAAACATATGTATATACACATATGTATGTACTTATATAAATATATAAGTACATATATATAAATTTATAAACAGAAAATAGGATCCAATAAATTAATGGCATTAATTAATATATTGATTATATTAGACATCTAAAATTAATACGGGATTACAATTAAAACAAAAATATTCAACATTTAAAACATTAAAATAATTAATTCAATTAATTATCAAAACTTTAGATCTCCATATCTCATAAAATACACTTCCAAATAATGCAAATAAAATTACTAAATTAATCACCAAAATTAAGGAATATTATGATGCTAATCAAATTTCAATAAAAGCAATATATCATATAGTGTCATTTTAGGGTAAGATTTAAATTCAAATGATGTTACAAAACATCAAACCATCATAACTTTGCAACCCTTAATCTAAACATACCCAATATGGGTCTTAAAATACTCACAAAACCCTAAGAATTAATCTGAGAATATTTACTTTACTGTTTGGATTAGCATTTGACTAATGACATTTAGGACCTAACCCTAATTAGCTTAATTTGACCTAGAACTTCAAATGACCATAAGTTAGTCATCTTAGCTCCAAATTAGGTGATTCAAACACCAATTTAGATCAGGTAAACCTAATCTACAGAGATTTACAAAAATATTTAGGATCTAACAGTTAGATTTGATAATCACCCCTAATTACCCTAAACTTTAATTAGGTCATAACTTAGCCAATTTAGGTCCAAATTAAGCTTATCACATGTCATTGTGATCAGTGGACCAATTGTAAACTATAGCCACTGATTTTGCTCAATTTGAATCATAATTGACAAAGTTAGGATTTTTGACCCTTAATTAAGAATCCTTAATTACCCCTTTAAACCCTAGAATTTGTATTGGCTATAACTTAGCCAATACACATCCGAATTTGATGATTTTTGATTCTATAGAAACCTTAAAACATAACCTACAGTAAACTAACAGAAAATTTATATGTCATTAGGGTAAAATTACCAAAATACTCTTATAAGTCAAATTCATTAATTTGACCTTATAAGGCTTAATACTTAACCAAAATTAATGAACTTACTTTCTAAACTCATATTAGGCAGTAAGTAATCATTCCACATCATTAAAATCCAAAATTAAGTGCTAATTCATAAAGGTGAAATTTAGACCCTTAAAGAGGGGAAAAATGGTCATTTTGCCCAAATTTAGGATTTAATATTTCTAAGTCCTAAATTCATCTCTAAATCATAACAAATAGTAATTAAAGTGATTTAGACCTTGATTTAGATAATTCTAAGTCTTAAATTAGAAAATTGAAGAAAACCCTAAGTTAAGTCTTAAATAAAACCTAAGTAAATTATGAGAGAAATTTCATTTCCTTTGAACTTCTTAGATCATCCTTTAGGTCTTATAATCTTAGTTAGGATGTGTGTTTGAGGGATACTCTTAGTACTTAAGAGCTTTAATTCCTAAGATTAGGAATAGATCTTAGGTTAGAATTCATCTAATGGGTAAAGTGAGTTACTCATTAAAGTGAAACCTTGATCTTACTAGTTTATTAGATTTTTCATAGTTTATTAATTGATTATTTGATCTTTTAACATTAGAATTAGGATTAGAAATCTATCCTATTGAACTTGACTTAATTCAATAGGATTTGCCTTAACACTTAATCAATAAGATGGGATTAAAGCCTAGTCCTTTAGGATAGCCTTGTGATTAAGAATTAAACTTTATTCTTTGAGTTTGATTCTTAATCCTTTAAATCTTGACGTGGCTAATCAAGGTTTATTTGGGGTTTATAAAAATAATAAACTTAAGACGATTGATTTACTTATTTAATTTTATAGGCGATATTTGATTCATTTATAATTAAGACGTAGCTAATCCTAATTATGTTCAACTTGTAGGTTCGTGATTCTAAGTTACAGACAGTGTAAGAATTTATGATTCTGAATCTTATGTAACTTAGAGTAGATATAATGTTTAAATTAGAAAATAGGTGATATCACAAAGTTTGTGTAGTGCTATTTATTAGTTACTTGAATTTGAAATGCTATGCTTTTCTTGCCATTTGAGTCTTTTTACACCTTTGGACATACATTAATACTTGATACATACTTTATAATATACTTTGAATTTCATTCACATGTCATATGCATAATTTTAAAATAAACATTAATAAACAACATTGTACTTGTAGTTTATATTTTACTTAGCCTGCCACTTAGTATGACTTTACTTTAGGACTGCTTTTGCCTAGGAAATTTCCCCTATGGTACTTTACTTTGGCATTGGGATGTTTCTCCTATATGCCCTTTAGATACTTGGTGGATTTACCTTAGGATCTAGGATGTTTCTCCTTGATGCCTCTTTTGGTGGAACTTTACTTTAATCTGGGATGTTTCTCCTAGATTATCAGATGGACTTTACTTTTTGGCAGACTAAGTAAGAATATCTCACACGTACAGTACTTTAATCTACATTACTTACATTTACATTTCAGACCTTTTACAGTTACTTTACATACTTTCTTTACACTTAAGACTTACTTTACTTTACAGTTTCAGTACACTTTTTTTTCTTTCATATTTTTCATTTTTTGCAGTTCCTTTACATTTCAGAACTTTTTGTATGTCAGCCATTTTACTCACTTGAGCGCATGTTAGGATGCTAGTCCTTATACTTTCAGTACATTACTTTTACTTATATTATAACTGGCATTAGTTTGATCATATTCTTTAGGACTTTTCTTTGTACTTAGTAGATTTATCTTGTACTTTACTTACCTTATATTGCAGCCTAAGTTGAGGTATGTTTCTACCTCATAACTTGTTCTTTCCTTTCTTTGTGCTTTACCGCTATGTTTTATTTAATTCCAGTTGTCATGTCATTAAAATACATTAAAATTCATTACCTTAAAATATACTTAGACATTTTGTCTAACAATATTTTTATTTTGTTGGTTGGGGCCCTACCATTATGAAACTGATAATGGTAGATTCTGAGCTTTTTGAGGAGATAGAGCCTACAGAGGAGCAGATCCAGGAGGAGGTCCAGACTACTGAGGGACCTTAGTCTACTAATTAGATTGCCTTACTTTACTTTTATATTGTGAGGATGAGTGACTCTTTTCATTTCAGTTTTCTTTAAACTTTAAATGTTTGTAATAAATATATAACTATTTATACTTTACTTTCCTGCATTGTATATATTCTGAGCTGGATGTCTTTATTTTATAGTTGGATGTTTACTTCAGTTGTTACTTTTCTTCTGCACTCTGATACTCATTAAGTGATTGTTAATATTTACCTTATCTAGAAAAGCATCTCTTTTTCTTAAGATTGGATTGGGGTCTTAAATTCCAACCTAATGTTAAGTATGAGATGTGCTTAGTGACGACCACTCCTTAAGCCTTATGATTAGAAGGGGCGGCCGCCTCAGTTGGTATCAGAGAACTCCATAAGGTGTTAGATTGGAATTTGTATTCCTATCTACCTAATGGATAGTTCTTCTGCCTTACAATCACTAAATGAATACTAGAATTACATCCATATTTCCATCATCCAATATTCAGAATAGCAGGAATAAAACACTTAGAGTAAGAACACAAATATACTTAAATTCAGTAGGAACTCTAAGAACAAATTAACATAAAACTATTTTCTAATATTACATGATTGGAATGACTGAATAAATACCCATTCATTCTTCTAAATAGAATGTTATTATCTAAATACATGTATAATAATGAACCCCGGTCAATCTTCATCAGCTCTTGCTGCGACAGGTAGTCAATCATCTGAGATCAGTGCGTTATTGGAGACTGTTAAAACATTAGTGGAAACCAATGCCAAGCAGGCAGAGAAAATAGAAATGCTATTGGCTATACAGAGTAACCCCTCTCCTGCATTAGTTAACCCAACATCTAATCTCCCTTCTCAACAATATCAATAAACTACTGATGGACTGTTACATAGTTTCATTATATTAAGAACCCCAGAATTCAATGGGACTATGTATGCAATGGATACAGTTAATTGGACAAAAATAGTTAAAAAGAACCTTACAAGTTTGAATTGTCCTGAGTCAGAATCTGTTCATTTAACTACACATATGTTTCAAGAAGAAATAGAATTTTGGTGGGATCATATCCGCCAGACAGTATTCACCGGGTACCGGATTGATACAATTCATTGGAGTAAGTTTGTAGAAGCATTCATGGCTGAGTATGTGCCTCCCTCTGTACAAAATAATTTGGGGGATATGTTCCTAAATCTCAAGCAAGGCAATCGGACTTTATCAGAATACGAGATAGAATTCAGAAAATTATCCAGATTTGCACCAATCATGGTACAAACAGAAGGATCTCGATGTCACTGATTCCTCAACAGTCTTAAAGAATCGATAAGAGATCAAATTATTCCATTAAGACTATCCAACTTTATGGAACTTATAGAAATAGCTTGTGTAATTGATCAAAATCTAACTCAAAAAGAAAGTAAGAGAACTTTTAATATGTCCTCTCAAAGGAACAATGATCCCAGAAGAATTAGGCTTTCTTCTGGAAAACTATATCAAATGAAAGCTGAGAGCCCACAAACAGATCCTTACAATGGGTGTACAAGACCACATCCATATGGAAGATGCTATCACAATAAACAATGTTGTTATACATGTGGTCGCAAAGGACACTTCTACCAGCAATGTAATTATGAGGTAAGTATAGATGGAGTTCATATTGATCATTCCAGATGCAATCAAATGTTAAATCCAACTCCAATCAATCAATGGGATCAACCGCTGACCATTATGCCTACTCCACAAACTGAAAGAACTATTCATAGGAATGATAAAGGAATATCAAATCAACCCAGCACATTCCGAAATCCTCAAAAGCAGGTGATTATTAAGAAGTCCACAGGACCAGCTAAAGTATATACTCTTACTCCTATGGAAGCTACAGAGGATAATAATGTGATATCAGGTATACATAATTCATATTGTATTTATTTTCAAGCTTTTAATAAGTTTTAAGTAATTATTATTTTATTTAGGCACTATAAGTATTAATGATCATCCGTGCAAACTGCTATTTGATACAGGAGCAAGTCATTCATTTATATCTGAAAATTCTGTTAAAAGATTAAATTTACCTCATTATAAAATGGCAAGATCTTTAACAGTTGGGCTACCATCCCGAACTCAACTCAATACCACCCACTTCTGTAACATTCAAGTACCCTTAAATGAGCAAGTGTTTCAAGCCAAGTTAATAATTTTACCAATAGTAAGCTTTGATATAATCTTGGGTATGAACTGGCTCAGTACTCACAACGCTACTATTAACTGTCAACAAAAGAAGATATCACTTCGATCACCAGACACTACATCAACATTCATATGGAGGTTCAGTACTTTGAGTTCACTAATTAATGTAATAATAGCAATTAAGTTAGTGAACAAGGGTTGTGCAGCACACCTAGTTACTATGTTGGGAGAAAGTAAGAAGGATATACCACTTTCTGAGATTAAGGTGGTTAATGAATTTACTGATGTTTTTTCTAAAGAGCTACCCGGGTTACCTCCACCAAGAGAAGTTGAAATGGTAATTAATTTAGTCCCGGGTACCAACCAATTTCAAAAGCTCCTTACAGAATGGCTCCTAAGGAACTTCATGAACTTAGTAAGCAATTAAAAGAACTATTGGATAAAGGATTTATTAAGCCAAGTATGTCACCATGGGGTGCTCCGATATTTTTTGTAAAGAAGAAAGATGGGTCTATGCGAATGTGTATAGACTACATAGAATTAAATAAAGTCACTATTAAGAATAAATACCCACTTCCCAGAATCGATGATTTATTTGACCAGTTATCCGGAGCAATAGTATTCTCGAAGATTGATTTAAGATCGGGATATCATCAACTTCAAGTAAAAGATTCTCACATGAAGAAGACAGCATTTAGAATTCGGTATGGACACTACGAATTTCTTGTAATGTCCTTTGGACTCACAAATGCACTGTCAATTTTCATGAACTTAATGCAACGAGTCCTAAAACCATTCTTAGATAAATTTGTAATTATATTCATTGATGATATACTCATCTATTCAAATACTATGGAAGATCATGAAGATCATTTAAGAACAGTATTAGAAACCTTGCAGGAACATCAGTTATACGCTAAATTTTTCAAAATGTGAATTTTGGTTGAAGTCAGTATCATTCTTGGGTCATATTGTAGATGCTTAGAGAATCCGAGTTGATCAACAGAAGATCTGTGCTATTCAAGAGTGGAACCAGCCAAAGACAGTAACCGATATAAGAAGTTTCTTAGGTCTTGCTGGCTACTATAAAAAATTTATCAAATGATTCTCTTAGATAGCTGCTCCATTAACTAAGCTAACTCAGAAAGTTGTTCCATTTATCTGGGCTCCTGAATGCGAAAGGGCATTTCAAACCTTAAAAGATGCTCTTTCTACTGCTCCAGTATTAGTTCTACCAAAAGAAGGTATGAACTATCAAGTATATACAGACGCCTCAGGAACTGGATTAGGTTGTGTGCTAATGCAAGAAGGGAAGGTGATTGCATATGCTTCAAGACAGTTGAGGCCTCATGAGAGAAATTATCCAGTACACGATCTAGAACTTACTGCGGTAATTTTTGCATTAAAAATATGGCATCATTATTTATATGGTGTTCAATGTTCCATTTTCACTGATCACCAAAACCTAAAATACATATTCACTCAACGTGAATTGAATTGTCACCAAAGAAGATGGCTTGAATTATTAAGTGACTATGATGTAAAAATCCAATATCACCTAGGTAAAGCAAATGTGGTGGCAGATGCCCTTAGCTGTAGTGCAACTTTATCAGCATTGATCACTACAAGTTCACTGATAGAAGAATTTCAAAAGATGGAAATTGTTCCTATTCAGAGCAATGTTATGAGCTCAATATTAACCAACATAAATGTAGAACCTACATTTCATAGGGATGTTTCCATCTCTCAAACCAAAGATGATGACTACTTAAAGTTTAAGATGGATATTGAAGGAGGATGCCGTCATGATTTACAATTACACGGGTCTGTGATTTATCAAGATAATTGTATATCGATTCCTAAATCCATGCAACATGAGGTATTAAATGAAGGACGTAATTCTGGCTATCAAATTCATCCCGGAAGCTCAAAAATGTATTAAGATCTAAAACAGTCCTTCTGGTGGCCTGAGATGAAAAGAAGTGTGGCAGAGTTCGTTGAGAAATGCCATGCATGTAGCTTGGTTAAGGCAGAACACCAAAGACCTGGTGGCTTACTTCAACCACTTGAGGTACCTGAATGGAAGTGGTTAGATATATCAATGGACTTTGTAATGGGTTTGCCTCGATCAAAATCTGGGTATGATGCAATTTGGGTGATTATTGATAGATTGACTAAATATGCTCACTTTATTCCCATTCATCAGACTAATTCTGTGGAGAAACTTGCCAAACTTTACATCAAAGAAGTGATCAGATTATATGGGATTCCTAGATCAATAGTATCTGATAGAGATAGTCGATTTACCTCCAGATTCTGGCAGGCTGTACATCAAGATCTAGGCACAACTCTAGCTTTAAGTGCAGCTTTTCATCCACAAACAGATGGACAAACAGAATGAGTAAATCAGGTTCTGGAAGATCTACTTAGATTATGTATTCTTGATTTTGCTGGATCTTGGGAAGATCATCTGCCGTTAGTGGAATTCGCCTATAACAATAGCTTCCAAGCTATCATAAAAATGGCTCCATACGAAGCATTATATGGCAGGAAGTGTAATACACCATTGTCATGGTCAGGGATTGGCGCAGTTGTACGGGTCTGAATTAGTATTAGAAATAAATAAGAAGATTCAGTTGATTCAACAGCGTATTCGTGCAGCTCAAGATCGCCAAAAGAAATATCATGATGGGCATCATCGTTCCTTAGAATTCAAAGTTAGAGATTTTGCATATTTGAAAGTCAGTCCTATGAAAGGAGTCTTCAGGTTTGGTATAGCAGGAAAGCTAAGTCCTTGTTATGTTGGCCCATTTGAAATATCGGCAAAAATAGGTTCCTCCGCCTATCAATTAAATATTCCAGATGATTTTTCAGCAGTTCATAATGTATTCCATGTGTCATCCTTAAGGAAGTTCCTCAGAGATCCCTCACATCTTGTTCAATTCCCAGAAATTCAAATTCACCCAGATCTTTCATTCACTGAAGAACCAATTAAAATTTTAGATCGTGATCAAAGGAAATTAAGGAACCGTTCCATTTTAATGATAAAAGTTCAGTGGAAGAACCGGTCATGCAATGAAGCCACTTGGGAGAAAGAAGTGGATATGCGACAAAAATACCCAAGTCTCTTTAATTAAGGTAAAGACTCAACTCTAACCTATTTCAATTCATTTACCTTATATCTGCTTTAGTCTTCTCACATGAGTGATGTCGAGAACGACATCATTCTTAAGTGAGGGAGTCTGTAACAACCCAGGTTGTTACTCAGATTAATTAAGACAAATCTTAGTCTTAATTAAGGTTCTAATTCATTAATTAAGTAATTTAGAATTCATCTCTAAAACCTAGGTCAAGCTTGGAGTCAATTAGATCAAAACCTGATTTCTGGAAAATCTCAAAACCCTAGAAATTGAATTTTTATTTAGATCTCAAATTAAAAATTTGACTTAGCCATTGCGTTAACCACCCCCAAATTAGCTAGGGCTGAAGTTTTGGATGCATTTGGAAGTCGTTGGATTTTCGTCAAATATTTTAATATTATTTAAATACCCCAAAAAGTCAAATAAATAAATACTTATCAGATTAAAAATCCGAGTGTGCCGTTACATTCCTCACCCCTCAATTAGCTAGGGGTGAATTATTAGAAATTTTTGGAATACATATAATAATTTAATTCTAATTCATTTAATATGTATAAATTAACTTAAATAATAAAATTTGTAAATGGATTTTAACGGTTGCCGTTAGCTACTTAACGGGTCGTTCATTTTCCTTCACAAGAAATAAAGGAGCCATTATATGTTGATGGATCTTCTGATCCGTCCGATCATTTCGATCGGACGGTCCGAAAATCGTCTCCTTCGATCGATCCGCAGGAGCTTCCACGTGTAGGCATGCTCGCATGCGTCGCCTCTCACCGCTCTCGATGGACAGAATGGATCGCTCTCACCGCTCAAGGTAGGTTTTAAAACCCCCATTTCTTCACCTTTGTCAGTTTTCACAAATCAGGAGCTGTGTGCGCGTCGGATCTAAGGCTTGGAATCAAACCCTAATTTTCAGCTATCAAGCAATCGAGGTATCCACATCTCTAAATGTTATTTAGTCATTAAACATTCGATTTTCTTCAGTGTTGATTATTCCATTTATTTGTATGATCATTTAACCTCCTATCGAAGTCTTAATCGATCATTTCGTAACCTAACCCTAACCCTAATCGCGAAAAAGAGGTGTTGCGTCGAGGAGGAGAAGCGAAGCGTTGAATGGATCGGACCGTAGATCCTAGTTTAATCCCAACCGTCGGATCGTGATTAGTATAATCCTAGATATTAGATCTTAATTAAGGCTAACCTAACTTAAGTTAACCAATCCATTAGATCAGTTTAACGATTATGATCCGTTCATTTATATGATTGATTCAATCGGGGACGTTGATGCAGACCAAAATTTCTGGTTCATTTTCCTCAGACCGGTCGAACCGGTCTAAGCCGTCACTTCGGCACGACACCATAGGGCGGGTCCCACCTCTGTCACAGACAGATGCTGCGCAGGCATGTGGGGCCCACTGTTGATCCGTCGTTTGATATGGTGAAGCCACCTGTCTATTGGCGGGACCCACTCTTGACGCCAGCCTTTACCTGCCAATCCTCGTGTGCCACGTGGCCGTGGAGCCTGCCACTTCTGCCAACCCGCCGTACCTGCAGAATAAAATAATTATTTATAATTAAATATACAGATAATTATAAATATATATATTAAACATATTTAAACATATGTATATACACATATGTATGTACTTATATAAATATATAAGTACATATATATAAATTTATAAATAGGAAATAGGATCCAATAAATTAATGGCATTAATTAATATATTGATTATATTAGACATGTAAAATTAATATGGGATTACAATTAAAACAGAAATATTCAACATTTAAAACATTAAAATAATTAATTCAATTAATTATCAAAACTTTAGATCTCCATATCTCATAAAATACACATCCAAATAATGCAAATAAAATTACTAAATTAATCACCAAAATTAAGAAATATTATGATGCTAATCAAATTTCAGTAAAAGCAATATATCATATAGTGTCATTTTAGGGTAAGATTCAAATTCAAATGATGTTACAAAACATCAAACTATCATAACTTTGCAACCCTTAATCTAAACATACCCAATATGGGTCTTAAATACTCACAAAATCCTAAGAATTAATCTGAGAATATTTACTTTACTATTTGGATTAGCATTTGACTAATGACATTTAGAACCTAACCCTAATTAGCTTAATTTGACCTAGAACTTCAAATGACCATACGTTAGTCATCTTAGCTCCAAATTAGGTGATTCAAACACCAATTTAGATCAGCAAAACCTAATCTACAGAGATCTACAAAAATATTTAGGATCTAACTGTTAGATTTGATAATCACCCCTAATCACCCTAAACCTTTAATTAGGTCATAACTTAGCCAATTTAGGTCCAAATTGAGCCTATCACATGTCATTGTAATCAGTGGACCAATTGTAAACCATAGCCATTGATTTTGCTCAATTTGAATCATAATTAACAAAGTTAGGATTTTTGACCCTTAATTAAGAATCCTTAATTATCCCTTTAAACCCTATAATTTGTATTGGCTATAACTTAGCCAATACACATCATAATTTGATGATTTTTGATTCTATAGAAACCTTAGAACATAACCTTTAGTAAATTAACAGAAAATTTATGTCAATAAAGTAAAATTATCAAAATACCTTTATAAGTCAAATTCCTTAATTTGACCTTATAAGGCTTAATACTTATGAAATGATCAGAAAGACCTTTCCATTGATATATGGCATCGCTCATGGAATGCTCTGGATTGAAAGTATTTGAGCTCGAAAGTAAGCCTTACAGGTTTCGTCCTAGCGAATTCGCCGTCTGGCGCTGCAGCGCCTAAAGTTGCAAAGCGGGCCGCTGCAGCGGCAACTTGCGAAAATACTGTTCAATTAATTTTATTTTTCTGACTTCCTAAAGTTTTTTGAAGTTCCGCTACAGCTCGCTGCAGTGTACTACGGCGGCCGCAGCACTAAGAGCGCCGCAGCGCTGAAAGCGCCGCAGCGCTGAAAGCGCCACAGCGCACTGCAGCGCTAAACCGCCACAGCGCGCTCCAGCACCCAAAATTGCAAAACTGCTCAGATTTTTGTAAAACTGCCCAGAATTGGCTAAAATGGCCAAAACTTCACTGTTTTTGCATTTTAAGGTCCCTATGACCCTAGTGTGACTAAATTATATCAAATGTGAACCTCTTTTAGTTAAAATTGAATATTACATAAAATTCTATATGGAAATTAAGTTTGAAACTTATCATTCTTAATAAATGCTCAAAATCTACCATGTATCTTAGATGTATTTTATGCCGAATGCTAAGTAGTAGAATCTTAAGTGTTTGAATGGGATATGTATATCTCAACAACTCAATTGCATGAAATCTAAGTCTTTTAAAATTGCAATCAAGTGATAACCCCTTTGCTTTGATTTAGAATTTGGTTAGCCTTAATTACCCTCTGCTTTATATCATCTTACTTTTATCTGTTTTCATAATTTTAGGATATATGTTAGAGAACCTTAATATTTATTTGGACACTTAAACATGCTTAGTTGGCATTAAATTATAATCAAACCTAAGAATCTTGATAATTTGATTAAGTAGATGATACTTAATCTAAACTTGGAATTGACATCAATAATACACTAATAACATATTGATTTGTCATTGAATTTTAAATTAACTTTTGGTCTTAATAGTAGAAAGGCTAGGGGTTAAACCCTAACTTGTCTTGATTAAGATCTAAACCTTAATCATCTAAATTAAGTAACTTAATTGAAAGATAATTTAATAAACATTATTCCAATAATGCATATGATTTGATATTGATCTTAAATCATTAAATTAGAAGTGCTAAGGTTAATATTAAATCTGTATGATTGAATCATCTGAATCTAAACTTTAAATCTTTAATTTTTTCTTATATAAGACTATTAGCATAAAATAAATAATAAAATTATAATAATTTATGAAATGATCTAACTCTAATAAGATCTTTGATTTTATCCCATAATTGTAGAATAGAAAATGATCTGATGAATTTTAATCATCTGAACTGACCATTTGAGTGTTAGCTTAAGAAGTAGAAAAGTGAGATCTCAAGGGTCTTGGTATAGGATCGTTATTGAAATATTTAAAGACCTTAATTATTGATACCTTGAGGTAGGAATAGCTTTTGTAACTTATTGAGGTAGAAACTTAGATGATCATTCATAACTTTAGAATAAAACTTGATACCTTGTGGTAAGAATCACCTAAAGTACTTAAAATAGGACTTATTCCTTATGGTAGAAGCCTACATTGAGTAATCCATTGATCGCATCCTTAGAGCCTTGTGTAGGACTCACCTATTTAGAGTAAGGATTAATAGCTTTAATAAATCCTTGTTTATTAAATAGAATCTTCTGAACCCAGATTATTAGTTGGGTATAGTAGTGTATACCCATAGTACTGTATTATTTTAGTAATATTCAGGATTTGTTGATTTACTCTAATGTGAACTTATGATCAGGTGCTATCCCGAGAGATTAGATGAATACAGTCCCATTAGAGTAAATCTTTCAAGACTAAGAGTGTTATAATTAGTGAACAAGATCCTTAGTTTGAGATGTAAACTACAACTGGGTTCTGCCTCCTTTCGTAGTGCGCTTCGATAAGTGCAGTTTAAGCAAAATAAGTATCTCAAATCACTTTGTGTAGGACACTAAGTATGTATATAATTAGGACATTTAATGACATAGCTTGAGATGTAAACTGTGATTGTGTTATGCCTCATATCGTAGTGCGCTTCGATAATTGCAGTTTAAACAAGATAAGTGTTAAATCCATCTTTCTTACAAACATGCTAAATATATGTATACAATCATCCGAGCTAATGATTTTCAAGTAAACTCTCAACTTTAACCAATTATCAAAGTTAGAATTTTAGGAGTCAGAATACTTTTAGCAGGATTCTTCACAATGGAGACGTTGAATTCATTATCGGATTTTAAAGTATTTTTTGAATTTATCTCATGTAGTTTAGAAGTATGAGCATAAGCATGATGTGTGAGTATCAAAAATAATGTATATGTGTCAGTAATGATTTATGGGTTTCGGAATATTGCATACATTGACTAGGGAATTTCATGATGCATCGGCATAATCAGTAAATGGTATTCCCAACTGGATGTATGTATATATTGGATCATACTACTCATAGCAGTTCAGTGATATTTAGTTGCATGTCAGTAGCATACAGTATTATAGCATATTCAGATGCACAGTCTTAGTGACATACAGCATAGTTTTACATATGATTACTCAATTTCAGATTCATTACTATGTTGGTTTACTTTCAGTATTTAGTATAGTTCAGCTTCATTTTACTTTACTTCAGTTTGTACTGTTTTATACAGTTTTATACTTTCAGTTACCTTTACAGTATCTCTGCAGATTTAATTATATTATGTAAATATTAAATGAATAATTAGAATTGTTTAGATTAGTTTCGATATATTAGAGTTATTATCTAACACGAGTACTTTTAGAATCCAGCAATTTGCTAGATCTTGAGTATTATATTGAGCCAGGTCATGAGGACAGCCAAGAGATTCAGGAGGAGCCCATGGAGCACTAGTGGACTCTCCTCCAGCTTTACTACATTTCTACTTAATTTATTTCAGTCTAGTACTTAGCTCTATGTCTGTTATTCAGTAAATGTTTATAATAATTCTGGATGTGTTTTCTTTTCTTTTTTTAGACGAATGTTTTCATACAGCTTCTGTGAAGAATATTTCTAGATATTTGCTTTAAGCTTCTGTACTCTGTTATATACTACTTATACTTAGTATTGTGATGTGAACAGTATATTGGAAATGCTGATATCTTATATATATGTTAGATTATTATTGTATTCTAAATCCAATGTGTGTATTTATCTAATACTTAGGATAATGATACTATTCTTATCTTAAGTATTAGCTCTCAACCCTCCTTGAGGTGGAGTCAGCAGCCCTTCAGAGGGGTTAAGTTTTCAGCTATTCAGTTTCACAATTGATTATAACTATCTCTTTTGCGCGCGGGATGGGGCAGGGCATTACATGATTATAAGCATATTTAGGATAAGTCTTTTCCTTTAGTATTTATTTTATTTTACCTATACTTATATGTATAACCTTATTACAACTTTGGTGTTTAGGTATATTCTCTTACCTCACATGTTGTTTAGTTATAAATGCCTTTATTTATAGCTTATTCTTTCTTTTGTATGCTTATTGCACCCTTACGCTTTGCTGTTTTATATTTAAGTAAAATAGTAATATCATAAAATTTATGAAATATGTCAGCCTAAAATGTATTAGACAATATGTCTAATCAGATTTTTCTTTTCTTTGGTTGGGCCCTATCATTGTGAAACTGATAATGGTAGATTCTGAGTTATTTGAAGTAGTTGAGCTTTCTGAAGATCAGATTCAGGAGGAGGAGTGTGTTGTCGCTGTCCTTTGCTTAGCTTCTCTTTTATTTTTGTGAGGATGAGAGCTTTATCATTTTTATTAAGACTTATTTAATATTTGTAATATTTGGATATTTATATATATATTCTTTTACTGTACTATTTTATTCTGAGCTGCATGTTTACTTCTTACTTGTATTATGGTGGATTTAATGTAGCTATTTTATTATCTTGCTTCCGCACTCTGATGAATGTATATGCATAGTGAATGATTCCACTGTATTATTCATGGCACATCCTTCCCTTATTAGTGGATTGAGGAATTACACCTTAATCTAATGATAAGTAAAGGATTTGCCAGCATGGCACACCACTCATTAGCCCTAACTATTGGTGGTCAAGGGGCGGGGCACCACAGCTTCGTTCTGAGAGGGGATCAAAAAAGGGAGGCTAGGGTTCGATGCAGGGGTCTATTCCGACCACCAAAATGCTTAGCCCGCTCACCGTTCGATAGGTCTTTGAAAAACTTGATGAATCCTTAATTTATATCATAAATAAAGAAAAAATCTCATTCATATCCTTATTAGACACAACCCTCCTTGATCAAATTCTACTTATTTTTAGGTAAAAAGTGAGCTCAGCAATTTTCTAGGCAATTCTGGAGTATTTCTGCAATTTCTGAGAGAAAAATGTTATGTCACACTATAGCGCGCTCCAGCGCACACAACGCGCCACAGCCTGCCCCGGCTACTGGTATGCAGAAAACACTAATCTAAGGGGATTCTTGAAATTTGGAGCGATTCCACTCAGCCGCTACAGCGCGCCGCAGTGGGTGAGTTTTCAAAATTCAATCGCTACAGCGTGCTCCAGCGGGGAGAGTTTTTCAAAACTCAATCGCATAGCATGCTGCAGCGGATGAGGTTTCAAAACTCAATCACTCCAGCGCGCCGCAGCGGCGTGAGTTTTCGATACTCAATCGCTCCAGCGCGCTACAGCAGGAGAGTTTTTGAAACTCAATTGCTACAGCGCGCTACAACAGCAGAGTTTTTCAAAACTCAATCTCTACAGCACACTGCAGCGGATGAGTTTTTCGACATGCAATCGCTACAGCGCGCTGCAACGGGGAAGTTTTCAAACTTAAAACTGCTACAGGCGCCTGCAGCAAAGAGTTTCGAAACTCAAAATGTGCGCTACAGTGGCGCGCCGAATTCATGTCTTCTCAATGCAATTAATTGCGGCTGAGACAAGACCTCCGAGCCTGCTCCTTGTCTCCCCAGCCACCATATCTTCTGCCAGCATAATATTTTCTTAAGGAAAAATGAATATTTTTAAGTAATTTGGGGATTAAAGAATGGAAAAGGGGATGTCATGTCATGCATCAAGTAGGCTAAGCACTCATTATTGTAGAAATTTGGAGGGAAGAAGACAGAATTTGAAGCAAGGAAGGAGATTCACTTCTCTATATATGCAGTTCTTCTTCACAAAGAAGTGTTCCCAATTTTCATCCAAAAATTCAATTTTTAGGGGCTGCATAAATGAAGAAGAAAACCTCTTCAAGAGAGGTAAAAAGGACCATTGCTAGAGGAGAAAGAACCAAAGGCTGCACTAGGGAGCTAAAAGAATGGAGAAGATGAAGAAGATGAGAGATCCAGAGAACCCCATCAAGGGTTGTTCCTAGTAAACTCTTAATCTTATTTTTGATTTCTTTTAGTGGATCATGAAAGTGTCTTCATCCTTGTATATTTTTCTTCTTTTCTCAACTATAATGGAAGGCTAAACCCTCTTGGGGAGGGTTGGGCTGAGCCCATTGTGAAATATAAAGAACTTAATGAATGATGTAGAACTTTCTCAAGTATTGACATAAAAATCTATTTTTGAATGGTTCTATGAAATCATCTTAAAATCAAGTTATGAACTAAATGAAAAACTTATGTTAAGAAAAATATATATAAATATGAACAATCAAAATGAAAATCTTGTGCTCCATAGCTCATTGCTTAGTTAAGAGCGGGATATGCATGCATGGGGTGCTTTAGAACTAAGTGAGAAGTTCTTGAGCCTAATTGCATCATGTTTTACACTCAACTAAGGAGTCAAAGCGTGTGAGCTAAGACCCACTAATGGAGCTCCGTTGCTCAACACAATTGAAAGGAGGAAGTTGATTCTTTGAGTGCTCATGTATGACGTGACATAGTTCATAGAGCCCCAATGAAATCACTTCCTTATCTGATCTGCATATGATGCAACGTGATGCTCATTAGTGGAATCAATGCTCTTAAGATCGCTTAATTAAATGGTGATTTTGGTAACCTAGATGTAGGAAAACTAAGATGCTTTAATTGCGATCTCATGGGAATCTTTGTGCAAAATTTGAACTCTAGTGTGTTCTTCTCTTGCACAGGATTTGACACTTGAATGATTTAGAGGACAACTCTAATGATTACAATGTGCACTTGATAAATTGCATAATGATAAGAAATGAAAAGTATTTGAGAAGTAATACAACATGAGGTCTCTATCATTCACATGGAAGAAGCCCATTGTCCTCTCTATTTAAATAGTTTCTTAAATCTGAATATTGCTTTATTAACGGAACCAAATCAAGGTGAAAATCATACCATTTTAAACATTATTAAATTTAGATATACCTTAGTAACAAAATACACTATTCCCTGAGGATGATAAATCTCGGAACTTACCTTCCCAAATTATTACTCAGACAAGTACACTTGCGTGCAAGCGCAAGCGTGTATTTTACAGCCTGTCAGAACTTATCAAACAGCATAAGAATCATGACTAAAGGAAACTGTCGATTGTTAACAAAGTTAAATACTATCGGCTAGATGGGTGGGCTAGATACGGAACATGCCACTGTTGATCCCTCTTAAATCAGAGCCTGATCGGGCTCATTCGTGTCTAAATCGAGTCTCGATCTAGCAATATAGTGTGTGAACACTAGAAACATTTATTGAACAATAATAGGAATCGATGGTGTACCTGGCCTCCTCAAATCATCAGTTGAAAATTAAGGTTCTCGTTCGTAGCCTCACGCTTTTGCCAATGCTTTCGGTATGAGTGAATAAAGAGAATGCAAAGGGTAGAGGTTTAATCGTGAGAGATGAGGACAATCTGAGCATTTGTACCTCCACTTTCCTTCGACAAGGTACACTCGCAGACAGAGCGAAGAAGACGTACAATGATTTGATCGTGGTCGTCAGCTCTTGAGTTTGATCCGACGATCAGATTAGATTGGATTAATGCATGTTGTCCAATTTGCGTCAAATAGAAGGGAAGGGTTCAGATCTATCCGCCTCGCGGTCCCGTAATCAGATCCTACAACGGATTTTCGTTATTATGAATTTCAGCCGTTGGAAAATTATTTAATATTTATTATTTAATTTAAAATCTATTATTTATTTAATTAAAATAAACTCACTAATTTACTCAAAATTAAATACCCAAACGCACTCCAAAAATCCTAAATTTTACCCTTACCTAATTGAGGGGTAAGAAATTTAAATAATAAATCAGATTTTCGATCAAAAATGTATTTAATTATTCTAATTTTTTGTATATTTAAATATTATTAAAATATTCATGTAAAATTCAACAACTTTCAAACACTTCCAAAATACCACCCCTAGCTAATTTGGGCGTGATGAGTCCAATGGGGGACTCCATTTTTAATTTAGATGTCTAAATAAATTAGGTATTCTTAGAATTATCAGGAAATTGAGAAATATTGGAAAGTGTCAAATGATCTCCAAATCGTATGAAATTTGAGGTGGAGACTCTTAACACTAATATAAGAATAGTAGAACGAATTTAAAGTTGATTATGTTAATAATTTGATGGGAATGACACTAAGGTTGTTACCTATAAGTACAGGCCATTTAATATAAACTTGGCTTGACCCTATCCGATACATTTCTGAGTGGGTTTAGGCACATTGCGCTTGGGCGCATCCTTGAGGCACTTGGGGCACCCAACCTTTAATAAAAATAATATATATATTAAGGTAAAAACCATCATAATTGTATTTGTAATAAGTAATGTAAGAATGATAAAATAAATGCAATTATTCTATAGCTAATAATTATCAGAGTGTCATAATATCAATCTCTAGTGTGGAGAAGGGCTTTTCAGAGAAAGTTTAGAGCTACATTACTAGCAAGAAGATTGTGTCTTTCAAGACTATAGTCACTCAGGAAGATGAGTCTTGTAAAAGAGTGAGGAAAAAAAAATCCCTAGCAATAAGCACTGTAAGGAAAAGAGTATAAAAATATTTGCAAAGGTAAGGAATTGACTACCGGGTGATCCTCCATCTGTAATTGGCATTAAACATGAGAGGGAAGTTAGGGTAAGAGCCACATTGCCACTATAAGGCATGAAAGATTGAAGAAGAAGACTTGTACTTAAGGGGGAGAATCCTAAATCAAGGGGAGGTGATGAGAGATGCAGATGAGCCTCAACTGTGGAGTGGAAGGCAACACGAAAGGATAAGTGTGTAAGTACTTGTTAGGAGTGCAGAGGAGGAGACTTGTTGGTTCTTGCCCCACTAAAATAACTAAGTTATATTATGCATGCCATTTCAAATGCATTCATGATGTTGTTTCCAAATATATTCTTAAATGTCATTTTATACTCATTCATATGGTTTATTTCAAATCTTTGAAAACCACCAGATACATTCATACAAGATCTTTGAAACTTTAGAATGTAGTTAGATGTAATTATGAGATTTATAAAAGAAGTTTCAATATTTGCTCTATAAATGTGTATGGAGTGAGGTGACCATATAAGTCCCTATTTTAGTCATGTGAGCAAGGTGTGAGGAGATCTTTTAGGTATTATTGTGTGCTTCTTATATTTATATCTTCTTTATTTTAATAAATGTTTTGGTGTTGTAGTTAAGCAGTTTTTCTTTATCATGAGTTTTTCATGTAAGACTGTGTCCTTTTGTGTGTTTTTTTAGATTTATCTTCTCTTAATTGTACATATCTTTGTGTAATAATATATAATGTGATCTCTAAGATCATTTTTTGGGAAGTCAATACAAAGTAATATAGCTATATAAGACCATATCAAAATTCAAAGTTTTATATAGCTACATAAACCATAAAAATTACATTGTTTTCCTTTAATTAGGTGAGTAATTTCCTTTAAAATATTGTATCACATTTTTTTAACATTGTAACTTAAGTGAAAATCGTCAATAATAAGTCTCTTTCTTTTTTATAATCCGAAGTTATATTCTGATTTTTGTTTGAGAAATGCTATTTAGACTCGCTAACGTGGCACTCAAAAAAATCCATCCAATAAGATTTGGATATCATATTTGTATTATTTTAATGTAAATAAATATACACTAATGAAATGATGTCCAATTCCCATTAGATGGGTTTTTTAGGTGCTCGTCAGCAGACCTAAATAATATTTCTCATAAAAAAATGATATTTATTAATAAAAGTACATCAAAATCTTCTTAAAAAAGAAAGATAGATTTTGTTCCTAAATAATTAGAATATTTCAATAAGTTAGAAACTTGTTTTGGGTAAAAATGACCCGTGGTGTTTTAATTTTAGGCTTTGCATATAATTAAGCATCAAACTTTCATTAAAAAACTTTTTATAGGTTGCTTATTCCATCGACATATACACTTTTTTTAGCAAAAAATAATGTATGATTTGCTATATTTGAATGATATTAAAATTAACTTATAACCAATTTGTTTTGATGAAAAATGAGAGAAAAGAGGGCCAAAATTTATCAAAATTGATTCAAAAATAATAATCTTAAGAAAATGCCATTAATAAAAACCCATTGGAGAAATATATTTGATTTGTAAATAAGGGATTCCAATATGAGAGCTCACTTTTATAATTATAAGTGTATAAATAACTCTTTAGATATATATACATATATATATATATATATATATATATATATATATATATATTATATATATGGTGTATGTGTTCGTATATATTTCTTTTTTCTTTTTTTTTTGAAAAATTTGAGGGTATGACCATGTATTACTATTAAAAAGCACAAAGATCACACACTAGACAAAAGAAATAAGAAAAAACAAAATATAGTTAGAACCTAAAAAGAAGAATAGAAAGAGATACTGGATTTATTACAAATCCAAAACTAAGACTTGAGTACAAGAATAAGAAAAATTTAAGGATGTAGGATGCAGCTCCTCCACTATGAGTCCGACGTAAGACCAATGATCTGCTTGACAATAATCCAAAGATGTAGGCCCACGTATATATTTCAATTGTTTAAGAAAATCATTTAAAACAACAGAGTCAACATAAACTCTTAATAAACTCGAAATTATTAAAATTTTATAACAAGAGATGGTAAGAATATCTATTTTATAAAATATTATATATATTGTGCTATATAATATATATATATCAAGAAGATAAGATTTTATTAAATAGAAAATTATGAAACCATAGGTTTCCAACAAAAAGATCCAAAATAACCTCGATTAAAATAGCTCATATGGGACTGTTTAGGCTCATGTTGTCATCTCCTAAAAATAACCACGATTAATTAAGCTTGAGTGCCTGGGAATTTATCAGCACCCTTATGACCGAAGTGGTGCGCCTGGGAATGCAGCACGGGTACCCAATATTGGACACTTTGGCGATGCCGCTTGAGCGCCCATATTGGACACCTTGGCCCTCCTGTTCTCCTACGTGCCCGTCATTTCGCTCTGTCTCGTGTTCCTTTAGCCTCCAATTTATCTATAACCCCTCTCTTTGGTCATTCAAAACACTCAACTGTCCCCCATGCACAATAATCCCCCACTTGAATATTTGAGTATGGTGCTTTTTTTTTCTTCTTCTTCCATCCTTGGCAGCGATCCTCAAATATAATGAGGCATGATGTGGCTCTTTGTTTTCACATTCCAAGGCACAATATTGGAGAGAAAACCTATGATTAGTTAATATATTCATTAATAGCTTATGTGTACATTTTGCTTTCTAGTGCCAGATATTTGTGGGTACCCTCTCTACACCACACCTTCTGAAGTGTCATTCCTCTCAATTAGCTTCATCAAATATTCACTTGATTTGGCATCATTTGCTCACCACATCATGGCTTGACATACTCTGTAACAATCCAGGTTATTACTTATGTCAATGAAGACTAATTTAAGTCTTAATTATGGTTTCTAATAATTAAATAAGTCAATTAGAAATTCATCTCTATGATCTAGATCAAATCTGGGAATCAATTGAATTAAATCTGGATTTCTGAAAAATTCCAAAATCCTAGAAATTGACTTTTTATTTTGACCTTAGATTGAAAATCCGACTTTGCCATTGCGTTCACCACCCCCAATTAGTCATGGGTGAAGTTTTAGAGGCATTTGGAAAGTCGTTGGATTTTCGTCGAATATTTTAATATTATTTGAATACCCGAAAAAAAAATCAATAAATAAATACTCGTTGAATCAAAAATCCGATCACACCGTCGCGTTCCTCACCCCTCAATTAGCTATGGGTGATTTATTAGGAATTTTTGGAATACATTTAAGTTAAATTATAAAAATAAGATTTTATTAATTAAGTATAAATATATTTATTTTACTTAACGGGGTTGTTTGCTTAAGATTAACGCCGTAACCCTTTCTTTTAGCGCCGTCAACAGTCGAGGCGCGATTTGGACCACCTGATCAGACCCGATCGGACGGTCGAGGAGTCCTTCCCCGTGCGCCTGTGCGTGTCCACCTCGCTGTCACGCGGCCCTCACTCTCGCCTCGGCAGGTGTCCCCCAGACGCTTAGGAGCCGGGTCTCGATATGTTCTTAGCCTCATTAGGACTTATTCTTCTTGTTGCAACCTTTGCTTCGTCCGCTCAGGAGTTCGATGCTGGTCTCGATAGAACCCCTAGAAAATTCGGCGTTGTTATCTAAGGTACCCTACTTCTATATCCTATAAACTCATTTCAAATTCTAATCTAATGCTATGTATTCTTCATATTGCGATTTCGAATCCTTTTGGCTGTCGATCAGATTCTGTAAGCCCGATTGGGTCATCTCCGGACAAACCCTAATTCGCGCCTCATCTTCTTCGGGAAGTCAAAGACGACGCCGAGCCGGTCGCTTCAAACCGGGGTCGCTTCGAACCGGGCCGAACCTTGGCCCGTCCATTTCGATTGAACTTTGGCGTGGCATCAGGTGGGGGACGGCTGCATAGCTGGCACGACGCACAGCGCGCCATGTGGTGCTGAAGTCGCGTCTTGCAGCAGCGGGACCCTCTGGTCCGTCGTCCCGACCCTTGGGGCCCGCCTGGCAGCTTCTGCCTAGTCCCATGTCGACACGAGTAGAGCTAGGTCCCACAGGCGGTCTCATCCGCCTGATGGCGTGGGGCCCACCTGCATATATTAATAAATTTTTTATATAATTATATATATATATATATATATATCAAATCAGATTAGATAAAATAATCTATTTATAATAATAAAATTATTAAATTAACAATAACATAAACAGTAATATGTATATATATATATATATATATATTATCTATATATATATATATATATATACAATTAGGTGTAAATTAAATAAATACCAAACTTTAAACATACATAACTCCTAAAATACATATCCAAACATAACAATTAAATATACTAAAATTATCAAAAAAATTTAAGGAATTTATTGGAACTATCAAATTTCTATTTTGAGTAATATATCATATAGTGACATTTAGGGTATTTAAATAATTCCAAAAAATGTCACAAACCATCACTTAGCCATAACTTTGCGTTACCCCTATCCAAACATATCTAATATGGGTCTCAAAATGATCAGCAAATCTAAGAAATATCTGAGAAGATATATTTATTGTTTGGATAATTTGAGGCTAATGACTCTTAGGACCAAACCCTAACTAGGCAATTAAACCCTAGAACTTCAATTGACCATAAGTTGGTCAATTGAACTTCAAATTAGGTGATCCAAATATTAATTTAGATTAGAAAATTTTAATTCACAGTAATCTACAAAAGTAATTAGGATCCAACGGTTAGATTTACTAATCAACCCTAATTACACTAAAACTTGATTAATGAAAATTATCAAATTTAATAATCCAAATTAAACAACTCAAGTTTCAGAGAACTCTTGGAGTATAATAGAACCTAATGATGTGGTTGAATTAGTAATTTAATGTTTAATTTCACTAATCACTCACTAATTATCTTAAACCTTAATTATGTCATAACTTAGCAAATTAGAGTCCAAATTGAGCCTACCACTAATTATTGTAATCAGTGGATCAATTGTGACTGATAGCACTATTTTCACTTAATTTAGACACCAATTGACAAAGTTAGGATTTTTGATCCTTAATTAAGAAACCCTTAATTACCCCTTTTGCCCTTAAGCTTGTATTGGCCATAACTTGGCCAATACTTATCAGAATTCAGAAATTTTAAGTTCTATGGATACCTTAGATAGTAAACAATCATAAATTGAAAGAAAATTTAGATTGTATTAGGTAAAATTACCAAAATACCCCTATAAGTTAAATTTATTAATTTGATCTCATAAGGCTTAATAATTACCCAAAATTTATGTAATTGCTGTCTAATCTTATATTAGACAGTAAAAAATACTTTGCCACTAAAAAATTTAGATTTGAAACCCTAGATCAAAATTTGATCTTTTAAACCCTTATGTAAGGGCAAAATGGTCTTTTGCCCAAACTTAGGGTTTAATCTTCTAAAACCCTAAAATCATATTCTAAATATTATAAACAGTAAGATTAGTGACTTAGATCATAATTTATATTATTATAAGGCTTAGTAGAAACTTTGATTAAAAATCTCAGTTTAGGACCTTAAGAAAATTCTAAGTAAAAATTATGAGTTCTTTCCTTCCTTAATCTTCTTAGATTTTTTTTAGGTAATAACACTAGTTAGGATGTGTGTTTGAGAGATACTCTTAGTAATTAAGAGCTTTAAATTTAGGATTAGGAATAGATCTTAGGTTAGAGTTCATCTGTTAAGTAAATTGAGTTACTCAATAGGTGAAACCTTGAGTTTATTAGTTTATAGATTTTCTTAAGTTTATTTAGTGATTATTTTATCTTTGAATATTAGAACTAAGAATAGAAATCTATCCTAATAAGATGATTACTTATTAGGATTTTCCTTAATCTAAATCAGTGAGTATGGGTATTAAACCTTAGATCTTTAGATATACCTTTTAGATTAAGTGATTAAACCCCCAATATTTAGAGTTTAATTCTTAATCTTTTCATCTGATTTGGCTAATCAAGTTGAGGTTGGGATTCTTAAAATTATTAAAATAGGTTGATTGATTTGTCATTTAACTTGTGCAGTCGACATCAAATTATTTATAATTAGGACCTAGCTAGTCCTAATTATTTTCAATCTATAAGGTCGTAAATCTAAGTTACACTCGATAGTATGACTTGAAGATCCTAACTTGTGTAACTTATAGTACATATATGATTTAATTATATAACAAATGGATATCACTCGTGTCCTAGTAAAGTCTCTTGCTCACTTTGACTTTGATGCTTCGCTTACCTTATTTTGAGCCTCATACCTTGTATACATATATTAGACATAGGATATTTGATAAGTATCTCATGTCATCTTTGAAATTGCATAAATAATAAGTTACATTTCTTTTATCGGTGTCTTCAGTCAAGTAAAGTGTAATCTAATTAGTCTACCTCTCGGTGTCACTTACTTCATCTTATACTTTCATGTGGCTATTAGCCCGGTGCCGATAAGGTAGTACTAGTTTTATGTGCACTTCTACTCAATGGTTCTTACCTCTCATTGCCACTTACCTCATCTTATACTTCTCATGTGGCTATTAGCCCGGGTGCCGATATGGTAGTACTAGTTTTATATCTCTCGGTATCACTTACTTCATCTTATTCATCTTTTGTGGCAGTTGGCCCAGCTTTGGATATGGCAGTAAGTGAGTCTTTACTTATATATTTCTTTCAGATAGCAATTTGGTCAATATATTGTTTCAGCTTATACTTTATGTTTCAGTTACTTTACTACACTTTTAGCATTTTCCTATTTACTGCTTTACTGCATTTTAGCTTTACTATTACTTATAGATGGCTAGTTTTGTTCTTTACTCATATCTTATAGGATGTTAGTTTTACTTATAATTACATAAATGTTTCATATGTTCATTGTACTTATGTCAATTAACATGTATTTGAATTGATCATAAGCATGTTTAGACAGTTTACTTTTCTTTTCTATTAGCATTTAGTCTTTATTTATACTTAACCTTATTGCAGCTATACTTGGATGTATGTGCTTACTTCCTATTTATTAGCTATAACTAGTTGTTTATAGCTTTATATTATTTCTTTCTTACGCGTTATTGCTCCTACACTTGCTTATATGTTACATTCTTTATAGTGGTATCCAAAATAACATAATAAATTTTGCTGCCTAAAATATACTTAGACAAATTGTCTAACTAGATTTTTCTTTTATTGGCTGGGCCCTATCATTGTGATACTGACAATGGTAGATTCTGAGCTATTTGAGATTGTAAAGCCTTCAGGAGATCTGCATTTGGAGGAGAAGCATCCTACTGAAGATCCTTAGTTTCTTTCTACATTTGTGAGGATGAATGTTTATTTTATCTCTTTTAAAACTATTTAATGTGTAATAATATATGGTTAACTTACTTTTTAGCACTTTACTTATTCTGTACTTTTGTATTATATATGATGGATGGATGTTGTACTTATGCTTACACACTTTGCATTTCTTGTATATTCATTTAGTGAAATTTTACCTTAAGAATAGCAAAGTCCTTAGTTAAGTTGGATTATAATGTGTGTCTAATCCAATTATAAGTAGGGACTTTATCATTTTGGTGACTTCACCACCGTAATCATGTTAACTTAAGAGTTAACAGGACCACGGCGGGGCTGGGCCGCCACATGCTCCCACTTACTTTTGACACATTGAGTTCTGGAAGACCTTCTAGGCTCCAAAGTTAGTGCATCCTCAACTTTTTAAGCCATCTCTTAAATCTCCTTACACACTGGAGATTCCTTACATTGTGAAGAAAACTGTATCTCTTATGTTCCACATTCATGCAATTATCAATGATGAGAGATTTAGATCCTCTCTCGATCATGTGTCCAACAAAAGTATCTTATTTAGTGTTTTTAATTTAGATGAATGAATATATGTGATAATTTATATTATTATGTCAAATCATGACTAAAATTCTCGGCAACAACTCTAATCTCGAATTCTCAATGACCCAAGATTTGGGGTTGTCACAATTTTTTTCTCTCCCATACCCCACAAAAGAGGTATGGGAGAGATAAAAAAAGGATAAGACCCTTCGGGTCTTCTAAATAAATATTATTTTATAAGCTGGGCTGGGCACCTATGTGCGACCTAACACACGCCAATTGCGTGCCAAATAGGGTGGTTCGACTAAATTTGCTTTAAATGACTCATATTGTTCATACGCCCCATTATGGATTCATACACATTAACATGGACACTCATGCGCATCTAGAGAGCCAATAAAAACCCCATCCCCTCATTTGAGCTTTCATATTTTCCTATTTAAGCATCGTTACCCTTCCAGAATCTTGAGGTGTCATAAATACCTAAAGATGTTAGCTTTATGTTGTGAGTACATTAGTGACCCTAGGGAATTTCTTTTCCCAATCAGCTCCGTGAGAAGTGGGTTGCATAACTAAATTTAATTGATCTATTACGTCATTCAATTATATAGTAGATGCTAGCATTGGACTCTCTTTTCATTTAAATGTTGATTATAACATAATTGTTGATTGAATTGTAACATAGAATTGCATCATTGGAATGACTGCTTTGTGATAACTAGATTATTTAGTAACCTGAAATTGTCACTCCCAGTTGATCATTTGAGCAAGTAAAAACATTGTTGTAATGTTTCTTAGCATACATTGTTATTCCCTATGTATAGGACATCTGTTGTAGTCATTACATTAGCGTTAAGTTTGAACCATGTTGTCAAATTAGCATAAAAACTACATTAGAATGGGAAATATTGTATCATTAAAGGAAGAAGGTCCTTGTTTAATTATTATAAATATGCATACAAATTATTAATGCATGAGCAATGATTATTGTTATCTAACACTATAATGAATAAGGCAATATTTTTGCTTTATGCATTTGTTGTATGGTATTAGTATGATCTCGTATGAAGCACGTCAATAAAATATGAATGAGCTAAGAAACATTCTTATAGTCTAATTCAAATGGTGTTGTATTGTATCACATTCTGGATCCTTTTAATATATATACAAATGATGTCATCAGCATGAGAGGAATAAAAAGATTCATGTGGTCTTTATCAAGATTAGGACTTAATGTACTCTCTTAAAGGCCTCACTGACAGGTGATGGAAACATTACTCAACTAGTGACACTTGTAGAAATTTCTAGGGAGGCTACGTGTAAAAAATACCATGATGACATGCCTCTGAGCTATTCCCAAATAAAGGTCGTGAGGTTTGAATTCCTTGTTGATGAATATATTATATGAGAAATATATTGTTAACAATTTCAAATATAGGCTTGGCTATAGCAATTCAAGTAAAAGATTGTTAAGCTTCAGATAAGATAGTGAGAATATTTGAACAACAAGATTGGCATAATAATAATATTTTTTTATTTTTATCCTTTATTATTATTGCTGAGATTATTTACCTGTTGATAGTTATATTATTGATAGGTTATTTTTCGTAACTGGTAATTTCTTATATTTGAACTTTCTTATACTTTCAAGTTTATGCATCTTTAATGTAAAACTATGAAATGCCACCAAAGTTATGTTGCTCGTTTTACTATGCAATAAAAATTGGCATACTGGTGAAATGAAATAATATTAGATTCTTATGCACTCTTCATTGATGAGCATTTTCACTTTATATTTCTTAAGTAAAATTTTTAGTTTAATAGCTAGTTCTACTATGAGGGAGCATCATTTATTTTTGCTGATGTTGTGTTGAACTTTATATTGTCTTGGTTGCGTAATTATTATGCATAGACATAAATTTTATTGTATTCTTAACATAGCCCAGTGTACTTATTGTTAGAGTGTTAGATAAATTGAAAATTTTTCATTAAGATTGAATTTGAATTTGAATTAGATTGTATATTTTAATTCTTTCCTCACTTTTCTTGATCCAGACCATCGAATTTATCAAAGCCGTGTTGAGAAACTTCAACCATTAGATTCGATTGCAATCAGTAGGGTAGAATCTTGCAAGTCATGGAGTAGCAAAGAGTGTTGAGTTTTCTTTATTTTACCAAATAGATATTAAATTTTATAATTATATATTTATTTTCAAAAAAATCGTCACTTGGTTTCACAATGAGCATTGCAGATAAGCAATTCGCCAAAGAATGACTAATAGAAGGGATTAGAGCTGCTCGCCCATTGATCGATCCTATTCACTTATGCAAGGAGCAGGCAAACCCAAATCGCCAAAATCACGGTTGGCATACAGGTTACAAGTGAGATTGAACTGGACTTGAATATAAAGGTGCACTGAATATTTGGGAAGGAAGAAGAATGCTGAATGCATATATAAACTTGAATCGATGAAGTAAGCTCAAATTTTCCTTTTCACAAGGCATGAACTTTTTTTTGAAGTTTGCATGGATTCAATCCTTCATAAATGTAATGCACGAAGCTCAATTCCAAGTGCTAGAAAATATGCCTATCTTAGTAAATGTTCTAACTTCAAGGTTGGAGAATGAGCAGCTTAACAATGTTGGCAAGTTTCGGGCTGTGAAAAATGAAACCCTGTCGTTTCATGAAGCAGGGATTGTTGCATTTGTTAGTATATACTTGTATACAAAGAAAAAGTTGAAGGGTGGATAAGAGTGTTGGGATCTTCTATGAATCAAACATGATTATTCTCAAGCAAAATGCAGCAACACAGAGCATGTAAACACAAATCAAAGAAACCAGTGGAGATCGCACAAACACTCCCCGGCGCCAAATTACATTTTCACAAACTCTTCCCAGGCGTGTTTGAGTGCCCGCCTTTCGAACGCCAGGCGCTGGGAAGTGCTTGGGCACTTGCCTTTCGGCTCCTAAGCTCTTCCAAATCAACAAGAATGGCCCAAAGGCTTTGATATCAATGGCTCAAATTCTCTTATAGGATGGAAGTTTACCGGTTGACAAAAAAAATATAATTAATGATCACTTCCAAATACACATTATGATCACAACAAATAAGAAAAAAATTCATTATACAACTAGTTACATCAATACATAAATTATGCTCACTTTCAAATAAAAAATTAAAAATTGCAGCATCACAATTATCATCAAAAGAGTTCTTGTTTTGCTCTTCCAAAATATTGCAACTAGTTGAAATGGCTGCACTAAGTTGTTGCTGCAAATAAAAATATTAAATATCAAATTTTGCACTAAAGTAACGCACAAAGTTTAAAATTATAATAAGCCCCAAAATTTTAAGAATGCTTTCAAACCTTAAGATCAATTACTTAAAGAGTCGCATTAGCATCTTCAGCAAAGAGTTTGCCCCCCCCTTAACAAAGATCTCAGTGAGTTGTTAATCTTATAGGTTTGCCCCTTAACAAATTGAATTTCTGAAATTTGATAGAGAAATAAGCGGGTTTAATGCTCAATCGCGCATCCTGTAAGGCAGATCGCCTGAAGCCCTCGCACCTTCCCTTTTTTATCACCATCATTCTTCTATTCCCTTTGCCTTTGCAGGTGCATATGCTGAGATTAGCTTCAACCTACCTCACTACCCTCCCCGGCGGAAATGGACGGTACGCGATTCACTCTTCTTCTCTAAGCAATTTGCCCGTTCTTAAAATTTCTGATACATGGAATTCAATAATTAATTTGCTAGACGGGACTTCTTGATTTGTTAAACAATACAGTTCATGGCATTTGCTTTCTGAGACTCAATCTCCTCGTGGTCTTCAAGTCTTGCCTATTAAGAGATTTAGTGCTTGTTCTGCGTCTCAAGGTGAGTGTTAATATTTAGTTAATTGCTGTGACTTCCATAACTCAATTAAAGGGGCTGTTTGGTGACAGAAATTCGCCAGTCAAATCACTCCAAATGCACTTAATCCAAAACTTTAGACTTGTAATACGTAAATCCAAACCCTCTGATTCAGGCGAAAACCGTGCCGTTCCAACAAAATTTTCTTCGTACTTTTGACTTTGTCTTTTCAGTGTCCCGACAATGCATGTGCAGCTGAATGCAATTTGTCGCAGAATTCGATCGTCTTCTCGCCAATGTTCTTTTTTCGCTTGTTTTTTGTTAACTCTTTTTTTGGTCGTGTTTTCAGGGCAGTTGTGTTTTTTTATTTAGGAAAACTTTTTATAATTGATACTGTATGACCACAATCTGTAAATGTAGTATTTTAGATTGTATATGTGATTTTGGTGGTTTGCCTTCTCTATGAAATTATAATTAGCTTAGGATATTCTATAAAAACATAGGGTCAGCATTGAAATGTTATAGCTAAAAAACATTTGTTGCTCTGTGCAAGTCTATCTCTATGAAATGATCAACAATCTTTCAAGAGTAGAGGAGGGCAGAAATCTGTAAATTGACTATACGATGTCAAACGTATCTGTGTTACACTCAGGTAGTGGCAATCTCCAAGTGATGCAAGCTCCTTTAATAGATATGAGTATTGTATGTATTCGAATATTGTTTGTAATTTGTTAAACCATAATCCTCACTTCTGAAATATTATTATTTATAATGAATTTGTACTCCATTATAATGTTAATGGTTTTTCCAGTGATGAGGCGCTTTTGGGTCTTGAAGACATTATCATAGATTCTTAAACTCACACAATGATATGCTAGTAGAGGTACCTATACAACAAGAACAATAAAAATCAACTGCCAGGACTCCAAAGTGGCTAGAGTGGCATATACAGGCCTTCTAGTAGTTGTTGGAGCTATATAATATTTAATTTTTTTTTATCAAAATATCAAAAAAGAGTTTGGTTGGATGTAGTCAGCTCGCTAAATTGACAATTAGAAACTACATACACTGGGATGATGACAATGACTCACTTCAAGAACATGAAAGCTATTTTTATGTCTCTTTGTTAACTTTCAACCAAGACCAAATGGCGTTGGTTGATGATTACACTTAACTATTGTTACAAAAGAGTTATGGGAAGAGGTTTTTCAATCTTAGTTTAATTTAGATTGTATTGCTTCTTCTAATCAATGTTTTGAATTGTTGTGTATATGCAATGCTAATACATACTTTTGCTCTGCAAGAGAACTCAAAATTTGGGAATTTTAGAATAGTAACATTTTAACAATGTGACATGTTTGAGAAGATTGATGACACAAAAATTGTTGTGATAGCATGGCAAAGACACACATAGGTCATCATTGCAAATTGCTACTAATGATGATACTTATGAAGATGGTACATAATATACTACAAATGATGAATTATGGAGCAAAATGGTGTGGTTATAGCAGACGCGATTTAGGAAACCTATGGTACATTGCAAGAAAATATTTTTGTACAACATATATCAAATACTTTTATAATAGGAAATGAATGAACATGTTGTAGAAAGCAGAGTGCATCACTGGTTGAAAGGGAGGATATGTAGCTCTTGCACTGCACATGTAGGCAAAATAAAATTTATCGACAAAAAATTGATAATTGGTTAGAATTGATGGATCAGGTTCAAACAATTACGAAGTGACATATAATGATGGATGTGCTTAATGATAGCTATAGTAACATAATCTTGTTTTTAGAGAGCCAACTTCTCTTGAAATAGATGGAACATATTGTCATTCATCCTTCCAATTATTTCAACACAGGTGTTTTCTAGTGAGAATATTTTTCCATGATTATGTCATTGTTTGTTAATATTTGTGTGGTTTAACTTGTGCTTATTATGTTTATTGAAGTTTATATACTTGTTTATATGTGTTTTTATTGTTATACTTGCTACTTATGCTTGTTATTGATATGACCATTGTTTTTAGCAAACATGATGATGATATTTGCAAAATGATTGAGGATTTTGATGTAGATGATAGTCGCTAGTTTCAATTTGAGCAAAGATTTGTTATGAAGCCTTTTCTAGCATATACTACTATCGTTTGATTGATTATAACCAAGTTGACAAAACTTGTTTGATATTCTAATGGGCTACTCAACATGATCAAATAATTGCTTGTACTTTTTGACTGTTATGTGAATTATTTCAACATTCCTTAAAGACAAATTCATTATTGCACTTATCGATATTTGTATGCTCCAACAACTCCTTGAAGACCTCATTTTACTCTCGCCACTTTGGAGTTTTTATTGTTGATTTATATTGTTCTTGTTGAACAGGTACAACTTATGCAATATTGTGTTAATTCAAGGATCCATGACTAGTGCCTTTATGATCCAAGTAATGCTTCCTTGTTGAAAGTAGCAGTAACACCAAAGTGATACATACATTATATATAGATGATAATAATTCGAGGCAAAGCTTGTGGTTTGCCCAATAACAATTGAACTTATTGCAATATTGTGTCAAATTTATTGATTGCATTTGGAATGCATATATTGTTTATCTCCATTGTAGGATTCCACATCACTTGGAGATTGGCACCGGTTGAATGCATCTTGAGTAAGCTTGTCATTTGCTTACAACCAATTTAATAAATTTTGCCCTCTATTCTTAAAAGTTTGTTGATGATTATGCTTCCATTGAGCTATAGATATTTCCAAATTAGGTTTACATCATGTTTCCTTAGCTAATTATGATTTTAGTAAAAGGACAAACCAACAACACACTAAAACTAAACAATCTAAAATACCTGAATGACATCTTCAAATTATAATCAAACAATTAATTTCATTTAAAAAAATTGAACTTAAAAAACATTGTAGTCCTAGAAAAGCACCCAAAAAGTAGTTAAAAATCACAGTTAAGAAGAGGATCGAGTCATGCTATGCTAAAGATCAAGTGATGTGCAAATTGTAGGTTTGGCTCTTTGCCTCTACTTTAGACCATTTATATGTGAGTGAGAATTGTTATATATGTACATTTTATTTTGACCAATAATTAATATATTGGTTTATGTGTGGGTGACTTTGTATTATTTATTATAAGTGCATGTATGTATATGTTGATTATTTGGAATAAATAGATTTGTTTTTGTTTAATTATGCTTTAATATGATCATGGGACTCGGTAACTAGTGTCATAGGTATTAATCTGATATTGGGACCCACCCTACAAGTTTTGGTATTAAAGGAAAAGTAAGGTAATTTAACTCTTCTAAAGTTTGACCTGCTTATCTCCACTTAGGATAAATCTTCTCTTTGAAACATTTGGCTTTAACATTAATTTGATTTGTATTTTGGACGTTCGAGAGATGGAGATCTAAATTTGGTTGCAGAACACAAACACTAAGGATATGAATGATTTGATAAATTGGAAGATTAGAAACTAAGTTACATTCATCGGTATTACTGCTTATGAATACTTTAATTATAATTAAGTTTTCATGAAAGTGAGAAAAGAAAGTCCTAGTTTAGCATATAATTGCTCCTTTATTTAATTAACATATGATGATTTTGTTGCAACTCCTACAACTATTTGTCATTTTGTTGGCTAAACATGGGCCAAAATTGGTTGTTGCTCGAGAAGCTGCGCATAGTCAAGATAATATTTTCTTTGATTAAACTATGTTTTATTTTCTCTCGATGTAGCATTTTTCATCTTCCCCAAATTTTCATTAAAACCTAAATGTGGTAATTTAAACAAAGGTATGTTCACTTTAGAATGGAAACATTCACTTAACAAAGGGATGAGTAAGAGATTATCAATTGATCACCAATTTCAAATTGAGTCAAACCAAGTCTAGAGTAAGTACCAATGCCATATTAAGTCTGAATATGTAACAACCCGAGGCCGTTACTTAGCAAATTAGGCCAAAATCTCAGCTCAAAAATCAGGATCTCGGAGAATTTTGAATTAGGGCAAACAAAAATACCTCTAGATAGAAATAAATTTTTAGATCAAAGTGTTATAGTTTGGGAGAATTCGAATAACAGAAACTGCCGCCTTATTTTTCTGAACTTTTTAAAATCAAATAAATCAAGAACATTAAAATACATACCCAAATTCATCGATTTTCGTGTCGTCATGTTAAGAACGTTGTTTAAAGGCTGCTCATGAAGTTTTATTAATTTTGGATCGTTGGTTTAACCTAAATTAATTTTTGAAGTTTAAAACTTCAGAAATTATTATAAAATAAAATATTTGTCTGAATCGAAATTTTATTGGCGCGAGGTTGTTCATTACATCATAACACACCTCGGTGTCAAGTTTCGCTGTATTTGGGCGCCAAACGGCGAAAAAATGCGAAAAATTTAACTTGAAGTAAATTTTCAAAATAATTCCTAGAGTTCTTTATCTGATTAATCTTAATTAGCCCATGACGACCAGAAGTTTTTGCAGCGCAAAAAATGGAAATACTTGGGGAATCAACGTTAAAAGGAATGTAGCGGGGAAATTAATTGAAAACATAAAATCAGTTGGGAAAGTTAACGAAAAATGAAAATCAGTCGGAAAAGTTTATGAAAAATAAAAATCAGTGGGAACTAAGCACGTTTTAACATTTATAATTTTTTAACAATAATGGCTAAGGATCGTTACATTTGGTATCATAGCAAAATTAAGGTAATTTAAATAAAAAAGAATATTGTTAGTCTTAATAATTTAGGAGTTGTTAGTGATTGTTTGATTAGACTTCTAATTAAAACATATCTTTAATTCTTTAGATGGGTCTCTGAAGTTTTGAAATATCAGTAGAGAATGATACTCTAAAAATAATCTTAAACCCTACCACATGTGCGGGAGAATCACCTATGGATTAATTCATGGGTATGTTCGCTCAATTTTTGCAATCTCAGGCAACAAATTTGTCTGTTTCACCTTCACCTTCACAGTCAATATCCTAGTTAATTAAACTCTTCAAGCTTTTTTCTATTAAAGTCACTCGAATTCATTGGTATTGCTAGCCCAAACATTGTAGAAGATTTGTTATTTCAAATTGAGAAGAAGTTTGAAAGTATGCATTTTGAAACCCTCTTAAGTATAATTAAGATGAATTATTAAACACCATAACACCTTTTTAGATAATATTTGATTTTTGATAAGAATTCCGTTAAGCGTGCTCAAGTATGAAGTACTCCCAAAATGGGTGATCTGCTGGAAAGTTATCTTTTGAGAATAAAATTGTAAGATATATAACATCAAAGCAGATAATATTTTGGTTATTAAGAGTTTGAGTTATTATAAGTGGTATCAGAGCAGGTATTGGGTGTTTGATAGCAGTTACGTGCCATCAGGACAAGGTACCACTCCATGGGAGTGAGCTCTTGAACTATTGATGGGATTATGTGCTACATGGTGGGGCTACTAGTTGTGGTTGTAGGGACCACCTCTAGTACTATTTACCCAATAGATGGTTCTTGAATTTGTGTGTGGATACTGATAGAGACGTCAGTTGCTTAAGTTAGGGAGATTGTGAAACTTTGTTAAGTATAATTAAGCAAAACTCTTAATATTGATGTGCTTTTTCAGATAATTATGAAGTTTTTAATAACAACTTCAGATTTAAGTGAAAGTACTCCAATAATAGGTAACATATTGGGAAGTTATCTTCTAAGGACAAAATCATGAGACTATTAAAGTCAAATTGAATAATACTTTGTATTTAAGAGTTTGGATTGTTATAGTGGTGCCCCCCAATAAAAAAAGTAGCCTTTGTAACTTATGTGTTCGAAGGCAAACCAGATAATTGTTGCTCTTTGATGAAAGAATCAAAATTCAAGAATCGTAATTTGGATAAAATTACATGGGATGTTTGTGGATGTGTATCTTATGAAGTATATTTTACCCTCTACTAGAGCAGCCATGCAAAATTAGTTTATGCGCTTAATTTAAGGGAATAGAGTAGTAGTTGAATACGAATTTGAATTTATTAAATTCATTTGTTATGCCCTTAAGTTGGTAAATACAGGCGAAGAGAAATGTGAACAATTTCTTACACGAGTACGAGATTCTACTAGAAGAAGTCTCGTGCCTCTACTTATAACTGATTTTGTAGATTTAGTAGAGTGAGCAAAATTAATGGAGAATGGTGATTCATCTACTACATAGAGAGTGAAGAGAAGGATATCATTGATATCTCAAAATTCAAGTTATTTTAATAAATAAAAGGCAACTACATACAAACATGCATGCATGCACATACATGCACGCATGCACATACATGCACGCATGCACATACATGCATACATCCATCCATACATATATCCATATATCCATCAATGCATACAAGCATACATGCATATATACGTACATGCATACATAGTACATACATGCATACGCACATACATACATGCATGCATGTGCATGTATGAATGTATTGATGCATGCTTGCATGCACGCTGCATCGGCACTGTATCTTCCTGTCAAATTACAAGGGCTTCATTCAATTGCACATGCTTTGTCGAAACGTGAAGAAGACGAGTTCAATGATGAAGGTACATGATGAGGTTGTCTTGAAGCTACGTGACAAATTGAGTGGTTTTCTTTTTTATACGCAAATTCTGAAATCCTACAAAATCTAGATTTTAGGATTTGCAAGTAATGAAGAAATTTCTGAATTCATAGGCTTTGCACTTGTTGTATCAGAGGATTTGGATTTACGTTAAGTCTTCCGTTTGTGACAAATTGTGTTTCACAGATTTCAAGATTTAATTGGTTATATTTTGTGCAAACTATTTCGTAAAACAGCTCCTCAAAAAATTGAATCTATTAAATCACGTCAGACAGCATTAAAAGACTCTAAAAAGGTACTAGATGAGGTGCTGAAATAGCAAGCAGTGAGCTATGCAAAGGAACCACCAAATAAGGCCGTACAACTTGTGGCAGGGCCTGCAAACCTTCATCGAGTAAGTGATGTAGTGAAGAACTAGGATGAGAGAGATTACTGCATCAAGTACTCAGAGGGAGAGGACTAGGGCCTTAAAGCATGGAGAGGGAGAGGACCTACATGCTTTGAACTGACGCTCAGTTTTCTGAGTGAATGCACCTCTATAGTTCACGCTTCTCAACACCAACTTGTTACAACCTGGATGAGGAACCTGGATGAGGAACTTAGATGAGGAATTGTGCGAGGAACTAAGAACTAATGGTTTTGACTCTCGATATGATATGATAAATAAAAATATGGTTCTTCATCTAAATAATGTTTGAGCATCATCAGCAAAGGAATTTCATTCAAGATTTGAAGAGTTAAGTCATGAAACCCAAAATTGGGAAAAAAAAAAGCATTTCAGCCCATGTGACCGTTGTTTTGCACATTTGTCATAACTTTCTCATTTTTGTTTGATTTTGAGGTACAAGTTTTTGATGAAAAAAATAAGAAAAAGCTCAACTTTGATAAAGTTTTTTCAATTAAGTCATCTAGACCCTGAGAATGGCCAAAAATCAAGAATACCTAGTACAATTCAAGTTTTATGTATTTAAGGCATCTCATTACGTCATCAAGTCATCCCAGTTAATGAAAGGTTTTATCATAGTTGATCATTTCATTTTCCAATTATTCATGACATGTATACAAATATTTTGCAAAGAGAAAGGGTAAAAAGAGTCAAAAGTGGAGGTGGAAAAGAATACATCGCTAGCTTCATTACTTACTCAACCATTTGGCCAGTTATTTGAAGGGAATATTAGGAGAAAATTAGCTTATAATAGCTTAAAATGCAACGGGAAGATCATTCCTCTCAAGCTTTACACAAGCAACACATGCTCATTTTAGCTGTTTCTTTTAGCCTTCTTATGGGGTATTTGATTTGCTGATTTTATAAGTAAAATAATTTAATTAAAGGTAATTTGATATTTTATATGTTTCATTTGTTGCAATCTAAATGTAGTGCAATTTTTAGGGGAATTGAAAATTCCCATAGCTCAACTTTAGGTGTGATTGATTTATGTTCGATTTGAGCTTAATTGGATTACGTGTAAATTACACATTTAATAAAATTTTAAATTTTTGTTCTATTTGGTAGTTTCACTGGCCTTTGTGTGTCACCAGCTAGCCTTCGCTAGTGCTTGTTGACCACCGGCCAACAAGCACTATTTTACCATCCCCAAAGATCATTTAAAATAGCAAGACCTATTTGACCACACATGGTTATGGTTGGTCTTCACTGATCTTGGCTCACCATCAAATCCCCCTTCGGCAACACTTGTCAATCTCTAGCTTTTGCATGGTATAGCCATCCCTCACTAGACTATAATCAGCCTTTGCCGACCTAGGTTTGCCACTAGCTGTGTTGGCCCCCCTTGCTGTGTGACTATTGATATCAAATGAACAATTATGATACCAACTATTATCAACTACAAGACCTTATTAAAATATTTAAGCAAGATAGACTAACAAAAAATCGAAAGTGCATTCAAAGCTAATGAAAATAGAAATCCAACAACGCAAATGTCCAAAGCCATTAGTTTCATATTTCAAAACTTTAATTAAATAAAAGAAAAATAAATAAAATTATAAAATTCTTGAGCAACAACAACAACAGTTCTTACCTCATCGGTGGTTCACCATCCTTCTCTCCTTCGAGTTTGATCAACTCCTATGCTCTTTGGTTTGACTCATAAAATGTGCTAGGGAATTGAATCCAGTTAGAGTGATCCAAGTACTTTTATATTAAAGTTATTTGCATTTAAGCTTAGAAATGCAATAGAATATGAAGGATTTAAATGAGAAAAAGTGAAATATGCTGTATCTCTTTGCATGAGAGCATAAAGAGATCATGTGTTGTAGATGATCAACCGGAAGTTATTGTGTTTTGATAACTGCTAAGACCAATGGCCATTGAATTATGTAAAACCAATAATGTTAGTGGAATTGCAATAAATCTCCATGTCAATTAAGAAAGCCATAATATATGTCAAATCAGTATCTTGTGTATCAATGATAGAATAATTATCTCATATGCAATAACATTAAATAAAATGCAGCAATAATCAAATCTTATTATTACAATCGTGTTTCATTTAAATTGACTATTGTGAGATGGGGGAGCTTGAGTTTAGAGGATATTATACCCGGTACATCCGCTAGGTTTTCTTGGTTCCTAGTTTTATTGTATTCTACTTGCGAAAATTCTCATCATGGGTTAATGCAAATCTTCCTTATCTCTCTATGGACAATGCTCAGTTCAAATATCTATACAGATTCGAGAATTCTCTCATGTTGGACCATTTATTTTATATTAGCCATCGAGATTTAATGCATATGTAACTTATATAGGAAATGGATAAATGCCATGTGCAAGAGTAGTTGAAGTAAATGCAAGATATATGAATACTACTAAAAAGATAATACTGGCAAGTACAAATACTCGTACAGACCTTAGAGCAACAAAGTAGTAGGAAATAACACTTTTAATTACAAATTTTAAAAATTTGTGTACCTTCTTTCTTGTAAAATAAAAATGGCACAAAAATCTCTAACTTCCTCACAATCTGTAACTGATATATAGTTTTAGTTTATTAATACATTGCTCACCATAAATGGCCTCTTTACAAATTAACTTATTGACTTAGATTTGTTTTACTCTTCCCTTAGTTTAGATTTTAATCCTTCCAATTATGTGGTTTTTTATGCATGAGTCTTCCATAGGGCATGCTAGTTGCTTATCTACCTTTAAGTGAGTTTTATGGTCTATTCTACACATGGAATACATAAGCTATGTCTCTTGGTTCATCATCTAAGTGTTAGGCTGCTCATGGTGTGAGACAGCTCTTCTAGCTTAAGTGAGCTTTGTGGGTGAATTTAGATGATGTCTAATGCTTATACATGCTTTCAATTAACACTATTGGATAATTAATTACTATGCAAACATTTGGTTATGAGTTCAAAGTCAACCTAAGGACCTTGGAAGGTATATGGGATAGATCTTTGCTAGTATTGCTTACTTTCCAAGTTCCATGCCCACCCAAAAGGTGCAATGTGTTCCAGAAATGGCTCTAAAATATTCATATGAATGTTATTAGTGCATGCTTGGTGTTTGAGTCAACTTATATATTAAGCATGAGACTAATATCACATGGTGTAAGGGCGTGCTTAGTGATCAAAGGCTAGACCCTTTGCACTAGGCTTAGTATATGTTACCATCTACTAACTTAGACTATGGATCGCTATTATGGGGTGATTAGTAACATTCAAAATAGTGAATAAATCATTATTTAGGATATGGCACAAGATTTCACTTTTGTTACATATGTTGGAGTTTGGTTAGTCTAACGATGATGCACATGGATGGAGTGAGGGGAAGTGTCCAATCTAAGCCTCAAGTGGTAAGATGTGATAACTCCAACATTATATGAATTGTGTGGTAGCATTTATGAGTGAGGAATCAGTGGGTTTCATAAGTCATTAGCCATCATAGTAGCTAGAGTGGCAAATGGGTCCATAAGGGGGGGGGGCTAAGCTTGGTATAGGAGGAGAGATCCACTTCTTCACAATGAGGACTTCAATCCCAAGATTAGTCTTATACTAGGATATCATCAATCACATTTTAACGGACTCATTTGGGTCATCAACTTGTAAATTAGCAATGGCATGTTGCTTATGTAACTATTCATACTACATGCACATGCTAGCCTAGATTTAGGTAGGAAGGAATAAAGCACATGGCTCATGCATAATATTCCACATTACATGCTCAAAATGATTTAGATTATTCTTTAAGACATTTTTATGAACATATTTGATTAATATTTAAGTTGATTTTCATGGCATGAGAGTAATCAAGCAAGCAGATCAGCCCATTTTTTAAGCACCTTAAGCTAGGCAAGGTGGGATATCCAAGGCCTCATCTTGGCGTGTAGTTATGCAAGCTCAATTCCAAATTGAGGTTGAGTCAATGGCACTCCATTGATCACCCTCAAGCTTTGGTTTAACCTTTGTTGAGGTTGAGTCAACCCTCATCAAGTCTTGGTTGACCCAACTAAAGGGGGTACATAAGAGAGAATCCCATAGAGAGATCCTTGGAACTCTGTGCTGATCAAGGGGTCATAATGGTGCTCCCAATTGATTTGGAACTGGGCAAAAAGGAGACTCAAAAAAACTTTGTTTGTGAGATTAATGAGGATGAAATTGGTACATAAATGTGGCCTTTCATAAGGCAAAATTAGTATGTAAATGTAGCTTGGGAGGAGAGGATTTCATAAGTACCAGTTGTCCCTTGAATGGACCACCGGATTATATGAATTTTGTAAAATAAGGTCCCACAATTTAATATAAAATTCTCCCAATGCGTAAAACAATAGGCCTTGACTCAAGTTCTGTTGTATTCCTCTCATCTCTGCGCCCCATTTCGATTAATGAAACATCAAAATTGGATTCTGAAATAAAAAATTGTCAAATAAATAGGATTTTGGCGTGCAAAACCCCATCGGAGACGAAGCTATTATAGCTTTAGAGCAGGTCGGTCAAGGTGGTTGTGCCGGGTTTGGTTGATCCTAGCCATTGGATTTGATCGGATCCAACACCCATGCATTACTAGGATAAGTAATGTTTGTTCTGTCGTCAGATCTACAAGTCATAAATCCGATGGTTGAGATCTAATTTGTGGTTTTAAATAAATTAAATTATGTATGTGTGATTTAATCGTTGTCGTCGGATTAGATCGCTTGATGGCTCATATTACGCCCGTGGCTTGGATAATTTGCTATCGTCGGATTGGATTCATTGATCCAACGGTGAATATCAATGTTCTTGATTCAGCCATCGGATCGACTCAGCCGATCTATCAATTGAGATTACACTCACAGTTTAATTAATCGGAAAAACTAATTTTTAATTAATAAATCATATGAAAATTTAATTAAATTACTATTGAATGTATTTTGTGCATTTTTCTTTTGTTTTAACTCCAAAATTTATAAAATTTTCAAATGTTGCAAATTTTGATGTGATGAATCTAATGATAGCAAAATTATTGTTCTAATTAGTATTTTATTTTATTTTAGTTTTAAAATTTAAATTTCAAATTTAATTCAAGAAAATCCATAACTTTTAAAAATCTCAAATATTGCCAGTATGTTCATTAAACCATATGCTTAATCCATTAGCATGCTTCATTTAATTTTATTCTTAATTATTTGAGAAAATGTTCAAATTTTACAGGCTCCTAATTTAGGCTAAATACGCTCAATTAAACTTGTTTAAGCGGCCTAACAACCCCGAGTTGTTATTTGCTGGGATACCAGTGAGTTGGTATTCGTCAAATTCAAACATTTGTGGCAGGAGTGGTTGTTTTACACGTTTTGCGGCACATCAAATCTTGGTGAACCAGGTATTGGATATCGACGAGTAGGGCGTTGGATCTCATTAAAGATTTTATCAAGGGTTGATAAGCAATACACTAGACAAGAGTGTAACGACCCAATGTTGTTATTTTTCAAATTAGGTTAGAGCCCGCTTTAGACATCAAAACCCCGAGGAATTTCAAACTAGGGCAAACAAAAATACCCTTAGATAAGAATAGTTTTTAAGATCAAAGTGCCATAGTTTGGGAGAAATTCGAATAACGGATGCTCCCGCTTTATTTTCGGAATTATTTAAATCTTAAAAAATCAAAACATTGAAATACGTGTCGGAATTCATTGATTTCAGTGTCGTTGTGTTAAGTATATTATTTAAAGGCTGCTCGAGAAGTTTCATCAAATTCTGAGCACCGGATTTTTTGTGGTTAATTTCTGAAGTTTTCAAACTTCAGAAATTAATTAAAAATAAAATATTTGTCTGAATCGAAATTTTTTGGCGCGAGGGTGTTCATTATGTCATAACACACCTCTGTATCAAGTTTCGTTATTTTTGGACTTCAAACGGCAGAAAAATACGAATAATTTAACTTTAAGTAACACCCTCCGGTCGCTGCCAGCTTGCTGCAGCCCCCGGCCGCCCCGCTCCGGCCTCCCTCCGTTTTCCGCCAATCATAATCCTAAAGATAAGTTGATAAATTTAAAAGATAGAAAAAGGAGGAGAGAAAAGAGGAGAAATTTCTAAGTTCTTTTAATTTATACATGCTTAATAATTATTATTATGAAAATAATAATGATATGATAACGTCATTCACATTAATATGGTTCTCATTAATTAATAATGAAAATTATACTTATGTTATAAAAATGACTATTATTTCCTATTTGCCAATTCAGTCATTTTTATTCTGACTTTTTTCGTCATACATTATTATTATCATAATCATAACGCCTTAATGAATATAACAACTTAAATAAATCGAACTTCAATCTTAAAAACGGAAGAAAAACAGAAGGAAAGTAAAGATGGAAATTGACTCCTAAATCATTTGATTAAAAAACTAACTTAAAAATATCCAAACCTAAATGCAGATTGAGCGAACTGTCACTTATTCGAACTGTTGAACTGTTGAACTTTTGAACATAAGGAACAAGGTACCAGATGTCTTTTATTACTTCTGTTTAAATATTTTTTTTTCTGCTCAGCATCGCACAAATTTGATAATAGTGCTTTTTAAAGTCACATAAAATGATATATGAATAAGTTTGGATAAGTGAGAAGCAAGGGTTCCATGTTGCTTTATACTTTTTGTCTGATCAGACAACCGTTAGGACGGGGCTGTCCGACATCGGGAGTCATAAGGAGCCTATACTGATAAGCCTTTGAGGGGGCAGGTATAGATGGAAGTTGAGATATGTAACACAAAAATGAACCCCCTTTTCCTCGATTTTGTATTTGCCCAACAAAATCATATTTTGCCTCAGATATCAAGCGTTAAAAATTCTGTATTTATTTTTGTGACTACAATTATTTATATGCTAAGTTTCAAGTGCAATTGGAACAGGTTTGCAGAGATAAGTTTGTACAACTTTTATTTTCTGTCAAATATTAATTATTTTGCTTATTATTTAACATTTGTAAAGATGACATCTATCAGTACTTAGTTTCACAACTAACTAATTTTCGAATGCCGCACTTTTGAAACGTGCCCAGATCAAGAGTTCATCCTAGAGGAAAGGTGCTAAAGAACTGAGCAGTGCTGATATCGCTATCTGCTGATCCACCGCTTTCTTTTTGACTCTATCTACTTTTAAAAAGTCTGTAATTTTTCTTTTATTTTAATATATGTACTCAAGACTCGTGAATTAATGAATAAATGAGTTATGTTTGATGTCTATATATTTGTCTCTTAAACTACTCAATATGATCCTACGGCTAGAGGACTTGTCGTTGCTTGTTGTTGTTGCTATTACTATTCCGCAAGCAAACCGGTGCTGGATTAGCTCCCGCTGACCTGGCATCGGGTCCTCACAAAGAGAGGCAAGCATGATGGACAGAAAAATTAAGAATTTTTTTTATTATATATATATGTTACAAATGGAAAGTACGAAGTGGCTATTTATGAACTTTGTTGAGGTAGACCATTAAGTGATGATTTGTGTGTAATGGTCTTTAAACTTTCTTAACTAGTTCACTTACCGCCTTATATGCTTGCACAAAAAATTGTGTGTAAGTTTAGTTCTTGAACAATTTATGCGGCATTGCATTATATTATGGTAGGCATCGATGATAATTTGGTCATTTTTTATTATGTTGATATCAATACTGATCTATACTAATTATAGTACTGTGAATTTTGAGTGCACCTTTATGCTTTTAGCTTCTGAAAACGTACCGTTTATAAGAACCTGAAAAAGCCATGTACCCTAATGTATGTCATAACATGAAAAAAGTTAATAGGCTTTGGTTGCAATGTTTCAGCTATTCATGTATGTTAATACTTAATTCAGTGAACATTGTTAGATATAAAATCACTAGTATATTTATTCTACTATTTTCACAAGTACTTAGCACAACTGATTTTGGACGCTGAATATTTTTTAATTCTGAGGGCTGAGACGTTGGAGAAAATAGAAATGATTTACTTGCTAAAATTGTACCAAAATCTCTCCATGAATGCCAAATGGTTACATAAAGTTAGAATGAGGCTATGCATGGGCCTATAAACCATGTGTATTTTACTAGGGTTCTGCTGCTGTGCCCCACATTCATGCCAAAAGTAGATGCTTGGTGTGGTAACATTACAAGTGTCAAACATAATCAGTGTCATGCATTTTCAAAAAAATCCTGGCAACTTCTCTTTTCAAAAATTCTCTACATTTTTTTTTTAATTCCTACATCATACCCCTATCTTTTGTCACGGTTGGATTATCTTAGCATTTTTCTTTTACTTATATCTAATTTGATGAATAGTCAACATACTACATTTTATTTGTAAAAAAAATTAATAGTAGCAATACTCATTAGAAATTGTCACCTTTGTTTTGTTTTTGACAAAATGCTTCAGATTTGAAAACGAAAAAATGTGTTCCGTGTAACTCTAAAGATATCCGACCCATGACAGAGCAAACAGCTAATGAGTTGCTGAAACAGGTATTGTCATACCATTTTGTTTTGTTCATGATTCAACTTGCATAGTTCTTAGTGCTTAATTGGCTTTAGGTGCAAGACTGGAGATTGCTATGTGAAGACAGTACTATGAAGCTTCAGAAGTCATGGAAAGTCAAGAACTTTTCTAAAGGACTGGAGTTCTTTCAACGTGTAGCAGATATCGCTGAGACAGAAGGTGGCTTCAGGATTTGTTTTCTATAAAACATTATTTATTTTGGCTGTTCGCAGCATTATAGGTTTCTATCACTTTGCTAGTTAGTTTGGAATCAACCTTTGTTTAGCCATTCTAAGTTTGTGAGGCTCTGTTTGATCAACTTGTTAATCACTAAACTTACTGTGCACAATTGCTTATCTCCTTGAAGAATATCATGCATCTATATGGTCAAGTTACTCTAAGTGAACATTGTCTTGAATATGTTAATTTTAGCAAAGGTTTTTTCACTCTTTTTTTGGTAGCTCTATTGGTATGAAACTGCATGAATCAGATGCGTGCAGTCTATTATAATATTAACTATATTTGCTGAGTATATACTGAATGTCAATCATCTTGAAGAATGGAGTTCTAATTTACATTTAGATTGATGCAGTTTGATAAATAATGAGGCTGATGTGAGTTTTGTAAATAAGAGTATGAATGGGATATGTTGGTTGTTTTAGTTTGCTATTGCTTCACGAGTGTCAACTACTTGGTGGTTTTTGGCAATGCACTTTTGAATTATAGTCGGTGTATCTGCTCGGTGAGGAAGAAAATAATTTCTGGTTTTTCCTTTTTAACGCTATCCCCTGTTTTTCTTTCCTTCTTTCTGTCTTCTAATCTCCTTCCCTGCTTAGTTATATATTGTACAGGTCGGGAGATTATACTTGAATTCCTTGTTGCTGCTTCCCAATCAGTCCTGCTCAATCATATAACCTCTAAGCGGCCATATTTATATAAGATTTTAGTTTCTGTTTAGCGAATCCTCACGGAACTCCATTATTTTAAGATGATAAAAAAACTTTAGAGTCTTCGCTTTAGAAAAGCATAAATCAAAATTTTCCGTTTTACTATATTTATCATAGGCATAAACACTATTGAAACCTACGCAATCTCAGAAATTTAGTGAGTTGTGGGTTTTAAATTTGCACAATGTAATATTTGGATGACTACTATTGTTTCAAGGCATCATCTTCATCTTTCTTAGTTTTTCCCCTGATTATAATACTTTTGAACTTTTCCAGGTCATCATCCAGACCTTCATTTGGTTGGGTGGAACAACGTGCAAATTGAGATATGGACTCATTCTGTTGGTAATAAGTTAATAATTTACTTATTATTTTCATGTTTTGTTTAAGAGAACAATAACATCTTGGTTTCGTTGGAGATTGTTTTCTTATCTTCTCAATCTCTTTAGTTGAAGGGTGCATTTTTCCTTTAACTGAATGTCCTCCTCCTTTTGCAAGAATGCACGTTTTAATCACAAAGGACTAAATTTATTTTTAGTTATTGGAAAACCTGTTTTAGAAAATCAAGATTTCATTTTTAATCATTTTGAGCGTGAAATAAAATCGTCATTTATTAATGAGTCTTGATAATGTTTGTAGAATTCAATATTAACCTTCATCCAACCAAATGTTGCACTTATAACATTTTTTAATATATTTATATGAGCATTGATACACCTCCAACTCATTTGTAAAAAAATAAGACTTTTTGTATTTGTGATTTTATTTAGGCATTGCCGGAATGTGAATTAGTAATTGAAATATATTAAAGATGTTATCAAGTAAACTATAAATATTAATTAAAACAGTGGCTTCTAATTGTAGTGCTATTTATATAACAAAATCTAAGAAAATGGTTGTAAAGTAGGTCTAAACAATTGTATATAATCCTTAGTCAGATGTAGCCCATTTTTGTAAGGCGTAGAAGAGCATTTGAAGAATTGGTCGGGTATAATTGAGCCTTCAAAATAAGGCGCTCAAGTTCTAAATACCATCTATTGTAGTTTTTTTCAGTTTAGAACAATTAATAAGATTTGTTTTTTACTTTAAATGATGTGGGGGTTTATTAATTGAACCTGTGGGTGAAGAATAATTAGTTTTATTAGTTAAAAACATCTCAATTTTGAGAAATGTAGTAGAATTATAACTTAAATACTAAGAGTTGGGCTTATAATTTAGTTCATAAATGTCTTATAAAATAATAATTTTGTTTAATTTTAAAACTAAATAGGTGAACAAAAAGTCCATATGTAGCACAATAAATATGCTTAATAAAAAATTACTTATTTTATTTTGAATTGTTTGATAAAGTAAATTATGGCGTGCATTATGAATCGGTATATAAACTAAGTAATAATTTGATCAAACAAGATTTCATAACTAAGGCTAATCGTTATCTAAATCTGCCACAACGGGACTCTAGATAGTACTTTATTTATAGGCTATTGTCTAATGTTTTGCTACAGGGGAATATAATGGCTTTTCTTAAAATTCCTTGCATATGCTCTTTTAGGTGAAAAATATTTTTAGTGGGGAATTTTTATGGTAGTATTTTATTAAATCATTTATTAAAAGTTTTTAATTCAACACATGGCATATTATCTTTATCTTTATTATTTGTTTATTTTTTATCTCCTATTCTCTCATCTTTTTTCTCTTATGATTTCTTTGCATTTATAAAAAATTAAAATCTAACAAAGTCTGTGTGTTCAATGCTTTTATTTTCTTCAAGCCGACGGTCTTCTTATCCTCAAAGTTTTCTTCACTCATTTGTATTTGCTTCAAATTTGAACCTTTTCATTTGATTATTATTTCTTATATGCATTGAAATTCTTTATTTTTATATATGTAACCTTTTTAGGGTTTTTAATATGGTTACAGTATTGTTAGTTCTAAATTTTAATGCATAGCTTTTAGTATTTTCTGGTGATTTATAAACAAGAAAATGGCTGTTTTATAATATTATTGATTGTTAGTTGTGAATGTAATTTTGTTTATTAATTAGATGGATCATCTTTCCCATATTTTAATATATATATATATATATGTGTGTGTGTACTGCTAAGGATCATTTAATTTTTAATGTTATTGATAATACTTGTGAATATTGAATTTGACATGGTAAGAGTGTTTTTTCAAGTAAGAGTGCCTATGTTAATTTTAATGATGAAGATTTTGTTTTTGATTTATTGTGCTTATTAAAAGAGATTTTACTAACAGCAAGCTATTGATCTTCTTTTTCTTATGAGATCAAGAAGATGCTTAGTAAGCTGAGGGTGATTTATGGAAAGATCAGTACATGTCACGATAATTGTATTTTATATAGAAATCAATTTGTTGATTTGAATGTCATAAATGTGGGATGCTAAGATGGAAGTTTTTTGCAAGTGCTGTTAAAGAAAAATAAGGCATGCTTGCAATTGTTAAATTGTATCTATCACCCATATCCTATTTTTGAGATATACAAGAGCTCATAAAAAACAAAGAGTCTTACCTGAATTGTTTCATATAATACATACAAAATTTGTTGAGGAACCAAGTAAATAGAAACCTGCTTTTGTGTCGATGGATTTTAATCCTTATAGTATTCAGAGTACTTAACACAATTGCTGTCATGTGTTTTTTATTATTTATAATTTTTTTATGAATATATAGAAAATTATCAAAATAGTCCCTTGAGTCTTGTAAAATATTCAAAATAGCCTTTAACTCATAAATTTTGTTTGTATCCCTTGACTTTGTTTAAGTATTTTTTTTATCCCTGCTGGTTAACTCCCTCGTCCCTTCCTTTAAATTTTCGTCTTTTCCAGTTTCTTCGTCTTTCTTCCCGGTTGTGAAAATTCTGTAATTTTATGCGGAATAAATTATTTCTGTGCCAAATTATATGTGTTAGCTGGGTTGGATTCAGCCCCATGCGGAGGACCTTCCCAGCAGAATTCCCGCCAACTAGTACCACTGTTGGAGAACGGGGCTAAAGTTCTCCCTCCCTGTGGCCGCCAATGCCTCGGTGTGCCTTGCTAGCTAGATCAAGATGTTGTCGATCCTCGTCAACCTCCACGATCATATTGTCGGCGTGCTCGTGCACCGTCACAAACAGCCTGGTGAAGGCATTGCGCAGTAATCACTGGATGTAGATCTCGACCCGGACAACGATGGTCGGGATCCTCTCTGCGAGCTCCAGCGTAGTTTCTGCTATCCGGGAAGGTCCTCGGCAAGAACTCTGCCGATGGACAGCGCCAAGGAGAGGATCTTCTCCATGCTCGCTAGGTTCCCCTTGCCAAAATTCTCATGGTAGTTCATCAGCCACTTCTTCATCCACCCTTTCATGGACAGCCAACACGCTGGAGAGCACTCTAATGTAGCTCGGCTCCGGCCGGTCCGCCGCCCTCTTGATGTTGCTCGCCATTTCGGACGTCTCTTTGATCAAATCGAGAAGAAATGTGAAGAAAACCTGATATATCCATTGAAAGACGCAAATTTAACAGAACGAATGGGTGAGTTAACTGCAAGGACCAAAAAAACACTTAAATAATGTCAATATCAAAAAAAATTCTTACAAGAGTTACGAACTATTTTGAACATTATGCAAGAGTAGGGACTATTTTGATAAATTTCTCTATGAATATATAATGTATGTAATCTATCATGATTAATATTTTGATATCAATGTCTAAGTAGCAAAAAATAATATTGATAAAACATATATTGTACAATTATGCAATGCATTTTGGGTGGGAATTTGATATTTAAAGCAGCATTATTATTGACATTAAATCACTATTTAGCAGAGGTATTTTACTATGAAACATTCTGAAACGTTATTATGTATATGTGATACATAGGAATAATTCTTCTACTTAATTTTTGAAGTATGAGAAAACTATATGCTTTGTATGCCAACAAAAAGGATTACGTTATGATCAATATTTCAGTAAAAAAGGAAGATAAAACCGTGGAACTAGGAGTTGCACTTAATCCAATTGATGGAAAGATGCTAGTTCGTCTTAACAACATGAGAATCAAACTCCATTGATAACTTGTTGGAAACAAAATATCTACTTTTTAGAGTATTGAGATTTCTTATAGGTGTTGTATAATTTAGATGTGATGCATATAGAAAAGATTGTTTGTGGAATTTTACAAGTACCTTATCAAATGCGATGAGAAGAACAAAGACAAATTTAATGATATATGATTAGAATGCAACTAGAGCTTTAAGTACATGGAAATAAAGCATACCTCCCCTAACTTGTTTCACTTTTACAAAAATTGTGAAAATGCAATTGTGCAAAAAAACTTCCTTAATTGAAGACATCTATAGGGCATTCATTTAATATAAATAATAATGTAAACATTTAAAACTAAATTTTACATAATTAAAATCCCATGATTATCACGCTCTAATACAACAATCATATTGATGCTAATTAGAGGAAAGTTAAAAGTTCGTACGGTGTAATTATGAAGTTTTGTGTAAAAGTGATTAAACTATGGATGTTAATTGATCTTCAATGTGATATATTTGAGACCGTATGTGAGCTAGAGATGTTTCTCTATTCACATATTTTGATATAATGGCACATTTAACCTTTTATTTGGTGATAAGTGCATTTATGGGGATAGTATTCTTGATGTGAATATATTTGAAATTCTTATGAAAATTCTGTTTGTAATAGATATAGATTGAGTGCCTGTATTGTTTAAAATTATGTGATTGGAGAGTAATTGAGTTGTATTCATAGTATTTATAAATGTTAAGGCAATTAGTATTCTCATGTGATCTAATATATTTAAGATATCCAGTAAAGTTATTGACCTAGAAAAGTCTCATGTTTCTTATCATTATTATGCAAAGATTATTGTATGTTTTAAAGAACATAGAATATTAGTAAATCTTTCTTTGTGGAGCATATAACATGATTGAGAATTGCCTATTTTTCTCATATTAAAGATAAGTTGTGTTTATAGAAATATTAAAAAAAAAATTGTTAATATAATTTTGAAGTAAATTAATTTCTCATCAATTCAATGTGTAATAATTTATGATGGATGCATGATTAATGGATATTGTTTTTTACAACTAAAATGGATGTTTCTTGTGCTATTTAAAATACTGTAATTTTTTTAATAGTTTAATTTACGCAAATATTAGTTGTAAATGACAATAATTTATAGAGTTATTTATCAAAATCATACATTGACTTTTGTAAAATATTCAAAATGATTGTTAAGTTTTGTAAATATTTATTTTGATACATTGACTCTTGCTAAATATTCATTTTGGTCCCCCAACAATTAATTTTCGTTAGTCCACCATTTTATGCAGGGGCAAATGCGGAATTTCAAAATTTCGGGTTTAATTTTTCATTTGTGTATAAATAATTGAATGGAAAAAGATAAGGCCGCTTGAGGATGTCGAAGATGTCCCCCAGTCGAAGCGCTCAAGCTGAACCCAGCCGTGCGAACCGCCGAGACCTTTGACGGTGCAAGAGAAGAGCTTCCACTTGCTGTGCCAATGATTTTCGATGTCGCAGAGGGCGTAAATGGAGGCACCAACAAGGGCAGAGTTGCGGGGCTTGGAGGGGAGATTGAGGGAGAATTTGCGCCAGGCAGTCGGTGACAAGGGAAATGGATGGGAATGGGAGGAAGGAAAGGGGAAAACGAAGCCATCAGGAAGAAGGATCAAAGGCAAGGAGGGGCTGGTGATGGTGGAGCCCGAGAATCCGACGGAGGGGAAGGCGAGAGGAGGTCTGCTAGAGGATATTGTCAGGGAGCAGCTGGATCGGACTGAGGCAAGGTGGCAGATCGTCACCGGGAGATGCATAGCCGGCGTGATGGTTGGAGGGAAAAAATTTACGCTTGAATGGAGCTTTAGAGGGAGAGATTAAGAAGGGAGCTGCTCGAAAACCAAGCAAGCGAAGGTACTATAAAAAATTTCAATTATTTATACATAATTTTTTTAAAGTCACAAATTAAACTTGCAAAATAATTAAACCGACAAAAAAATTAAACTTGTAAATACTAAGAAAAAAAAAATATCATCAAATTTCAATTATTTATAAGCATAGATAAAAAATGAAATTTGAAAATTTTATTACGAGTAAACTTTTGGTAGAAATTAAAATGAGTTAAGGACCCTTAAAAACATTTATTACGCATAAATAATTAAACCTATAAATTAAATTCAAAAAAATTTTATTTAAAATTAAAGCTGAAAATTTCATTATTTATACATAATTGTTTTTGAAGCCCTCAAAAATTTAACTTGCAAATATGCAAAAAAAAAATTTCCATCAAATTTCAGTTATTTATACGCATAATAAAAAATTAAACCCGAAATTTTGAAATTCCTCATCTGCATCTGAATGTTACAGTGGACTAATAAGAATTAACTGTTGGGGGACCAAAATAAGCATTTAACAAGAGTTAATGTATCTTAACAAATATTTACAAGAGTTAACAATCATTTTGAATATTTTGCAAGTCAATATATGATTTTGGCAAATAACTCATAATCTGTATATTTCTGAGCTAGCATATTGTAGAGTTTTAAAAGAATTTGGAAAATTGATTATGTAGAGATTCATATTTTAGTTGTCAATGGCTAGATATAAAAGGGTATGAAAGTAAAGTGCTAAGAGTGATGATTTTGGATATGCATTAGTAAGTGAATCGAGTAAGATATATTGATATTTTATTTATCTTTGCTAGTCAATCAAAACATGTATATTTATATATTTATTTTTATATTTACATTTATATTTATATTTATGTTTATCTGCACTAAGAGAGAGAGAGAGATAGAGAAACTCGAGGAGATATGGAGATGAGGATATAAACTCAATTGGACATGAAATAAGCATATGATATTGTTGTCGAGCAAGATCATAAAAAGAAAAGAAAAATAAATTGCTAGATATACATTTTTCAACAATCAATTAGATATGTTTAATATCTTCTTATATGCACACAATATTTTATATTAATCTTCATTTAATTATTTAATTATTTGTTATTGATAATGTCATATTGAAATAATAGTTCAAATGTCGCTATTAATATACATTCACACCTTAATATGCATCGTATGCTTATTCACATTTGGTCTAAAATTTGTTAAATTTTTTACAAATAGAGTCAAAATAAATATCTACAAATTTTTTCAGTTTCATAGATCATAATATCATTATTTTCATCATAATAAATTTGTCGTGTGCAAATTTAGAGGAAAGATTATAAACTCCAAAATGCATGCTATGAGGATTAAATCCATCATTGCATAGGACAAATCAAAGATTTTGTAGATCATAAAAAATAATTCTAGATGCACAAGCCAAACAAATATTATTGTTACTTCTCCACAGTGACTTGAGAATTTGTCATTGCATGAGCCATCATTACATGTTTGTTTTGCACTTATCTTTGCTTATTTTAGGTTTTCTCAAATAGCTTAAGAAGCCTATCACACCATAAATAATTTCAATATTACTTTTCAACTATGTTGATGCTTAGATTTAGAAGATTATATGTTGGGTGTGAAGCCTGATTGGATCGACACGGAAGGTGCCGACAGAGTTTTTGTGGTGTTTCATAGGGTTCCGAGACAAGGCACAGCATTCCGTCGGGATCTAGTGGATCTCAAGGCAAGGCGGTACTGGGACAACCGCAAGCCAAGCACTCTTGCGCGCCCCGGGTGCCCGATAAAGGCTACAATCCGAGGAATAGGTGCTTAGGCGCCCGACGCTCAAGCGCAGGCGCCCACAACGGATTCAGCAGCGAAGGGACTTGTCCCTTATGGCTCGAGGCATGTTTAGGGCAGAATAGAATTTGACTTGACCTTGTATAAAGCCTAAACATGTGGGGGGTTGGATGTGATGAGAAAGCAAGCCTTGTGAGTGCAAAGGAGAAGGGGGCGACAGCCTAGTACTGAGGTTGCAGCCAAAGGAAGCCACAGCGAGTGTCACAGCCAAGGGTAGTAGCGGGAGGCTGTTGCAGTGGCTATATTTTAGTTTTGTGTCGGCGGCTAGGTATGAAAGGTATGAAAGTAAAGTGCTAAGAGTGATGATTTTGAATTTACATTAGTAAGTGAATTAAGATATATTGATATTTTATTTATCTTTGCTAGTCAATCAAAACATGTATATTTATATATTTGTATTTATATTTATATTTACATTTATATTATATTTACATTTATATTTATATATATATATATATATATATATATTTACATTTACATTTATGTTTATGTTTATCTGCACTTAGAGAAAAAGATAAAGAGACTCGAGGGGATATGGAGATGAGAATACAAACTCAATTAGACATGAAATAGGCAGATGATATTGTTGTGGCGCCCACATCGGATTCAGCAGCGAAGGAACTTGTCCCTTAGGCCCCAAGGCATGTTTAGGGCAAAATAAGGTTTGACTTGACCTTATATAAAACCTAAACATGTGGGGGGTTGAATGTGATGAGAAAGCAAGCCTTGTGAGTGCAAAGGAGAAGGGGGCGGCAGCCCTAGGACGGAGGTTGCAGCCAAAGGCCACAGCGGAGGTCGCAGCCAAGGGCAGAAGTGGGAGGAGGGTAAGAAAGTAAAGTGCTAAGAGTGATGATTTTGGATTTACATTAGTAATTGAATCGAGTAAGATATATAGATATATTATTTTATATTTGTGTTTATGTTTATCTGGATAGAGAGAGTCGATGGGATATGAAAATGAGGATACAAATTCAATTAGACATGAAATAAACAGATGATATTCTTGTGGCGCCCACAGCAGATTTAGCAACAAAGGGACTTGTCCCTTAGGCCCCATGGCATGTTTAGGGCAAAATAGGGTTTGACTTGACCTTATATAAAAGCCTAAACATGTGGGGGGTTGAATGTGGTGAGAAAGCAAGCCTTGAGAGTGCAAAGAAGGGGGGGGCAACAGCCCTAGGAGGCTGCAACCAAAGGCCACAGCGGAGGTCGCAGCCACGGCCAAAAGCTGGAGGCTACTGCAGTGGTTATAGTTTAGTTGTGTCAGTTACATTTACATTTACAAAAGCAAGCCTTTGTGAGTGCAAAGGAGAAGGGGGTGGCAGCCCTAGGCCTGATGCTGCAGCCAAAGGCCACAACGGAGGTCGCAGCCAAGGGCAGAAGCGGGAGGCTGCTGCAGTTGTTATATTTTAGTTGTGTCAGTGGCTAGGTATAAAAGGTTAAGAAAGTAAAGTGCTGAAAGTGATGATTTTGGATTTACATTAGTAAGTGAATCGAGTAAGACATTGATATTTTATTTATCTTTGCTAGTCAATCAAAACATGTATACTTATATATTTATATTTACATTTACATTTACATTTATATTTACAAATATATTTATATTTGTAATTACATTTGCATTTACATTTAAATGGATTCCAGCAGTGGTGTTTTGATAAGAACTTAAAGTTAAGCGTGTTAAAATGAAAGCACTTCTAAGTTAGGTGACCTATTGTGAAGTTTTCTTTTCAGAACAAAATAGTGAGGCTATTAAGGTTAAATCAAACAAAGTCTTTGTGCTTAAGATTTTGGGATATTACATATGATTTCAGAGCAAAGTATTGGGTGTCAGATGAGAGTTAAGTATCATACAGGGCAAAATATCACTCTATGGGAGTGATATCTTAAACCAATGATGGGATAAGGTGCTATATGGTGAGGGGCACCGCTTGAGCTTATATAAGTCACATCTAGTTCTATTTACATTATATTTACATTTATATTTATGAATATTTACATTTACTTTTATATTTATATTTTCATTTTTTACATTTACGTTTATATTTATATTTACATTTATATTTATGTTTATGTTTATGTTTATTTGCACTAAGAGATAGAGATAGAGAGACTCGAGGAGCTATGGAGATGAGAATACAAACTTAATTAGAAATGAAGCAGATGATATTGTTGTTATTATTGTGGAGCAAGATCATAAAAAGAAAGAAAAATAAATTGCTAGATATGCATTTTTCAACAATCAATTAAATATGCTTAATATCTTCTTATATGGACACAATATGTTATATTAATCTTCATTTAATTATTTAATTCTTTGTTATTGATAATGTCATATTGAAATAATAGTTCAAATGTCGCTATTAATTTAAATTCTCACCCTAATACGCGTCGTATGCTTATTCACATTTGGTCTAAAATTTATTAAATTTTTTACAAATAGAGCCAAAATATCAACAAATTTTTCAGTTTCATATACCATAATATCATTATTTTCATCATAATAAACTTGTCATTTGCAGATTTAGAGGAAAGACTATAAACTCCAAAATGCATGATATGAGGATTAAATCCATCATTGCATAGGACAAATCGAAGATTTTGTGGATCATCAAAAATAATTCTAGATGCACAAGCCAAACAAATATTATTGTTACTTCCCCGCAGTGACTTGAGAACTTGTCATTGCATGAGCCATCATTGCACATGCTATGGGAATATTTGTTTTGCACTTATCTTTGCTTATTTTAGCTTTTCTCAAATAGCTTAAGAAGCCTATCACACCATAAATAATTTCAATATTACTTTTCAACTATGTAGATCTTAATATCATAATAAACTTATGATGCGTAGATTTAGAAGATTATATGTTAGGTGTGGAGCTTGATTGGATCGACACGAAAGGTGCCGACGGAGTTCCGATGGTGTTCCGGAGGGTTCCGAGGCAAGGCACAGCGTTCCGATAGGATCTGGAGGGTCCTGGGGCGGCAAGGCGTTACTGGGACGACAGCAAGCCAAGCACTCGAGCACGTCTCGGGTGCCCGATAGAGGCTACAACCCGAGGAATCGGTGCTCAAGCGCGCCCATGCGCAGGCGCCATTGAGACGTGCACGCCCAGGCGCCCACAACGGATTCAACAGCAAAGGGACTTGTCCTTTAGGCCCAAGGGATGTTTATGGGTTTGACTTGACCCTATATAAAAGCCTAAACATGTGGGGGGTTGGATGTGATGAGAAAGCAAGCCTTGTGAGTGCAAAGGAGAAGGAGCGATAGCCTTAGAATTGAGGCTATAGCCAAAGGCCACAACGAAGGTCGCAGCCAAGGGCAGTAGCGGGAGGCTGCTGCAGTGGCTGCACCAAGAAGCCGTCGATGGAGATCTTCATCGGAGATTTGCACGGAAGGGCTGTAGGGGCGTGCTCGTGCAGGTGACTACAAGGGGGCTACATCGGTGGCTGCAGCGGTGTGCTGCAGTGGTGGCCATAGTAATGCTGACAGCGGAGAACTGCAGTTCTGGCTCGATGGATGCGGTGGTGAACTGCAGTGGGAGCTATTATATATTCAATAGTTGAGTAGAGAACCGAGGGAATGGCAAAAAGAGAGAAGGATGCTGTGGTTTGTGTGATTTCTCGATGATGCAGGACAATGAATGCGTATGCAAAGTGTATGATGATTTTTACACTAATAAAAATAACAAATTACTCACGATTAAGTATCAATAAAATAAGACAAATTTTGTGTTGCGAAATTAAAAAAAATGAGATTGAGATGATTCGAGCCACAGTTATGCTAACACATAGAATTCATTACCTTATAAAACTATAGAGATAAATAAGAGCTATGGTTGATCTAACCTGTGTCAAAGTTAAGGCAACTAGTGGCAAAGCGGGGGTAATTTGAAGTCGACCTATACAAACAGTCCTTCGTCGTTAGATCTTCTTTCTTCCTTAGATGTCATTCTCTAAGGCTTGCACTACTCACACTCAAGATTTCTTTCTCTTAAAATTGAAAGTACTAATGAACACAATAAGTGGTGAAATATATTTTCATTCAATCTTCAGTGCCATGATATATAAGATATTAGTTTATTTATAACCATACAATATATGTCAAATGACCATCAAAATTATAAACTTATTATGTATCTTTACCACAAATGATTAATAAAATTATTAACCAATCCACTCATGAAGGACTAAAGTGTCCTTTCATATAAAATACCAAAAAATCTTAAAGCAGCTCTCTCATGAAGGACTAAAGTGTCCTTTCACTCAAATAACACTCGTGACGAAAACATAATAAATGGGCTAATCTAAAGGCCCATTTAAATGAATTCTCCGAATAAGCCCATGTAACTAAAATGAAAAATACAATATAGAATCATAGAACTATTAAGCTTAATTTATGATTTCGTGCATCAACGATGATTACGTGAGTGCTCTGCATTAGCACTCCCCGGCTTTGAAGGATTCTCCTCTGGAGAATGATGATCAATGTACTCATGTAGCAGTTATAGACTAATAAGGTCTAACTCTTCAAATGTAAGCCAAGAGTCTTTAAGTGGCAATAGTCCTTTCCAACGGATTAGAAACCTCTGTACTCTATCTGATGTGCTAATAATCTGGTCATCTAAAATCTGATCAGGATGATGAGATCGTAATCGACGAGATGGCAAGGGAGCCCACGAGTAAGTGTTAACTTGCATGTTAGTGCTATTTGCTGAGGGAATAATAATATACAGGGATTGCCCACGGTACAACATTAAATTAGACACATTAAATACAGGTGAAATACCAATATTTATAGGAAGATCAATCTCATATGCATTGTCATTTATCTTCTTTACAATTTTATAAGGGCCAGAATTCTTGAGTGTTAATTTTCTTAAAGTTCCTATTGGGAGCCTCTCTAGCCTAACCTTGACCATAACCAAATCTCATTCATTAAATTTTATAAATCGCCTATGTGCATCAGCATCAGCTTTATATTTATCATAACTTAAAGTAAGCTTTTGTTGAATTTCTTAGTGTAAATGATGCATGTTTTGTGCGAATGAAGATGCATATACACTAGATCTATATGAAATGGGCAGGTCAATAAGGTCTATTAGCTTTCTTGGTTCACACCCTGTAATAATTTGAAAAGGACTTTTTTCGGTTGATCAATTTATAGAACTATTATAAGCAAACTTGGTTGTGGATAGAACAAGATCCCAACTAGTGGTACGTTTTGTCACTAAGCATTTAAAAAGGTCTTATAAACTTCTATTTATTACCTCTGTTTGTCCATCAGTTTGAGGGTGAAAAGCAATAGAAAATAAGAGTTTTGTTTCAAGCTTCTTCCATAACGTTTTCCAAAAAAAACTCATAAATCTAACATCATGGTCAGAGACTCTTGTTTTGGGTAATTCGTGCAAATGAACTATCTCACGAAAGAAAAGTGAAGCAGCATGAGAAGTATCAGATGTCTTATAACATTGAATAAAATGAGCCATTTTTGAAAATAGATCAACAACAATAAGAATCCAATCAAAACGTTGGATGGTGTGAGGTAATCCGAGTATAAAGTCTATACTCAGGTCTTCCCATGGCTTGTGAGGGATTGGAGGAGGTGTATACTATCCAAGACTATGTTTTCTACTTTTTATTAATTGACAGGTGCGACATTGGGAAACAACGCGAGCAACATCTCTCTTGATACTTGGCGAAAAGAATCGATCTTCCATCATGGATATAGTTTTATCGCGACCAAAATGACCAAAAATGCCTCCTGAATGCATTTCTTCAATTAGAAAATCTCGAAGTGAGAATTAGGAACACAAAGACAGGTTCCTCGAAAAAGATATCCATCTCGAAGTTGATAATTAGAGTAAACAGTGGAGGTATTAATATTTAGAGATTCATATGGTTGACGAAAATTCTTACAAGTTTTGTACTCATTTTTTTTTTATCAAATTCAATAATTTTGATGCTCATATTATGTAAAATAGTACACATTCCGCTTAAAGCATCAACGAATTTATTCTCAGTATCAAACTTATGTTTAAGGATGAAGGTGTACTCTTGAAGGAATTGAACCCACTTTGCATGGCGAGAGCTGAGCTTCTTTTGAGTGTTGAGATACTTTAATGCTTCATAGTCCGAGTATAGTACAAAATCTCGAGAAAGAAGGTAGTGTCTCCAATACCGAAGGGCTTGAACTACTGCATGTAATTCACGATCATATGTAGAGTAACGTTGTCGAGCATCATTTAGTTTTTTACTAAAGAAAGCAATTGGGTGACCCTTTTGCTTAAGAACACCTCCTATACCAACACCATAGGCATCACAAGATACTTCAAACACTTTGTTAAAATCAGGAAATTCTAATATCGGTGGGCTAGTTAAAAGATTTTTTATTTGTATAAAGTATTAGAGGTTGTCTTTGTCCATTGAAATTCTTCACCTTTTAAATATTGGGTGATTGGAGACATTACTGTATTAAACCCATGTATAAACTTTCGATAAAATGTGACTAACCCATAAAAGCTACGAACATCATGTATATTTAATGGAGTTAGCCAATTTTGAATTGCATTGATTTTCTCAGGATCAACGGAAATACCAGCCTCAAGTTCTTAGTTGCGGGCTCAATAAGACTGCTAAGGACCTCTTTCCGCAAACTCTATCAATTTATTATTTTTTAAATAAATCAAAAGAAATTGAAATCGGTAAGATGAAAACTGTATCTATAATGGTAGCAACAAGAAGACTCTTATTTAGTCCGTTTCGCATCACAAGATACAATGAATCCTAAGAAAGTTACTGATAACATCATAAAGGAATACTTCTTCAAATGGATATATAGTTTTTCTTATTGAAGAACCTCAAAAATTTGCCTTAAATGTGTTACATGATCACTCTTAGTCTAACTAAAAATTAAAATGTCATCAAAATAAACCACTAAAAATCTTCCAATAAAAGGACATAAGATGTGATTCATTACGCGCATAAAGGTATTAGGGTCATTGGTCAAGCCAAAAGGCATTATCAACCACTCATATAACCCATCTTTTGCCTTAAAGGCTTTCTTCCATTCATCTCCTTCTTTCATGCGAATTTGGTGATATCCACTCCTTAAATTAATCTTAGAAAAAATTTGTGCACCAACCGTCATGTCTAGCATATCATCAAGCCGTGGGATGGGAAAGCGATATTTAATAGTAATTTTATTAATGGCATGAGTATCTATACACATATGTCATGTACCATCTTTTTTTGGGGTAAGGAGAGCGGGCACATCACAAGGTGATAAATTTTCTTGATTAAAACCCTTAGATAATAACTCATCAACTTGTCGTTTGAGTTTAGCATGTTCATTTGGGTTCATTCGATAGTGAGGAAGATTATGAAGTGAAGATCCAGGAACTAAATCAATAACATGTTGAATGCTTCTCTGTGGGGGAAGTTTGTTCGGAAGTTCATCAGGGCAAACATCAATAAATTTAGAGAGAAGATCACTTATCTCAACAGGTAAGGTTTCAGCACAGGGTTGAGAAGTTTTTATTACAATTAGAGCAAATATAATATTTCCATGAGCTTCTCTTAAACTCATGCTTATTAATGATGTACACGGATTTCTTTTTTACTGTCGCAGATGAATCTCTAAGCTGGTGTGAGTTAGCTTCTTTAGGCTTAGCAGGATTTAGTATAACTCTTTTGCCCTTAAACATGAATAAGTATTTGCATGTCCATCATGGATGACATGCATATCATAAAGCCAGGGTCTTCTTAAAAGTATGTGGGAAACATCCATAGGAAGAACATCACACCATATCTTATCAGAATATGCTCCTAATTGTATTGGGACAAGACAATGTTGAGATATAGAGATGGAAGTTTTGTTGACCCATGCAAACTTGTAGGGTCGTGGATGAGGCTCAAGTGCGAGCTTCATCCTAACTAAGGCTGATGTGGCAATAACATTCATGCAACTTCCACTATCAATGATAAGCTTACAAGATTTGTCACCACTTTTAAAATATGTATGAAAAATTGATGTATGTTTCCAATTAGTGTCCTTTTGAGTGGTAGTTAATGCACATCGCATAATAGCAATGAGTGGCTCACTTAATGCTTCATTTGCATCACTAGCTTCTTCACAAGGGTCAATTGCAACTATATCATCTTTATAATCATTATTATGTTCAATAGTTTCAAAATCTATAAGTAGATTTCGATGGGGATAAATACTTGCAAAATGCCCATTTTTACTACATGTGAAACAAATTATGCTTAAAGTTTTAGAATTTGACACAATGGGTGCCTTTCCTTTATGATCATATCATGGCTTGGAAGATTGGGGAATTGGGGCAATGGATCAATGTTAGGAATTAATTCCTAATGAGGTTGTATGTTTTCTATGGGTGTGAGACTTGAGGTATTGCTCAAATTGAGTAGCAAGTCGAAATGCGTCCTCAATAGTGTAAACCTCTCTAGTTAACATTTCTTTTTGAATATCTACTCTTAAACCAGATCGAAATCGGGAAATTGTTGTTCGGTGATCTTCAATAACGTCACAACGGGTCATCAATTAATCAAAACAAGTCATATAATCAGCGACACTCATAGCTCCTTGTCTAAGTGTAGTCATCTCATCCATGAGCTGATCATGAAAGGTTAAGGGCACATTTTTTTTTAAGATTTATTTCATCTCATCCCAAGAAGAAATGTGGTTGCCCAGCTCGTTGATTCTTTCGCTCAAGATTAATCCAATATGTTTTAGCATGGCCTATCAACTTCATACTAGCAAAACTTACTTATCTCTCCTGAGACATTTGCATCCAATCAAAATATTGATCCATATCAACAAGCCAATCAAGAAAAACTTTTGCGTCAAGTCGTCCATCAAAAGTGGGCGAGTCTATCTTTATCCCACGAACAATATCATTTTGTAAGTCTTATTGGTTTGTTCGTGATGCCATATTATGTTGACCCATATTATGTAAGGGCTCATATGTGCGAGGAGGAAAATGATCTCAATGATACCTTTGCGCATAGCCATTATGTCTCCGAAAATTTCACTTTATCCTATGATAGTTTTGGGGATGTTTAATATCTTGATCTTGATAATCATCAACATTACTTAAAAGATGATTGTGTTGTGGTCTAGTTGGTAATTGTGGAGGAAGATGAGATGATATATAATCATTAGGATGACCTTCTTGGCTAGGTAGATGGTTATTTTTTTCATTTTGTCTAAGTGGAGTTGGTGACGTTTCATTGGCTTTCAAGTCTAGCGCTTCAATTCTAGTTCAGAAATCATGCATTGTGAGAGTGATATTTTCTATTTTCTCAAGTAAGAGTTTGAGGAGGTCATTGGTTCTTTGTTCGGAGTCGACATAATTATATATATATATAGGAGCTCTCAGTTTTGAGGGGTTTTCGATGTCTAGATAGTCGAATCAAGTAAAATACTCTTCTACAAAGTTGTAGATCTTGACGTTCTACCCAAAATTGAGTGCTCAAATATGATTCGGATATAAATTGAATAAGTTATGATCAAAATAGGATAGGGTATAAATCAAACCCGAAAGTGACGTGAATGAAATTTATGCTTTGTTGTATGCAATGATTTTGCTATTAATTGGCATAAAAAGGTTGATGATAGATTTGCTTTGATACCAATATGATGTAGGACAGAATGAATGTGTATGCGGAATGTATGATGATTTTTACACCAATAAAAATAACAAATTGCTAACGATTAAGTATCGATAAAATAAGGCGAAATTAAAAAAAAAAGATTGAGATGATTCGAGCCATAGTTATGCTAACACATAGAATACCATACAAAAGTATAGAGATAAATAAGAGCTATGGTTTATCTATCAGGTGTCAAAGTTAAGGCAACCGGTGGCGAAGCGGGGATAATTTGAAGTCAACCTGTACAAACAGTCCTTCATTGCAGGATCTTCTTCCTTCCTTAGATGTCCTTCTCTAAGGCTTGCACTATCACACTCAAGATTTTATTTTCTTAAGAATGAAAGTACTAATGAACACAATAAGTGAAGAAATATATTTTTATTCAATCTTCAATGCCATGATACATAGGATATTGGCTTATTTATAGCCATGCAATATATGTCAAATGACCATCAAAATTATAAACTAAAGTGTCTTTTCTACAAATGACTAATAAAATCATCAACCAACCCACTCATGAAAAACTAAAGTGTCCTTTCATATAAAATACCAAAAAAAACTTAAATCAACTCTCTCATGAAGGACTAAAGTGTCATTTCACTCAAATAACACTTATGACAAAAATATGATAAATGGGCTAATTTAAAGGCACATTTAAATGAATTCTACGAATAAGCTCATGTAATTAAAATAGAAAATACAAAATATAATCATAGAACCATTAAGCTTAATTTATGATTTGGTGTGTCGACGATGATTACATGGGTGCTCTACATCACCATAGTGGTGCAATCTTCCTCTTCTTCTGGGTTAGGATTTCTTGAGAATAACTCTGTAAGCTTTTGATGATTTCTTCATAGTGGATGTTCTTGGTGGTGTGGCTCCGTGTTTTTTCTCAAATTTTGGGTTTTTCACATGTCTCCTTGTGTTTGGATAGTTATTTCTCAGTGATTGTTATGTGATCTGTGAATGATTTTTTGTTTTTAAGATTGTGCTCTGGATTCACTCTAGAACTGGTGGTTAGAGATCCTAATAAAAAATGCAATGTATCAATTATACTAAGCACTCTAAATATTATGAAGGTTAAATTGATCGTTGTGCAAGCCAAGCTTTAGATTTCTTGGATCCTCAACAAATTACAAACATATATTACCAAAAGACTTTTACTGCGGAGAGTCTGCAAAATGGCACGTCTAATAAATTATACAATATATACCATCAACGTACCAAGCATGGTTCTTTGAATTTTAAGGAATCTTTTAGTACGGGGTATATATGGTACATAACACAACTTTTGCAGGTGTGCTTTTTTTTTCTTAGTATCATTTGCTCTTAGACTTTTATCTTCACGTCATATATTTATGGCACTTATTCATCTATGCTTACCAATTTTTATATAAAGTACAATCGTGGGCCATGCTTGGAGTTTTCAGTAATTCAATCCCAACTTATTGAACTTCTTATTTTGTCGTTAAAGTAAATAATTGATTTTAGCAGTATTTTTTATTACATGCAACAAATCAAAAAACATTTATTCTCAAAGTATTAGTTTTCTTTAAATTTAAAGACAACTAATGTTGAAAGTTGAGTAAAGTTAATAAACTATTATGCATGGCCTATGTGTTATATCTAACAAGTCATAAAAAATAGATATTTCATTTGTATTTTTCATGGCTAGTCAAATCGAATCCTCAACTTGATCTTTATTTTCATATTCTGAAACAAATTATTTATTTGACCCTCGTTAAAAATATCCTCAACATTAATATTAATGTTTGCACTCATACTTCTTAGTAATATCCTCTCTGCTATATCCATCATTTACAAGTAAAATCAATCCCATTAATAAATAAATGCCTTTTAGTTGTACCACTCACAAACATCCATATCATTACATATTGTACACGGGCATTTTAACCTATTTTCTTATATTACATATATTTTTGGATTTGTGACCCGTGCATATCCAAGAATGATCCATTGTTATTTAATAAAATTTAATTGCATTCATAATTAACAATCAATAATATTATAAAAAAATTAATGCTCTTTGCCTGTTTACAGCATAAGAATTTATGGTTATATATAAAAATTGTGGTTAAAATTCATGAACATGCTAAAAAAGTTCCAAAGTTTTATGCCAAAAAAACTATGTCGAGAGGAGAAGTGTTGTTTGCAAGCCAATAATGCCACGAGCTTTTCGATGAAGCCTGCACCCACTTGGAAAAAGGAATGATAGCCCATATTTGCTTAGAGTTATGATTTGGTCTTAAACAACATAAGAAAAGGCTTCACCGGCTGCTTTATCCACAAAGACAAAGAATGTAAGAAAAGTTATCGCTGGTCTTCCTCAAAATGCTTGAGAGCGCGCAAGTCAAACTCATGATAGGCGAGCAATCACACATGGTTTAGTGGTTTGCTGTGCTCTGTTATATTCTTCTTCTCCGACTCCAAGACCCGATGCTTCATATGCTGCTTTAGCTTAGTAGGACTTCACGCTATTGCGTTCAAGATTTGTTTGGTCCTATCTATGCTAGCTTGAAAGGTATGGCTACTCTCTTGTTTCCTGCTGAACCTCCTTCCCAATACAGGCTTCGCAGCCATCCCTGCATGTTTTGTTGTTTTTTTCACGTCCAGTCCACTTCATTAAGTTACGGGGTTGGATGAAATAGATATGCGCTACGGGTGCCAAAGTGAGCTTAGCCGGCCGCCTTAAGTGGCGGATTCTTCCTTACTTTAGCTGGTCGACAAACTGAATTGCACTCGGTCTTAATCCTAACTCGAGGAAGGGTTCGCCTATGGCAGGTGGAAAAAGGCACAATGATGAAGAGAAGGGGAGAGCCTTTTTCTATGGGGAAGGAATCAAGGTATGGAGAATTTCATGAAACTACTATAAAGAAAGAATTGGAAGTAGTATTGAATAACTTCAACTGCTACTATAGGTTGCGAAGCAAATTCAAATAAGGCATTTGATTTGAATGATTGTGAAAAAATAATGAGAAAATTGAAGAATAAATAAGGAATATAGGTTCCAAGATTGATTCTTAGCACTTTTTTATTTATCACATTATGGGTTTTTTGGTTTGTTATAGCTGTATTCTTGGGTCAATTCAATAATGTATAATTAAATACAGGTAAAACAAAAAAATTTTTAATGGGTTTTAGATGTTTGGAACTTTACAATATAATTAAATTTTGATATTTATTTGATTGTAAAGTTAAAAATAAAAATAAAAAACCTTAAATCTTTTTTCAAGCCACAAATATTTCAAGATGCATGAGACTCCTGGTGATTGGTGATGCACGCAAATGAACAATGGGATGAACCAATGGTTAGCAAAGTCAGCCAAAGTCCCACAATGTTTGACGTTACCCCGGCACGGGCTCAACAAGGAGGTTGGAATGTTATGGGGGAGGCTTGGCTAAGGCTGACAAGAACAACTACTAGTTGGTGGAATTATTTTGGTACTGTGAAACCCTTTAAAATTTATTAAGTGAACATCAAGACGTTATTTCAAATAGCGGTTGAGTTTTTGATAGGAACTTAAAGTTAAGCATGCTAAAATTAGAGCACTTCTAGGTTAGATAACCTATTTTGAAGTTATCTTTTGAGAACAAAATAGTGAGGCTATTAAGGTCAAAGTAGACAAAGTCTTTGTGCTTAAGAGTTTGAGTTATTACATATGATTTTAGAGCAAAGTATTAGGTGTCAGATGAGAGCTTAGTGTCATACAGGGCAAAATATCACTCTATGGGAGTGATATCTTAAACCAATGATGGGATGAGGTGCTATATGGTGAGGGGCACCTCTTTAGCTTATATAGGTCACCTCTAGTCTTATCTACCTGATGGATGGTTTTTGGATGTGAGTGGACACTGACGAGGACATCAATTGCTTATGTTGTCGAGATTGTGAAACCCTATATGTATAATTAAGCTAAACTCTTATAAACATCAAGACATTTTCAGATAATAGTGGAGTTTCTGATACAATACCAAGTGCTCTCAAGTGGGAGCACTCTCAAGGTGGGTAATCTATTTGAAGCTATCTTCTGAGGACAAAATCATGCTATCGTTAAAGCCAAAGCAGATAATATGTCGGCGCTTAAAAATTTGGGCCGTTATAGGTGATGCCCACCAATCCCCTATGTGGGCTCAACAAGGAGATTGGATTGTTGTTGGGGGGATGCCTGGCTAAGTTGGCGAGGCTGGCAACAAAGCAACAATGGTTGGCAAATATGATCTCTAGAGGACGAGTCTGGCCGTAGGATGCATGGGCGAGTTTGGCAGGAAAAGTCCAATGGTTTTTGTTTCACAAAGAGAGCTGAACATGCATCGTTTGGGTGTATTACAATTACCCAAATTTTGTGAAGGGAGAACTCTTTTTTTTTACAAAGTTACTCTAATTGGATTACCTAAACCAAATACTTGAACTGTACAATTCTTGAGATTTCAATTAATTTATACCTCAATTACAGCAAATCAAATAACCTGAATACTATTTCATGCTACATGAACCTTTTTACTCAAATATTCATCAAAATCAGTTAAAATCATTATGCCTTATTATTGTTGGGCTATTCATCAAATATTTTATGTCCTTGCACATCTCAACATAATGGGTGCTAAAATAAAAAAGCACGCTATTATGTGATGCTAACTCTAACGTTGATGCTTCATATGAATTTTCCTTATCATCATTGTGAATTGTTTTTGACATCATGTTATTTTATCACACCACTGCATCTTTGTCCTCTACTTTTGTATCTCTTCCGCCTATAACTCCTCTGTTCTTTCTTTCAATTTTAGTCTATAGTTGATGATTTTGATCTCTAGCAACAACACCATCACCTCCACTCCCATTTGGCTTGCTTTTGCATGTTACTATTGTTGAATACTTAGATCTTTAATTGTCAAACACACTTCAAAGAGGTAAAGGATTGTTTCTACCGCCCATCTAATCTATTGTTATGACTTTTTCATCTATATCTATGCCTAGGACATGACAAAGTTAAACCAAATTCTCAATGAAAATAGGCAATGGATCTTGTCTCCCATTTTTTAAAGCTTAGCCGGTTCAATGTATGGATTAATTTGTACTTTTAGCTTTCAACCAAATGTGTTAAATGATTTCTACAATCTTTGCATGATTGCTAAATGCTTTACTTAGATTTTTGGGATTTTTTAGGTCTATATAATTGATTATCATAATACTTTATATTCAAATTCTTATGAGTAAATATAGAGCAACCTCAATAGTATATTACTATGGAAAGACTGATGCGTTATATCTATTATGGTCATAAGCAATATTTTTGGGACTAGATTGATAAAATTTGCAAGACCATTGTAGAGGTAGGACTTCAACGCAGCATAATAGGTCATTCCATTTTTAGTAAGCACAGTTTTCATTACTGTATATCACTAAAAGCATTAATATTTGCATATTTAATATCTATATTTTTCAGCTTTATTAATATAACACTTGAGTTTATTTAAGCTTATGTTCTTAATCATCAATTGAAAGTGAATTTATTTACATGATAATGATCAAGTGATAGTTAAGTATATATTAAAAAGTAGCTGTTAGATATGTAAATTATAAAAACTTGGATGGTGTATATGTAACGACACTGGAATTTTTATGCTACATCTCAATCTCAATTTTTCTCATAATTTTTTATGCAGGAGGCTTGACTGAAAATGATTTCATCCTTGCTGCAAAGATTAATTCAATCAGAGTGGAAGATTTTCTTAGAAATAAACCTACTTCTTTTGCAGTCTAATACTTTTCAGAAACTTTTTATTTGCTGTTGATGTTATATTTCTGTGCTAAATTCATGGTGTATTAAGAACTACAAAATTAATATTATTTTCCATGTGATTGATCTAAAGCAATATGCTTTGTAATTAGTAAAGGGTTACTAAGAGCTGAAATAAATGAGCTATATATTTATTACTCAAACTAGTCTTTAGTCAGCTAATTGTTGTGTATAAGATTGAACAAATGTAGCTTCAAGTTTTCTTATCTTCATGCTCGACCTACACTCCCAGGTTGTTCATCTCCTGGCTTGAGCTCGAATGAGATTCTAGATATGATTAAGTTTGTTTGGCTGTAGGCTGGTAGTAGTTGAGTCAGCAGGTAATTTTTCTAATTAGTGTTCATACAACTCTTAATACATTCTCTTAGTATAATAAAAAAATATTTATGCCATAACTTAGTTTTTGTAATATTGGATTTCTTGTTGCTTCATCCACACTGAAAGAATGGTATATATATATATATATATATATATATATATATATATATATATATATATATATATATATATATATATATATATATTAATATATTAATATTGAATTGTCTATTTGCAAACATATGGCCTTGCTTCAATGGCTAGGATTGGCAAATTGATTCGAAACTCAAATTTGAACTCTAAATATTTTGACTTGACTCGAACGTGAGTCGAAATTTTTGAGTTGAAATCAAGCTGAATGGCTTGACTTGAACCCTATTTTGACTATATTCAAAATGACTCGAACGAGTTGGAGTCAGACTCAACTTGAAAATTTTGGGTTCCAGTCTGGGTTGACTCGACTCTAAGCAAGTCATAGTGTTCGCCTTTAGCTGATGCTCCCATCTAGTCATTGGCCATTTGATCCATTGGTGTTGGTGCCTTTTTGTCTTTGATGTGGTGTCAACATTTGCCATCCAAGCTTTTCTTTGTTGTCATGTTTTGTACTAGGGAATTGACTTTGTGCTTATTGAACTCTAGTCTAATTACTCGGTTTGCTTGTGTGAGGTTCATCCACCTCTGTCATGGAGGGAGAGAGTTTGCCATCCTTGTTTCTCTCTCATTCATTGATCACTAGGCTCTTTGTGGAGTCAACCCAGACAATCTATGAAAATTTTGAGTTTAGCCTTGTTTCTGACGAGGAAGCCTATGCTTTAGCTAAGCCATATTGTGTGTCATCATGTGTTCATTAAGTTGTTGAATAATGCTATGCCTCCTTATTCTTAGTTTTATTTGTTTGAATTGTTGTTTTTGTTTTGTGGTTGATTGAAATGTATATATGTTTGATTGTTCTTGAACCATTCCATTAAAGGCAACCTATGTAGCTTTATCCAAATTTTGTCCCCTCACAAGTTTAGATAGGAACATACTCATCAAACTTTTGGTAGAAGGTTATCTATAAAAATATACCAAAATTATGTTCAACATGCTCTAGCATTAGGGATAATATTACCACATGTTTTAAGATTCACTTACACAATCTATGAAAATATGTCATTTTAAATCCATTCAATTAATTTCTAAGTTATGAATTAAAGAAAAGTCAAAATGAATTGTGGTAAGAATGTATATGTAGATAGAAGAAAAGGCTATCTAACCCAAAGGCAAGGATTGCCCACCCATAACATAAACTCAAAAGCTCAATCACCCAACCAACCATGAAACCATGTCATATTATGATTAACTTGAGCTCAAGATGAGGGGTTCCTTGTCCTCGTGGTCTTTGGATGTCGGATTCATCCTATTCTAAGGTGTTTTTCTTACTTTTGTCTGCATTCCATCAATTTATATTTTTGCTTTGATGATATTTCTTCTCATATGGTTTAGGGGTTTCAATTTTTTCACAATTTTGTTCAATTTTTTTTTTATCCTCCCTATTCATTCATGATGTTATTCAGACTTCCTCTACTTCTCTAAAACCATCTCTTCGTTAAATGACATCTTTGTGGTTTTTTACTTGATGATGAAATTTCTGCTTTATCAAAAATTTATGTGTTAACTCTTTTGGGTAAATTTCTAGGTAGTGTCCTAGCCTTTCCCATATTTTAGCTTTTATTAAAATACTAAATTGTGCAAATGTGTTGTTATTTTCCATTTTGATGAATTAAGGGCTTTTTTTGTGTTTTGCCATGCATCTTGACTTGCTATGTTTTTGCTCATGGACTATACGATATAAAAGGGCATGAAGTTTGTATCTTTTTTAAATGTCCTCTAAATCTAGACATCACTCAAGGCTCTTTTATTACCCCCTACTTAGATTAATATCTTAGGTTTGAAACTTCATTATAGTAATTGTAGTTCTCTTTTTTCTATTGCTAAAGCTATTTAAAAGGCATTATGGGTTGATAAAAATACTACTTCTTTGCATAGTTTGTAGGTATTTAGGGTTTAGATTAAAATAAATGTTTATTTATCATTATTTGATAAGATTTGGCTTGGTACTCCATCAGACAATTCTATGGCTATCATTAATCCTTAAATGTATCAAAACTCAATATTCTTGTAGATAATGGTTCAGGCTAGGTTAATATTGATCTAGAGGGAAATGGCTCCATCTCTTAATATTGTTAATGTGTCATGTTGCAATGATGGCGAAATTAGAAGGTCCTTACGACCTATTTCAATGATTATGAAATATGAATCAAGTCTTTTAATATACACCGTGTTCTAATAGTGATATTGACTAAAATACTAATAAAAGTAATAGCTACACTAATGGTAAAGTGCATGATGTTATAAGTAGAGCTGCAAGATCTAAAACTAAGGGTCAACTAAGACCCTCAATTAGTTGCTAATGAATTTAATCTATTGAAATATTTGAGGCATTGGCAATGCCTCTTCTGTTTATAGATTAAAACTATCTCGACTATTAATAAGATTTATATTATTGTTAATACTATTCACAAAAAAGCTAACTTTGATTTAGGGTTAGCTAATTGCAATAATAGAATATGGGTTCTATGGAAACATGATTAGGTTGTTAATGTTATTGAGGACTATCATCAAGTTATTCATACTCAGTCTCACAATATTATTTTTAATTTATTGAGTACTTTTCAGCATGGTGGCTTTATTAAATATAAGAGAGTTAGTTTGTGGGATTTCATTAGAAAACATAAATTAAATAGTCTCAATCTTTGGTTGGTGGGTAGGAATTTTAATTCAATTTTTAATGCTAGTGAATGCAAAGATTACTGCAAATCTCATAATTAGTTTACTATTCATTTCAATGATGTTGTGCTTGACTATGAGCTTGAGGAAGGTAATTTTTGTGGATCCAAATTTACATGGTTTAACAGGTGTAAAATCACCAAGCTTGACTATGAGCTTGATGAGAATATTAATAACACACTTTTATTCTCTTAACTCTATTGTGTCTGATCATAATTTAGTCATATTTAAAGTTTGGAAGAATGTTATTAATAAATCGAAATCTTTTAGATTTCAAAATATGTGGTTTGAGAATTATGATTTTATGAATCTGGTAATACAAGCTTGGGAAGAGTTGGTACCTATTTTATCATGCTTATATTTGCTTCCAAAATCAAAATCTTAGAAGTCTTTCTAATTGGAATAAAACTATTTTGGAGATATTTTCTCCAATCTCAAAAAGGAGGAAGAAAAATCCCAACATCTTGAAAATAAATTTGATTCTCCTTCTAATGTTAATATAAACACCATTTCCTTTGCAAGAGCCCAACTTATCTAATGCTACAATAATATTGAGGTTTTCTAGAAATAAAAACGTAGCATCAATTGGAAAACCCAAGGTGAAAGGAACTTGAGCTTTTACAATGCTTGGGTAAATAAAAGGAGAATCACCAATACAGTAAATGAAATTAAATCTTAAGGATTAATGTATAATTGGTAAAACTAATATTGCTAATGATAATATGATATTTTTCTCCAAACAGTACAAGTACTCTAATTTTCATTTTAGTTCTCTAAAAGGGCATCTTCCTCCTTGTATTATTGATGCAAATACCAATATTATTTTTATTGTTTTTCCCAATGATTATAAAATTTCAAAAACTCTCTTCTTTGAAAGAAAAAATTGTTGTTGAGATGATTTCCCCTTCAAATTCTATAAGAAATGCTGGAATATATTAAAAGTACTTGTAAACTTATTCAAGAAGTTTTATATGGTGCCGCAATTCCTAAAATTTTCTCACATTACAATTTCACTAATCCATATAGTGAAAATTTTCAGTTTCTGGGAGAATTATAGGCCAATTAGTTATGTTTTAACTTCAAGAATATCTTATCCAAAATCATTGTAACTAGACTCGAGCTATCCTTCATCGCATGATTGGCATGAACCAGTGGTTTCATTCCTAGCAAAAACTTAAAAGATAATATTCTTGATGCTCAAGAAAAGATTCAGTTTAAAATGAAATAGAGGTTATAATTTCATCATTAAACTTGACCTTAAGAAGGCTTTATGTAAATAATATTGGAGATACCTCAATAAAATCCTTGAAGCTTACTGGATTCCATGCTATCTTTATTGATGGATTTCAAGTTGTTTTTGTAATATTTGGTATTATATTATTGTTAATAGTTCTTAATATGAATTTTTAACTCTCAAAGGGGGATCTAGCAAGTTGATCTTTTATCTCCTATCCTTTTCATTATAGATGTTGATTGTATGTCTAAGAATATCAATCATCTTATATATTAGGGCAAAAGATTGAGATTTAATGTGGGTGGCAATTTTAATTTCACCCGTCTTACTTATGCTGATGGCTTTTATCATTTTCACAATGGCGAAATGAGATCTTTATGAGCCATACAAATCCTCCATAATAAACTTTAAGAAGACTCTGGTCTTAAATTTTAAAAGTCTCACTTCTGCATTAATGCTAAGACATAATAAGCTTCAAGAAGATTGGTTTTCAAATTAATGTTAGGAAGTTTTATTTCTACATTCCTGCTAAGACATCTAGCAAAATTAAAATCATTAATGTCATTTTGAGTTCTTCAAAAAGTTTCTTTCCTATAAATAATTTAGGTGTCTCGATCTTTAAAGGCCACAGTAAAAATAAACATTATGATTTCCATTTTTATAAAATCAATAGACACATTCTTAGTTGGGATCATAAATTGCTCTTATACATGGGGTAGGCTCACTCTTTATCCAATGTTTTAAACTCTATTCCCTACTATTGGTTAGATGTTGTTAACCCAACTAAGTATATTTTTAAACATATTTAATCCTTTATCAATAAAATTGCTCTTATATATAAGGTAGGCTCTCTCTTTATCCAATGTTTTAAACTCTATTCCCTAATATTTGTTAGATGTTCTTAACCCGACTAAGCATATCTATAAACATATTTAATCCTCTATCAATAAATTTTTGTGGATTGACAAGAATGGTTCTAAACTCATTTGGACTAATTAGGATCAAGTTAGGTTCCCTATGAGTGAAGGTGGCTTAGTGGCGAGGAAGTTGAAGGAGATTCATAGAGCTATTTCGCTCAAATTGCGGTAGAATTGTAAGCCAAAATTTCTTTTTGAGCTAACCTACTTTTTTCTTAATAATGTGCTTCTAAATACCCTTATGTTTTCAAAGCCAAAAATGTTAATTCTTTATTATGGAAAAAATTGAAGTCATTAAGAAGCCATGGACAAAACATCTTTTGAGAGAAGATTAATATTAATAGCAAATTATTTATTTGATTCTTAGTTTTCTTGGGACTCTCTGTCTAAGATTACTTATTTTGTTAATCCTTAATTAAAAATTGGTGATTGCCTTTTAGAAGATAGTAGTTGAAACATTTATTTCCTTAATCAATGCCTTCCCCTAAAATATTATAAATTGCATTATTTGTTTTTCTCTTGTACACCCTAGCAGATTGGTTATACGTGATTTAGTCACTGATGGAAAATTGTATTTAAAAAGGTGCATGGTGATGTGCTGATCTCATAAGCTCCCTCCTATTGTACCAAATTCTACAGCAATATTACTTTTTTTTCTTATCCATTTTCATTTGGAGATTGAATTTGGACTTTCGAAAGTATGAAACTCTCAATTATGTGCTTATTGAAAATCAATGCATTCCTATAGTTTGGAATATTGTCTATTGAGCTTTGCCCATTTTGCTCTACAAACCCTAATTGTGCAAAATTTTTCCTTCAAAGATGGTTTCGAATTCATTCCAACAAGAATAAAAAACCTCATTATGGCTCTATATTAGATGGCTTTATATTATGACATATTTGTGGGGTTAGAAATAGTTCTAAACATAATGATTCTCGTTTTAATGTTAGCACTATTATTCACACGGTCAAATGGAATGTGGTTTACATTCTTAAAGATTTTCATGTTAACATTTTGCCAGATCGGAGGTGATATGATCAAGGCCATTAGTTTGTTTCCCATTGGATTTGGCTTCATTATCAATTATATATATATATATATATATATATGCATAAGATTATTAGATCATAAATGACAGCCGCCCATATTTGTGGTTCCGACAGCGTCTACTTTATCCCTCCTTTTGCCTAATGGATGACAATTTTCATAACCCAATGATGAAATCCAATATCCTCTAAATGATACAAGTGGAGCATTTAGTTTATGTATAATTATGGAGAATTAAATCGCATCACTGTATATACAAATGCTGCATGTTTGACATGCATGAGTAAAATTTTAAAATAAAAACAAATCAGACCTTCCTTTAAGTGGGTACCAAATAAGTCCAATTTCAAAGCAACCAGGAAAATAATAAGTTGATCCCAACACAAACAAAAGAAGACACATTACTCAATGCCTGCAAATGCAAAGAGCCATTCCTGAGAATGACTGTATTTCTCAATTGCTAAAATGCTGGGCACATTAAGGTTTACATAAACATCACCTTAAGTTTATTTTTACAAAACAAGCACTTCATTTCAATAATTCAAAAAATGCATGCCACATCTATCTTTGAGGGGGGGAAACAATAATACTTTATTTATAAATATTAAAGTTTAGGTGTCGAATACGTATTATTTAAGAATATGGGTGAGAAAGACCCAAAAAAACGGTCAAAATGCGTTTAAATGACCTGAAGTGTCCCCTACGACAAGCAGTTTTCACACACTGTACAAAAGAAGCTGTATTCCCGAGAAATTCCTGACTTCAACTGTGAGTAATTGCAGCAAAACAAACAGCCATTGTCCTCACAAGAAATCCAATGGTCAATAAGCCTTCAATCTGCCCCTATCCAAAAAGCCTCCATAACAAACAGCCTCACTGTCTCCCTGAAAACTTTAAACACTGTTAGCATAGAAAAAATGGTCTTGCAGCTAATTCTTTGAATCTTCGGGCTTCCTATCAAGATCATCAGCGCCTGAGGCATCACTCACAAAAATCTCCGTGTTCCCGATGATATGGTTTCGATGGCTTCTACGATCCTGGATTAAGGAAATGCAAGGGTCACAACCTTCTGTCCAATAAATAGAATTTTCAAAAGGAGGGGAAAGATCAGGATTAATTACCTCACGAAATGGATAATCTTCTGCTTCAAGCAGTCGAACAACCTGGCTCATCTTCGGTCTCTTTTGCGAGTCAGGATCAACACATTTCAGGGAAGCCAGAAGGGCCAGCTTAAGAGCTTTAGATGAAGGTTTTATCTCTAGGACGGGATCAATAACTTCCTCTGACCTCCTGCTTCCAATCATGAATTTTATCCACTCTACAAGATTCACCTGAGCATACAGAACCATGAAAATTTACTAAGCTATCTAAATCAAGGCTTAAAGTAAAGCATTTTTTGTATAATCATACCCGTACAATATCTTGGAAATAGCAAAAAAATTAACTTTGAAAAGCACAATACCTCATTCTCAGGACGACCATAATCTACAGGATCTCTTCCTGTTACAGCTTCCAACAGTAACACTCCAAAACTATACACATCACTTTTCTCATTTAGCAAACCAGTGTTAGCATATTCAGGAGCCACATATCTGAAATTACAGATGCAACATAATATCATGAAATTTACAAAAAGGTTCATGAGCATTTGAAAAAAATTCAAATTTTTACAAACAGAAACATGAAACTCACAACTTACCCAAAAGTGCCCATTACCCTTGTTGTCAGATGGCTTTTTCCAGATCCCAAGATCTTGGCCAGCCCAAAATCAGAAACTTTGCCATCAAAATCACTATCAATTAAGATATTACTTGATTTTATATCTCGATGCACAACCTTTGGCTCAATACCTTCATGCAAATAAGCCAGCCTGCAGGATAGTCAATTGCTTCATTTGTGAACAAGATTGATCCAAAGCTGGTCAAATGAGAAATAAATCAAAACTTACGCCTTTGCGGTGCCAAGGATGACCTTCATCCGCGATTCCCAGTTGAGAACTCCGTGCTGGCGTAGCGCACCATGAAGCCATTGCTCCAAGTTTCCGTTATTCACATACTCATACACAAGCATCCTAAAAAAAATATGATACTTAAAAAATAAATAAGAGGGATTTCATGCAAGCCACTTGAATCTTCACACAAGTTCTTTCTAATCATCACAATCTGATAAAATTAATATAAGAGATTTTCGCTCCAAAGTTAGGTTCTGGTGGAGCCAGGGTGTAATTAAGTCTAAATCAAAGATTAGCCAATCTTAAGGTCGACTTGACAAAATTCTTTTAAGCTCATATTTATCATATATCCAAGCCCATGCTCAATTATAGGCTCAAGCTCGATGAGCAGATCAATAAGCCAGTATATTGAAATTTATGTGGGAAGGATTAATGAGACTATATTTTATAATTAATGTTCTAATTACGTATTTTTGCTATGGTTTATAGGTGGTTGAATAATATAAAGGAATGCTTTTGGAGTGTTGTACAATTTGAAAATTCCACTCAAAATTAAAAGAAAATTTTATAAAGCAGCTATACAACCAACTATGTTATATGGGGCAGAATGTTAGCCAACAAAGAATAAATTTACTGTAAAAATAAGTGTTACAAATGAAGATATTTAGGTGGATGAGTGAGTATAATCACAAGGATCCAACGAGAAATGAGTTTATCCTTAACAAGATTGGAGTGCTTCAATAGTGGATAAGATTAGAGAATGTCGCCCTAAGATGGTTCGAGCATATTAAGCGTAGATCGTGCAACGCCGCAATTAGAAAAATTGAATTTATGAATTTTTCTGATATTAAAAAAGGAAGAGGAAGACCAAAAACAACATAGGAAAAAGCCATTAAAAATAATCTTCTCTATTTGGAACTTAGGGAGGGACTTCATTTGATCATGCACAATGGAAACAAAGGATTCATGCAACCGCCCTCACCTAGTGGAATTAAGGTTTAGTATGTTATGGTTGTTGTTGTATTATGTATTTTGAGATGATATATATGAGATAGTTTTCTTATGAATCTTAAATTTCATCAATCGTATTAGAGCTCACAAACCACTGCTATTATCATTAAATAGTCAAGTTATAACCTGCACACATCAACCAAAGCTATCATATCTAATTCCCTATGATAAAAAAATTTATCATTCTAATGCCTTATTAACCAACAAAAAAAACTTAGTTTTTCCATTATAAACTAGTTCTAAAATTAAAAAATCTTTTAAATTTGTGAGTTTTGTGGATGGTGTTGTAACCTAATGGTTATTCTATGAGATAGTTTTCTTATGAATCTTAAATTTCATCAATCGTATTAGAGCTCACAAACCACTGCGATTATCATTAAATAGTCAAGTTATAACCCGCACACATCAACCAAAGCTATCATATCTAATTCCCTGTGATAAAAAAATTTATCATTCTAATGCTTTATTAACCAACAAAAAAAGCTTAGTTTTTCCATTATAAACTAGTTCTAAAATTAAAAAATCTTTTAAATTTGTGAGTTTTGTGGATGGTGTTGTAACCTAATGGTTATTCTATGTCGTGGTTCAATTCTCGCCGGTCACACATTTTCTTCATAATTGAAGCTCATGTACTTTCAAGAAAATAAGAAAATTGTGAGTGATTTGTCAATATGTGTATTAAGAGTGCATGCTGAAAAACTTCCAAGATATCATTTCTCCTTGTACCAGTGCGAGAGGTGGACTACAAATTCCTAAGAAAAGTTTCTTCTCATTTTGATGTAAGCATTTGATTTGTATTATCTTGATAATATTTCTCTTCTTGTTTTTTTCAAAGTTTTATATTAATGTTCGTTCTTTTTGGGGCTTAGGGCAATTATTAAAAGATGCTATTATTTGAGAAATTATTTAAACATTTTGCCGTATATTGAAAAATCACTAAATGGTAATAACTTCGCTTATAACAATCAAATGAGTTATATGCACTAAATTCTATTTCTATACTTTATATTTTGTAACAAATATTTAAATTTCAAAGAGGTTTATTTAAAACTTAGAATAATAATTCTTAGAATCTTCTTTTTTGTATCAAACATGTCTTTAAGGGATTATTTACTTAGATTACAATATAAATCAAATTCAAGCAAGTATATTACAATATAATTTAATTTACAATATTTGAACTACAATAAAGTGTTTCCCATTATATAATTTTTTATGTTTAATTGGTGTAACTAGGTAATAATGTAACATAATTTTTTGAAATAAGAACCCAAAATAATGCAGGCTGATGAAGGCTTGCCCGTTTGATGGGTGGGCTTGGAGGACGGACCACGACAACAAGGGTCAGTGATGCTAGCTGATAGATAAAAAAGGTTAACGGCGGCCAGCCGGTGCCATGTGAGGTCAAGGTAGGCTAAAACAATGAACTACAGAGGAGGCGAAGGTCGTAGTTTGAAGAGCTGGCATCACTGATGATGGTAAGGGTCGGAAAAGCTGGCTAAAACTGAATTGAGAGTTTCCTTTGTGAATGGGAAGTCTTGAGTGGGTGGCCGAATCGAGAGTTTCCCATGCAATTGTAATTGTTTTAAGCTCGTATTAGGTGTGATTTGATTACGCCTATTTTGTGAAGAGCGGGGGAATTTAACTCCCTTAATTTTTTTTAAACTAAATTGCACTCAAATTACAATAAACCAAACATTATAAGTTATAAGTTAACTGAAATTGAGTTACTTTACTCTCAAAATTCTACATACCAAGCAGCCCCTAATTTTTACACAAGTCATAAGCATTTCCCAAAACATACAAAGAACCTTTGCCTTACCCTGATTTGCCATGCATCAGTCCCCATTACTTCATTAAAATTAAAAGGGGCATAGAAATTGGGTTAGTGTATTTCATTAGATACCCTAGTTAGAATGGCTAATTAAAATAACTTTCCCAATGCTAAGAGAAGAAAAGCAAAAAGCAAAAGCAAAAAATAACAATAATTTATTATGAATGATCTCATATACTTAAAGCAGAGAAATTGTTATTTGATAGAAAAAAATGAAAACAAGACTCATGTAATTAGCCCCACTTAGCCAAAAGTTTAGTTCGCCGTCATAGTTATTGAAATTGTTTGTTTAAAATTATCTATATGTTTTCTAGTTAACACAATTAAATTTTTTTAAAATCATAAAAAATATATTTTTTCTTACTCATAATTATATTTCCCTTTAGCATACCATGCAACATGCCTCTCAAACCCATAAGCAAGTAGATGATAGGCACAATATTGAAGACCACTGTTAGCCTACCTTTTATATAGAGCACATCAATAAGCATCTCCTACCATGATCCACTTCATCAGAGCCTACAATGCAATGTAAAGATGATTTACCTATCACGTCTTAATGATCATTAACATGCATCCCCGCACTAATGTGTTTCAATGACGCTGTGGTCCCCCTGCACTCCCTCTAGGGAATATAATGCAGGATAGAAAAGAAAGTATTTAAGGGAATCTTACAAGAACATACTCATAATCAACTTCAACAAAATACACAAAATAAAAGAGCACTTTTGAAAATTTTCATATTTGGAACATTTCACATAAGAAAACTCTTCAAATTGGAAAGCGAAAAGAGATATGGCTTCATGAGTTCAAAAATAAAAATCACTTAATGCCATTACAATCAATATCTTAAGAAGACTCAAACAAAAAATGATGAGAATCGCATCTACACATGACACGAGTATCACTGTAATATATGTTTATAATAATAGTAGTTATTTTTTTATTTTGTTTTGGGAGATATATGGAAAATGTTTAGAATAATATCTTCTGTATTAGTTAATCTTCATTACATCTTACAACACTATTTTTAGCTAATAAGTTTATCTCCCAAATCACTATTTTTCAACAATCAGATTTGAACTTATAAAATCAGCCACTAGATTTCAGCTCACAAATAACTAATTTTAACCATCAGATTTCATTTTACAAATCACCAGCTATAGCTATCAGATTAGTAGCCCACGAATTACCAAGTACAACTAGCAGATTGAAGTTCTCAGATCACCAGCTATAACTATCAAAATATTTTCTCTATGATTCATAATTTTCTCATTTCAAAGCTTTGTATTCTATAAATAGAACTCGAACTCTCCTTACAAATTTTGGAATGAATACAAAGTATGAGAATTATTTTCTCTAGTATATCTTCTCGTCTCATTTCTCTTTTATCTTGCTTTCCTAATTTTCTTATAATTTCTCTCTTTATCATCTAATTTTTTGTTTTCTTCCCTTCTTCCTCTTCATAATTCCGTCACCATATCCATCCCCCTCAATCGGTAACAGAGCCATGATTGGTTGCCTTTCTCAAGCCATCAATAGATCCCCAAATTGTGAATATTACAATGTATTTACATATATTCTATTATTCATTTTTTTTATAATCCGCAAGAAATTTACAAGCGGTTGAAGCACATTGAAACAATTTGAATTATCATATATACAAATGATACAAGCATCCGAATTATTTTTGAAAAACGGGATAAGCCAGCACGACGTTATAGGGTGTGATTACACATCAGAATAACTTTTTTAATTCTTATAGATACAATAACAGAAACTAATCTCCAGATTTTGCCTAATGTATACTGCTAGCTAATCCAATACACCAAAATAAAATCTTACCAAAGTCTTTCACCTCCACTTAAAAAAATATCATTAGCTTCAAATGTTCCACATCTAAATATACGTGAAAACCCCTATGATTTACTATGACAATCCCTAAAAGAAATAAAGAATTTATTAGAAAATATTAATAATCTCTAAAAAAAATATGATGTTAAACACAGCCTTACCAGCCTTCTAAACCCAAAGTCTAAAACAATAAATATCTCCACCAAAATCTTTTCCACGTCTCCCAAAATTTACCACCCCTGCTGCCTGCATCCTTTTGCAAACCAAAATAATACCAATGACCAAAACTCACCACAGCCACCCATACCACCACTTTCACTACTTCTACCCTTGCCTAAAAATAACACCAACACCACCACCTTCTAAATTTAACCATTATATAATATCCAAAAGAAAATTCAAGAAAATACACATATCACTATTTTTACCACCAAGCTCAAATTTTAATCCCATCATATTACCAAAACTTTTGTCACCATCACTAAAATCTACATATAACACCACTTTCAAGACAACTTGCAGCAAAATCTAATCATGCAATACCAATTTATTCTTTATCAAGCCACCTTCAACACACCTTAAGTACTTAATGCCTTGGTTCATGGTTTTCAATGAATTAACAAAACTCTAAACTTTGAGGACAAAGTTTTTGACAGTTTAGGTGATTTGATACAAGACAAAAAAGAAGCTTTTTGGAAATTTAAAGAGAATACACTAATCATCAATATCGAAAAAATACAAAAGTTAAAAAGACAAGAATTTAGGAAGATTTCATATTTAGGAAGATTCGTATATAAGAAATTTTCTCAAATAAGAAAGTGGAGAGAGAAATTTTTTTTTTCTTTTTTTTGTTGGGAGACGCCTGGGAAAATGGTACTTTCTGCATCTGTCAATCTTCATTGCATCCCATGAATTGTCATTTTAACCATCAAATTTATTCCACAATTATCAATTTTCAACCATCAAATTTGAGCCCACAGATCAGCAGTTCAACCACTAAATTTCAGCTCATGGAACCTTAATTTCAACTTTCAAATTTCATCCCACAGATCATTAGCTGCATCCATCAAATTGGAAGCCAACAGCTCACCAGCCTTGTCTATCGGCTTGAAGCCTACAGATCACTAACGACAACCATCATATTGAAGCCCATAGATCTAAAACCAAAACCATCAGAAAATTTTCTCGATGATTCATAATTATCTCATTCCAAAGCTTTAAAATTCTATAAGGCTCAAACTCTCTTTTGTAAGATACAAACTTTGGAATAAAAGAAATATATGAAAAATATTTTCTCAAATTTATCTTCCAATCTTCTCTCTTTTTATTAAATTTTCTTCTTCACCTCCTATTTTTTTCCAATTTCTCTCTTTCTCACTACAGCCGTCAGAACATTTTCTATATGATTCATAATTTTTTCATTCCAAAGCTTTGTATTTCTATAAATAAGGCTCAAGCTCTCCTTTGCAAGACACAAAATTTGGAATAAATGAAATATATCACAATTATTTCCTTTAATCTCATCATCTTCTTTCGCCTTCTATTAAACTTTCTTCTTCATCTTCTTATAATTTTTTCCAACTTCCCTCATGCTCAACTATATATTTTCATCCTCCCTTCTCCTCTTTATATCTCCCCATCCACTCTCCTTTCCTCATCAGAAGATCAATTTATCTCTCCCAATGGAGATAACTATCATCATGTCAAGTATCATACAAATGATTACATTATGCCACATAGGATGGATCACTTTTGGAGATCACTCCATCCCTTCTAGAAGATATGAATATCCAAAGAGACATGTCTACTATCATCATGATGATTATCATGTACCTCTTAAAACAAATGATGACCATTATTGCGACAATAAACAAGATCTATATTACTACCGAGATTTCTTCTCTTGTCAGTATCATCAATTTGCATCCTCTTGTAAATTATAGATCACCATAATGAGAGATTATTAACATTACCTCCATCAGAGAAGACTAGATCGCTAACAAGTTGAGGTTCATATTCCAAGCTCAATGTTGATGCATCCACACTGGATAGTGTGCATAAACCAAACAAGTTCCTTCATTGGTTAACTCCAATGAAAATAATGACTATCAGCACACTGAATAAAGATGAAGTTGATAAGCTACACAAGATCTATTAGGAAACAATTCTTGCATGAGAGCTGTGAAATGATGGAAAACCATTACTTGGCTCAATATGCAGACATTTTTGGGAGATAAACTTTCTCCTGAGCATCACACAAAGCTTCAAGGACAATTTGTCACACTTATGCAAAGATTTATGGTTGTCACTGATGATTTAAATCTATCTGAAGACCTGATTAATAACCCACTGTGATAAAGTGGAGTGAAAACTTGCCAACAAGTTATAGGACTTGTGAATAAGATCAAAATTGAGGCCAACTTATTAGACCCTAAGATACTCAATAATGGCATGTCCTCCTTAACTTACCTATAAGACCTCCTCCATCCACCAAGGCCAAGAGTCCCACTCCTAAGACTACCCATAGTTCCACCCAATGAGCATCCACTTCATAGTACCCATTGATAACCTCCTAAGAACACTCAAAACATTTCATTTATTAAGTTTACCAAGAAGAGACATAGTAATGCATCAAAAGATGATGGTTTTGACTAAGAGAGATGAAATTGAGACTAAGAGATTTGAGGCTATCATTAATGATCCACCTTTCTGATGATTATACGCAATCGAAGTGCCAACTCTTTTGAATTTGATGATTAAAATTGCAAGAATTTCTTCCAAGCATATGCTCTTTAGAACAACAAGCAATGTAGATTAGTGAATTAATGATAGTATCAAATGAACATCCTTCCCACTCGTGCAGTTGCTCAGCCTAGTTCAATTCTTGAACCCTATCCGACACATTTTCATGATGGGAGGGTGAATCAGACCTCAGTGCATATAACTTCTCGATACTAGGTTCTCACCATGTTAGATAGTTACATTGAGACCATTTATTGTGTTCTCCACATAGACATTGCCAGTATACTCTTGAATAAAAAACCATAGATTTATAATATCACTTTCACTCATTATGGAAGCAAGAACGCTTGACATTTAAACATATCCTTTAAACAATCCAAGTTATTTCCAATAAAGCCAAAAGAAAAAGTATCCAAAATAATGCACAAACCTAATATGGCATTAAGAACATTGCACTTAAGCCAAATACTACCAAGCTCCATCTACAAAAAAACAATGCTCTTCCTTGTACACAGCTATCAAGCATCACTCAACCATTGCAAAAAATACTAGCCTTGCAACCATTATACAATTTTTATTTATAAGATTTAAAAAGATGCCTCAAGAGTTTGTTTAACTCCATTGCTTTTGTAATAACCCGAGATTATTTAAAGAATAAACAAAGCTTAAGACAGCCTAATGTAGCCAAATTCAGGATCATTGTTTTCTTGACATTTTTCTCGACAAACTCAAAGTAAAATTGAAGAAAGAATGCCATTAGGTAGAGTACAATTTAAGAGTGATCCTAGACAAATTTGAGAATATTTGGACTTCTAGTTTTCTCTAAATTACTTTTTGAAAATTTAACTATAAAAATTGATAGGAAGTAAAATACAAGTTCAAATTTTAAAAATTATGCCATTGGACTAGGGCATAAAACAAGGATGCTATAATTCAAATTTCATGATTTTTAGAGATACAAATTTTTAGGGATAAAATTTTAAAATTTCAGCTTTAAAAATTAAAATATAAGTTTAACTTAAGAATTTTTGTGTCATTGAGTTTGTCTTGTCGTAATGCACAATTTGGTCAAAATTCAAAAATTTTAGAGTCCAAAGGACGAAAAAATATACAAAATAAAAGTTGAATAAATTTATTAAGTAAATAATTGATACTTTATTATTATTATTCATTTATTCATTCAGTCGCACGTCGCTCCCCTGTGACTTTCACTCGCCTCCTTCACGTGCATGCCCTAGGTTACACGCCTAGACCTAGGCGGCGCTACCAGAACCCACTAGGACCCACTACTGGCCCACGCCAACCTACACCACCCCTAGGCCCTCTATTAATAGCTCCTCTCTTCTTCTCCTCAACTCAGATCCTTTCTTCTTACTATCCTCCCCTCTTCCTCTCCCCACCACCGCTAGCCTCCTCATCCTAACCACCGTCAACACGGCTCTGCCACCCAGAGCCACCTCTTCTCACCGCTACCTCCTGTTCCCGTCAAGCAAGACTTGTGAGTGAGAGAGAGAGAGAGGAAGTTATTCTTCTAATAATAATAATAATAATAACATAATATTATTATTAATAATTCAAATAATAATATAACATAATAATAATAGAATAATAATATTAGAATAATAATAGCAACAATGATGATAATATTAATAATAGTAATATTAATATTTTTAATAGTAACAATATTATTAATATTAATAATAGTAATAATAATAGCACTAGCAATAATAATAATAATGATAGTATTAATATTGTTGTAATAATATAATAATAGTAATAATAATAATAATAGTATTATAGCAATAATAATTGAAATAAAGTATAATAATGATAATAATAAATAATAATAATAATGATAATAATAAAATAATGATACTAATAATAATATTATTAATGATAATACTATTATCATAACAAAAAAAAAATAATAGCATTAATAATGATACTAATAATAATAATTAGATACTAAAACATTCTTATTATTATTATTAAAATTAAATATTATAATAATAATTAATTAATAGCAATAATAAAAAATAATAATATTAGAATAATAATAATAATAATGATAATACTAATAATACTAATGATGATAGTAATGAAAATAATAATAATAATGATAAGAATAATAATAATAATAATAACAATAATAATAATAATCATAATAATCATAATAATAACAATGATAATATTAATATTGCTATAATAATAGGATAATAATAATATTATCATAGAAATAATAAAGGAAATAATATATAGTAATGAATAATAATATAATTATTATAAATGATAATAATAATAATAATATAATGATACTAATAATAATAATAATAATAACAATATCATACTAACAGTACTAATAATGATATTAATAATTATGAATCTAACAGATCATGTGTAAACAAACTTTTGAGACGTCAAATCATCGAGTACCACAGTAAATCGTGCCTTAAGGTATGACTTTTTACATTAAGTTTTGTTCCATGCTAGCACTACGTAATACTTTTGCAACCAATACAATAATATGACTTTTTATATTAAATTTGTTCCCTGCTAGCATTGCGTACTACTTTTACAAACATGTACAATGATGTCTTGTATATTAAATTTTATTTCATGCTAGCCCTGCGTACTACTTTTTTTCAAATATGTACAAGAATATGACTTTTAATATTAAATTTTGTTCCCTGCTTGGACAGCATACTACTTTTGCAAACATGTACAAAGGTATGACTTTTTATATTAGATTTTGTTCACCACTATCATTGTGCACTAATTTTGCAAACCTATACAAAGATTTTTTTTATTTTAAATTTTGCTCCGTGCTAGCACTACGCACTATGTTTGCAAACTTGCACAAAAATCTGCTATAACAATATTTCCTTATTACACTCGCACTGTTTATTATTGATATTCCTACATGAGCTTTTATACGAGCTTTGTTGATTATAGTCATGTGATAATGAATCTTGTTGCCAAATGATTTTTACAAGTCCTATTAAAATGTCTTATAAGAAATTGCAAAATTTTGGTCTAAAATTATGTGATCAAAGCAAATGTTTTTGAGCAAACTGTCTGTATAGCAATTTTAGGCGAGGGCACGCCTGATTGATGTAAGGGAACCTACCCAAGCTCCGAAAGGTGCAGGTCAATGGTTAGATGAAAATTATGAAGACCATTATTTCATTTTTCGTGTTCTGAACTGCCCACCGAGGACAAGTCATCAGTTATACATAAAGCCTGGTCTATAATAAGTTCGGTTCTCAACTTGACTCGATTCTCAATTTGAGCTCCATCTTGAATCGAATAATGTGTACATTCATACAAGCTGACAATTTATTCTTTACTATTACATAAAAATTGGCAAGTTATATAGCTATTTGAAATATTGGCATGCAAAACAAACACCCCTTTATTATCTTTTCAGCTTTTTAGTTATTACCTCAATTGAATACTTGTATAGCCTGTTGCTTTACCATTTTCGTGTACTACTTTATATAAATTTTGATATCTAAGTACTAAGAGCAAATCTGACTGAGATTCCAACCTTGGAATATATCATGTGTCAGGTGATGAGGATAATACAGCAAAACTTCGATGAGCAACTTAATGGATGCTAGTCACTGTTGTCAATACAACTTATCATATTTTATTATGAAAAAATAATTTTATTTCAGTTGTAATATTAGACCCTAAGTGCGGCTCTGTAATGGAATGATGTAGTAAAAGTTTAATTCAAGTAATGAGATTTCATTTCCCCAACTATTTTACTTAAATACCCGAGCAAGATCATGCGGATGACATCCTTAATAGTAGAAATATGCAAATCTGAGATTAGGGCTGTCCACCCAGTATCAGAGCTGTTTATCTAGTACAAAGCGTCACAGTTGGTATCAGAGTTGTTAATCTGGCATCGGGTTGTTACAACTTTCTTTATTCTTTACATGTAGTAACCCTTCAACCTATCGAACATCGCATACCTAAAGCGATCATTAGTCTCTTCATTGAGTACATGAATGTCGGCTATTCCTATGAGAGATCTAACATATTATTAATTTAAATATGAGTTTATAACTCCCAAGTAATTATCAAATTAACCCCAATAAGCATATTGAGTTGAGGGTCCAATGAATGATTTATTATCGATAGGAATCCTTTAGAAGAACCTTAGAGCATGCATGGTTACCACATAAATGACTCCCAAGAAGAATTAACCTTGGCACATGTAGTTGAATTGTCAATTCATTAATAAAATAAAATCATGTATATGTTTCCTAGTCGTAAACCTAATGATATCCTTATCTATTTTGGTTCAATTTGTCTCTCCACTATCAATCTTCATAATATCTACCATCAAGTTTGGATTCATTCAATAGGGAATGAAAAAGTGTCATATTATTTGGGCACTTTCAGCCTTTTATTGGTAAGTTACTATTCATACATTTTGATGGTATCATGATCTTTGGCCATGACCTATATAATCACTTGGAGCACCTAGTTTTATTTTGGACATTTTAAGTGCAAAAAAACTAAAGAACAACTCAAAAAGTGTACATTCAAGCTCCACCATCAATTTTTGGTCCTTGTACTAGCTAGCAACATTCAACAAACATTGGACAAAATTCAAATAAGGTAAAAGCCATACTTGTTTGAGCACAATCAAAGTTCATTATTGACGTTCATACTTGTTTGAGCACAATCAAAGTTCATTATTGACATTCATAATTTCCATAGATTTGTAACCAGTTATATATAATATAATTAGCTTTCAGCACAATCATGTCACTCATCATTGTTTTGTTAAAAAAGGTAAGTTTAAGTGTACACCTATAACTTCTATGTTCTTTTAGAAAATGTAAATCGTAATAATCACTTGTATTAAGATTGCATGATTTCTCCAAGGTACTTTGGTTTTCTTGTGATGCATATAGCATTAACATAGGTAGCACACATAGCCAGTAATAAGGATCATGTAATTAATGTGTTAAGAAATAAAAAAAATACAGAGCTAAGAAAAAATAGTCTACCTTCATCACAAGTTCTATACTATCATTTATTATTTAAAAATTTGGCAGCATTATCACCTTCATTAGCACACTCTTCAGTCAGATTATCATGCAATGCATAAATAATATCAACTTGCAAAAAGATTAAATCATCATCATCATGACAATGAGTAATACATAGTACTTCACATATCTTCTAAATTAGCAGCCATGCATTGATAAAATGTTTATGTTATGCAATCTCTTCTCTCTCTACATTTTATCTCTCTTGTAAACTCCTCCCCCTCAAAACTGTAGGAGTGCCTGAGATGTGCCTGAGATGGTTCATAGAAGGCGTTGGAGAGAGGAGATCATACAACACAAGCAAAAAAGATATTATTATTTATACATGATAGGAATACATTACAATGGCTATATATAGAGTAGTATTTTGGTCACTCAACCATAAGTTTACAATAGTATAGTTATTGTAAACTTATTACATAAAATTTGTTGCCTGGGAGTAGGCAGATGCTGGGTAAGAATATCTGCCAGTTGTTCATGTGTCAAGATGTACATGGGGACAACTTCTTTTCGGTGGATGCATGTCCAGATGAAGTGATAGTCCACTTTTATGTGTTTGGTGCGGGTGTGAAATATTGGATTTGTGGCTAAAACAATGTTGAGACGTTGTCACATAGGATTGTTGTGGGAGGAGCAACCTGTGAGGACCTGATGCCGGATCAGCAGAAGCTAACCCAGCACCGGTTTTCTTGTGGAATAGTAATAGCAATAACAACAAGCAACAACAAGTCCTCTAGCCGCAGGATCATATTGACTGATTTAAGAGACAAATATCTAGACATCAAACATAACTCATTTATTCAATAATTCACGAGTCCTGAATACATAGATTAAAATAAAAGAAAAATTACAAACATTTAAAAGTAGATAGAGTCAAAAAAGAAAGAGGTAGATCAGCCGGTAGCAGTATCAGCACTGCTCAGTTCTTTAGCACTTTTCCTCGAGGATGAACTCCTGATCTGGGCACGTTTCAAAAGTGCGAGTATTCGAATACCAGTTAGTTGTGAAACTAAGTACTGATAGATGTCATCTTTACAAATGTTAAATAATAAGCAAAATAATCAATATTTGACAGAAAATAAAAGCTGTACATAATTATCCCTGTAAACCTGTTTCAATTGCACTTGAAACTTAGCATAAAAATAATTGCAGTCACAAAAATAAATACAGAATTTAAGTGCTTGATATCTGAGACAAAATATGATTTTGTTGGGCAAGTACAAAATTGAGAAAAATGGGGGTTCATTTTTATGTTACATATCTCAACTTTCCTCTATATCTGCCCCCTCAAAGGCTTATCAGTATAGGCTCCTTATGACTCCCGATGTCAGACAGTCCCGTCCTAGCGGTTGTTTGATCAGACAAAAAGTATAAAGCAACATGGAACCCTTGCTTCTCACTTATCCAAACTTATTCATATATCATTTTATGTGACTTTAAAAATCATTTTTATCAAATTTGTGCGATGCTGAGCAAAAAAATATATTTAAACAGAAGTAATAAAAGACATCTGGTACCTTGTTCTTTTAAGTTCACAAGTTCAACAGTTCATCAGTTCGGATGAGTGACAGTTCGCTCAATCTGCATTTAGGTTTTGGATATTTTAAATTAGCTCTTAGCCAATGTTTTTAGGAGTAACATCAATTTTCATTTCGATTATGTTCTTCTTTCGCTTTCTTGTTATGATTGAAGTCTGATTTTTAAGGTACTGCGATGACAGTAATATTTATAGCGTTTATTAAGTCGTTGCGAATAGAATCATATTGATATAACATTATTATTAATATTATTTTAATGATAATAATATAAGAATGAAAGAACATAATAGAAATGGCTGTCAAAAAAAAATACTTGAACTGAAATTAAAATTATTTTATAACATATGTATAGTTTTTATTATTAATTAATGAGAACCATATCAATGTGAAAGACGATGTTATATCATTATTATTTTTATAATAATGACTATTAAGTAGGTAAAAACGAACGAAGAACTAAAAAATTCTCCTCCTTTCTCTCCTCCTTTCTCTATCTTTTAAACTTATCATCTTACATTTAGGATTAGGATTGCCGGAAGGCGGAGGGAGGCCGGAGAGGGGTGGCCGGAGGCTGGCAAGTGGCTGGCCGGCTGGAGGAAGGCTGGCTGGGCTGTTGTTGGCCGGCCAGAGGAGGGAGGCGGCTAGCCAGGCTGTTGAGAGAGGGAGGAGGGGCTGAGGGATGCTGCCTTTGGGAGGAGGGGAGGGGAAGGCCGAGCGAGGAGAGTGGCTGCTGTGAGGGGAGGAGAGGGCTGCAGGTTTTAGGTTTGGAGGAGGAGGGGGCTGTGGGGGGAATAAGGAAGGAAGGGGGGGCATTTATGTAGGGGAGAGGAGGGGAGAGGGGGGTCGGCCAGGTGGGTCGACCAGCCTGCGCCAAAAATGGCGCAAGCGGCCCCTTCCTGGCGCGAAAGATTCCGCGCCAGAAGCCTTGTCGGGCGCGTCGCGGGAAACAGGGGGTGGGGGGGCGAACGGGGGCGGGGGAGAAGAAGAAATTTGAGGAATTAAAAAAATTAACAACTTAAAAAATACTTAGAGTTAAATTATTTTTCCGCCGTTTGGCGTCCAAATATAACGAAACTTAGCACCGAGGTGTGTTACGACATGACAAACACCCTCGCGCCAAAAATTTTCGATTCGGACAAATATTTTATTTTTAATTTATTTCTGAAGTTTAAAACTTCAAAAATTAATCACGATAAATGTGCTCATAATTTGACGAAACTTTTCGAGCAGCTTTTAAATAATATACTTAACACAATGACACTGAAATCGATGAATTCTGACACGTAATTCAATGTTTTGACTTTTAGGATTTAAATAATTCTGAAAATAAAGCGGGAGCTTCCGTTATTCGGATTTCTCCCAAAATATGGCACTTTGATCTTAAAAATTACTCTTATCTAAGGGTACTTTTGTTTGCCCTAGTTTGAAATTCCTCGGAGTTTTGATGTCTGAGGCGGGCTCTGACCTAATTTGAAAAATAATGACCTTAGGTCGTTACAAACTCCCATACTTAAAAATGATGTCGTCCTCGACATCAAGAATAAAAAAAAATAAAGTCTTAGAGGGAGCTTTGAGGTACCTTAATTCAGAAATAGTTCTGGATACTTTCTTCGCATATTGACTTCTCTTTCCCACGTGGCTTCTTTCGCAGTATGGTTATGCCATTGAATTTTGTTCATCGGGATCGTTCTGCTTCTTAATTTTCGGCGGTCTTTCTCAATAATTTTAAGAGGTTTTCAATATAAGTTAAATCAGGTTGAATTTCAATTGTTGAGTCTGAAATTTGCTGAGTGGATTCCTGTAGGCATCTGCGGAGTGTTGAAATGTGAAATACGTTGTGCACGGCTGTAAATCTTTCAGAATGTTTAAGTTTATAAGTCGAGCTTCCAATTTTTGCAATTACTTCGAAGGGTCCAACATATCTGGGACTCAACTTTCCAGTCACTCCAAAGCGATGAATTTCTTTCATAGGGCTAACCTTTAGATAAGCCCGATCCCCAATGTGAAATTCTTGCCTCCAGTGTCTTGCGTCGAAGTATTTCTTTTGTCGGTCCTGGGCTGCCACAATTCTGCTCTTGATTAGCCTTATCTTTTCATTTGTTTCTTCAATTAACTCAGATCCATAAATTTGTACATCTCCAACTTGTGTCCAAGCTAGAGGAGTACTGCACTTTCTCCCATATAAGGCTTCATAAGGGGTCATTCTAATGCTTGACTGGTAGCTATTATTATAAGCAAATTCTACAAGTGGGAGGCGTTTCTCCCAATTTTCACCAAAGTCTAACAAGCATAAACGTAAGAGATCCTCGAGTACTTGGTTGACTCTCTCAGTTTGCCCGTTCATTTGAAGGGGGAAGACTGTGATCATGGCTAAGATGGTTCCCAAATCTTTGTGTACTGCTTGCTAAAATCGAGAAGTAAATCTGCCATCTCTATCTAAGATTATAGTCTTAGGAATTCCATGCAATTTGACGATCTCCCTAATATATAATCTTGCCAGTTTCTCCACTGAGTATGTTTGCTTTATTGGGATAAAGTGGGCTGGCTTTGTTAATCTGTCAACTATGACCCAAATGGCATCTGCTCCTGATTTTCCTTTTAGCAAACCCATTATGAAATTCATAGAGATATCTGACCATTTCCACTCTGGGATTTCTAGTAGGTGCAAGAGTCCACCAGGTCGTTGGTGCTCTGCTTTGACTATGCTACAAACGTGGCACTTAGCTACAAATTCAGCTATCTCTCTTTTAATTCCAGGCCACCAGAAGGCTATCTTTAGATCTTGATACATTTTGTTGCTTCCAAAGTATACTGTATAGCCTGAGTTGTGGGCTTCATTTAATATCTGATTTCGAATGTGCGAATTATTCGAGACCCAGATTCTATTACCATTATAAATATGAATTCCTTTTCGTAGCTGCAGCTATGTTCTGCGGCCATCTTCTATTTCTGCTTTTAGCTTGGGGTATTCCTCGCTGACTTTTTGATCGTCCAAAATGCTTTGTACGAAGGTAGGTCCTGCAGTATTGACATTAAGCAATTCATTTAACTGATCTTTAATAATGGGTCTTATATTAAGCTTCTGGAATTCTTCTTCAAATGGACTTGCTAAGATTAAAGTACTCAATATTTCCTTTCTACTCAGAGCATCTGCGATCAAGTTAGCTTTACCAGGATGATATTGAATATCCATATCATAGTCACTGAGTAGTTCTAACCATCTCCTTTGGCGACAGTTTAGCTCTTTCTGCGTGAAGATGTATTTTAAACTCTGATGGTCTGTAAAGATCTCGCACTTTACTCCATAAAGATAGCGCCTCCAAATTTTTAAGGCAAAGACTATTGCGGCTAGCTCTAAATCATGAACAGGGTAGTTCTTTTCATGAGTCTTCAATTGCCTTGAAGCGTAAGCAATGACGTGGTTGTCCTGCATGAGGACACACCCTAGTCCTGTTAAAGAAGCATCCGTGTATACCTTGTAGTTCTTCCCTTCTTGAGGTAGGATCAAGACAGGCGCAGTAGTGAGGGCTTGCTTTAATTTTAGAAATGATTCTTCACAATCCTGACTTCATACAAATGGTGTTGCCTTTTGAGTCAGTTGAGTTAATGGTTTGGCCAGATTTGAGAATCCTTTAACAAACTTTCAGTAATATCCTGCAAGTCTTAAGAAGCTGCGAATTTTAGACACGGATGATGGTTGGGGTCATTCTTGTATGGCACTGATCTTTCTTTAGTCTACCTTGATTCCTTCAGCATTTACTATATCTTAAAAATGCTATTGAGTCCAACCAAAACTCACATTTTGAGTACTTGGCAAACAATTGATGCTTCCTAAGAGTTCCCAATACAGCTTTCAAATGAATCTCATGATCCTCCATAGACTTGGAATAAATTAAGATATCATCGATGAAGACTATCACAAATTTATCGAGGAAGGGCCGGAGTATTCTTTGTATTAAATCCATGAAGATAGAAAGCGCGTTTGCGAGTCCAAATGACATGACTAAGAACTCATAGTGTCCGAAGCGAGTTCTAAATGCAGTCTTGGGGACATCTTCTTCATTGACTCGCATCTGGTGGTATCCAGACCTTAAATTGATCTTGGAGTATACTTTGGCTCCAGCTAGTTGATCAAAGAGGTCATCGATGCGGGATAGAGGATATTTGTTTTTCACGGTTACCTTGTTGAGGTCTTTATAATCTATGCACATACGCATAGATCTGTCCTTCTTTTTCACGAAGAGTACTGGGGCTCCCCAGGGGGACATGCTTTGTCGAATCAATCCCTTGCTGGTTAGCTCTTAAAGTTGTTGGTCTAGTTTCTGGAGCTCTTTTGGTGCCATACGGTATGGTGATTTGGACTTGGGTTGGGTTCCTGGAACTAGTTATATTGAGAACCCGATTTCTCTTACGAGTTGTAGCCCGAATAAATCTTCTGGGAATACATCTTCAAAATCTCGAACGATGTGTGTTTCTGATAAAGGCACAACTTCCTTTCTTTCTCCCATCATAGTTACTAAGTGTACGCTGCATCCTTTCTGAATCAACTTTCTTGCTTTTATTGTGTTAATTAGAGAAGCTAACAGGCTTTGTCTTCCTATAAATACTGTTGATGTTTTCCCGCTTTTGATTGTGATCTTTTTCTTCTGACAGTTGATTATAGCATCATGATTGCCTAACCAATCCATCCCTAGAATAATGTCAAAGTTGATGATGGGTAGAATGACTAACGTAGCCTTGAATAATTTGCCTTTGATGGGGATATTAAAAATACAGAATTTTTGAGCCTCCATGCTAGCTCCAGAAGGTAACCCAATTTTTAGTGTTGTTGCCAAATTGAAGGATGGTAGTTCTAAAGTGGTTGCAAATTTTTTCGGTATGAAAGAGTGGCTTGCCCCCGTATCAAATAAGGTGTCACATAATACGTCATTAATTAATAGTGTGCCTAAATATGAACTATGAGCATTTTGTACTAATATAAGTGCAAAAGAGAAAAAGAACGAGAAGAATGAGATACCTGATACTACATCGTTGTCTCCAGGTGCTAAGACTGGAGTGAGTGTGTAAATTCTTGCGGGAGCAGAGTTACGAGGTGCGGATCCTTTCCTCTGGTTGGATGCCGATGCAATTGGTGGCCTTGGGGCGTTGGCTGGTTCTGGGGAAACTCCTCTTGTTTGGGCATGAAACAGGGTTACAGCAAGTGTGGCGTTTGTGCCTCTTATGATGGTTACTCCATCTATCGTCCTTACAGATCGACAATCCCGAATTTGGTGGCCGGGCTTGCCACACTGATAACATCTTCTGCCATCATGGTATCACTTGTCGTAGGGATGATGTCTCCGGCAATCTCCCCTCATACCTTGTCCGAAATTCTCAGAAGTTAGCTGAAATATTTTGGCAGGTGGGTTGTGTTGTTGTCTTTTGAATGTCCCTTGGTCCTTTGTAGGATGATCCTGCCTCTTTCCTTGACCTGTGTTGCTAGAAGGCTTGCTATTCTCTTCGTGCTCCATGATTAAGGCGCATTCTAAAAGTTCAGAGAAACGAGTATGTCTTAATGGAATCAGGCTCCAACAAAGGGTGTCTTTCATCCCTGATAAAAAACAGTTGCACCTTGCCTTTTCTGTACTTATCAGGTTCTGAGCATACCTTGATAATCTAATGAACTCGGCCTCATAATTGGCCACGGAGTTGCTACCTTGAACCAATTTCATGAATTAGTTCTCCATGATGCTTTGGGCAGCTTGCTGGACATATTTGGCTCGGAAAGCTTCTGAAAATGCTTCCCAACTTATATTCTTCAATTCTATGTTAGTGAAATCGGTGTTGACGACAGATTCCCACCAACGGTCAGCTTCGCCTTTAAATAGGTAGCGAGTCACACGTGCTGCTTTTTCACTTGGACACTCCATACTTTCTAGTGTCTTTTCTATCTCTCTCAGCCAATCTTTTGCTTCCATAGGAAAAGTAGTCCCATGAAATACTGGCGGATTTAATTTGAGAAAATATTGGAGGATTCCCTCAGAACGATGCTTTTGAGGTGATTGAACGGAGTTTGCTAAAGCAGCTTTCTTTTGATTTGCTAGGAGCTCTAAGACGGCTTCCATGAAGCGGTCGTTGGTACTTCCTGAAACTTCTAATGATATAGGTGCCTTAATTAGGGTTTCTGATAGTGTGCTCAAAAATCCTTCATCCGAATCCATCTTTTTTCCTAAATGTTAAAAGCTTCAGTTACTTAGGTTTATGCTATCCTTCTCTATTCTCAAAGTGAATTATAATTTGATTTTTATATATTATCTCTTGAGCTTAAACTCAATCCTGCTCTGATACCAACTGTGAGGACCCGATGCCGGATCAACGAAAACTAACCCAGCACCGGTTTTCTTGTGGAATAGTAATAGCAATAACAACAAGCAACAACAAGTCCTCTAGCCGCAGGATCATATTGACTGATTTAAGAGACAAATATATAGACATCAAACATAACTCATTTATTCATTAATTCACGAGTCCTGGATACATAGATTAAAATAAAAGAAAAATTACAAACTTTTAAAAGTAGATAAAGTCAAAAAAAAAGCGGTGGATCAGCCAATAGCAGTATCAGCACTGCTCAGTTCTTTAGCACATTTCCTCGATGATGAACTCCTGATCTGGGCACGTTTCAAAAGTGTGAGTATTCGAATACCAGTTAGTTATGAAACTAAGTACTGATAGATGTCATCTTTACAAATATTAAATAATAAGCAAAATAATCAATATTTGACAAGAAATAAAAGTTGTACACACTTATCCCTGTAAACCTGTTTCAATTGCACTTGAAACTTAGCATAAAAATAATTGCAGTCACAAAAATAAATACATAGTTTTAGAGCTTGATATCTGAGGCCAAATATGATTTTATTGGGCAAGTACAAAATCGAGGAAAAATGAAGGTTCATTTTTGTGTTACATATCTCAACTTCCCTCTATACCTGCCCCCTTAAAGGCTTATCAGTATAAGCTCCTTATGACTCCCGATGTTGGACAGCCCCGTCCTAGCGGTGATCTGATCAGACAAAAAATATAAAGCAACATGGAACCCTTGCTTCTCACTTATCCAAACTTATTCATATATCATTTTATGTGACTTTAAAAATCGCTTTTATCAAATTTGTGCGATACTGAGCAAAAAAACATATTTAAACAGAAGTAATAAAAGACATCTGGTACCTTGTTCTTTTAAGGTTACAAGTTCAACAATTCAACAGTTCAGATGAGTGAAAGTTCGCTCAATTTGCATTTAGGTTTTGGATATTTTTAAATTAGCTCTTAGCTAATGTTTTTAGGAGTAACATCTATTTTCATTTCAATTATGTTCTTCTTTCGCTTTCTTGTTATGATTGAAGTCTGATTTTTAAGGTACTGTGATGACAGTAATATTTATAGCATTTATTAAGTCGTTGCGGATAGAATCATATTGATATAACATTATTATTATCATTATTTTAATGATAATAATATAAGAATGAAAGAACATAATAGAAATGACTGTCAAAAAGAAAATACTTGAATTGAAATTAAAATCATTTTATAACATATGTATAGTTTTCATTATTAATTAATGAGAACCATATTAATGTGAATGACGATGTTATATCATTATTATTTTTATAATAATGACTATTAAGTAGGTAAAAACGAACAAAGAACTAGAAAATTCTCCTCTTTTCTCTCCTCCTTTCTCTATCTTTTAAACTTAACATCTTACCTTTAGGATTAGGATTGCCGGAAGGCGGAGGAGGCCGGAGTGGGGTGGCCAGAGGCTGGCAAGTGGCTGGCCGGCTGGAGGAAGGCTGGCTGGGATGTTGTTGGCCGGCCGGAGGAGGGAGGCGGCTAGCCGGGCTGTTGGGAGAGGGAGGAGGGGCTGAGGGATGCTGCTCTTTGGGAGAAGGAGGGGAGGGGAAGGCCGAGGGAGGAGAGTGGCTGCTGTGAGGGGGAGGAGAGGGCTGCAGGTTTAGGGTTTGGAGGAGGAGGGGGCTGTTGGGGGAATAAGGAAGGAAGGGGGGCGTTTATGTAGGGGAGAGGGGAGAGGGGGGTTGGCCATGTGGGCCGACCAGCCTGCGTCAAAAACGGCGCAGGCGGCCCCTTCCTGGCGCGGAAGGTTCCGCGCCAGAAGCCTTGTCGGGCGCGTCGCGGGAAACGGGGGGGGGGGGGGGCGAACGGGGGCGGGGGAGAAGAAGGAATTAGAGGAATTAAAAAAATTAAAAACTTAAATAATACTTAGAGTTAAATTATTCGCATTTTTTCGCCGTTTGGCGTCCAAATATAACGAAACTTGGCACCAAAGTGTGTTACAACATGACAAACACCCTCGTGCCGAAAATTTTCGATTCGGACAAATATTTTATTTTTAATTAATTTCTGAAGTTTAAAACTTTGAAAATTAATCACGATAAATCCGACACTCGGAATTTGACGAAACTTTTCGAGCAACCTTTAAATAATATACTTAACACAATGACACTGAAATCAATGAATTCCGATACGTATTTCAATGTTTTGATTTTTATGATTTAAATAATTCAAAAAATAAAGCGGGAGCTTCCGTTATTCGGATTTCTCCCAAACTAGGGCACTTTGATCTTAAAAATTATTCTTATCTAAGGGTATTTTTGTTTGCCCTAGTTTGAAATTCCCCGGAGTTTTGATGTCTGAAGTGGGCTCTGACCTAATTTGAAAAATAACGACATTTGGTCGTTACACAACCCCCGTGACTTCTTTGAGTAATTGTCGAAGTTATAGCATTTCTGAGTAGTTGATGCTAGCACCCTGTATTCTGCTTCGGCTGATGAGCGAGCTACTATGACCTATTTCTTTGCACTCCAAGGTATTGAGTTGTTCCCAAGAAATATGTAATAACCTATGGTGGAATTTTTATCCCATGGATCCCCTGCCCAATGTGAATCTGAATAGGTTATAAGAATATTGTTTGTTGCTTGAAGATGTATCCCTTAATTTGTGGTTCCTTTAATGTACTGTAGAATTCTTTTTAGAGCGATGAAGTCTTGACCTGTGAGCTGGTGCATGTGCTGACATACTTTGTATACTGCAAAGGAAATGTTCGGGCGAATGATTGTGAGATACTAAAATAGCCTTATAAAATGTTGATATAAAGCTAGATTGGTGAAGAGTGTGTCAGTGTTGCTTGTTGATGGTTGGTGAGTATCGCCACTGATGAGGTTGGAGTGGATGTCGGCTTAGAATTTCTCATCCCTGCTTTGTCTGGAAAAGTAGAGTGAGCTCCGATTTTAGTTTGTGCCTGCATGGGGTAAGAGGGAAGAGGTTTAGTATGTATTAAATCGGGAGTGAGTGTTGGTATTTCTAAGGATTAAAGTGGTTGCCAAATGGGAGATGTATGTGTGATAGGTGACGGGGTATGAGGAGTGCTGGGAGTGCTTCGGTGATAGGGCAAGATGGTGTGAAGTTTGATAGTGTATGGTGAGGTGTTTGGTGATTGTGATGAGATTGGAACCAAAAGAAGAGGATTATGTGGTGCTAGGGTGGTGGGTCGGTTGGTTGATGTGACTGAGTGATCGAGAAAAAATTCTTAATTAAATTGAATGTCTTGAGATTAAAATTTTCTTGTGGAGAGAGTGTAACATTTATAACATATTTGGTTGGTGGCATATCCCAAGAAGATACATGGAGTTGATTTCAGGTAGAATTTGGTGGGTTGGAGAGGAAATAGAGGAAAACATAAGCTTTCAAATACTCTCGTGTAGTCGTAATTGAGGTGTTGTTTGTATAGCTTTTTATGGGGTGATATGTAGTGGTTTGAGGATGTGGGTAGCTTGTTGATGATGTGTGTGGCTGTGAGAATCGCGTCGGCCCTGAAGGAATGTGAGAGATTGGATGTGTGAAGTTGTAACGACCCAATATCGTTATTTTCAAAATTAGGTCAAAGCCGCTTCAGATATCAAAACTCCGGGGAATTTCAATTAGGGCAAATAAAATTCGCATTAGATAGAAATAATTTTTAAATCAAAATGCCCTTGTTTGGGAGAATTCGGATAACAAAAACTTCCGTTTTAATTTTCTGAATTAATTAAATCCAATAAATCAAGAACATTGAAATATGTGTCGGAATTCATCGATTTCAGTGTCATTGTGTTAAGTATATTATTTAAAGGCTGCTCGAGAAGTTTCATCAAATTCTGAGCACCGAATTTATCGTGGTTAATTTCTGAAGTTTTTAAACTTCAAAAATTAATTAAAAATAAAATATTTGTCCGAATCAAAAAATTTGGCGCGAGGGTGTTCGTCATATCGTAACACACATAGGTGTCAAGTTTCGTTGTATTTGGACGCCGAACGGCGGAAAATACGAGTAATTTAACTCTAAGTATTATTTAAATTTTTATTTTTTTTATATTTTTCCCTAATTTCCTTTTCTCCCCCGTTCGCCCCCCTCAGCGACCCGCCCCGACAGCGTCGCCGCCTGCGCCGTTTTTGGCACAGGTTGGTCGGCCCACCTGGCCGACCCCCCTCTCCCCTACATAAACGCCCCCCATACCTTCCCTATTCCCCCCACAGCCCCCTCCTCCTCCAAACCCTAGCCAGCCTAAACCTGCAACCCCTTCTCCCCCTCACAGCAGCCCAGCCAACCTCCCTTCCCCACGACAGCCACCCTCAGCCTCTCAGCCCACGGCAGCCGCCCCTCAGCCTGCTGCAGCCCTCCCTCGCCGGCCAACAGCCAGCAAGCAGCCGTCCGGCCACCCCATTCCGACCAACAGCCCGGCCAACAGCCCGCCCAACAGCCCGGCCAGCAACCCACTCCAACCTCCCTCCGCTTTCCGGCAATCTTAATCATAAGGTAAGAAGAAAAGTATAGGAAAGAAAAGAGGAGAAATTTCTATGTTCTTTTAATTTATACATACTTAATAATTATTATTATGAAAATAATGATGATATAATAACGTCATTCACATTAATATGGTTCTCATTAATTAATAATGAAAATTATACATATGTTATAAAATGACTAATTTTAGTTCAAGAATTTTCTTTTTGACAGTTATTTCTAATATGTTCTTTTATTCTTATATTATTATTATCATTAAAATAATGATAATAATAATATTATATCAATATGATTCTATCCGCAGCGACTTAATAAACGCTGTAAACATTACTGTCATCGCAGTACCTTAAAAATCAGACATAATAAGAAAGTGAAAGAAGAATATAATCAAAATGAAAATAAATGTTACTCCTAAAAATATTGGCTGAGAGCTAATTTGAAAATATCCAAAACCTAAATGCAGATTGAGCGAACTGTCACTCATCCGAACTGTTGAACTGTGAACTTGTGAACTTAAAAGAACAAGGTACCAGATGTCTTTTACTACTTCTGTTTAAATATGTTTTTTTCTGCTTAGCATCGCACAAATTTGATAAAAGTACTTTTTAAAGTCACATAAAATGATATATAAATAAGTTTGGATAAGTGAGAAGCAAGGGTTCCATGTTGCTTTATACTTTTTGTCTGATCAGACAACCGCTAGGACAAGGCTGTCCGACATCGGGAGTCATAAAGAGCCTATACTGATAAGCCTTTGAGGGGGCAGGTATAGAGGGAAGTTGAGATATGTAACACAAAAATGAACCCCCTTTTCCTCGATTTTATACTTTCCCAACAAAATCATATTTTGCCTCAGATATCAAGCGCTAAAATTCTGTATTTATTTTTGTGACTCCAATTATTTTTACGCTTACGTTTCAAGTGCAATTGAAACAGGTTTGCAGGGATAAGTTTGTACAGCTTTTATTCCTGTCAAATATTGATTATTTTGCTTATTATTTAACATTTGTAAAGATTACATCTATCAGTACTTAGTTTTACAACTAACTGGTATTTGAATGCCCGCACTTTTGAAATTTGCTCAGATCAGGAGTTCATCCTTGAGGAAAGGTGCTAAAGAACTGAGCAGTACTGATACTGCTACCTGCTGATCCACCACTTTCTTTTTGACTCTATCTACTTTTAAAAAGTTTGTAATTTTTCTTTTATTTTAATCTATGTATCTAGGACTCGTGAATTATTGAATAAATGAGTTATGTTTGATGTCTATATATTTGTCTCTTAAATCACTCAATATGATCCTGCGGCTAGAGGACTTGTTGTTGATTGTTGCTATTACTATTCCACAAGCAAACTGGTGCTGGATTAGCTCCCGCTGACCCGGCACCGAGTCCTCACAGAAGTAGAGCTCATGTGGTTTCTACTATGTGACGATGTTTTCTATCCGCTACATCATTTTGTTCTGAGGTGTAGGAGCAGATGAATTGGCGTTGGATATCGTACTGGTTCAAGGTTGAGGTGAAGTGAGAGTTGTAATATTCGTCGCCACCATCTGTTCTAAGGATTTTGATTTGTTTGTTGATTTGGTTTTCTACGAGACGTTTGAAGTTGTTGAAGTGACGTGAACTTCGGACTTGTTTTACAGTAGTGAGATGCATCGTTGATGAAGAAGACATAGTATTCATAGTCCTCCCTTGAGATTGTGGGGGCCGGCCCCCAAACATCAGAGTGAATAAGATGAATATCATAATTGTGATTATTTGAATTTTTGAACGGTTGTTCATGAAATTTGGCAATAATATGTGGGGAGCAGAAAATTTTATGCGTTTGAAATTGAATACATTTATTAGCTATTGGTAAAATTTTAATAGAGTGATTGTTTGGATGGCCAAGTATTCTGTGTCAGATGGTTAATTTGTTGATGTTTATGTGGAGGGCTGGGTGCGGGGAAGGAGGATGCTTGGTTCAAAGAGCATATAGACCATTATTGCTAATACCTTGATGGAGAAGTTGGTTCATATGTCCTAAATGTCGAATCCCGAAAGGTGAAAGGAGACAGAGCAAGAATTATCAATGGTGAATTTTTTGATGGAAAGTAAGTTATACTTAGCTATAGGAACATGAATAATGTTTTGCAGAATGAGCTTACGTTTGGGTGTGGGTAGGATTTCGCTTCCAGTGTTGGCTATTTGTATATTGTTGCCATTGCCGACGATGATGGAGGCTAATCAACAAACAAAGGAAGCCCTATTCTTGCTCATCAATCTACGCTCATTGAGGAGATGCCGATTCCTTTGTATGGTTTGATGAGGGAGAGGTTGTTGAGGTCATTTGTAGTGTGTGATGAGGCTCCAGAGTCTAAGTGCCACTCAGGATTGTTGTCGACGGCGGTGTTAAATTATAGGGATGCTTTCGGTTGCATGTTATAGTCTGGATTCATCCGATGCCAGCATTCAACTACGAGGTGTCCCTTTTTGTTGCATATTTGGCATTCGAGCTTGTCGGATCATGGCTTTCTTAGTTTTCATGTGGGAGACGTCCACGATCACGACTTCCTCAGTGGAATCTGCCTCTGCTACGACCTTGTAGGTGGCAGGGATAGTGGAGGATCGACGAGGGTTGGAGACTCCGGTTCTTGGTGTTGAACTTGAAGGATGTCGATTTCTTCATTTTATAGAAGGGAGTACAAGTCAACTAGGCTGATAAAATTCAATAGGTGGGACGGAGGCAAGCCATTGAGGATGTAGAGGATACTATCTTTCCAGTGTCGATGAGAAAGTCGGCGGTAGTGATTTCATCTACCAAAGATTTTATTTTAGCATTGAGTCATGATTTTACCTTCCACTGAGATATCGTAAAGAGGATTTTCAGCTGTATGGTGCGTGAACAGTTGGTGAGCTGCAGTCTTCGTTCAAGGGTCCTCCAAACTTCAGCGCCAATGATGGACTGGAGGATGTAGGACATGATGCTAGTGGATACGCTGCAATTAGATTCTGGTCGGCGGTGCACCAATTGGATTCTGAGGACGTGCTGGTGTCAACTGAGCTGATGGCTGTGGAGGTGGTGTCGGCTGTGAGCTGCTGCTATAAGCCACTCACCTTGAATAATTGTGTGGTTTGGGCTCATTATATGGTATATTTTTCAGAGGTTAGGGTAGAGTGAATCAGATTCTTGATGTTTGTCTTCAAGAATTTTAGGTTTGGCAGGGAGAGTTGCTGATTTTGTTATATTGAACTGGCTGTTTTCTGATTAAATGGAGGTAGATCCTGAGGTTGATGTGTTTGCCATGAGGAGAATGGAATGAATTTTTGATTTCTTGAATTGGGTGCAGTCTTGGCCGCAGGTACTTGAGGAGTTGGAGAAGGGAATGAGTTCTTGAAGAGAGGTTGGTGTGGTTTTGGCTGGAAGATTCTTGAGGAATTGAGGGGTGGGTTAGTAGCTGTAAGGAGATGTGGGGGAAGAGCAGTGGGTTCTGGCTGAAAAATTCTTGAAGAACAAAAGAGGGGAGTAATGAGAATCTTAATAAGAAGAGAGAAAGCAAGAACCTGACGTTTGCTTAAAACCGAAAGTTGAGGTCTGAGATTTCAGTCCTTACTGGAGTGGCCGGAGTTGGAGGAGATCGAATGATAGCTCTGATACCATGTAAGAGTGCCTAAGATTGTTCGACTGAGAGAGGACGTTGGAGAGAGGAGACTAGTGAGAGAGAGAGAAAATCATACAGCATAAGCAATAGAAAGATATTATTAATCATGCATGGTAGGAATACATTACAATGGCTATATATAGAGTATAGTAAGGGTACTTTGTCATAAACCTCTAACTACAAGCTTGTACTAGTAAACAAACCATATTTAAGGACACTTGTACTTGGTCAATACACTAAAATGAATGTAGGTCTCATTTAGGCCAAACCACTATAAAAATTCTTATCTCTAGAATATCAGCCAAGTAGTGGGGAGCCCCATCTTCACCAGAGCAACAAGAATTTATAGACCTTGATGGCATGAGAAGCACACAGTCGATTATAATAGAATGTGACACAATCGAGTTGCCTCGAGAACAAAGTTGAACTGCCAAAAGTTGTGGCAAATTAGCCACCCGATAATGGCTTTGTGGCAAAGTTTGAGTAGATAGCATAGAGTAAGTATATGACAAACGACTAATAAATCTTCCAACGATTATGAACTATACAAATGGAGTTTCATGATTTCTTTGGCGTAAGAACCTCCAGAATGAACAAAGACACATGGACAATTACTCCGAAGGAGCAACGATCAAACTCTAGATCTCAAATACAATGATCAAATGATAGTCAATCGCACTTGGTGGTACTTCAATAGATAAGAGGAAACTTCATCTAATGCATATGATTGGAGACATTTGATCAGTGTTGACGGGCTTTATCTAATGACCGATAAGTCTTATTCGACAGTGGCAATGTAGAATCCAACAACCATTCAGAGGCTCGTTAGTTAGGTATACAAGGACACATGAACAACAAAGATCACCCAATGAAAATCTATGATACAAGTAATACTTCTTATGCTGCAAAGCAATTAATTAAGGAATACAATTGTTTACAAGACCTACCTTCAGCTACATTCATTTTGGATCATATCTAGCAAATATATGGCACCCTTTGGGCATAAAATTGAAATTCTCATCTGTTCCACCCCAAATTGACAATCTAAACGAAGTAGTGATCAATATGAAACATATTGAGATGTTCAGTAAATAAAAATTTAGGCATATGAAATCTTCACATACCTACCCTTAAGAAAACTATATTGTACAAGAACAAAAATAAGTAGGCTTCTTAAAAGATTATATATGGGTATAACTCAAAGAGGCTTGTTGACTTGATGTTTCCACGATATGCATCTTCTAACTCTGGCTTCACGTACATTATTTTCAAATTTAAGCCCTAAGGCTTGAAAATAGAATAAGTAACATAAAACATGTTAATCATATGCATAAAACTAACTTTAAGAGTGAATTTCATGAAGATGAATATGTCCAAATTAGGATTTGCTTAGACACCATGCATCCATCAAATTTCAAATTAAAAGCATGAAAAGATATGTGATCCTTTCAAAATTATAACAATGTTTAAGAAAAATGAATATGATATTGAATTGTTTGCTGGCATGCATACTAATAATGTTTTAATAATGGTGATAAATATTGAAGATCTCCAGTCATATAGAAATCTACTTAAATCAGGATTTATATACTAACCTAAAGATATAAAGTAGCACCATGTCATCCTTTTCATCTCCCTATTTTTTTGGAGAATAATAGCATCATCAGAATAGAAACTATAACAATATCACATGGGCAGAACAAATTCCTTAATTGGATGCAAAAAGCAATCACCTTCAAAGAATAACTATGGGCTATTTGGCATATTGTATTTGAAGTGTAACCAGATTACAATACAATCAGATTATTACAGTGTAAAATGCCTGTAGCATAAACTAATTACTTTGCAATTGTTTAATTGTCTAAAATTGTTTAACAGGCAATCAGAAATTTTCTAATTAGAATTAAGCAATTTGCAGAATATTGTAATCCGATTAATTCATTGAAGAGATTACTCCCATTGATAGTAAACATACCAATAAAGTATCCATTCTCAAAAAAAATTACTGAGTAGAAAACTAATTTCTTTGATTTAAAGAGCACAATATTCCTTAATTGCAGGAGAGAGAGAGCGAGGCAATGTTCGTGCAGAACAAATAAATTCGTCAAAATTGAAGAAGCAAATCCAATGCATTTAATAAATACTGCTTGAATTGAACAAGTACAGAGCAGCAAGATTCATTAGAAAATTTGCAAAGAAAAATTTTTTCTTTAGATCTAAGAAACACAATCTTCCTTAACTACTCAGAAAGAATGCAGCACTACAGTAGAGAAAGCGAGAGGCAATGTTCATACGGAGCAAAGATATTCATCACAGGTAAGCTACTCTTTCGCATTCTAAGGCCGAGTTAGGGACAGTCAAGGGTGTGGATGGTTTGTTGGTCCATCTCAACAAGGGTTGGAAAGCGTCGATGATAAAGTCAGGTTGGAGACGACTTGTTGAAGAAGCTATGTTCGGTGATGAAGACACATTCGGGGACAAAGAAGCAAATGGGGATGGCAAAGAACACGGAAATTAGATTAAGCCCAAACCGGGGTAATATGATTGCCCCGCTTTTGTAAAAAAATGGGGGAGAATATTTTCCTCTCAAATTTCCCTGAAATCAAATTACTTTAACAATTATCAAGCATCAAAATTTGTAAATCCCAATAATTATAGTATACCCAAATTATAACAAACCAAATAGCTCTTTAATTAATTAGAGAATATAAACACCAATGTAACCTAATTTGGCCTTTAATTACTTGAATTTTAATTCTTGAAAGTAAAGTTCATTATGCTTAAGGGAATTTTATGCAATACTGTCTACCCAATGACCATAGTTCAAACTCAAGCCCTTAATAAAATCGCTAGTGCATTACAGACTTCAAAACCTATCCTTCAGGGATAATATCACATTTACATATGTCAGGCTTATATGAGACATATCAAATAGTATTAGTATTAACAAGTTCTAAATCATTCTAGAGATGCTAGAGTTCATTTATTCCTACTATCAGAAGGATCTATTTTTTGAAAATTCATCAATCATTTATTAACATAATCACCTAATTTAGAAACCGTGGTGATCAAAATAATTTTGAAATTCTTTGAATCCTTCAATGATTGTTCAGCTTGTTAAAAGAAAGGAAATCTATAATTTAAAACACCTTCTATTTAATTTTAGTTCTTATTTTTTAATTTATCTTAAAACTTTTTCTCCAAAAATTTTCTAGTTTATTTGCATGTAAGGGGCTATAAATGCTGCATATAATGTATTGAAGTAAATGGTTATCCAAAAAGTATTTCTGAATTTCTTTTTTAAAGTCTGGTTTATAGCAGCCACGATCTTAGTTGGGCATCTTGCTGGCCATCTTTAGAAACTTGCATTCGTCTCTCTCTCTCACTTCTCTCATCCAATTCCTTATATATTTAACTCTTCTCACTGCAATTTTTTCTCCCACTCATTCCTTGAATACATTTTTTCTTCCTAGCAATAGTTTCAACCAAAGTTCCTTCTTCATGTTTCCGACCCTTCCAACTGCAATTCCTTAAAACAAACACCAAACATGCTATCTACACATCAAACCTTCAACAAGAGGCCATTCCTCATTTGAATACACCCAAAACCATCAAATACTTCTTATAAACGTCATTAGCGATTCAAATTTCTCTCCAAAAGACCAAAGTATCAGTCTTTGTTGTCTTAACGTGAGGAGGTTAGCATCTTCTTCAAAAATAAGTTCATTTAATCTATGATCGCTAAGCTTCATGTAATATTTTGAAATGCTAACCTTGATGCCAAGCATCAATCTTTTTATAGACCTCATCCGAGAGCTAGTGGAATCATAAATTACATTTCATTTTAATATGCTGATTTTTATAGTAATTTAAGAAACAAATGAGCTTAGATTCACATAATCCTGAACTAGAAAATAATCAACTCAATTAATGATAAAAATAAACAGTATTAAAACAGCCTAAATACATTTAACAATTTGACAATTATTCTAGGTTTATATGATTTCAGAATATTGTAATACAAACTTTAGAAGAGTGAAATTTACATTTATCAAGGAAAAAATAAAGTGCTTTCTTTTGAACAATACACGAAATTGTAAAATTCTCCTCTATGAGCATTCTTGTCAAAGTATATTTCTCAGTATTAGTTCTGGGTTTCATATTGTAAAATAAATTTACTACCAATAGAAAAAGTGTGGAAATGCATAAACTTTAAATGGATAAATTTCATGCATACCATTCAAATCTTCATTATTTACATATATAACATCTGAACTTAAATTACTATTCAACTCCCCTAGTTCATTATAAACCAGCTCTTTCTTTGTACCTTTGAAATCCATCTAATCTAATATGCTTACAGCATGGTAAGAGAACCTTCGAGCCCACAGTTGAAACACTGGATTCGGGTGATGGCAATGTCTTTAGCTGAAGAAAGCTAGTCTTATGACACTGGCCAGTCCCACTTTTAGATATGGATTACTCGCTAGTAAGGGTGAGACTCAAAAATAAGGGGTAATTTTTAAACTCAAACTTTAGATACTGGATATGTAAATAATTAAGATTTGGGTGTTATGAGTATCTATCTCATTTTAAAAATAGTAAGGTTCTTCTCTCCACATTGACTAAAATCTGAACGCCATAATTTTAACTTTCTCAGTCCACAGTCAGCCAAGACTTTTACATTATATGGTTTTGCTTTGCTGCAAATTCTGTACAACCATGAAAACAGTATTCTTTTGAGCCTATTAATATCAAAAAATAATGGCACTTAAATATGTCATTGATGAAAAAAAGTGGTATAAAATTTGCAATAAAATAGGAGCCTATGTTTCAATCATACGGCAGTAGCTTATTTTTCAAGTGTTTAGAGCTACATGATTCAGACTATTTAATATTATTCAACTAAATGAATTAGATATTGATATTGTTATTCTAGTCAAGTATTAACACTCCTTATCAGTGATTATCTGGTCATTGGGTAAGACAACAAGACAGAAATGTGACTTTTTAATTGATTTCTCAAACTTTTTGTTCTGAGAATCAGAATTACAAGGGTGAGTTTATGCTTCAGAAATATTGGCAGATGTTTAATAGAAGTAAAGCAGTTTATTAAATAGATAAGAAAGAAAGTTCTTTAGTAAAAAGCCTTCACCTGTGAATTCCTTCAACACAATAGCCCAACAGCCGCACTAGATTCTTATGCCGGACATGGCCAATAGCCTCTACCTCCACCCTAAACTCCTTCTCTGCTTGTCCCCTGCAGATTGAGCAAACAAACGATAAATGAAGCAAAATGATTTACTCCTTCGTATCTTAATGCAAGCTTCACATTTTTATCTATGATAAGAAGTCATTACATATTATTAAGAAGCTTTTTCACGGCAACCTCAGTCCCATTTATCAAACGACCACGATAAACAACACCATAACCACCCTCACCAATGACATTCTCTCTAGAAAAGTGATCGGTAGCATATTCAAGATCTCTTAGAGTAAACCAGTGCCCCCAGCCTAAATGTGAGAACTCAGGCAGTCCAACTAATGGAGAAGCTGATACAAGCCCTTCATATGGACAATGAGGCCTGCATGTTGCCCCTGAGCCTTCATCCCCAGAATAGGAGTTTCCAGCCTTGTCCTGGTATACTGAACTGGATTGGCTAAGGTTATCAGCATCACTTGACTTGCTCACAGTCAGGTGTCCCAATGTTAACATAGAATCATTTTCACTATACTTATTTTGAGCAAAATTGTTTCCAGTAGTTTGATCAATTGTTATTTCCTTGGAAATGTCAGGAATTTGTGAATGCGGAATTTTATTGAGGCTTAACCCAGTTTTCCTCCTTGACATAAGCCATATTGAGAAGATAATGAGAACCAATAATATTATAGCAAAGACACTGATGCCAATGACTTCCCATAGCTTAAGCCCAAGGATCGTCTTCTGATTTAACTGAGAATTCAGGACATCGTTGGTTGGCATTTTAATAGCTGCATCCAGAGAAAAAAAAAAACATATTTGACTAACTTTAAAAAAAATGATACTTGATTTACTTTAAACACATTTATTAAACAGGAGACTGCAATCTACAGAAATTTAGAAAAAAATAGAAAACTTTGTTGGTTAAATTTTGGCACTAGTAGCTCAGGCATTAAATCGGACACAAAGTTGCTTCATTGGTAATATGACACTCTTATCAGAGAAAATTGAGTCTTAGCCCTTCTCAATTACTATGGTAAGCTTTGAACAATGACTAGGTTGTCAAATGGATTGGACCATCTTTTTCATCCATTACCCAAACCATTAAAAAGCTTAAATAGACTAATTCAAATGAGTATGAGGTTGAACGGTCTAGCTTTAATAAACTCACAAATACCCCTTCAACCCATTTATCATTTAGAATGTGATTTTCTTCATGTAGTTGGGTTCTGTATGCAATGAATAAATATGATAAAAGTAAATGGAATTTAATGGGTTTATTTAGGTATACCCCACACTACCAGAATTAATCACTAGCGCAGGCTGGCTCAAATTTATAAGGAGCTTTTGAGGACAATTATGCGAGTTTTAATGAGCTTAGGTTGACAATGCTAATTCAATCCTTGGTATGTAGGGAGCTATAACATAATTACAAAGCTATCATAAGGTTGTAAGAATTTGATAACGCAAGCAAGAATTGGATATTTTATTGTAGAGAGCTATAACTTTATTAAGCATCTTGATAATATTAAAATGTTTTGCTATTTAGATATCAGTATTTTTGGTTGTCAATCTTTGTCTGGTTCTATATTATTGTATTCAAGGTAGCATGTCAATGAGCCAAAACCTGACATCTGCTAGTAGCATTAAAACAACAAATCCTGAGATGTTGGCGAATCAAACAACACCTAAAAATTATAAGAACGTTAGATCAATTTTCATTCCAGTTGAATCGATAAGCACGCAACAATCTTGTTCACAAGTCATTTTCCTAACAATAATAAGACCAACTTCCAGTTTATAGTCCTACTTCTACACACAAATGAAAGGATCTCCTTATCACCTTTATGCAGATCACATATTTTATGCTAGCATATTGAATTATTGTTTTTCAAAATGCCCCATTGATGATTTTTGTCTAAAATTCAACCTCAAATAATTTATTGCTGACCATTCAAGAGATTCAGAGGGATTAATCGAACAAATTAGTATCCTTACGAGTTGAAAATGCCTGCAGTAAAACAGCCAGCAATTCCACAGACTAAATAAAGTACGTAGAATTGAAAACAAAACCTCGGCGTTTCAAGTTCTCAAGCATACTACCAAAAAATGCAAGAAAAAATGTAAATTCGACAGCACATTATACCAAAACTTGTAAGCAACAAAAGAAATGCACAAAATTATCCCCGAATAGGCTTCCTAATACGCAATTCTTCAAGCATAAATCAACATAAAAACTCAATCTTTAGAAAGAGCGTTTCCAATCTGCGGAAACATGAGGGCTGAAAAACCTTTTGTAGAAGCAAACAAAGGGAAATGTGCAGATGCTCGTTCGGAGCAAAGATGGCTAATAATGGAGAACACAAAAAAAACTTTTTTTTCAGTTTTAGGATTGTTTCGTCTTGTTTGGGGAAAGGGATGGTTTGGTGAGATAGTTGGAGGGTTCTTTCGCTGGGAGAGAGAAAAGAGGAGAAGAAGAACGCTTGTGGTTTCAGTGGAAAGAATGCAAGTGTAGAGAGAGAAAGAGAGAAGACAGGCAAAGGCAAAGAGAGGGGTCGGGGTGTGGGCCTTTGAGAGCAGCAGTGATGGTAAAGCAAAGCAAAAGGTGAGTGACAAAGAAGGGCCGATGGGATCTCGAGCTAAGATCTAATCTATAATCTAAACTGGAATAATACGAGATATATGTTTTGAAGCCTCGCGGGTGGAACGTTCCATTCGATTTTCAATGAGCGGAGAAATAACTTGTCGAAAAATATAATTCTATTTATTTGTTCATTTGAAATTGAATATTCATCTAAAATATTTAAGAAAATGTTATTTAGATCTCTTCATTTAATACTTACAAAAATTTATCCATGAGATTTACACATTATTTTATTAATGTATATTTATTTATATTAAAATAATATAAATATTATTATTAAAATTTGTATTGAAATAATGTCCAAATTTCATTATATAATTTTTATGAGTATCACATCATCAACAAGTCTAAATAGTATTTCTACGCAATGTTCAACTATAATGATAGATTAACTTTCTTGATAAATATTATACAGCATTAAAATTAAATATTAATATTTGCCTTAGCTCTTTAATGCATTAAATGAGTAAAATTACTCCATATAAATATGTGTGCAATTAATAATTTAGCTCAGTTTAAATATGGCTTAATCATTAATTAGTTTTATTTAAGGCTTAATTTAGCTCAGTATAAACATATATAAGTGTACATCTTTATTAATCTAAATTCATAAATTTTTAAAAGCTTTTACTGGTTAATTATTATATTAATTAAATAATATTTTATTTAAATAATTCTAATAAGAAAAAATAAAATATTTATATTAACTTTATTAATTAGTACATATACAAACTAAATATTTGTGTTAAATTGTTTCTCAAAAAAAGTTACAACAGTTAGCACTACTCATAATGATATGATCATTAAGTTACCAACAAATAATTGTGATTAATAAAAACTTTTTTAGTATTCATGTTAAATAATAAAATCATTAAATTTTGTATATATATTTCATATTAAGTATATCCATTAATTTAGTTAATTGTCTATTATTTCGTTAATTCAATAAATAATTAAAGTTATGAGTACATTTCTTAAACTAAATACATATATTTTTGTGCATTTATTAACCAAATTTTAATTATAATAAATATGTAAAATATTTTTTATTCATGCTAATTAAAGATATAATCAATCAATTAATTAGTTAATTTACATTAATAAATATATTGTTCAATTTATTAATTCAATTTATTGATCAATATACATGAACTAGTTATTATACTAAAATATTAACATTATATAATTAACTATAAGAAAATTATTATACATAAGTATACTAATTAATTTTAAGTGCTAGTTTATAAATTATGTTTGAGATCTAATTGCATTCATAAAATCATATTTACTTAATAATTTGTGCTCAATTTTATTATTTAATTAATTATTTATTATAATTATATTACTTTTTAGTGATTATGTTTGGGAACTTTATTATTTTAATTAATATGTTGATTAATTGTATTATTCCACTTTAATAATTATTATTATTTTATTAATTATCTGTTATTATTTACTTTAATATGTAGCTCAAAATAATTAAAACTAATTTAACTATTAATAAATTATTGTAAACTAATTTGTTTGATTTAACTTAGCTTTATATAATTTTTTAACCTAAAGTAAATTGTTAATCTAAAATATTTTGTTATAAAAGTTAGCTTAAGTTAACTTAAAATAATTATATTAAATTTTTATTTTATTTAAAATTAAACTAGCATTTAAGAATACAAATAATTATTTTCTTAATGTGATAATTTAAATTTAAACTAGAATAAATATATAATAATTATAGTATTATCTCTAATTAATATAAGTGTGATTATTTAAAATTACATAAAAATGTAATTAGTTAAAGTATTATAAAATACTATAAGTTGAATAATTAAAATATAAATTTTAAATAAAAAGACCAACAACATAATTACAAATAATATAAAATTTACTTAGTTTTGATTATCAATTAGGTGATTATATCTATTTTACTTAGTTTTGATTATCAATTAGGTGATTATATCTATTTGGTAAAATTATCTATATATCTATTTGATAATATAATTATAATTAATATAAAATTTAAGCAATTTATCTAACTATAACTAAACAAAATTTAACAAATAAATAAATAAAAACTTATTATAATAAATAAAATGAATTAAGTTGTCATTATAATTACTATAAATATTATAAATATATTTACAATCACATTTACAATGATAAATAAAGGTATTATATATGTTATAAAAATCATTAATTATGAACACTTAAAATGAAAAAATTGTAATAATAATCAATGTAATTAAATAAAATTTTTATTTTTAGTTGATTATAATTAATTAGTATAAATAATTTTATTATCATAATAAATTAATAAATTATATGAAATTATATCAATTAAAAATATATAAATAGACTTAAACTTGAGAATTAAACTTAAAAAATAATATTCCTTTGAAAATTAGGCTGAAATAAATGGAACCAAGGAGGATGCATATGAATTGAGAAATGCATGAAGCAAAATTTAGAAAAATCTTCACTTAATGACTTGTCATATTCTTACCACATCTACAAAATAGCAAATTGGTTCGCTTCGCAGCCGCAAACCTCTCCTACGATTAGGAGTTTTTTAACACTGCACGATGCCTTTCATGACATTTCATTCGTAGATGCAAATCTCTTATTTACGGATCTTCTTTACGATGTTTTAGATTTGAGAATCTCGTCGTTGCTTCCCCTTTCATTTGTCGCTACGAACCTCTCCTTTATTACTCCTCTTGGTAGTGTTTTGGAATTGAATTTATCCTCGCTCCTACCCCTTTTTTTTATTGTTTCTCCTCTTCACTACGACCCTTTCCTTCGATGCTTATGTAATAACACAAGGTTGTTACTAAGCCGATTTGGCTTAAACTTTATCGAATTAAAAAAAAAAAAAAAAAATCAAGATCCTGATTGAAGTTGAATAAAAAATTAAATAAAAATATCTTTAGATAAAGCATAACTATGGGATCCTACTATGGAAAATTGAGCACAATTGGGAGATCGGATCGTCCTAAATTAACTTATGAAGTTTTAACTTCATAAATTAATAATAAATAAAATATAAATCAGAATTTAGAAATTTTAGTAGTTTTAAGTCAAACATCAAATGAGGATGTTATATTATAAGTTTCGCAAATTTTCGAGCTCCTGATTTATCGTGACGAATTTTTTTAAAGTTTCACACTAATACGCTTGTCCAAGTTCAATAATTTTTGGACTCATGCGTTCGTCTCGTCAAGACGCTTGTTTCGGTACTAAGTTTGAAATTTTTGTAGTTCAATCGATTGTCGATCGAATCTTAGAAGTTTTGGGCGATTCATAGCTGCTCAATCTTGATCGGGTGCCTCTCAGCAACCTGACTGCATATATAGCTAACCTCTCTCATTCAGCCTTAATGACCTAAACCTAAAATCCCTTAGCATAAATTTTTCTCTTCTCCTTCCCACGCAAGTCTCATTCTTCTCCTTCCTCTCGGCTCGAAGCCGAAAACTCCTCTCTATCCCTTTCTGTCGCCCCTCCTTCACAGCTAAGAGGTGCCACTCCCTCCATTCCTCTCTCAACTGGAAGCCGAGAGCCCAGCATGAGCTCTCCCTAGTTCTCAGCTTGGATCCAAGAGCTTTCTCGATCCTTCTCGATAGGAGGTTGAGAGGCGCCTGCTCCTTCCCTCTCGGCCTTTGGCCGAGAGGCATCGGCCAGCCGTCCAACCTTCCTCTTCTCAGTCTGGCCGAAAGCCAGCCAGCTAGTCCTTCCCTTTCGAGTAGAGGCCAAGGGTCACAGCAGCCATCTCATCTTTCTTGCCAACCTTATGCCAGTTGCTATTTAAATAACTTTCTAAACTTATCAGGAATCTGGAATCTAGTTTGTTGATTATGCTGAGATGAATGTATTAGGGTTATCCATTAAGGTAGATTATGTGTTGATTGTCATATCAAGAATGCATGTGAATTATTTTGGATGTTAGAATACCTATGCATGCATGCAGTCTCATTACCATGATTTGTCTATCGTCATATCTATGCTTGCATGCAGCCTCACTATGGATTTTATGTTGGTATATTCTCTTGGATGCTTAGTTATATGGCTTAGGCTAGTTAGCATCTTTAAAATTCTGCATAAATCATATTGACGATTATTAGAAAATGGAGAAAATTTAAGTTATACTTGTCATGTTATTTATTCATTAGGAATATGCAAATCCTTCGATAATTTTATGGGAGATCTAGTATTAATGTCTTGAATAAATACCCATGAAGTAATATTCATTGTTCTTCAATGCTCACTTAATAGTATTCTTGAGTTTATCTTAATAATTATAAGGAATCACGTTCTTATACTTCCATCAATCTTCTATAAAAATAATCGTTGTAAAGTCTTTATATACCATCTTGTAAATCCCTCTCTAACATGCAGTAGTTTAGTTTTCTATCTTTAAGTATTGGAGAATTAATTGAGTAGAATCCATGTTAGTTTAAATTAAGTACCTCTTAATAAAATAATTACCATGCAGTTGTATCTTTGCCAATTATTGCAGGTGCTGAGGATGACCCTTCATCTCAATCAAAATATTAAGCTGCAAACTCAATTATCATTAAGGGTATGTTAAGGGCTTGGAACTTTATTGAGTTATGTATTTATTTAATTATACAATTTTCTTGAACTCTATGTATAGTGCGTACATCACTTGTATTGATTGTTATTTGAAAACTATGGCATTTAGGACGTAAGAACTCCTTGCTAGTGTATGATAATATTTACTACTTAATGAATTTTCACTAAGTAGTATTATCACCTCTAACGCCCTGTCCCGTTGCCGCGCGCAAAAGAGTTAATAATTAGTGGCAGAATGGTGCGTTACTTGGGAAGGGCTGCTGAACCTCCCCGAATATCTGCTGAGTAAAATGAGCTGAACTGCTGAGACTCAACCCCAAAGAAGAGTTGATGACTAATCCTTAAGATAAGTATAGAATTCTTATATTAAGTATTAGATAAGCTATAGTGTATACATTGAATTATAAGTGGAAATATGAAGAATCTAATGTATATAAGTATATTAGCATTTCTAATATACTTATTACATCATAATATTAAGTATAAGTAGTAAGAATACAGAGTATTAAAGCTAAAAGCATTTCATCCAGATCATTCATCATAGAGTTATATAAGAAACATTCATCTCAAAAAAGAAAGAAAATACATCTATAATTTAATTATTACAAATAGTTAACTTAAATAAAAAGGAAAAAAATAGTCTCTTAATTTAACTAAAAATAAACTAATGTAGAAAAGTAAATGTTGACGCAAAGCCCACTAGTGCTCTACGAACTCCTCCTTGATCTCATGTGAAGCTTCTTGACCTTGCCCCACAAAATGATCTAGATCTGGAAAATTGTCGGATCCCAGAAGTATCATGTGTTAGACAATGAGTCTAACACATCGAAAGCTACTATAAGCAGTTATAATTATCTAAGGTTTAATTCGAATAAACTCAAAAAAAGCACTAAGACGTCTGAAAACTGTAAAATTATACAAAATTAAAAATAAGGTAAAACAGTGGTTAAAAGACTAAGTACTGAAAATAGAAAATAGTAAAGAAGCTAAAACTGAATAGAAGCTAATAAAATGATGATGTATGTCACTGAATATGCATTTGATTGCCCCACAAAATGATCTAGATATGGTGCCTCATGCACCCCAAAGAAATCTTAATATCCATGATGATGCTGCATCCTGTAGGTCCTACCAATATTGATGCATGCTGCATCCTGTATTTCACAATGCTTTCATGCTTATACTTATACAATTATGCCAATAATTTTAATTCAACATGATTCATAAAATGATTGAAAAATAAAAATTTACTTCAAGAAGATAATTATTTAACACAATTTTTGATTCTCATAATCATCATAACAAGCACTCATGCTTATATCTATTGAATTCAGAATCTACCACAATTTTAATAATATATTTTTAAATTATGACATGTGTAGAGTATATGTACATATAAAGTACTAACTAGGCTAGGCTGAACCTCATAATTTACTTAAATGCACTTATCGATACACACAAGGATAAGGGGATGAAACTCTTTTGCAGTTTATTCTCCCAAACTAATATGTTCAATACCCTAATTATTACATAACTTATGTATGTTCTAGAGAAATTATTTTAAACCACTTAGTTTGCTTAACTGCACTTATCAATGCACACAAAGATAAGGGGATGAAACCCTTTTACAGTTTATTCTCCCAAACTAAGAAGCTTAATACCTTAATCCTAACATACTATAGAGTTGGGATGTTTTATCTTGAACTGAAATGCATTTATCAATGTGCACAAAAATAAGAGGATGAAATCCTTTTACAAACCTATTCTGGATAAAGATAATAATCCCATGTTCTACTGAATTTAATCAGTCATATGGACTAGCACTCCATTCCATATGATAATACTATCATTCTAAATTGACTAATTTAATAACTAAGGATTTGTAAACTAGATGAATCATTTTCTCCATTTGAGATTCTAAACAAAGCTCATTAGGAATGTGACTTTAAGAGTCACTCAATTAATGGGGATTCTACCACAAGATGTTCCATTCTTGCATTCATATGTTTACTAACCGCAAGGATATAAGTTCAATTTATCTAAAGTTAGATGATTCATCTAAGGTTTCTACCTCAAACAAGTCAATAAGATTTTTCCTACCTCAAAATTGTTCATCATAAGATTTTATCTTAACTTGTCTAAGCTTAAGACTTATAATAGTCTAAAGATCAAAAAATTCAATCAAAGTTTCCATATAGTTCAATCCATAGATTCTTATGCAAATTCATTGTATAATCACTTGATTAAAGGCAAATCACTTATACAAATCATTATGCAATTAATAAGTAATAAATCATCAAACAACTCATAAAAAAAGGTTGTGGCTTAAATCATTCAAACATCAATTATAGCTAAGATCAAGTAATGAGCTGCATGATTAAATGCATTAATCGCATGATCTAATAGTTCTAGTTTACTGTTTATAAGATCAAAATGTCAATATCAAAAAGGTTAACTTAATTCATGCCAATTGGTTAAGAAATAAAGTTTCATATTTAAAAACTATTTGGATAATTTCAAAATGCTTGTTTTTACTAAAACTAGTAGTATATTTTGATGTTATTAAGGTTCTGAAATTGTAAAACTGCAAAAATATGAAGTTAAGGTAAAACTGGACAGTTCTGCGCGCTAGGCGCACTACGATGTGCTAGGGTGCGCGGTAGCGCCCTCCTGGCCGAAAGCCGGGAGCTACAGTGGGTTTTGGTACTGCAGTGCGTTGTAACTCTCTTATGGCTGAGAGCTATGTGCTACGGTGCGCTACGATGCCAACCACCCCGAGATCTGGGTGCTACGTCACACTGTGGCGTTGGTCTACCCGAGACTCAGGTGCTACGGCTGGTCATAGCGCCTCCTAGCCGAGAGCCAGAAGCTATGACGTGCTATGGTATTGGTCTACTCAAGACTCGAGCACAATGGCGCACCATAGCGCCTCCTGGCTGAGAGTCAGGCGCTACGGCGCGTTGTGGCGTCCGATGGCAATTTCACATGGACAAAACCGTAAGGTCCTCTCTAGAGCATTCAATTACTCTCGATTTAAGGCACCTCATGGTTGATGCCATAAACAGATGGAAACGTATTTCCAAGACTTTTCCATTGATACCAAAATCAGCAACAACGGACCACTCAAACGCCACAAACAATGATGTTATATTTAAGGTATAAAAAAATCTACTTGCATAAACTGTTCATCTTTCCTAAAATTTACAATCTTAATGAGTTCTAATGAACTTTACATCTCAAATACATATTCTTAACAGCATGAAATAGGCATACAAGGTAAACGCGGTAATCAACTTGAAAAAAAGAAGAGGTACCAAAGATGTACCTTGGCTTACAAAAATAGAGAAAAAAAGGGAGTACTGTAACAACCCAGGTTGTTACTTTGCTCAATTAAGACTAATCTAAGTCTTAATTAAGGTTCTAAGTCACTAATTAAGTAATTTAGAACTCGCCTCTGAAACCTAGGTCAAATCAGAAGTTAACAAAGTCAAATCAAGAATTCTAGAAAATTCCAAACCCTGGAAAATTGACTTTTTATCTAGACCTCAAATTGAAAATCTGACTTTGCCATTGCATTTAGAACTACCCAAATTAGCTAGAGGTGAAGTTTTGAAGTCATTTGGAAGTCATTGATTTTTTGTCAAATATATTAATAATATTTAAATACCTGAAAATTCAAATAAATAAATACTCGTCAAATCAAAAATCCGATCGCACCATTGCGTTCAGAACCCCTCAATTAGCTAGGGGTGATTTATTGGAAATTTTTTGGAATTTCACGTATGCGATTAAAATTAATCATTAAATAGATTTAAGATAATTAAATATATTATTATTTATTTAAATTTAACGATTCCTGTCAAAATAATAGACGCGCCGTTCTTTCTTACTCACGGCATCCCCATTCCGTTTGAACCAAAGGCAAATCCATCTCAACCGTTTGATCTAATCTCGGCGCAAGATCAGACGGCTGAATACCCATCGTCCCCGTCGCTCAGCGCAGTGTCGCGCTGAGCCTTCGTTTCTTCCACGCGGCATTTGCCAGTCGCGTGACAATCCCTTTGCCGCTTTCGAGCCATCCTCAAAGGATGGATTGATTGTTATAGGATCGAATCTTCAAAAGCTTCACCATCAAAATCTATCGCAAAAACTCCAAACCCTTGTCGATCCAAACCCTAAAAAAATCGCAAGTCGTTAATCAGGTACCACCCTTATCCTTCACTCGCAATACATTCTTCTACTTCCTATAATTGTGTAATTCATTTCCTTTGCAAGTATGATTATGAATGTATCGAATTCAGTTGGATTTAATGTACGCCGACGGAATATTTTTTTTATAAATTCGAATTCAAAAACTCAATTAGCTTAACAATCATTTTGACATTTGCACAAACGATAATCTACATTATAAATGAATTTATGAATAATTCAATAGAAATTGACTTCTACAAATCCCAAAATTTCTTTAAACGATCAATTTCAGTTCATCGTAGTAAAAAGAGCAATTCAAACAAAATTTGAATATTAAGATATGCGAAATACAAAGTATACACTAAATAATTGAAATCGAACAAAATAAAATCCATAGTCAAGCAATTGATCGAATCATTTCTGAAGATAGCGGCTTCTTAGGATCGCGTCTTGGCGATTTAGGGCATCGTTGGTTTGAGCATTAGAGATCGGCGTGTCTCAAAATCCTTAGCTCGTCAGGAAGTGTGGGTCAAGGGCTTGCGTTCAGCATGCGTATGGCCTCTGGAGGTATTGTGATCATCAGTTAGGGAGATGCCCTAATTTCCCCTCGTTCGTGACTTTGGAGGGATGAAGGAGCCCGATGGATTTTCGGGTCCAGCGCGACCCGAGCTCCAGCTTTTGGCCCGGCATCGCAGCGCTCTACACGTGGATAAAAGGTAAAGAGGTGGGGCCCACACGCTGTTAAGAGTAAATAATTATAATTATAAATATATAATTTATCTATACAAATTAAATTAAATCTCAAATCTTTAAAAAATTAATATCTTACTAATTATAAGTCCCAAATACACAAATAAGTATACCAAATTAATCAGAAAAATATAAGGAATATTATGAAACTATCAAATTTCATTTTGGATAGATATTTAACATAGCAAAATTTAGGGGTATTAATTAAATCAACATATGTTACAAATCTTCATTTAACCATAATTTTGTAACCAATAATCCAATTATACCCCATATGGGTCTTAAAATACTCAAAAAACCCTAAGGATCATTTTAGTAGGGTTAGCCTTGTTGTTTGGATTAGTATTTGTCTAATGACATTTAGGACCTAACCCTAATTACTTTAATTAACCCTAGAACTTCAATTGACCATAACTTGGTCAATTGAGCTCCAAATTGGATGATCCAAATATTAATTTAGATCAGAAAAACCTAATTAATAGTAATATATAAAAATATTTTAGATCCAACGGTTAGATTTATTAATCACCCTTAACTACTCTAAAACTTGATTAATGAATATTAGCAAATCTAATAATCCAAATTGAGTGATTTAAGTTTCAGAGGACTCATAGAACCATTTAGAATCAATCTATAAGGTTGGATTAGTGTTTAAGTGATTAATTTTGCTAATCACTCACTAATCATCCTAAACCCTAAATAGGTCTTAACATAGTCAAATTAAGTCCAAATTGAGCCTACCACATATTATTGTGATCAGTGGACTATTTTTAAACCATAGCCACTAATTTTGCTTAATTTGGACACTAATTGGCATAGTTAGAATTTTTGACCTATAATTAAAAATCCCTTAATTAACCTTAAACCCTAGATCTTGTATTGGCCATAACTTGGCCAATACTTATCAGAATTTAGAAAATTTAGATTCTATGGAAAGCTTAGGCAGTAAAGAACAATAATCTGAAAGAAAATTTAACTTTTACTTAGCCAAATTACTAATTTGCCCTTATGAGTCAAATTTACTAAATTGATCTCATATGGCTTAATAATCACCCAAAATTAATTTAGTTGCTGTTTAATCTTACATTAGATAGTAAGAAATATTTTCCAAAAGAAAATTTCAGAATTTAGAGCCCTAGATCAAAATTTGATCTTTTGAACCCTTAAGTGGGGGCAAAATGGTCATTTTGCCCAAATTTAGGGTTTAGCCTTTAAAAGCCCTAAATTCAATTTCTAATCACTAAAATCAGTAAATAGAATGATTTAGAACTGAAATTAATCAAATTCAAGTCTAAATTAGATTTTGATTATAATCTCAAAATTTGCTCCTTAAGAAAATTCCTAATTAATTTGAGTGTTCTTCTTTCCTTAATCACTCTTAGATCATACCTTAGGTCTTATAACATTAGTTAGGATGTGTGTCTTGAGAGATACTCTTAGTAATTAAGAGACTTGATTCTTAAGATTAGAGATAGATCTTAAGTTAGAATTCATCTATTAAGTAAATTGGGTTACTCAATAGGTGAAACCTTGAGTTTTCTAATTTATAGATTTTCTTAGTTTATTAAATGATTATTTGATCTTTAAACTTTAGAACTAAGAATAGAGATCTATTCTAATGAATTGATTTATCATTAGGATTTACCTTAACCTAATCAGTGAGTTTTGGGTTCTAAACTTAGACACTTAGATTATACCTTTAGATTAAGTGATTAGACCTCATCATATGGAGTCTAATTCTTAATCTTTTCATCTTGATTTGGCTAATCAAGATGAGAATGGGGTAAATTAAATTACAAAATTAGATCGATGATTTATTCATTTTAACCAAAATAGTCATCTTTTGATTAAGTTATAATTAAGACTTGGCCAGTCCTAATTATCTTCAACTAGTATGATTCGTGATTCTAAGTTACAGAATATGTAAGAATTGATGATTCTGAAACTTATGTAACTTAGAGTAGATAGAACAAATAAAGTAGATAATAACGGATATCACCTGTGCTTTAGATAGAGTTTCTTGCACTTTGATTTTGATGCTTCGCATTCTTTGATTTTGAGCCTTATACCTTGAACCTATATTATGTACTTAAGATATTTGATAAATATCTTATATTATTTTGGAACATTCATAAGTAGCATTATGTTTTCATTTCATAAGTGGTTTGTAAGGTGTAGCTTAATTAGTATACCTCTTCGATCAACCCGTTCGGGTTAGCAACCTTTCAAGGGTTTAATGTCCGACAGTCTATGGCCATGCCTAGTCCGAGTGATAGGATGGATAGACTCTTGCCATATTGACTATAGAGTCAGGATTCTGATATGGTTATACTAATTCAAGTACACTTACATTCAGTTCTGTCTTAGCTCATCAGGCTAAGAGTTTTCAGTGATGTTCAGTTCAGAGTTTCTTAGCTCATCAGGCTAAGATTTGCTGAGTTCGTGTTCAGTTCAGGTGACTTATATAGTCACTGTAGTTTTAGTTTACAGTTACTGTTTTACTTGCATATTCTGCATCTCAGCACTGTTTTACTTACAGCTTTCCTGCACATGTTATATATATGATGCTAGTTTTACTTACTGTTTTCATATGCTCACATAGGATGTTAGTGTTTTCAGTTTTTCACTGTTTAAATTTTGTATGTCACTTAGCATGTTTTGTTTGATTATAAGCATGTTTAGGTTGTACTTTTCTTATAGTTTTGTTTAGTCTTTTGCTTACCTGTCTTTGTTGTAGTTGCTTGGAGGAGGTATGTGTTACTTCCTATTTGCTTAGTTATAAACTATTTATTTATAACTTATTACTGTTCTTTTTGTACGCTTTCTGCACCTTTTTGCTTTAGTACTTGTTTATAGTGATATTCAAGTAACTTAATAAAATTGTTTGCCCTAAAATGTACTTAGATAATAGTCTAACCAGTTTTTCTTTTGTTGGCTGGGGCCCTACCATTATGAAACTGATAATGGTAGGTTCTGAGTTTGTTGGAGTAGCAGATCCAGTGGAGAGCATTGCCATTGGAGGAGGAGCCCGTTCCTGAAGATCTTTAGCTTTAGTTTATGTTGCTTGTGAGATCGAGAGTTTCCTTTTTCAGTTCTCTTAAATTTATTAAATATTGTAATAATATAGGTTAATATTCTCTTTCCAGCACTTTACTTATTCTGTATTATTATATTTATACTGTATGGATGGATGTTATATTTTTATTGCTTCCGCACTCTAAGTTCTTGTATGATCATTTAGTGATGGTATTTTGGGTTGAATGGCAAAGTCCTTATTTAAGTTGGATTAGAACATGTGTCTAATCCAATTCTTAAGTGGGGACCTTGTCATTTGGTGACCCCTCCACCGTAATCATGTTAACTTAAGGGTTAACAGGACCATGGCGGGGCAGGGCCGCCACAAGTACATTGGCTTTGAAATGAAGATTTTTGTTGATTCCTTGGGATCTTGAGACCTTAAGAGCTTGAAAGTTTCTTTCAGTAGCAATCACAACAAATGGAGAGAAGATGAGTGCTGAAGGAGAATAGATAAAGAGGATGATGAGGCATGGGCTTGGATGGGATAAGGTGGAGCCATCCCATCTAAGGCATGGAAAAGAAGGCAGGCTTGTAAGAGGGGAGGCTGCGTGTAGTCCTTGGGAAAAGAAGGGGAAGTGTGGGTCCCATGCACATAGATAATTTTAGAATTATTTAAAAAATAACTTAATTAATTAAATTTAATTAATATGATTCGCTAATCAAAACTCAACGGAATAATAAGCTCTGAAAAATCCCAAAAATTTATCTCTAGCTAATTTGAGTGAGGAATGTAACTGTGAAGTTAGATTTTAATTTGGAGATCAATTTAATTATCATACTTTTTGGGGGTATTTAAATAAATTAAAATATTCAAGAAAATCGGCAACTTCCAAATACTTTCAAAATAATTTGGGAGTGATGAGCGCAGTGATGAAGTCGTATTTTGATTTTGAGGTCAATTAAATATTTTAATTTTCTAATTAATTAAATATTATTAAAATAATCTAAATATTCGATTGAGCTTCGAATCACTCTGAATCTTTGAGATGTAGTTCTAATGACTAAATGAACCTAATGGAATGATAATTAGAATATAATTATGCTAAGATTAGGCTAAGTAATAACCTAAAGTTGTTATATCGCCTTATTTGGAAATTTCAAATATGCAAAAATGAATTAAAACTTAGAGTTAGTGAGTAATTATATTAGTTACTCTTGCATTTAGGAAAGTATTGTTTAGTTACTTTAAGATCAATAGATGTTCAATTAGGATGTTTGAGAAGTTGACTTACTCCTTCAACAATAATCATGTTATAGAATAGAAGATTTCATTTTGAATCTTATCTCTTTAAATTACCTTTTGACCCTTAAAATATTGTTATTTAAAGGGAATAAGGTTAATCGTGTAGAATATAGTGAACCCACTTGTAACAACCCAGGTTATTATTAGGGTTACTTAAGTCTAATATAAGTCTTAATTATGGTTTTAGAGTCTTAATTAAATCATTTAGAACTCACCCCTAAGATCTGGATCAAATTAAAGATCAAATGGATCAAAACCTGATTTCTTGAAAATCTTGAAACCCTAAATAATTGACTTTTTATTTTGACCTCGAATCAAAAATCTGACTTCGTTATTGCGTTCACCACCTCCAAATTAGCTAAGGATGATATTTTGGATGTATTTGGAAGTCGTTGGATTTTTGGCAAATATTTTAATATTATTTAAATACTTGAAAAAAATCAAATAATTGAATACTCGTTGAAATAAAAATCCGAGTGTGTCATTGCGTTCCTCACCCCTCAATTAGTTATGGGTGATTTATTGAGAATTTTTGGGATACATTTAATAGTGTAAATTTGATTAATTAAATCCGTATATTATGAATTAAATAATAATATTAATTATTAAGCATTAACGGCGCCGTCCATTTAAATTAAACACCGTTGAATTTCTTTTAAGTCCGTCGTTTGGATTGGACGGATCTTTTGATCCGTCCGATCTAAGATCGGACGGCTCTCGTCCGTCTTCTCTGCGTAGCTTGTGTGTGGCACACGAAGCACACACGTGGCCCCCTTCGCGTCACCACTCGCCTAGCATCGCTCCAGATGGCCTCACCGGATCGCCTCCACCGCTCAGAGAAGCTTTAAAACTCCCAATCTTCCCATTAAATCGATTTTTCACAAGCCTGGAGCCAAAAATCGAGCGGAGTCCTCACTGTGGAAACCTAATTTGCCCTAGCCGACAACCAAGGTACTCCACTTTTGTACCCTTCAATCTTAGTAATATCAATTGCACTTCGATTAATTGTTATATATCAATTATTGATTTAAAGAAAACAAAACTTCGATCGTGTCTATCATTCGCCGATTCTATATGTTTAGCGTAATATTCACAAAACTAGGGTTGTAGATTTGATGAGGTGTAATGTTTAATTATCTAAAGTTTTTATACTCTATAGATAGGTCATGATCCTAGCTTCTATTTGAGATATTTTAGTTCGCCTAAGTCGTTCGGTGCTGCGAAATCCTTTGAACCCTAGTTCTAAGGTTAGCGTCCCCAAGGGAGACGGTCCACAGAGACCGGTCTAGCTTGTTTTGAACCCCTCTGCAATGAGTACGACGGGCCCCGCAGCACAAGTGTCGAGCGCTGGATCAGAAGGCGGGGGCCCACCTCTCAGCCCTCCAGCCTACCGATCTCCGCCATGTGTCAACGCGGACTACCGCTGTCGGCTGGCATCATCCGCGGGTCCCACCCACCTGCAGAGAAAATGAAATAAAATAAATATGTATGTATATAGTAATTATAGTATAACTAATATATTATAAGGTATATGAGTAAATGTATGTGTATATTTATATATAATCTATTATATATAAATATATAATCATTTAGAAACAGAAAGAAAGGATTTGAGGATTTATAATAAAGTTTTTAATTTAAATAAATTTAATTACTAATAACAGTAATGCTTATATCAAAATAAATGGGCTTAATTAAATCAAATAAATAATAAACTTTAGATATCCTTAATTTGCAAATTACACGTCCAAATTTAGCAAATAAATATACCAAATTTATTAAAAAAATATAAGGAATTTAATGATACTATTAATATTACTGTAGAATCAATAATTTACTTAGTGACATTTTAGGTATTTAATTAATTCCCCAAAATTACCATTTCATTCAATTAGCCATAACTTTGTACCCTTTAATTCAAAATACCCAATATGGGTCTTAAAATACTCAAAAAATCCTAAGAATTAATCTAGTAGTGTCCATTTTGCTGTTTGGATTAGTTTAAGCATAATCACTTTTAGAACTTAACCCTAATTAGCCTAACTAGACATATAACTTCAATTGATCATAAGATAGTCAATTTATCTCCAAATTAGGTGATCCAGATATCGATTTAGATCAGAAAAATCTAATTTATAGTAATATACAAAAATATTTAGGATCTAATGGTTAAATTTGCTAATCATCCTTAATTACTCTAAAAAATTGATTAATAAATATTAACAAATCTAATGATCCAAATTGTACAAATTAAGTTTCAGAAAACCCCTAAAACCTATTAGAACCTAATTGTAAGGTTGGATTAGTAAATTGGTGATTAATTTCACTAATTACTCACTAATTACCCTAAATATTAATTAAGCCATAACTTAATCAAATGGAGTCCAAATTGAGCCTAACCTTTATCCTTAGAATCAGTGGATTAATTGTGACATACAGCCACTAAAATAATTTGAACACCAAATGACAAAGTTAGGATTTTTGACCCTTAATTAAGAATCCTTAATTACCCATTTAAACTCTAAAATTTATATTGGTTATAACTTAGCCAATACACATCATAATTCAATAATTTTAGGTTCCATGGAAACCTTAGGGCATAACCTACAGTACTAACATAAAATTTATGTGTCATTAAGGTAAAATTACTAAATTATCCTTATAAGTCAAATTCCTTAATTTGACCTTATAAGGCATAATACTTAGCCAAAATTTATGAACTTACTGTCTAAACTCATATTAGATAGTAAGTAATCACTCCACTTTATTAAAATTCAGAATTAAGCTCTAATTCATAAAGATAAATTTTAGATCCTTAAGTAAGGGCAAAATGGTTTTTTTTTACCCAAAATTAGGGTTTAATGAAATTAAGACCTCATTTCATCTCTAAATCATAACAATTAGTAATTAAAATGATTTAGACCTTATTTCGATAATTTTAAGTCTCAAATTAGAAATTTTACAAAAATCTTAAGTTAAGTAAAACCTAAGTGAAATATGAGAGATATTTTATTTCCTTTGAATTTTTTAGATCATCCTTTAGGTCTTATAATTTTAGTTAGGATGTATGTTTGAGTGATACTCTTAGTACTTAAGAGCTTTAATTCCTAAGATTAGGATTAGATCTTAAGTTAGAGTTCATCTAATGGGTAAAGTGGGTTACTCATTAAAGTGAAACCTTAATTTTACTAGTTTATTAGATTTTTCATAATTTATTAAATGATTATTTGATCTTTTAAATTTTAGAATTAGAAGTAGAGATCTATCTTATTGAATTTGATTTAATTCAATAGGATTTGCCTTAACCTTTAATCAGTGAGATGGGATAAAACCTTAGTCCTTAAGATGACCCTTATGATTAAGTAATTGAACTTCATTCTTTGGAGTTTAATTCTTAATCCTTTCAATCTTGATTTGGTTAATCAAGATTTGGTTTGGGATTTATAAAATAATAACTTAGGATGATTGATTTACTTATTTAACTTTGTGGACGACTTGATTTAGGTATAATTAGGATGTGGCCAATCCTAATTATGTTTAACTTATAGGTTCGTGATTCTAAGTTACAGACAGTATAGGAATTGAGGATTCTGAATCTTATGTAATTTAGAGTAGTTAGAATATTTAAATTAGAAAATAGGTGATATCACAAAGTTTGTGTAGTGTTATTTATTTTCTTGATTTGAAATTGCTATGCTTTCTGTGTTATTTAAGCCTTTTTACACCTTTGGACATACTTAAATACTTGATACATACTTTATAATATACTTTGAATCTTATTCACATATTATATGCATAATATTAAAAGAAACATTAATAAACAACATTATACTTATGGTTTATGTTTTACTTAGTCTGCCATTTAGTATGACTTTACTTTAAGACAGCTTTTGCCTAAGGAATTTCCCCTATGGTATGTTACTTTGGCATTAGGATATTTCTCCTATATGCTCTTTAGATACTTTATGGATTTTACTTTAGGATTTGGGATGTTTCTCTTAGATGCCTCTTTGGTGGATATTACTTTAATCTGGAATGTTTCTCCTAGATTATCAGATGGACTTTACTTTTTAGCAGACTAAGTAAGAGTATCTCACACTTATAGTACTTTAATCTACACTACTTACATTTACTTTTCAGTCTCTTTACAGTTACTTTACATGTTTTCTTTACACTTTAGACTTACTTTACTTTACTGTTTCAGCATATTTTTCTTTCATATTTTTCATTTTCTACAGTTTCTTTATATTTCAGAACTTTCTGTATGTCAGCCGTTTTACTTACTTAAGAGTATGTTAGGATGCTAGTCTTTATATTTTCAGTACAGTACTTTTTCTTATATTATAACTGGCATATTAGTTTGATCATATTCCTTATGACTTTTTTTTGTACTTAGTAGATTACAGTTATACTTTACTTACTTTATATTGCAATCTGAGTTGAGGTATGTTTCTACCTCATAATTTGTTCTTCCTTTCTTGTCGCTTTACCGCTATGCTATGCTTAATTACAGTTGTGATATCATTAAAATACATTAAAATTCATTACCTTAAAATGTACTTAGACATTTTGTTTAACAAGATTTTTTTTTTGTTGGCTGGGGCCCTACCATTATGAAATTGATAATGGTAGATTCTGAGCTTTTTGAGAAGATTGAGCCTAAATAGGAGCAGATCCAGGAGGAGGTTCAGACTACTGAGGAACCTTAGTCTACTTATTAGATTACTTTACTTTTACTCTGTGAGAATGAGAACATTTTATATTACAGTTCTTTAAACTTTAAATGTTTATAATAATACAGGACTAAGTTGTGCTTTACTTTCCTGCATTGTATATATTCTGAGTTGGATGTCTTTACTTTATAATATGGATGGTTACTTCAGTTTGTACTTTTATTCTACACTCTGATACTCATTAAGTGATTGTTAATCTTTACCTTATTATGAAAAGTACATCTTTTTCTTAAGATTGGATTGAAGTCTTAAATTCCAACCTAATGTTAAGTATAAGATGTGCTTAGTGACGACCACTCCTTAACCTTTATAATTAGAAGGGGTGGCTGCCACACCACTGATTTCTCCCATTATACAAAAATTAATAAAAGTTAGACCTTAGTTATTTTATTGAGTTTAATTATTTTTAATGGAACTTCCCTTTAGCTCAAATTTAATTATCATATGAGATTGAATAACTTAGACTTTAGATTCTTATAATCCTGAGTTGAGGGACTTAAATCTTATGATGGAGTTTAATCTTTTAACTTCTAATCTTGATAAATCATATCAAGATTGGTTGTAGGAAGAGAAATTATAAACTAAGTCGATTGACTAGTCATTTAACTTCTATGGTCGATACTTATTTATTATAATTAGAACTTGTTAAGTTCTAATGTTTAACTGTATAAGTCTGGTAAATTTGGGATTGTACTTGATAATTGGAAATTAGATATCATAAGCTTGTATTCTCTCAGAATAGATAAAATGAATTAAATTAGACAATAAATAAAATCATAAATTTTTGTGTAGTTGCTTAAACCTTGTTTTGCATGCATTGCTTTACTTAATTTTGAGTCTTTATTATTTTTACATATCAGGTGAAAATAGAATATTTGATGAATATTCTATATTAGATTTGAAATTACATAAGACATGAACATAAGTGGATTATATGTGTTAGATATATTAGATAACTTAGTAAACAAGATAATAATTTAGTGGAATATGCCCTAGTTAGTTTGCCTCAATAGTTTTGATATACAGTGGAGTTTAGTTTAATTCAGTTCCTAGGTATTAGTGTCCTATAAGATTTCAGTTCAGTTCAAATGGATATGTTGATCTAGGAATTAGTGTCCTTGATGCTTAGTTTTGGATTCGGTGGCTAGTTGAGCAAATTTTCTATTATGGTAGGTTTAATATAGGAACATGTTTAGGCAGTTTTTTTTTCCTTATGTTCAGTTTCACTATTTTCTGCATTTTCATCATTTACAGTATTTTTAGTATTTCTGTGTTTTCAATTTTTGGTTTATGTGCAAGTATGTTATAATGCTAGATTTTAGTTCAATTTTGTTTATATTGCATTTATTTCAAAAAATCAGCATAAACAAATTTGATCATATCTGTTTATGATATTTCTTGTACTTAGTAGTTGTTATATATAAAATGCTTAATCTTTTCTGCAACTTTGAGCTGATGTATACTTTTTACCTCACATCCTGTTTAAGTTATAAATATATGATTTATAGCTTGATTTCTTCATTTGATGCTTTGTTGCTCCTATTTACTTAGGATAATTTGTAATATCTTAAATTTAATTAAAATTGTATCCGTACTTAGACTTATTAAAGTATAACTAATTTTCTCTTTTTTTTTATGTGCCCTGTCATATATGTACATATGGTAGATCAGGAGCATAGGTCAAATAAAATGCTTGAGGATTAAGCTTATGATAGAAGGTTAAAGTAAGGTGCGGCTTGCTGAAAGAAAATTAACTCTTTAATTTTCTTTGCCAATAGCTAAATAAAATATAATAAATGAGTTTTCTTATTTATTTTGCATTTACTGTATTATATGTGAATGAATAAATGTAGAACTTTATTTGAATGCCTTTTCTTTTTCTACTGCATTGCTATATTATATATATTTCTAATAGGATCCTGCTTAATGTGTGATTAGTATCATAGATATATTGTTTAATATCTGTGATACTAATGATGACCACCACTTAATCTTAGTTGAGTTAGTAATAACTCGACGACGGTAAGAAGGCGGTCGTCACATCTTACCTCTCCTTCATTATATATGTATAAAGCATAATTTTCATATACTAAAACTAGATAAAAGAAAAAGAAGAAGAAGAAGATGAACAGAGTGAGCTTATGTGATGGTCGCGGATCAAGGTCGAGAATTTCTAAGCAATTATTTTCAATTATACAACATCAAATGATAATTTTAGTTGTTGAACAAAATTTATAATTTACAGAGATGAAATATATGGCGGCTTATCCCTGTCGTGGTCCTGTTAACTCTTGAGTTAATAAAATTATGGTGGAGGGGTCATCAAATGATAAGATCTTTATTTATGAATAGATTAGGCACACATCCTAACCCATTATAATTAAGGAGTTTGCCATTTATAAAAACTATTTCACTAAATGAAAAGTACATGAAAGCATAGTGCGGAAGCAAAATAGTAATATCCATTCCATCACAATGCAGTAGTAAGAACATACAACTCAGAATAGTGGCAGTAAAAGAAAATACAAATTAGACCTGTATTATTATAATATGATTTAAAATATTAAGCAAAAATACAATAAATAAACCACTCATCCTCACAATGCAGAAAGTTAAAGAACTAATGGTCTTCAACAGCTCGAACCTCCTCTTGAATTGATCTTCAGAAGGCTCCACAACTTCATATAGCTCAGAGTCTACCATTGTTTGTTTCAAAATGATAGGACCCTAGCCAACAAAAGAAAAAAATATAATTAGATAAAATATCTAAGTATATTTTAAGTTATAATTATATTAAGTTATTTAGATATTACCATTAAAAATATAACATATAAGCAAGTATGGGAGTAGAACGCATGTGAAAAGAAAAGACAATTATAAGCAATAAATTTATAACTTAAACAAAAGAGAAAGTAAGTACATACCTACAACTATAGTTGTAATAAGGTTAGGCATAAACTAAAGACTAAATAATAATAACTGAAAAGAAAACGCATCATAAATATACTTATGATCAATATAAACTTATACTAATCGACATAAAGTAAAAGAACATATGAAATATTCAAATAACTGAAAATAATACTAGTATCATATACATATATAAGCAGTGAGAAAGACTAGCATCCTATAAATAAATAAAGCTAGTAAATGCAGCAATATTATAAATAAGAAAGTACTAAAATGCAGAAAAGTAAATTAAAAATAGTAAATACAAAACTGAAAACTAAAAACTATCATGGCTACTCAAGCCATTCATACTGACAGTAATACATCAATCTCACTTAGCATGATGGGATAAGGCAGAAGCTATAAACTGAATATGCACGAAATCACTTAGCCTAATGAGCTAAGCCTGAAATACTAAATTGAATATTATTGAAATCACTTAGCCTGAAGAGCTAAGGCAAAAGTACTGAACTAAATATCACTGAGTAGAAGTGCACCTTCAACTAATACTACCATATCAGATCCTGACTAATAAAGTCATACGGGCGCAAAGTCTATTTCTCGCCATCCTAGGCAGTCAACGCTCAACCAGGCATGGATAGACTTACCAAACACTAGCTGCCACTAGTGCTTTGCCGGACCCAACGAACTGAAGAGGCACACTAGTTACGTCACAACCTACTGACTGAAAACCAAAAAACTAAAAATATTGATAAAAATATGAATGATATTTATGCAAATTCAAAGTTGACATGAGATACCCATCAAATATCTTATGTCCAATACATGTGACCAAGGTATAAAGTTTAATACAAGGTGAGTAAAGCATCAAATATCAAAGTGAGCAAGAGACTCTACTAGGGCACAAGTGATATCCATTATTATCTAATTTATTCATTCTATCTACTCTAAGTTACACAAGTTCATGATATCAAATTCCTACTATCAAGTGTAACTCAGATTCACGACCTTATAAGTTGAAAATAATTAGGACTAGCTAGGTCCTAATTATAAATAAATTAATAGTGACTACAAGTTTAAATAAATCAATCAATCTAGTTTGTTTGCTTAAGCAACCCAAACCATTTTGATTAGCCAAATTAAGATAAAATGATTAAGAATTAAACTCTAAATATTATGGTTTAATTGCTTAATCCAAAGGTGATCCTAAAGGACTAAGGCTTACAACCAAATCTCATGAATTAAGGTTAAGGCAAATCCTATTAAGTGAAGTTAAACTCAATAGAATGGATCTCTATTCTTAAGTCTAAAATTAAAAGATCAAATAACCATTAATAAACTATCAAAATCAAGGCTTCACCTATTGAGTAACCTAATTTACTCAATAAATAAAATTTATCTTAAAGACTAATCATAACTCCTTAGGAAAATCTTAAGGGGCTAAGATGAACACTCGGGCTCCAACCTAACTAATGATATAAGAAATATTGTGGATATATTAGGGAGGTTCAAAGAAGAAGTATGATATGATATTTATCTCACATCATACAACTTAGCAATTTCACTTAGAATTTTCTTATGAAAGAAAATTAAAGTTTTGATTTAGAAACTTGATTTATGGCTTAAATTAATAGAATTATATTCATAATTACTTTATTTACTAATTTTAGTGATTAAAATATGAAATTAAGGTTAAAAAGCACTTAACCCTAAGTTTTGGATAAAATGATTATTTTACCTTTCCTTAAGGGTTTAAGAATTTACTTTTTAATTTAGGGCTCTAAATTGGAAATTTTTAGTGGCAAAAGATTACTTACTGTCTAATATGAGAATAGATAGTAAGTACATCAATTTTGGATAATTAATAACCTTATGAGATCAAATTAAGGAATTTAACTCATTGGACAATTTGGTAATTTGACCAATTGAAATCTAAATTTTTTGTTAGTTTAATAAATCATACTGTCTAAGGATTCCATAAAACCTAAAATTACTTAATTCTGATAAGTATTGGCTAAGTTATAGCCAATACAAGCTAAATGCTAAAAATAGAAAGTAGGGTTTCTTTAATGGGGTCAAAAACCTAACTTTTCCATTTAAAGTCTAAATTTAGTAAACTCAATGACTATAGCTTCCTTATAACCCACTAAGTACTTTAACTAGGAGTATACCTAAATTGGACATCATTTGGTTAAGTTATAACTTAATTAGGGTTTAGATGATTAGTGAGTGATTAGTGAAATTAATCATAGAATCACTAAACTATCTACACTAATAAGTTTTATTCTACTCTAGGAGTTATTAGAAACTGAAATCACTTAATTTGGATCATTAATTATGCTAATATTAACTAATCAAGTTTTAGGATAATTATGGTTGATTAAGAGATCTAACCATTGAATCTTAAATATTTTTGTACTTTAATATTTATTAGATCTCCCTAATCAAAATAGTATATTGGAAGACCTAATTTTGAGCTCAATTGACCAAGTTATGGTCAATTAAAGTTCTAGGGTTAATTAAGCTAATTAAGGTTAGGTCCTAAAAGTGATTAAGCAATCCTTAATCCAAACAAAGAAATGAATACTATCAAATTATTCTAGAGATTTTCCTAATCACTTTAAGACCCATATTGGCTAGGTTTATATTAGTGTGTGAAAAGTTATGAGCTATGGAAGGTTATGATTTCGGTCCAAAAGTGATTAGTCAAATCATTCTCCAAACAACAAAATTGATACTAATAGAACATTCATGGGAATTTCCTGATTAAAATGAGACCCATATTAGATAAGTTTGGATAAGTGTACCCAAAGTTATGACTAGTTAAAGTTTTGGGATATTTTGGGTTTAATTAGGGGATTATAAATGCCACTATATGAAAAATAGCTCCAAATCAAATTTTGGCAGTGCCAATAAATTCCTCATAATTTTTGGTTAAAATGGCATATTAAACTGCATCATTTGGATTTATAAATTACAAGATATTGAGGTTTAAAGTTTATGATAAATTTAATTTAATTAATTTTATTAGATGAATAAATTTATTCTTAATATATATGTTTACATAAATTAATTTTTAAATTTCTGCAGGCGACAGGCCGACCAGAGACACGCGACACTCAAGGATTTGTCAGATTAGGTGAGCAGGCCCCACAGCTATCTCGGATGAGACTAGACTGTCGTGGCAAATTGGCTGTGAGCCCCATCACAGCCACGCAGTTACGGGAGGACGGCACGTGCCCTGCGGGAAGACACACGGTGTCACGAGGGAACGTGGTATGCACCTTGCGGGACCCGCCATTCTGCCTACGATGCAGGCCCCTAGCAGGTCGAGCCCGGGTCGACCCGACCCAACCCCTCAAATTCTTCCTTCTTCGTGAATGGAGATCTTGGGCATGAAAAATCGGCAGCTTCCCAACGATGCAGAAACTTGGCTCGCATGGTGGTGGCTAGGACTTGCTGAGGTTTACTCAAGGACGGTCTGAACGTCACCGGAGAGGACCCATTGCGATAGGTGGAGCGAACCCTAAGTTAACTACGAAATCCTAACAGTTTGAATTGTTGGCAAGAGCCTCAGTTACGTCGATCGATCACGTTTGGGTTCAATCAGGATCGATAGATTGACAATCGAGCATCTGAAATTAAGGAACGAAACTATAATTGCAATGTTTAATGAAGATCGAGGGTGTGTGTGTGTATTTTGATTTATGGTGCTAGGTTGATCGACTCGAGATGAAGACCTAGGAGCTCGCTCGACTTCGGATGAAGGTAGTTCATCAAAATGAGGTTAAGGAAATGGCATATGGCTTAAATCAAAGCCATCAGCGGTGGACGAGGACACCTGGTGCGGCGGTGCGCCGCGTGGTTTCACGCGAGCCATGTGCTGTCTCCTCGCAGACACGCGAGGGAGACGATGCAGAGACCGTCCGATCTTTTGATCGGACGGTCAATCAGACGGTCAGGATCGACCGTCTAAGGTAATACAAAAGGCGGACGACGTCACATTTAAGTGGATGGCGCCATTAGATCCTTTAATTAAATAATATTATTTAATTTATTTTTACTTATTTTATTAATTTAAATTAACTCATTAAATGTATCCAAAAAATTTCAAATAAATCACTCATAGCTAAATGAGGGGTGAGGAACGCAATTGCATAATTGGATTTTTGTTTTGACAAGTATTTAATTATTCAAATTTTTGGAGTATTTAAATAATATTAAAATATTTGACAAAAATCCAACGACTTCCAAATAAATTCAAAACATCACTCCTAGCTAATTTGGGATTGATGAGCGCAATGGCGAAGTCAGATTTTTGATTTGAGGTCAAATTTATCCTCATAGAAAGCAATAAAGCCTAAGCAGCTTCAGCACCTTCTTGATGCTCCTCCTTGAGATATGACTCCTCTTCAGCACCAAGCTCCTCAAATCTATCCGATTCTGACATTGTCGGTTTCACAATGCTAGGGTCCTAGCCAACAAAAAAAAATTCTTATTAGACAATTGTCTAAGTGCATTTTAGGCTGAATATTTTTGATATGTTATTAATGTCACCATTTTACTTTAACAAAACCAAAATCTTAACAAACATAGTAACTATAAGCATACAAGGAGAATGAGAAGTTATAATAACATCATTTATAACTAAACAAGATTTGAGGTAAAATGGCACATCTCAAAGTAAATTAAGCAAGGGTAGGCTGTGATGACCCACTTAAGTAGTAATAAGTAAAACTCTTAAACATCGAGGCGCCTTTTCAGATAACGGTGGAGTTCCTGATAAGAACTCCAAAGTTAAGCGTGCTCAGGTGGGAGCATTCCCAGGATGGGTGACCTGTTAAGAAGTTATCTTCTGAGGGCAAAACTGTGAGGCCTTTCTGGCCAAAGCGGACAATACCTTGGTGCTTAAGAGTTTGGGCTGTTACAAATGGTATCAGAGCAAACCATAGGGTGTCAGATATGAGCTAAGTGCCATATAGGGCAAAGTACCACTTCATGTGAGCAGCCTCTTGAACCCATGGTGGTTAAGGTGCTACATGGTTGTGGGTACCTCTTGTGCCTGTAGGGGTCACCTCTAGTCCTATCTACCCAGTGGATGGTTCTTGAATCTGTGTGTTGATACTGATGAGGACGTCAATTACTTAAGTTGGGGATATTGTGATGACCCACTTAAGTAGTAATAAGTGAAACTCTTAAATATTGAGGCGCCTTTTCAGATAACGGTGGAGTTCCTGATAAGAACTCCAAAGTTAAGCGTGCTCAGGTGGGAGCATTCCCAGGATGGGTGACCTGTTGGGAAGTTATCTTCTGAGGGCAAAACCATGAGGTCCTTTTTGGCCAAAGTGGATAATACATTGGTGCTTAAGAGTTTGGGCTGTTACATAAGCATACATGTATAATACAGTAAGTAAAAGTACTAAAAGAAAAGTCTAATCATAAATATGCTAATGATCATAAATTAAGCAATAGTAGGCATACAAGCATGCCAATGATCATATGGACATATGCTGATTTAAGTAAAGAATCTGATCACAATACATACATAATAAACAACAGCAAAGTCTAGCATCTTATAATATATAAGTAAGTAGGTAAATGAATGCTAACTGAAATAACCTGTATCATTAAAATAGTAAGCAGTAAACTAAAACAGAAAATAGGTATGTACAACTGCCATATCAGAAAATTGGTCAATCGGGCCTAGTATAATTCCCAAAGCCTTTCTGGGCTAGGGTAGTTAGAATTCTCAAAGCTTTTCTGAGCTAGGGCAGAATAGAACGGTACATCAGAACTGAGGAGGCAGTAGATACTGTGGCGACCGGGGATCGAAGTTCGAGAGTCTTTAAAGAATAATTCATCTCAATGTAAACATATACATTTTTATAAACAAAAAGGACATAAAATAATAAAAGTCCAAAGTTCAATTATACATAGAGCCAAAATATATATGAAAACTTATAGTTTATCTTTTACAAAATAAAATATTTAAATTCTCCTGCTTCTTTATTTATTCTCCTTTTAATTGGCAGATCTTCTAGATTTTAATTATCAAAACCTGAAAAATTCAGTTTACCAGTCAGGTAGGAGTACGCAAATTGTTCTTATAAGAATAAATCTAGCATACTAGAATAGGCATGAATCAAGTATGAAAATGACTGAAAGTTTGCATAAAAAGTAAATCAATTTTTCCAAATTCAATTTCTGCCCTGCAAGTTAGCTATGAAAATCAATATATATGAATAGCATGAAATAAATTTTATCAAAAGTATTTGTAACAATAAGTCGAGTCCGTAGACTCCTGAGCCCAAATGGGTGAACCCATAGGCATAACATGCAGGAAGCTTATCTCGCTACCCGTCGGTAGCTTACTCAAAATAGGAACTGATGGTGTGTCTTTCCTATGGATTTGCCTACTTCCTACAAGAGGCTAAATCCCTCCATATAACTCCCAGGGGCTCCCAGCAGGCCCAATCTGTATAGATTCTCAGTATTGCAGTTCCACCCTCCAAAGACATACACCACAAAATATATATACTATGTTTCATTCTTTTTGTTACATGCTATTTGATATAAATCTTTTACAGATTAAAAATATGGTAAGCAGTGTAAATAATACTCAAATGGAAAATGGCTCAAATATAAAAATACTGAAATGAGACTTATAAGTAAATTTGCGTACCTGACTGTTTTGATAAAATAACAACCAATTCAATTTCTTTGATCTGCCAAAATAATTAAATTTATTAATTTAATATTTTTATCATGATTTATAATATTAGGTTTATAAAATGACTATTTTGATTATTTGAATTATTTTTATTTAGTTACATAATTATTTATGTCTTATAAGGTCAAATTGGGAATGTGACCTTATAAGAGTATATTAGTAATTTTACCCTTAATAAAATTTAAAATTTTTTTCAGTTTATTGTAGATTATGTCATAATATTTTCATAGAACTTAAAATCATCTAATTCTGATATGTATTGGCTAAGTTATGCTAATCCAATTTCTAAGGTTAATAATTATAGTTTAATATGATTAATGAGTGATTAGTGAAATTAGTCATAAATTTATTAAACTAATTATACAAATATGTTTTAATTTACTTTATGAGTCATTTAAAACTGAAATCACTTAATTTGGATGATTAAATTTGCTAATATTTACTAATCTATTTTTAGAGTAATTAGGGTTAATTAGGAGATCTAACCGTTGGATCCTAAATATTTTTATAGTTGACTGAAATTTAGGTTTTTTTTATCTAAATTGATATTTGGATCACCTAATTTAGAGCTAAATTGACTTACTTATAGCTATTTGAAGATTTGAGGGTTAAAGGTTTAATTAGGGTTAGGTCCTAATTGTGATTAGTCAAATTTTAATCCAAACAGCAAAATTAAAACTACTAAAATATTCTTTAGGATTTTCTGAGTATTTTGAGACATATATTGGGTATATTTAGATTAAAGGGTACAAAGTTATGTTTTAAATGAAAATTTGTAATAATTTGGAATTATTTAAATATCCTAAAATATTACTATGTTAAATACCTATCCAAATTGAAATTTGATAATCTCAGATTATTTCTTGATTTTTACTGATTAATTTAATATATTTAATTATATTATTTGAATGTATATTTTATAAGTTATGGATTATTAAAGTTTTAGGATTTAATTAATTAAATGTATTTAATTAATCTATTTAATTATTCATCTAATTATTTTAAATAAATATAGGTATTAATAAATATCATAGGAACTAAATATTTTTATTTATCTATTAAATATATTTTACATTTATCTGTATATTTATTATTTTATTCTGTTTTTACATATTCATTTATATGTTTATTTAGTATACAAATATAGTTATGTTATAAGTATTTATATATATATATATATATATATATATATATATTTATTATGTTTTTATAATTGATTTATATTTCTGTAGGTGGGACCCGCAGAAGTACACTTGGCAGTCTAATTCATGCCAATTATGTGGGTGGGGCCCACACCTGAGGTAAAACAGATCTGTTTAACCAGTTGTGGGTCCCACCAGAGATGTTTGCCCACTGATATTGCGCCACGCGTCTAGCTGATGCATTTCTTGGATTTACGTGGGTCAGCCGCGGGTCGGGCCAGACTGAATCGGGTCAGCCCGATTGATCCCAGCGATTCAAATTGAATCAAACGGTTCAGATCTCTTAGGTTTAAATCTGACGGTTCTGATCGACTCAGACGAATCGAATTGTTCCCGATTCGATTCGTCGAGATGGTTCGTCTTCTCCATCGCTCGACAGGTAGGATTGGATACTAGGGTTTAGGCGCAATTACTTATTTAGACGAATCAACAATACTTAGATTTAAATGCAAGTGAGGAAGGAGGTAGTACCTCTATGCGAATGGTTGAAACAAGATCGATCGATGCGGATCTCTTTGTCTTCTTAGGGTCTATTTTCGTGTAAATCGACTGAGAGGGAACAATCGAAAACTTAAATTAGGTTTGAAACAAGGTTTATCGTTGCTAGAAGTAATCATTTGGAGACACGCGGTGAAGTAGAATGCTACGTGCCCTAATCCTGGACACGCATAAAGGCTCCGTTGAAGATCGGGAGAGACGATCTTCTGACCATCCGATCAAAGATCAGAAGATTCGTCTGATCAAACGACAGTTTAGTAAAATAGGAGACGGTGTTACCTTAAAAGAGACGGCGCCGTTAATATATAATTAATTATATAATTATTTAATTTAATTTAATAAATTTAATTAATTAAACTTAACTTAATAATTATATTCCAAAAAATTTCAAAATATCATTCCTAGCTAATTGAGGGCTTCTGAATATAATGGTGCACTCAGATTTTCGATCCGACGAGTATTTAATTACTCTAATTTTTAGGTATTTAAATAATATTAAAATATTCACCAAAAATTCAATGACTTCCAAATGCATTCAAAACTTTAGCCTTACTTAATTTGGGGGTGGTGAACGCAATGGTGAAGTCAGATTTTCAATCTGAGGTCAAAATTATTTAAATATTAATAAACAATTAGAAACAAGATTTTGGTATTTTACAGATACAAATGTAATAAATTCTAGTTATTTTAATTTTACTTCTGTGGACATGTCCAGAAGCAGTTGAAGAGTCAAACACGTCTATAAGATTATATGGGATCTAAGCTTAACACGCACTTCTCAATGAGTAATGTTAAGCATCCTTATTACTCCTTATCCCTGTCTATTAGGGTAAATATGCATTAGAACTTACCAGAATATAATTGAACTAAGGCAAATGTTGTCCTAATTATTTTAAGTTTTTATTTCATGCACAAAATTCTCTTACATGACATATTCAAGGAAATAAGCTCAAAATACAAGGAATGCATAGCACAAATAATCAAGTAGTAAGCAAGGTACTCTTCTATATATAGTGACATTATTGTTGTCTAATTAACCATTCTAGCTATTCCAAGTCATACAACTTAGAAGCATAGTCTTATAAGTTATAAAATATTAGGACTAGCTAGGGCTTAATATGATTAAATCAATATCAACTATATAAGTTAAATAAGAAATCAACCCAACCTATTTGATTAGTTTAGATATTCTATACTAGGATCTAATCAAAATCTTCTAAAATAGGGATTATGATTTTAACTCCATGAGTTGGAGTTAAGCATATAGTCCAAAAATTAAACATAAGGTCTAAAGTTTTTAAGTCTAACATCGAACTAAGATTAAGGCTAAAATCTATTAAGCATAATCAAACTTAATAGAAAAATTCTCTTAATCTTATTATAGAATTAAAAGATAAAATAATCAGAATTAAGTTATAAAATATATAAATTATAGTGAGCCCTACATAAGGCTCTAAGGATGTGATCAAAAGATCACTCAATATTAATTTCTATCGCAAGGAGAAGTTCCATTCTAAGTACTTTAAGTGATTCCTACCATGAGGTGTTAAGATCAACTTATAAGGTTATGAAGGATCATCTAAGATTCTACCTCAATATGTTACAAAAGTTATTCCTACCTCAATGTATCGATATTTAAAGTCTTTAAGCATTTTCAAGAATGATCCTATAGCAAGACCCTTAAGATCTCACTTTTTTATTTTTTAAGCTAACATTCAAGGCTTACTTTATAATCTTGGATTAAAGTGATTAGGTTAGATGATTAAAATCCATCTGATCCTATTCTATTCTACAATCATAGGATGAAATCAAAGATATTATTAGAGTTAAATCATTTTATAAATTATTATAATTTTGTTATCCATCTTATGCTAATAGTCTTATATAAGAGAAAATCAAAGATCTAAAGTTTAGATTCAGATGATTCAATCACACAGATTCAATATTAACCTTAGCACTTCTAATTCAATGATTTAAGGTCAATACTAAATCAAATGCATTATTAGAATAATATCAATTGAATTATCTTACAATCAAGTTAATTGATTAAGGTGATTAATGTTTAGATCTTAATCAAGACAAGTTAGAGTTTAATCCTTAGTGTGGCGACCCACCCCTTAATCTACAAGATTAAGCTAAGGGGGTGGCGTGTCACTCTAGCTAACCCATCACTTATTATTGGATTAGGATAAAATCCACAATTCACCTAATAGGAGAAGGAGTAAGCATAGAATCAAATATTTAGTCACTTAATAAGAATTCATTATAGAGTGCGAAAGCGATTAACAATAAGAAACATTCAAGCATCACAACATAAATATAAAAAAATACATCTCAGAATATAAGCATAGAATCTAAATACACAGTCACGAGTACATGTATTATTACATCAATTTAAGTTTAAATAATGAAGATAAAATGTGCTCATTCTCACTTATAAAGGCAAACTAAACCACTGCTTCTTCCACAGGCTCCTCCTCTGGGTATGGCTCTACACCAAGATCCTGATCATCCAACTAAAGAGGATTTGTCATTATTGATTTCACAATGTAGAGCCCCAGCAAAAAAAAAAAAAACTATGTTAGATAATTGTCTAAGTACATTTTAAGTTGATAAGTTTTATATGTGTTTTGTAATATCACCATTTACATTCTCTAAGTAATAATTATATAAGGGAGCAACAAGCAATACAATAAGGAAAGAAAAAGCTATAAATAATTATTTATAACTTAAGAAAAAAGAGAGGCTAAGACATGCTTCAAATACAAGCTAAACAAGATAAGACATATAAATATAAATAACTAAATAGGTATTGGAAGAAAATACTATATCCTAAATATGCTGGTGATCAAAAGAAATATGTAAATTAAAATAACTAAACTCAGTAATGCTACATATAAATAGCAGCAAAATTCTAATATCCTAAAATATATAAGTAATACAAAGGAAATAGCTAACTGAATAAAAATGCTGAAAAGTAAACAAGACATCACAACTGCATATATATAAACATCCGTATATCAGCTGCCATACAAAAAAGAGCTAATATAGCCCACCAGATATCGAAGAATCTTAGCACCAATATGGCTAAGGCACCAACGGTGTACCCCTAGTGTCAACAAGGAGATTAGGCAATCAGCACACAGCAGAGTAACAGAAGATATAAATAAGGTCTTCCTTTAGTATTAATAAAGAGACTAGGCAATTAGAAGATAATATTAAGAGGCAGCTCAAACACATTATTATCTTTAATCAATCACTTTAATATTTTCATGAGGAATTTAAGAAATCTCCATATTTTCCTAATATTTTATTTATGCATCAAATATTTTATATGATATGCTCAATGAAATATAGCACAAAAATCAAGGAATGCATAATAATAAACATCAAAAGTAAGCAAGGGACTCTACTAAACATGATGATATCATTTGTTTTCTAATTTATCTATTCTAACTATTCCAAGTTACACAAGTTCAGGATCACTATTTTTCTACTATCGAGTGTAACTTAGAAACTCATCCTTATCAATTAAAAATGATTAGAACTGGTTAGGTTCTAATTGAGTTCAATCAAATAGATGACTACGAGTTAAATCAAATAATTATAGGTCCTAATTTTAGTGAATTTAGATGTTCTATCTAAGATCTGATCAAGATCTTCTAAATCTATAGATTATAGATTAAATACTACGAGATTTAGGTTTAATCACATAATCCAAAAAGGATGAGACCTAAGTTATAGGTTTCCTTTTAAAAGTGATATAATAATTAAGGCCAATCTTATTAAGTAATCAAACTGAATAGGATGAATCTCCTATCTTAAATCTAAGGTCAAAAGATAAAATAACCAAAATAAGTTGTAAAATAAAAGAAAATTTTAGAAACTAATAAAACTAAGGTTTCACCCATTAAGTAACCTATTTATCCAATGAATAAATTCTAACCTATGATCTAGTCATAATCTCAGGAAATGTCCTTAAGGTGTAGTGTTAAAGACTAAGGGAAATCCTGGATTCTGACATAATTGTTGATTTTACTTGCTTAAGTGTCACTAATACGATTATAGCATTGGTTTTAATGCTTTGGAATGTTGATTAAAGGTTATGGTTGCTTATTCGAATCTTAGGGCAAAATGACTATTTTACCCCTACTTTAAGGGTCTAAAAGTCAACTTTTGTTTTAAGGGTCCAAATTAAAGTTGCTTGATTCCAAATAATTTCTTATTATCTAACTCAAAGATAGACAGTAAGTACATCCAATTTGGACTTCAAATGGTCAAGTTATGACTAAAATGAGGCCAGGGGTATTTTGGTCTTTATTTAAATTTCTAGGGTTCATATCCTAAATAATATTTCAGTTTATAAGTGACATTGAACTTCTAAACTAGTTAGCATCTTGAATTTTTGAATTTGGAGTTGATTTGACCAAGTTATGGTCGTTTGAATTCTATGGGCATTTTGGTTAATTTTCCGTAAAGTCAACTAGGAATTTTATGGTTGACTTTTTGTCATGATGTCCAAATGGGAAAACTAATACTACCACAATGATGGGGCCGCTCTTCTGAGCATTTTAAGATCCATATTGACTATATTTGGCCAACTAGATCAAAAGTTGTGAGGTCTTAAAAAGGTCCTAAAATGTTACATCGTTATGCGTACCCCGAAATTAATTTTTACATTACGCCATTTGATTCTATTTATTTTTCTGAGTATTTTGAGAGCTATATTATCTATGTTTGGATTATCCTATAAAAAGTTATTAAACTTTTAAGTTTTACTATTCAAAAATACAATTTATATTATTTTACTGTTCATTTATTTAAATTGAATTAATTTATTGTTCATCCCTAAAGTTATATATATAAATTCTGAAATTATTAATTCTTAATTAATTTGTAATTAATTAGGACTTAATTATTAATTAGCATTAATTAATCCAATAATTAATTATTTTACTATAGAAAAGTAATTAAGTCTAATTACTATTTAACTAACCTTAATTATCTGTTAATTAATTTCAATTACTGTTTAATAACAGTTAATTATTCTAATTACTATTTAAGATTTAATTAATATTAAAATATTCCTAATTATTCTTTAATTATTAATTACAGCTAATTATTTATATAAGTTACTGTTTAAAAGTAATTAGTACTAATTATAATTAATTAACCACTAACCTATAATTAATTACTAACTAACAGTAATTAATTAGTTTAATTATCTGTCTAAGATGACAGCGGGCCCCACCTATGACACGTGGTAGCGCCTGATTGGACATTGCACTGTGTGTGGGCCCCACGGTACACGTGGCATGCACAGTGGCTACCACGTGGCTCTGTGGGCCCCACGGGGAAGACGAAAGGTTTCGGGAGACCTGACAGTGGGCCCCCACCTGACACGTGGCGTGTCCAGAGACTGCCACGTGGCGCAATGGGTCCCATCGTGGAAACCGATAGGCCGCGGAGGCTCGGTCGGTGGGTCCCACCTGACACGTGGCGTGCCCAGGGGCTGCCATGTGGCGCAATGGGCCTCACGACCGAAGCCAAAGAGCCGCGGGCTCAGGCAGTGGGTCCCACATAGCACGTGGCGTGCCCAACGGCTGCCACATGGCGCGGTAGGCCCCACGACCGAAGCCGAAGGATCGCGTGCTCTGCGTGTGGGGCCCCCACGTGACACGTGGCGTGCCCGGAGGCTGCCACGTGGCATAGTGGGCCCCAACAAGGCTTACGCGGACCCGACGTGGTCGGGTCGGGCTCGTGTCGACCCGGCCCGAACCGGACTTCATCTCCCTCGCGGAGGCGTCCCGAGGGCACCGGGCTAGGGCACGGCTTTTGCCGGCCTTCCCGGTGTCGGACCACCTCGGCCCGCACGGCCGACGGTAGCCCATGTCGGGGGCTACACGTCAGTGGGCGTACCTTCACCAAAGGTGGCCGGAGTCAACGGCAAAATCCAACCCTTAGTCATAGGGTTACAGTTTTCGCGGGTTTAATGGTTTCTACTGTTTAACCTAACCCTAATTCGATCAATCGGCTCCGATCTTGATTGATCGGAGAAATCGGAGCCGATGATTGTCTAATCTGAGGCATGAAATTGATAATCGAACATAATGCAGTGAAATCAAATGGAAATCGGAGGAGTAACGGGGTACCTGGATCGATGGCCCGTGGACTCCGGACGAGTTCGGCTCGGGTGGGCTTGATTCGGGCTCTGGCTTTGCAAACCCGGAGCCCAGAGTGCGGCCGAGACCTTAAAGGGGCGTCGGCGACCTCGACGAGGCCGGGGAGGCACCGGATTGGCCCGGAGGGGAGGCGGAGCGCCGCGTGGCACTCGGGCACGGAGAAGCCAAGGGGGAGGGCTCGGGGCTGTTGGATCCGCTACGCGTGGATGGCTTGGATCCGTCCGGATCGCGGGCCACGGATCGCGGCTACGGGCCGTCCGATTTGAGCGGATCGGATGATCCTGATGGACCCTTCCGATCAGACGGCGTCGTCCACTTAAGTTGACGGTGCAGGACGGCGTCGTCAACTATAATAATAAAAAATATTATTATTTTTATTTTATTTTTTTAAAATCAAAATTTCAAACATATTTTTCCTAGCTATTTGAGGGGTGAGGAATGCAACGGCGATGTCAGATTTTTGATCCGATGAGTATTTTGATTCCTCGATTTTTGGGGCATTTAAATGTTATTAAAATATTCGTCGAATTTTCGACGACTCCCGATTGACACGAAAACTTTACCCTTAACTAATTTGGGATCAAGGAGCGCAATGGCAAAGTCCGTTTTTCGATCGGAGGTTAATTTAAATAGGTCAAGTTTTAGGGTTTCTGGATTTTTTTCCAGAAATCAGGATTTGATCTATTTAACTCTTGATTTGGACTAGGTCTTAGAGGCTGACTCCAATTAACCTAATTAACATTCATGATTATATTTATGATTAAAATTAGTTCTAATTGACTAAGATAACAACTTGGGTTATTACACTTAGCCTTACCAAAATTTAAGCTAATGATTGATTTATAAATCAATGATAAATCAATATATTATTAGTGTATTATTGATGACAAATCTCAGATTTAGATTAAGTATTATTTACTTAATCACATTTTTAAGATTTTTATGTTCAATCTAGTTTAATGTCAATTTAAGTACATCATGGTGTCCAAATAAATGTTAAAGTTCTCTAACATACACCATAATATTATGAAAATATAGGAATGTAAAGTGACAAAGAATAGAAGGTAATTAAGGATAATCAAATCTTAAATTATACCAAAATAATTAGTACTTGGTTACAAATCTAAAAAACTTTAGGTTTCATGCAATTTGATTTTTGAGGTCTGCTGGGTCCATATAAGCAATCAAAGATCCTATCCTTTAACATTTGGCACAAATTATTCAAGCAAACCCATAAGAGATTTTAGCACATATTATTAAGGACAAACTTTCAAATTTGATTTTCACATAAAAGTTTATACGGTGCTTAATTTTACCTAAACTATGGACCTTAAAATGCAAAAAATGTGAAGTTTCAACCATTCCAGACAATTATGCGTAGTTTCAGGAAATTCTGGGCGCTACGGCGCGCCGTAGCGCCTTCTGCCCGAAAGTCAGACGCTAGGGCGCGCTGTAGCGAAAAACAACATTGTGGCACGCTGCAGCGATTTTGGTGCTACGACATGCTATGGCGCGACCAACCCGAGAGCCGAATGGTATGGCGCGCCGCAGCGCTTTGCGCTGCTTTCAAGCGCTGCGGCGCGCTGTAGCGGTTTAACTTTCAAAAGTCATCGTTCAATTAATTTATCCCTTGATCTCATATGTTTTGCCTGAAATGACACTACAGCCTGCTGTGACGCGCTGTGGCGCACTGCAGCGATTTAACTTTCGAAAGTCACTATTCAATTAATTTTTCTCTTGATTTCCTATAATTTTCTTGAAATGACGTTGCAGCCCGCTGTGGCGTGCTACGGCGGTTTACTTCCATGCCATTATTTTAGCTCCAAAAGGCACTGCGGCATGCAGTAGCGCCCTAGGGCGCGCTACGGCGGATTTAACCCGATGCTCGGGCGCTATGGCGCGCGGTAGCACCTAAATGTGATTTCGCCTGTGCGAAAATCGTGATGGGTCTTCTTTTAACTCAAATACTCTTAATCCATAGCATTTTATGTGCGGTGCCATATATCAATGGAAAGATCGTTTCAAGACCTTTCCATTGATACCAAAATCTATAAGAATAGATCATTATAACAAGAAAAGATTAAAGTTATAGTTACTAGTATATAAAAATCATACAGTTTTCTTGACATAAATTTTAATGGAAGAATGAACTTCAATCAAACTTATTTGGGTCCAATTGAGGTTCTAGGATTACGCCTAGACGTTATGCAAGAGCTAATGAAAGTATCATCCACAGCATTTTGATAAATCATGGAGAAAGTAGCCAAGGAAGTAGAGCAAATAGGTACCTTAGCTATTAAAAGAGGAAGAAGAAAACTTTATTTTCTTTAAAAACTTTGGAGAGGAGCTTCTTCTTCAGCATAAGGGGCAGCAATGGAAGAAGGAGAGATGGGCTCTCAGCCTTAGCAAATGAGGAGGAAGAAAGGGCTGAGCTCCTTCTTAAGGAAGAAGGAGAGGATGTGATAGGTCATGGGTTAAGGGGGAAGAAAATGGAGAAGGGATGGCTCCAACTACTTGCTTGTGCGAGAATTGGGGAGAGGTATGGGGGCCCCGAACAAGGAGCCAGCTAGGAGAGAGAGAAAGAAAAAGAATTAGGAAAAAAATTAGAAAAACTAGGAAATAAATATTTATTTCATTTCTAATTTTTCAATTTATTAATAATTAAGATTTAATAAACGCACTCAAAAAAATTCAAAAATTCACTCCTAGCTAATTTTGGGGTGATGAATAACAACAAAGTCAGATTTCGATTCTGACGATTATTTAATTATGCAAATTTCGGGGTATTTAATTATATTAAAATATTTGCAAAAATATGACGACTTCCAAACGCGTCCAAAACATCACACATAGCTAATTTGGTGGTGACGATCACAACAGCGAAGTCAGATTTTGATTTAGAGATCAAATTAAAAATCTCAATTTTTAAATTAATTAAATATTAAAATAATCTAAAATATTCGATTTAGTTCTGAATCGCACCAAATCTTCAAGGATTAATGACTAGATGAACTTAACGGAATGATAATTAAGATACGATTAAGCTAAAATTAAGCTAGGTAATAATTTTGGATTATTATAGGTACAATCGATATAATCTCTTCACTTTCTTATATTTTTTATTATTATTTTATGTAGTTAATGAAACATCATGCATAAGAAACAGACACATATCTTTATTTGATGTTGATATTTTTTTTAGTCTGTAATTTCTATTGTGTTAGTATACACTTTGCTTAAATTTTTATCTTTGAGATTTTGCATACCCCTATATTATTCTATCTGTTGGTATGAATTCTTTTCTATGATCAATTTTGAGTGTAGTTCGATTATATGTAATTTATATATATGTTCAATTTTGAGTATAGTTAGTTTATATGCAATTTATATATATGTAGTTATTTATTGTCATTATGTGAATTTCTTTTTCTTTTTATTTTATTTTTATATGTTGAACTGCTCTTTTTGTCATTTTAATCTTTTTACACTTTTATGTAAAATTACCCTTCTTTGTTATTTTTGTTATTTGATTTTTATTATGATATTATACAGACTTAATAAGGGTAAATAAAATTTAAAGAACTACAATGTATAATTTACCTAATGTATATAAATCCTAAAATATGAATTCTCTTTTTTTATTATTATTAGTAAGCAAAATATAATTTTTACTATATTATGATATAGTTTGAAAATCATTTGAAGAGTTTCTCATAAGAAATTATGTTTATAATTATTTCTCTTTTAATAAGGTAGTGCTATTATGCGGGTTTCGTTTGATTGTTATTTGTTATTTTTTTTCTTAATTCAATATTGTGATGCATCAAGATTATTATTTTTATATGTTAATAATGTTCTTAAATATCTAAAACAATTTATCTTGTACACATTTATATTATCACAAACTCAATTTGTTTTGCATACATTTACTATTTTTCTAATTATTTTAATTTCTATTAAACTTAATTATTTTTTATTTGATTTTCAATTTTGAGGTTTGTTTATATTATATAAAGTCTTCACTAATATTCATTTTCTTTAGAAGTATTTTTATTTTATAATTTTAATATAAATGTGAGGAATATTTAAAAACTTATAGTATTTCTGATCTTTACAAAATTTATTCATAATTGTAAAATATATGCATTAGTATGTATGTACTATATTGCAAAATTCAAGGAATTTGCAAATAATTTATTAAAAATTTAAGTTTTTGGTCCTTAGTTTATGTTGTTAATAAATTTAGAGTTTATATTCGACTCTTTTTTTGTCTATCTTTTGCAAGTTGTTATCGTGCTATATAGGTACATATTTCTTAGATTATTTTGTAAAATAAATTTATATATAGGTAGTATATGTAAAATTATTTACTATTTTTCTTATTTTTATAGATAAAATTATTGTGATTTTTTAGCACATATAATGCTATATGATCTATGTATTGTATGATGCAATTGATTGTTTTATTTTCTTTTATTGAAATTCAAAATAATAATATTTATTTTATTTCCATGTATTATAAATATATATATATATATATAATGCAAATGAGTTTGTAGTTGATCGGTATGAACCAAACCACAGCGAGCCGATTTACGGTTCGGTTCTGACAAAACTTACTAAAGAGATCACCGCTCTATTCGTCTCTTCATTTTCTTCGTCTTCCGCTATGGCTCGGCGGAGCCAATTTACTGACATTTGCAGCATCGCTTGCAGCGAGCTCGAAGAGCTCGGCGCCGGCATGCGCGAGGGCTGGCTCTCCGATCCCTCCATGCTCTCCACTCTGCACCCCAATGCCCTCGCCCTAGCTCACGCATCCCTGTCTGTTCTCCTCATCGTGCTCCTCGATCGACGCTCTTTACACCGCCCAACCGTCGTCCGCCCATCTCTCTCCCCTGAAGAGGGCCGCATATCTGCTATCCTATGGCTTCCTCTCACTGATCTTCTCGCTCTCGCTCTCGGAACATCCGGCGGATTCCTTCTAATTTACTCTCTCTCCGGTGATCTCATCCACAAACAGGCAACTTACTCCTCCTCCTCTTCTTCTTTTCTTCTTCTTCCAATTTGTTTATCTTCGTTCCCATGTTTGCTTTTTTCTTTTAGATCGTGCACCCTGGTCGGATCCTGAGGCTGAGGTTCCGGGAAGTGAAGGGGGAATCTCTGAAGGATGGCTCCATTACTGCTGCAGGTTCTTCAGAAGAACTTTGCGTAGTTTTGAATGGGGTTGTTGCTCGCTTTGATTGCTCGGATATTCAGGTTATTTTCAATCAGGCAGTTCCTTTATTATTGTTAGATTATTATTTTTCGAGGAGTTAGATGCTTTTTTGTGTCATTGTAATAAGTGTTTTAATGAAGCCAGAGCCTGCTTCGAAGAGGGTTAGAAGAGGAAGCATCGCGGATGTGGGATAACAGGATTGTAAGCGAGAAAAACGGTGACAGTCCCAGTGGAAAATTACCGTTTCAGCTATGGGGTGTAAGTAAGTACGGTTCATGTGTGGATGCTGCTATTGTTGGGATTATGCCTCCCCCATTGCTTGAGCTCCAGGTAATTGCCCCTCTTCTTAGAAGAGCAGAAACTAGTAGATTTGATATGATTTCTTGCCTCCTCTTATTGCTAAAAGAGATGAATTTAACGGATAATTTCTGAGGCTATGCTGGTATTGAATTCAGCTCGTTTTATTACTGGGCAGTCGAGTCGACGTTATTATTGCGCAATAATTATTGGAGAAGATGCCGTAATTTCAGCTTTTAGGTAAAGTTTAGATCACCAAGAAATCTGTTTGGAGTATAACTCATTTTGCTGTTATTCTTCTTGATTCATAGAATTTGATGCCTTCTGGCTTTTCTGTCTTCTGTGATTAGGCTTTCTGAAGATAGAAACAGGTCTATCGTGGGAACAATTCTATCCAAGGTCGTGCCCGTTACTTTCTCAACCCTGGCATCAGTTTCCAGATTGATATGGAGAAGTGAGCAAATCTCTTCAAAGAAATCTTATGTATCTTCTCAATCATTTGCAAAAGGTTTGAATCCAATTTATTTGTTTTCTATTACTTAATTTTAGTTGAGGCTGTTTGGTTTACTGAATAATACATGCAGTTCGATTGTGTAATTTGTAAACTTTAATGCTGTGGTTGTTTGTAAAATTATTGGAGGAATTCATTTTATTTTTCAGTTTGGATGAGGCAATTTGCAGGATATGATGTTTTTTTTGAATGATGTACTTTGCAAGATACGATGCTCACGAAATTTAGTTAGCGAGGTAGCTGGATATAATTACTTTTGCAAAAAACTAAAATATACAACTCTTGCATACATTATACAAATTTGTACCAAACAAATTTTAGGAAAAAATATAATGAATAAGAATTTTAAAATTTGCATAAAACAAAAATTAATAATTTCCCCAAAAATATTGCTCAATAATTGTTAAAACAAAATTGAACTTGCAGACCACCTCTTGAATGTGTTAATTTAGAACATCTATAATACAAAGAGAGAACACGCACACACAATGGTTGCCCTTGTACATATAGGCCGTTCAAGCTACAGCCTAATGCTACGAGATAATAACAGAGAAGCATTTAAATTTATAAACAACTTTTAATAACAAGGTTTAGCTTTAGTATTGGATGAGTGATTTGTCTTCTACCAAGCATTTCATCATCATGGCCTTAATGTTGGGACAAAAAAGAGAAACAATTCGATGTAGTCCTTGTCTATTTAGAAGAGCTTAATGAAGGTGAAAAATGGATCAAGCCATTTACCATGTGTCTCAATTGAAAAGCAAATAAAATTTTAAATCCCCCATAACACTTCCAACATGCAAATATTGATACGAAATAACCCAATGTGACACTTTTGTTAAAACATGCTTAATTTTTGTTAGCTTTGTTAAGACAAAACATTTCATCACCATGTGCCTCAATTGAAAAGCAGATAAATTCTTAAATCCCCCATAACACAACCAACATGCAAATATTAATATGAAATAACATGAGTGAAGCCTGGAATATGAGACAACTCTGTTTTTCTAGGACGATTGAATTGCAGATGCAACCTTTGAAACACTTTTTGCCATCATAGTCATGGTTTCATAAATGGTTTATTGAAGGATTTTGTTCTTAGCTTTTCTCCGTGAGGAAAAATTGGTTGTGTTGAATTAAGCTCCTTGCTTCAATACTAGTGGTGATGTGCGCTGCACACTCATCTGCATCAGGTGCATTATCCATTATGCCAAGAAAATCTTCTTCATTTAAATGGACTATCATTCACTATTTACGTGTCCCGCACCACACTATTTCAAGGTCTACACCATTTGAGATTGGTGTGTTCAAATATGCTCCACTTTGGGGAACTATTTCAAAATGAGAGTTTAGTAATAAAACATTAAAAGAGAATTTCAAGTCAAAGTTGATTGCCGCCAATACATTTTGGGTTGATTATGATTTCTTTCTGCAAGAAAAAGCATAAATCGCTTTTAGAAATCATGCTTTTGAACGACTTTTATATGAGTTCCGTCTATAGCTCCAATATAATTTTCTTAGATTCTTTTCTATGTAACGTCAAATTAATATGTACATAATTTGACGAATAATCCATTTTAACTATACACGTCTTAAAAAGGCACGAATCTTGAATTTGAATATTACATGTAGTATCGGTTGAAGGGATTAATCATTTTGTGTCGTTTCCCAATTGAAAATAAAACTGCTTTGAAGTATGTGCTGATTGTTTAATTTGATGTTGAAAGTTAAAACGAACAGCTTTATTTCAAATACTATGACCCAATGTGTGCCAGAACATGGCATTCTGTTCTTCAATAAATGCATGCAATGTATCCAGTAGTAATCTTTTTGTTTGTAGCAACTCACATAACTTTAAAAATGGTTTCTTTTTCATATTTATCATATCAACGCAATTTGAGTCAGAGCCACAATATAGTCTTTATAAATATGAATTGCAGATTTTTATTTGGATTTGGTTTGCACTATATACTTTTTGTAGTGTTAATTGCCAATAACACAGTGGCTACAGACACTTGAACAATTGTATATGTTACTCAAAATATACTTATTTTAATCTCAAATTTATTCCAATCTTCATCTGGATTGCATGAAGTATCTTCCTCTCCCAATAATTCAACAATCTAATAACAATATACTTATTTGCATATTAAAGAATTTACATAAATATATACATAGGCCAACAAAATGTAAGCAACCATATGCACAATTTTGATGTATTTTTTAGTACTCTAATTCGTGCATAGTTATTCATAAGCCTATTTTAATGTTAAAGAAAAGTGGTCATTACATACATATTACCCAGACCTCTAAAATATAAATATTTAGCACCTAAATTTTAATATATACAAATAATACACTACAATCTAAATAACACAGTGGCTGCAGACACTTGAACAATTGTATATGTTACTGAAAATATACTTATTTTTATCTCAAATTTATTCCAATCTTCATCTGAATTGCATGAAGTATCTTCCTCTCCCAATAATTCAACAATCTAAATACAATATACTTATTTTCATGTTAAAGAATTTACATAAATATATACATAGGCCAACAAAATGTAAGCAACCATATACACAATTTTGATGTATTTTTTAGTAGTCCATTTCACGCAGTTATTCATAAGCCTATTTTAATGTTAAAGAAAAGTGGTCATTACACACATATTACCCAGACCTCTAAAATATAAATATTTAGCACCTAAAATTTAATATATCCAAATAATACACTACCGATTTTTCTATCTTAAACTCTGCTAATTATAAATAAACACGTGGTGTCATGCTTTTTATAGACAGGAAGTTGATAGTGCTTTATTTGTGAATATATAAGTTTGGGTGCTGGATATGTAAATTATAATGATTTAGGTGACAAGTACAGTCTTTGCATTAACACCACCCAAAAAATATACATATCCAGAATCCAAACTTTAATTTTTACACATAAAGACTCATTTTACTATGTGCGACAAGCTTAGGGAGGAAAAGTGTTCTCACCTCATTTTTCATGTTTTTTTTTAGTTTCTTTGTTTTGATTTCTAGCATTAAGAACAGAACTGTGGAGTTTTTTTTTTTTTCTTGGCTCATGTTCAAACCACAATATTTATAAAAAATGTGCAATATAATAGTAACATGAACTATACTTGACTGACCGGCAATTGCTCTTAATGGATTTCTAATTCCTTAAATACTTAGTTTGTGCATGTTATTTTTATTTAATCATTCTTGAAATGAATATTTTTAAATCAATTTAATATTTATCTCGGTCATGTTCTTAACAGATTGGTTTGGTGTAATCTATGATTTGATCTTCTTTAAAATAAATGGAACTGCCGATTAAGTAAACATTAAAGATCCTGCTTATTAATATTATTTAATTATTAATGAAGTAAATATGCTTTAGTTAATTTTATATTTGCACTGGACAAATTTCTAATGGATTGGTTGGTGTAACTTAGATCTGGCCCCATTCACTTTAAAATAAGCAAATGGTTAACGGTTGCTCTAACGGATTAAAAAAATTGTGTAAACAAATGGTTTAACATTTGCTCTAACGGATAAAAAAATTGTCATCAACTCTTTAAACATTTCAGGATTTAATTGGGTCAGGTCATAACCTGGCCCGTTTACAAGGCCTATTAGAATATGCTTTAAGTTTATTTTATATTTCGTGCTCACAAAGTTTAGGCCAATGGTATTTTGATTTTATCGTTGGATTTGCATAGTCACTTGCAAAAAATTCTTATTGTCTTATTTAATATGAAGTTGTTGCTAATCAGATTTGTTATCTCTGTTATTGCTTTTCCTGCTACATTTAATAAGAGATGATCATTCTAGGAAGAACAAGTTACGATTCTGCTTGAATCTATAAACTTTTGACTTGCATATTTAGCTAGAATATTTAAAATATTCAAATTTATTCTTTCACGGTAATCTCCTGCTTATATTTCTTAAATGTTGCAGACCTCTGGTCTGATTGGAAACTGTTAAAAATTAAAATTTTCAACCGAGGAAACATGGATATATACATTTAGCTTTCAATTTGTTTTGTCCTACCATAATTTTAGCTACTTCTAATCATCATTAATTAGTTAATTCGTTATATTGTAGGCCTTATTTTTCATCAATGATAAAATTTATTATGAATGAAATCCTGCTCCTACATGTTGCAATTTATTTAAATTATATAAAATGCTATTGCTACTGTAAACAGACTTGTTCACGTAAATATTTACCAAAATCTTCAGCTTGGAACTTCTTATGTCTGACCAAAGTGTTAATGGCGGTGCTTTATTAAAAGCAAATTATATTATATTGATATCATTATGTGCTAATGATACGAAATATAGAAGCATGAGAGTTGTATAAGAAGCTGAGGTGAGCAACAAAGAGAGTGAAAATATCAGATGCTTTTAGGATTAGGTTTGTGGATGATTGCACCTTATATTTATCAATTAGGTATTATATTTCAGATCCATATAATAATCATTAGATGGACTTTGGGTGATCATGCCTATATTTTTTGAGTTAGAAGAAAGGAGTACAACAAAAGTTTATTGTTTGGAGTAGTCATCTTAATAGAAGGAATGACATAGAATAGGGTTGAGCTTTCAAATGTATGCGCTAATTGATGGAATGTGAGCAAAGGGTTAGGGTTTAGGTGAGAGTGTGGCTGAGGGAGTGGAGGAGATTGTCATTGTGAGGTGGTTTCATTTTGGATTTATTTTGAGAAGGCTTTAAGTTAGTCCAGGTAACCACTTGAATTTTCTATGAGTAGAATCAAGTTTGATTTTTAATGTTTCACATGTGATGAACTGATCTAGTGTCTTTTTTAATTGATGATTGGTTAATTTTCCAACCTGCCAACAGTATTTTGATTAAAAATCCAATTATTGCATGAGAGCATTGAGCTATTGATTTGTCAGAATCAAATTAATGTTGGTTGGGCTTTTGACTGTTTTTTCATGTTTAACAAACTTGAAACCCAATTTATTATAATGATAATATGCAAATTTAAGTAGTGGGGTCCATGTATACATTACTACATCCTATTGATTAACTCTGGCAGCATGTATTGCAGCATCGCCTTTGACATGCTTGAAAGATTCACCAAGGAAAGGAGAGAAACTTGCTGTCTGCCCTAGTGGTACATTAGCTGCAATAACGGATTCTCTTGGCAGAATTCTATTGCTTGATACTCAAGCTCTTGTTGTTGTAAGACTGTGGAAGGTAGATCTTTAAGGTTTTATTTGGCCACTTAAATGCATTTAATTTTTTTTTGTTTTTTTTTCATTTTTCTGACTTTTGACCTTGGACCTCTATATCTTCAACTTTTAGGGTTACCGGGAAGCGTCATGTTTTTTTATGGAGGCTCTGATTAACAAAGATAAAGCGTCAACAAGTTCTAATTTCCCTGAGCGTAAAAAAAATGATTACTTCTTGTGCCTTGCAATCCATGCACCTAGGAAAGGGATTATTGAGGTAAAAAGCTACAAGTAGTGCGCTTTAAATCTTTGTATGTTTTTGCAGATTGATTGCATTGATTAGCTTACAAATTCAATGTGTTTACCATAACAGAGCTATTAAACTTATTTTATTGCTCAATGTTAGAGAAATTGTACTGGAATTTTCAGCTCTTTGTATTATTATACAAAATTTGAAGTACAGACTAGTTAAGCTTGAGAAATAAGAGAGATTATGAAAATGTCAGTATTTTTGCGCTTGGTTAAATTACTGAAATTTCTGCAACTATTCTCATATTTTTGAATTTAAATTACGAACTTCTAAAATGATTGAAATTTGTGAGTTATTTAGGTAAGACGTTAGCATAATTGAATGTTTCCTTTGTTGATTGATGCAAGGGAGATTTTTTTAAGTGTTTTGATCATTGTTACTTTGGCTTGAGCAAATGCACGTCATATTCCATAAGAAAATTTGTAGGTGGTCATTTGGCTTGAATCCTTGTGCTGAAGAATCTTCTATTAGCATCCAGAGGATCTTCTATTAGCATCCAGAGGGGATCAGATAAAGTTCTTATTGGAGTAACCTGTTTCACTCCATTTTATAAAATGCCTATCATAATGAAAATAGATTACCTGAATAGTTTTTTGAGCTCTTTATTATAACATTAGATATCTAAGTTAAGTTTGGGAGATTTTCATTCTAGTGATATTGCTTGACGTATATATGGGTGATTTAGTGCTTAGGCTTAGTTCATTTATTTGGAAAGACTAAAGGTTTTGTAATATTTGATAAGTGAGCTAATTGAGATGTTCAATTCATTTATATCATGATTAATTTAGAAAATATGATATGCGAAGCTTGATTTTTAGTGTGTAGTGTCAGATTGGATAAGCCAGGAGGGAAAATAGATAAAATTTTATTGTTATATCTGCTTTTGACTAAAGTGAAGATATGATTTTACGGATAAATCTCATTTTAACAAAATAGGAAAGGAGATTTGACATAAATATTATGTGATTTAATGGTGATGTTATATTAATATAAAAATTAATCTGATGTTAAGCTGTTTTAGGAAGAAAATTTTGACTTGCTCTTTTATTATATGCCAAAACCATCATCTTCTCACCGCTTCTCAAGCTAGCCTAGTTCCACTTTCATTCGTTCTAGCCCGTCTTGTTAAACATGACATGATTCTTCTCGATTTGAGCAATAAAAAAGATTAAAGCTGCCTATGGATTTGGCTGAATGATCACAGGACTACATAATTTTGTGTTAGCAAGTGCTTTCATATCTTTTATTGATTTCACTTTTTATCATGAGATTTTATGCAATGTAAATTGAAGCTTCTTATATTCCCCAACTTTTATTAGAGATCGAAATTTGAGAAAGTTCTTGCAAGCTATGATAGAGAACGAGAATGTGAAGATTGCTGAATTTGATTGAAAGGGTTTCAGGATTTGGAAAATGCAAGAGAATTGACCATTTTTAGCCCCATAACGATTAGAAACTCACCATTCTTTTTTGCAGAATTGACTATACGAAAAGCTGAGTCACATGTTTAACTGCTCTTTTTTATTAAAAGTCCCTCATTTCTTGAAAATGATGATCAAGTTTTGGGGTCTTCAATCTTTACATGAGAAATCAAGACAAACTTTTTTCTCAATAAATTTTTATTTTTGGGTTTCTTGGATGAAGTCTATCTTATACTTTTAATAAGCGTTTACTTGGATGAAGTCTATCATTATTTGCTTTGTTGTTATCAATTTAGTTGAATGATTTATCTTCAACCCAATGAGATCTTTATCCCATGACCAGTATTTTTTTTTTTTAATGGACACATGACCACACAAGGGCTTTTAAGTGTTTCTTGGTAAATGCAAGAGATGCTACTTTGCATAGAATCTTATCATTGTATGCTTGAGTAAAGATATATTTACCCATTGCTCATTAATGGTCATTTTCATTTTTTTATCCACCCCAGTGATTGGGGTTTTGATGAGGGTTGTCTAATGACTTGTTATTTTCACTAAGCTTACTGAGATCTAACCCTTTCACCGCCCAAGTCAAAGATGGTAGTTAGTGGCTTCCACTTGCCTGACTTAGGGTGTAACTGTCATATACCGTTAGATGGGTCTAGTCAGTGTCAGTGAAATTATATTTGAATTTTCTTATTTTTTATAATTAAAACTATTTATGTATTTATTGACCATTGGTAGGCTACTAATTTTATAGCATCACCATGGGTTGTAGACTTTCTTTCAACCACATCACACCTTCTTGTAGGCCAAGCTCACCTGAGCTCTAGTGAATATAGTACTAAGTTCCATTATGACAACCAAATCATTAAGTAGCAACACATCACATTATTAAAATGTTTTCCCAACCATACACAATTTTCTTAGTTACAACTTTATATAGAGTACAAGAGCACTTTATATCAACCACACACAAGATCTTCCTCTACTCTGTACAGCTGTCATAACATGGTGCTTGTTTGGCAAAATTATTTCATGGAGAAGAGATGTTGTATAGAGGTTTAGGGGCGTATTTGATGATGATGACTGTCATCTAATGAGATAATAATTAAGAGGTTTAGGGGTGTATTTGATGATGATGATGACTGTCATCTAATGAGATAATAATTAAGAGTGCTTGTCTATGGAACTTAGTTGTATAGTTTTGGATGAACTAATTTGTTTTTTGATGGGGATCAGTCGATCTCTTGGATTCCATTTGCTTTTGTATCATGGCAACTTGTGTAGTCAACTCAATATGCCATCCTTCTTGAGATGAAGCCATGACGTCCACTATGATCTTTGTAAGAGCTTTAGCATTAAGACCATTTCTTATCATCGTCATATGTAAGTGATGACAACTTGGTGCTCTAATACCAAATACTTGATCTTGAATAGTTTCACATAATTTCATCTGGATTTTGACAAGATAATACAGATGCAAGGTATGAAATTTTGTGCTTTGTTGGAGGTCTAAGAATAATATATTGTGAAAATTTAGAGGTATTGGAGTAGTAAATTAGCAATTATCTGTACTAATATAAAAATGAGAAATACAAATTAAGAAAAGGAATATAAAGACTAATGTCTAAACTTCTCTGTCAATCTCTTTTTTTTATCTCTTAAATGCAACTCTTTTTTCTTTCACTAAAAAACTTGGAATATAATGTGAGATGCATTACTCTTTCATTTGTATGCTTGTTTATAACCTTTAAAATTAGCTTGAACTATTTTCAAATTGGCGTAAGGATGTTATGAAAAAATATTTTTTGTTTCATAAACTTTGAAAATTCAACATACATTTTTTAATTTCCTATACTTATTCTTAGTATTTTTTTGATCTTGCTTTTATAACCATATCTTTTTTTTGTAATATAAGAATAATATTTATTAATTTCCTATACATATTTTTTTATGAATTTCTTATAATTTTTTTTATAACTAAAAGGATTTTATAATTGTGATTTATATGTGAGTATGTGATGGTCATCTTGTTTAATATTTATGTAGATATGGAAGATGCGAACTGGAGCTCGGCTACTTACTGTGGCATGCCCGAAAGGAAGCATAATCATGCAGCCATCAACCCGGTCCATGCCATCCGGTTCAGCATCCTACAATCCTCTTGAGGTTTTCATACTCAATGGAGATTCAGGACAGTTGTCAGTATTGAGCAGTTCAATTGGTTAACCCAAGCCTTAGTTATTATTATCATTTCTATGTTAAAGGATATTTTTCATACATATCATTCAATACTTGTTACACTAGTAGCAACAACATCAATAACACTAAGCCTTAGTCCCACTAGGGGGGGTGACCATATGATCCTTTGCTTCTATTGTGCACATCCAAATAGAATGTCATTCCTAACTTCCAAATAAAGATCTCATTTCTAATGATTTCTTCTTGTTTTTTTTTTTTTTCTCTTCCTCCTTTATCATGGAAAAAATTTATATGCTCAAAATTTCTAATTGTGGCATTGAATGGTCTGCACATAATATGCTAAAATAATCTAAGACTATTTTGCAATTTTATTTCACTATTATAGACACTCCTACCTATCTATGAATGAACTCATATCTCATTCTATCATTTTGATTAAACTCACTCATCTACCATAGCATTATCATCTCTGTAACACTTATTTTATTTATAAGTTGCTTCTTTGTTGGCCAATATTTAACTTTATATAATATAGTTGGTTATCTAGTTGTTTTATATAATTTTTCTTTTCATTTGAGTTAGATTTTCTGGTAACACAACATTCAAGAAGTGCTTATTCCATTTCATCTAAATATCTTAGATCATATTAATCACATCACTCTTTATTCACCATATTTTTTAATAATTGAACTAAGGTATTTGAATCTCTTGCCCTTCTTGAACATAGGGTCTTCAATAGTTGTCATCTAGATTATGGCTACTATTACAATTAAACTTGCTCCTAATAATTTTGTTTTAAGTCTATTATCACGACAACATTTTGATTCTAAAATTGTTTCCCACAACTAGAGTTTTGCTTTTCCTTCAGCCCTAGGTTTATTAATTAACAAAATGCCATCTTCAAATAATATGCATCAAGGAACCTCTTGAATGTATTTAGGAAGAACATTCATAATTAAAGAAAAAAAAAAGGTATGGACCGAGTGCAGAACCTTGATGTAATTCAATGGTAATAGAAAAATTATTAGACAAGCCACCTTGCGATTGAACACGTTATAGCCTATTATACACATCCTTAATAATATCAGTATATGCCACAAATTCTTTCTTTAAAACTTTATAAATGAACTCTTGGTACTCTATCAAGAACTTTTTCAAGAACATATTTTTTGATAGCATAATAAGTAATATAAGATTCATATAGTTTGGTCCACTTGGTGAAATCAATGAATTTTTACATCTCTATTTTTGTCTATTCAATATTAACTACTTAAAAACTTGTAAATAATTTTATAAATTGCATTCACCTAACATAGTTGAGCCCATTCCCTTGAAGTGAACCAATCTCTTAATAACAGTATGCTACACATTTGAATTTAGCAAATTAAATAACCCTATTTATTTATTAGAATTCGCAACATCAAATGGGTCCATGAATACTATTGGTTGTTCATGCACTCGGTAACATTAGGTGGGGAAGTGGTGGTGGTAGGCATTGATTAGGAAAGTAATGGAGAGGGTGATTTTTTTGATGGGGGCTTAACTATATCCTTAATAGTATTGATATATGCCAAAAGTTCTTTTTCTTCGAAACTTTCTAGAGAGCTCTTGATACTCTACAATAAGTCTTCATAAATTACATTCGCCTAATGTAGTTAAGCCCATTTCCTTGAAGTGAATCAATATCTACTATATGCTACACATTTGAATTTAGCAAATTAGATGACCCCATTTATTTCTCATAATTTGCAACATTAAATGCATCCATGAAAACAATGGGTAGCTCATGTAAGGGAAACATTGGTTAGGGAAGTGGTGGTGGTAGGCGACGAAGAGTGGCTTTATTTTATACTAATTAAGAGTTTTGGGTGTCTTATGTGTAATAAATAGATCTGAATAGATCTAAGATTCCTTATGTATTTTGGGTAAGAATTTTTAATTTTTAAGGCTTAAGAACATATGTATATATATAGAGTGCTTTAAAGAGGAAGAAAAAGGCTTAAGTCATGATTTTAAACTATTAAATAACCCTTTAAAAAGAAGTATAACTTGTAAAATTTGTATTTAAAAAATAGAGATTAAGTGCGTCTGACATCTTAGAATTGTTGGCATGAGATAAATAAAAGACTCAATGATTTTTCAAATTATTGTGTTTGCTAGTGATGTCCTACAAAAACTTGAGCAAAATCAACAAAAAATAATATAGAAGAGAATAAATTTTAGATATTGTTTTGGTAACACTAATACGGGTTCAACTCTTAATTTTGTTTCTTTTGTTATGTACTCAAAAGAATAACACATCCACTAGCAATAAAAAAATTCAGAGTAAATTTTATTTCAAAATGTGCCTTATAATTAAAAAATTACTCTATTTTAAAAATATGAATTACAAAAACAACATTGCATTCCTTGTGATGATGATTCTGCAATCATTAGTGTCTATACATTGTGTTATTTAAGAACTTCACATTCTCATTGTATTTAACTTCTTTGAGTTCAAATAGAAACATTATAAGGTTATACACATCATCACTCTATCATCAGTATTAAGTTTGTTATACTTTTTATTTGAATTGTAGAGAGTATATATTTGTTATAAGTTGTGCTAAGTTTTATGCAATGTGTGGCTAGTCTTCTCATGCATGGACCTTGTGGCCTTAAGATTATATGTGAGGTTGAGGAAAGGTGTCTTTAAGCTTAGATTTATTTTCAATTATCCTTATTGGACAGTGTACGCATTAAAAATAGTGGTCCTACATTCCTATTTCATTGGAAGCCATAGGGGTGTATAGGATGGACCTTTGGCTAGTGTTGCTTACTAGCCAAGTTCTATGCCTACCCATGCAACTAATGGGTTAGATGTGTTTAAGAAATGGTTCTAAAATACTTATATGGATATCATTTGATCATACTTGGCGTTTGAGTATATATATATATCAAGCATGAGGCTAATGTCAACACGCAGTGCAATGGTGTGTTCAAGTGATCAAAGGTAAGATCCTTACACTATGCTTATTATAGAGTGTCGTCTACTTAATTAAACTATGGCTTATTGTTATGGAGTGATTAGTGGCATCTAAATTAGTGAATAAATCATAAGGTAGGGTACAAGATTTCACTAGGGTTACATGTATGTAAGTTTGGTTAGGTTAAGGGTGAGGTAGGTTAGTGGATGTGTCTAAATTTAAGTTAGTGTGAGCTTCCATGATTAGGAGTGATGATTCCATCATTAAATTTAACAAGTGTTTGTGTGTGTGAGTATGAAGTAAGTGAGTTTCACAAATCACTAGTCATCATAGGGGCTAGGGTGGCAAATGGGCCCATAAGGGGCTAAGCTTGGCATAAGAGGAGATATCAACTTCTTAATCATGAAAGATCCCATTCCAAGCTTAGTCTCAAATTGAAATAGCATCTTGCACATTCTAATGAACTCATTTGGATTATCAAATAGTAACTTAGCAATTGTATGAGGCTTTTATAGCCTAGTCTATGATACTTCTACAAGTTATCTTAGGTTTAGTTAGGGAGTGGAAAAGCACATGACTCATGCATAATGTTCCACATTACAAGTTTAGCCTGCTCTTTATAACATTCTAATGAACATGATCGAACAATATTTATGTTGGTTTTCACATAGTATGAGGAGTTATCAATGTCTCATTCATCATCTTCTCAAAGCATCCTACGCTAGACAAGGTGGGATATACAAGGCCTCATGTTGGCATAAAATTATCTAAGGCCAAATCCAAGTTGAGGATGTTAATGACACTTCATTGACCATCCTCAAGCTCTACTTTGACTTTGGTAAGGGTTGGCAATTTCCAAGTTTTAGTTTACCCTATCTCAAGGAGTTACCTAAAAAGGATTGCATATGGAGAAGTGTTTGAATATCCATTGGCTTAGCTCTAGAAGTTGATTTATATGATTCATTACTAATTTTAGAAAGTAGATTGACATCATAACCACTATTAATATTAAGATTAAGGTAAACTTAGGGTCCTTAGAATGGAGTTAACTGTCATGGCAACTTAGGTTAAACCAATGGAAATGCATATGCTCATATCTTCATTTTTATAAGCCAAGGTCAAGTAGGGCTAGGGATAAGTCAACCTCATTCTTATAAACTCAATTTAGCACTGGCTTGAACTAGATTCAGCTTCCTAGCCACAAGTTTAGACCTAAGTTCTATAGGAGATGAAGTGTACATTCATGGAGGTATGAAGAGTAGGGTAAGAGTTTGAATACCTTTGAAAATATGGTTCAAGTGTGTGTTCTAGAGATTATTTTAAACTTCAAGGACCAGATTAGACCCAAACTTATTGCCAAGTCATCACATCACCAAAGGAGGGAGCTCAATGTTCCCTTTGTTCAGAGCGGGGAGCTCTCAGGTTTGGCCCTCCACAGAGAGATGGAGGCCACTAGAGCTCTAGATGTCTTAAAAATAATTGTAGGTCTGAGGTGCACCCAGTCCTGTTGGGAGCTTCAAATAGTGAGGGTGTATAGAGAGAGGGGATGAGAGAGTGAGAATAATTTTTGGAACTTAAGAAATTTAAGGTGGATATTGCAAAGGAGGCTTTTAGGATGGGAAGGGGGTTTGAAAACATCTTATGGGAGGTTCTGGGACGATATAGATCGTCTACTTCATCAAGGTCCAGATCTTGGCCACGGAGGTTGGAGGGTTGTGATCGATTCTCCAATTAAGGCATTGAAGGCCCAAAGGTCGTGGGGATGTCGAGGAGGTCAAATAGATGTTTTTTGATGTAATTGAACAATAGGACAATGATTAAACACCTCAGAACGATTGCACCATTGTCCTCTTAAAACGAGTTTAGCCTTTTCAAAGTCAACTTCCAAATCACAGTGCGAGAATAGCCTTAAAAGGTTGTTAAACCCAAGGTGTGGCAATTGAGACAACATTGAATGGACACATCATTTGGGCAAAATATGACAAAAATGTGTAGTGAAGAGGCATAATTCTCACAATTTAGGATGGATTGGATATTGATTCAAATAGTATTTGGTTCTAATTGTAATTATGCTAGGAAGTGAATTCTAAACCCTCGATTAGGCCACAAAATATCGAAAAGCCCCAATTTTGACAATTTAGAATGTTAGGACTTGGCTCATCAGGAAAGATGGCGTTATTTATTTGGGTCGGATTGGTCATTAAGCTTGTGCGATTCTAAACCGTCATATCTAGTATATTTAAATCATACGACTATCAATTTCTTTGGTTCTAATTAAATCCTTATCGTCAAATTGGATCCGCTGAACCGACAAATAATATCTTGTTCACCGTATAGTATTCGGATAATTGATTTTAATAATTTAGAATCATAGGAAAAGTTAAATTAATTTATTACATATTAAATTGTGTCTATTTCTTTCATTTTAACTTCCAAAATTATGAAATTTGTAAAGGATTGTATTTTAACATGGGGAGGCAAAAATAGATAAATTTATAAATTTGGATAATAGAATAATTTTATTTTAATTTCTAATGTTTAGATTCTTAAAAAATTAATTCACAAAATCTCATAATTCCAAATATTCTTAAATTTGCACCATATGTTTATTAAAATATTCTTAATTCAAAGGATACTCCAATTAAATTTAATTCAAATTATCTAAGAAAGATTTTAAGAATATATTAAGTCTTGGTTATGATCAATTAAGCTCAATTAGTTAGTCTAAGAACATTGGGCTATTACATAACGATTTCAATGTTAGATGTGATTTGCTCATTGGGTGGATCATTTGTTTGGATGGTGGGTAGTGCTGGCAATTTGACCAGAAACTTGAAATTCGAACTCGATTCGATTAGAACTCGAGACATTTTAATTTGACTAGAACTCGAAACATTTTGATTTGACTCGAAAATTTTCGAGTCGAATTCGAGTCATACATCTTAATTCAAATATTATTTAAAATGATTCGAAATGACTCGAAATCAACACGAACTCGAACTCGAACTCAAACAAGTTCGAGTCGAGTTTGAGTATGGGCTGACTCGACTCGAAGCCAGCCCTAACGGTGAGTTATCAAACCTCATGCTAACAAGCAAAGTGGAGGTGTGAGGTGCATGCATACCGTTGATAAAGGTGTGATTCTATTTCTTTCACCTGACATTTATATTGATGGATGATGGATGACCCACTGAAGACCTTCAAAATTTTTTTGTTGATGATGGGATATGGCGCATGAAGGAGTTAGATAAAAGTTTTGGAGATGACCTATATGACTACTTATGATCATTCCAATCTTTGGTATCTATAGTATTGGGGTGGGTTTGGCGCTTAATGTTGGATGTGAGAATGGGGTTGTTTAGAGGCGAAAGACCACTAGCATTTGGCCTTGGGGTACTTATTTGTGAGAGCCTTTTTTAGCACCTTTAAGGATTAGGGATATAAGTTTGCTCGACTATTTGTTGGGAGGTGTTTTGTGCAAAACCCTAAGTAATGCTAAGTAGGTATTGCCCTTTTTATTCTTATTTAATATCATGTCAAACTTCACAGACTTTATTCTTATAAGCAACATCTTGGAACATCATCATTCTAAGGGTGTGCCACTATGAATTTGTTTAGCTTTGAAACATCATACACACTTTAGCTTGCTTTTTATTAAAATTTTCTATATGTTTCCCTCTCTTTTGGATTGGATTCAATGCATTTATATCATTTGTTTCTTATAAGAGCATGTGAATTGTCTTATCCAAGCAATACATTGTTTGAGCCATCGAATTTGGATCATTATTGGCATGCCAGCTTCAATCCACACATTGTACTAGAATAGGTAGGCTCTGAAGCTGATTATAACACCTTAGTGCATACAAAATAAGGATTGCCAACAGTTTTCTGGTCCATTTTATATCATAGAAAATCTCATACCTTAATTCTACAAGATAACTTCTTAAGTGATCATCATTCTATAAATGTCAAACTGCGTTGTAGAGAGAGATTCATTAATTATCATAAAAGGGGGCATGCTTATTAAAGCTTAGTATTTACCTATATTGCATTGCTTTTTTCTTTTCATTCCGATATGAATTAGGCTAACTCCCACTACACTTTTCTTTAATAAACCTAATAATAGGCACTTCGTGTCTAAACCATAATAATCTAAGCCTTTATAACCTTATATTCATTTCCTCTTGCTGTGTTTTCCAATATTTTTAGAATTATAGTAGATTCCATTTGTTTGAAGTGCATTTTCCCAACGAGTTCATATTGGAGTTCTTATCTGAGACTATCCCACCTTCTAGCATATGAGATATTGTTGCAGCAACTATGATTTTGTTGAAAATAAAGATGGTAGGCTAGCAATCACTTAGATATGCATGTTCTTGTCTGTTTAGATCCTTTTTGTTATATCCATATGGGATAACTTATTTAGCTAATGTTCGTTCTTCAAACCAAATGAAACCCTGACAACATGGGCTTAGGCCATTTAATAGATATTTTTTGATAATTATTGGCTCTTTTAATTAGCATTATTTAAAATAATTCTTAATGTAAAATCAAATGGTGTTATTTCAAAAATTTCAACATAATTTTTTCATTTAATAAGAATATATGCGCACAAAATTTTTATTATATAACAATTCATAAAAATATTTGTTAAAATATTACAACAATTAATCTCTTTCTTTAATTGCCCTATCACAGTTAAATTGACTTGAAATCAACTCATCCAAATGCCAAAATATTTCATAATACACATTTAGCCATAGTTAATTGGCAAAAACACAGCTTTACCAAAGTTTAAAAGCCTAAAGCTCAATTTCTTTAATTTTTCCCACATTTAATTTCTTAAAAACATTATATAATAATTCTCTTAATCAAATCATAATATCAACTAACTAAAAAGGGCTGTGGATAAGATTATCAAGAGCATATGAAGCAATTTCCATAATATGCTAAATATCATCAGAATATTTGTGTGGTTCAATCTTCTATATGCGTATGCATATGTGCAAAGAGTACAGAATTCAGAAAGAACGCTCCATTAAATCATAGGATAAGAGTTCTCTGTTTCATAACCCAGCATTCGATAAAAATGAGCCGCCCTGATGGCTCTAATGGTGGTGAAGGCCAGCAGCATACAATCTGATAAAATCATAAATCAAGGGGAAAAACCTAAAACAAAATAATGCCCTAATTAATACTTGAGCTGCGGTTTCTGGGTCGGAAGCAAACCAAAGCGCTTCTTGAGAAGGACGCGCTGCCTCGAGTACTTATCATCCGGTGAGAAACGCGCTGCAGCCAAAAAAATTAGTAAATAAATTAAACAAGAGAGCTCCGGTAAGATGTCCAAGTATTGGTATAAAACGTGGGCCGTTGGATGAATATTCAACGTAATTTTCAGTATTTTTTTTTCATAAATCCATGCTTTGGGTTATTGTTGGGAAGGAAAGTATTCTCCTTTAAAAAATAAACCTTTTCATATATATGTACTCATTAATATTTACAACTAGAACACTTGTTTCCACCATCTCAAAATTATTCTAGTTATGGTGACTAGTAGACAAAAGATGATATTATGGCTTTTGTGTCCCCCTTCATAGGACTCTTTCTTATAAATGTCTCTCCCATTTTAGTATCCAATTTATCAATAAAAGTTTCAAAAACCATCTCATTAAATGCATTCTTGAACTAAAGATGATTCAGTATGTATCCCTTTCAATTTTCATTATTTTCGCCTTTAAATCATTCTTTATAATAAACATTTACCCTTGAAATAATTTCTTATACCACTTGTTTTCATCACTAAGCATTGGCTGTCTAAAAATATTTAGTCACCTTCCAGACAAGGAATGGAAACTATTTGCAACTAAAGATTATCTTTCCCTTGAATGCCTCACTAACCAATCTCTAAAAGCTACTCTTAAATATTATATCTACTTTCATTCTCAAGATTTCATCGTATAATCTTGGAACATGCCTTAGATTTATTATTCTTTCATAACCACTTATTACATTTCAACAACATTGAATCTTTTGTTGCAAATTGGATACAGTATTATATTTCTCTGCTATTCTTTTAACATGCTTATTGGATTACCTTAAATAAATAACATTTCCTTCTAATGTGTCATTCAACTAATCAGCTCTTCCAAATTACTCCAATTTTATACTAACATTCAATCTTATTTGAAAGGAATAAATACTTGCAACAACATTGAATCACCATACTTATTACAATATTTAAATATATAATTCTTAACTCCAGGTACATGATCCATCAAATTACTATAAAAAAAATAATATCCATACTATAATATCAAAGCTTGTAGCCTAAATTACTTGTATCTCTTGCTTTCTCATTCATTTCATTTTTTTGATAAAATATTTGAGCATTAATCATATTATCCACTACTATGATCAGCTTGCTTGTTAATAAATTAATATTACAAATAAACAAGCTTCTTGACCCATATTTGTCCACAATCTTTATTTACTTGACGCTACAATCCTGGCAATATATGTTACCAAGGGCAATCCTAGCTCTAGCAAAATTTTTAAACTTACAGGTTTCATGTCATACTAATTTAATAAGTTTTATGATAGCTCTCAACTGCCTAACAAAGTCATTCACACTCTCATTCAGAGCTTGGGATCGAACAATGACTGTTTCATGGCATTGTATGCTTGGTTGAGTGGAACGAAAATATAAGGCATTTGCATATACAAGAAAATCTGATGTAAACAACAGATCATAAGTTCATCTCTGAAGCCTAAATAAATGTTGGGTTTATATCAAGAATAAGCTTTGAATTAGTAAATGAAATTTGAAAACATTACGGTTATAAATTCGGTAGGTAGGTTTAAGAAATGCAACAAAAATGAAAATATTATATAATAATGACTCTGCTATGCTATTTATGTGAGAAAGCTAGTAATATCAATGGCTTCGATGAAGATAGAAAGTTTAATGGAAATATGTTGAGATGAACTAGGCAAGTGACAAGTCGTGTATATTTAGTTATATGTTGTTAACAATGTCAAATACCCACACAAAAACTGCATTACCTACTATTTGGAGTCAGAGCAATTAAAAATGCACATTCATCATTTGTTAACGTAAAGTCATGTTTAGAGTTTTAAACCTATTCTTAGAAATAAATTAAACAGTGTTTATTCTTATAGCCTATAGTCTAACACTTTCTTTAGAACCAGATGATAGCGATTGTATCAACTTATCTAATATGAGCCACTGCTATCTTTTACTGTACAAGTTCAAATCAGCTGAGTGAACTTTTAGTTATAATAAATCAATGTCAAATCAATCCCACCTATATAATCTTCCTTAATTTATTCTTTCGTAATCTACTTATAAACAATCAAACTCTTGCTATATTCTTGCTTATATATTTGTTCTTCAGCATAAAATTCAAGATACTTACACCTATCATAACGTACAGGTGTCATGATAATAATTTGAACAACACATCATTGTAAATAAGCAGTACTGATAAATGTTAACAATGTACAACTTAAAATACGTATCATGCACTGTTTTTTGTCCTGGTCATTCTAAGTTCACTAACTAATTTGAATTATAACATTTGAAAAAAAATAAACAGCAACGCTTCACTTCAAAAATCTATTGTAACTACCTCCACAATCATATTACAATAGACAAATTCAATGCTAACCTTGAAGTAAACTTACAATAACTGAAATTAGAAAATTTGAATCAATATTTATGCTCCTTATGTTTGTATAGAACATAATTTTAAGAAACAAAGAATTGAATGACTGTAAAAAAATATAAACAAGGAAAACACTACTACTGGCAGTGGATTAAAGAACCTGTAAGCTTTTGTAAGAACTGTTATGAAAAAACTTATTGTTATCAAGGAATCGAAGATAAAATATAAAATTTTTTGAGTATTCAGCAATAAATAAGAATATGAACTCAAAAAAATAGTGTTAAAGAAGGGGGATAGTAAGAAGTCGTCATGCTAATTAATATCATAATTTTTCTATAATCAAGGCTAATAATTACAACGCCTAAAAAACCATTAAATAAGCTCTTAACACAGTTAAAATATTAAAAGATATCAGCTCTGAATCAGTTAAAGCAGCCTTTATCACCCATTTGGTCACCCATGCATAGTTGATAGCAATGCGTGTAATTCAAACCCCTTTTTTTGTTCCTTTGGTTGAAATATTGTAATGATGGTAAATACATAATTAGGTATATTGCGATAACAAAGAAACTTACCGATAAGATAAATGTTAAAGAGATGAGGATGCTTAGGCGGATGAGCCAGTATACTTGTAACGATAGAATGAGAAATGAGTTTATCCATAGTAAAGGTTAGAGTGGCTCCAATGGTGGATAAGATTAGAGAGTACTACACATTTGCTAGAAAATTTGAGTATATGAATTTCGCCTATATTAAAATAGGAAGACCAGAAAAAGACATGGGAAAAAACTATTAGAAAGAATCTTCTCTATTTAGAATTTAAGGAGGGGCTTCGATTCAAACACAATGGAAACAAAAGATTCATGTAGCCAACCCCACCTAATGGGATTAAGGCTTGGTGGTGTTGTTGCTGTAGTAGTGATATTTAGCTTTCCTTCTTCATAAACTCATTCATGAAGAAGGGAGGTAGCATTCATTAATTGATGAACGTAGCCAGTAATGAAATTCAAGGCCTGCTAGAGTCATCAATTAAAACTTCATCTATCATATTTGGATAAATATTCCGTCTCCAAATCTTGGAAATAAGAAAATTATTGAACAAAATATTGTAAAAATGGCAAATAAATCATTAAGTATTTAAACAAAAATATCATTTTCCCCTCATATTAGTACTAATGCTCATAAGACAGGTAGCATTCATTGATTGATGCAATTATCCCATATGAAAACTCAAGGCCAACCAAAATTATATCTAGTATAACTCCAACAATTCTATGACAAAATAAGTCAACTCTAATTAAAGATATTGAAATTAATTAAAAATATTTTCCTTGATCGACTCTTTGCATTCCACATAACAGATTCCTTAGTATAAATAAAAATACAATATTGCTATGTTCTCCTTAGATGAAGCAAACCTATTTATGAAAATAAAACATTTGAATGAAATTGATTGCTTAGACATGGGTGCTAGTTCCATTACCTACTTGGATCCAGCAATCCAAACAACTCTTCTCTTAATCATTAACATAATGACAGCATACCTTTGTTGAATCTTAAAGTATTAAAGACACAAATGAAAAGGGATCTCCCATGTAATGCCTTGATAATAAAGAATGCTTTAAGGTGAGATGATATAGCGTAGTTGATATAGCCCTCTTATTATAAACAAAATTATCCTAAAATAAGAATTTTCAGAGATAAATAGCATTTCCTTTACTTTTCTTGTCCTCAAGTTAATGATGAAAAGAGTATCCATGTAGGATTACCTTCAAGTTCACTGTTTAAGCTGCAATGCTAACATTTGGATGCATATAATTAATTTTGTGCATTAATTAGACCATCCTATGATGGAATTATTCAAAATTATCTCAGCTCTTAAATGCCATTTACATATAATGGGTTGTTTTGTGCAACAAATTTCACAAATAATTTGGCTTCATCAAGAAAAAATATGCTTTTAGCCCTCTAGTACAAGGAAAATGAAAGTTTGAAGTTCACTCTGAGTTCAATATATTCAGATCACCAGTGGTGCCCTTTTCATTGCTTCAAAATATATTTGAAAGTGCTTACATCAGCAGTTTTACATAAATAATTTCTTTACTTCAAACCCTCTTGTGATGAAATATCATATATCCCCATGTAAGATTTTGCACCATTCGCTTGCACTGTAAATTATTATATAATTTGACTTTTCTTTTTGAATGAGGGCTGAATGTATCTTTTTTGCATTTTCTTAAAAGACTCGCATGATCTCAACATCTAGTATTTTAAAAAATATTCATAAATATTGGGAAAATATTGAAATGTCTGAGGCTTCAGTTACATAAGACAGAAAACTGAACTTTGTGTGTCTATATTTATGAAAACCAAGATATCCAACTTTCAACAAATATTGTAGTGTATTATCATGAACTGGACTGAAAACCTATTTTTAATAGAGGTTTGGACATGTTTGAAGGTTGGGAGGTAGCTAAATGCACCTGTGCGACATATCAAAAAAGTTCATGGCCCAAATAATTCTCAAAAGAAAAAAAAAAGAATCAAAGTGAGCACGCCTTATACCTTAGAAGCCCAGAACAAATTTTCAAATAAAAATATAATACACAGTAACATATACTAGTCATAGGTGTTTCATAAAGCACTGCATTCAAAAAGGTGCCTACAATAAGATACTAAAGAAGCAAGCACAAGCTAGTTTATACCTATATTTACTGTAGTTCCCAAAAAAGACATGGGGTATGCACATCTGAGTAAGACCAAAAAAAAACTGCAGAATGTTACATTGTAAACTATTGCAGTAGATCTTTGATTTATAATTCAAAAATAATATTAAAACTTGCCATTATTTGTACACTTAGAAATATACAGTAATCTAAAGTCAATACCCAATTATCAAAACAAGGTTTACAGATGCAAAGTGATAAAAATAAAAGGCAAATGCCAAGAATAATAAGTATATACCTGGATGAGCAGATTCTGTAGCTAAACCAAGTGGTGATTCTTTCTAAAGAAAAAAAAAAATGTGACATAACTATGAATTGATAAAAGGCAACAAAACTAAATATTTAAATTTCATTCGAAAAAAATGCACAAACATAAGAAAAGGGTGATGCTGAACACTTTCCACAAATTATATATTGACAAAAAAAAAAAGACATAAGATTTTTTTAAAAGGTATTGACAACCTATAAAATTAATCTTTTTATCAAGTAATAGATATAATATCAATGGCAAGTATAAATTATCAATAAAAAAATTCCTTATTTAATGCAATCACAATATAAGACTTTAAAAATATTTTTATGGCATTCCCTTTGTTAGAGATAAAAAAGAGAACTCACAACGAAAAATAGCAAGTACATAAAATATGTGCTTCCTTTTAAGATAAGAAAAAACCAAAGTTTAGATTACAACAAAATATCTTTTTTCTTACAAAACCGATCCATTGCAAAAAAAAAGAAAGAAAAAAATTACTGGGCCATTATAGTTTAAGAAATACAATGGTGGATATCACATTCTGTAAATTTAAATGAAAGTAACTATGCACAATTTGCAATAGTATAACTAGAAACAAGCTACAAGCTACTAATTACCTTGGTAGTGTAGACTTTATCCCCATTATCATTGATGTAAAACTGAAGATACATGGCTATCAGAATTCAACTAGTATCCTGAGAAACCTAAATAGCATATTGAAATAAAAAACTAGCTCGTTAATTAAAAAGAAAACGCAGTGAAAATATTGAATGCTGAAAAAACATAAAAGCATACGCTCTACCATATGCGAAAATAAAGGTAAGAATATGGCTAAAAAAAGAGAATGGGTGGATGACGATGGCTGCGAGGACGAAAAAGTAGCAGTGATATGGAAAAAACGATCAGCTGCGGATAAAGTGAAGGCTCAATATGATGAAGTACAAAGCAATACCGTAACAGAAAGTTTGAGGCTTGGAAGCAGTTGCGATTGGAGCTGCCGAGGACTGGAACGAACGATAGCTTTAATCGGCGGACCGCAAGAGGCAGTTTTGGGGGATAAGTTAGGGTTTTGTGGTTTTCATTCCTAGATTCAATCCAAAAATCAATTTCTACAAATCATTTATATATATATATATATATATATATATATTTAAAAAACGTGTACTTCAATTATATTTAGTCCCAGCATGAATTATATTTAGTGCCTTAGCATTATATATATATATATATATATATATATATAGTGTATCTATATTACCAAATCAAGGACTTGAAACGAGGACGACATAGCAGCCATACTTTTTCATACATTAATGCTGGCATAACTCATGCCAACGGTTCCAACCGAGAATCCACGCATTGCCAAATTTATGACAAATTTGATTACTCCACACTCAAATGTTAGTACTTGATGAATCAATATTACATTCCTACTACAAATCGAGCCCTCATTTTCGACACTCAACAGTCCTCTAATGCTTGGTTACTTAACATCAGGGCTACTACTCATCTCGCAAATGACACCACAAGGCTTCAATAACAAATAGCCTACTCAGGAGATGCGACAGTACTGGTCAACAACGATGATACCTTACCCATTTTCCATACAGGATAAGGCATCCTCCTCATTCCTCATTGTAAGATTCATCTACACGATCTATTTCATGTACCTTCTTCCTCACACAATCTATTATTAGTTTACAAACTCACTTCCTACAATCACTGCTCCATTAGTTTCAAATCTAACGGTTTCGCCATGCAGGACCTTTGGACAAACAAAACCATCCTCCAAAGACCCTGCTTTTATGGAATCTACCCCTTTCCTTCTTCTCATTATACTAATTCAACCTTCCTGACTACTACAAGCTCCACCGCTCTTTGGCATTGTTGCCTCAGACATCCACACTGGGACTTGCTTCATCTCTTAGCAAAGAACATTCTTGTATTTCCATTTCTCCCTAAAAAAAAAAAGTAATATATGCATGAAACCAAAAGTCACAAGTTATCATTTTCCCCTTCTTGTAATCACCTTTATAATTCAATTGAACAAATACGTTTTGATGCTTGGGGACCCTCCATGATTGCTTCTTTACATGGATTTTGCTATTACGTGTTATTCGTGGATGACTCAACTCGATTTGCTAGGACGTTCCTAATATATAAAAAATCTGACATCCCCTCTACATTCTTCACACAAATTCGTTTCCAACCGATTCAAACAAAATATTAAAATCCTACGCTCTGATAACAGTGGTGAATATCTGTAAAGACCCACTTAAGTAATAATAAGTGAAAATCTTAAATATCGATGCGCCTTTTTAGATAATGGTGTAGTTCCTGATAAAAACTCCAAGGCTAAGCGTGCTCATGTGGGAGTACTCCTAGGATGGATGGTCTACTGGGAAGTTATATTTTGAGGGCAAAATAGTGAGGTCTTACAAGCTAAAGCAGGCAATACCTTGGTGCTTAAGAGTTTGGGTTATTACAAATAGTATCAGAGCAGGTCATGGGTGTCTGATAGGAGCTAAGTGCCATACAAGATAAAGTACCACTTCATGTGAGCTGCCTCTTGAACCCATGATGGTTAAGGTGCTACATGATTATGGGTACATCCTGAGCCTGTACGGGTCACCTCTTGTCCTATCTACCCAATGGATGGTTCTTGGGTCTGTGTGTGAATATTAACGAGGACATCATTACTTAAGTTGGGTAGATTGTAAAGACCCACTTAAGTAGTAATAAGTGAAACTCTTAAATATCGAGACAATTTTTCAGATAACGGTGGAGTTCCTGATAAGAACTCCAAAGTTAAGCGTGCTCATGTGGGAGTACTCCCAGGATGAGTGACATATTGAGAAATTTTATTCTGAAGGCAAAATTGTGAGGCCTTTCAAACTAAAGTGAACAGTACCTTGGTACTTAAAAGTTTGGGATATTACAATATCTCAACAATTACCTCTAATACTATCTACTTCACCATGACATAACTCTACCAAACAACTTGCCCACACACTCTAGAACAAAATTGTAACAACTCTAAGTTGTTGCCTTATTATAGTCCATGTAATTAGTACTGCAACACATCAATTAATATCCAAATATCATTAGAAGCAAATTCCAAAATTTTGAACCAAATTTGGTGTTGCTCAAATAAATTGAATGTTTTATTCAATTTAAATAATTAGAAAATTAAATTGATCTTCGATCGAAAATTTGATATCATTTTTGAGTTCTTTTCACCCAAATTAGCTAATGATGAATTTTTTGATCAATTTGGAGATCATTTAAATTAATTGAATATTTTATTAATTTAATTAATTAAAAAATTAGGAAATTAAAATGACTTCCGATCGTAAATTTGAATGTCTTTTAATTTATTGCATTCAAATTAGCTAAGAGTGAATTTTTGAAAATTTTTAAAAATTATTTGATTAAAAATTATTGTTTAATTTAAAAGAAAATAATAATTATTAATTAAATTAAATTAAATTAATTTAAATTGAACGGCGAAAATCCTGTGATCGGGTCCGAACAACGAACACTAGTTCGATGAATTTTAACTGCCTGGTTCATTTTAAGTAACATCTGTAACAACCCATGTTGTTACTTTACTCAATTAAGACTAATCTAGGTCTTAATTAAGATTCTAAGTCACTAATTAAGTGATTTGAAACTTATCTCTGAAACCTAGGTCAATCCAGAAGTCAACAAAGTCAAATCAAGAATTCTGGAAAATCCCAAAACCTGGAAATTTGACTTTTTATCTGGACCTCAGATTGAAAATCTGACTTCGCCATTGCGTTCAGAACACCCAAATTAGCTAAGGGTGAAATTTTGGAGGCATTTGGAAGTCTTTGATTTTTCGTCGAATATTTTAATATTATTTAAATACCCTAAATAATCAAATAATTAAATACTCGTCGAAACAAAAATCCGAGTGCGCCGTTGCGTTCCTCACCCTTCATTTAGCTAAGGGTGATTTATTGGAAATTTTTGGGATGCATTTAATAGGTTAAAATTAATTAATTAAAATCTGCATAATTTAATATAAATAATTAAATAATAATATAATTTAAATAGTTAGCGGTTTCCGTCAGATCTATATTCTCGCCGTTCCATCCATCTGACGGCGTCTTCAATTTCCGTCTGATCAACAGCAGCCGTCCGATCCAATCTTAGCGATTGATCAGACGGCTCTGAGGCCGTCGTCCCCGTTGCTTAGCGCGTGTCGCGCTGAGCCCTAGGCTCGCCATGCGCAAGGCTTTGAGCGTCGCAGGTGTCCCTCCGCCACTCTTTAGGAGAAGTTAAAGCTCCAGCCTGACTCTCCAGTACCCCATTTCATCAATTCCGATCGTGGCAAGGAATTTTTGCTCGAGCCCTCGTCTGCGCCGTTGAATAAAGGTACCTCTCTTATCATCCTAATTACTCACGCAATTATCAATTTTAACATTCGAATTGCTATTTCAAGACTTCGATTAATTGTTAACGTTACCTGATCAAACGATAGAGGCTTCGATTTATCAAATTTCGCAAAACGTCTATAGCATTTACCGTTATTTATAAATCCCGCCGGCGTGCCTTCTTAGGGTTAGGGTTTCCGTGCAAGGTGGGCCGCGCCAGTTATTGAACCATATGTCATTGGATAGGCCTCGATCACCTCTTCGCATCACCGTGCGGGATGAGCCCTATCATCACCGCAGTAGTCGCAAATCGGGAACCCTAGTTTCTAGGCGTCGGGGCGATCGCACGAAAACGAAGGGTCTCTTCGGGCCGGTCGGGTCAGCCCGGGCCCGGCCCGTGACCCATGCCCGCGGCGTTTCAGCTGCTGCGGTGGGTCCCACCACGCGACGCGCGGCCAGTCGCAACGCGACACGTGGCCGTGGTGTCTGTCTGACTGAGTTGTGGGACCCGCGGTCGTCAGCTCATCCAATAAATGCTCGCCACGTGTACCTGCAGAAAACTAAAGTAAAATATTATATATATATATCAGTTAATTATTAATTAAATGTTTATATAATAATGGATTTATTTAATTTAATGACAGTTATATTAATTTAATAAAAATAGTAATAATTAATTAATTTAGTACTAAACTTTAGACCTAAATAACTCATAAAATAATTATCCAAATTATACAATTAAATATATTAAATTAATCAGAAAAATATGAGGAATTTATTGATACCAAAATTTTTGCTGTAAGATCAATATTTTGCAAAGTGATTATTTAGGTTTAATTTAATTTAAATTAAATGTCACAAACCTTATTTAGCTCATAACTTTGTACCCAATGATCCAAACATACCCAATATGGGTCTTAAAGTGATCAGAAAATCCTAAGGATTAATTTGATAGTATTTATCTTGCTGTTTGGATTAGTGTTTGCCTAATCACATTTAGGACTAAACCCTAATTAGGTTAATTAACCCTAGAACTTCAATTGACCATAACTTGGTCAATTGAGCTCCAAATTTGATAATCCATAGATCCATTTAGATCAAAATAATTAATAATAATCTGTAAAAATATTTTAGATCTAACGGTTAGATTTGCTAATCACCCTTAATTGCTCTAAACCTTGATTAGTGAATTTTAGCAAATTTAGTATCTCAAATTGAGAGTTTTTAATTTCAGAAGACTCCTAGATCCATTTAGAATCAATCCATAAGGTTGGATTAGTTTTTGAGTGCTTAATTTTGTTAATCACTCACTAATCACCCTAAACCCTAATTAGATCTTAACTTAGTCAAATTAGGTCTAAATTGAGTCTACCACATATCATTATGATCAGTGAGCTATTTGTAATTCATAAGCCACTGATTTTGCTTAATTTAGACATTAATTGGCAAAATTAGAATTTTTGACCTATAGTTAACAATTCCTTAATTAACCTTAAAACCCTAAATCGTGTATTGGCCATAACTTGGCCAATACTTATCAGATTTCAGCAAATTTAGGTTCTATGGAAAGCTTAGGCGGTAAAGAACAATAAATCTGAAAGAAAATTTAACTTTCACTTAGCCAAATTACTAATTTGCCCTTATGAGTCAAATTCACTAATTTGATCTCATATGGCTTAATAATTACCCAAAATTAATTTAGTTACTGTCTAATCTTACATTAGACAGTAAGAAACACTTTCCAAAAGAAAAATTTCAGAAATTAAATCCTAGATTAAAAGTTGATCTTTTGAACCCTTAAGTAGGGGCAAAATGGTCATTTTGTCCAAATTTAGGGTTTAGCCTTTAAAAGCCCTAATTTCAATTTCAAATCACTAAATTCAGTAAATAGAATGATTCATAGTTGAAATTAATCAAATTTAAGTCTAAATTAAGTTTTGATTAAAATCTCAGAATTTGCTCATTTAGAAAATTCATAAGTCCTAAGTGAGTGTTCTCCTTCCTTAATTATTCTTAGACCCATCCTTAGGTCTTATAACATTAGTTAGGATGTGTGTCTTGAGAGATACTCTTAGTAATTAAGAGCCTTATTTTCCTAAGATTAGGAATAGATCTTAAGTTAGAATTCATCTATTGAGTAAATTGGGTTACTCAATTAGGTGAAACCTTGAGTTTTCTAGTTTATAGAGTTTCTTAGTTTATTAAATGATTATTTGATCTTTAAACTTTAGAACTAAGAATAGAAATCCATCCTAATGAATTTGATTCATCATTAGGATTTGCCTTAACCTAATCTGTAAGTTTGGGTTCTAAACCTTAGACCCTTAGATTATACCTTTAGATTAAGTGATTAGACCCCATCATCTGGAGTCTAATTCTTAATCTATTCATCTTGATTTGGCTAATCAAGATGAGGTTGGGATGAATTAAATTTCAAAACTAGGACGATGATTTATTCATTTTAACCAAATAGTCGTCTTTTGATTAAGTTATAATTAGGACTTGGCCAGTCCTAATTATCTTCAACAAGTAGGATTCATGTTTCTAAGTTACAGAATGTGTAAGAATTGATAATTCTGAAACTTATGTAACTTAGAGTAGATAGAATGAATAAAGTAGATAACAAAGGATATCATCTGTGTCCTAGATAGAGTTTCTTGCACTTTGATTTTGATGCTTTGCATTCCTTGATTTTGAGCCTTATATATTGAACATATATTATGTACTTAAGATATTTGATAAATATCTTATGTTAATTTGGAACATTATTCATAAGTAGCATTATGTTCGTTTCACAAGTGGTTTGTAAGGTGTAGCTTGATTAGTATACCTCTTCAATCAACCCGTTCGGGGTCGGCAACCTTTCGAGGGTTTAATGTCCGATAGTCTATACCAGGCCTAGTCCATGGATAGGATGGATAGACTCTTGCCCTACTGACTATATAGTCAGGATTTTGATATGGTTATACTAATTCAAGTACACTTACATTCAGTTCTGTCTTAGCTCATCAGGCTAAGAGTTTCAGTGGCGTTCAGTTCAGAGTTTCTTAGCTCATCAGGCTAAGAATTGCTGAGTTCATGTTCAGTTCAGTTGACTTATATAGTTACTATAGTTTCAGTTTACAGTTACTGATTTACTAGTATATTCTGCATTTCAGCACTGTTTTACTTACAGCTTTCCTGCACGTGTTTTATATATATATAGGATGTTAGTTTTACTTACTGTTTTCACATGTTTACTTAGGATGATAGTGTTTCAGCTTTATACTTTTGTACTTCACTTAGCATAATCTGTTTGATCATGAGCATGTTTAGGTTGTACTTTTCTTACTTTCCTTTTACTTTTACTTATCTGTCCTTGTTGCAGTTGCTTGGAGGAGGTATATTTTACTTCCTATTTGTTTAGTTATAAATTGAAGTTTATAACTTATTACTGTTCTTTTGATACGCGTTTCTGCACCTATTTTGCTAAGTTCTATTTTTATGGTGATATCTTCTTAATTTAATTGTTTGCCCTAAAATGTACTTAGACTTATTGTCTAACCAGTTTTTTTTTTGTTGGCTGGGGCCCTACCATTATGAAATTGATAATGGTAGGTTCTGAGTTTGTTGGTTTAGCAGATCCAGTGGAGAGTTTGCCATTGGAGGAGGAGCCCGTTCTTGAAGATCCGTAGCTTTAGTTTTTCTTCCAGTGAGATTGAGAGTTTTATTTCAAGTTCTTTTAAACTCATTAAATGTTGTAATAATACAGGATTTTATTTCTTTTTTAGTACTTTACTTATTCTGTATGGTTGTATTTATACAGTATTGGATGGATGTTATGTTTTATGCTTTCGCACTCTGAGTTCATGTATGATCATTTAGTGATAGTAGTTCTGGATTGAATGGCAAAGTCCTTATTTAAATTGGATTAGGATGTGTAACTAATCCAATCTTAAGTGGGGACCTTGTCATCTGGTGACCCCTTCATCGTAATCATGTTAACTTAAGGGTTAACAGGACCACAGTGGGGCAGGGCCGCCACAACATCCAACAGCCATGTTTTCTCCTTGGTCACGGATGAGATCATATATGTCGTATCCACGATTCGATCCGATGTATCGGATTTGTTAAGTATTGTCTCATCCCCGACGTGACACACGACAAGTCACTGTCGTGGGAGAGCCACGCCACCCCTCACACGCCCAAATGGGGCAATTTCGATAAGGAAATGATCATCCTAAAACCCTGAGTCCATTGGGGGTCTCGAGTGCATGAGGAGCCCAAGAAGGAAAACCTAATTTCCTCTACAGAATCGACGGTTGCATCTATCTCTGGTGAGAGGTACTGCATCTACCTAACCTCTATTCTTGAAATTATCTTTTCTAAATGGAATTTCATGATTATATTTATATTTTCGAAATGTCAATTTGTCCAAAACAAGTCATTTGGGTAATCAATTAGATGTCACGTGAATAGTAGTTCGTCGGAAAATTTTCTGCTGGCCAACAAAGGGGCTTTGGGTACCAATCGAAGCGTCTCAGCAAGAAGGTTTCAACACCGGTCAAACCACCTCGAGCTATCTGCGGGGAAGATGAACAACGCCGAGCTACTGTAGCGAACAGGCTACTGTAGCAAACAGGCACTATATCAAACCGGGTCAGTTAACCTTTAATTGTCGTTAGTCGTTAAATGAATACTCGCAGGAATATTCTCTTACCATTAAGGATTTAAAGGAAAATCCTAACGGCCATTAAAAGAAAAGGAATATTCTCTAGAATATTCCAAATTTAATTAAAGAGTAAGAAAAATACAAATTTAAATTATATAAATAATTTTAAAAATATAAATCCAAACATAGCCAAATTATATATCAAATAATTAGATGAATGAGGGGAGCAATTTTGTGAGATCAAATTTAAATTATGAGCATTATATTTGAAAGTCACATTTTGGACCTACAATTTTGTATCTCTTTTAGTGTGCTAGGTTCAGATTTTTACAAATAAGATGTCTATAAATTCCTAATGGCTTGAGTAATTCAATGACAGTAAGAATGAAGAGTTTTGACTCAAAATTTTCAAACTTCATGTTAACCCTAGTTAGGCTTGTTGTTGCCTCGTAATGCATGTCAAACTCCGTTTTAACTAAATAAATTATTAATGAAATCATAATGATTAGTATATTATAGAAAATGTATGTTTGGAAAAAATAGGATACTAAATCCTAATTTTTGCATTAGTGCCTCATAAAATGTGTCAAAGTCAAAATGAGTCAAATAAAATGCACACGGGCTCCTCGTATATGAAGAACCTTAAATTCATTGAAGTTATTAAAATAAGTTTCTAGATTTATGTTCAAGTAAAAATTAAAAAATTTGCATCGTCAAGCGTGCCAAAATTTAAAAATAAGAGAATGCCAAAATTTAAAATAAGAGAATTATTAAGTTGGTAAATAGTCGAGACACACTCTCGAATATGTCATAAATTAGGGTTTTAGTGTACCCTAGTTTGTGAGAATAAAGTGTAGATGGAGTTCTTATCCATGTGTGTGTAAGAGTAAATATAGTTAAGTAAACTAAGTGTTCATTCATCCTTCTTAATAACATATTAATTCTATAAGATATGATATAAAGAGCTACGAAATGAGATAATAAAAATAATATAAGGTAGCAGATTTCCATGATAAGTTAGGAATTAGCCTTATCAGAGTATACAAATTTATTGTATAAGGTTAAGTAAATATAAATGAGTGGGATGTCATTCTATTGGTTTTATCTTTTCTTTTTTTATTGGTTGTCTATCGTATTATTATCCTCATATCATAGCATAACATCAGCATTAGCAGTGCGATTTAGTGCACACATAGGATCATTAGCGATGCGATTCAACACATACCTGAGATTTATTAACGATGCGATTCAGTGCACATTTTAGGATTTATTGGGGTACGATTCAGGTACCCAATACATGCATATATGTGACATGCATTTCAATATAGTTTAGTATTTCTACCTCAGTATTACATTTTAGTACATTTCAACATTTATATGGCATTTCAATAGTTATTTACTTACAATTATAATTTCAGTATTATCAGTTTAATGTTATAATTTTACTTTTAGTTTTATACATTTTACAATTTTATAGTTCCATATGCAATTTTGTGTACTCTTAACTTCAGCTTTAACAGCATTGCTATCCTTAAATTAAATTATAAAACCCAAAATATATTTAGACAATTGTCTAATGTAAAATTTCTCTTTTTTTGTAGAGGGCCTGTCATGTGATATTAACTGTTAAAGCATGCGCGGAAGCGGTAGGATGGGATATTATTGATAGTTATCAAGCAATAAACGAAATATCCAAGCATAAAAGAGAATAAAATCACAGCACAATCATAACATAAACAATGAGCATCTATACATAGGAAAATTTACATGGAAAATCTGATGATGGGAAAAATTACAGAGCCACACCACACAGAAAAATATATTATGAACAAGATAATTATAAAATTGTAGAGAGATTCACCTTTACATGAACAAGAAGGATATACTGCTTATAATATAACAACCAAATATTATTACCTTGACTAATTAGGACTAAACAAAGTCTTAGTTTTGATTCTAACACTCTTAAATAGTTATTAGGATCTCACCCTGAAGTTTTGGTCCAAATCAGGGGTCAAATGGACCAAACCCTGATTTTGGGAATTTTAGGAACCCTAAAAATTGACATAATTATTTTGACCTCAAATCAAAAATCAGACTTTGCCATTGCGCTCATTGCCTCAAAATCAGCTAAGGGTGATGTTTTTGGAGGCAATTAAAAGATGTTGGATTTTTGTCGAATATTTTAATATATTTAAAATGCCCCGAAAAATAAGAAAATTAAATACTCGTCGAAATCGAAATTCGACTTTGTCGTTGCATTCCTCACCCTTCAATTATCTAAGGATGATTTATTAGAAAATTTTAAAATGCAATTAATCAGTTAATTTTAAGTAGAAAATCGATTAAAGTTAATTAAATAATATTAAATTCCATTTAAACGGCCATCAGCCCTTTTCGACCCGTCGTTTTGGTTGGACCGTCTATCCCTAACGGCACGATCCCTAGCTCTATTTTAATTCTCTCTTTTAAGTCCCATTAGGTTTGGTGGGACTATTTTCTTTCAAATTTGGAATCCGCTGCCATCACGCCTCTTCCTCAACCTGCAGCTCGACGGACGGTCTAGGTACCGCCTTCCATCTCCCAATTATCCATTTGTCTTCACGTGATTGATGTCAATTCGTTTGAAATCTTATTCCCTGTTATTGTTAAATACATGTTTGGGTTTGATTTAGCCTAATATTGTCCGATCATTCGAATGTTGTACCCCCTCAATCTAGATCTATAGCATTTCAATTGGCATGCAATTCAATTTTAAAGCTTATTCTGATCACTTACAAACCCTTATGTTAAGCAGTTGAACCAAATGGTATTGTGTCGATTGCGATTTTCGCAAGTTATCCATTATACCAACCCAAGTTGTTACTTAGGTTAATTAAGACTAAATCAAGTCCTAATTATGATTTTAGTACTTTAACTAAGTCATTAGGAGTTTACCACAAAGACCTAGTCCAAATCAAGAGTCAAATGGATCAAATTCTAATTTTAAGAATTCCAGAAATCCTGGAAATTTACCTATTTAATTTGACCTCAAATCAAAAATCCGACTTCGCCATTGCTCTCATTACCCCTAAATTAGATAGGGGTGATGTTTTGGAAGCATTTGGAAGTCGTTGGAATTTTGGCTAATATTTTAATATATTTAAATATATATGTATAAGAAAAATAAATTGTTGTCAAAATCAAAATCCAATTTGCCACTGCATTCCTTACCCTTGAATTAGCTAGGGATGAGAATTTGGAAATTTTTGGAGTTTAATTAATAATTGAAATTTAAATTTGAAGTTCAAAATAAGTTGATTTAAATTATTAATTAAATATTAATTATAGTGGGTCCCACCATTCGTAAGCCGGGCCAGTCCATAAGTTGTTGCTCTGTTTAGGCGGGATTTGGTTTAGGCCAGGTCCTTCACTGTGCTATCAGGCCCAAACTGGGCCCGCACTCAACATTCGAGTCATCCCAAGAGGCCCGAAGATCATTCCTCGTGCGTTCGAACTCGTGTCAATCGCGGTGCTCTCCCATCGTCCCAGATGGCTATCACCGCCCAAGAGGGCTACTTTAGGCCTTTTAACCTCGATTCCATCGAAAAATTCTAATTTCCATTGATTGAAATTGAAATCGAAGTAGCTTCCTGGAGTTAGAAGTTTTCAACGCACCGATCTAGGGTACGTTCCTTACCCCGAGTTCTTCCTTTAATCTTTGTTTAAGCATCTAATATTATTCTTATGATGATTGCTGCACCTTAATCTCGCATCTATTGATTCCCCTGTGCTCGATCGAACTCTCAGGAGATTGATTAAGTCGCGTTTTCCCAAACCTTAAGGGCTATCGAGGAAGATGAAGAGGCGACCAGGTTGGGCCATTTCAGGCCGGGCTCGACCCGCTTATCCGAGAGTGGACCCATCAGCATGGCCTCCTCAAAATTTTGAATGTGGGGCCCGTTCCATTTTGCTGTCGGCCTCATAGGCCAACGCGTGGGTTCTTACTCTATCGCAGGCAGAGTGTTGCAGTGGGACCCACTGCTATGATGCCCCGGTTAAAGTACCGTTGTCCCGCCCGCTGAATGTGGGACCCGCACACCGTTAAATTGATTTAATTAGCAGAATGAATGATTTAATTAGATTAAGTTTATTAATTTAAATAAATCAGAAACTTTAAACATTAATATATTTTTATCCACTCATCCAAATGCATTGATGTTATATCTCATTTTAATCACAAAAATAAGAGGATCATTATGGTGCTGTCAAATTTTCTATATGATGTATATTTCACCTAGTGATATTTAGGACCCCCCATAATTTGCCCTAAATGCCCATAATGTTTAAACCACCTTAACTTTGCACACACTCACCCAAACTTAGCTAATTTGGGTCTCAATTTAATTAAGAGACACTCAGGAATATCCCCATAATATTAATTTTGCTGTTTAGTGTAGGATTTAGCTAATCACTTTTGGGACCCCTCACTAATTACACTCTTAAACTCTAGAATTTCAATTGATCATAACTTGATCAATTGAGCTCCAATTTAAATTTTCTAATATACCATTTTAACCAGGAAGACCTAATAAATAATAAACTGTAAAAATATTTAAGATTTGATGGCTAAATCCCTTAATCAACTTTAATTACCCTAAAACCTTGATTAGTGAAGATTAATAAAATTTCTGATCCAAATTAAATGATTTAAGTTTCTGATAACTCATAGAGTAGTATAGAATCTAGTTGTATGGTTAGTTTAGTGATTCTGTGATTAATTTTACTAATCAATCACTAATTATCCTTAACTATAATTATGTCATAACTTGAACAAATGAGATCCAAATTTGGTCTACTGTCAGTTAAAGTGCTTAGTGTGTTATATAAAAGCTATAGCTACTGAATTTATTGAATTTGGACTTCAAATAAAAAAGTTGGATTTTTGGCCCCATTTATGAAATCCTAATTTATATATTCAAATACTTAACTTGTTTTAGCTATAACTTAGCCAATACATATCAGAATTTAGTAAATTTAGGTTCTATGAAACCCTTAGATAGTAAACATTAATAAATTGATAGAAAATTTATATCTCATTAACACAAATTACCATTTTCCCCTTATGAGCTAATTTTTTTAAATTGAGCTCATAAAACTTAATAATTATCCAAATTTGATGTACTTACTGTCTATCTTTATATTATATAGTAAGTAATTATTTACCATTAATAAATTTTAATTTAGAGCCCTTAATAAAAAAAAATAGCTTTTTAGACTCTTAATTAGGGGATCATTTTGCCTAAGTTTAGGTTTAAGTTAACTAACTAAAATTAATTAATTTGGTTAATATTTACTTAACTGTGTATAATTAACATATACGTATATGTTACTATATTAATTTAGCTAGTTAACTGTTGATTGATTAACCTTTATTTAACTTATCTGATAACTACTAATCAAAATTAACACTATTAACTAATTATTGTTTAATTTAATTGACTAATAGTAGTTAAGTTAATCTTAACAGACACACACACACACACACATATATATATATATATAATCTAATCTTTTATCCAGGAAGGGACGGCGGGCCCACGGGATGCCACGTGGCATCCCAGGATTGGCACCATACACGGGAACGGGACCCACAGAAGTCAGCCGAGCGGACTGCGGGTCCCACTAGCTGATCCGCACGCACGCAAGCAGGGCCTGCGAGACACGCGGTAGACACCGAGCTGACCACGGCTTCGGGCGGACCGGGCTCGACCCGGTCCGGATCGGGTAGCGCCGTTTCACCGTCCGAGCACGTGTGGGCGGGTTGGATATGACCCGACGGGCGAACCTCGATCCGACGGATCAGATCTGATTCGATCCGACCACTCGGATCCGTCACGAAGAGACGGGTCGTCTCTTTCAATCGAGCGACGATTAAAGCTAAGGATTTTAGTTGAAAATGAATGCAATTATTGATTATTCAAGAATGCAAATGGAGTATTCGATTAAGTGCAGAAGAGGAGAGTAGTACCTTGATCGATGGCTTGCTGAAGAATTAGGGTTCAGGTCGGGTCCTGAGCTATGGATCCAAAGCATAAAAAATGCCCAACCCCACAGGCTGAGGAGGGCTTAAAGAACCCCGGGACGAAGATGGCGAGGAAGGGCAGGCGTCGGATAGGGCAGCCGCAGTGTGCCCGGACAGCGTGCGCCATGCGTTTGCTACCTCGCGGATCCTCGGGACGACGAAGAAGAGCTGTTCGATCAACTGATCGAACGTCTGATAGCTACCGTTTGATCAGACGGTAGCTTTGACGGAGGGCGTCGAGTTAACGGTGCGGCAGACGGCACTGTTAAGTGAGAAATAAAATATTATTTATTTGTTTAATTAATCAATTTCCTATTTAAATTAAATAATTAAATTGGATTTAGAAAAGAAATTCCAAATTTTCACTTCTAGCTAATTGAGGGGTGATGAACGCAACAGTGGGGTCGAATTTTTGATCCAATAAGTATTTTAATTTCCCTATTTTCGGGGTATTTAAATGTTATTAAATTATTCGTCAAAATTTTGACGACTTCCGATTGACACGAAAATATCACCCTTAGCTAATTTGGGGGCAATGAGCATAATGGCAAAGTTCATTTTTTGATTTGAGATCAATTTAGATAAGTCAAATTTAGGGTTTCTAGATTTTTCCAAAGATCAGGATTTGATCCATTTGACTTCTAATTTGAACTAGGTCTTAGAAGAAGACTTCTAATGACTTGAATAACACTTTTGATCAAGTTTAAGACAGAGACTAATCCTAATTGACTAGGGTAACAACTTGGGTTATTACAATGCATTACTCTGGAATGACTGCTGAACCTCTCTGAATATTTGCCGATTCAAATGAACCGCTGCTGAGACTCAACCCCAAAGGAAAAAAGGCTGAGTACTAATCCTTAAGATAAGTGTAAAATTATTATCTTAAGTATTATGTAGAGTACTTATGTACATTAGATTATGAGTGGAATAAAGATCCAATATACATGAGTATTAGTATTTCACTTATATTGACCACATCACAATACTAAGTATAAGTAGTAGTAAATACAGAGTATATAAGCTAAATCATACATTCAGATCATTCATCACAGAAGTTAAGTAAATTATTCATCTAAAAAAAAAAGAAAATATCATCCAGAATCATTACAAACAGTTTACTTTAAATTAAATAATAAAAATAATCTATTTACTGAACTGAAGTAAGCTAATGCAGAAAAGGTACTTGAAGATGTAGAGTCCACTATTGCTCTATGAACTATTCCTAGATCTCATGTGAAGCTTCCTGATCTTGTTCCACATGCTACTCTGGATCTAGCAAATTATCGAAACTCAAAAATACCACATGTTAGATAATGAGTCTAACACATCAAAAACTATTATAAATAGTTATAGTTATATAGTGTTTAATATTTAAATAATCAAATAAGACTGTATAATATATTAAAATAGCTGAAAAATCTAGAACAATACAAATATGAAAGTAAAGTAAAATTGAGATTGAAAATTGAGTATTGAAAATAAAGAAAATAGTAAAAAAACTAAAATTAAGTAAATAATGAATTAAAACTATTTCGTATACTAATGAATTTATACATATGCATCTGAATATGCCACATAAATGTATGTCACAAATATGTTGACTCGGTGTCACATGACACCCCACAAATCTTAGGTGAACGAATGCTCCGCTAACATAGTCTTTAGGTGAGCCAAGTGCTCCGCTAATAGAGTCCTTAGGTGAGCCAAGCGCTTCGCTAATGTTGACATGACTTATGCATTCATGATATACCAAGGCTTTAATGACTATATGCGTTAAATCATCAAAACATAGAAATTGATTAAAACTAAAATAATGAATCCATTTATCTCCATTGTGCAGAATCCATCTAAATGAATTTTGACTCCTAATTTAATTCTACTAAATGTTAAGATTATTTAAATCTCTCTATCTTCTAGACCACCATCTGGGGAGAGTGCATATATATAACTAGTATGTTTCTAAGAAGGGTGGCTTTAACACTTAGTTTGTTTATTAGCACTTATCGATACATATAAAGATAAGGGACATAATCCTTTTACAGTTTATTCTCTCAAACTAAGCTATTAAATGCCTCAATTGTAAACATTACTTATGATGTCTTAAGAAAAGTAACTTGAAACACTCAATTTGTTTAATCGTATTTATTGATATGCATAAATATAAGGGACATAATCCTTTTACAGTTTATTCTCTCAAACTAAGTTGTTCAATCCCCTACTTATAATGTAATTAGACTTGGGATGTTTATCCTGAATTGAACTGTACTTATCTAATTACCTAAGATAATATCGAAACTTTATAGTTCTATTTAGAGTAAATTAACTATTTTTATCTTCTACTAAAATAAATTAGTTCTATGGATATACACTATCATTTCCATCTGATGATTCTATTGATTCTCATTCTAACAATTCTATTTATAAATCAAAGAATACAAACTAGTGAATCAACACCCTATTACGGTGAGTCATACACAAAGGTTCCATAGGGTGTGACATGAAAGTCACTCAACTTAGGATACTACCACAAGGAATGATCCATTCTTTAATCCTTAGGTTAGTCTACCATAAAAATTTAAGATCAAAGTCTAAAGTTAGTAAGGGTTCATCTAAGCTTCTACCTCAAAATCAAATAATACTTTCTTTCTACCTCAATAATTTAACTATTAAAAGGTCTGATAATTTAATTAATCTAAACATTATCTCTATGTTCTAAAGATATAAGTACTGAAAAGTATAATTATTGAAGCTATCATCTAAGTTATAAAGATTTACTTGAATTTATAATCTTTAAAGTATTCACTTGGGTTATACAAATCAGATGAGTAAACTCATTTGTTTATAGCCTAAACTATGGTTATGGGATTTAACCATATGAATTATTGAGAATTGATTGTTTTATAAATCATTCTGATTTTATAAATCAGTTTATGCTAATGATCTTTGTTATGAGAAAATCAAGGACTTAAAGGCTAGGTTCAGATAATTAACCACATTAGTTTGTTATAAATCTTAATACTTCTAATTCACTAATTTAAGATCAATGACAAATCAATAATGGTTGATTAGAGTTATGTAAGTTCTTTAATTTCTAAATCAAGTATCTTATTCAAATTAATTAAGTGTGAGACTTAATCTAATCAAGTTAAGGTTCAATTTTAATCTTAACCAAATTAAGTTAAATTACATAGATATTGATTAATTTAAAAATTAGTAAGCTTATTACCTATTATTGATGTTCAAATCAATGAAAAATAAATTATTGACTTTATTATGTATTTCCTTCGGTTAATTAAGGTTTAAATGTTGATTAATATCAAATGAAATATTTAAGTGTCCAAATCAGAATTTAAATTTTATAGCATGCATGCTACTGTTAATGAAGCATATAAATATCACATTAATCAAAACAAAAAGTAATTAAGGCAAATCAAATGTTAATAAATGCAAATATTCACTAATTATGAGCTAAAGTAATTAGTCTTACTTGGTGATTAAAAAAAAAATTGAAATCTAATTGAATAAATAAATCTCTAAGCACCATAAGCTTGGAGTTTATATTTAAAAATCACATCTATAATTATCCAATGCATAACTTCATTATAAACATATTTTATTTGTGTATATTTTTGCATTATGAGAATTCTGGAGTCATCAAAAAATGCAAAAAATATAAAGTTTGGGCAAGACTTGGCACTTTTGCGTGCTGCGACATGCTGTAGTACTCGCCTGTCTGAGAGGTAGGTGCTATGGCGCGCTATGATGCCAAATATCTAGAGGCGCGGGCAGCGCCTAAGGCGCTACGGCGTGCTACAATACCAGGTTTTTTGAGACGCGGACGCTGCGGCATGCTATGGTGCCAAATTTTCTAAGACGCGGGTGCTGCGGCGCACAACAGTGCTTTTAGGTGCTGCGACGCATTACGACGTCAGATTTTCTGAGACTCGGGTGGTGCTGCACTTTTAGGTGATGCGGCGCGCTATGACGCTAGATTTCTCGAGATACGGGTGTTGCAGCACGCTGTAGTGCCTACCTGGCAGAGAGCCAGACGCTACGGCGTGCTGTAGTGTTTGACGAGGATTTTGCCTAGGCTAAAAGTGGAACGTATCCCCTTTTTCACCTAATTACCCTCGATTCATGGTACCTCAAGTGCGGTGCCATAAACCGACAAAAAAATCTTTTTGGTACCAAAATCAACATGAAAATGTTATTCAACATCGCAAACAATGATGCCCTAGATCTAAGTATACATAAATCATATTTACAGAATTATTTTCTTAATTGACAAAATGAGCTCTGATCGGACTCATTCGAGTCCGATTGAGGCTTGACAATAAATCCTAATGCCATGTGAGAGCTGCTAAAGTTATCATTTCATAAAGGCATTGATTAAATTCATGAAAAGGGGTTTATAAGGAAATGTACAAGGAAGGATACAAAAAAGGTACCTAAGGTTGAAAATAGAAGGAGATAGAGTTATTCAAGAGCTTCTTAAATTGCTAATAAGAGGAGGAAAAAAGCTGAGGGTTCTTCAGGAGCTTGGAGATGAGAAGGAGCTTCAGCTGATAGTAAAATAGAGTGGGGAGTCGAGTGAGCTAGCTTTAAGAAGAAGGAGAGGGATGACTTTAGCAAAGGTGCAGAGGCATGGGCTGGGAGAGGGAGAGAAGAGCTGAGCTCCTAATAGCAGCATGGAGAAGGAGAGGAGAGCTGAGTTCCTTGTGTGTGCCAGGAATGGAAGAAAGGGGCTCTGCATGCTAGAAAGGAAAATTGGGTCCTAGGCACAGGAGAGAAGAAGGAAAATGGAGAATTAAAAAAATTAAGCTAATTAATTAATTCTTTTTAATTAACTTATTTCTCTAATTAAAATTAGATGGATAAACGGGCTTCAAAAAATCCTGAAAATTCACCCATAGCTAATTCAAGGGTGAGGAACACAACAACAAAGTTGGATTTAAATTTGGGGATTAATTAATTATCCTAATTTTTAAGGTATTTAAATACATAAAAAATTCTAGAAAATTTGACGACCTCTAAACACTTCCAAAACATCATCCCTAACTAATTTGGGGGTGACGGGCATAATGGCAAAGTCAGATTTTGATTTCAAGGTCAAATTAAATATCTCAATTTTTTAATTAATTAAATATTATTAAAATAATCCAAATATTTGATTGAACTCCGAATCATTTTAAATCTTCAGGATTTGGCTCTAATGACTAGATAAACTCAATGGAATGATAAATATATTACAATCAAGTTAAGTAATAACTTAGAGTTGTTATACCTAGAAGCCCACTAAAGCTCCATTTTCACCTCATGATGATCTAAATAGTTTCCACATCTCAAAAATATCCAACTTCTGGACCTATTGGGATCATCCATATTCAATCTTGGAAATTCATTATCTTTTTTCTTCCTTCTCAAGAATGTGGTGTGGCTCACCCCCGCTCTCTCATCATATGATGAGGTTAACTGAAGTAGCACATATATTCAATTTCTCTACTATTACAACTTTTGTGAACATGTCTGTGGAATTCTTTAAAGTGTCAATATTCTCCAATCCTAGCTAACCTTCTTCCAATAGAGTCCTAATAAAAAGGTATCAAAGCTGTATATGCTTAATCTTGGCTTGAAATATGACATTCTTTGTGAGGTGAATCACGCTCATACTTTTATTGTAGAGCTTCACATCCTTCTGTTCCTTGCCCAATTCTATCATAAAGTTCATCAACTATTTCATCTCCTTACTTGCATCAGTGATGGCGACGTACTTAGTCTTCGTGGTGAATATAACAATAATGTTCTATAGCTTTGAGATCCAGCTCATTGCTACACTTTCTAATGTGAACACATATCCAGTAGTTCTCCTGTGGCTATTAACATCTCCTACAAGATTTGAATTTATAAAGCCCAGTAGAGCAATATTAGACCTACCAAAGCAAAGTGCTTTATCCGATATTCCTTTAAAATATCTCAAAATCCACATGGCCATGTCATAGTGGTCTTTTCCTGAATTTCCCATGAATCTATTGACCACTCTCACTATATGTGCTATATCCAATCTCAAACAGAGCATCATGTACATCAAGCTCCCAATAGTTGAAGCATAAGGAACCTTTCGCATGTGTTCCTTCTCCTCTTTAGTCTTCAGTATTTGATCTTTTGATAGATATAAGTGACTTGCTAGGCGAGTATCCACTAGTTTTTCCTCTCTCATATTGCATATATTCAATTTCTTTTCAACATATTTTTTTTGAGACTTCATAATTTCTACACTTCTCTTCATGTTGATTCTCATTCTAAGAATCTACTTGGCCGACCCCAAGTCCTTCATGTTAAATTCCCTTGATATTTTCTCCTTCAACATCTTAATCTCCTCTATATCTAATTCTACAATCAACATATCATCCACATACATTAAAAGGATAATATAGGAGAACTTATGTTGTCTCATATAGCAATAGTGATCCTCTTAACACCTCTTGTACCTAATTTTTGACATGAATCTATCGAATCTCTTATAACATTGCCTAGGTGTCCATTTTAAACCATAGACACTCTTCTTGAGCTTGCATACAAGCTATGCTTTATCTTTTTCTTGAGCCTTGTACCTCTACGATTATTGTATATACAATTTCTCTTCCAGCTCTCCGTAAAAAAATGCAGTCTTTACATCTATTTTATCAAAGTGTAAATCTTCAACTAAAATGATATTTAGTACTACCCTGATGGTAATCATCTTCACAATTAGAGCTAATATCTCATTGTAGTCAACTCCATGATGCTACTAAAATATCTTTACTACAAGCCACGCCTTGTAGTGTTTGCTCCCATCTAATTAGTCATTCAGTCGGTAAACCCACTTATTCCGAAGGGCCTTTTTTCTAGCTGGTAGTGATATCAACGCTTATTTCCATTTGACATGAGTAATATCATTTCATTATTCATGATAGCCTCTGTAATAACCCAAAGTTGTTAACCCTTATTTATCAATCTAATCAATTTGAAAATATCTCCATTATTCTTTAAATACTGTCTGGAGTAATCTATGAAAATTTGGAGCGATTTGGAGCTCATTTAAATTTATTGATTATTTTAATATATTTAATTAATCAAAAAATTAAATATATTAAATTGACCTCCGATTAAAAGTCTAACTTTACTTTTGAGTTCATCACCCCCAAATTAGTTATGGGCAATTTTTGAAAATTTTTAGAGCTCGTTTGAATACCTAATTTTGATTAATTAAAAAGACTATCATTAATATTTAATTAATAAGTTAAATCATAATTTTCTTACTAGCGGCATCTACCCACTGTTGGATTAACGTCAGGTATGATATTAGCCCTCCATCTTACTATGGAGGCTGATTCGATGACTTGTGTCTGTCGTCTCTGTCTGCACGCCCGCGGGAAACACGTTGCAGCGTTGTCCGCACCCACAGCGTGTGGGAGGCCGCTTAGCTACTGAAGCATAGCCATTAAGACACCATTTCTCCTCAAATCAATGACTGAGAGCTTATGCAGGTAGTAGCCATCAGTTGTCGACCAAAGTATCGAACCTTCGTCAACCCAAGCCTGAAATAGTCCCCCCATCGTGATACTAGGTATACTCCTCTTATACGATTGATTGCATACATTCCTTCAATATCATTTTGTTTCCTAATAACAATCTCTACTTTATCAACAGCTGATCATAATTGTACTCGAATGAGACCAATCAAGGCACGATAATCATTGCCAACAGTAGTGCATAGTAAAACCCTAATCAAAGAAATTACTAATTAGGATTAGCATATTAAGTAGCATCAAGTAACCATTTTATATGCATTTTGAAGAGCTTGAAGAGAGTTGCAATTTGACATATTGCACGCCCTATGGAACACTTTGTATGTGGAGAATCTTGATGCCCTAGCCCCGTCAGGACGATGAATCGGCGGGGGAGGGATACAATGTCTGGTGGGTCGACCCGACCCGCGTGGCACTGCCCCGGGCCTGCGCATGCAGCACGCTTCATGTGCTTGTGTGAGTCGCCCACAGTCGAGTATGGCTGGTAGGCGTGCACGTGATTGTATAAGTAAAGAGTAATTTAACTAATAAATTCATAATGTTAAATGCTTAATATTTTTTTATTTTTAAGTTCAAATATATTGAAGTTATATCTCAAAATGATCAAAAAATTATGAGGAACATTAATATAATGTTAGATTTTTATTTTGATAATTAATTTAACTAATCATCTTTTCAATTATCATTATTTATCATTGAGGCTTACATTAGCTATTTGATGTCCAATTTCAACATACTTATTATCATTTTACTTATTATGATATAAGGAATATATAGCCACTGGTTGCATATTATTTAGACATCAATTGGAGATTATGAATTTTTGACCTTTTAATAAATTATTATTTTTATCCAAAATTAGGATTTTTCCTATTTGGCTTCAAAACCCTAGGTTAAGTTAAGGAAACTGACAGACCGAAAATACGTAGTCTGCGCTTGCAGGCAAGTGTACATGATCCGAAGTAATATTAGATGGTAAGAACATGAGATTTATCATCCTCTAGGAACAATGTTTAGTTTTGGTACTAGAGTTTACTTTCTTTCAAAAATGTTTAAGTATCAAATAAATTTTGGTAATGGTCCTAATATGCAATTTCAGAGTTTCTTTGAATTGAAATTATTTTTAGAAAATTAGGGAGAATTGGGATTAAACATACTAATAATATGGGTTCATGCAAGTACTATTCTCTCAACTTTATATTAAGTTAATTAGATTAATTTCTTATTTCATAATCAAGAGTTTTAGTTTTCCTTAATGAGCTTCACTATTTATAGTAAATCTTGTCTAGTGCTCTAAAATGAATATTAGAAGGTTTAATTTCAGCACATAAACATTCATGTGATAATTAGCTTATGAGTTTATTTCTTATGTCTAAATGAATAAAATTCATAGTTTAGGTTGAGTTTCACATGAACTTGATTCTACTAATGTCACATATGCATCAACTCTTGATTTAACTAAGGGAATGAGCTACTTAGCTAAATGAGTTTATGTTACATCACCTATAGCACTTAGTGCTCAAAATCTCACATAAACCTAGGGTGAGCTATGAAGCTCAATTGGTAGTTCTCGACACATGTGCCTTCTCTTAATTTAGCCAAAACAATGTGCTATGAAGCTAAATAAGCTTTTCACATAGCTCATAGCTTAATGCGCATCACTTATGTCGCATAAATCAAAGTGAGCTATGGAGCTCATAGAATATTAACATTTATCATCGCTCAAATGATCAAGCACTTGTCCAAGATTGTGCATGGGCTGTTTTCGCATGTCGAATGTTGTCGTAGACATTAGCGGGTTTAACACTCATGCATGCACAACCTTAGGATGAGGCGATCATCAAGCTCTAAGAGATTTAAATAACGAATATATATATATATATATATATATATATATATATATATATATATATATATGCAAATGTATATAAGAAATCCACATTTTCCAATATTTCATAACATTCATATATTCAAGATTAAATTAATTTTACGTTGAGTTGAAGAATACAAATGTTACAACCATGTGTTTTTACATGCTCATTGCCTAAACCTCGGCAAAGGGGGTTTAGGCTGCCATTAAAATGAAAATACTAAGAAAACAACAAGAGAAACTAAGCTCTTGCATGGCTTTTACAAGAAATCACAATAGAATAAGTTAGAGTACAATACAATGAAACATCTGTCGTGTTCACCTTGATATCTCTTTCCTTAAATCTCTTTGGCTCCTTACTCTTTGTGCTTCTCCTCTTCCTTAGCTACAGCCTTCTCCTTCTTTGGGGTATGAGACTCTCCTCAATATCTCCTCCAACAACCTTTAGGATCAAGAGCTTAGAAACTGAAAATGGGGACCTTATCTAAATCTTGAATTTTCATTTTTATAATTTTTTACTCACATTCATCAATGCAATCAGCCACTTCTCCTTGAGAATTAAATTTATATTTATATTTTATTCCTTTATTCTCTTGGCAATGAAGGAGTTTTAAATGCTTGTAATCAATTTATGTTGTGGGAAGGGGAAAAGTTAAGTCTATTTGTCTTCCCAATGATGGCTAGGAAGCTTATTCCAAAGCAAAAATATAGCTAGCACTACAACGCGCTGTTGTGCCAGGTTTGTGACCCATCTAACGCTATGGAGAGCTGTAGTGTTTAGCTCTCGGGTTGGGTCCATTGAGGCACGCTGAGGCGTGTTGTAGCGTAGAACTCTCGATTTCATGTTTGCTAAAGCGCGCTGGGGCACATAGCTCTCAGAAATTTATCCACCCCGGCGTGTTGTAGCACATGGCTCTTGGGAATTTACCCACTACGTCGCACTATAGCGCTGAGCTCTCGGCTTTATATCCACCAGGGTGCGCTGAAGCACCTGGCTCTCGGGAATGATCCTCCACGACGCGCTGCATTGTTTTGCTCTCGGGTTTATATTCGCCAAGGCCCGCTGGAGCACCTAGCTCTCTAGAATGATCTGCCACGTTGAGATGTAGAGCCTTACTTTCGGGAATGATCCGCTATAGCGCATTTTAAGCACCCTGCAATGCTACTATTTACCCATTTTTCTCCTTGAACAGAAATAGAGCTCTTCTTTCTGAAATGCCACAAAAACACAAATCAAAGCACAACTAATCCTATGAAAAATTTAATTCCTAATGCTAAATCACATATATTTATTGGGTTTGGCAAAAACTTAATTGATGCTATGTTAAGCATTAAAATGATGAATTGAGTATATAATAACTAGTTTGACCTAAATCATAATTAAGTTCTAGTGAACTTAACTTTTAAGAGAGAGATACACTAGATGGAAATTAATGACTTAATTCAGTTATCTTGTTATGAAATTTGAAGTAAGTGATTATTATTATGGTATATGTGACTAAAGAGTTTCCTAAAACTTTAGAAAGGAACCATTATAAAAAGAGTAGTGTGACTCTCAATCTAAAATGCTTAATGATTGAATCCCTTTAGATCTTGTTGTATAACTTAAGTGTTTAATAAAGATCTGTCTAGCATAGTTTTACACTCAATCTAGTTAATTTATTGATTAGATCTCTTAGATTTCATTAAATAAACTAAACTTCTTCAAGTGACCTACCTATTCTAAAGAAGACTATCATAATATGTTAAGTGCAAAGATGAGAACCATTTAAGATGTTTTTGATTAGATTTTAAGTATAATTACATCATAAGCTTATGACCTTGGAAAGATGGTGATAAGTTCAGGGGAATTAGCTTTTGGATTATGGAGTATATCACTTAAGACTAGTAATATAGTAAATAATTACAATTATAAGTTGTCATTTCTTTAACCATTGAGGAGACCATTTATTATAAATATTATAGAAGGAAATCATTCTTATTAAGAATAAGTTTAGATCATCATTAATATATTAGATCACTTAAGATTAGTTAACCCTTCTGGTTTTATATTAGAATGACTGCTTAAATTGTTGAACCATAATGATTATGTGACTTTAGTGAAGATGAAAGTAGACTCTAGGCTTGATTAATGGAATCATATACTTATAAGTATTGGTAGAAGCTTTGAATAGAAACCTGTGATATAATGATCTTTGAAATATATTAAAACTAGAATTAGTTTCAAATGCTTATGAAACTTAGAATCTCTTAGAATAATAGATAAGGTTAATAATAAATTATAGTATTGTGCTATCAGAACTTAGAAACCTTAAAATATAAGCAGGAGAATCCTGCACCATCATCTTGGTAAACTAATAAAGGTTAGGTCTAATAACCAAAGCCTGAGTATGATTATCCTTTTAGCCTAGCCTAAATAGACCATTAGTCTTGTAAGGTTATTAGTTTGCTAATAAATCTAGCATTGATTATTTATTGGCATATCTAATGCTAAGCTAACCAAAGATGTTAGATGAAGAATCAGGGACTAATATATTATGCTATTAAATGGAAATTAGGGTTGGTCATTAAAAGATAATCTAACATATTAAGTATAATTAGAATATCATATATTATATAACTAAGTTTCATAAGACTCAATTGAGTAAATTAAGAATATAAATTTTTAATCTAATTTGTCATTTCCATCCTGTAGATGTAGGAATGACCCAATCACCTTAGTATTATTAAATATTTAGCTAGCAATTATCAATTATCATTAGAACCTAATTATATGCTTAATAATGATATTTCCAAATCAGTAGGAGATTAGGATTTAGAGTATTATATTAGTAAAACCTTTACTTAAAGAACTTTTATTAGAAACTAACATAGTATAATTAATATTTAGTGTTCCTTAAGAAATAAGAATATACAAACTTTAGATGTTATGGTGAACTTAAAACTTAATAAATCCTTAAGCTAAACTTAAGGTGTTGATTAGAAAGCTTTAGTATTGAATATAATCAATATAGTTGGATTTAAGTTATTGAACACTGAGTTGTGCGAATAATGAACCTTTTGAGCCAGGGTTTATGTGATCTAAGCCATAGGAATATTATTATAATCTAGAATGAGCAATAGTGAACCTATAATTCATAATTTTGTAAAATGTTTTGGATTATATGCAAAACTTCACATATTAAATCACTAGATTTTATGTACTTAATTGGCATTACTAATCTAGTATTTTTCATATGCTAATATTCATTAGTCACTTCACTAAATTTTGCTTGAGGTACTTATTGGGTGAGTGTGGAGACTCATTATTATTCTGAGTAAAGATTATAAAATTTATTGTTATTTCATCTATGTTTCCTTTTCATTATGTATCAAGTAAGGTGTATTTTTATATATGCAATGGACATTAATGGCATGACTTTATATATACATGAATGGAAACTTTATTGAACGTGGAATTCTGCAGATTTTAACCTCAAAGGCCTTATTTCGGCTCAGTGAATCATTGGTGATGCCGTTTAGCTTTATTTCTTTTCATTTTTGCTTTGATAAATTCAAGAACAATCATCTGAATTCTAAGCGTATGGGGCTCACTCCACCTGCCACAATTTAAACATGTCTTACTTAAAGCCGTGCTGACCAACACTTTCCCTTTAATGAAACCAGAAAATAAAAACTGATTGCATGCATTAATCATGTTTTAATACAAAAACTCTTTGAGCCAATAATTGGTCATAAGTAATGGCGTGGAAGTTGAGGAATCTATGTCTAACATTTTCTGTCTTGATACATTGGGAACATGATGGGGACATAATTAACTATCTTTAATATGTGGAGTATGAGAAGTGCAAGTCTATTATTGATGCCCTTATGCCATATGAGATACGAAGGCACAGTGGAAATGCTTGAGTTTGTGTGATGGCGAAGGGCCTAGAACCCAAAGGATCTTGAAAGAGATGATCATTAGAATGATTTAAGTGCACACTGTTGGAACCAATTGTACTAGATGGTTGGTAGAGTTTGGAGCTACTCCTCAATGTATTGAGAAAATCTAGAAAAAAAAAAATCTGATTATTGTTGCGCATGATGGAGCGTTGATGCGCAGGGGCGCCGAAGCATGACCTCGTCAGAGATGCACACGGAGAGGGCTATATCGTGTGCGCGTTGATGGTGCAGCAGCAGGCTCGTGCCTCGACGCGATTGGGTTTACCCCTGGACGCACATGGTCGGATATGATGATGCACGCGAGAATGGTTCGACTGCGTGCAATGCAACTGCGCTTCCAGACGCGGTTGAGCTATCGCACAAGCACACATAGAAGGTCAAGACGCATGCGAATTGCATTCTATCATTAATGAGCAATCATTGTAATGCGCCCATACACATATTTGCTTGCTTGCAGGCATTCACACAATGATGAGTTTGGGTCCATATAAACCCATTGTATGTTTGCTGTGAGGCTTGTAAAAGCTTGTACCCTTCTTCCTAAGAGAATTTTTCATAATAGTGCGGTTCTATGATTTTTTCTTGCAATAAGTATTTATTATCAATTTCTAACTCTAGCATTATTGTTTCTTGTTATAACTGGCTATTTCTCTATCTTAGATATTTTAAGTTGCAATTTTTCCTGTTTAGGGCAATGAAATGAAAACAATGTTTTCCTGCATACCTCTCACGCCTCTCCTAAAACTCTCACAGGGCATCAGAGAGGAAACAGAGATGCTGCCGATCTGCTTCGCTTTCAAAATCGCTCGCTCTCCTTCCTCTTCCTGATTTCTTAGCTCGATCAGCCTCTAGATGTCTGATCAGCTTCGCTTTTTAGTCCGTTAGCCTCATCAATGAATTCCCCATCTCAATTTGTGAGCTCGACGGTTCTCCACACCGATAAAATCAACGCACAGCTAAATACCATTCATCATCTCTTGCCGGTAAAAAATATTCTATATGGCGCTCCCAATTCCTCCCTATTTTTTGTGCACATGGTCTTCTTGGCAATTCCCCATCTCAATCTATGCGCGAGGGAGGTGTCGCTGAGGAGTAGAGTTCATTAGTGAGCGTGTAGCGGTGGAGACACTATTTTGAATGCAGATCCTTAACAAGACAAAAGGTAGGGTAAAATTCAACAGTGGCATTATTATCATGTGTAAAATGGCTGATAGATTCAAATATTTTGAGCTATGAGGGACATGAAGGATATTATTTAATTTAAAAGAAGAGGCTTTAGTAGAGCTAACAATAGCACTTGTGTGAGTAATGGGAATGGTGGAGCCATTCCCCTGGTATGGCATCATTGTTTGTACATAATGAGTTTCCCCAGAATCAAAGTACCATGGCTCAGAGGTGGTGGCATGAAATACCTCTGATGTCTAGTGCTAGTTGTGCAGTAAGTTTGGTCATGTAGCAATAAATTGCTACCATAGACCAAACTATGCCTCTATCTTACTGCTCATCCACAATTTATTGCTCGCTTGCCACACGTAGCTCCACCGATACCTATAGGTTACCAAGTTGCTGCAACCCTTTTCAGATCCCACATTTTATTGCAGTAGCGTAAGAGCTCTTCAAGATTTGCAACACACCAGCGTAAGAGCTCTTCAACAAAATCTTCCAAGTCATGCATAATTCTACAAATTCAGATTGAACAAAGGTTAAATGCATCCTTCACAATTTATAGAAAACAACAACTTGCAGCCTCCTCCTTCAGCCGCTACCCACCTTCTCACTCACAGTTTTGCGATGTTGACTGGGCTGGGGATGTGTCAGATCAAAAATCCACATATGGATATTCTGTTTTTCTTGGAAACAACCTCATCTCGTGGTCCTCTAAAAAATAACAGGCAGTTGCCCGTTCCAACACCAAAGCCGAATACAAATACATTGCTAATGTAGCCAGTGAAACAATGTGAATCTAATCTCTGCTATGTGAGATTGGCTTCCGTCTCACTTCAACCCCAACCATCTTATGGGACAACTTGGGCTCAACATACTTAATTTCCAAGCTGATCCTTCACACGCTCTTGACGCATGTCGAGGTCGATGTTCATTTGTGTGGGATTTTGTCCAGTCTCATAAACTCTCCAAGATTGTTACCATAATCAATCTTAACTAAATTAAGTCTTAAACTTCAATCTAATAGTCTTAATAAGTCATTAGGAGCAAATCCTGAAGTTTTTGTCCAAATCAGGAGTTAATCGGACCAAACCCTAATTATGGAAAATTTGGATAATCTGAAAAAATGACCTAATTAAATTGATCTCAAACTAAAAATCTGACTTCACCATTATGCTAATCACACCCAAATTAGCTATGGGTGATGTTTTAAAAGTGTTTGGAAGTCATCGAATTTTTCCCGAATATATTAATATATTTAAAATACATGAAAAATTAGGATAATTAAATTATTGTCAAAATCAAAATCCGACTTTGTTGCTGTGTTCCTCACCCTCGAATTAGCTGGGGTAAAATTTTGGCACGAAAAACTTTTTTTCGAACGTCGCCTTCTACGCCGTTCGGTCGGATCACCCGATCGGGTGGTCCTAGTTGCGTCTCCCTCACGAGACAGCGCGTGTTGAGAGCATGGATGCGCGGCCCTTTCCAGCCTCGCTAGATGGTGTCTGCCGCTCCCAAAGCTTCAATTAGGCCCCATCTAAGCTCCAAACCTTCAACCCTTACCATTAGGTGCGAGCTAGAGCTAGAACTAGTGCAGGCATCGTTCCGAGGACCTTCCCGTGACCTTGAAGCTTCATAGTTGTTAATCAAGGTACTCCTAATCGTACTCATTCCTCACGCATTCAACATTGCTGTTAATCAAGCTAGAGCTAGAACCAGTGCAGACATCATCCTGAGGAGGATCTTCTGAAAGATTTCACTCATTGAGTAAATGGGTTACTTAATGGAATGAATCCTTGATTTTATTTTTTTAGATTTTATCTCTTAATTATGAATATTTTATCTTTTAACCTTAATTTAAGATTAAAAATCCATCTTATTAAGTTTGATTTTATTTAATAAGATTGCCTTAACCATTAGTTTGTGAGAGTTGTGAGAAACTTTAGACCTTTAATGCCTTTGGGTTAAGAGATTTAAACCTCAATATTTAGAGTTTAAACTCTTAATCCCTCAATCTTGATTTCTCTTAATCAAGATTTGGTTTGGGTTAATAAATTCATTAATTAAGATGATTAATTTTATTATTTAACTTATATATGCAATATTGACTAATTTAAATTAGAACTTGATTAGTTATAATTGTTTGACTTTATAGGACCATGACTCTGAATTTATACTGGATAGTAGGATATTGAAGAGCCCGAGTTCTTATAATCTTAGAATAATTAGAATGATTAAAATAGAAAATAAATGATATCACATATTTTTGCATAGTTACTACTTATTATTCATTATTTTGTTCACACTGCTTTTCTTAATTTGAGCCTTTATTGTTTTGACATATTAAATGAGATATAAAATATTTGTTGAATATTTTGTGTTAGTTTTGGAATTGCATAAGTCATGGGCATTAATAAATTAATATAATCCTGTAAATCAGATAATAGTTCAGTTGAATGTGTTATAATTAGTCTATCTCTACAATTTTAATTTTGAGATACAGTACAATTCAGTTTAGCACATGCCTAGGCATTAATGTCCTAAAAGATATATCTGTTGATATAAGTATTAGTGTCATATATTGTTCAGTGTTGGATTCAGTGGTTAGTTTAGCCCGTTTCTATATGGCATGACTAATTTAGGCACATGTCAAATTAAAAGGTTTCACAGTTCAATTTCAGTTATTTTTAGTTTAGTACTTTAGTATTTTCAATATTCTTAGTAATTATAATATTTTTAGTATTTATGTATTTTCATTAATTATTGATTTTATGTGCATGCATATTATGATGCTAGTTCTTAGTACAAATTTGTTTATATTACATTTTATTCAGAAAATTAGCATATTTGCTTATGATCTTTCTTGTACTTTTTAATAGTTTTTATATAAAATGCTTAGCCTTTTCTGCAGCATTGGGGTGAGGTATATTTTCTTATCTCATATTTTGTTTAAGTTATAAATGTATTGTTTATAGTTTTTGTCCTTTCATTTGATGCTCTGTAGCTCATATTTGCTTAGAATGGTTTGTGATATCATAAAATGCAAGAAAACATCAGCCTAAAATGTACTTAGACAATTGTCGAACAAATTTTTTTTTTTGCCTGGGGTCCTGGCATTTTGAAATCGATAATGTAAAATTTTGAGCTTTTTGAGGAGGTAGCACCAGAAGAGGAGCTAAATCAGGATGAGGATCGTCTTATTGATGAGGACCCTTAGATACGGTGCTCTTTTATTTCTGTGAGGATGAGTGTTTATATTTCTTTCAATTAAACATTAATTCAAGTGTTATAATAATATAAGTTTCAGATATATTTTTCCCTTTATTACATATTTTATTCTAAGTTAGATTATATTTCTTTCAATTAAACATTAATTCAAGTGTTATAATAATATAAGTTTCAGATATATTTTTCCCTTTATTACATATTTTATTCTAAGTTAGATTATATTTCTTTCTGCATTATGATTAAATGGATGTCAGCTTTTATTTGCTTCCGCACTCTGAAATTCTTATATGATCATTTGGTGAATCTCAGCTCATTATGTGGCATATCCTTCATTTATTAGTGGATTATGGTGGAGACATAATCTAATGATAAGTGAGGGATCTATCGTGGCGACCACCCCATCATAATCATGTTAACATGACCACGGCGGAGGCGGGGCGCCACATTATGTCTGCCACATTCCAAACTCTCAATATATTGCAGACATCTTTACCAAGCCTCTTCCGGTTCGTGAGTTCCAACTCATCACTGGCAAGATCATCACTCATATTTCTTATTCCTTTTAAACGGTGGATGTTATACATCCAACGGTCTATATAAGTTGCGGTTTTACATGTTTAGGCCAATGAAATGAAAACAATGTTTTCCCGATAGACTTTTTCAGCACAATTTGATATCTATTCAAACTTGAGAAAAACTTCAAGGCTATGATTATAATAATATAGGATTTCTGGAGAAGGAAAAATAACTATTTGTAAGTTCTTGCCGGATGTATTATGACGAAATTAGGATTAAACAAAAGAAAACTAAATTTCAACATTCACAATAATATTATTTGTATAAGAAATGTATTTTAGAAAGCTATTTGTGAAATTCTTAAGCATAAAATCACCTTTCAGATGATCATAAATTCAAATTTTAATGTGCTTAGGTAGGTAAGAACACTCCTATCCTGTGAGTTATTTCAAGAATGAAACCTTGTACCGTATACAGAAGCATAGGTACTATACATATTGTATACACGCCTACAAATACATATCATCACAAGCAATGAAGGTTCTTCATCTCAGATTGTACATACAAGACTTTTAACATTTCTTCTTACTGGATGAAATGCGGCTGAGCCGTCGGATTGGAAATGACGTTTATGATATGCATGCCATCGGCATTCTTAGGAAGGTAATAAGAAGAGGCAGCTGAGCTCTTCTTCTTCATCAGCTCTCTTCGATCTCCATTAATGTTCGCATGGGATTCCATTGGAGGTGGTGGAACTCTCTCTACTATCTGCTTTCGAAGGATGCCATGTAATCTCCCGAAGAGCTTCTGCTTCACCGCCTCGAATGCCCTATCGAGATTATCGATCTGCGTTTCGAAAGCAAAGCGCGGAGTTGTTGTAATTGACGAATATTTATTGATAGTGCTGCTGAAAGTATAAAATAACTGTTAAGAATTCAGCTAAGCGAATGCAAAAAGGGCGTCGGAAGTGCGTCCTGCGCAGGCGCGCGCTGGGAGGAAGGAAGAGGAGAGGGGGAGGCGTGAGCTTAGGTTGGCCCGACCAAAACAAGATTAAACTGCTAAGCTGCCATACCTGCTCGGTAGCATTGATGTTGTACATGAAAAGCCCGTAGTATAAATCGAAGCTGTCGCTTACTGTGTTCTCGGTCTATTGATTTCAAAATAAGCATCATTTAATCAGTGCCCTAATCCATAATTATTTTTCATTAAAAATGGAAAATTTATTACCAGCTTCAAAAGGGTCTCGTATCCCTTGGTGTTGATGGGCGTGGACTCCAAATTTAACTGAGACAGGATTCTGCATTTAATATAAAAATAATTACAAAAAAATTAAAAATTTACCGAAAAATTTGGCTGTGGATAGGGCAAGAAAAACCTTCCAATTGTATGCGTGATGAACTGGCTTCCAGCGGCATGCCGATCGTGCTCCTCGCATGACATCTCCACCATTCTGCATCCCTAAAATATCAGGAAGCAAATCATTAATTAAATATGATTAGATTAATTTGCTTCAATTTACCGCTAACCTCATGCTTAAAAATGCCCAAGAAACGGTCGCAGTTTGCGCTCTGCAGGGCATCTCCGGCGACCCGAACCCGGTCGAACACGAATGGAAAGCCGGTCCAGCCATCCTTGCCGCTCTCCGGCCCAAACATGGGGTGCGTGCAGACGATGCCGAATTTTGGCGGGAGAACCTAATGTTTAATTTGGCCATAATCATGTTTATTCTTTAATCAAACCTAAAATTAGGGCAGCTGGATACCTCAAGGAAGAGATTTTTGGGGAACTGCTTTACTGATAGAACGTCGACAAAGATGGTGTCCGGTTTGAGCATATGGAAGGGGATTGAGCGCACGGTCCTCTCCGCGGATAGTATTGAAGTGCAAATTAGCAAAATGTCGGGCTTCTCTTCGCACAAGGCCTCCACGCTCCTGCTTTCAAATAGAGGGATAATTACTTGCTGCCATGGCACTCTATTTTTTCAAATTCGGAGCGAACAGAATCGTTCGAACTTAAATTTGTTCTGGTTCTGCAAGAGCTTGCGGTTCCATTTGAGCTTAAATTATTTACACTCATTTTATATATATAATAACATTTAATTTTTTGAAAAACTTTACTTAACACAGATTTAATCACATGCTAATTAGACCCTAAATCTACCGTATTTACACATCCTGCGCCGCTATCATAAGGATTACTAAAGCACCATCTATAACTTCAATATTATATTAAAAATAGTTCAATTCGGAAGAAAATTTCAATATTTTCTTTAGGATAATCTTTATATGATAAGTTAAATGAATGATATTCTGCCGCAGCAGTTTGGGCTTTTCTATTTACTTATGCACTGATGCTCATATTCTTGCAAAAATAAAAGTTAAATTTTTATTCTATTACCTGAAAAAGTGGATTTCATGAAGGTTGCAGTAATCAGAATAGTCCGACCTTGAACTGGCCAAAATCACATGACCTTGACGCCTTAAACCCTGCGCTAGGAACTGCCCAAAATTTCCGAAACCAACGATCGCGATCTTCAGAGGAGCTTCTTCTTCTTCTTCTTCTTCTTCTTCTTCTTCTTCTTGGCTTAACAATGGCGGTTCCCAAGTATTTGGGGAGCACTCTTTGCTGCAGTAGACGACACTGCTCCGAAGAAGAGGAGAAGTCAAATACGAGCTGCATGATTTGCTGTTTGTTAAAAAGGAGCAATGGCGTCTCGTCCTGTATTTGAAATTCGGGAAGCCTTCCTTAGTTTTAATTGCTTGAATGATTGATGAGAAGCGGAAAGAAGCAGCCATTGTTAGATTCCTTTGCTTCTGTATATAACTATATATACGCGCGCGCTGCGAAAAGTCTTTTTAATTTTTATTTTCTCTAATATATATTGTTAAATTTCATCTCAATGTCATAAATAACTAAAAAAATAAAGAAAAATAGGAAGTTAAATATATATATTTTTGAGTGTCCCAAATCAATAATTATCTATAAAAAAAAGAAAAAAAAAAAAGAGTATTTTTAAAATAATAGAGTATTTGTTTTTTTAATATTGTTTGAAGAGTTTAAGATATAATGCTTACAAATAACCTAAAAAATAGCTCCTAAGAAGTTTATATATATATATATATATATATATATATATATATATATTATATATTAAATATAAATTTTAATCATCTATTTTTATAATTATTAAGTCAAATATAATTATTTTTGATTAAATCATAAAATTATAAAAACAATGCATCGAGCAGCTTTTAAGAAAGGGAAATGTTATTTAGACATGCACCTAAAAAATATTTATTGAATGAGATTTGAATATTATTTCATTTATTTTTATTTATTTATATTAAAATAATAAAAATATTATTTATAAAATTTATATTAAAATAATTTTCAAATTTTATTGAATGAATTTTTCTGGATACCATCTCAGCGGATGATGACATTTCTCTAAATATAAGAAATGAGTATAATTTTTACTTAAGAAATATATTAGCACAAAATTGCATTGAATAGAAAAAAAATATATTTTGTATTTTTTTAGATGTATTGAAACTCAAATTATAATTATAATTTTTGACATGTATACCATAAATTTAATTTAATTTTATAAATTTAACATAATTTCTTCAAATAATTTATATCTACCACAAAATAATAATAAAATAATTATATAATTATAGCAAAATTTCATTTTATTTTGGTGCGAAACTGGTGGGGGAGCTGAAAAATATTCAACAGATGCGTCTAATTAGTCTTAAGTGCGGGTTAGCGATAAGGACGTTTAATGAAGAAGAGGAATGCTATTTAGACTCGCTTATGTGGCATTCAAAAAAGTATATTTAATAGAATTTGGATATATTTTATTAGTGTATATTTATTTACATTAAAATAATACAAATATTATTTTTAAAATTTGTATTAAATGCATCCAAATAATCCCAACTTTTTTAAGTGACACCTCAACAGATCTAACCAATATTTCTGAATGAAAATCTATAGTTTCCTTCGAATTACTCTTCAATTTATTCAAAATAATATATTTATATTATTAACTTTTGAGTAAATCTATTAAATAATTATAAAATAATTTGATTATATTGTAAATAAATTATACTATAAATTTTTTAAATTATTTAAAATAGAATAGTTTCTTAATAAAAACTATTTTATATTTTTGAGAATTAATAATATCACATAATTAATGTAATATATTTTTAATCTCACTTAAATATAAGAATTAAAAATATATATATAGTAATAAATTTTTCTCGAGTTCTTGCATTTTCCTTGCGATAATCAAAATACTCCAATTGTTTACAAACAAAGTACTATCTTTTGCTCAAATCTTATAAATATTAAGATTTTATATTTAAGATAAATATTTTTTACACTGTACACAAAAATATATTTAAGAAAAATACTTTAATACCTTAATAAATGTCCCACTCAGATTATTATTAGTCTTTAATAAAATTTTAATTATAATTTTAGCTAGTTAATTTTATTTATTATACGTTAATCATTAATTTTAAGTATATTAATGACTGTACGGTATTTGATAAATTATATTTAGGGCATTAAAAAAAAATATTTTACAAAAAATTATCATTAAATATAAGAAGCTGTTATAATACCTTCAAATAGATCATCACAGTCATAATATACTTAAAATTAGTCATTAATTCATAATAAATAAGATTTACTAATTAAAATTATGAATAAAAATTTATTAAAGATTAATAATAATATAAGAAAAAAATGTGACGATTAGAAGCGTTTTCCATTTGAAATTATTTGAGAAGTAGCAAAATCGAACAATCCACTGCTGACTGTCAGAGCAGTTCAGCAGTCTTTCAAGGGACCGCTCCGTTTCACTGTGAGTGCTGAGGCTGTAGCATTCAAAAAAAAAAAAACTCATTTAATAAAATTTTTTTTTTGATACATTTAATACAAATTTTAAAAATAATATTTATATTATTCTAATATAAATAAATATATATTAATGAAATATAATGGACTTTTTTAGGTGCTACAATAGCTGGTCTAAATAACATTTCTTTTTAGAGAATTAAATAGAATAAAAAATTATTATTAAATTTATTTTTACTTATAAATTCATAAAAATACATATTTTAAATTTTAAATCCTAATTATTTATATTTTTTAGAAAATATTTAGGAGCCAAATATTATTTTTTTTTTATATATTTTGGGTTTTATTTTTATTTTATTTAAAATTTAGGTAATTTGTAAATATTATAGCAAAAATTTCATCAATTGCCTAATAACTTCAATACAATATTATTAATAGTATTTCTTTTAGAAAGAAATTAAATTTCAAATATAAATATGTAATCGGATAAAAATTGAATAATTCTTATAATAATTTATACAGTGTTAGTTTAGCTTTTTTCTATTCAAATAATACCGCTAAATTACATCCTAAATTTTTACTCTATAATAAAACTAGTAATCAAAACGCATAAAATTATTTTTTTGACATAAATGAAGGTAGGTATATTTGCATTGCTCTTATCCTATTATTATTATTAACACTTGATAAAAAAACTTTACTAATTATTTAATATTTCATTTATATTGTTTTTATATAATTTTAAGTAATTGTATCACATTATTCTATAGTTAATCATTCAGCCTTCATTTCTCAAAATCTGATAAATGTAAGATGAATTGATTGTGCTATCAATTGTGCTTTTTGCAATACAATTAATGAATCTGATGCTCATCTTTTTTTTTTCGTATGTCCTTACAGCTTCTACTTTGTTATAAATATTTGGCCTACAAAATGATACTTCTTCTTGTTAACCACAATAGATCATATCTAGTCGCATGAATGAATGTGCAGCGAACGGTCGCATGTATGACTGTGTAATGAACGGTCGCATTCATTCATGTGTAACGAACAGTCAAATAAATGAATGTGTAACGAACAGTTACATTCATTGAAGACATTTATTCATATGTAACAAATGATTACATTCGTTCATGAGTAACAGATAGTCACGCGAATGAATGTGTAACGAACGATCACATTCATTCATGACATTTATTCATGTGGAATCAATTCACACACACACATATACCATTATATTTTAAATGAAAAATGTGAGTGTCATTTCTCTCTTTATCCTTGCCTTGCCGCTTAGATTTAAGTTTTTCTATTTGGCATCAGAGAACAGTGTCGCAGCCTCATTCTCATCAAATCCCACAATGATGGCAGACGTTATTTCCACTTTCAACGACGCCATCATTGAACACCCCCAGCCGAAGCCGACTGAACCATATCCTATAATATGAAGTTCATGATGTCTAACATCAAGAGCATACCCACTAATCAGCTCACCGCTGAGAATTATCCGCTGTGGAACGCTTGGATCCAAAAACTATTCAACCCCAACGACACCATTCCCCTACCCTGCAAGCTAATCGCAGACACAAACGATACAGTGAGATTAAACACATCATACAACAAATGGCTCATTGCCAGCCAAATTTTAGATGCAGCCCTCTTTTCCACTATTAATCCTTCAATACTTCCTCATGTGTTGGCTTGGACATTTGCTTGAACATTTGACTCCCACTAGAAAAACTGCTACAATCAACAACTCATTCACACATCATCCAGCTGATGAATGAGCTCGCAATTTCTCCTTGAACGATAAATCTATGATGCAATTCTTGACGGGAATCAAGGCCAAAGTACATCATATCACCGCATCCAGAGCAAAACTTGATTAAGAGGACATCATATTATTCTACACGTTGAATGGACTACCCTCTTCATATCAGCCCTTCAAAAAGGCCATCAAAACTTGCCCAGACTCCATATGACTCGATGAAATCTACCCTCTATTGTGTTGTGATGAGATCAACATGCACAATGAAACCATTCAAGAAATGCAGCAACTAAACATGCACGACTCAGCTACAACATTTTCCATCACTCAATGGTCGCAGGCAGGGCAGATACCAACGGGGCTATGGCGGGCGGGGAAGATACCAACGGGGCTGTGGCGGGCGTAACTCCAGTGTGACTTTAAGTGGCTGATCCAATCATACCTCAAACAGAGAGAACTCCAAAGAACCTATGAACTGTCAAATATGCAAAAAATTTGGACACTCGACGTTCATATATTAGCACATATTGAACCTGGATTACATTCTAATAACAAACAAGGCCTTCATATCAGATACACATCATCCCACCAGCTCATGGATCCTCGACACAGGCACGACTTCCCACCTCACCAATGACATGTCTCAAGTTCAGCAACATACAAGCTATTCCGATGACGTGACAATAATGGTTGACAATGGTGATACTCTCCCCATCACTCACACCGGAAAAGATCTCTTACTCACCCCTCAACATAAGTTTTTATTACGCAATCTACTCCATGTTTCTCGCTACTCTCATAACTTACTATTCGTTCGTAAAATTTGCCTCTGATAACCATTATTCCATCACCTTCTCGGCTAACAATTTTCACATATAGGACCTCAAGATTAGTCAAATTCTTCTTAGATGATCATCACTCGACGATCTATACCCACTACCGTCTCTGCACTACACTCATTCAGCTTTCTTATCTACATCAGACTCCACTAATCTTTAGCATCATCGTCTTGGACACACGTATTGGGCCATACTTAATTTTCTAGTTAAGCAAAATTTATGTATTTCCATTTCGTCAAAAGAAGCACATGTATCTCTTGTCATGAGTCTAAATGTTACAAGCTATCTTTTCACTTTCTTCTAATCATAGTTATGAAACTTTTGAATTCATTCACTATGATGTTTAGGGCCCCTCCCCAACCACTTCAGTGAATAAATTTCATTTCTATGTATTGTTTATTGATGATCCCACACGCTTTTGTTGGGTATCCCCATTCACAACAAAAATGAAGTTGCCACAAAATTCATAATGTATCACAAATATGTGTCAAACCAATTCAACAAACCAATTAAAATACTTCGCACCAATCAACGCATTCAATCATACATTCAAAACCATGGTATCCACTTGCCCCTACGCCACAGAACAAAATGGAATAGCCGAACGTAAGCATAGACACGTCTTCGAAACAATAAGATCCTTACTCCACCTCGCCCACATTCCCCAATTCTTGTGGCCCAAAACACTTCTCACCACCACATTCCTCATCAACCACATACCCTCCAAAACCACAAACAAAAAATCTCCGTTCGAACTACTATACTTCTACACCCCTGACTCCCAACATTTAAAAGTTTTCAATTATAGCTGCTTCCCTCCTTTCCCACCTAACCACTCTAACAAACTATCCTCCAAGTTCACCCACTACACTTTTTTTTGGCTAAGCTCCCTACTAAAAAGACCTCAAATGCTACAACCCCCTCACCCAACAAATCGTTATCTTCCGTTACGTCAAATTCCTTGAGAAGAACTTTCCCTTTAAATCCACACAAACCATACCTACTACCACTGCTACATCTACTCAACCCTCTAATTTCACCATTCCTCATATCTACCAACTCAAACAATAGGAAGATATTGACTACAAAGACACGTTCAGTCCAATAGCCAAAATGCCATCCATTAGAATTCTCCACACTATCGCAGTACACTCTCATTGGCATATTTTCAACCTTAATGTTTCCAATGCATTTCTTCATAGAAATATAAATAAACAAGTTTACATGCATCAACCACATGGTTTTGAAGACCCAAACCTCCCTCAACATGTTTTCCTTCTCAAAATGGCAATCTATGGCCTCAAGCAAGCTTCTAGATAATGGCTTACCATATTCAACACCAAACTGCAACACTTTGGCTTCTGCTCTAGCTCCAGCTCCACTAATTCATCCTTATTCCTCTACAACCCCAATATTCGCAGCCTCTGCCTTGCCATATTTCTAGATGGCATTATTCTCACTGGTGACTGCCCGACAAGAATCAACCATCTGATTCAATAACTCAGCACAAAATTTCAAATAAAAAATTTGGGATTTCCTTCATTGTTTCTCGAGACTCGAATAACCCGACAAGACAACCACATTCTGCTTTCCCAGTTCAATTATGCCAGCTTAATCCTACACATTGTAGGAATACAATATTGCAAGTCAGTTACCAGCCTGTCTAGCTCCAAAGAAAGCCCTTCAGCCAATGATGACAACCCCATTGCTGATCTCGAACTCTATAGACAACTAGCCGGTTCTTTACAATATCTCACAATCATATAACTCGGCATCTCCTTCACTATCAGCTGGGTATGTCAATACATGTACCGTGGGAGGGCCTGACACCGGGTTAACATGACCTAAATCAACATTGAGCTCTCGAAGTCATATGACTCTATTGAGCATTTAAGTGATATGATGCAGAAGAGTATTATCATTCATTTTCTTATAAAATTATAACATCCATCTATTCATAATAATTTAATAATTCTAAAATGAAGTTCATATTTCCTTAATATAATTTATTTACTTAAAAGTACAAAGCTTTAATAAAAATAAAGTTAGAAATGAAATGCTAGCAATGGGGGACTTCTTAATCCTCAAGAAAGCTCCTAAAAGATCTTTTCCTTGTACTTCCTCTAGCTCATAGTCTGACATTTACAACGAAAATATCTGATTTGAATACTCGTTAGAGAATAAGTACTAAATAATATTAAGCTTTGCACTTTTCAAACAACGGCTGTATATAGAAGTAGAAAATGCAAGGAGATGGATAATAATAAATTAGATAAAATCTGCAATAGTATTTAAAATGAGATTTTTCCTTGTAAAATAGTTCAATAAGTTGCATAAAATTTTGAGCATAAAACTTATTGATTAAAGATAAAATGTTAATGTAAAATATCACACAAAATATATAAAAAAATTATTTATCAAATATCTCATGCATTAAAAATATTTTGTTTGGCAAATGCAGACCCTGAGGCATAGGGGAGTATGGGATGTAAAATTGAGCTCCTAAAAGTCAGTTTAATGTAAAATTGAGCTCCTAAAAATCAAGATTCTCATTTAACATCCAATCAAATTTAGGTTAGTGAATATATCTTCTCTATAGCATGGGAAGTAACATGACAGTAAATATGACTGAATTGGAGTTGAAATGACCTAAATAGGTACTAATCTATGTTAATTAGGTTTAAAAGTCATTAGTGAAAATATCAATCAAACTGAAAAAGTAATGCCACTGATAAATTTCTCATATTTTTCTGATCACTTTGACATATAACTTTGTCATATTTGAACTTATAATTAAAGTTATTAAATTAATTTAAATGGATTTAATATTTAATTAAAGAAAATCTTAATCTTGTTAAATTCTTCCACATGGCACCCGCTACATATTGGCTTGCGGCTTCTATACGCACATGAAATGAATAGCAGGGGCGGGCCCGAAGGCAGTGTCACGCGGGTCGAGGCCAACCTGCCCGACATTGTTTCTCTTCTTCGTCGGGATGTTGAACTCGAGACCTAGGGCATCCAAATGCTCTTTGTACAATGCTCCTTAGCTTGCACGCCATATACCAAAATAAATCTCACACCGAGATCTTCCAAACTCCCCTAAAAACCCTATATGGATCTAACCCAATCGCTCTAATGCAGCTTGAAGGTGACAACTTCTTACGATTTACTGTGGAGGGAGAGTGCTCCATCTACAGGGAACCTCATGACTCCTATAAGATCCTAGCATGTTCACTGGGTCATGGTCGACCCGGTGAACCCCAGGCCGTGGCTTGGGCACCACAGAATCGGTGGCGAGCTGATCGGCTCAGGCGTCAGGACCCTCTTTAGCTCGGTACTATACAACACTGTGCAGTGCCTGAGCCTTTGGGCTTCGTGTGAGCTCGATGAGTTCAATTCGACTCATCGATCGATAGAGTATCAAAACTAATTGTTAAACGATATTGGTTGAAATAGAATTAACAAGTGTGTGCACGGGTAGGAGAGGTACATGGTGTCCGTCGAGCAGAGACTTCACTGGGTCCTTGCGTCACACTACGAGGTCGAAAGCGTCAGGCGAGTCCTCCGTCCGGTAGGTTAGAGTGTAAAGTCCCATCTGATGACTTGGCTTTGGCTATGTAACAACCCAGGTTGTTACTTGGCTCAATTAAAACTAATCTAAGTCTTAATTAAGGTTCTAAGTCACTAATTAAGTAATTTAGAACTCATCTCTGAAATCTAGGTCAAACCAGAAGTCAACTGAGTCAAAATCAGAAATTCTGGAAAATCCCAAAACCTAGAAAATTGACTTTTTATTTAGACCTCAAATTGAAAATCTGACTTCACCATTGCGTTCATAACACCCAAATTAGCTAGGGGTGAAATTTTGAAGGCATTTGGAAGTCGCTGGATTTTCGTCGAATATTTTAATAATATTTAAATACCCCAAATAATCAAATAAATAAATACTTGTTGAAACGAAAATCTGAGTGCGCCGTTGCGTTCCTCACCCTTCAATTAGCTAAGGGTGATTTATTGAAAAATTTTGGGATGCATTTAATAGGGTAAATTTGATTAATTAAATCTGTATAATTTAAATTAAATAAATAATTAATTATTTAAAAGTTAACGGCGCCGTTTGAATCAAGCTAACACCGTTCCAATTTTTCGCAATTACCGTTAATTGTGACGGATCTTTCTGTCCGTCCGATCTTTCGATCGGACGGACCAGCGTTGTCCCACTCCCGTCGCTGGACCGAACCGCCGGTCCAGCTTGGCCCGGCTCGGTACCGGTTCGCGTGACCAGTGGGTCATCTCCCTCAGTCGCATTAGGGCACGCGGCACCTCGCGAGACACTCGGCCGCGGCATGCCTGACGCTTGGCTATGCACCGCTTAGGACCTAGATTTAAATCTAAATCATTTTCCTCGAGTGGGGATTTTTGCTATCCTAGAGCTAAGCAAGGAACCAGAAGGCTCATCCTCTGTTCATCTCGGTCATCAGGTACTGACCTGTACCTTCTTTTCTTCCTAATTTTTTTTCGCATCTTATCCGAAGATAAGTGTTGTGCGCCACTTGAACCTTCGAGGATCGATCGATTAATCGATCGATCGATCGATCGTTCGGTCGATCACACCGTAAGAAAACCCTAACCCTAACGTGCGATCTCGGGGAAGACGAAGAGTCATCCCGAGCGAACCGGCCACTCCGGGCCGGTTCAGCGATCCGACCGCACCTCGGTCCGGTTCGGGAGGAAGGCGAATCGCCACCTCTGATCTGCCGTCGGATCTAGGATTCAGATCCAGCCATTGGATCTGAATCAATTCTTAGATCATTGATTTTTTGTTGATTTAATCTGAGCCGTTAGATCTGTCCAAACAATTATGGTCCGTTCGATTCTTCTGTTTCGGGTTCGATTTCTTTGACCGGCATCACCGGTCCATTAAATTGATCGAACCGGCCGAGCCAGTTTAAGCATATAATGCGGCGTAAGCGTGGGACCCACTCAGAAGCCTCTGCCAATGGGATCACGACACGTGGACCTGCACTTCTGCCATCTGACCTGTGGGGACTGCCGCGTTCTGCCCAGCCAATAAGGCTCTGCCACGTGTCCTGCATTTAATTAATAAAAATAGATATATATATATATATAACAGATATATTAAATAATCAAAATTATATATAAATATATATATAACAGTTATATTAATTTAATTAAATCAGTAATTATTAATTAGATTAATACCAAATTTCAAACCTTAATAACTTGCAATTTATGCATCCAAATTATGCAAATAAATATACCAATGGATTCAGAAAAATATGAGGAATTTATTGATGCCAATAATTTTGCATTTGGACCTGTATTTAGTAAAGTGATTTTTAGGATTTAATTTAAGTTAAATTAAATATTACAAGTCTTATTTAGCTCATAACTTTGCGTAGGTTGACCCAAACATATTGAATATGGGTCTTAAAGTGATCAAAAAACCCTAAGGATTAATTTGATAGTATTCATCTTGCTGTTTGGATTAGTTCTTGCCTAATTACTTTTAGGTCCTAACCCTAATTACCCTAATTAGACCTAGATCTTCAATTGACCATAACTTAGTCAATTGAGCTCCAAATTTAATGATCCAAATATCAATTTAGATCAGAAAAACCTAATTAACAGTAATATGTAAGAATATTTTAGATCCAACGATTAGATTTGCTAATCACCCTTAATTACTCCAAAACTTGATTAGTGAATATTAGCAAATCTAATAATTCAAATTGAGTGATTTAAGTTTCAGAGGACTCCTAGAACCTTTAGAACTTATCTATAAGGTTGAATTAGTGTTTAAGTGCTTAATTTTGCTAATCACTTACTAATCACTCTTAACCCTAATTAGGTCTTAACTTAGTCAAATTAGATCCAAATTGAGCCTACCATATGTCATTCTGATCAGTGGACTATTTGTAAACTATAGCCACTGATTTTACTCAATTTGGATACTAATTGGCAAAGTTTGGATTTTTGACCCATAATTAAGAATTCCTTAATCTCCTTTTTAACCCTAGATCTTGTATTGACCATAACTTGGTCAATACTTATCAGAATTTAGCAAATTTAGATTCTATGGAAAGTTTAGGCAGTAAGAAATATTAATCTGAAAGAAAATTTAACTTTCACTTAGTCAAATTACTAATTTGCCCTTATGAGTCAAATTCACTAATTTGATCTCATATGGTTTATTAATCATCCAAAAATAGTTTAGTTGCTGTTTAATCTTATATTAGATAGTAAGAATCATATTCCAAAAGAAAATTTTAGATTTAGAACCCTAGATCAAAATTTGATCTTTTGAACCCTTAAGTAGGGGCAAAATGGTAATTTTGCCCAAATTTAGGGTTTAGCATCTTAAAGCCCTAAAATCATCTTTACAATCTTATTAATCAGTAAATATAATGATTTATAGCTGAAATTTATCAAATCCAAGTTTAAATTAAATTTTTGATCAAAATCCCAAAATTGGCTCCTTAAGAAAATTCCTAAGTAAATTGTGAGTGTTCTCCTTTCCTTAATCATTCTTAGACCTTACCTTAGGTCTTATATCATTAGTTAGGATGTGTGTCTTGAGAGATACTCTTAGTAATTAAGAGCTTTAATTCCTAAGATTAAGAATAGATCTTAAGTTAGAATTCATCTATTGAATAAATTGGATTACTCAAATAGATGAAATCTTGAGTTTACTAATTTATAAATTTTCTTAGTTTATTAAATGATTATTTGATCTTTAAACTTTAGAACTAAGAGTATAGATCTATCCTAATGAATTGATTTATCATTAGGGTTTACCTTATCTTAATTGGTGAGATTTGGGTTCTAAACCTTAGACCTTTAGATGCACCATTTGGATTAAGTGATTAAATTCCATATTTGGAATTTAATTCTTAATCCTTTCATCTTGATTTGATCAATCAAGATGAGGTTGGGACTATTTAAAAATATTAAAATAGGACGTTTGACTTATTATTTACCTCATCTAGTCGACATTGATTTGATAAGATTAGAACCTGATCAGTTCTAATTATTTTCCAACTTGTAAGGACGTGAATCTGAGTTACACTTGATAGTAGGACCTGGAGATCCTGAACTTGTGTAACTTAGAGTAGATAGAATGAATAAAGTAGATAACAATGGATATCACCTGTGTTTTAGATAGAGTCTCTTGCTCACCTTGAATTGATGCTTTGCATATCTTGTTTTGAGCCCCTTACCTTGTACACATATATTGGACATAGGATATTTGATAAATATCTCATTTTAATTTTGAATTGCATACATATCATTCATGAATGATCGATGTTTTCAGTTTTTCAGAAAGTTGTGGCTTAACTAGTATGCCTCTCCAATCCTCGAGTTCGGCATAGCACGCTGGTTTGTTACTGTCGGTAAGTCTATCTATATCTGGTTGAAATAATTCCCAGGATGGCGAGAAATAGATTTTGCGCTCTTTAATCAGGATTGGACATGGTGAGTACTAGTTGAGGGTAATTTTGGTAAGGTGTAGCTTGATTAGTATACCTCTTCGATCAACTCGTTCGAGGGTCGGCAACCTTTCGAGGGTTTAATGTCCGACAGTCTATTGGCCATGCCTAATCCATAGGATAGGATGGATAGACTCTCGCCCTACTGACTATAGAGTCAGGATTCTGATATGGATATACTAATTCAAGTACACTTACATTCGGATCTGTCTTAACTCATCAGGATAAGAGTTTTCAGTGATGTTCAGTTCAGAGTTTCTTAGCTCATCAGGCTAAGATTTGCTGAGTTTGTGTTCAGTTTGGGTGACTTAGATAGTCACTGCAGTTTCAGTTTACATTTACTGTTTTACTTGCATATTATGCATTATAGCACTGTTTTACTTTCAATTTACCTGCACTATATAGGATGCTAGTTATACTTACTGTTTTCATATGTAGAATATTAGTTGTTTTTAGTTTTATATGGTTAAATTTCTGTATGTCACTTAGCTTAATCTGTTTGATCATATGCATATTTAGGTTGTATTTTCTTACAATTTTGCTTTTCTTTCACTTACCTGTCCTTGTTGCAGTTGCTGGGAGGAGGTACGTGTTTACTTCCTATTTGTTTAGTTATAAACTGAAGTTTATAACTATCACTATTCTTTTATACGCTTTTCTACACCTAGTTTGCTTAGTTCTATTTTATGGTAATATCTATTTAAACATAATAAATTACTTACCCTAAAATGTGCTTAGACAATAGTCTAACCAGTTTTTCTTTTGTTGGCTGGGGCCCTACTATTATGAAATCGATAATGGTAGGTTCTGAGTTTGTTAGAGCAGCTGATCCAGTGGAGTGCTTACCATTGGAGAAGGAGCCAGTTCCATAAGATCTATAGCTTTAGATTTCTTTCTTTCAGTGAGATTGAGAATTCTTTTAGTCCTATTTATCTTATTAAATATTGTAATAATACAAGTTTAACTTTTCTTTTCAGCACTTTACTTATTCTGTATTGTTGTATTTATACTGTATGGATGGATGTTATATTTATATTGCTTCCGCACTCTGAGTTCTGGTATGATCATTTAGTGATAGTTTTTTTTTTCTGGGTTGAATGGCAAAGTCCTTAATTAAGTTGGATTAGAACTTGTGTCTAATCCAATTCTAAATGGGGACCTTGTCATTTGGTGACCCCTCCACCGTAATCATGTTAACTTAAGGGTTAACAGGACCACGGCGGGGCAGGGCCGCCACAGGCTATGACCCGGTGAATTGACGGGGAAGGCAATTGTTTCGAGCGAGCGCCAACGATCCTGAGCGGTCGCGTCTGAACTGGATCTGGCGATCACATCTTAGCCGCAGGTTTGATCACATGACACAGACGCAACAGATTCGCTGTTCGATGTCTGGAGCCGAACAACGGATCCTCCGCTGTAATGGTTAAATCCGTTGGATGAATTTATAAATATAAAATAAATTAATTATAATTATTATTAATTAATGCCAAATGTATTAACTAAATTATCCTGACTTAACGAGCTCTAAAAATTCTCAAAACTTCACCCTTAACTAAATTGGGAGCGAGGAACTCAAAAATAAAGTCAAATTTTAGATTGAATGTTTAAATAATTATCTCGTTCTTCTAGACAATTAAATTGATTCAAATGTTCATTTCAATCAAACTACTTTCAAACATCACCAAGACTTCAAGGTTTTGTCTTGATACTGTTTTGAGATAAATGGAGAAGTTACTAAGCTAATCTGATTATTAAAAATTCAAGTAACAAGTATGGGTTTTTACACTAGCTTCCGCAATGCCGAGACTCAGGCGACCTCCTGGAGACGATTGGCTAGCTCTCCGGTTCAGATGTTGGTTCCAAACGACAAGAAATGAGACGCGGATTCAAATGGAGTCGAATGGGGGTAATGTACCGGCTGGATGGCTGCAGAGAACTGCCGTTAGGTATGACCGCCTGTTGCAGCCCAATCGCGGCTGACCTGGCGTACGAGTTAGAAGCATAGTGCCCCGTGCCATCATAGCCCTCTGATCCTGATCCGACACTCCAGAATAGATCTCGCTGTTTAATTAACAGCTGGTGAAGATCTGGACATTGGATCTGGAGGCCAATCCAATGACTAGATTAGATCTCAACCGCGCAACCATCAGATCAGCATCTCCTGTGCGATCGAGCGAATGTGATCAGGTGTCGTTTGGGTTTAAATGATGGGTCTGCAGTTAGTTAATATGAACAATGCTAGCAATTAGCTTTCTATTATTTTGGGCTCTGCTTTTTAATGTCAAAGAATGATGGCGATGAAAATGAAATTCATCTCTTTGGCAAGAGGGCAAACCCTATCAGGTCTTAGCTTTGAACAACTATTACACATCTTGGATACTACTAGATGCTTACAAATTCAGTTCTTTGCTTCTTTTTGCTTAAACCCTTTAAATTCTTACATGCTCTCATATAGGGGTTGCATTTCTAGAGAGTTCCTTATATTTGCGGATCTGAAGTAGGTAGAATCCTGTGATGCTGTTAATTCAGTTTCTCTTAATTTAACGATTTTTTCAACTTTGCATTTGCATTGTATCAAGAGTATTTTTCTATGAGAAATGATATTTAGACCCACTAACATGGTACCTAGAAAAATTCATCCAATGAGATTTAGACATCAATTTAATATAAATTCTAAAAATAATATTTATATTATTTTAATATAAATAAATAAACACTAATAAAATAATGTTCAAATCTCATTAGATGAATTTTTTTGAGTGCAACGTGAGCGGGTTTAAATAGCATTTCTCTTTTTCTATAACAATATATATATACTAATGGTATTCCATAAAAGTGTCTTGAATGTGCAAAAGAGCATGCATCATGAATAGGAGGATCTCATGGAAGCCAAAGGGTGATAATTTTGGTGTGGTATTAAGAAATTATGGCAATTGAATAAAATAAAAAACCAATAGTTAAACATGAAAATGAGAAAGAATTACGTGTTGTGCTTGAAATTCTCCTTCCATTTAACAGGATGAAAGAGCACTGCCTGATAAAGGGAGATCACAAGGGAATTCCAAGGCCTAATTTAAATATGTAAAGTGATTTGCATCCCTCTATCAGTGACAATACTATATTCATGATACATATGCCTTTTGTGCATATGTTAAGATAATATGCCTTTTGTGTAAAAAAGCTAAACAATCACTATTCCGTGCAAACAATAACTAATTTTGTGCCAAACTTGATTTTAGGAAAGCATTTGATCATATTAACAGAGATTTTGTGATTCATCAACTCAAAGAAAAAGGAATTCCGAATCTTTTTTGCGATTCGGTGGCTACATGCATCTCTAAGATGAATTTCTCTACCAGGGTTATTTTTCCTCAAAAAATGGGGAAGGGTGGTCATCTCTCCTCTTATCTTTTCCCTATTGCTATGGATGGATTATCTTCTCTATTCAAAGAAGTTGTCGAAAAATCTCTATACAAACCTTTCAAGTCAGGTTCTTTTTCTTGCTCCCACCTTTTATTTGCTAATAATCTCCTTTATTTAGTTAAGCAACAGCTGAAAACATTAATAATCTCAAAGTGAATCTAAGAAACATCAAAGATATGGTTGGGCTCGAAATGAATATTAGCAAATTAGGCATTTTCTTTTCTAAAATGTCCCTAACCAATAAAGTTTGGCTAATGTCATGAACCTTCAAAATATGCATATGCCTTTCAAATACTTAGGAGTGCGTATTTCTCCTAAGAGTCTTAAAGTTTTGGATTGTCGTGGATTGATTGAAAAATCAGAAATTGGCTTAATGGGTGATCTAAAAAGCTTATTTCTTTTGTGGATCGACTTCAACTCATCAAATCTCTTAACATATTGGGGTAATATTTCTATTGCCATCTCTAAAAAAAGAACTACTCTTTGCTCCATACTTATATTTGATGGCTTTTCTGGTTATAAGAAAATGCGCTTAATCAAGTAGACTAAGAGCATCTCACCCAAGCAAAAGGGGGTTTGGGGCTTGTTAACATACAAGTTTTACTAAAAGCTTGCATACTATCAACCTTCTGGAGAATAAATACAACGTATACTCTTTTAAGAATATGGTGGAATTGCAAGAGTTTCAATATTTGGGATCCTAGAAGCCTTCATTGCACTACTTATTGGAGAGGTTAAAACAGTCTCTCTCCCTAATCTTAAATAATCAACCTTCATGGAGGGCTGATCATATGTCTATGACAAAAAAAATCATTTTAGGGAGTGTCTAAGAAATAAGTTGGTATAAACTTATTTGGTATAAAGGTCAGAAGCTTAATTATTCTTATATCACTTGGAGATGTTTGCATGGTGGGTTAAAAACACTATATATTCTTAGAAAGAGAGGCATTCTTGAAAACACTATTTGTTTCTTATGTGGTGAAGCTAATGAATCTTTGAACCATCTTTATTTCAATTACAATTTATATTTAAGCTATTAAGAGAGATAATGGTTGCTGGGAACTTTCTAATGCCAATTCAGCTTATAGGAACTTGTGCTCAATTTGGTAACAATAAAAAAAGCAAGAATGCCAAGCTTACTTTATGTGCTTTAATGATATCTAGTATTTGGAAAGAGAGGAATGCTCGAAATTTTTAATAAGCATGCTTGCTGCACGACCACTATAAAGATATATTATCTTTCAATTCTTTGTAATTTGCAGTGAATCAGGGAAGGATCTGGTTTGGCAATGACAATCAATGATTGCTCGGAGCAGGACGACATGCATACTTGATCAGCTCCCTTTTTTATTTTTTATAGATACTTGCTGATCTAGAACAGATTCTTTGGTTGACAACTGTTTGGAGATCTTTGAACCTGAGCCAATCCCCATATTGTCACTTCTCAGCTGCTTACTCTTTCTCTGTATATTTTATTGGCATTAAGGATTGATAGGCTCAAGGTAATTTTTCCTATCTTAATTTCTGCTTTAATCTGATTGAATGCGGCTATGGATCTTTGCTTTGTATATGAAGTTGGTTTTCAAAATGGGTCTTTGAAATTGTTTGCCGTCGCCTATTAACTTGTGCTGAATTGGTGAAATATGGGCTGTCTACTTTTATTGCCTTGTGCAATAGCCATTTTAGATCCACTGCTGTTCCGGCAAACTCCTCATTCCTGGATGGATTTGTTATAATTTTGCAAATTTCGTTAGCTGGTGGGACAATGGCGATCCAATTGGTTTTCACCGACTGTTAATTTTTGGGATGCAGATTGCCGATCTTAATCATGGGGTTGCTCTATCCACATTCTGCTTAATATTTTTTTTAACTTGGTGCTGCTCGATCTTAGAAGACGATTCAGTTTGATCTTCTTATTCTGCTCCATTTACTTGACGCTGCTTGGATTGCTTGATGCACTCGAATGCCGCTTGATTTGGTTGTTGGGATGTGAACACTGGTTAGATCAACACGAGAGATGTTGACTGAATTCCGGTGGGTACCAGAGGGTTTCAGGGCAAAGGAAGCATTGGGATGGTAGTAGGGTGGGCGCCACGGTGTACCCAGCGTCTGGAACTCGAGAGCGGAGCGCTACGGTGCGTTGGGGCTCTTGGGACTAGAGAGTGGGGTGCTACGGCGTGCCCCAGCGCCCGGGCCTTGAGAGCAGGGGGCTATGGTGCGCCCCCGCGTCTAAAATTCGGGAGTGAGGCGCCACAGCGTGTGGTGGCGCCCAGTGGAAACCCTGAGATGGTTCAGCCCCTAAAGCAATTACTTTTGGGCTTCTGCCAGCTGATTTAGGGCGTTTTAAGGGGCTTAAAGCTTATTTGAAAGCCTAGATGGTTGTGTTGATTGTAAGAAGTTAAGGAAAAATTTCAGGAGGACAAATTTTGTGCAGCTATTGTTTGAGTTGGAGAGCCAAGGAAAGGGTTTAGAAGAAGTGAGTTGCTAGGGTTGTGTTTCTCTTGAATGTGAGCACTCCTTCTTCATCCAATAGTTAGAACTTCTCGGGTACCCTGTGAAACTCTGTTATCTTCATAGTAGAATTTTCTTGGGTGTGTGGCCGTGATTTTTTCAATTCTCAAGTTTTTCACGTAATTTTTTCTGTGTATGTTTGCTTGTGATCTTTTATTTTTATTTTGACTTTGTATGTTCTCATAATTGCTCGGCGTTACTTAAACGACAAACTCTAAAAGGGGTTTGGAATCCAAACATTGGTAACCATATACTGCTATACTTTACTATTTTAAGGTTATTATCTCTCTAATTGATTCCTATATATAAAAAGAATAAAGCCTTGAATCTTTAACAGCTTCAAAATTCTGTGACAAAATTAACAAGAGTTCAAAATTCTGTGAAACTCTGCTTTTCAGTAGAAAAGATTCTCTGTCGGGATTTCCATATTTACAGAACGCAGATACATCCAAAGCAGCAAAACTCATCATCACTCTCATGAATTTTATTACAGAGCTGTGGTTCAAATTTTTCATACGTTGGATAGATTTCATTCAATATCGCGCTATGTAGTACAATGAAAGTGCTTTTCCACTAGCCACTAAATTACCACTGATATTAGGGGATTGTCTTTATACTTGTTGAAATTATTTTTTCTTAATTTAAATATACGGTAAATTTACCAGCTAACAAGAAAACAAAAGTATGCTACAATTACACAAATGAGTACATCAAATGGAGCAAATGACATGGGATATTTTTGTGTGAAAAGAGAATTGATGCAATGTATTTTGTTTGAGGTCACTTGTAAGGAAACAAAAAAATGCGTAAATTTTGTGACAATCAAGGGCTGCGAACCGCTAATATCACAAAATGCTAAGGTAACTATAAAAGAACGAGTAGTTCATATAAAGAAGACTAAGAATGCAGATGCCAGAAAGAGGTGGGGGAACCCTAATACCACAAAAATAGCCAAAGCACATGCGAAGATATGACAGGAAATCATGTGTTATTGAGATGTCACCAGGCTTAGGGAGCCATCTCAAAAACATGATGGAGTGGATTTGCAACAAATGGAAGTGGAAATAATATAGCATGCAACCAAATATAAGATAACATAACATAAAAGAAAATAGCAAGCAACCAAACAATCTTTTCAACTCCTTATTCTTTTTCTTGTTTACATGCAAATTACCTATATTAGGCAAAATTTGTGATCATCATGTGAGTATTTCTCCTCTTTTCACCCCAAACACAAGAGAATGCATGGTTTGTAGAGGAATTGTGCAATTCTAAAGAAAGAATCTAGAACAAAATATAAAATACAAACAATACGGATAAGAAAAGATGTAAACACAAGGTAATAGTTTGAACACGAAGAACTTCCAGCACACAATATTCGCAGCGGAAGCGATTTGATAGAGTGCGCTCTCTTCGATTGAGGATCGGGGTTGCGTTGACGGTTATCAAGCAACTTGAACTCACAAAATTATAAGAATAAATATACAACACATGTATGCAAGTGATCACAACACAAAAAATATTTAAACATCAAAGATTATGTGGAAAACCTAAGAACGGGAAAAACTATGAAGTCACACCATAGAAAATTCCACTATAAAGACTTTAAGGTTATAGAGTTTCAAAGAGCTTATCTCTTTAGCTGAAATACACTAGATCTTACTCTAATATGGAGAAGAGATGAAGTAGCCACCACCAGGAGTCTCTCCTCCAACATGCAAGGGATATCTTGCACAACAGCTTAATTAGGGCTTCTCCTTGGAATCTCCTCCTCATAACAAGCACGAGCCTCCAATTGAAAATGCCAACATTATAATCTCCTCTCGACTTCTTTGCTTAAGTACCAAACTGAAATTTGGACCTTGAATGGTCCAAAATGCCCTCCAATTTGCTTAGGATGAAACTTGGACTGAAGCAGATTTCCGCTAGGTGCTACGGCGCTGTAGCGCCCGACTCTCGGGTTTGGACCCGTTGCGGTGCGCCGTAGCACCCACGTCTCGGGTTGGCACCCGTTGCGGCGCGCGGTAGCGCCCGCGTCTCGGGTTGGCACCCACTGCGGCGTACGGTAGCGCCCGCCTCGGGTTGGCACCCGCTGCGGCGAGCGGTAGCGCCCGCGTCTCGGGTTGGACCCGCTGCGGCGCGCGGTAGCGCTTGCGTCTCGGGTTGGACCCACTGCGGCGCGCTGCAGCATCGATTTCCACTGCGGCGCGTTGCAGCGCCTGCTTCTCTGTTTGCCGATCGTTGAGGCGCGCGATAGCGCCTCCGTCTCGGGTTGGGATAGTCAGAGCTTGTTGCGACGTGCTGCGGCGCACCACGACGCAACAGTGTCTGCATTGTTTCTGGACTTCACTTCTTGCTCCGAATCGTCTCGGAACCTCCCGGAAGCTTGCCGGAGCACCACTAGCATCTCCATGATGTACTAAATGGTCTCCATAATATAACAATCTCCCGCTTGGAGACCTTTACAAAATCTCCTCCACTCCCAACTTTGATTCTTCATTATCTTCTTCCATTCTTATCAAGAACGTGGTGTGGCTCACCCTCGCTCTCCCTTCACGTACCGAGGCCAACTGAAGCTGCACATAGCTTCAGCTTCTCCACTGTTATAGCTTTAGTAATCATATCGGCTGGATTATTAGAAGTGTGGATCTTCTTCAATCCAAGCTGTCCTTCTGTAGGCATTGCCGTAAGACTTATATGTCCCATAAATCTAGATCTACCTCAAATTGCTTTAGGCATATCAAACTTTATCCAGTATAGTAAATAAAAAATGGAAAGTTTTGAACCTATAAATATTGGATAAGGGAAAATCAATAGATGTTGAAACTAGTAATTTTTATGTTACATCTGCATATGATAACAATAAAGTAAAAAATATATTGGCAAAAATGATTATTACAGCTGAGTTATCTTTTGTCAGCCATATTTCAAGTTATTTGCACGTATCTTAAATACTAACTATATGAAAATTTTCAAAAAAATTATGCTTGCAAAATGCTTAAAAGTCTATGAAATAGATTAGGACAAGATGAAGAAATTGCTAAAGTTTATGAATCATATTTTCTTAACAGCTGATTATTGAACTTCAAATCAATCAATAGGGCATATAGGTTTAACAACACACTATATTGATTCAGATTAAGTGTTGTAATATTCCATTATAAATTTTATTGACTTTGAACCTCCGCATACAACACATGTCATTACTGATGCCTTTAGTGAGTGCATAATGCAGTGGGGCATTCACAAAAAAATTATGACAATTACATTTGATAATGCGTGTGCCAACGATAATGCAACAAGATTTTGTCAAAAAATTTTGAGAACACTAACAGACTTTTTTTTAAAGGAAAAGTATTTCATATTCATTGATGTGCACATATTTTAAATTTGATTGTTCAATAAGGCCTTAAGAATTGCAATAATGTCATTGATATTGTTAGAGAGGCCCGTTGTTTATATTAGAAAATCTTCAAGCTGCTTAAGAACATTCAGTGAGATTAAAAGATTAGTTGGTGTATCAACTCATAGAAATCTTTCAGGTGATGTAAGAATAAGGTGAAACTCCACAGTCTATATGCTGGACTGTGCCTTTCATTATAAAACTGTGTTGTATGAATTTTTTAGAAAAGATAAGGGATTAGTTTGGAGTTTAACTGATGATGATTGCGATAGATTTGACAGAATTAAATAAATTCTTAAAATTTTTGAGAATGCTTCAAAGATATTTTCAGGTTCAACATACCTAACTGCTAATCTCTTCCTTCCTGAAATGATTCAAATTAAATGCATTCTTGAGAGTGGAGCAAGTGAGAATAAATATTTTATTAGATTGATGTGCATTTTAATGAAAAAAAATTTGACAAGTACTGAATTGATACTAACTTGTTAATGTGCATTGCCATTGTGTTTAATCCAAGGAGAAAAATAGCATTTATAAAATTTGCATTTATATTAATATATTTTGGTTTAGCTCTTAATAAAAAATTGAGTGAGTTTTACAAAATTTGCATGAACTATATGATTTTTATTATGTAAATACATTTAGAATAGTTTTTGATTCTTTAAATAATTTGCTATTGCTTCAAGGAAGCTCTAATTCAAGTTATTTTGAACTAGAAAATTCAATTTTAAGAGATTTTGACTTCTTTTTGGAGCCTGCTTGTGCCAACCAGTTAATTAAATTGGAGATGGAGCTTTATCTAGATGAGAATTGCATTAAGCTGCCTCAAGAACAAAGATCTTCATTTGATGTTCTAGAATAGTGGAAAATGATTTCTTGAAAATGGCCTACATTAGCAAAGATGACCAAAGATATTCTTACTATTCCTGTTACAACTGCTGCATCTGAATCTGTATTTAGTGCAGGTGGTCGTGTACTTAATGATTATAGAAGTTCATTATCACCAAGTATAGTTAATGCTCTTATTTGTATAGCAAATTGGCTTACTGGGTCTCAAACCAATCTTACACACTTGAATGAAGATGTAAGATTTTGAGTTTGATATATTCTAATTTACAAGATAGATATACGTATCATACAAGTTTAATTGATTTGTTTTGGGGTTTTTTTTGTACAAGAAGAGCAATTAATATGTGCTATACCAAATGATGAAGTGTAAGATCTACTTAATTGAACAAAGTGACTATTTAATTATGAGTACTTTAAGTGTGCTGTACTTAGTTGTTTTTGCAAAACTCTTAAGGGCATATATAATATAACTTCTTATGTGCTCCTGGTTATTTTTACAAAACTACAAGGCATTTTTAATTAATCATCAAGTTATAATATTGTTTATTTAGTTCAATCCTCATTGCTGAATACTGACTCTTTTTATTTGGATTCTTATTTAAGCAAGTTTGTGATGGAAAAGGGATTATGAAGAAAAATAATAATTTCGTATTAAATGGAATGTTATATTTAGACCATTTCATAAATACTTGTGATTGCTTCAAATTTATGTTTTTTACTATATTGCTTTTCTTTTCAAATTTATGATGCTATATTGTTTTGGTTACTAACTTATTAATTTGGTTGCTACTGCTGCCTGGCTGCTACTGCTGCTGCTTGGGTTGCTGCTGCTGCCTCTGCAACCGTTGCCCCTGCTGCTTCTACCTTAATCATGATTATTCAATTTTTTTACTATACTACATTTCTTTTCAAATTTGCAATATTATATTACTATGGTTGTTATTGCTTTGGCTACTGCTACTTTGGTTGTTGTTGCTTTGGCTGTTGCTAATTGGGCTACTATTGCTTAGGTTGTTGCTATTTGGGCTGCTACTGCTTGGGTTGCTGCTGCATGGGCTGTTGTTATTTGGGCTACTGCTCCCTGGGTTGCTGCTATTTTGGTTTACTATATGCCTAAAAATCCTAAATTTTATAAACTTTTTTTTACTATACTCAGTATACTGCATTTTTTTTACTACTATATTGGTATGGTTGTTGTTGCTTTGGCTGTTGCTTCTTAAGCTACTATTTCTTGGGGTGCTACTACTTAAGCTGCTGCTGCTGTTGCTGCTGCCTGGATTGCTGCTGCCTGGACTGCTGCTGCCTCTGCTGCTGTCTGGGTTGCTGCTGCTTTAGTTTACTGTATGTCTAAAAACCTTAAAATTCATAAACCTTTTTTACTATCCTGCATTCTTTTACTGTTATATTGCTATGGTTGTTGTTGCTTTGGCTGTTATTTCTTGGGCTGCTACTTTTTAGGTTGCTGCTGCTTGGGCTACTGCTGGTTGGGATGCTGCTGCCTGGGCTATGCTGTTTCTACTGCTGTTGCCTTAGTTACTGCTGCTTTGATTTACTGCATGTCTAAAACCCTAAAATTATACAGAAGTTGTGATGGCCCATATTAGGTTGGTGGCAACCAATCTAACATTGGGAGTATCTTTCCGCAGGATCATATTGACGCTTAAGTAAAATAGCAGTTAAACAATATCCAGAGCCATTCAAGTGTAAAGAAATAAAATTCATTCAATTTTAAATAAATAACATCCAGAATTATTACATCAACGTCAACATACAAAAGTGTTTATCCTCGAAGGGTAACTAAAATTTGTTATTATTTCGCGCCATTTCTCTCTTTAACATCTTTAAGCTACATCAGCCTCCTCCAGTAGGATCTGGTCTGGCATTATAAAAATAATGCCTTAGTGCACATTCTAAGTACAAAAAATATTAAATAATATACTTTTAAGCAAAAAGTGGAAGACAAAAATGAGATAATAATCATTATAGGAAAATATGATAAAATGCAAATAACAGATGATCATTACTCCTACAAATAAATATTTTCTTTGTCACATGCCAAATTTCAAATAGTAATCACATAAAAATTTATGTTTATGTTTATGACCTGATATTATGAAGCGATGTTTAGCAGTTCTGATGGGAAAGCTAGAAACATGAGGTTGGGTTCAATAAAATGCATTAAATCTTAACCTTCACTTGGGCCCCCTCAAAAGCTCCAGATGGCACCCTTATGTCTCCCGAGGACTAGCCCCGTCCCTAACCTTCATGCTCCGTTTCGGAACCCTTAGCAACTTTCACAAGATACATAAACATCATTTTATTCCTCTTACATCATTAGTAGTAAGAGTAATGCATTAAGTAGCAATATAAAAAGGCTCAAAGCGATGCTTAAGCAGCAAATGAAAGTAAAAAGCATAAAAAGTAATATTCAGTGTACTTTTGTGTTTGACTTATCTAGACGAATTACTCACAAACTTGATGTGTATGCAAAAGTTATAATTAAAATTCTATTAAACTCTGCAATGATCTATTTATTAGATTAAAATTTATATTCTTATTCCTAAACCTGATTTTAATTTACAAACTTAGTATCTCTCTAAGAAGATTGTCTTAAGTCTTACAAAATTTTATACTAAAATAATGTTTTTCCCCAAAATTCTTAATTTTGTTCTAAATTTCATGCATATTTGCATCCATAAAAGAGATTCATAGATTGTATCAAATACATTAAATAGATTACCTCGCATGTTTCAATACTTGGCATCGCTGATTTGCAAATCTAAATGCAAGGGTTGAATGTAACAAAATCGCACGATGTCTCAAACCCAATATTGTAATAGTTCTAATTCCAATTTTCTTCAACTTCAAACTTCATCAATACATTATCTTTAATTTATTTTACTTTTAGGTCAAAGTTTATCATTATTCACTAGACTAAGAAAATGAAAAAGACCTTATTGCAGTGTATATGTGGTCTTATCATCAAGTTAAACTAGGTTACTAATAAAAAAGAGTTTTGTACCCAATATGAAATATCTTTAGTCGCTACCTAGTTCAACAAACTAATCATTATATGAACATTAAACAAGCATTCATAGTAAAAAATATTGAAGGGATATCATAAGAAATTTATAAATATATCAACCCTAAAAATTATTATTATCTCATTAGATGATGTTTCTCTCATACTTTATTTACATTATATTTTATACTCTCCATCAACAAATAAAACATGAGCAAGGAAGATGTTGCACCTTCCTTTGATGTAAGATAAAAAATATAATGCATATAAGATTATAATAAATCAACTTTGAATTTAAATGTAAGCCTTAATGATTAATACATATAAAATCTTCACAGGCAATTCTAACATTCGGCTCTCTCTCCCTCTCTTTTGATCGGCTGAAGATAAAAGAAAAAGGCAAGAGTTTCTACCTTATAACTCGGTCGAGCGCAGAGAAGAATCGGGCGGAGGGAGAGGCGGTCTTCACAGAGGCTGAAGGATCGAGCGAGGAGAATTGTGATGCTGAGATGTTAACAGCGCTCTCGCCAGCTTTCGTTGCTGGTTGCACAGATCGCTTCCGCCAATGCGTCTTGTCGTCGGATTAGGTACGCTTCTACAGCTCGACGGAAGAGAGGAAGAGGGATTCAAAGGCTTTGTAAGGGTGGGTGTAGCAACTCAAGTTGCTACCTTAGTTATTTAAGATTAATCCAAGTCTTAATTATGGCTTAGATAACTTAATTAAGTCATTAGGAGCTCACCCTTAGACCCAGTCCAAATCAGAAGTCAATCAGATCAAAATTAGGATTTTGGAAAATCCAAAAACCCTAGAAATTGACCTAGTCAAATTGACCTCAGATCGAAAAACGGACTTCGCCATTGCAATCATTGGCCCCAAATTAGCTATGGGTGCTATTTTAGTGGCAATCGGAAGTCGTCAAAAATTCGTTGAATATTTTAATAATATTTAAATACCCCGAAAAATCGAGAAAAATAAAATACTCGTCGAATCGAAAATCCGACATCGCCATTGCGTTTCTCTCCTCTCAATTAGCTAAAGGTGAGAATTTTGAATTTTCTGAAATTATTTTATTTATTACTAAAGAAATTAATATTTAAATTTATTAAATATTTAAATAACAATTAAATATTCCCGCCGTTGGCATTTAACGCCGTCCACTGTTTAACCGCTCCACACCGTTAGGTTGGCCGTCTGATCAGACGGCTGATCTGAGCTGTCTGATCTCGATCAGACGGCTCTTGAGCCGTCTCCCTCGCGGGAATCGCCCGCTAGCTGACGGGTGGCACGCGGCAGTTCGCCGCTGTGGAGCTCATCCGTGGCCCCTCCCCCTCGCAATCTCCGTCTAGTGGTCCTTAAGACCTCACCCCGTGCGCAGAACTCACCTTTTCGCGCGGACCGAGCCACAGGAGCTGAAGTCGAACCCTAGGAGCCAGGACCGTCCAACTTCCAGGTACTCCCGCACCCCCTTTCTTTCTTTAAGGCATCCATATCGATATTTCTCTGTGATTGCAACCTGACAACCTCCCCCTTCAGCGTCGGTCGAGTTTCGAACGCTCGACCGAGGCTTGACCTAACCCTAGATCCGCGGGGGTAGAAGCGTGCATCGTCGGATGGCGGGATCCGATCCGTCAGATCCATGCAATCCGAGCGGTCGGATCCACGCGATCTGAGCCATCAGATCAGTTGTACTGGGCCCGACTCGGACTCAAGCCCGGCCTGAGTCTTCGGGCCTCGGTTGAGCTGACCCGCTGCGTCAACAGGGGGTCCCGCGGGGTCGCATCGGTCAGATGCGGGCCCCGCTCCGCAGTCGACAACCACCCAGCGCCTGCCACGTAGCATTGGGCCCGCCGCTATCGACTCTGGTGGCTGTTGTGGGTCCCATGCCTTCTGCCGCGCTAATCGGTGGCTACCGCGTGACAATGTGGGGCCCACTAGTCTGATCTGACAGGATTTTTTTAATAATTGTTTTTATTTTGCTTAATTAGTCACTAGTCTAATGATTATACTTAAATAATTACTATTAACAAACTAATTAAAGGTTAACTGGGTTTTAATTAATCTATAGTAATAATAATGATTAATTAATTAATTAAATTAAATTAACTAATTAATCCTGATCATTAATTAACTATTAGTTTAATTAAACAGTAATTCATTAATTAACAGTGTATTAATACCTAATTAATTTTAAAAAAAATAGTAGATTTGTTAATTATAGAATAATTAGTGATTAATTTGGATAAAATAATAATTTACAAATAATAATTAAGTAATTTAATTTATGATTAGGATTAATTAAATTAAATAATTATTAAACAGTAAATATAATTAATTAAAGTAATTAAGTTTAATTTAATTAAATAATAGTTAAAACAGTAATAATTAAATGATAATTAGATTAATTAATAGGAATTAGTTAATCAAACATTAAATGTAATTAGGTAGATTAATTGGTTTTAAATTAATTAAATCACAGTCAAACACTAAATTAATATTATTAATTAATTATTAATCAGGATTAATTAAACACTAATCTTAATAAATAAATATTTAAATAGATAATGAATTAATTAAATCATTAATTAACAAATTAATGTTTGATTAATGAATACTAATTTTAAGAGTAACTTTAATATTTAAATATATAATTAATATAATTAATTAATTAATTTAAGAATAAATAAATTAATTATTAATTAAAAATTAATGTTAATTAAAAATTAATGTTAATTAAATATAGATTAGGGACAATTAATTAATTTAATAATAATACAGTAAATTCATTTTTTTTATTTTAGGGATGAATAGTAAAATAATATAAATTAAATAAATGAATAGTAACTTTAATTATTTAATTTAATTATTTAATTTAAAACTTTAAAGTCTCATAAGCTTAAAAATACTTACCCAAACATATCAAATAGAGTACCATTTTATTCAGAAAAATAAAAGGAATCAAATGGCGTAATTCAAAAATTCGATTCGAGGTACGTATAATATAGTGACATTTTAGTATCTAATTAAATCTTCACAACTCTTAACCTAGTTGTCCAAAAATAGGCAATATAGGTCTTAAAATACTCAGGAGAACAACTCAAACACCATAGAAGTATTAGTTTCCCTATTTGGAGCTTAATTTGAAAAGTAACATTTAGGACCTTACCTTAAAAATGACCAAAATGCCCCTAGACTTTAATTGACCATAACTTGGTCAATTCAACTCCAAATTCATAAATTCAAAGTGCTAACTAGCTTAGAATTTCAATGTCATCAATAAACTGAAATAATATTTAGGATCTAAACCCTAAAAAATAGAAAATGAACAAAATACCCCTAACTTTAATTTAGTCATAACTTAATCATTTGAAATCCAAATTGGGTTTACTCCTTATCAACACACTTAGTATATTATAGGGAAGCTAAGAAATTAAGTTTGCTGAAATTGGACTTCAAACGAAAAAGTTTGGCTTTTATCACCCGTTGACCGACAAAATTATTGAATTGCCCTTAGAAATAGAAATAGCCATAACTTAGTTGTTTGACCTCAGAATGCAGTGTTCTTGAACTCTATGGATTCCTTGAACAGTAACCAACAGTAAATTTGCACAAAAATTTAGATTTCATTAGGTGTAAATTATAAGATTTCCCCTTTGGTCAAAAACCTTAGTTTGAACTTATAGGATCTGTTTCTTATCCAAATTGAGTGTACTTACTGTCTATCTTTATGTTAGAAAGTAAGGAATCACTTTGCAGTAAGAAATTCCCATTTAGAACCCTAATTCAAAAAAGTAGCTTTTTGAACCCTTAGGTAAGGGCAGAATGATCATTTTGCCCAAAATTTAGGTTACGCATTTTTAACTCCTTATTTCTTTAGTAGATCACTAAAATTAGTATTAAAAGTGTATTAGAATCTCCTAAGTGGGTAAAATCAGCTTTCCAATCAGAATTAGTAAAATTCATTAATCTTTTCTAAGTCTTTTCCATAAGATCTTTCACCTTATATTATGGCTATTCCTAAGACCAGTATTAGATCATAAGTTAGATTTCATTCATTGAAAAATAGAGTTTTTCAATGAATGAATTCTTGATTTTACTAGTTTTTAGATCTTTTACAACTTATTTTAATTATTTTATCTTTTAACCCTAGATTCAGGATAGGAGGTTCACCTTATTAAGTTTGATTTGCTTAATAGGATTTGCCTTTATCAATAGATCACTTTTAGAATAAAACCTAGATCTATTATATTATCCTTTTGGATTATGTGATAAGCCCAATCTCATAGTATTTAATCCATAATCTATAGCTTAGTAGATCTTGATCAGGTCTTAGATAGAACATCTAAATTCATAAAATTAGGATGTATGATTCATTAATTCAACTTGTAGTCATATTTGATAGAATTATATTAGAACCTTATCAATTCTAATCTTTTTTAACTTATAAGGCCGAGCTTCTAAGTTACACTCGATAGTAGGAATTGGAGATCCTAAACTTGTATAACTTGGAATAGTTAAAATGGTTAAATTAAAAAACAAATGATATCACCATGCTTAGTAGAGTCTCCTACTTACCATTTGACTTTGTGCTACGTATCTCTTAAATTTTGTGCTTGCTTTCCTTGGACATATCATATAAGAAAAATGTTGTTGCATGAAAATGAAAATTTAGAATATTAGGAGAACATTTGCATTTGGGTTCAGTTTATGGTGGATTATGGTGCACAGTTACTCTAATGGATAGGGGTAAGGTGAGATCAGGATGCTTAACACTACACCTTGAGGAGAGTGTGTTAAGCTTGGGACCCGTTTAGTCTTACAGATGTGCTTGACTCTTCAGCTGTTTCTGAAATTGTCCACAGAAACAAAAGTAAAATAACTAAAATATATTTACATAGTATCACCTGCCTCGTCAATTATATAGTGTTATATTATGATATAATTGCCCTAACCCATAAAGGCTATGGGGATAGATATATATATTTGGCCAGATTGGCCAATTATTCTGATATGACAGTTATATGTTCTGTTATAATTTTTTAGTTTACTGTTTATTATGTTATTGATGCATATTATTTTAGTCAGCTGTTGTGGTATTATTTTACCTGCTCACTTGTATAGATATATGTATAGGCTGTTAGACTTTACTGCTCATATTATATGTACCATTTTCAGATTAATGTTTTAAATTAACATATATTATATGATCATCAGCATGTCTAGATTAGACTTTTATTTTAATATTTTTACTTACTATATTATATATGTATATCTTACCATGTTTAGTTCACTTGAGATGTGCTTCTACCTCACTTATTATTTAGTTATAAATATTATATTTATAACTTATCCTGTTTCTCTTGTATGCTTATTTGCTCCCATGCTAGATAGATATTTTATTTGGTATAGAGTAAAATGGTGATATTAATAAATACTTAATAAATTATTTGCCTAAAATGCACTTAGACATTTTGTCTAATAATTTTTTTATTATTGGCTGGGGCCCTGGCATTGTGAAATTGACAATGTCAAATATTGAGCAACTTGAGGATCCTATACCTGAGGAGGAGCCTTACTTAGAGGAGGTGCAGCAGCTTGGACTAGAGGATATTTAGCTGCATTTTTTATTTTATAGTGAGGATGAGAGTTATTTATTTTATTTCATAAACTTTACTTAAAATATTGTAATAATACAGGAACTGTGACTGTGATTTATTTTATGCACTTTATTATTTGCTGAGATATATTACTGTTTCTTACTTGATGTATGATGAATGGATGTAGCCTCTACTTTACATATGCTTTCGCACTCTGTATATATATAGATTTAGTGACTGATACTATTATATATATTGTGTGCACATCCTTACCTTAGCAGTGGATTGTGGATCTTACCTAATCCAATGCACTTTATTTTTAAAATTCATACTTTTTAAGAAAATATGTTCTTATTTTTTCGAAGTGACTCGAACAAGGTTCAGTCAGCTCAAACTCGAAAATTTTGAATCAAAATGATATTTCGAGTGACTCGAGTCTAGCGGCTTTCAGATTAAATAGAGCATGCGTATGTAACGCATGCCTGTTTCGTTGGCCGGAATAGCGTTGAAACGCGCATGGGTTACAGGAATTAGGGGAAATTGGAAGTGCCGTGATTACAGGAGCCGAAGTAGTTATGCGATTCTTGTCCCTCCATTTCCCTTATATGATCGTTGGCTCTTTAATGCGTCGGTCCTTCGTCCTTCCTAATTGAAACCATCAGTCGGTTTTGTAGCTGACAATTTATAAAAGGGTTGTCTACCTTGATTGATTCCGGCTTTAATGCAGTAAATAATGCTTAACTAAATTGAGTATGGGTTAATGACAAATCTTAATTTCTAATTGAGTTTGAAAACTTTCTAAATCGAGAATTAACGTTTTCCTTATAAATGACCTAAGGTCATTACAGAAGTACAGAATGCAAACAAAATCATACTATCAGCTTGCACTTATATCTTGAACCCTAAAATATGCAAACATATTACTCTAAGACTAAAAACCTTAATAAACACAAAAATAATATGAAAAATATATTAAATAAATTGTTAGACTATAAGTCTGTAAGATCGTAACTGTAAAAATACAATTCCAACTCACAGCCTAATTCTAAAAATAGAGTTACAGGCTCATAAATTATTACTATCATATATAGTATTTGAACTTATTTTATTTTGTTTTTGTTTGTTTGATTTAAAGTTAAGCAATCATTTGAGATAGCTAGATTGAGTCTATAATAAATGATTACTATTGAGTATTGACTACTCTGCTAAGCCTGTTAGGCTATAACTTTAAGAAATGATGTTAATTTAGTCCTTAAAAAAACATGTGAGCCATAATCAGAATCAATCAATCAGATGATTCAGAGTCTCAAACTTTTTAGTGTTAATTCAGATAAGTATTATTTGCAATCTTATTTTTATTTGCAATTTATTGAATTTTTCACTTGAGTTATTGTATTATTTTTTGTGCAGATTTTACAAGTTGTTGCTTGGCTTGCAAGTTGCTGCTTTGGCTTGGCTTACATACAGGTTGTTGCTTGGACTAAACATGCAGGTTACTGCTTAGTTTGCAGAGTTACAGTCTTGGGCCCTTGATTGTCTTGCGCATCTATTAAATGATTGTTGAATATTGAGTGACTTGAGTTGGATACTTGGATTATTATTGCTTCTTATTTATATTAAATTAATATATAATTTTACTATATTTTGTTTGTAAATTGTGGCAAATATTTGTGAATTGTGGCAAATGCGTATGAAATTGTGAATTATTATTATAGCCTTAATTTAATTTGCTGAATTTTGAAAACTTATTTACTATTTGCTGTATTTTTTATTTCTAAAATTCATACTTTTTAAGAGAATATGTTCTTATTTTTTCGAAGTGACTCGAACAAGGTTCGAGTGAGCTCAAAATCGAAAATTTTGAATCTAAATGATATTTCGAGTGACTCGAGTCTAGCGTTTTCAGATTAAATAGGGCGTGCGTATGTAACGTACGGCTGTTTCGTTGGCCGGAATAGCGCTGAAATGCGCATGGGTTACGGGAATTAGGGGAAATTGGAAGCGCCGTGATTACGGGAGCCGAAGTAGTTATGCGGTTCTTGTTCCGCAATTCCCCTTATATGACCGTTGGCTCTTTTATGAGTCGGTAACGTTCCTTCATCCTTCCTAATTAAAACCATCAGTCGGTTTTATAGCTGGCAATTTATAAAAGGGTTGTCTACCTTGATTGATTCCGACTTTAATGCGGTAAATAATGCTTAACTAAATTGAGTATGAGTTAATGACAAATCTTAATTTCTAACTGAGTTTGAAAACTTTCTAAATCGAGAATTAACATTTTTCTTATAAATGACCTAGGGTCATTACCTAAGTAAAGAATGTAAGCAAAATCATAATATCAGCTTGCACTTATATCTTGAACCATAAAATATACAAACAATTTACTACAAGACTGAAAACCTTAAAAAAACACAAAAATAACATGAAATATATATTAAACAAATTGTTAGACTGTAAGTCTGTAAAACCGTAATTGTAAAAATACAATTCCAATTCATAGCCTAACCCTAAGAATAGAGTTACAAGCTCATAAATTATTACTATCATATATAATATTTGAACTTATTTTTTTTGTTTTCGTTTATTTGATTTGAAGTTGAGCAATCATTTGAGATGACTAGATTGAGTCTATAATAAATAATTACTATTGAGTATTGACTACTCTGCTAAGCCTGTTAGGCTATAATTTTAAGAAATAATGCTAATTTGAGTCCTTAAAAAAATATATGAGCCACAATTAGAATCAATCAATCAAATGATTCAGAGTTTCAAATCTTTTGGTGTTAATTTAGATAAGTATTATTTGCAATCTTATTTTTATTTGCAATTTATTGTATTTTTCACTTGAGTTATTGTATTATTTTTTGTGCAGCTTTTATAAGTTGTTGCTTGGCTTGCAAGTTGCTGCTTTGGCTTGGCTTACATGCAGGTTGCTGCTTGGACTAAACATGTAGGTTACTGCTTGGTTTGCAGAGTTACAGTCTTGGACCCTTGATTGTCTTGCGCATCTATTAAATGATTATTGAATATTGAGTGACTTGAGTTGGATACTTGGATCATTATTGTTTCTTATTTACATTAAATTAATATATATAATTTTACTATATTTTGTTTGTAAATTGTGGCAAATATTTGTGATATGTGGCAAATGCATATGAAATTATAAATTAATATTATAGCCTTAATTTAATTTGCTGAATTTTTAAAGCTTATATACTATTTACTATATTTTTTATTTCTAAAATTCATACTTTTTAAGAAAATATGTTCTTATTTTTTCTAAGTGACTCGAACAAGGTTCCAATCAGCCCAAACTCAAAAATTTTGAATCTAAATGATATTTCGAGTGACTCGAATCAAGTTCGAGTCAGCTCGAACTTGAATTTGAATGAGTCGAATTTGACTAAGCTCGAACTCGATTCGAGTTTGAGTCGAGCTTAACTCGAAATTTTTGAGTTCGAGTTAAGCCTGACTCGCTCGAACTCGAACCGAAGTCAGCCCTAGGTGGTCTAGATTGCATCGGATGTCTAAGCTTAACTCGAAATAATGTTAACTCAGTGCGGGCTAACAAGCATACAAAATTAGATTTCTCTTCAAACATGGAGCATGTCTAAGATCTTTCAATTTTACATTTATTCAATAACCTGATATCCATTTAACTGCTACCTATAATGCTGCAAGCTTTATCATCTCCCATATAGACCTTTTTCAGATCATCTTGAGTGTAATTTTTGAATGAGTTATTGCTTGGAGTTTCATGAAATGACACTTGAATCCAAAAACTAGGATTCAATATTGAGTAATGATAAGATCAGTGCATCTTGGTCTTCTTCTACTGAGACATTTGCAGAGTGACTCTTGTCATGATTTTTTCCACCTGACTTCTCCGAGCATAACAGTCCTTTTTAAAGTGTCATTTCTTTCTATTGTTCCATCCCTCAACTTTTCCTTTTATAGGATTTTATTTTCCTCGCCTTGACATAGACCTGTTTTTATTGAACTTCATGTCCAATCTCTTTCATCTACTCTTGAAGCTTCACCACAAGCCCTCTTCCGAGCTTCTTCATTCAACACGAGCCCAACAACATGATTGAAATTCAATCTCGCATTTCCTAATGAGTTAGTTACTACAGTAACTAGTCCATTCCAGTTATCTAGCAATGAATAGAAGCAATAAAGCTCTTACTTCATCATTAAATTTGATACATATAAAGCTTAAATGATTTGTCTTAGCATTGAAATCATTCAGATGTTCAGCCACAGAACCACCATCTTCATTTTAAATAGACGCTTCATTAAGAAAACTTGTTGGAAGCCAACATGCATTCTTATTAAGGCTGCCATGAGATCAACAGTCATCTTCTCATTGACCATATTGAGAGTAACCGATGAGGATAACAAAAGGTGAATCAAACCTAAGGCTATGTCAAGAATTTGTTATTCTTCATTACTCATAGTTTCTGGTTTCTTGTTGGCTTTTCCTAGTGGTAACACAATTTCTTCTGATATAATAAATCTTCAATTTCATCTTCCAAAAAGAAAAGTTCACATCATTGAATTTCTTGATCTTGTATCTCATTTTGTCTATCATTGCTTCCACTCGAACTATCAAAACCTCTCTCCAAAACTAGTTGTAAAGGATTGTGCAGTTATAGAGAAATAGTCTAGAGCAAAATGCAAAACACAAACAATGCGAATCACAAAAATAATATGTAAACACAAGGATTTATATGGAAAACCCAAATAAAGGAAAAACTATGGCGCTACACCACAACAAAAAAATTCACTATAAAGAAAATAGGATTTGCCGAGTACATAGAAAATCTTAGAGGAAGAGGAAATTAACACTCGCCTAGAAATTTTTCTTACACACCCAAGCCTTAATCTTTTCAAGAAACTCCTCTCTTGTTCTTTTCAGCGCTCAATAACAACCACAACAACAACTACGAATGACTTGAAAACCCTACTTAAAACAAGTCCTAACCGCCCATTAAATCATGAAGGGACGCCTTGCTTCTTGTCACAACTGCCGCTGGATCCTTGACGTGCCCGAGCGCCCCAGTCTCCAATCCTCATGCGTTGCTCCGCTTGCAAAGAGTTAATTGACTGATCAATTGAACCATCAAACAACTCAGTCCAATGAACCGGTCAATATTATAATATTATAAAAATTACATTTAACAATAAAACTAGCATTCCACATGATTCAATGCTGTTCAGATAACAAGTATTCTTCTTTGAGCATTGTCATGACAAAAATCAAACCTTAAATTATAAAAAAAACGCTCAAATTTTATATTTACATAGATAAAATCCTAATATTTCAATTTTGATGAAGACAAACATTTCGTTTTGCTTTTTATATAATTTGAAAAAATTTGTAGTCTTACTAAGAGCTTAATAACAGATATAAAAATATAGAATAATAAAAACTGATAAAGATTGAATAAGTTATGTAAATAACAAATTTGTATGATAATTTTACAAAAAATCAATATTTATGTTACCCCTTAATTGATATATTTTTAATTTGTTTAGATTATAAATATGTCGTAGATGTTTTGATGAAAATGTAGTTTTGAAGATGAAAGGGAGAATACCAGAGAATGAACAGCTTCAGCACAATCTAGTACTGTCTTCATCCCCTCGACTTCATTGAAGAAGTGCCAAAATGAAACCGGTTTAACACCATTCACTAGATGACAATAACAACAAAGAAAAACAATTCAGAAGTAATCTATAGAGCAAGGTAAAACCTCAAATAGTGCAGCAAAGTAACTACAATTTTGCATAATAATTTTGATACACATGCAATAGGTTATAAAACCAAGCAGCAAGCCAATAGCTCACGTTCGAGAAAGTCCTTTGGTTGTTCTTTATGTCCACGCTATTAACGGTTATACAGCTTTGATTTTATTATTATAAGTTTGTTACAATTCTTAACTGCTTTACCCTAGTAGGACACAACAGTGATCCTCACCATTGCTGTATAACAGCAGTATCACCACGTAGGATGCATTCCATCCCAACTGTATTTATACCCTGCATTCCACAATGAGTAAAGCAACTTTTCTCCAAAGCATTCAATGCCTACTTTTTTAACATGTATCAACGCGAAATTAAAGCTGTGAATGGTGAATTGCAGGAATAGTCAAGCTATGCAATCCTACAAATCCTTTCTTGCATTCCAGACCCAAGGAAGTTTGCTCACCTGATTCTCATCCTTTGACTCGTGCCGTCTAGAGATAGTGTGCCCAAGTACGTCATAAACATGCTTAGACCTAATTGCATTTAATGACCCATCCTGGCCTGTACCAACAATACAGTGCCCAGACTCGTTTAGCTCGCTCTCAGACTCAACCAAAAGTCTTTAAATACCCTTTGGTTGTTTGAAAATATGTAATTTCTAAACTTCGTCGTTGTGCTGCCGAAGTCCAGTGATCCATTAAGAGCTCAAGTTGGGTCAATAGCGAGTCATGCTAATTCGTTGCATTACATGGAGTTTGCCATCAGTTTGTTTCATTGCTTTGAAAAACGTACATCGAAATCCAAAATTTAATCTGTCATTTTAAATATGTTAATCAATGTCGCTTTGCACGGTCCTTTCAATTGATTGATGATTATTATTCAACCATCTCTTGAAACCTATGTTACTATTAATTATTGTTACATTTCTGCATTTAGTGTATACATCTCATTGATAATTACATGATGTTATTGTTGTGTTGAGATAAGCATGTTGGTTGAATAGTATCATTTAAATTGGCAAGTATATTTGGAATTTGCATGTGATTTAATGTCCATATTGCTATAGGCATTCTGCCTAAATTTGATTTAATAATAATTTTGATCATTGCATTTCATTAGTTCAATCATATGATGGTAATAATTTGATTTTAATTAGTCAATTAGATTGAATGTATATATTTCTAATGTGGCAAGTCATGAAGTCTAAAATAAAGCAAGTAATAATCTTGTGATCTGATTCATGAGTGTTGTTCTATATCAAATTAGAGATTTCCTTTATGTTATGTACAAACGGTGTCATCAGCACTGAAAAAAAAGTCCAGGTTATTTTGTCCAGGGAAGGGGCACTGACCTGTGTGGATATGACTCATCATATTTTTATTATTATTAATCATGGACCATCGATGTGTGGAGACAGACCTTCTCGTATTATAAAAAGATCACATAATGTAGGTATTGTGTGATCTCCTCACGATGAATGAATCAAATGAGAAATGAATTGATAAGAGATTCAGTAATCAATTAGATTGGTGCTGTTGGCATAAGAGATTAATTTTTTTTAACAAATATGTAAGAACAAATAATCGGGATTGCTTAATAACATTATTTCATTCTATCATTTAATCCACTTTTAGTTTGCACATTAGGTTGTGTAATATATTGGTTGATGTTGATTGACAACATTTAGATTCATCAAATTATTTGTTATGTTTATAGTCACATATTTAGTAGTTCCTTATAATGTTGCACTTACTTTAATGCAACAAATTGGCATATGAGCGAAATAGGAAGTACCTTGGATTATTTTCAGATGAGCCTAGAGAGTTTTTTTTGAATTATCGTGTCTTGTTGAGAGATTTATGTATTTTAATTATATTATGTATGTTGAATTTGAAGTGATGCTTATTTTTTAAAATGCCTTACTTTTGGGTAATAGTAGAATGTCTCTATTTGTTATGCTTTATTTGGATGCTTATTTCCGCTATATTTTGAATTGTGATTTGATTATTTTAATTCTTTCTCATTTTCCTCGATCCTGATTCTTGAACACTACAGCTAGTATTAGAGTAAGATTGAAAAAATTGTTGGTAGAATTTAGAACCATTATGATTAATTTAACTTGTTGGGTAGATTCTCTTGATTTCAAGAGTGTCCTGGGGTGTGTTAACTTTCTTTATTTTTCCAAGACTCTGAGTTTAGTGTTGGTTTTTCTTTGTAGAATCTGTCATTTTCTGATTCCAATGGAGTTTCTTACTAAACTTTTGATTGAAGAATTACAAAATAGAGAATTAAAAGTTACACATTCGTCAATCATTTTCACATACTCATGATGGAAGCAAGGTCGTGCTATCATTGCTTCTACTCAATTGACAAAACCAAAGAAATATTGGATTCCACCAAAGATTAGAAAGGTTTTTACTATGTGCAATTTTCCACTAAGTTGTGGGCCAAGAGCCAACATAGTGAATGTGTTTGAAGAGGGTGCGGTTTAATGTTGCTTAGGTGATCTGTCGTTTTGCTGCTTGCGGTGTGTTAAATAAGAGTTTTGGGCTAGTTATAGGCAACTGAGTTCTCTATTGTTGTATATTTAAGTTGTGAATAATAATATCAGTTTGTCTTTTTTTTCAAGAAGCTTTTGAACTAATTTGGAAAAATAAAATTTTGTTGTTAATATTATTTTTTATAAGAGATTGAAATGGAAAATTTAAATGATTATACTTTTAACTTGCCTCAAAAGGGGATAATCAAGCTCATGCCAGCCAAAATAATTTAAATTCCCATATTCCAGAAGTTATTTGTCTAGCGATTGAGACTGCAGCCAATCCTATGATACAATATATGGATGTAATGGCAAAGTTTATGGCCAACCCACCTTTATCTTTTACCTCAGTACCAAAAGAGAATGTATTGCAGTCAGAGTGTTAGAAACCTTTTTTAAGGGCCAACCTCTGAAGTTTGGCGGATTAGCTTTGCCATAACAAGCAGAAGAGTTGGTAGAAAGGATTGAGAATGAACTAATGTGCATTAGATGGCCGGAAGACCAAAAGGTTACACATTAGCAATGTATATTTTATTTGGACTAGCAGAACACTAGTGGAAATTCATCTTGGCAACTGCATTCCAAGGAAGAACGTATGAAAATATCAAATGGACTGGGTTTGTAAAGATGCTTTTAAATAAATTTGTACTACCTTATGCTAGACATGTAACGAGATAATAATTTCTAAGCTTAAAATAAGGAGGATGAACAATCGCTGAGTATGGTAGAGATTTTAATAGATCAACCTGTTTTGTACCCAAAATGATAGCCACAGAGGATGTAAGGTGCTAGTTATTCTTAGCAGGATTGAGAGAATTTTTCAACAAAAGCTGGTAGCCAATTGAATCTCAAAATTCATAGAATTGGTCCAAAGGACAAATTATTAGAAAACCAGGAGAAGTTCACATCAATTCATGAAATTAAGAGATAGGTTATGGATCAAAGAAAGCCAAGCAAAAACTTTAAGCTTTTTAGACAATGCAAGCGGCCAGAAAAAGAAAGGCATTTCTTGAAGTAGCCTTTGAGCCAAGAATTGATTTTATCAAACAACTCTATACAATCACAAATTTTAAGTTTGCATGAAACAAGATTTTTGAGATAAGTAAAAGGGGTGTTCAGAACATTCAGATTAATGGATCTTGCCAATCGCCTGTATCTTATACAATTTGGAAAAAAAAATCCTAATATATAAGAGTTGAGCTCGAGCATAGAGTGCGTGAGGATTCGGTGCCGAGTCAGCGGAAGTTAATCCAGCACCGGTTCTAGGAGTAACAAGTCCTCTAGTCGCCCGATCATATTGAGTGATTTAAAAAACAAATATATAGACATCAAACATAACTTATTTATTTATTAATTCACAAGTCTTGATTACAAATATCAAAATAAAACACAATTTACAAACTTTTAAAAAGACTCAAAAGAAAGAAAGCGGTGGATCAGCATGAAGCAGTATCAGCACTGCTTGGTTCTTAGAGCCCTTCCTCTATGATGAACTCCTGATCTGGGCACGTTTCAAAAGTGCGGGCATTTGAATACCAGTTAGTTATATAAAACTAAGTACTGATAGATGTCAATTTTACAATTATTAAATAATAAACAAAATAAGCAATAATTTGATAAGAAATAAAAGCTGTATAAAATTATTCTTGCAAATCGGTTTTAGTTGCATTGAAACTTTAGCATGAAAATAATTACAGTCACAAAAATAAATATAGAATTTTAGCGTTTGTTATCTGGCGCAAAACATGATTTTGTTGGGCAACTACAAAATCGAGGAAAAGGGGGTTCATCTTTTGTGTTACATATCCCAACTTTCCTCTATATCTGCCCCCTCAAAGGCTTATCAATATATGCTCCTTATGATTCCCGATGTCGGACAACCCCGTCCTAGCAGTTGTCTGATTAGACTGAAATTATATCAACATAGAACCCTTGCTACTCAGTTATCCAAACTTTTTCATATATCATTTTATGTGACTTTTAAAAGCACTTTTATCAATTTGTGCAATGCTGAGCATAAGAACATATTTAAACAAGAGTAATAAAAAATATATGGTACCTTGTTCTTTTAAGTTCAAAAGTTTAATAGCTCGATCAAATCTGCATTTAGATTTTTGATATTTTAAATTAGCCTTTTAGCTAACATTAAAATGAAAGTGATATGATATTCATATAGATTTTTACTTTCTTCTTTTGCATTCTGCATTTCTTTTATTCTTTTATCTTAATAGAAGACAACATTTTAGGTCTCTGAGGGTGGTAGGTATATTTAATATAATGTTATTATTACCATTATATAATAATAATAATATTAATAATATATGAACGAAAGGACAAAAATGGAAATGATTATAAAAATCTGCAAAAAGTAATAATAATAATAATAATAAAGAAAGGAAAAGAACATAATAAAAATACTTGAATTGAAATAATAGCCAATTTATAATATTTGTACAGTTTTCATTATCAATTAATGAGAACCATAATAATATGAATGATATAATTTTATCATTATTATCTTCATAATAATGATTATTAAGTATATGTAAATAAATAAATAAAAAATAAAAGAACGAAGAAATAGCAAAATATCTTCTCATTATCTTCCTATTTTCCTTCTCCACTTGCCTAAGTTAGTGTTGCCGAAAAATGGAGGGAGGCCAGACATGGTGGCCGGAGTAGGGTGTCAGGGGCAGAGGGGCGGCGGCTGGAGACTGGCTGGCAGAGGGAGGGAGGGCTGGCTGGAAGGGGGGCTGAGAAGGTTGGCTGAGCAGAGGAGGAGCTGGTTGCTGCTGGCTGGCAGCAGGCTAAGGGGGAGGCTGGCAGGAGAGGGCTTGATTTGAGAGAGGAGAGGAGCTGTGGGAGGAGGGAATGGGGGGAGAATTAATAGGCGCAGGATGGTCCCATCCTGCCCCAAAATTAAATGGCGCATGGCTCTGGCGCCTGTACAAGGGCTCTGGCTCTTCTAGCGCGCAAGGTTCTTTTGCTAGAGACGAAAGACCCTTCGATCGATCGGGCGGGGGGAAGGGGAAGAAGGAATTTTTTTTTATGAAAATTTAAATAATTACTTAAAGTTAAATTTTTCGTATTTTTCTGCCGTTTGGCTTTCAAAAATAATGAAACTTGACACCGAGGTGTGTTACGATGTAACGAACACCCTCGCGCCAAATATTTCGATTCGAACAAATATTTTATTTTTAATTAATTTCTAAGGTTTGAAACTTCAAAAATTAATTGAGGCTGAACTAGTGCTCAAAAATTGGTGAATCTTTTTCAGTAGCCTTTAAATAATATACTTAACATAATGACATGAAAAATAATGAATTCAGACATTATTTTATTTTCTCGATTTATTGGATTTAAATAATTCAAAAAAATAAAGCTGGAGTTTCCGTTATCTGAATTCTCCCAAATTATGGCACTTTGATCTAAGTATTATTTCTATCTATTGGTATTTTTATTTGCCTTAATTCAAAGTTCTCCGAGATTCTGATGTTTGAGGCAGGATTTGACCTAATTTAAAAAATAATGATATTGGGTCATTTTAGAGTGACTTTTTAACAGCATCTAATTAGTGAAATATTTAATTTAGGTAAGCCTAACTAGCTTTACCAAAATAAAGAAGCCCATCTATAAAGAGAAGATTTTAGCATGAAAAGGTGCCATTTGCTTAAGATTTGATGATAAGTCATTCATTATAATGATAACAAGATAAGGTCTATAACAACCGATATTAGGCTAACAAGTACAATGCTAACTATTATCGATCACAGGATCGTAATAAGGCATTTAAGCAAAATAGAAATAATCAAACAATATTCTCATTTCCAAATCACTAAGTTCATATGCAGAGCCATTGAGTTTAATATTACATTACTTTAAATAATATAAAAGAGATTAAACAAGAAGAACTTAAAATGATAAAACGACAACAACATCCTGGTTCTCGCCTTCCGATAACTCCACCAAGTTCTCTCTTCGGTTGGTCTGAGTTACTTTAAGTGCTTCCACTCCTGACCCATGAAAGGTGCTGAAGAATTAAATTTGGTTAGAGTGATTCAAGAATTTGGATATTAAAGTAATTTGTAACTACTTTTTAGATGGAAAATGAAGAGCATTAAATGCAAAAATAAAATATTTGGCATCCCTCTGCACGAGAGTACAAGGAGACCATATGTTGCACATGATTAACTAGGTATTATTGGTTATATCTAAACCACTTTTAAATTATGCCACGAGTGGCCAATGCAACATGTAAAACAATTTATGCTATAGTGAAATTGAAATAATATTTTATGACCTCACATTATGTCATATTATACAAGATTTAGTTCATATATAGTAGTATAAATAAACATATATCAAAGATAAAAGTAATAGTTATTATCAGGTTTCATCTAAATTGATTGTATAAGAAAATAAATACTTTAATATGGAGGATATTGTTCCTTGGTATGTCTACTGAGCTTATTAGTTCCTATTTGTATTATTTCCTACCTTCTATAACTCTTCTCATAGGTCATTACAAGTATTCCTTATCTCTCCATTGGATAAATATCCAAATTTAGATTTATGTACCAATTCAAGAATATCACCTCAGTGGAACCGTTTATTTTACATTTACTTCATAAGGTGGTTTTCAATGCAAAAAATATGCAATATATATGAATTGAACATATTGTCAATGTAAGAGTGGCTATGATAGTGCTAGTAAAATGCTACAAAAAGGATACTCTAATAGGTACCATCACTTATACAAAATTTATTCCTTTTTGCACTCTTTGTTGCAATTGGATAAATAGGAGCATAATTGGATCAACACAGGAGGTGTCGACGAAGTTTCAGGGTAAGTGTTGCTGGGCTGAGCAGTGCCCAGGCATATAGGTGTGCCCCAAGCACCCAAAAGGGCTTGTAACCCGAGGAAGGGAGCCTAGGCGTCCGCAGCGATTTAAACACAAAAGTAGGTGTCCCATGGGCACTTATGGGTGGTTTCAGGCATTTTCGAGCTTGTTTTAAAGCCCATAAATCCTAATTAGTGTGTAAGATGTGAGTGCCTATTGAGATTAATAGAGAACACTTTGGAGAATAACTGAGAGAGATTTAAAGAGGTGTGTTGAAGAGATACAGGACTTAAGTGTGTACCTAGGCAAAGTTTATCATCTTCTTGCTACTCCAAAGGTTCAAGTGTGATGACTCATGTTAGGTTGGTAACAACCAAATTAACATCGAATGCATCTTTCCATAGGATCATATTAGCAGTTAGGTAAAATAGTAGTTAAATAAACATTCAAAGCCATTCAGATATAAGAAATATCATTCATTCAATTTAAAGTATATAATATCCAAAAATTTATTACATGAAATTCATTACATGAAATTTATTACACATCAAATTATTAATCCTGGAATGAACAGTTATTTTCCCGCGCTATGCCCTTAGATTATATCAACCGCCTCCAACTGTAGCTGATTTGGCATTATAAAAATAATGCCTTAGTGCACATTCTAAATATAAAAGATATTAAAAATATACTTAAAGAAGAGCGGGAAGCAAAATGATAATAACTACAGGAAATAGTGTGTTTCAAAAATAAGAAGATAAATATGTCTCCTACAAAATAACTGTTCTTGCACATGCCAAGTTTTCAAAAAGGAAAAGCAATAATATAGCGTAAAATTCATGTTTATGTTTATGACTTGATATTATGAAGCAATGTTAGTGGTTATATTGGGCAAGGCCAGAACCGTGAGGTTGGGTTCATAAAAATGCAATTAAGCATGTCCTTCACCTGGGCCCCATTAAAGGCTCTAGATGGCACCTTCACCTGGGCCTCTCTCAAGGCTCCAGATGGTATCCTTCACCTGGGCCCCCTTTAAAGGCTCCAGATGGCACCTTCACCTGGGCCTCTCTCAAGGCTCCAGATGGTATCCTTCACCTGGGCCCCAGTTAAAGGCTCCAGATGGCACCTTCACCTGGGCCTCTCTCAAGGCTCCAGATGGTATCCTTCACTTGGGCCCCCGTTAAAGGCTTTAGATGGAATCATATATACAGTTAAGCATGACCTTCATCTAGGCTCCCTCAAAGGCTCCAGATAGCACCCTTATGACTCCTGATGGACTAGCCCCGTCCCTAACTTAATTTAACCTCCGTGTCAGAACCCTTTGCAATATTCACAATATACATAAACATCTTTTTATCTCTCTAGCAGTAAGAGTAAAATAAAATAATATAAAACAGGTTCAAAGTGATGCTTAAGCAGCAAAAAAAATATAGAAGCATAAAAAAGCATAAAAGTAGTATCCAGTGTACCTTTTGTGTTTGACTTAACTAGATGAATTACTCACAACTTGATGTGTCTTGCGTCGAGCACGTAATCGGGCGCGCAGAGCTTCGATCGATAGGCACGGAGAGGAAGCGGAAGGAGTTGGCTCGGCGTCGATTGAAGGCCGTCGTACGCACGCAGACGTCGAGCGCTATGAACCTCTGACGTTCGTCTCTCGGCGTCGAGCAAAAAGGGAATCGCGTCTCCCGGCTCTTTGATCGGCCGCCAGGTATGCCCTTGTTGCTGCTGTTTCTTCTGTGAGGTCTTGCTCACCGAGAGGAAGAAGCAAGAGGGATCGAGGGTGGTGAGAGCCTTTCGGCTCCTTCCGATTAAATAGGACGTGCGTATGTAATGCACGTCCGATTTATTTGGGCTCGAGCAAAAAGTTACGAAAATTTCCCTTAATAACTCTACGCATACCTTCCTATTTGGTCGAGTTTTATTGGTTTACCCGTTTCAAATAGGTACAGCTGTTTCATGCCTTACATATGAGTTTAAATGAGGAAGTTACGTTTGCTAAATTTAAATATGCGTTAATGACCGTTCTAAATTTTAATTTCAGTTTTAAATGGACTTTAAAACCTTCTAAATTAAAAATTGAACTGAAAATTTGAAATTTAGCGGGGTTTTAACGAAAAATTGAAATTTGCGGGATGATTCAACGAATCGGGAATTCAATGTTTGCCTTATTAATGACCTAGGGTCATTACATCAAGTCTTGGTTTGTACTCTGTAATTTTATATTCTTCATATAATAGATTTATTGTGGTGGTGTGGCTCTGTTATTTTTCTTATTCTTAAGTTTTTTATGTAAATTTTTGTGATTGGATGTTTATGGCTTATGCATGTGAAATCTGTGCTATTGTGAGAACTCTAAGTTTTGCTTTAATAACCTCAACTCAAACTTGCATTATAATCCTAACAGTATGATAAATGGTTAGATTGTGGCTTTCGATTGATTGTTAATTGATTGTTATTACCAATATCAAGATTAATGTTAAAGTTTATTATTTCAAATCATTCTTGGAACTAGAAGAAACATATGGAACTCCTTATCATTATATGATTAACATTATAATTAGCATTAACATTCAATCTAAGATTAAATATTATAACAAACTAAACTTTTATCATAATTGAAAATTTTTCCATTTGCTTAGACTGGAATGCATTTAGATCAGGCAATTTAAATGTGATTAAAGTATTATTTGAAATAATCGTATGCGAACCTTTTCACCATTTTTTTTATTTGAAGAGCTTATAATAATATTACTGTTATAAACACTATGCTTCAAAGAAAAAGTTTTCATAGTGCTTGTGATTGCCAATATTGTTACTTTATTGAAGATACTCATCATGTCTTTATTGAGAATAAGGTTGCTACTTCTCTTTGAAAATATTTGAATGTTCTTAAAAATTTGTGGTCTCTCTAACTGAACTTGCTGTAACTAATTATATCAATATATAAAATCTCAAGATTTTGAGATAATTAAACTATTATCTATCATCAATTTTAATTGGAGTAAACCGCTAGTTATTTCTTCAAAAGAAAAAGTCCATGATGTTAAGATAATTTTAGAAAAATTTGGGAATTTTTTTATAATTTTTCCATTATTGAATTTTCCCCAAATATTTTTGAATGAATTTAAATCAAAATAATTAAGAAAAATTATTGGTGTGTCAAAAGTGAAATATTTTTGAATTTTTAGATTATACGCCATCAAATTAGCTAGCAACAAAAAATTCATAATTTCTGGAGCTAAAATAGATGAATTATGCTAAAAATACATATGAAATTAAATTAGTTGAATTTTTTAATTTAAGTAAATTGAAAATTGAAAATTTTAATTAAATTTTCGAATTTCCAAAATGGCAAAAATCGCATGTTCTGGGCCGAACACTGAACATGGGATTGGCGTGATCTTGGTTGTTTCGCGGGATCCAGATCGGATCCGACGATGGATCCAAACCGCTGTCCAATTTAACTCCCACAGACGGTGTTAGCCCTCCGACGGAGATCGGACAATCCAGGCCGTTTCCCATTACGGACGGTGCAGATGACGCTGAATCCCTGATAAAGACGGGCGTTATGCCCTTTAGTGGAACAGGTAGAACTGGCTGAAACCGATCTAGTCCGGTTCAAAATCGGTGAAACCCGAACATGACCGGATTCAAACCCAAGTTCTGGTTCAACCACTTGCCAAATTGACTAATTTTTGTGCCTAAGGGATCCTCTCACTAAAACCTTTCATTTGGACTAATCAATTTCTATTTTGGTTATACATTTTTATTTAATTTTCAAAAATACAAAAATTTCATTTTAGCCAAATTAGGTTAGATTCAACCAAAATTTTTGGGATTTTCACATGTAAACTACTTAATTAAGTGCATTAATTAGTATTTCATAGAAAATTTCTCATTTGGATGACAAGTTTTGGTCAAATTATTTTGAGCAATCCAAATCCCCATCTTGATTAAATCTCCACCCTTTGATCAATCCAAAGTCTTTATAAACACTCTTTCAGCCACCACTCTCTTTTGTTCCTTGATTTATTTGACAGTATATTTCCAAAACCCTCACTCTCCCCTCCTCTCTTCTCCAAACCCTAGACTTCTCCATTCCCAAGCTAAAGCAAAGGCAAATAAGATATTTTGGGAGCTTCAAACCTACTAAAGAAGGAGGATCTAGGCTGCACTCACAAGTTTTCATCAAGACTCCTTTACTTCAAGGTAATCTCCTCTCTTCATCTCTCTCATTTTCTCTCTCCACCACTAAATCTCATTCATGCTTGCTTATAAAGTGAATGAATAGATGATGATTGAAGTGTTAGCTTGCATGTAAAGTTTCATGAAAATCCTAAGAAATTTCAAAAAATCATTCTTTTTTACAAAATTTTGTTCCTACTTTGAGATATCATAACTTATGATTTACTAATAATTAGTTGTTATAGTTTGACACACATATTCTCCTATATGTTGTTAACAAATCAATAGAAGATATCACACCATATTAGTGTCTCTAAGGTCTTTAAAAATTCTGATTTTTTTTTCTTTTACTTTAAAAATGTTTTCTAAGATTTTTTCTAGATTTTTGCTGGGTACTTTGAGACATTATAACTTTTTAACCACTTGAAATTAGAAGTTGTAACTTGGCATGTAGATTCTCTTATATTTTGAGAACAACCTCATAGAGAACTTTACAAGTTCATATAGACTCTAAAGCTTTTATTTAATTTGAGTTATTACTTGAAAACTCTTTACCCCTCCCTGGTCTTCAGTTCATTACACAATGCTTGGTACCAAATTGCTAGTTGTATAATGAGTCAACCACATTTAGTCATTTTTAAAAAGTTTTATTATAATAGACATCATTTGGTTTTTTGTAATAAAGATAAACATAAAATTATTAATCTGAATGGTGATCACATTATCAAAAACACTATTAAACATGTCCATTAATTTTGACAACTTTCATGGGGTACATATTTAAAATTTCAGGTCTTGATTTAAACAACCTGAATTATCATTTCCCTCAGTATGACCTTGGTCCATTGATTGTGCTTTGAGAGTTATTTTTGCTACTGTTTTTGGCTCTCTAGTAGTATTGGTCTTGTTATTGTTCTTTGTGATGGTAGGCTTGCGAATTTTCTCCATAAAGAGTTGTCAACATAGTTGATTTAGGACTATTTTTGTAGTGGTGGCTGGATAATTTTAATCTTTAGTGTTTATATTTATCTATATTTTTTATGGTTTAGGACTGTTTCTTCATAATAAGTTTAAATTTAAGACAATTTTTTTATCTTTATATGAATTTAACTGTACCCTGGTGCTTTTGGAAGCAAGTTATAAAAACTAAAGTACCAGTTCAATATGATGAAAGCTTTATGCAATCAAGCAAACTTTCTGCCATATGCATATCTGTTGGTGGACTAGTGGACATCTGCATCAACTTCCATTATTTATATAAACATAAGCTTACTCCGTTCATTGATTGATAGCGTGTATCACGATATGATATCTTTTGAAATAAAGCTATGAATTTGCTTTCACTCTTTTATTAAGGTGAAAGAAATTTTTTTTTGAAGAATTTGGAGTTTTACTCAACTTTTAACCCGAACGTGAGGAAAAAAAAAAAGATTTCAAGTGTTACTTACAACAATTATTATACCAAGAAACTAAGAGATAGAAGAATCATAATCAAGTTTGCAATAGAAAGGCAAAACAGAAAATCTGCCAAAAAGAGAACAATAAAACTTAGGAAGGTCTCAACAGCATTCTGAGGTTCAAAGGCAATTCCTGCCATAAAGGATATAACTTGTCACTTGCAATCACAGTCTTGATTCCAAATCAGAAAGGGCTTCGTTTATTTCTCATATTTTTAATCGCTTGCCTCAGAATTCTCCCCATTTACAGAAAGGAGGAGAGAAAAAATTAAAGCCAAATAGTGAGGCTTGGAGATGAAATCCCGCCTACAAAACTGTAAAGCCAAAACTCAGTGTGGCAGCCAAAACACTGCATTACAAGAGAAGAAAAGCATCATAATAGTTAATAACATAAAATTACTCGAACTAGAAGGGAGCAGAGCTCAAAACAGTTGAAGCCCAAAAGCACCATAAATAGTATTTGTTGTTAGAAAAGCGCAAGTTGATAATACAGTGATGCAAGTATGAAGAGAAAACTCTAAGATTTTCTATTAACAGCATGAGTATATATACATTCAAATGGATGAATAGAAGCAACCGTTCGTTTACATGTTAATGACTGCGTCAATGCGGCAATCATATGGCCGGGGAATGCAACCATTCATGGATGATTGGCCATTTGTGCGCCCGTGATCATTCATGCAGCCATGCGTTACGTTTTGAGGGATGCATCTGTTCATGGAGGAATGACCATTCGTGCGCCAGTGTGTTACGCATTGATGGATGCAACGGTTCGGTACTCATGGAGAAAGGACCGAGTGTTACACATGGAAGATCTCTGGAGGCTTCTGTAGGATGCGGTTGTCACTTTGATAAGCTGCTATAGTTAATACACCCCGTCAAGTGCAACAGGGGAGTGCCGGAGACAAACTTGGTTGAAAGCGAGCTTTTGCTAAAGGTTTAGTGGAGATGGCTGCTAGCTGTAAAGTAGAAGGAATATGCCAGACGTCGAGCTGCATGTTTAAGGTGAGGTTCCAGAAAAAATGGTGATCAATCTCGAAGTGTTTCATTTGTGTGAGCAATGCGGATTGTGACCTATAAAGGTAGTGCTGAGACTGGACCGGGCAACCGTTGGTTTCTTGTAAAAGGTGCTGTATCCACTGAATTCACTGGAGACATAGGCAATTGCTTTGTACTTTGCCTCAGTGCTGGACCGGGCAACCGTGGGTTGTTTCTTTGATAGACAGGTAACAGGATTAGGCCCTATATAGGTGATATAGCCTGTAGTGGATTGACGATCATCGATGTTGTCTGCCCAATCAACATAACAGTAGGCTTGAATGGAGAATTAAGTGGCTAGTTGGAGGAGGATGCCGTGATGCTAGTATGCTTGAGATATCGTAGGACATGTTTAACTGTTATCCAATGATCAACAGTCAATTGATGCATAAATTGCCATAGCTTATTGACACAGTAAGTAATATCCAGGCAAGTAAGTAACAAGCATTGCAGTGCGCCAACAAGTCATCTGTATAGAGTAGCATAAGGTAGCAGTTGTTCTTGCTTGGTTGAGATCTTTTGAGATGAAGACATAGAGAAGCCGCAAGGCATACAGTTTGATATTGCAATCTCATGGATTAATTCTTGAATATATTTGCTCTGAGATAAGTGCAGATCCTGTTTGGTTCGTTGGGCTTGAATGCCAAGGAAGTAGTGAAGGGCGTCCAAGGCTTTAAGAGGAAATGTGGCAACCATGGTTGCTATGAGGTGAGAAATAAAATTGTCATCACCAATAATTATGACATCATCTACATATATTAGAATGTAAACAGCAATGGCAAATGAACGAAATTGGAAGAGAGAAGTATCCAATTTGCTAGGAGTGAATCCATGTTGCTGTAGAAAAATTGAGAGCTTGTGAAACCAGGCCTGTGGCAACTGTTTTAAATCATAGATGGTTTTGTTGAGTTTGCACACATGAGTAGGATGGGTAGGATCAATAAATCTGGGCAGTTGTTGCATGTAAATTTTTTCAGTTAACTCTCCATTTAAGAAGGAGATGTTAAAATTAAGTTGGCGTATTGCCCAATTTTTGGTTATAGCAATAATGAGGATGATGAGGATTGTGGGTGGTTTGACAACTGGACTAAACTTCTCATGATAATCAAGGCCAAACTGTTGGTTGAAACCACGAGCAACGAGAAGGGCTTTATGTCTAGCGATAGAACCATCTGGATGGAAGCGCTCAGATTTCAGCTACCATGGCATTGTTTCATTCTGTGGATTTACAAGCTTGAGCAAAAGAAGTGGGTACCTGGATAGTAGTGTGATAATATTGACACATAGAAAGTTTGGTGGTATAAGCTTTGGGTTTTAGAGATCCTGTTTGAGATCTAGTAATCATAGGATGTGTCTTATGGGGCTGTGGGGGTATGAATGGTTATCAAATATTTGATTAGGAAGAGTAGTGGTGACTGGTAGGAATTGTGAATTGTCGGAAGTTTGGGGAGTTGGTGGGGAAGCTTTTGAATTGAGGTAGGATGTGGATGCATAGCGGAGGGCGGTGTATTGTAGTTAATGGGAAGTGAGTTCGGTATGTAGAAAGTACTTGGAGGGTGTTATGTGATGGAGAACCTTTAGTGTTCAGGAGCAACAAAGGCGCTGTTATGCACCGTGGAGCGCCGCAGTGCGCCCAGGCAGTCCTTACTCGAGACTGAGGCGCTATGGCACGCCTAAGTGGTCAGCAACCGAGAAGCAGGTGCTGCAGCGCGCCGCAGCGGAAATCGTCGCTGCAGCGATTCACAGTGAAAATCGGCGTTATAGCGTGCCGTAGCATTTCAACGGGTCCATCCCGAGACACGGACGCTACAGCCCGCCGCAGTGGGCTCAACCTGAGACACAGGCGCTACAGCGCGCCGCAGTAGTCTCAACTCGAGACGCGGGCGCTACGGCGCACCGAAGCGCAGGCGAAAATCTGCATTGTCCAGATTACGCCCTAAGCAAATTGGAGGACATTTTGGACTTTTTTAGGGCCCATTTTTCAGCTGGGTACTTAAGCAAATAGGTTGAGAGGAAAACCAAAGGATTGTCATTTTATTTTGGAGGCTAAGGCTGCTGTGAGGAGAAGAACCCTATGCTAAACCCTAAGGGAATTGTAGTGCAAGTTAGCCCTTGCATGTTGGAGAAGACACTCCAGGTTGATGCAGGGCAACACTAGGGTTTGGTGTTGCTGGGCTCTAATGCAATCCTAGGGTTTGTGAATGCTTGTGAATGCAGATATTTTTCTTTAAGATGTATTTGGAAATTTAAGTACTTTTCGCGCAGCCGCTTTAGATCAATTAAGCTTCAGCATTTACCTACAAAGATTTCACAGTAATTTGAAAATAACTTTCGTTGGCAATGGGGTGTCCTGAGCCACGAACAGGAAGAGCGGTCGGCACCGGTTCCGGATCAAAGGAAAGGCTTCGGTCCGGAAAGGTAACTCGCACTTCGAGTTGTACTTGCCATGCGGGTGTGTTCGGTGGCGTTTCCGTTCCGAAATCACTCGCAACGACCGGATTTAGATTTGCGCTCCTACAAATAATTTCTACCCGAAAATCGCACAAGAAATTAATTGAATAAATTCAGTTTATGGTACGGGAAGAACGAACACACGCCGGTTTAAACCGGGAGCGAGAAGGGTGATCCGAGTATATCTCTTGCAGCAGCTAGGGCAACGATAGCTGGGCAGTGGAGGCGGCTGGACAACGGTGGCCGGGGCAGCAGCGGCGGCGGCGGCAGAGGCAGCGACAGCAGTTGCGGCTTGCAGCGGCAGCAGTGGCAGCCGGGGCAGCAACAACGAGTGGTGGCCGGCAGCAGCAGTGGCAGCGGCGGTGGCTGGCAGCAGCAGGGGCAGCGGCGGCTGCTGGCAGCAGCGGCTGGGCAGCGGTGGCGGCTGGCAGCAGCGGCTGGGCAGCGGTGGCGGCTGGCAGCAGCGGCTGGGCAACGGCGGCGACTGGCAGCAGCGGCTGGGCGGCGAAGCGGCTGGGCGGCGAAGGCGGCTGGCAGCAGCGGCTGGACAGTAGCAACGGGCGGCTGGGCAGCGGCAGCGGCGGCTGGACAGCGGCGATCGGGCAGCGGCGGCGGCTGGGCAGCGGCGATCGGGCAGCGGCGGCGGCTGGGCAGCGGCGACTGGAGTGGTGGCAGTGGCTGTCCTGCAGGGAGAGGTCCGAAGGCAGCAAGGGGAGGGGTCCGGAAGATGGCGGCTAGGGTTTGGAGAGGGAGGATTTGGAAACTAGGGTTTCCCGGGGGAAACAAGAGCCGTTCTCACTGTTTGGAGAAAACTCAGAATTTCTATTTATCAAAAACTGAAATTAACATATACAACTTGGGTATTTATAATACCCTCAAAGCAATCTAGACCTTAGAGTGTTTTTAATAAATGATCGGAGGGCTAATATTCGTCCCTTCGATCAATACATGAAACGGACAAAAATAAATGCGAAAATAAAATGGACGAAAATAAATGCTTAAAAATAAAATTGAAATATCAAGGCTGGTATGGGTCCGGGCGGGCTCGGCGGCGGGACCCGCATCGAAGATGGTCCCCATCAACTCTCCCCCGCTCAAAAGCACTCATCACCGGTGAGTGGTCTGTGCGGTAGCAGGCTAAGAGGTCAGCATCCAATCTCTCAATCTCCTCTGCAAGTACCCAACTGTCCTCCGTGTCGGGTCGTCCTCTCCAACGAACCAAGTATCTCTGAAAGCTACCCTCAGTAGTGGCCACTGTCTGCTCATCCAGAATCAGCTCTGGCAGTGAATCTCCTCGGGGTAATCTGTCTGTGGACCTCGGTATCAGTAATAAGTCCTCAACTGAAGCTCTGTCCTCTGGTGCTGGGGTGCTACCATCAGGGGAAAAAGTAGGCATGACTGTCTGTGGAGCTATATCCTCACCAACACACTGCTCTCTCTTACATTCCGATTCGGAACTATCTGCAGAAGGCTCCTCAGGTCCCAGTGGGTGTCCGTAGAATCGGGTTAGATCAGCCACATTGAACACTGGATGTACTCCCCAATCACATGGCAAGGCTAACTGGTATGCATTCGTACCAATCCTTTTCGTCACCCTGTATGGTCCGGTTCTTCTGTCGGCCAGCTTCTTTAGGCTTCCCGAGGGAAGCCTGTCCGGACTCAGTCTGTAACAACCCAAGTTGTTACCATGATTGATTAAGACTAACCCTAAGTCTTAAACATAATCTTAAGTGCTAATTAGGTCATTTGGAGTCAACTACCAAGATCCGATCCAAACCAGAGGTCAAACGGATTAAATCTTTATTTTGAGAATTTCATGAACCTCGAAAATTGACATATTTAAATTGACCTCCGATCGAAAAATGGACACCGCCATTGCGTTCCTTGACCCCAAATTAGCTTGGGGTGAAGTTTTCGTGTCAATCGGAAGTCGTCGAAATTTCAACGAATATTTTAATAATAAAAATATCACGGAAATCGAGGTATCAAAATACTCGTCGGATCAAAAATCCGACTACGCCATTGAATTCCTTGACCCCAAATTAGCTTGGGGTGAAGTTTTCGTGTCAATCAGAAGTTGTCGAAATTTCGACGAATATTATAATAATAAAAATATCACGGAAATCGAGGTGTCAAAATACTCGTCGGATCGAAAATCCGACTGTGCCATTGAATTCCTTGACCCCAAATTAGCTAGGAAAAACATGTTCAAAATTTCTTTTTTCTGAAAATGTTATTTTAAAAAAAAAAAAAAAATTAATTAATTAACGGCGCCGTACGACGCCGTTAACTCCAGTTAACGGCGCCGTTAGATCGGACGGATCCATCCGGACCGTCCGATCGCGCGCGGATCCAACGGCTCTCGGCCGTGATCCGCGTCACGCGGTTTGGAGCGATCCAGATCGTCCGATCGCGCGCGGATCCTACGGCCCTCGGCCGCGATCCGCGTCGCGTGGTCTAGTGCGATCCGGACCGTCCGCGATCGCACAGATCCGACAGTCCGGAGGCGTCTTCCTCGCCCTCTCCGCCCGCGTGACACGCGGCGGCCCGTCGCATTTTCTGGCCAATCCGGCCACATCCAGGCCTCGGCGAGGTCGCCGTCCGGTCTATAAGACCTCGGCCTACCCCTAGGCTCTGAGTTTTCACCGATCGGAGCCCGGATCGAGACGGAATCAAGCCCGGAAGTCAGCCCTTTTTTTTTCCACCGAATCCTTCGCCGATCCGAACTTCAGGTACCCCCGATCTCCCTCGTTTACCGTTCGATCGTTGCAAAAATTGTATGATAGGTAGATCAACATGTCATCTTCACATCCACCGTTCCGATCGGGCTAAAACCCACCCGATTGGGCGCACCAGGTCCCCGAAGTGGACTGGGTTCGGTCCGCCGAACCCCCGGAAGGCGAAGGGTCACGCCTTCGGGTCGGGCCGGGCCGACCCGAGCCCGCCCCGTCCGGGTCGGGTCCGCGTCAGCGCGGGTGGGGCCCACCCAGCCACGTGGCGGCCTACGGGCCCGCCACGTGTCAAGTGGGGGCCCACAGCCCCGTCAGCCAGGCTGAGTCAGCAGCCATGGGACCCACAGTGCCACGTGGCAGCCTCTGGCAGTGCCACGTGTCAGGTGGGACCCACTGTCCAGTCACCCGAGCTGAGTCAGCAGCCCGTGGGACCCACAGTGCCACGTGGCAGCCTCTGGCAGTGCCACGTGTCAGGTGGGACCCACTGCCCAGTCACCCGAGCTGAGTCAGCAGCCCGTGGGACCCACAGAGCCACGTGGCAGCCTCTGGCAGTGCCACGTGTCAGGTGGGACCCACTGCCCAGTCACCCGAGCTGAGTCAGCAGCCCGTGGGGTCCACTGTGCCACGTGGCAGCCTCTGAAGGTGCCACGTGTCAGTGGGGCCCACTGTCAGTTAATTAGAAATTAATTAAATTAATGTTAGTGTTAATTAATTACTGTTTAGCCCTAATTAATTACTGTTAGTGGTTAATTAAGTTAGGGTTAGTACTAATTACTTTTAAACAGTAATTTTAATTAAATAATTATAATTAAAGATTAATTAAGAATTAATTAACTGTTAATTAAATCTTAAACAGTGATTAGGATAATTAATTACTTAAAATTATTTAATTAATTAATTAATAATTAAATAGTGATTAATTAAATAAAAACTTTAGGAATGAACAGTAAATTTAAATAATTAAATATAATTAGAGATTAATTAATATTAATTAAACAGTAATTAGCACTAATTACTTTACTACAGTAAAATTATTTAATTAATTAATTAATAATTAAATAGTGATTAATTAAATAAAAACTTTATGAATGAATAGTAATTTTAAATAAATAAATATAATTAGAGATTAATTAAGATTAATTAAACAGTAATTAGCACTAATTACTTTACTACAGTAAAATTAATTAATTAATTAATTAATAATTAAACAGTGATTAATTAAATAAAAACTTTAGGAATGAACAATAAAATCATTCAATTTGAATAAATGAATAGTAAATTAATTCAAATTATATTTTTGAATAGTAAATCTTAAAAGTTTAATAACTTTTTGTAGGATGATCCAAACATAGCCAATATGGATCTTAAAATACTCAGAAAAATATTTAGGATCAAATGGCGTAATGTAAAATTTCGTTTTGGGGTACGCATAACGAGGTAGCATTTTAGAGCCTCTTTAAGACCCCATAACTTTTTACCCGATTATCAAAACATAGTCAATATGGGTCTTAAAATGCTCAGGAGAGCGGCCCCATCACCGTGGTAGTATTAGTTTTCCAATTTTGACATCAGGACAAAAAGTCAACTCTAGAATTTAGAGTTGACTGTAGTGAAAAATGACCAAAATGCCCTTGGACTTCAAATGGCCATAACTTGGTCAATTTAACTCCAAATCCAAAAATTCAAGAAGCTACCTAGTTTAGAATTTCAATGTCATCATTTTCACAGAAATAATATTTAGGATTTGAACCCTAAAATTTAGGAAAATGACCAAAATACCCCTAGCCTTATTTTAGCCATAACTCGGCCGTTTCTCGTCCAAATTGGACGTACTTACTGTCTATCTTCAAGTTAGACAGTAAGGAATTAGTTGAAGAAGATAAAACTCAGTTTGGACCCCTAAATCAAAAGTTGATTGACCCATAAAGTAGGGGCAAAATAGTTATTTTACCTTAAAATTGGAAATGCGCAACTTTAACCCTTAATTAAAATCTTAGAATACTAGGTTTAATAATGTAATCATATTAGTACCATGTAAGTAAATAAAACAAGTCATTAAATTGAATTCCAATAATTTTTTTTCCTAAGTCTTAAGCATCCCACCTTAAGGACCTTTCCTGAGAGTAGGACTAGATCATAGGTTAGTATTCATTCATTGGGTAAATTGGGTTACCCTATGGGTGAAACCTTGGTTTTAGTAGTTTCTAGATATTATTTTATTTTATAACCCATTCTGATTAGTTTATCTTTTAACTTTAGATTTAAGATAAGAGATTCATCCTATTAAGTTTGATTACTTAATAGGATCTGCCTTAACTAGTAGATCACTTATAGTATAAAACCTAGAACTTAGGTCTTATCCAGTTTGGATTATGTGATTAAACCTAAAATCTCGTAGTGTTTAATCCATAATCTATAGGTGTAGAAGATCTTGATCAGATCTTAATTAGAACGTCTAAATTCACAAAATTAGGACGTATGATTTATTTGTTTAATTCATAGTCATCTATCTGATTGAACTAGATTGGAACCTGATCAGTTCCAATCCTTTTTAACTTATAAGGACGAATTTCCGAGTTACACTCGATAGTAGGAAAATGGTGATCCTGAACTTGTGTAACTTGGAATAGTTAGCTGGTTAAGTAGAAAATAAATGATATCATCATATTTAGTCGAGTCTCTTGCTTACTTGTTATTTGTTGCTACGCATACCTTGTAATTTTGTGCCTTATATTTTCTTTGAACATATCATATAAGACATTTGATGCTTAAATAAAATGTTAGGAAATTATGGAGACTCCTTAGATTCCTTATGAAAATATTAAAGTAAATAAGTGAAATGATAATGAATTGATGTGATTGAGCTGCCTCTCAGTGTTCTTTTGATCATACCGAATGTTGCCCTAGCCGTATCGTGCTAGGAGTTGCCCTAGCCGTACTGTGCTAAGATATTTCGGTATGATAGTTGGTGACCTAACCGTATCGAGCTAGGAGTAGCCTTAGTCGTATCGTGTTAGGGCCATATATGTGACTGTTGTTGGCTTAGTCGTATCGAGCTAGGAGTAGCCCTAGCCGTATCGTGCTAAGATCTTCAGTTTCTTTTGGCGAGCTAGTGTAGCTCTTTTCTGTATGGCAGTTGATGTATTATAGTTTTATATGCAGTTGTGGTTGTTTCAGTATATTCTTTTTCAGTTAGCTATTTCCTTGTACTGCTTTATATATATCTAGGATGTAGAATCTTGCTGCTATATGTATATATCACTGCTGAGTTATTCATTTCTAATTAGCATGTTATTTTTATTGATTACCAGCATGTTTAGGATGTAGAATTTTTCTTCCAGCATTTATTCAATTATATTTACACTTATATGTCTTTCCTTGATTACTTGTTATGCGAGGCATGCTTCAGCCTCATTTCTTTGCCTTGTTTATACTATAGAGCATAGTCTATAGTTTGCCTTTTTACTTGTGTTGCTTACTGCTCCTGTATTTACACATCATGCTTAGAAGTAAATGGTAAAATGGTGATATTATATAACCTTATTAAAAATTCAGCTTAAAATGTACTTAGACAATTGTCTAACCAGATTTTCTTTTTTTGGCTGGGGCCCTACATTATGAAACCGACAATGTCAGGCTTAGAGCAGTTTGAGGAGTCTGCACCCGAGGAGGAGCCTTACTTAGAGGAGGTGCAGCAGTTGGGGCCAGAAGATATCTAGTCATTTACTACTTGTGAGGATGAGTGGATTTTGAACATTTATTTTGTTAAATTTTAATTAATGTAATAATACAGGTACCTGTGACTGTGTGTTCAGATTTCACTATGCTACCTTTCTGAGTTATATTTCTCTTCTTATATACATTATGATGCTTGGATGTCATTTATTTATCGCTTCCGCACTCTGTATTTTTACTTATATAGTGACTGCTTGATTGATTCTGAGTTAACCTTTCTCTAATCAGGTGGATTGTGGAGTTTATCCTAATCCAATGCTAAGTGAGGGGTTAACCAGAGTGACACTCCACCCTTAATCTAAACCTATTGAGGGTTAAGGGTGAGGGTCGCCACACAGTCGCACCATCACCAAGTCACATACCTCAAAAGATGTGTCCCTTCGTCTGGCATCAGCTTGCAGCTTATAATGATCATTGTTGCTGTGCAATCTGCGCTCAATCTCCTTATGTAATTCATGCAATTGTAATGCAAATTCTGATGCAAACTGACTCGTCCTATGAGTGTACGGTAGGGGAACTAAATCTAGAGGAACTCTAGCCCTATGGCCGTGAACTATCTCGTTCGGAGACACCCCAGTTGACCTGTTTAATGAGTTATTGTAGGCTAATTGGGCGTGTGGTAAGATCAGATCCCAATTAGCCTTGTGGTCCCCAACCAGATATCTCAGCAGATTCCCAAGGCTACGGTTGACAACCTCAGTCTGGCCATCGGTCTGCGGGTGGTAGGCTGTCGAGAACATGAGCTTGGTTCCCATAAGATGCCACAAGGTTTTCCATAAATAGCTCGTGAACTTGACATCCCTGTTAGTCACTATCGTCTTGGGTACACCCCTATGAGCTACCACCTCTTTAAATAAAGTTTTGCCATGGCAGAGGCGTCGTCAGTTTTTCGACACGAGATAAAATATATCATCTTGGAGAAGCGATCTACTACCACCAGGATGGAGTCGTGCTGACGTTGTGTGCGTGGTAGTCCTAGCACAAAGTCCATACTGACATCCTCCCAAGGGGTGGAAGGAATGGGTAGAGGGGTGTACAATCCATTGGGTTGTCTATTTCCCTTTGCAACCTGACACACCCTGCAGCTTCTCACAATCTGGGCAATGAACCTCACCATCCCCGGCCAGTAAAATCTCTCTTAAATAAGATCTACTGTCTTGTCCCTCCCAAAATGTCCTCCTAGTCCTCCACCATGCAACTCCCATACTATAAAATTGCGCATAGACGTATTGGGAATGCATAGTCATGTGCCCCTAAATAGGTACTGGTCCCGAATGACATAGTCCGTAGTGTCGTGGTATGGGTCGACGGCTAGAGCACTATAGATGCCACTAAAATCAGGGCATGTGGCATAATCCTCGATCATGCACTCAAAGCCTATCACGTGTGCTCTCATCTCTGTGAGGACAAGAGTAACTCTGCTCAAAGCATCGGCGGGTGTGTTATTCTTCCCTTTGCAATGTTTGAGTATGAAGTCGTACTCCTGTAGGAAAGACACCCACTTTGCTTGGCGTGGGCTAAGCTTGTGCTACGAGTTTATATATTTAAGAGCTTGGTGATCCGAGTGTAGGATAAACTCCTTTGGCAACAGGTAGTGCCTCCAGTGTCTCAAGCTTTGCACTAAAGCGTAAAACTCACTCTCATAATTAGAATAATTTAGCTTTGGGCCAGAGAGTTTCTCGCTGAAATATCCCACAGGGTGGCCCTCCTGGGTGAGGACTCCACCAATCCCAACGTCGGAAGCATCGCAAGACACCTCAAAGGTCTTGCCAAAATCTGGCAATCTCAACAGTGGGGCAGATGACATCTTCTCCTTGATAAGCTGAAATGCTTTTCCAGCAGAAGATGGCCACTTGAACTCGCCCTTCTTGGTACACTCTGTGATAGGGGCCATGATATCACTAAAATCCTTTATGAAACGTCGGTAAAAAGTGGCCAGGCCGTGAAAGCTACGCACATCATGGATGTTTTGTGGCGTGGGCCACTCCATGATAGCCTTCACCTTCTCGGGATCAACGGAGATTCCCGAGGAGCCTACTATGTAACCCAGAAAGATGACAGACTCCACGAAGAATGTGCACTTCTTCATGTGGATGTACAGCTTTTCGGCTCGCAGGAGCTCGAAAATGGTGCGAAGATGACCCAGGTGGTCATCGCTAGAGCGGCTATACACCAGAATGTCATCAAAATAAACAACGACGAACTTACCCATGTAGGGCTGGAAGACATGAGTCATCATCCGAGCAAAGGTGCTTGGGGCATTGGATAGTCCAAAGGGCATCACTAGCCACTCATACAATCCCTCCTTCGACTTGAAGGCAGTCTTCCACTCATCTCCCTCTCTAATCCTAATCTGGTGATATCCGCTCCTCAGATCTATCTTTGAGAAGATAACAGCACCACTCAGCATGTCCAACATGTCGTCTAATCGCGGAATGGGGAATCTATACTTCACAGTGATTCGGTTGACAGCTCGGCTGTCAACACACATGCACCATGTTGGGCAAGAAGGGCTGGAACAGCACATGGACTCATACTGTGACGAATGAATCCACAATCTAATAGCTCAGTGATCTGCCCCTGCAGCTCAGCGTGCGCTGCAGGGGTCTAAACGGTAGTGAGGCAAATGGGGTAGGGAGGAGCCAGGGCTAAATCAATGGCGTGCTGGATCGACCTCATGGGAGGTAATCCAGCAGGCAACTCCTCAGGATGGACATCCTGAAACTCCTCAAGAAGCTTCCTGGCAGATTCAGGAAGGTGGGTGGTGTCAGGCACCAGTCCAGATGGCTGGAGTACCACCAAGGCATAAAGGATTCCATTCGCAAAACTCTCTCTAATTCAACTCCCCGGATAATATTCAAGGCCTTCTTCTGTTCTGTGGGCGGAAGGGTCTCCTTGGTGGCTTTCGGTCTTGGGTGTGAGGCTAAGGGTCTGACGGGATTCAAGACCACCTTCTGCCCATTCAACATGAATGAACATGTGTTGGTCCAGCCATGAATAGTCACATCCCTGTCATACAACCATGATCTCCCTAAAAGAATGTGGCAAACATCCTGGGCATGACATCGCACCAGATCCGATCGGTATAGGGTCCGATCGTGATGGGTACGAGACATCTGCGCGTCACAGGAATGATAGTCTTGGTAACCCAAGCTACCTGAAAAGGTGACGGGTGGGGCTCGGCAGTGACCCCTAAACGCGCAAGTGCGGATTCTGCCACAACATTCATGCAGCTGTCACTATCAATCACTAATCTGCATGACTTCTCCCCGGCTCGGAAGAAGGCTTGGAAGATGTTGGTCCTCCAATAATCAGTAGACTCACGGGGTGTGGCGATCATACATCTCACCACTATGAGGCTCGAGTCAAACTCCTCATCACTGGGGCCCCTAAGTCAAGCTCATTTAACACAACATCGACATCATCAATTCCGGCTGGGGCAGACTCATCGTCACTAGCCTCCTGAATCAATAATGTGGTGAGTTGCTTGGTGCAGTTCCTGGCATAGTGCCCAAACGTACCACATCTGAGGCACTTAATGTGTGTCAGACTCACAGCTCCTACGGGGGCCTTCCCCTTATCCTCTCTCGTGGCCACGCCCGTAGTCTTGGCTCCATCACCTCGAGCCTTTGAGTCATCCCGTCTATCGGTCCTAGTCGTCCAAGATGTCTTAATGAGACTCTTTTAATATGTCTCTATATCAGTCGCAATAGACACAGTGCCTTCCAAATTATATACGCCGTAGCGAATGAGTTTGCTACGAATCTCTGGCCTCAATCCTTACTTGAATTTGGATAGGGTGTCCAGCTCAGACTCACAGATGCGATAGCGTATCATGAGATCTTTCATCTCGGTGTAATATTCTGGGATGGTCCTAGTGCCCTGGCGTAATGCGGTCAGCTCATCGCGTAATCGGCTCATGTGGTATGCCGGTATGTATTGGGCCTCCAATAGGGCTTTCATCTCAGCCCAGGTAGTCACTGGAGGAAGCCCATCGTACTCCATCTGTCTCTCTTTTCCTAGTCAAAAGGTCTTTGCTTTCAGGGTGAGTCTCATCTTAGCAAAGCGGACCTTTTGATCCTCGTACATACCGTACCAGTCAAAATAACTCTCTATGTCGAGAACCCAGTCTGCAAAAATCTTGGGGTCCATCGTGCCATCATAGCTAGGAGGGTCTAGCTTGAGAACACGTGTCAGGTCTGGGCGTCTATCTCGCACGGGTCTATCAAAGTCATCTTCAAATCGGGGGTAGTCATCGCGTTCCCTGGGTGGGAATCCGCGGCGGCCATCCCGACCTCTGGGAGGTGGTCCGTAATAATCCTCTCGAGGGGGGGCTCGAACAGGACGTCTCACATCTCTATGCCCAGCAGGTTCTCTTCCTCCCAGCGCTGATCACCAAAAGGGGCATCAGGTCGGACCCTAAAGGCGTCATCATATCTAACATCCTGAGGTTCAGCAAGTCTAGGCCTCGGTGTGCGTGCCATATGATCTATCTCGGGAGTTAGTCTATCCTCTTCTCGCTCATGGTGTAAATCATGTGGACCTAGATGTGGGTTCAGATCTTCATGAGGGACATCCACTCGAGTTTGGAAGCGGTTCGTGGATGGTTCTCCTCCTGAACCAGGCGGGTTAGATCCTCTACCCGTGTGTTCCAGTTGGTTCACCCGTCCTATAACTCCTCTCATATCTGCTCTCAAGGTGTTCATCTCTTCCCTCAGGTGATGTTTCTCCGCGTTCCATTCCATGCGGAAGTTCCTAAACCAGATAGGTTCGTCAAGGCTCAAATGCGGTGCAACGTGGGTCATCTCTTGCGGTTGGTGCATCTCAGACTCTAAGTGTTGACTGTGGCTACCCATGCTAATTGTCCTACCACTCCTCAGATGCATGCAATGATGGATGCGATTTTAAATATGTACCTAGACTTCTATGTATGCAGTGATGTGAACCTTAGGAGAATAGGATTCCGAAATTTGAGAAAATTTCGGAGCCTTCTCTGATACCAAATTTGATGCAGGGCAACATTAGGGTTTGGTGTTGCCGGGCTCTAATGCAATCATAAGGTTTGTGAATGCTTGTGAATGTAGATGTTTTTCTTTAAGATGTATTTGGAAATTTAAGCACTTTTTGCGCAGCCACTTTAGATCAATTAAGCTTCAGCATTTACCTACGAAGATTTCACAGTAATTTGAAAATAACCTTCATTGGCAATGGGGTGTCCTGAGCCACGAACAGGAAGAGCAGTCGGCACCGGTTCCGGATCAAAGGAAAGGATCTGGTCCCGAAAGGTAACTCGCACTTCGAGTTGTACTTGCCATGCGGGTGTGTTCGGTGGCGTTTCCGTTCCGAAACCACTCGTAATGACCGGATTTAGATTTGCGCTCCTACAAATAATTTCTACCCACCCGAAAATCACACAAGAAATTAATTGAATAAATTCAGTTTATGGTATGGGAAGAACGAACACCATGCCGGTTTAAACCGGGAGCGAGAAGGGTGATCCGAGTAGATCTCTTGTCAGCAGCTAGGGCAACGACGGCTGGGCAGTGGGAAGGCGGTTGGACAGGCGGTGGCCGGGGCAGCGGCGGCAGGGGCAAGCGACAGCAGCGGCAAGCCGGGGCAGCAGCACGAGTGGTTGGCCGCCGGCAGCGGCAGCATCAGGCAAGCCGGGGCCAGCAGCAGCAGCGAGTGGTGGCCGGCAGCGGCAGCAGCAGCGAGTGGTGGCCGGCAGCGGCAGCGGCGGCGGCTGGCAGCAGCGGCTGGGCAGTGGCGGCGGCTGGCAGCAGCGGCTGGGCGGCGACTGCGGCTGGCAGCAGCGGCTAGACAGCAGCAAGGGGCGGCTGGCAGCAGCGGTGGATGGCAGTAGCGGCTGGGCAGCGGCTATCCTGCAGGGAGAGGTCCGAAGGCAGCAAGGGGAGGGGTCCGGAAGGTGGCGGCTAGGGTTTGGAGAGGGAGGATTTGGAAACTAGGGTTTCCCGGGGGAAACAAGAGCCGTTTTCGCTGTTTGGAGAAAACTCAGAATTTCTATTTATCAAAAACTGAAATTAACATATACAACTTGGGTATTTATAATACCATCAAAGCAATCTAGACATTAGAGTGTTTTTAATAAACGATCGGAGGGCTAATATTCGTCCCTTCGATCAATACATGAAACGGACAAAAATAAATGCGAAAATAAAATTGAAACGGATGAAAATAAATGCTTAAAAATAAAACTGAAATATCAAGGCCGGTATGGGTCCGGGCGGGCTCGGCGGCGGGACCCGCGTCGAAGATGGTCCCCATCACAGGTGGTGGCTGCTTTCTCTCATCTCCATTCTAGAGTAAGAGCTGGAGCATTTGTGCTGAGGTGATAAGCTCTTTATAACTCTATAACCTTCAAGTTATTCCTGTGGATTTCCTTGTGGTGTGGCTACGTGATTTTTTCTATTCTTGGGTTTTCCATGTATTTCTTTGTGTTTAGATGTTTCTTCATGTGCTGTGATTTTAGTCTTGCGATTTATTCTGAGATTGTTTGGTAACCGTCAACGCAACCCCGATCATCGAATCAAAATGTGCGCTCTTTCTCAAATCTCTTCCGCTGTAGAATAGAGCTTTCAGGTCTAGGTTCATCACCAACAGAGGGGAGGTACATGTAACTGGAATAGAAGAGAGGGGGTTTGGGCAAATGGAAATTGGGTTTCATTAAAAAAAACATGACTGGAGATGTATATAGGCTGACTAGTAGGGTTTAGGCATCTTTAGGCATGGCGCCAAGTGTTATATTCGAGGAAAATGCAAAGGGTTGATTTTTTGTGAAGTTTGTGAGAAGCGTAGAATTTGATCCTGGAGAGCAAAGGCAACCAATTTTTTTTAAGAAATTGTAGTTGGGTGCTTGATCGTAAAGCAGTTCATAAGGAGATTTGTAGGTCAATGATTTGGTGGAGAGATAGTTGATAAGATATGTACCTGTGCGGAACGTATAGATCCAATATTGATGTGGAACGAAAGCACGAGTGAGTAAGGTGTGACATATTTCAACTATATGACGACGTTTACGTTCGATAGTTTCACTTTGAATTGGAGTGTAGGGAGTGGAAAATTGATGGTGGATTCCAAATTTATCGAGTAAAAGAGTAAATTTACGAAATTCCCTGCCACCGTCAAACTGAAAATTAACAAATAGGACAATTTAAGGAATTTTCAATCATAAATTTAAAGGACGAACATTTTCAGAGCATCAGGTTTAGCTTTTAAAGGGTAAAACCATGTGAATTTAGTATAAAGCATCAATGAATACAATGTAATATACGAAATTGGAGGGATCCGTCACATGCGAGGTCCCCAAACATCAGAGAAAATAAGTTATAATTGTTTAGTGTAAACTGAGGTAGACGTAGGAAGAGGCATTTGATGAATTTTAGCTAGGGCACAGGCGGAGCACAGAGACGATGGAGTAGAGTAATGAAGACTGAACATTTAAAGTGTTTTGGGTGGACATGATGGTGTGGATGGCCGAAACGAGTATGCCATAAATTGAACTATTCGAAATTGGTGGTGTTGAATGGGTTGAATGAATGATCTGAAAATTGGAAGAAAGTAGTAGAGTTCTGGGTCAAGATTTTGCGAAAACGTTCCTAGCTGGTTTGAGTATCCTTCACAACACAATAAGAATGATTAAATTCAAGGTAAACATTATTGTCCTTTGTGAGTTGAGAAACATAGCAGAGGTTCTTTTTGATACAAGGAACATGAAGTATATTATTCAGGTTAAAGATTTTTGAAGGTGAATAAATAGATGAATAACGTGTGTGAGCAATGGTCAGATCTTTATTGTCACCTACTTGAACTTGCTCATTACCCGTAAAAGGAGAATAAAGTTGGAGGTTCTCCAAGTTGGTGGTCAGATGATGTGTAGCACCGGAGTCAGGGTACCATGGATTGGAGGAAAACTGGGCAATGTATGTTGTTGGCACTGGCTTGAAGGAGGTATAGGTGGAAATTCTTCTTAAGGTAGCAAATGACGGCGGGATGGCCAAATTTTCCACAAAGCTAACATTGAGTTGTAATATGTCCGTGCCAACAACCTCTGCCTCGACCATGGTAGTACCTTTGTAAGCAGGCTCGTAAGTAGGAGAATCCAACGGTGGAGGAGGTAAGCCCACGCTCTGGTGAGGTTGGAGGAGGCCATTAGTGCGGGTGTTGATACTGACAAGATTGGCTGAAGTAGCTGCAAAAATCGATGGTGGCGAGTTTTTTTCGATATAAGTGTATAACATCTCGTGATTAAGAAGTAGGCTATAACTGCGGCAGCTAGGGAAGAGTATTCTGGTCCCAAAGCTGTAAGAATGCTATGTACAAGTTGTTGATCTTTAACTAGTGAACTAGCGACAATAAGATTGTGAGCGAAACTTTTTGCTTTGTTGATTAGAGCTGCCATTGATAGATTGCGGGTGCGTAGTTGAATTTTTTTTTTGTTTTTTTTGAAATATTGAAAAAATTGTTTCTTCAAGTACAAAGTATGCAGAAAATAAGAAACAAAAGAAGCAAAAACAACAAGAGAAAAATAATGTATTTGATAAAAATATTAGGACCAAGGATTCATCTCCTCCACGACGAGGCCATCTTAAGACCAAGGATCTGCCGGGCAACAAATTGAAGATCAGTGTAGAATCAATGTAGTATCAAGAAGGCTTGAGGATGTCGTCAGCGAGCAAATGAGGTCTTCAATTGCATCACAATCCTTCCTTGTCCAAATCGGATCCCAAAACCACAAAAATCATCAGAAAAAAACAGCTTCGACTCATAAGATTGCAGCAGAGAGGGGCGACAAAAACCAGCAATTGTGTCACAAGAGAACTACAGAAATCAAATTCTCACAGATAAAATTCATCAATAACATCAATACGTGACAGAAGAAAGCCGCAGAAATTGCAATCGAAATTCAAAATCAGATGCTATCAAGAAGACACCACGATTGCATCAGAAGATCATTAGTTACAAGAGAATGCCAGAAAAATTTGCTTCCGGTTTGTTAATACCCAAAATTGCGAGAAAACCTTGGGAGCATGAAATTCCAATAGTGAAACAGATAACCAATCCAGCAGGCAACAGAAATAAGAAAAAATAATATGAGGTAAAATCTCAGCCTGTTAGCAGCTATCAAAATAAAATTAAACTGAAAGAAAGTAGAAGATTGACTGAGGAGGCAACACAAAGAGCTAGCGTGACAATCCACCCATTCCAAATCAGGTAGCAACATCAAGAGACCTCAATGGTAGAAACAAACTGACCACTCAAATAAAATTAGCAAGTGATGAATTGCCCAGCAATTGTAGGAGAAAAAAACATCCGAAATAAGCAAATGATCCAGAAAATTAATGCTGGGGTTAAGATCAATTTTCCAATGTTGAAGGAATTCAGATTTATCTGAATGTTTCCAATTGCTAATAATGCTCGAGAGGCTATATTTAATGCTTCTAATGATAAAATTAATACTTGCCACAGAATTATTAAAAAATTTATCGTTCCTTTCTTTTCAAATATCATCAATGATCAAGCCAAGAGCTATAATAATACCTCTTTTTCTGCACACATTTAGGCTAGTTGTATCACATACAATTTGAGTAATAGAAGGAGGAAACAGATATCTATGATTTCTAGGCAAAATCTCATTTAAAATATAGAAAGCATAGTCACATTAGAAGAATAAGTGGGAATGTGTTTCATCATTAGCAATACATAATTGGCACGAGGTGAGGCAGTGAACACCTCTACTCAACAATATGTTTGTAGTTTTCAGGCCGCAATTTAAAGCTTTCCAGATAGAGCATTTGAGTTTGAGTTTAATTCCTTTTATCCACAAGCTAGAGGCCCGCGACATATCTGGCCAAGCCAAGAATTGGATTTTGAGCATCTTTAAAAGTGAGATCCACTTTGTTTTGAAATAAATATGTATTTCTAGTTTGATCAAAGGTGATATGCAGGTTGAGGATTCCAGCAATGTGAGTTAGGCTCTTCCAGAAAGGGGAGGCGGCCTTGTTAGCATGGGCCGAATATTCAAAGATCTTTAACCGGTTACTTTTCCACCAATTGGTGAGTAAAGAGGTGCTACATAAAACATACTAGTAGAGGGAAATCTTGCAGCTTAGAAGAAGCTTTGAGGGACAAATAAAACCAAGCCCTCCTTTAGCCAAGGGAGAGGCAATTTTATTCCAAGCAATTGTATGTAATTTGTGATCCAAGGAGTCATGATTAAGAAATTTTGCACACAGCCTTTTGATAATATTGATAATGCTAATGGGAATATGGATGGACTTAAACCAATGTAAAAGGAGAGGCCAAACCGAAAACTTTAAGAGCTATAAACGACCTGCAAAAGAGAGAGATTTCTGCGCCCAACCAGATATCCAATGATGAAGTTTGGATATTATAGGAGAATAAAAAGCCATTTTTGGACGATGAGGAAGAACCAGAAGTCCCAAGTATTTCATAGGGAACTGGGCAGAAGGAAAATTCCAAATATCATATAAATCATTGATGTTATGAACCGACCTTGAGTAAAAAATATGAGACTTGTCTTCATTAATACTGAGGCCCGATGCCTCTAAGAAACCATCCAGACATCTTTTAAACTCATACATGTTTTCTTTGGAGGCTTTCCCAAATATTAGAATGTCATCCGCAAATAGAAGGTGAGAGCATCTAAAATTTTCGTGAGTAAAAGGAAAAATTATCTTACCTTGCACATCTTCTTCAATAGAGGTAGAGAGAAAGTTCATAGCAATAATAAATAAAAGGGGAGATAATGAACATATCTGTCTAAGCCCCGAGGAGGAGCCGAAATAACCATGAGAGGCACCTTGGATATTAATTGAAAAATGAATGTTTGATATGCAAGCAGTGATCCAGCCAATGAGTTGCTTCGGGAGGTTGATTTTTATGAGAGCATTAATAATAAAGGTTTGATTAATACTGTCAAATACTTTTCTTATGTCGATCTTGGCACAGAAAACTTTTACAGAGGGCCCATTAAATGTTCTTATGATCTCATTTGCAAGTATGACATGATGAGATAACTGCCTCTATTTGACAAAGGCAGCCTGGGCTGGGTGGATTATAGCAGGGAGGAGCGAAGAAATACGATCAGCAAGAAGCTTAGAGATAGTTTTATAGATGGTATTACAGAGAGATATTGGCCTGAAGTTATCAATGGCAACATTCCCTTTTCCTTTCGAGATAAGAGAAATGAGAGTGTAATTTAACCATCTAGGTATAATATTCTTGTGAAGAAAGTATCCAATTGCTTGGGAGATACAAGTACTAGTGTTGCTCCAAGCTTATTTGAAAAATAAGGAAATAAATCTATTAGGGCCAGGACTCGCATTATCTTTAATAGAGAAAATAGCATGTTTGATGTCTTCAATTGTAAAAGGCCTGCATATGATGTTATGAAAAGCAGTATCAACCATAGCAAAAGGAGGAGAGGTGATATTACCATGACCCTTCTTTTCATTAAGAAGATTTTTAAAATAAGAGAGGGCTTGATCTCTTAACAGGATGGAGAAAGAACTCGATTGATTTCTTCTAATAGCCATTTGATTGTAAAAGAATTTCAGATTGTCTTCACCAAGCGAGAGCCAATGCGCCTTGGAGCGCTGTTTTGCCCAGGAATTTTCATTTTGGATAGCTTCCTTGAGGGACTGATTTAAAGAAAGGTAATGAGCATATTGAATATCCGTAAAGTTTTGCATATTAGATAAATTGAAGGCTTCCATTTGAGCAATACACAATCTTTTGATTTCAGTGGGATTATCTAGATTATGATTATTGTGCAATTTGAAGATCTTCTTTGTTTGGACGAGTTTTTGATGAGGCTCAAAAAGAGGATCCCCACCATATTTTTCCAACCACGTAATATGAACCAAATTGCTGAAATCTAATATGTTTGCCCAGTAATTCTTGAATCTAAATCTGGTCGAATATTTAAGAAAATGAGGCCCAGTAATGAGAAGGGGGCAGTGATCTGATGTGCCAGGGGGAAGAACTTTGTAATAGACGTCCGGAAAGCAAGTAAGCCATTCATTGCTACCCATGCATCTATCCAATTTTTCTTTGATAGGAGAATCAAATCTGTGATTATCCCAAGTGAAAAGGTTGCCAGTAAAGTGAATGTCGATCAATCCAGCATCATTTAAACAATCATTCAAAGAAATAAGTTTGGAAATCAAAGCCGGTGAACCTCCAACTTTTTCATGAGAATAATGAATACAGTTGAAATCAGCGGTTACAATCCAAGGTCCACGAATACCATTGTGAATATGAACCAAATCCTCCCAAAGCTTAAGCCCTTTCGGCCTCGTGTTTGAGGCATAGATAAATGTGATCCAACAATCAAAACTATCCTGAATAAATCTGCCATGAATAAGTTGATGATTGATGATACTTGGAGTAAAAGAGGAGTTGTTCGAATTCCATTTTACCCAGATTCTACCTGCTGAGGTCGAATTGAAATTATTGCAATAATTCTCGGGGTTGAAACAAACAAATTTTTTCAGGTTAATGGGGGTTGAAATGTCTGTGTTGTTTATTTTAGGTTCTAAAATGCCAACAATGTCAGGACGAAGATCCCACATATGAGATTTTAGGTCAGCAATGCGAGTATTAGAATGCAGACCTCTAACATTCCAGGATAAAATTTTTGGTGTCATCAAAAAGGAATTGGCTTAGAAGGAAGAAAAGTAAAGAGGAAGAATGGGAGAAGGAGGGATTATTTGGGGCGATTTCTGAGAGAGCGACTACGTCCCTCAAATTTTTAAAGATCATTTGCAGATTTAATGTCAGGAAATTGGGCAATGTCTCCACCAAAAATGATTTCCTTGCCCTTGTTTGAAGAGGGGGGAGGGATTTGGTCATGATCTTGGATGATAAGAGAGGAGGAGAATGTTTCCAGAATGGATCGAGGGGGTTCACTCAGAGAATTAGGACCGTAGCAAAGAATTGAGTCAGGAAGAGCACTGAGATCCTAGGATGGCCTAGAACTGGGGATTGAGATAGGGGAAAGGGGGCTGACTCTTGCTGAAGAAGAAGCAGAAGTTTCCACAATAGGGGATAGAGTATTAGAAGTAGAGGCTAGATTTGTGGATGTCAAAGAGGAGGGAGGGGGTATGGAGACACGGTTTCTGGAGGGCCTGGCTTGCCTGGATCGGCTTCGGCCTCTGGTCTCGGGAAGGGGGGAGGAGGGGCAGTAACAACCAGCATTTTTGAATGAATTGCATTTTCCACACACAGAGGGAGTCCAATCATACTCAACTTTTTGATTGATAATGGTGTCTCTAGCCCTAATTTGGATTGATTTGGGGAAAATCGCTGAAGTGTTGATTTCAACACAGACCCTTGCAAAAGTGAGTCTTTGTTTTGTTGCTGTAAGAGAATCCACCATGATTGGCATACCTATTTTGCTTGCGAGTTTAGAGATTATACCTTCTAACCAGAGATGAAGTGGAAGTTCCGGGAACCTGATCCAAACTGGTAGTGACGAGAGCGATGATGCCATAGGGATGAAGTTTTGGTTCCATGGTTTGATAAGGAAAGGGATACTGAAGAAGAACCACGGGCCTCCTTGAAGAATGGTCTGCATATCCTCATCACAGCATAACTTTATCAAATAACAATTTGCACTTAGTGAGTATAAGGAAAAAGAACCTTTAAGTTTCCATGTTTTAGCCATTGAATCAAGTAGAGCTTTGTAAGAGTGCTTACGCCCCAAGCTAAAACCAACAACGCAATGTTTCCATTGCTTCTCGCCATCTGAGATTTCTTTTTCTGAAATGTCGATTACCGCTTCCACAGAAGGGACATAAGAAAGATTAAAATCTTTCTTCTCTTGATTGACTGAGGCAAAGAGGGATTTCCACGAAATCGGTTCCGAAATTTAAGTTGTTGAAAATGGACTTGTGATGTAGATGCATATATGGCAGCGATAGCCTTCTACAACTTTGGACTAGCTAATAAGCCTTATTAGCTTGCAAAATCTTCACTTTTTAGAGAATTATATTTAGTAATATAATAAGAGAAGCAACTTTGGACTAGCTAATAAGCCTTATCTTATAGTTAAGTGTTCCACCAAAAAGAAATTAGGCACAAAGAGTGGTAATACATTTGATAATAGCTATTTAAACATTTTAGGCGAACAACAAAAGAATGATATTTCTTGGATTAGATATTGAGCCAAGAATTCATCTTATCAAAAAGCTCAGTACATTTACAAATTTTAATTTTGCATGAAACACGAAAGGGGGTGTGGAGAATTTTCAGGTTAATGGAACTTGCCAATTTCCCTGCATCTAATACAATTTTGGAAAAAAATAATTCCTAATTTATTAGAGTTCGAGCCCAGAGTGACTATTAAGAGCATTTAGTTAGTGAAGCAATTAATTTAGGTTAGCCTAACTAGCTTTGCTAAAATAAAGAAGCCCACCTTTATAAAGGAAATTTGAGCATGGAAAATGTACCATTTGCTTAAGACTTCATGAAAAGTCATCCATTCTAATGACAAAAATATTGGGTATGTAATAGCTGATATAAAAAATACCAACTATTATCAACCGTAGAACCATGTTAAGGCATTTAAGCATGGCAAAAATAAGCAAACAACATTCTCATTTCTAAATCACAAAGTTCACATACAAAGTCATTAAGTTTAATATTACATCAATTTAAATAACATAAAAGAGATTAAAACAAAGACACTAAACGATTATGCAACATAAACATCTTGGTTCTCACCTTTCGATAACTCCACCAAGCTCTCTTCTTAGATGATCTGACTCGCTTTAAGTACTCCCAAGCCTGACACATGAAAGGTTCCAGGGAATATTTTGGTTAGAGTGAAGTATTTGGATAATAAAATAATTTATAACTAAGTTTAGAATCGAAATGAAGAACATTAAATACAAAAATATAATATTCGACATCCCTCTGCATGAGAGTACAAGGAGACAATATGATGCATAATCAACTATATATTATTGGTTCTATTTAAACTATTTTAAAATCGTGCTACAAGTGTCCAATACGACATGTAAGATAATTTATGATAGTAAAATTGTAATAAAGTTCTATGACTCATAGTGTGTCATACTATACAAGATTTAGGTCATATACAATAATATTAGGAAATATGCGTCAAAGATACAAGTAGTGGCTATTATCATGTCTCATTTAGATTGACTGTATAAGAGAAAAACACTATGATGGTAGGTACATCTATTGGACTTGTTAGATCCTATTTGCATTATTTATTGCTTTTAATAGCCCTTTAAATAGGTCATTGTAAGTCTTCATTATCTCTCCATTGGACAAATATATTAATTTGAAATTATCATTTTTGTGGAACCATTTATTTTACATTTGCTATAGATATTGATTTTCAATGCAAAAATATGCAATATAAATATAATGAAAATATAGTCAATGCAAGAGTAGCTATGATAGTGTTAGTATAATGCTCTACTAAAAGGACATTTTAATAGGTACCATTACTCATGCAAAATCGCATGATAGCAAAGGCTAATAGAAAAAGATTCATTTAATAACAAAACTAAATATCCATGTATGTGAGAAAAAGAGACAACCACTTCTCTAATTTTTTTCCACAAAATCTAAGATTTTAGTACAAATTATATTTGCTAATATTTATATTCTCAATATAGTTTATTTTAAACACTTGTTCCATGGAATTAGTTTTATCTCAATATTTAAAATTTCTTTATCTTTATTCATCTTAGTTGTGCGAATTTTATATATGAGCTCACTTCATTCTTATATTATTGGTTTGCTTATCTATGCATGTACATATATGAATATACAAGTAGATTTATCTAAATATAGATTTATATATTTTTATATGTGTGTATAAGCCTTAGCTTCCACAAATTTTCCTCTGTGAATTCATATAAACATTTTATTAGAATCATAATTATGTTCTCTTGTACATATATACTCTCATCCACATATAAGGACATGTATAGATACATACACTTATACATATAGTTCATACGACTTAAGGTATAATAATGTTTAACATGTATAGATACATCCTCACATAAGAGCACCTACTATTCATTATCTGACTAAATAGATTGGTCATAAAAACTATATGTATATGTCTATGTATCTATACATGTCCTTATATGTGGATGAGAGTATATATGTACAAGAGAACATAATTATGATGCTAATAAAATGTTTATCATGTATAGGTACATCCTTATCGTGTATAGGTATATGTATATGTATCTATACATGTCCTTATATGTGGATGAATAGTAGGTGCTCTTATGTGAGGACGTGTAACAACCCAAATATTTAGTAAGATAATTAAGACTAAACATTGCCTTAATTATGTCAAAATCAGGATCCTGAGTAAGTTCAAATTAAATTTAACCAAATATTTTACTGGAAAGATTGTATTTTTTTGATCATAATACTCTCAAGTTTGGGAAAAATTTGAGTAACAAATACTTGTATATTAATTTTTAAATTATTTAAATACAGAAAATAAAGAAAATAAAATATAAATTTAAATTCAAAAATTTTAGAGTTGTTAGGTTAATAATAATAAAAGAAGGCTGCATAAAAAGTTTCATCAAAATTTGCGTCGAATTGTCTGTAATTAATTTTTAAAGTACTTACCTTAAGAAATTAATAAAAAATAAAATATAGCTCCAAATTGAATTTTTTTTTGTCAATGGCATTTGTCTCATCAAGACGGACCTCCCGATTAAATTTTGAAATCAGACGACAAAAAATATGATTAATTTAAACATCATTTTTTATTTTTTCTTCTCTTTCTCTCTTCTCCCCCCTCCCCTTCTCTAGTGTGTGGCCCAGCTAGGGCACGCCGCATTCCTTAGGCATGCGACAATGGAGGCCGACCCCTTAAGGGCCACGTGCCCCCTGCCCGGCCACCTGGCCGGGCTCTCTCCCCCTTTTCTCCTATAAATAGTCCCCTCCTCCACCACCTCTTCTCCTCACAATCCACCATCTCCTCCTCCTCCGGTCGGCCATCGACCCCTCTCCCCATCCTCCATACATTATCGGCAACTCTCAGCCTCTCCCCCCTCCCCATCGGCAACGCCAAAGCCTCCCTCCTCTTCCCCTACTTCTCTTACCCGCTCTTTTTATTATATTGCTATTTTAATTTTATTATATATATATATATATATATATTATATACTATAATATAATTATTACATAATTATTGTACTATTATTATTATTATGTAATTATTATAATATTATAATTATTATGCTATAATTATTGTATAATATTTTTGAATAATAATACTACAATAATAATAATAACATTAATTTGTTATTATTATTATTATTATCATAATTGATATTTATTATTATCATTTTTAGCAATAAAAATAATAATAAATATTATTATTATTATCTTTTGAAAGTGATAATAATAATAATAATTTTATTTATTTGCCATGATAATATTATCATAATAAATCATTATCCATGATGATAATAATAAACTATGATAATAATTTATGATGCTTATTATTATATTATCTCTTACTATTATATTATATTCTCTCTCTATTATCATTTACTAGTAATAATAATAATAAGTATGCAATCATACTTATTATTATTATCTATTATTATCATAATATTTATCTCTCTAAGTAAATATGTGTATATTATTATCATAGAAAATAATAACATTAATTTCTTCACATTATCATATTATCTCTCTAGGATGAAAAATATGAGTACTCTTTATGTATAACTTATCATATAAATAATAATAATAATAATAATAATATATTATTATTATCATTATCTCTACTATATTATTATCACCATCAAGAGATAATACATCACTGTCTTATTTCTCTTTCTTTCTATATATATATATATATATATATATATATATATATATATAATATTATTATTTTCTTACTATTATAATATTTCTAATAAATATATTATTCCTATCTTATAATAATATTTTTATCTTATAAATAAAAATAAAAATAATAATATCAATATTATTAATATTATTATTATCATATTATCATTATTATTTCTGCCATCATCATTATCCTTATTATTATTTATGTTATTATTCTTCTTTTTTTTATTAAGAGAGAGAAGAAATAGAAAAGATAATTATCAATATTATTATGCAAACTTTATCATCATTTCTAACTGAAATTTTTACACATAAATTCATGAGAGCTCAACTTAGGAAGAAAAATAAGTACTTGGATATCATGAAATATATTATATGTTAATTTTATTATCTGCTACTGCTTCACTTTGAGCCTCAAATTTTTATTTTTGGCAAGTGGATAATCATTTTTGAAAATTTATATTAAATTTATTATCACTTTCATAATGTTTGTCACACTTTTTCAAAAAAAATTATGATATCTTATATGAAGTTATATCGTCAAAATATATATTCTGAAAAAGAAAATTTTTTCTTACTAGACATGTATAGGTACTGGGTTAGGCAGACCCACTAGGGATATAAGGAGATCTTACCATTGCCATGGAGGGATTTGATATTGGTTGAAGTGAAATATAATGAACAACTTTACTATATCAGGTAGCCCATTCTATACATTGTTGCCTAAATAGAACACAAAATTTGCTAGCGATTCGTAAGACATATTTTTGATATCTTAAAATAGTGACAATTATCTATTGTGACAGTAAATGAATTATTTATTTATTGTACATCCTTACTTGTTCTATATTATCATACATTGAACTTTATTTTGTAGGAAATACATTACAAAATTTTGAACCTTGTTCTATCCTACTAACATTTGCTTCATTGTTTATCACTTATATATAATGTAATTAATAATATATATATATATACTTACACATATAAAAATAGACATTTAATATATTAGAATAATGTTAATAGACAGATATATTGATTAATCAAAAAGATTAATTGATTAAACTGTAAGAGAATATATATATATATACATTTAATTAATTAAATCCTAAAACTTTAAGCATCCATATCTTTATAAATATAAGTCCAAATAATATAAATAAATATACCATTGTGATCAGTAAAATTAGAGGAATATTATGGAGCTATCAATTTTCCATTTGGAGCTATATATCACATAGTGGCATTTTAGGGTATTAAATAATTTTAAAAATACTACAAATGTTCAAATTGCTATAACTATGTAACTAATAATCCAAACATACCTAATATGGGTCTTAAAGTAATCAACAAACTCCCAAGAATATTCTAGTAATATCAATTTTGCTATTTGAGACATATTTAGACTAATCACTTTTTGGACCCAAACCCAAACCTTCCTAAGCTCATAACTTTTTAACTACTAGTCTAAACATATATAATATGGGTCTTAAAGTGATTAGTAGAACCTTTAGAACCACTTAGTAGTGCTCAATTTTCTATTTGGATTAGTATTTGCCTAATCACTTTTAGGACCTAACCCTAATTACCCTAATTAACCTTAGAACTTCAATTGACCATAACTTGGTCAATTGAAGTCCAAATTAGGTCATCCATATATCCATTTTGATCAAAAAAACTTAATTAACAGTAAACTAGCAAAAAAAATTAGATCCAATGGTTAGATATCTTAATTAGCTCTAATCACCTTAAAACTTGATTAGTGAATATTATCATAATTTATAATCCAAATTTAGTAATTTTTATTTCTAATCACTCTTAAAGTATAATAAAACTTACTTATGTGGTTTGTTTAGTGATTCTGTGATTAATTTCTCTAATCATTCACTAATCACCTTAAACCCTAATTATTAACCCTAAACTTGTATTGGCTATAACTTAGCCAATATTTATCAGAATTTAATGATTTTAGATTCTATGGAAATCTTAGAATATAATCTTCAATAAACTAACAGAAAATATAGGTTTAATTAGGCCAAATTACCAATTTTCCCTTATATGTTAAATTCCTTAATTTGACCTTATACGGCTTAATCCTTAACCAAAAATTAATTATGTACTTACTGTCTAAACTTATATTAGATAGTAAGTAAGCACCCCACTTCAATAAATTTTAGATTTGAGCCTTAATTCATAAAGATAAAATTTAGACCCTTAATTAGGGGCAAAATAGTCATTTTGCCCAAATTTAGGTTTAAGTCTCATTAAACCTTAAATTCATTCTTAAACCTCTAAAATTAGTAATATGATTAATTTGGAATGATTTTAGAATATTTAAACTCATTAAAATGATAATTTATGAAAACTCTAAAAGTCACCTAAAAATCTTCAAAGTCATAATCCACCTCTTATAAGGTGAATTTAGCTCACCTTATATCTTTCTTAAGTTAAAATTATCATAATAGCAATTAAATAATATCAAACATAAAGTCTAAATATTCTCTTAGGGCTTTCCTCCAAATTTATAAGATCTTACTTTCTTAGGATCTAGCTTAGAAATTAGGTTAGAGTTCATCTATTAAGTAAATGAGTACTTAATAGATGAAACCTTAATTTTATAGTTTTTTAGAATTTTATCCTTTATATATGATTATTTTGTATTTAAACTTTAGATTTAATATTAGATATCCATCTTATTAAAGCTTGATTTTGCTTAATAAGATAGCCTTAATTATAGCTCATGAGATTTGGGTTTAACTTTTTATCATTAGAATTAGAACCTATTGGATCAGGAAGTTAAAATCCAATACTTGGATTTTAACATCTTAATCCCCCAATTTTAATTTATATTAATCAAGATTGGTTTGGGATTCATAAAATCATCAATTATGACATTTGATTTGCTATTTAAACTTAATTAAGCATCATATTTATATATGTTAGGACTTGATTAGTTCTAACTTCTTTTAACTTGTAAGATTGATATTCTAAATCTATACTCGATAGCTGGATATTGGAGATCCTAAACTTGTATAAGTTCAGATTAGATAGAATGACTTAATTAGAAAATAAAGTGATATCACAAAGTTGTTTAGTGCTATTTTATTCATTGAAAACTGTATGCTATGCTTTTTTTTTTTTGAACTTCATTATACATTTGGACACATTATATTGAACATGGAATAATTGATGAGTATTCTATGTTAAACTTTGAATACATTCATATAGCATTTTCGTAGCTTAAGGAGAAATTATAATGAAAATAACTTTATTAAGTAGTGTGAGTTATGTCTTATTTAGTCTGTCTTCTAATATAACCTTACTTTTGAGACAGCTTTTGCCTAGGACACTTTCCTAGTGCGTGTTACTTTTACCTAGGACACTTTCCTAGTGCATGATACTTTTGCCTAGGACGCTTTCCTAGTGCAGCATACTTTAATCTGGGACTCTTTCCTAGATGATCAGATGGACCTTACTTTTTGGCAGGACTAAGTAGGAGTATCTCCACACTTTACTTTATACCTTTACTTTACCGTTACTTTACAGTTCAGCATACTTACATACAGTAGTTCCTTTAGTACTTACCTCTTTACATGTATATTATACTTTTTAGTAGTTCACTTTTATTTTATGGCATGTTAGGATGTTAGTACTTTACTTTTAGTACAGTACTTTCATTTTATATCGTAACCAGCATGTCTTAAGTTGATCATATTACTTAGGAATTTCCTTGTGCTTAGTAAATTTCATTATGTGTTACTTAACCTTTTTTCTGCAACTTGAGTTGAGGTATGTGCTTACCTCACACTTCATTTGAGTTATAATTAAGTTAATTATAATTTTGTCACTTTTCTTGATTCTTTACTGCTCCTACTTTGCTTAGATATTATGATATCATTTAATTTAAAAATTTACAATCTAAAATGTACTTAGACATTTTGTCTAACTAGATTTTTCTTTTGTTGACTGGGGCCCTCTCATTGTGAAACCGATAATGGTAGATTCTGAGCTTTTCGAGGTCGTGGAGCCTTCTGAAGATCTGATTCGGGAGGAGGAGCGTGCAGGAGAAGACTCCTAGTTCTTTCTGTTGTTTTGTGAGGATTGAGTGATCTTTACTTTCTACTTAAACTTTTAATTGATGTTTTATAATAATACAAGATTTAAACTACTTACTTTTCATGCTTATGTATTCTGGGTTGTTTAGTTCTTAGTTGGATTGTATGGATGTTGTTACTTGTCTTTCTTCCGTACTCTGATATATTATAGTATGCTCATTCACTGATTGGCTCTCCTTTGTTCTTTCTCTTTAGGGCACCTCTTCCCTTCGCATTTGATTAAGAAGGCCTATTCCTTAACCTGAATGCTAGGTAAAGGTTTGCCCGTTGATGACAACCTCATAATTCGGATGATTAAGGGGCAGCCGCCACAACAGCCTTCTGGGTTAGCTTGGTCGATGGAGAGGCGATATGAGAGAAACCTTTAACAAATTTCATGTAGTAATCGGCTAATCCCAAGCAGCTTTGAATGTCGATTACTGACTTTGGCTCTAACTAATTTTGAATATCGCTAAGTTTCTTTTGATCAACTATAATGCCTTGAGCTTTGATAACATAACCCAAAAATGCCACTGAGTCGAGCTAAAACTTATACTTGGAATACTTAGCATAGAGTTGATGACTGCACAGTTCTTCTAATACGGCTCTAAAGTGGTGCTCATGCTCCACTTCACTCTTTGAGTAGATAAAGATATCGTCGATGAAGACGATGACAAATTGTCTAAGAAGGACTTGAGCGTACAGTGCATTAAGTCTATAAAAATTGACGGTGCATTTGTTGAATGTTGTCTTCTTAACATCTTTATCCTTGACTCACAGTTGGTGGTAACCGGATCGCATGTCAAGCTTGGAGAACACTTTGGCTCTAAATAGCTGATCGAATATGCCATCGATCTGAGGTAACACATACTTGTTCTTGATTGTCACCTTGTTGAGTTCCCGATAGTCTATGCACATGCACATCGAACCATCTTTCTTTTTGATGAAGAGAACCGACGCACCCCAAGAAGACGAGCTTGGCCTATTTATGAAGTTGCTTATTCAGTTCCTGCAACTCTTTGGGTGCTATTCAATGCGGGGCTTTAGATATGTGCTGCGTTTCCGAAATAATTTTGATTGCAAATTCCACTTCTCTAATGGGTGGATGACCAGGTAGGTCTTCGAAAAAAAACATCAAAAAATTTGTAAATGATACAATTTTTTTCTGATGGAAACATCTTCCTTCTTCTCACTTAGCATCATCACTAGGTAAGCATCACATCCCTTTTATACTAGCTTTTCAGCCTTCATAGCATTGATCAAAGAGGCTTGGGTACTGAACTTGCCTACGAATGATTTTGCTTGACTTCCACTGCCTCAGGTGATTTTCATCTTTTGACAGTTAATTGTGGTGCATGCTTACTTAGTCAGTTCATTCCAAGAATCACATCGAAATTCTCAATTGGGAGCACGAAAAAAAATATAAGTATGGAGGCTCTCGATCCAAGTTGAGACCTAAACTAGACAATTTAAGGTTGCCTTATATTAAGTTCTAATCTTACTTACACATTGCTAAATCCCTGATTTCATGATTTGTAAAGTTAAGTTCTTAAGCATGTAAGTGCATGATTTAACTTTCTGTGAGTGGTGAAGTGATCTTGAAGCTCATGCTACTAAGATTGAATGAGTTACATCATCTTTGTAAAATCTTAATGAACTAATTTACCATTAGATCAATAAGTTAAAGAATGTATTAGAAAGATTTAGGGTTAGGGGTTCATCCAGTACTTATGCACGCTCACCAAGGCATTGTGATGCATCCTTGAACCCTTCTCATGTTAGCAAGATATAAACCAAATCTAAGATGAGGGTGAGTTAATGGAATTTCATTGATTACCCTAAATCCTTGGTTTGACCTTAGATATGATTGAGCTATCCTCTACCATTTAATTCTCTAGAGCCATGAAAATTAATTTTCATTAGAGGCTATTTGGAATGAGGTAAAAATAGTGTAAAGTAATTTTTTTTTAGTAAACTAAAATTATGAGTGTTTGGCATGAAGTAAAATGGGTAAAAAACTCTTACACTATCATTCGATTTTACGTTAATATATATAGAAACAGAGTAAAAGAATTACACCCAAATCAGGTGTACTAGGAGCCCATCTTCTCCAACTAACGATCGATTCCAACGAATCTTTCATCTGAACAAATGAATCATTAGAACAAACGAGTTGTTCGTTCATTTCATTCGAAAATTGTTTCAATTCAATTCATCGGAACAAATCGTTTGTTCGAACAATTTCATTTATTCGAATGTTTCATTTGAACGAAATCCCAAGAAAATTTCAAAAAAAAATTTGTGTAAATTTATCATCCAATTTATCCAAAACATTACAATCACAAAAATTCTCATTTCAAATAAAAAATATTGAATTTCCTGTAAAATTATCAAACAACGTATATTAACATGATTACACTATAATCAGAGATTACTTTAGACATAAATTCTCAAATTTTATTCATTCTAAAAAAGATGTTGATAAAATCGGTTGAGCAAGAACTTTATATTAAAAATAGTGTTATAGCACTATTTATGCTATTATACTTATACGCAATGTATTAGAAAGTTGGCTGATTGATGCCTCTAAGTTGCTTGTACGAGAGGACATGAGCCTCAGCTACATTTAGGGAGGGAAATCGAGGCTTTACATTCAGCATGATTCTAAAGTATGTTGAAATATGAAAGCAGTATTGAATGGATTTGATTCTATCTCTACATATGATCCTATTAAGCTTTGGCATGCAAAAGTATTATGAAAAAGAGAGTAAATTAATTTGCACGTGTTTTATGTATAATATTTTGAAATTTAAAAATATTATTAAAGTTTGGTTGGCCTCTTATGCTTAAATAATATATTTTTAAAGTAAATAATTGCTCCCACTTTAGCATATGATCAGGATCAGCTCTATCTAATGCCAAAGCAAAGGGACACCTGCCATTATTATTTGGTAGTGAATTAGAAAAAAATGTGCTCATTTTCAGTAAAGCTTGCATTAAATTAAGAAAAAAGACCGTTAGGAATATCAAACTCATGAAAATGAGTTTCAAAGAGATAAAATTGCCTCTATAATTTTTAGCAGATGGAAAGAATGGATGCATGAATTAAGGAATGGATGCTCTCTATAATCTTTTTTTCAGCTTAAGAATAAATAAATGCTACTGCTGTGGTTACAGAGTAGGATTCAGTATGATGATATTTTCCATGTGTCGGGTAAAGAAGGCTAGACTGCATTCTTGGATCATTGTGGGAAGGACTTGGACGAAAGTGTGATTGTGTGTTGTATTTTATCTTTTATGCATAGTGAAATATTAGGTTTATCGTTGTTGTTAGTTATCTTTCTTATGAGCTTGCCACATATATTGAAATAGCATAAAGTTGGATAAAAGATAGTTATACAATGATATTAAAATATAGCACTCAACTAATAAATTAGTTCATTAGCGGTAAGATTAGAGCGGCTCCAATAGCAGATAAAATTAGAGAACAGCAGATAAAATTAGAGAACGTTGCTTTAGACGGTGTAGGGTTTAGGGTAATTTTGCTTGTATTCAAAGAAGAAGACCATAAAATCACCTTTTAATGGAAGAATAGTCAAAATGATTCAAAATATAACCAAAAGTGACCTTCACTTTTTCATTAGTATAGTATCATCAATATCTTCACATTGAATTAAGGGAACAATTGACAATTAGCTATTAAATAAGGGTAGATTTCATTGTATTTGATTATAATGATTGGGTTAAAAACATTAAAATGTATTTTTATTGATTCAAACATAAAATATGTTTTATTTAAGAAATTACTTGAAATCTTTATAATTTAAAATTTATATAAAAACTTGCTCATATATATATATATATAGTTTTATAAGATTATCCAATCTTTTAGACTTATAGTTGCTTCCCAAGCTCTCCTAAATCCTCTTTAAGCTTCCAAAAATACTCTCAGCGATAGCTTAGGAGCTCCACACAATTGAGACTTCTTCTCAAGAAAAAATATTTCGTATTGTGATTGTTGTGCTGTGATTTATTTCTTGTTCGTGTTGTCATTTCGTTTATTATTTTGACGAGCCTCAACACTCAAACTCCGATCGTCTCATTCCCAGCAACACAAACCTTGACATAGAAACTTAAGTTGATCAGCAGTTTCACCGTAAATGCTTTTATTTTTTTTCCAATGCTTGCTTAGTGATAATTTTATCAAGTCTAACAACTAATCGGGTACTTAACCAATCAGATCTCAATATGTGCTTAAAACGTATCAAATTTACTGACAATCTTATCACCGACCAAAAACTTTCAGCATCAATCATCTCCATTTTTGCTTCCAACTTTTCCTTAACAGTTCTGAACTATTAAATGTAATATACAATTGATTAGGACAGTTAATATTCCTCTCTTCTATTTCAGCCACGACATAAATCAGGCTAAATTTGCAGCATATCAAAATGTCTTTTATTCTCTTCAGCATTATTCGTGGCCTCGTGGGGCAAATGACTGCACTAACTAATAAATCTGTATAGTATTGCTTCACTTTATTAAGTTGCCAACCAATTCCCAGCTTAAGTACAGGCTTTATAAGTTAAACTATCATTAATTGAAAATAAATTCGATATAAACTATGAAGGGAATGTCTAAAGGCACGTTCTTCACTGTCCTTTTACTTTTTCCTTTGTGCTTGATTCCCTATTACTGTATTACTTTTTTGTAGTGTTAGCTGCAGGAAGCTTGGTCCATACTCACTTAAGAAAGGGAGCTTAGGTCAACGCCATTAATTTTCAAATACCCTTATTAAGCATAATTAGAAAATAAGTTGGAAGGAGCTGGTTCTAGCTACTGAAAGGAAAGGAGATGATTTTCTACATTGTTTTTGAGCTCTTCCAATAAGTAAAATATGGTCGGATAGTAGGTCTCACAAGTTATATTTGTTGAGAGGGCTTTATAAGCACTTGCAATATATGAAAGATATTATGTATGGCAGTAATATATTCTGGTAGCATTAGCCTATAAGATGAATTCTCTATTTTAGCCAGTACTTCAAATGGTCTAATCATTAGGGTAGATAATTAAATTGGACTGCAAACATATATCACATAATTTCTATATAATTCTAGCAAACTCTTTAAAATGCAGCAACACTTTGAGAACCTTATCATTTGGTCATAACTCATATGCATGATATAAACCACAAATTAAATTTGAGAAGAGGTTTCATTCAGGGTGGATTAGTCTATACAGACATTATTGAGCTAGGGCTGGCTATAGAGTGTTCAGGAAACCACACATGTCATTGAGGAGAAATGTGTTGTTATATAGAAGATCTCGATACATATAATTGGGTAGACATACCTAACTTATTGTTGTTCTGTACGAGCCCGCAGAACAAAACATAAAATAAAATAATAATAAATTTTATTTATAGTTTACAGTTTTTCATTTATTTACTTCAGTTCAGCTTAACAAACATCATCTTTTATAATGTCTTTTAGCAGCTAGAATTTACTTAATCAGCTCATACTTATATATTACAATTGCTTAACTAATTTCTAACATGGAGTTAGTAAGTGCACTAACGCACTTGTTTTTATTTGTCTTTCCAGTTTCTTTTATTTACAGTATTTCTTTAATAATGCATTGTGCTCCTTAAATATTGCTTGCTAAATTGTATATCCACCAACTAAAAATTACTTATGTGGCAACCCGCCGCTGGGTCAGCATAGCTAATCCAACATTAGGGGTTCACTCCCTATGATCATATTGAGGTTTAGTATAACAATATATTTTGAGGCGTATAAAATACATACTTCCACATTCATTACAATATTCAAAAATATCAGAATAATAAATGAAATATATTCATTACAAAGATAATAATTATCTTACAAAAATCTATTATACGTTAAGCAAAAATTTTAAAATTTTAAGAAAATCAGCTCATATGTACTCCATCATGCATTACCTCCTCATCAAAGACTAGATCTAAAGAATATCCCTGAACTATTATATATATATATATATGACAGAGCAACACAAAAAAAGAAAAGAAACGAAAATATTTAATTAGACATAAAAGTCTAACTAAAGTTTATAGGATATCAAAATTTACATATAATATTATGCGGCATGATTCTGAATAAGAAGCATATACAAATAAAATGTGATATTTAAGTATGATATGCTTGTAAAATTGTCAATATTATAATGCAATATATATATTTAATATATGTACTCATTCTGAAAAAAAATATAGTAAGATATAATATTTATTATATTGGACGAAGTTATAAAATAATCGAGGAGATAGATACATTAATCTAACTATTTGAGATGTGGGTTCCTGATTAACTACACAATTTTCCTTAAAGGCTATGTGCAACCTCCTTATTTCTCTAGATATCAGCTTATCTTGGCCTAATGTATTATCTGTACAGACCTGAGATCAATCTGAATAAACCAATGATACAGATTTATGATCATTTATTTCAAGTTCTGAGCACAAAATCTCATATAAATATATCAAAGTGGGTCAAAGCTTAATAGCGATGCAAAAGTTGTAAATAAAATAATTAAATAAAAAATTAATATTATTCATTTTATTTTAGTAAATATATCAGTATTAATATATTTTATTGATTATTTATCTTTATATATTAAAAATAATAATTTAATATATATATATCTGACAGCGTGTTACATATATAATATTATATTTACATCAGATTTGATGGCGTGGTTAAGGAAGGAGAGATGGCGCAAACAGCGTCGTTACACATATTTAAATATATATATATATATATATATTTATATATATAATTTAATTTAATTTAAGCCCATTTTATTAATTGTAATTTAATTTATTTGGTGCATTCTAAAAATTGCCAATAAATCACCCCTAATTAATTGAGGGGTGGGGAATGCAACGACGAAGACGGATTTTGATTTCAACGAGTATTATTTTCTCATTTTCCATTGTATTTAAAATATATTAAAATATTTGCCGAAAATTCAATGACTTTCAAATACTTCCAATACATCACCCATACATAACTAATTTGGGGTGATGAGCGCAATAAAGAAGTCAAAATTTCAAATTGAGGTCAAATTCTAGAGTTCCTAAAATTCCTAAAATTAGGATTTGATCCATTTGACTTCTGATTTGAACTAGGACTTGGTGGTGAACTCTTAATAACTTAATTAGAGTACTAGAATCAAAATCGGGACTTAGTTTAGTCATACTTGACTTAAGTAACAACCTGAGTTATTACAAAAAGGGGCTGTAACACCCCATTATTTGGTTTGGTATGTTAATCCAATAATGGATATTACGGTAGCACTTAATACTGTATTATAGATTTCTAACCCACTAATGAGTACTACCTTTATAAATGTAGATCTAAGGGTATATGGAAAGTCAAAAATTCTAACTAAACATTCATCATTCATAATAAGTAAGTATGCAATATGAAAGAATAGGGTAAACATCACATAAAAGTTATAATTACAAATTGAATAGTTAAGCACTCATGCTCACATTCAAATAAAAGAAAGACATGTAATAAGAGATCTTCAACTCATGGCTATAGTGTAGGTTCTCCTTTGGGCACCAAACCTGCTCCAAGATCTAGATTTACTATTTTTAGTTTATAATATGGTAGGACACAACCAATATAAGAAAAAGCAATTGTACTTAAAAAGTTTATGTGAAGTCAGCATAATGGAGATAAATGGAATAAGTATTTGATATTGGATTGATTTCAGGATTTTTGATGCTTTAAAGCATACAGTCATTACATCCTTGACATATCATAAATGCACAAGTCATGTCAGCATTAGCGAAGCGCTTGGCTCACCTAAGGACTCTACTAGCGAAGCATTCACTAACTAAGGAATCTGTGGAGTGTTCATGAGACACAAAGTCAGCCTATCAGTGATATACAATATGTAGCATATTTAGATGCATAATTATGAATTCAATAACATAAAATATAGTTTTATAGTATTATTTACTAAGATTCAGATTGTTTACTGTTTCACATACATTCCAATAGTTAGCTATATTCTTAGATTTATTCATTATTTTCTCTACATTCAATATTCAGTTTACAGTTTCAGTTTACTTTACTTTCATATTTACATTATTTTGAGCTTTCAATTATTTTAATGTCTCTTATATAGTTTTTCTTACACTATTTAAATGTTAAATCATATATGATTATAACTATTAGAATAGCTTTCGATGTGTTAGACTTATTGTCTAAGACGTGGTACTTTTGGGATTCGATAATTTGCTAGATCTTGAGAAGTTTGTGGAATCAGATCGGGTGGATACATAGAAGATACAGAAGGAGTTCGAGAAGCACTAGTGAACTCTTCTCCAGCCTTTACCTTTTGCTTAATTATTTTGAGTTCAGCATTTAAACTCTATTCTGTATTTCGTTAAAATGTTGTAATAACTCTGGATATTTTCTCCTTTCTTTTTTGAGATGAATATTTTTGGATATATGCTTTAGCTTCCGCACTCTGTATTTACTTATTGTGGTGTCCCGCCCCCTGGTCTGCGGGATTAGACCCAAGGGGTGGTGTGCCACTCTAGAAAATCCCTCTCTTATCATTAGATTAGGTAAGATCCACAATCCATTAATAAGGGAAGGACATGCACAGAATGAATATAAGGATCAGTCATTAAATCTAATATACATATAGAGTGCAGAAGTAAAATGAAATAAATATTACATCCATTCACCATACATCAAGTAAGAATTAGTAATATAGCTCAATAAATAATAATATGTAGAAAGTAAACACAGTCACGATTACCTGAATTATTACATCATTTAATTAAAGTTTTATAAGATTGAAAGTGATAATATTACTCGTCCTCACAATGAAGAAAAAGGCAACTAGAGGTCTTCTGCACCAGGCCGTTGCACATCCTCTAAATAAGGCTCCTCCTCAGGCACTGGCTCCTCAAACTGAATAAGATCTAACATTGTCAGTTTCACAATGCCAGAGACCCAGCCAATAAAAGAAAAATCTTATTAAACAAATTATCTAAGTATATTTTAGGTATAATATTCATTAAATATTTATTAATATTACCATTTTACTCTAACAACATGAAACATCTATCTATCATAGGAGCAAGTAAGCATACAAGGCAAGCATGATAAGTTATAAATATAATATTTATAACTAAGCAAGGATTAAGGCAAAAGCATACCTCAAGTAAGCTAAGCAAGGTAGGGCATACATATGTAACACAATAAGTAAAAGTATCGAAAGAAGTGTCTAAACCTAAACATGTTGATGATCATATGACATATGCTGATTTAAAATAATAACCTGAAAGTGGTACATATAGTAAGTAGTAAAGTCTAGCATCCTATATATGCATATACTCAAGTAAGCAGGTAAAGCAGGAAACACAGCTGACTGAAATAACATGCATCATTAACATAATAAATAGTAAGCTAAAAACTGAATAGAATGTATAACTGCCATATCAGAAAGAATTGGCCAATCCGGCCCCAATAATATTCCCATAGCCTTTATAGGCTAGGGCAGACATAATATAATAATATAGTACTGTATGGCTGAAGAGGCAGATGATACTATGCAAATATCTTTTAGTTATTTTACTTTTATTTATGTGGATAGCTTCAGAAACAGCTGAGGAGTCAAGCACATCTGCAAGATTGAGCAGGTTCCAAGCTTAACACACACTCCTCAATGAGTAATATTAAGCATCCTGATCTCTCCTTACTCCTATCCATTGGAGTAATGTGCACCGTAAATTTTGATAAGAAATGAGTCGTATAGGTTTAAATTAAGGTTTTTGAACTAAGGGGTATTTTAGTAAATTACACCTAATAAAATCTAAATTTTTATGTAGTTTACTATTGATTGCTATTCAAGAATTCTATAGAGTCCAAGAACACTAAATTCTGAGGTCTAATGAATTAGTTATAGCCATTTCAATTTCTAAGGGCAATTGGTAGTTTTCTAAGCTAAGGGGGTCAAAAAGCTAACTTTTCTATTTGGTATCCAAATTTAATAAACTCAGTAGTTATAGCTTTCTTATATCACACTGAGTACTTTAACTGGGAGTAGACCCAAATTGGACTTCAATTGGTCAAGTTATGACCTAATTAAGGTTAGAAGTATTTTGGTCATTTTATAATTTTTCTAGCATTTCGAACCTAAATATTATTTTAGATTATTATTGGCACTAAAATTCTAAGCTATTTAGCACTTTAAAGTTTTGGATTTGGAGTCCAAATGACCAAGTTATGGTCATTTCAATATTTCTGGGCGCTACAGCGCGCTATAACGAATTTTGGCACTGTAGCGCGCTGTAGCAGACCCAAATTCAAAACTCAGGCGCTATGGCGTGCTATAGCGGACTCTAATACAAAACTCGAGCAATGCAGCACGCTGAGCGCAAGACGGTGATTTTGTATGTGCGAAAACCACGACGGGTCAACTTTCGGGCTCAATTACTCTCAACCTAGAGCACTTCACGTGCGGTGCCATATGCCGTTGGAAAGCTCTTTCCGAGACCTTTCCATTTATGCTAAAATCAGCACCAAAAGATTAAGTTATCAATGCAAACTATGAGGTTGAACAACTAGGTATGTAGAAAGAAAGAAAAATAAGATAGCTTTATCTTCCTAAATTCACAGCCTTAATGAGCTCTAATGAACTCCTTACCTTAAATACATAATTTTAAGGATGCAAATTAAGCATAAGAGTGAAATGAAGTAGCAATTAAATACATTCAATGGGGGAAAAGAAGTACCTTGGCCTTGGCAGATTTCTTAGGAGAGGCTTGAGAGCTTGAGAGATCCATTCTCCTTCCTTTTCAACTGTTAGCAAGAAGAGGAAGGGGCTGAGATTTCTTCCAGTAGCGGGTACACCAATGAAGGGAAGAGGGGAAGAGAGGGATGAGTTTAGCTAGGCAAAATGCCAAAATGAAGGGATTGAAGTTTCCTTCAAGGGAGGAGGAGGAGACAAGGCTCCATTAAGAGCCGTCCCATCAGCATGGATGGGAAGAAGATGGCAGCAGCCCACTTGAGTGAAGAGAATGGGGAGGAAGCTGCTAGGAAGGTAGGGAGAGACAACCGCTTTGAAGAAAAGAAAGGGAAATGAAATGTTTTGATTAATTTAGGTAATTTAATTCTAAAAATAACGAAAAATTTGGATTTTATAAATGTGCTCCGAAAAATTCCAAAATTTCACCTTTAGCTAATTAGAGGGTGAGGAACGCAACGGTGAAGTTGGATTTTAATTCCGACGAGTATTTAATTTTCCTATTTTTCGGAGTATTTAATATGATTAAAATATTCGTCAAAATTTCGACGACTTCCGGTTGACTCGAAAACATTACCCATAGCTAATTTGGGGGCAATGAGCGCAATGGCGAAGTCCGATTTTTGATTTGAAGTCAATTTAGATAGGTCAAATTTTAGGGTTTCTGGATTTTCTAAGAATCAGAATTTGATCTCTTTGACTTCCGATTTGGACTAGGTCTTAATGGATGACTCATAATGACCTGATTAATACTTAGGATCAATATTAGGATGGAAATTAGTCTTAATTGACAAGGGAGATTGTCTTGGGACTTTAGTAGCTGATACGGCTCTCTGGAGAGGCGTCTCCCTTCACCCGTCACCTTCGAGGACGAAGCCCTGTTGGACACGCCTAACTAATCTCACCCGTCCGATCGATCGTGAAGATCAACGGACGGATGAGCTTCTGTCGTTTGAATAAGGTTCCAACGATCATATTGTTTGAATAATTAATATTTAAATATTTAATTAATAATATTAATATAATAAATCCAAATATCATCCAAACGATTTAAAAAAATTCAAAAATTTCACCCTTAGCTAATTTGGGTGTGAAGAACTAAAAAATAAATCGGATTTTCAATTTGATACCTAAATAATTATTTTAATTTTTAAATAATTAAATCGATCCAAATTATGATTTTCCTCGAACGATTTTCGATTTTTACCAAAATTTCAGGAATTGATCTTAAGACTATTTTAGGACTAATGGTGAGGTCCTTAAGCTCATATGGTGATTAAAAATTCAAGTAACAACTATGAATTGTTATAGAATAAGGTGCATGGGAAGGTGCAGGAGTCTATCTTGGAACTTGTTCAGCGGTAAGAATGTGTCCATCTATTGGTAGGTTCAGCCCTTCTAAATAATTGTTCATCTATGGTGTGGGTTTAGCTTTGCAATGTTGAATGTGGTAGCCTGATCGACCACACTTGTAGCATAGGTTCCCCGTATGATAATTGCTGCCATATGGATGATACCTCTCCACCGGTACTAACCAGTATAGTTCAGGCTCTACTGGTATACCCTAGCCTCGATGTAATTAAGCAAATATTATTGTTAATATATTTTTCTTAGGAAATATGTTTCGGTAACCTAACATTATAATTATGATTTTGATTTGCGAATCTCAATTATTATATATTTAACACTAATTTTCAAATCTTGCATGTTAATCTCATAAGAAATACCACTTTACTTAAGAAAAGAAAAAAAAAACACAAGTCAACACATAGGATTGGATAAGATTAAAGCAATCTTCGGTTGGCTCTTAACGTTGATTTTTTGTACTTCAGAAAAAAAAATGAATGGCAGGAAGAAAAATTCTATCTTAGGCATATAAAAAAATGCAGGGATGAGCATATTAGGGCACTAGGCTTTGTTAGTAATATCCGGCACGTTATCTCATTATACTTTCATAGGATGTTGTCAATACGCCATCACCTGAGCCAAATTATTATTTTTATTTATTAATAAATAGATAATGTATTTAAGCTTAGATTAACTTGAAATTTTTGCATAAAATCGCACATAAATTTGAATTAAGAAAATTTGAAATTTTTGAATATTAAGAAATATGATTACTGTGAAATCGTGTTACGTTATTGCTATTTAAGTAGTTTTATAGATAATTTATATTTTTCTGTTTGAAATAAAATTATTTAGGAAAAATATTTTGAGTAAATTAGGAATAAAATTTACCCTTGAAAAAAAATGTTTTTCTTTTTCTCTTAAAATTTTCTTAAGGTTTTCGTTCTAACAAAACGAACGAACAAAGAATTCATTTGAACGATTCCTTCGTTCTAGCGAATAGTTCGAACGAATCCTTCGAATCGTTCGTTCGAACGATCAAATGCTTTGATATCGTTCCTCAAATCGTTCGTTAGAACGAAATCGCAGCAAGATTTGAATGAACGGAATCGTTCGTTTGAACAAATGCAATCTTGCATTCGCTTGAACAATCGAATAAAATCCATTCTCGCTGGCTCTGCTATAAGTCTCCGCGCATTTTTCAAATTTGCCCGATTTGAGCATAAATTATTTGCTATCTTTCTATATATAGTAATGCAAAATCAAAATACAATGCAAAAATTTGCACCAGTTTTACTTCATACCAAATGCCGATAATCTCAATTTAATTGACAAAATTTTGCTTTATACTGATTTTACCCGTGTCAAACGATCGTTAAGTCAAAACAGCACAACTACCTCACAGACGTAGTATGAGATTTATTCTGAAAAAGACCTTGAGTATGGTTTGCTCAGTTGGGATCGACCAAACAATAACAAATACAAGAGAAACTTAAATACACACAAAATTGCAATACAGAACAAAAATTTACATGGTTCGGAGAGAATGTTACAATTAAGATTTCACAAACCTTTCAAAAAATTTCACTATATGGAGATATCACAATTAAGGTTTCACAAACTATTCATGCAAGACTCACCAATGGAGTTCTTACAGCCTCCAATCTTCCTGCACACATAATAAAATCAGAATTCCCTAAAATTGAGCTTCAAAACACTTATAAACACCCCCAAAAGAAGCTCTAGGGATGCCACCTTTCGTGGTTAATTGCCGCAGGCGCCTGGGTGCTTCAAGGCGCCCAAGCCTCGGGTTTGGAACTGCCTCAAGGGCATCTGGGCGCCTATTTCTCGGTCCGAGACAGCAACACGGGTGCCAAGGAGCACCTGGGCGCCTTCAGGCGTGCCTGGACACCTCTGGGCACGCCTTGGCACCCCCTCTTCGGCCTACAGATGTTGTTGGCTCCTAGCTCTCTAGCCCAGGCGTTAGAGGGCACCTTAGGGCATGCCTGGGTGTCTGACTCGCTGTCGGCTTGCCTAGAACTCCTCTAAACACTTTTGGCACCTTAATAATTGCTATTCTACCTCCAAAATCAACATACTCTTGAGAAAATTTAGCAGTCCCAAGTGTAACTAAAATCAAAAGTAATTTATCTAAATTTGTTGGTTATGTTAGCAAAACAACTTACAAGACCACGAGCCATGGCGTTCCACGGATTCTTTTTGGTAGTAAAGCTAATTATAGTAGTTGAGGAAAAGAAATTATGAACAGAGAATATTGCAGCACAAAACTTTAATATGCAAATAGGTGTGATATTCCAAAAATTTTAATAGTTTATTATCTTTTATTATTCTTAGTATTAAAGCCAATAGAATATTTGAAATCTAAATTGCTATTTTTCTAAGTACATTAATAGTACAGAGCTATGATAAATTACTACTTTGTGATTTATACCTTGTATTAATATCTGAAATATCACATTAATAATTATAAACTATGTGAACTAGAAATTGAATTGAGGTGCTATATTTATTTTTTATCATTATTTTTCTTAACATGTGTATGTCTCATGATGATCGATTCAATCATATAATATGCTCATGTTAATGTAATACTCGTGTTTGATTGAGAAACATGAATCGATTGGTGTAAGCATAACTTTTTATTCAATTATTACATACATGTGCATGAATATCATGGTGAATATAAATTATTATATTATTGTTATTATGTTGAAAAGAGAATTATGATTTATTTTACATGAAGACTTCTTTTTCTTTATATGAATAGTTTTATAAGTGTAGCTTTGTTTGGCTTTCCAATATTAATTTTGATGTGGAAATATAAGTTTTATAAGCTCTTGTGCCTTACTAATCATGCATATTATTTAGATGATCCTCTTTACTATTTTGATTATAATATTTTGCTCCATCACTATTCTTTTGTAAGTTCAGACATGCACATATATTTATGCTGATTATATATATATATATATATATACATATATATATATATTTAGGGAAACGCTCAATAATTTTATTGAATCAAACAAAAAGATATAAAGAATGGCTGGGAGGTTATAAGAATCTAAACAAATTTAAAAAGCTTGAAGCCAGCTCCTAAAAACAAGGTCCTACAATATAACATAAAAGGCCTCATGTAAATAAAAACCACACAAGTAAAAAAATTAGAAAACTAGAGTTCACAATTAAAACACAAACAAACAGAAACATGTCAAAGCCAAAAAATGATCTAGCGCACACTTGAGCTCCCAAACCATTCAAACAGTTCAATCACTAGAAGCCACCCGCATCAAGGAACAAAATATAGCATAAGAGGAGACACACAAGCTAGAGACATACCCGAAGTAGAGAACTAGGAAGCAGATACCCATAGCCCTACCACTCTAGCATAGCAAGGTAGCAGCTACAAAATATAAAGAATGAAACCTCCAGGCTAGCACAGTCCTCAAAAACCAATGCCTGTGACAAAAAGATAATATAGAAAACAAAAGCTACATAGAGGAAAAGTAGGTACTTCCCCACTGCACCACCAAATAAACTTCCCAGCAGACAAACCAAACTATATTAGAACCAGCTACCCCATCACCCACATTGTTATCTGTGGCGCCCCACCCCTTAATCCACAAGATTAAGCTAAGGGGTGGTGTGTCACTTTGACAAACCCCTCACTTAATGTTGGATTAGGTGTAAATCCTATTCCACTAGTAAGGGAGAGATAAGTTAATGCATACATGCTATGTAATTAGTCACTAAGCAAATACAGAATTAGAGTGCTGAAGTAAGGTAAAGTAAATATACATCCAATTAGCCACAATAAATAGGGAAAATGCAACATACAACTTAGAATAAATAGTACAGTAAAGAAAACATAGTTAGATAGTACTTGTATTATTACAACATTAATTAAGTTAAATAAAAAAATATAAAGCCCACATTCTCACAAATAAAAGGGAGCTAAGCTAAGTATCTTCAGCGGTAACACGCTCCTCCTCATGAATATAATCTTCAAAAGGCTCGACTACCTCGAATAACTTAGAATCTATCATTATTGGTTTCACACTGATAGGGTGCCAGCCAAAGAAAAGAAAATTCTGGTTGAACATATTGTCTAAGTACATTTTAGGCTGAATATTTTTCATATATTATTAATGTCACCATTTTACTTAAGCAAAACAAAAATCCTAACTAATATAGGATGTGGTGCCCCACCCCCTGATCTGTAGAATTAGATTCAAGAGGTGGTGTGCTACTTTGGCAAATTCCTCACTTATCATTGGGTTAGGTAATATTCACAATCCATTGATAAGAGAAGGAGGTGCATAGAAAGAATACAGGAGATCAATCACTAAATCAATACAATCACAGAATGCGAAAGCATATAGAAATAACAGTGCATCCAGTTCACCATATATCAAACATGAAATAAAATGAAATGAATAGCTCAGAAAATAATAGTACAGAAAAGTAATCATGGTCATAGTACCTGTATTATTACAATATTTAATAAATAATTTAAAAATGATTGAAAATAAATCTAGAGTCTCTCGTCCTTATAAAAGCTAAAAGAAGACTAATCAGCATTTGTCTCTCCTAGTTGATGCTCCTCCTCTTTAGTACCCAGCTCCTCAAATCTATCTGAATTTAATATTATTGATTTTATAATGCTAGAGCCCCAGCTAATAAAAGAAAATCTTATTAGACAATTGCCTAAATATATTTTAGGCTAAATATTTTAAATGAATTATTAATGTCACCATTTAAACTTACAACAAAAAATGAACTAAAAGCATAGGAGCAGTAAGCATACAAGGAATAGGATAAGTTATAAATATAACATTTATAACTAAACAAAAAAGGAGGCAAAAGTACACCTCAAGAAAACTAAGCAAGGGATGGGCATATACATATATATAATATAGTAAGTAAAAGTATTGAAAGTAAAATCTAATCTTAAATATGCTGATAATCATATGATATATGCTGATTAAAAATAGTAAGTATGAATATGGTACAGATAATAAGAAGTAAAGTCTAGCATCCTATAAATATGTACAAGTGAGTAAGTAAGTAAAGAAATACAATTGACTAAATAACATGCATCAATAATACAGTTAAACAATAAACTAAAACTGAACATGTATGTAAAAATTACCATATCATAAAATTGGCCAATTGGGCCCAGACAAAAATTCCCATGGCCTTTCTGGGCTAGGGCAGACAGAACAGAATAGCAGAACTAAGGAGACAGTAAATATAAATGCAGAATATTTTGAGTTATTTTATTTTTCTTTCTGTGGACACATCCAGAAATAATTGAGGAGTCAAGCACATCTGCAAGACTATACGAGTTCTAAGCTTAACACACACTCATCAATGAGTAATGTTAAGCATCCCTATTACTCCTTATCCCTATATATTAAGGTAAATGTGCACTAGAACCTACCAGAATATACTGAACCCAAGGCAACTATTATCCTAATTATTCTATGTTTTTATTTTATGCATAAAGTTTTCTTATATGACATGTCCAAAGGATTAAACACAAAATACAAGGAATGCGTAGCATGAATAAATCAAGTAGTAAGCAAGAGACTCTTCTAATATGGTGACACTGTTGTTGTCTAATTAAACTATTCCAACTATTCTAAGTTACACAAGTTCAGGATCTCCAATTCCTACTATTGAGTGTAACTTAGAAGTACGTCCTTATAAGTTATAAAATATTAGGACTAGCTAGGTCTTAATATGATTAATCAATGTTGACTATATAAGAAATTAGCATGACCTAATTATTAATTTTAAATATTCTAAACTATAAGCTGATCGAAATTTACTAAGCTAGAGATTATGGATTAAACACCATGAGATTGGGCTTAATCCATAATCCCAAAGGTAAGACTTAAGATCTAGATTTCAATGTAAATGTGATCTAATGATTAAGGCAAATATATTAAGTAAATTAAACTTAATAGGATGATTCTTCTATCCTGAATATAAGATTAAAAGACAACATAATTAAAATAAGTTAAAAAATCTAGAAACTAATAAAACCAAAAGTCATTCATTAAAAGACTCCTATTTTTCAATGAAGGAAATCTAACCTATGCTCTGGTCCTAGTCTTAGGAATAATCATAATGTGAGGTGTAAAGTCCTAAGAAAAGACTTAAAAAAATTTTATGAATTTTACAAATTTGATCGAATAGTTAATTTTACTCACTTAGAAGATTCTAATACAGTTCTAATAATAATTTTGGTGATTTAAAAGACAATTTAGAGGTTAAAGATGCTTAACCTAAATTTTGGGCAAAATGACCATTTTGCCCCTACTTAAGGGTCCAAAAAGTTATTTTTTGATCTAATATTCCAAGTTAGAGTTTCTTACTAACAAATGATCCCTTAATATCTAATATAAAGATAGACAGTAAGTACACTCAATTTGGATAAAAAATAGGTCTTATAGGTCCAAACTAAGGTTTTTAACCTAAGGGGCATTTTAGTAATTTACTCCTAATGAAGTCAAATTTTTATGAAGTTTATTATTAGTTACTGTTCAAGGATTTCATAGAGTCCAAGAACACTGCATTCTGAGATCAAATGGCTAAGTTATAGCTATTTTAATTTCTAAGGGCAATTCGGTAATTTCTAATGGTCAACGGGGGACAAAAACTGAACCTTTCTGTTTGAGGTCCAAATTCAGCAAACTTAGTTTTTATAGCTTTCCTATAATATACTGAGTGTGTTGACAGAGAGTATACCCAATTTGGATTTCAAATGCTCAAGTTATAACCTAACTAGGGTTAGGGGTATTTTGATCATTTATGATTTTCTAAGTTTCATATCCTAAATATTAATTTAGATTATTGATGATACTAAAATTCTAGGCTAGTTAGCACTTTGAATTTCTTAATTTGGAGTTGAATTGATAAAGTTATGATCAATTAAGGACTAGGGCATTTCGATCATTTTTAGGGTAGGTCATAAATGTTACTTTTCAAATTAAGCTCCAAAGGGAGAAACTAATACTTCTAAAGTATTAGAATTGTTCTCCTAGTATTTTAAGACCCATATTTACTATATTTGGACAACTTTGTTAAAAGTTGCGAGGTATATTTAGGCCCTAAAATGTCATTACATTATACGTACCCCAATATGAATTTTTGAATTACGCCATTTAATTCCTTTTATTTTTCTGAGTAAAATGAGACTTATATTTACTATATTCGGACGAGTATTTTTAAAGTTATTAAACTTTAAAGTTTAATTTAATTGAAATTATTATTCCTTTATTCAATTTAAATAATTTTACTGATTAATTAATTAAATAATATTACTTAATCAGTAAAATATTTTCATTGATAATTATTATTCCATTAACCCACTAATTAAATCTTATTAATTAAATCAATTAAATCAGTTAGTGTCAAATTAATTATCCTAAATTAATTAACCTAACTATTTCTATGTTTAATAATAATAATTAATTAATTAGGTTACTGTTTTGAATTAAATCATCTACTGATTAGTGCTTAATTAATTTATTAAACTACTTCTTTAATTATAACAATTAATCTATTATTTAATTTCCTCTAATTAACTATTATTTAATGATTAATTAATAACTAACTCTAGTGTTAGTTAACTAAATATTAGGTTAACTTAATCTAATTAATTAGTTACTAAATTAATTATAATAATAAGAGTAATATGTATATATATATATATATATATATATATATATTTATGTATATAGTTATAGCTATATATCAAATTAATTACTAAACTAACATAATGATATACTTAATATTATTATACTTAATCATAACTTCTGTAGGCAATAATAACGACGGGTCCAGAGGCGCCACGCGGCGAGGCCTGAGAGGTCGAGGCTCTGCAGGCGGGCCCCACGGGCGCGTCAGCCGACGCTCCACAAGTCAGCCGTATGCAGCGACAGCGGGGAGGTGGGCCCCGCCTCCCGGGTGCAGAACCTGCACGCGACCTGTGCACAGGTCGAACCCGAACCCGAACCCGACCCGGCCCGGGACTTCTTCTTCCTTCCGCTCGGGCGAAGCGAGGGCGCACCCAATGGCGGCCGTCCCGACGGTGCTTGGGACAAGCCCGCATGGCATTGTGAGGAGAACGACATCGGCTATCTATCTATAGTTGTATCACATACAGAGGGGACCTAGGTCGCATGCAAAAGCTAGCCCTAGACGATTACTCACGGGACGACGACCTCTAACGGTAAATGCTATATACGATCGAGCAAATTGGCTCAATCGAGCTGATGGATTTTTTATCAGACACCGAACTAATGCAATTCAAGATGTGGAATAAGTTTGCAAATTGAAAATACAATGATCGAATGAGAGGATCGAGGGATCGGAGTACCTGAAATGGACGACGAATGCCCTGAGGAAGGAGGATCGGCGCTCGGACTCGGGTTCGCGGAACTTCAGTTCGTGCAACCAACTCGAGTCCTCGATCTGGGGGTTTATGGAGACGGAGGCGGAGCTCGCGAGGTTGCGGGCTCAACAAATGGGCGAGATCGGCGGCAAGTTGCCGCGTGGATCACGGGCAACGTGTGCGAGGGAGAAGGCCCTGGGCCATTCGATCGAGCGTATTGAACGACCTCGACCGATCCGTGCGATCAGACAGTGGGGAAATAGCGCGAGGCGGGATCCAACGGCGCGAGGACGACGCCATTTAAAACTAAATTAATATTATTTATTTAATTTAATTTCATTAATTTCTCATTTAAATAAAATAATTAAATTAAAATTAGGAAAATTCCAAATATTTACCCTTAGCTAATTGAGGGGTGAGGAACGCAATAACGAGGTCAGATTTTTGATTTGACAAGTATTTTAATTTCCCAATTTTCGAGGGATTTAAATATTATTAAAATATTCGTCGAAATTTTGACGACTTCCGATTGACACGTAAACATCACCCCTAGCTAATTTGGGGGCAATGAGCGCAATGACGAAGTCCGTTTTCTGATCTGAGGTAAATTTAATAGGTCAAATTCTTAGGTTTCTAGACTTTCCAAAAGTTAGGATTTTATCCATTTGACTCTTGATTTGGATTAGGTCTTAGTAGTTGACTCCTAATGACTTGATTAATACTTATGATTAAGATTATGACTGAGATTAGTTTTGATTAACTAGGGTAACACCCTGGGCTATTACAGGCTCCGCCACTTAAGAACGATGTCGTTCTCGACATCACTCAAGTGAAAAGAAGAAGGCAAGATTAAAACATGAATTGAATTTAAAGGCTTATAATGCTAAGAAAGAATTACCTGGATTCTCAAAGAGTATAAGATATTTAGTTCACATATCTGACTCCTTCTCCAAGTGACATTATTGCGAGAATGATTCTTCCACTGAACTTTGATTATCTTGATTGCACGATTCCTAAGTTGCTTCCGATCATGAGCCAAAATTTGAATTGGTTCCTCAACATATGATAGATCAGGCTGGATTTAAATTTTTGGGAACTGAACTAGGTGAGATGGATCTCTAAGGCACTTCCTTAGTGATGAAATATGGAATACATTGTGGACTACTATGAAGTCATCTAGAAGGTTTAGTCTGTAGGCGAAAGAACCTACTCTAGCTACTACCTCAAATGGACCAACATAACAGGGGTTAAGTTTCCCTGCTATGCCAAATCTAAAGACTCCTTTCACTGGACTGACCTTTAAGTAAGCGAAGTCTCCAACTTTAAATTCTAGCGGGCGATGGTGCATGTCATGGTATTTACTTTGATGGTTTTGAGCTGCACGAATGCGCTGCTGAATCAACTGAACCTTCTTATATGTTTCTTCTACAAGTTCAGATCCGTATAACTGCACACTGCCTGTTTCTGATCATGCCAATGGAGTACTACATTTCCTACCATACTAAGCATCATATGGAGCCATCTTTATGCTTGCTTGGAAGCTGTTATTATAGGCGAACTCTACTAATGGGAGATGATCTTCCCAAGATCCAACAAAATCAAGTATATATAGTCTAAACAGATCTTTAAGAACTTGATTCACTCATTCTGTCTGACCATCTGTCTGCAGATGAAAGGCTGTACTTATTGCTAGAATTGTGCCTAGATCTTGATGCACAACTTGCAAGAATCTAGAAGTAAATCGATTGTCTCTATCAGATACAATAGACTTGAGAATTTCGTGTAGCCTGATTATCTCTTTGACATAAATTTTGGCGAGTTTCTCAACTGAGTCTGTTTGCCTGATAGGGATGAAATGAGAAGATTTGGTCAATCGGTCAACTATGACCCAAATCGCATCTGCTCCAGATTTTGCACGAGGCATCCCAAAACAAAATCCATTGATATGTCTATCCATTTCCATTCAGGAATCTCTAGTGGATGAAGTAAACCACCGGGCCTTTAGTGCTCTGCCTTGACCGAACTGAAAGCATGGCACTTTACACGAACTCAGTTACACTTTTCTTCATTCTTGGCCACCAAAAGGATTGCTTTAAGTCTTAATACATCTTTGAGCTTCTAGGATGAATTTGGTATCCGGAGCTATGACCTTCAATTAGAACTTCTTGGTGCATAGACTTAGGAATCCATAGACAATCTTCTTGATATATAACACCTTTATGAAATTGGAGATCAGTATGACAGCCACTCTCGATGGCTTGCTTAAAACTTAGGTACTCATCATCTTTCGTTTGAGTAATAGATACGTCTCTGTGGAATGTGGGCTCCACATTAATCATTGAGAGCATTGTATTCACATGATCACTACGCGTTGATTTGATATCCAATTTTTGGAATTCTTCTTCTAGAGGACTCTTAGAGATAACAGCATTAAGAGTATCATGACAGCTCAGAGTGTCAACTATAACATTTGCCTTTCCAGGGTGGTATTGGATATCGAGGTCGTAGTCACTGATCAGTTTTAACCATCTTCTCTGTCGGTAGTTTAGCTCCCTCTGAGTAAATATATACTTCAAACTTTGATGATCCGAGAATATTGAGCACTGAATTCCATATAGATAATGATGCCAGATCCTTAAAGCAAACACTACAACATCTAATTCTAGATCGTGGACAGTATAATTTCTTTCGTGGGTCTTCAGCTGACGGGAAGCATATGCGAGGACATTTCCTTCCTGCATTAACACAACACTTAAGCATATGCTAGAGGCATCAGTATAGACCTGATAATTTATACCTTCTTTAGAGAGAACTAGGACTGGGGCAAATGAAAGTGCGTCTTTCAGTGCTAGGAATGCTGCTTCACAAGCTGGTGGCCATTCAAATGGTACAACCTTCTGGGTGAGCTTGGTAAGTGGAGAGGCTATCTGGGAGAAGCCCTTCATAAACTTTTTGTAGTAACCAACAAAGCCTAGGAAGCTCCTGATGTCAGTCACTGACTTAGGTTGTACCTATTCTTGTATGGCACTGACTTTGTTCTGATCTACTATGATACCTTGAGCATCTACTACATGGCCCAAGAAGGCGATGAATTTAAGCCAAAATTCGCACTATGAATATTTGGCATACAGCTTGTGGCTTCTCAGTTCTTCCAATACTGTCCTGAGATGACCTTTGTGATCCTTCTTCATCTTGGAGTATATTAGAATATCATCTATGAACACGATGAAGAATTTGTCAAGGTATGGTTTCAAGGTACACTGCATTAGGTCCATGACAGACCTAAAATATGCGTCTGCGCTTTCACGCAACAGTACGCGGTCTGAAGTAATAAGTGGAAAGTTTGAGTTTTCGGGAATTATCGAACCACGGAGAATTGGATGTTTTGTTATTAAGGTGTATCTATTATCACTAATATTTAAGCTATCGATGTCTTGTTTAAGTTGGTTCCAGAACAAGCACGATAATCATAGTAATAGAAAACAAGTTAAATAAATGGAAGAGGAGAGTTGGGTTTCTCCCACATGACATGATAGATAGCTTATATATGATGATTCCTCAAGCATTTATCTTTCATTTTTTTGATCTTAATCAAGTGTTTCCATGAGTTTTATCTCGAAGAATTATAAGTTCAAATCTTGTGCATGAAATGAACACACAGTCGGTTCTGTTTCAGCACAAAGATCCTTATAAGATTTGAGATTTATAGATTTACCTCATCTCTTGATCATGGACATGAGGGTTTTTAACTTTTAAGATCTTATAAGTATTGATTCCACCAAGAGTGTCATGCGCATCACACATAGTTGAGATGAGGGATTGATTTTATTGGGTTCAATGATTATGTCACCTCGTTTATGAGCACACAACTATTCCATTCCCTTTCTCAATTATCTTGAGCTACAGAGCTTAATTAGTGGGTCTTAGCATCACACGTATTAACTCTTTGATTGAGCTTAGATTAAGGTGCATTAAGCTCAAGAATTTTCTCACATAATTCTAATCTCTCATGCACTCATAAATCTAGCATCAAACCAAGGTGAGCTAAGGAGCATAAGATAACTAAGTTCTTGAGTTAAGAAGTCCTTTTCCTTTGGTCCATATTCAAGTCCATAATAGTCTTATACATTTCCTTAGCAAGTCATTAAGTTCACAATTTTTATTAATATTTGAGGAAAACTTCATACATTTTATATTAACTATCAAAATATGTAGGATTGCCCCAATCCTCCCCAAGGGAGGTTTAGCTCTCCATTACAAAAGAGATGAAAAAGAACACATACATGGATAAATACTCTTTCATGATCAACTAAGAAGAAAAATTACAAAACAAGAGTTTAGAAAATACTAGGAACGTTCCTTGGGAAGTTCTCCAGATTCTTCTTCTCCTTGCTTGAAGGGGCTCTCTTAGGTCCCTAGTGCTGTATATCTCCTCCTTCTCCTTAGCAAGTTGAGCTCCTCCACGCTTGGGGAGTTCTTCTTCTCTTCTATGCAGCCCCTCTCTTTATTTAAGTGAAGTGAGAAATTTTTGGAACCCTCCTCTAGTCAAGAGGGGAGGTATTTATAGATGAGGGGTTGCATCCTCATACTCAAGAACAAAACCAGTAATGCCTTTTAAAAAGTTTGAGTAATGATGGCAAATTCTAATTAATGGTGAGGTGACCAATATTTTCCATTGTTTTATCCTTCTCATCACATCAAAGAGGTTACTTTCCATATAAAAATGGAGCTGCAGCAGAGGGAATGATGGTTGGAGACAAGAGGATGGTTAGGGGTCTTGTCCCAGCCGCAATTAATACACCTGTCAGACAGAAAAATTGGCGATTGCTACAGCACGTTGTAGTGCACTGTGGCGCGCTGCAGTGTGCCATGGCAGAAACAGTTTGCAAAGAGGCCCACTGCAGCGCGCGATTGCACCCGCGGTTGCAAACTGAACCGCTGTAGCACGCGATTATGCCCGCGGCTTGTAAACTGAACCGCTGCAGTGCGCGATCGTGCCCACGGTTGCAAACTGTCCCGCTGCAGCGTGCGGTAGCGCCAGTGATTCACAAAATTTCCCACTACAGTGCGCGGTCGCGCTAGCGATTCGCAAAATTGTCCACTGCAAGCGCACGACAGCGGTTTTCCTTTATAAAATTTGAAAAATTCTCCAAATTGCTCGGAATTCTTTGGATAGGCATTGTTCCTGAAACAGATAGACAAAATTAGATTAAGGAGCAGTTTTAATATGAGAAATAAATGAAATTTTCCTTTATTTAGGGTATAAATTATGGATTCATCAGTCCATGAAGATGGAAGGCACATTTGTCAATCCAAACATCACTAAAAATTTATAGTAGCCATATCGGGTTCTGCAGTCTTTGCTATATCTAAATCCTTTACTTGCAGTTGATGGTACCGTGATCGTAGGTCAATCTTGGAGAACACTTTGCTCCAGCCAATTGATCGAACAGATCATCAATATGGGGCAGAGGGTACTTGTTCTCTACTATTACTTTATTTAACTCTCTATATTCAATGCACATCCACATTGATCCATCTATCTTCTTGACAAATAGAATTGGCGCTCCCCACGGGAAAGAACAAGGCCTGATAAGACCTTTCTCCAACAACTCTTGCAATTGCTTATTTAATTCCTACAAATCTTTGGGTGCCATTTGATAGGGTGCTTTGGAGATTGGTTGGGTTCCTGGGATAATGTCGATTGCAAACTCTACTTCTCGTATAGGTGGAAGGTTGGTCTTTAGGAAAAACATCAGCGAATTTGCAGATGATGGGGTTCTTGGATAGGGGAATGCCTTCTTTCTTTTGTCCTAGCATTATCACTAGGAAGGCGCTGCAACCTTTACTAACTAGCTTATTGGCTTTGATAGCATTGACTAAAGAAGCTCTTGTACTAAGGTTCCCAACAAACGACTTAGCTTGTTTACCACCACCCAGGGTGATCTTTTTCTTTTGACAGTTGATGATGGCATCATGTCGACTTAGCCAATTCATGCCCAAAATAACATCGGAGTTGGCTATTGGCAAGGCTACATGCTTGGCTTCAAATTTTGTTTCTCCAATGGGGACCTGTATCTTACAGAATTGACAGGCATTGCTAGACGGTAGTCCTACATTTTACCTTTGCGTCTAGTAAAGGTAAGATCATATGGAGCTCCAGACGGTAGTCCTACATTTTGAGGATTTGCTAGACGGTGCAATGACAAGTTGAGAGACGTTGTCCAGCTCTCAGAAATAAAGGAGTGACTCGCTCCGGTGTTGAATAAGATGTTACAGGGCTTATGATTTACATAGATTGTACTTAATTACGGATGCAATAATTTACTAGTTACTCTTAAGCAAGTAATAATAAAATGGTAGATGGGTTCAGAAGTGTGTACTTGATGCCACATTATTATCTTCTGCGGCTTTAGTAGGAGTGAGGGCATAGACTCATGCTGGACCAACCTGCTGCTTGTTGTAAGGTGTCAAGTAGGCGGCCTCAGAGCATTGGGGTAGGTGATAATGGCTGTCTCACACCGTTGAGCAGAGGGAGGAGGTGGTAGCGCTGGATGGACTGCGGCAGGCTTCTGGAACAAATCGAAAACTCGTTGGCGCTTAGAGTGATCGATCTAATCTTTGTCAATAGTGTCGATATCGTTGCACCGATAGTAAGAGTGACCTGGCCTCCCACAGTTGAAGCAATTTCCAAACTTGTGATAGCACCGTCCGTATGGATGGGGACGAGTGCAGCCATCGAAGAGGTCTGTAGATGATGTTCCTGCCTCAAGTTAATATACCCTAGGTCTCTTATTCTCACGCTGGAAGGTTGTCCTCCCATAACTGTGCTTAGGTTCAGATGCCTCATCGAGTTCAATCATTTTGGCAGATTCCAACAGCTCTGCAGAGTTGGTTGAGCAGTGGGAGACGACTAGCCTTCGGATAGAGGGCCGTAATCTGCTTTGAAAGTGATGGCATCTATCAGATTCTATAGGGATGAGGTTAGAGGCAAACCTTGCTAGTCGTCTGAATTCAGACTCATAAATCAAAACTGAACGGCTTCTCTGCTGCAGCTTAATAAACTGATCTGCCATTTTATGCCTGGCAAAAGTAGGGATGTACTGGTTCTGAAACGCCTCTATGAACTCATCCCAAGAGATGTCTTCCAGTTCCCAGTCTGTGAACAACGTACGACGAATGTTGTCCCACCAATATTCTACCTCACCTTGGAGGAGATGAGTCGTAGGTGGATTACTTCAGAATCTGGGCACTTGATGCTGGTTAGGTTATTCTCAATCATTTTTATCCAGTTTGCCGTGTCATTGGCAGAGAGACTCGCATCAAATATCGGGGGTCTGAGGTGTAGAAAGCTGTGTAGCAGTCCATCAGTGGACTGGATGTAGTGCTGAAACGAGTAGTGGGGTGCTATGGTGGTTTCAGGAATTGAGCGATTCTAACGCATTTGTGCTGTGAGCAGTGGTTCCATGCACTCTGCCTGTCCGGCTTAAACTTTGGATGCTCTCTTGGCCTGCTTGGCCTAAACATCTGCGGCCCGCTAAACTTGTTCCCTATAAAATTCTGCTTATTTTTGGTGGGAGTCCACCATCAGCTTGACTGATTCCAGCAAGGCACTTACCTTGCTGGAGGAACTGCTGGAGGGAGTAGGAGAGGGGCTCGATCCAGGATTCATGGTCTTTTGCTAGAGTCTGAATTAAAAATAATATATTTTCAAAAATCCAGAAAGTAGAAGATTCTAACATTTCATCTCTTTTATTAATCAGAAGTAAAATGAGAATACATCATCAAAGGCAATAGATAGAAGATAGGATAATGAAAATAGCAAATGGAAAACATATAGTCTATCCCATGTATTCTTCGGTGAAAGCCTGGGTGAAGTCAGCGTAGGTCATTTCTCAGCGGCGGCGAGCGGATCTATGCTCGAATACCCAAAATTTGTGAGCCCACCACTCCTCCGCGTAGTCTTGGAGGAGGATGTCAACGATGTTGAGTTGAATACAATCCGGGTATCTCAGATCATTGAACACTTTGGTTACCCATTGTAACCGTTCCCTGGCCAAGATGGGGAAGTCTAATCCCCGGTAGACGGTATTCTCCAGCATTCTCTCCAATACGTTGGCTCCTTCTAAGGAGAATCCTTGGACTTCCCTCTTGTATCATTTCTCCAAGTACACATCGAACTCCCACCAGTCTTCAAAGTGGGTGAAAAAGTCGTGCGTCGACATGATCATATAGTAATGTCCTTAGGTATTCAGATCAATCATCATAAGAATAATAGTTCAATTCCAACTCCAACATTCATTCAAAATTAAGATATAAGATGTGGAAAGTAAAATAGGTAGCATGGAATGAAAGCTAAAAGATCTATCCGATATATGTGGCGATAAAAGTGTGGTGGAAGTCCACATATGTGACCTCCCTTCGCATTCCTTCACGCATATGGGTGAGTGCCCGTAGGGTGACGCTCCACCAATCCTTGGCTTCGTCGTGTAGGAGACGAGATACAATGGAGACTTTAACGGCTTCAAACACAAAATCTGTCCATTTTAGCCACTCCTTGGCTAAAACGGGGAGATCATATCCCTTGAAAACACCTTGCTGGAGTGGTCGATCCAGCATTTGGATGTCAGGCTCTGATACTTCTTCTACGTACCTACCGTATTGCTGATGGAATTGGAAGACGTACTCCCACATTGTGATGACCCTAATATTGAGAATCAGTAAACTCAACATTGATACGTTGCCACAATACCTAATACTAGATTAGAAGGAAGCTAACCCAAATAATTAGATATTATGTTTGGCCAAGAATTTAGAAGAGGGTCTTAAGTTAAGATGTAAGTGAATTTTATGAAAAGTGTTATATATAATACATATAAAGATGCAATTCTAGCAAGAACATGTAAGAATGTAATTTAAAATCAATTTATGTGAATACTTGCAATTCTAGATATGAAAATTCTAAGTATTTAACATATGAAACATGAGTCTACAATTTTCCAAATTATTCTAAGTCATAAATTTCTTAAAAATTTTGGCAGAGTTTCTACTATAAATGGCTAAAGAAATACCTGCAATGTAGACATACAAGTCTTCCATACTATTGGAAGATATAATTGAAAGAAAAATAACCTAAAACTAATATGAAATCAATCTATTACATAGGATTGATTAGTTCCAGTTCTAATACAGAGCCAATCCAATATATAGGATTTGCTCATTTATAATTCTAATATAAAGTCAATCCATTATATAGGATTGCTTATTTCCAATTCTAAAGTAAAGTCAATTCGTTATATGGGATTACTTATTTCCAGTTCTAAAAGTTTAAAGTGAGAAAATACATGTGTAACAATTATCTACCCTAAGGTATGCTCAATTCATAGTATTTAATGCATGCAATATGGATAAGGAAAGATTATCAATTTAAATATGGTACTATTTTCCAATTCTATAAGTAATTTAGTATACAACTAATTCCAATCCACATATAAAGTAGATATGCAACTAATGACTTGGTTAATATTCATTTACATCCATTCATTTGCATCCATCCATTCATCAAATCTCAAGCATTTAAATGTAAAACTAATCTCCAACATAAGTATAATGAAAGTAAAGTAAATGATATTAATTACAAACTACTAGTAAACTTAAATGAATGTAAGAAATCAAAAGCTCACTTGCAATTATTTATAAGCTATATATTTATGATAATATAAGTAGAAGTAGCTAACTTTTAGCACTTGGTCTAGCTCCACTAGCCTCCAAATGCACTTTATCTATCATAGTTTGGCATTTAAATGTGATAGGGCAAAGCTAAGAAATAGAAAATCTGGTTAGACTAAAAAGTCTAAGCACATTTTAAGATTTTGGCTAAGCATTTAATTATTTAATTAGATATCACTACTAGTTACAACATAACCACAAGCAAGGGTGCAAGAAGGTAAGCATACAAGTATGGAAAAGTAAGTAAGAAAAAGATAAAGTGAGTTAGAATACTCACTTAAATGTACATCCTAGCCTACAAATAAAATAAGGGTAAAAGTATCCTAAATAGGCTAGAAAAAAACTAAAATGCATATGAAAGTAAATGAAGTAAAGCATATATATGTTCAAAAGAACTATTGCTAGGTAAGAAAAAGAGACAGTGAAGCATTCAAATGTAATTTTAATAACATTTACTGTAATCTAAGTAAACTATAAATAAGCAAAGTACAGTATTAAAACATAGAAAATGCATAGTATAGAAATTAAAGGAAGATCTTAGACTATTAGTCTAAGATTCACATAGTCTAGAACTATGGAAAGTAATATAGCTAAAAGTTATGATAAGTCTTAATAATCTATAAGATTAAAGAAGATCTCATATGTTAATTGATTAAAGTTATTTTAGACTGTACTCATTCTATGGGCACATACATAATGAAAAGAGGAGTTAAATACGTCTGTTTAACAAGTTAAGAAAAGCGGGGTCAAAATAAGTAATACTCATATTCACCCTCTGAGAATGTGAGATCTCCTAATTACTCCTTTTTAGCCTGCCTTTGGCTGATCCAACAATATAAATCCCTATTATTTTTAATATGAAAGTTTTATTCATGCACAATATCTTATATGAATGATTCAAATGAATAAGGCTCAAAGTTAAGCAAGCATTCAAGGAAAATTCAATAATTGTGACTAAGTGATATTCAAAGTTATCTAATTTTAAAAATCTACTTAATGATTGGAGCTAATTGAGCTCCCAATTAAGTTTGAGATATTGATCTCAAATTAGTTATAATTAATAGTGATAATTGTGAGTTTAAAAATAATAAATTCATTTCATTTATTATGATATGACAAAATAATTTATAAGTATAATAAATACTAATGAAAACTAGTTCTATTCACATCGTGAACTATAATATTCAATTATGATATTTAAATCAAGGTTTAGGTGTCTAGTAGGAAGAGATTGAGATTAAGAAGATATCTAACTTAAGAAATTAGAAGTTAAGATTAGTTCATTAAAGTTCACTAGCTAGTTTATAGTTTGAAGAATCTAACCAATCAGATACTAATCTAGCTAGATTATAATAAAGTGAAAGGCTTAAAGTAACTAAAAGATGGGATTTAAGAACTAAAAGTTCTACGATCCTAGTAATTAAAGTTTAAGGAATTCAATAGGATTCTTAAACTACTCTAAATAAAAATAGGAATTCCTATTACTAGCTCTTAAGAAATTCAAGAGAAGACTTTGGGGATTAGGATGAATGAACTAAGTTCTAATCTAGTCACTAAAGGCTAGATCTAGTTGATTCAATAATCTATAATTACAAAGGTATTAAAGTTAACTACTCTTAATTGATGTAACTAATAGATCTAGGGATCAACTACAATTCATGTTTAAATCAATCTTAGAGTTTCTATCTTAGGGTTGAAAGGTGAATCAAGAAATTTGTAATTGATTCACATATCTAAGAAAAATAAAATGAAAATGAAACTCAAATATAAGTAATCTAGTTTGACAAGGGAGATAGTAAATGTGACATGTTAGCTATCATAGGGTTTTATAATACCTACAACATGCTATTTAGGAAATTAGAATTTATCACAATAACAACCTAAAATCACTAATTGTTGTCCAATGGAAGTAATTTACATATAATTGAAATCCTTATATCATAAGGAGAAAAATGATACTAAGTAGGTCAAATTTGGACAACATTAGAAAATTAGGATTTTTGTGAGTCCTAATTAGGGTTAAAAAGTGATTATAAAAATTATGGTTCAAATATTAAATTTGATTTCATATTAATATTCCTCACATTTTTGTAAGAAAAATGGACCATTTTATCATTTAATTTGGATATTAAATGATCAAATTAGGTCACATAAAATGATAAAATTAATTTGTAATTAATTAATTAATCTTAATTATTGACTAATTAAAATGTTTATAAAAATAGAAATTAAATTGTATATTATTAATCTACTCATTTTTGTGATTAAAATGATATATAATATTGTATTATTTGGTTAAATACTTTTAAAGTTTGGGTTAAATGAAATTTAGATCCTTATATAATTTAATATTAATCTTATAATCTTAATCATTCCATTTTTTTTTTATTTCTTAACAATTATCGATTAGATAAAGCTGATGGAGGAACGTATGAAAACACGCCATGTGGCCTTCACAAAAACGGGGCGGTCCATGTCGAAGAACCCTGATGGCGGAACGTATGAAAACACGCTATGTGGCCTTCACAAAAACGGGGCGGTCCATGTCGAAGAACCCGGACCGGCCGGTTCACCTCAAACAGTCATTGGCCTGTTTCTTCCCCGACGAAATGGCGTAAGAGGAAGATTTTAGGTCATTATCTAAAATGTTGATCTATACATCCCAAAAATGAAAACAATACATTAAATTAACAGTCGGGAAGTACGTTTCACTTGAGAATCAAAAGCCCCAAATTTGTGTTATCCTTAGGCAATATCAACAAAAATCCTAAATCCTTCCTTACGATATCATCGAACGAAACATTTAAGAATTTAGATTGATCCCTGTTGACATCAATCAAAATTCATCTAATCCAAATAAAATTACTTATCAACTTTAAAATAAATATTCAATACGCTTAATCATTACAAGTTCAGATAGCAGAGAAAGATTCAGATAAAGAAGAAAAGAAAATTGATACAGGTACGTATTGGAAGATTGAAATAATTGAAATTTAAACTTTAAGCAAAGATAAAATCTTCAGTTAGACATAATAATATATAATACTTTCTGAATGCAAAGAAGAAGGATTAAATCACCTTTGATAAAAACAAAAGTTCAATCAGTCTTTAGCAAGAGCTTAATTAATCACCAGATGGATTTAATCTCTTTAATAATGGTTTTTTGAATTAAAAGAAAGGATGATAGGTAGTACCTTGCGTACGTCGAGAGTGAGAGAGATTGAGGTTCATAGGGAAGTGACCGAGTGAACCAGAAGGATTCCTCTAGGGTTCAACTTTCGCTAAGGCTTTTCTGGGGGTGCAAATGAATGAAAAAGAAAAAAGAAAAAAAGAGATAAGGATTAAAGCAAGGAATAGCCAGCCGATGAAAAGACGTACACCCACTACCGCTCGATAGGGTACGATGGCAAACGAAGGAGGAAGAAGGAGTACAGAAGTTGAATCACAGCCTTTGATTTCATCAGGTAGATCTAATGGTTGGATCAAAACACTTGATTGAAGGCCGTTGGATCTACTCGATAAGGATTGACACGTAGGATTTCAAGAACACGTTGTTTCGTGTTTAGGGCAAAGCGACGTATCAGCGCCTTAACTAATAGTTGTTTAAATAAATTAAATATATATACTTATTTATTTAGTTCAATTAAGAATTAATATACACATTTCATAAATCAAATTTAAGTAATCAAATGCACTCCAAAAAATCCCAAAAATTTACCCTTACCTAATTGAAGTGTGGGGAACTCAAAAATGAAATTGGATTTTTGATTGGAGGTCAATTTAATTATCTTAATTTTCTGAGTATTTAAAATATTATTAAAATATTATAGGAAAATTCGACAACTTTTAAACACTTTCAAATTGCCACCCGTAACAACCCTAAGTTGTTACTCTATTAAAATAAAGCCTAATTACTCCATAACTTTAATATCACTGCTTATAGAACACCAAATTGAGCATATCCTGAAAATTTTAAGTCCATTGGACTTCTCTAAGTTCAAAATGATATTTTAATCAATCTAGATGCCCTAGATTAGACCTAAAATATATTGATCTTAGAATTTAATTCTGATTGCCTTTTTGAATTCCTCACCCCAAATTAGCTAGGGGTGAAAGTATGGTACAATTTGGAAATCATTTAGGCCATAATTCACATTTAATTAAAATGATCTAATTGCATATTAGGGTTTCCAACAATTTTATTTTGCAAATTTACCATATACTTGTTAAAACGGTTGGGATTCGCTGTGCGGACCGCGGGCGATCCACTGCGGAGCCTGGGTCGCGCGACAGCGGAGCCTCGCAAATCTAGCCGTTGCACTTAAGGAATCAACGTCTAGGATTAGATCCCGCGGAACCACGGATCATCCATTGGATCTGCCCAACCGATCCTACGGCCCGGATCACTTTCGCGATCGGCTGTTAGGATCCGAGCGATCCGAGCCGTTCCGCCATCTGATCGATCGATCAGATGGCATCCAAAGGTCCCGCCACTGTGGACCTTCATTTTCCTCTCGCTCGCGCACCCGATAGAAAAAATCCCCGTACTGCCAGCTGTAGTTTATTGTAGATTACTGTTTAAAGATTTTATAGAGTCCAAGGACACTGCATTTTGAGGTCAAATGACTAAGTTATGGCTATTTCAGTTTCTAAGGACAATTTGGTAATTTACTAGTCAACGGGTGGCAAAAACTGCACCTTTCTGTTTGAAGTCCAATTTCAGCAAACTCAGTTTTTATAGCTTCCCTATAATATACTGAGTGTGTTGACAGGGAGTAGTCCCAATTTGGACCTCAAATGGTCAAGTTGTGGCCTAATTAAGGTTAGGAGTATTTTGGTCATTTGTCTAATTTCCTAGGGTTTATATCCTAAATCTTATTTCAATTTATTGATGATATTAAAATTCTAAGCTAGTTAACACTTTGAATTTCTAAATTTGGAGTTGAATTGACCAAGTTATGGTCAATTGAATTATAAGAGTATTTTGGTCATTTTTTCTCTAAAGTCAACTGGGGTCAAGGGTTGACTTTTTATCCTGATGTCCCAATAAGAAAACTAATATTACCATAGTGATGGAGCTGTTCTACTGAATATTTTAAGTCCCATATTTCTCATATTTGGACAACTAGGTTAAAAGTTATGGGGATTTGATTAGATCCTAAAATGTCACTATATTATACATATTCCGAAACTAAAATTTGCATTATATTATTTAATTCCTTTTATTTTTCTGAGTAAAATAAGATCTATATTGACTATGTTTGGATCATTCTACAAAAAGTTATTAAATTTTTAAGATTTTTGAATTAAATAATTTAATTTAAATGATTTTACTATTCATTTATTCAATTTATATTAATTTACTATTCATTCCTAAAGTTAAAATATATTTTTCTGTATTAATTTCATAATTAATTATTCTTAATCTACGTATAATTAATATTAATCATTAATTAATTAATGATTAATCTATTAATTAGTTAGTTTAAATTTTTTAATTATATAAATTTTGATACAGTAATTAGGTTTAATTAAGTTAGTTAATTATGCTTACTGATCACAATATATTATTAATTAATTAACATTAAATAATTAATAATTAATTAATTAAGTTGTCTAATTATGCTCTATTAATATTGCTGTAATTTTCGTAATAATGTATGAATTAAATAAATTAATTTGATTCTCTGTCTAATAAATCCATTCCTTAATTAATACTTAATTAATCCTAATCAGTTATGTATAAATGTGTATATGAGATTATTGTCTTATATCAATAAATTTTAGCTAAGTTAACACTTAATTAATTAACTAAACTAATGTTAGTAATACATAAGTATATTTATACCTAAGGTTTCACATATCCCCGTATATGCATTTATACATACATACATATATATATATTTGTATTCTCCTTTCCTAAAGTCCCTAAGCATGACATTAAATATGTATACAGTAGAACCTGTCTAAACTGATACTGTCTAAACTAATAACCTCTATAATCTAATACAAACGTCCGGTTCCAACATTGGGCCCACTTGTAAACTAATAAACCTCCGTAATCTGATATTCAATAACTTTTCGTGGTCCCACAACTTTTTCAAAGTGATATTCGCTACAGTATGTATAAAAAAGGGGCACAAACCCCTACAAACTGACTTCAAAAAAGCTGACATTGCGAACCAAACATGCCTGAAAAAATCTGTAATCCCCTTCTGTACCATCTGCCTGCTCCGGACCATGGAGAGCTTGTCCTTCATCCTTGTTATAGCATTGAGGAATTCGGTGTTATCGTCGTCCTGCTCGTCCAGAAGTTTTCCAGAGATTGAAGGATCTTGATCGCCTCCGCTGCTCACCGGGGGTGGCGGATCCTGGCTGTAGTCAGCCTCGCCTTCGTCCACATAATCCTGCTCGAGGTATTCTTGAATGATGTCATCCACATCCGGCACATAGGACATAGTTTGTTCGCCCGGAAAGTTAAGAAGGTTCCAGACATCCATTGAATTTTCATACCGTAGCTGCCGGATCTGTGTCTCAAGCTCCTAGACCACTTCATTATCAATGAGGTCCTGCTACGGAGCTGGCATGCCTGCCTCATCAGTGCGGATCTTGCAGTACAAGAAGCAGTTCTTGATAGTGTCTACTTTTACATCAGATCCCCAAGTTGCCACTGCCATCCGAATCGCGACAAAGACATCAATCTTTTCAGGGGTGGCAAGGTTGTCTTCCAGACCCTGAAGAAGGAGCCGGTTAAACCGCTTGCGGTAATAGGCCTTAAAGTTGTGATCCCAGCGTCGCACGACTGAATCTTCGAAGTGGTGTTCGGCGGAAGGTAAGAAACGGTTGTGTTCCGCAGTTGAACCTGCTCCAGAAGTTCTGCTGGCGGAATATGGGCGCTGTAGTTGTCAAGGATGAGAAGAACAGAGCGGTTCGCCATGCGACAGTTGAATGCTTTGAGCCACTCGAGAAAGATGATCTGAGTCATCCAAGCTTTCGTGTTGTTCCGGTATTGGCAACTGAGGTTGTCATGGTTGATATTCTTGAAGCACCGTGGGTTCTGGTATATCCCGATGACCAACAGCGGCACTTTGTCGCTCCCGTCTACATTTCAACACACAGTCACAGTGATCCGTTCCCTGTTTTGCTTGCGGCCCTCAAGTTGCCTGGTCGCCAGGGAGTTGTCCGCTTGCCAAGAAACAGAGCTTTAGAAAATGATCGGTTTGTTCAACGGGGACCGACACAAACCAAAACCCACTTGCATGCGATAGAAAAGGCCAATTTCATCCATGTTATAAATATCCTTCCAAGCAAACTTATTCAACGTCTCACGGATGGTGGGAAGTGCGTTCGTGCTGATAGTCATGTCCACCGAGCCACTCTCTCCAAACCGGCGGAAGGAACATATGCCATGTCAGGATTTGAATGCTTCCAGCCAGCCATTCGAAAACTCAAACGCCTCATGGCCAGGGTAGAGGTGGTCCAGGATCTGTGAGGCATTCTCCTTGATGAGATCACCACTCATATTGACACGTTCCTGGTGATACTTGAAGAAATCCACAAGTGCAGACTCCATCTCGGGATACTTAACGGTGCGCTGGCGCTTGGCAGCCAGATTGGCACCGACAAACTTGCCGAGCAGCTCTGCTGTCCGCTTCAGGGTGGTGGAGATGGTTGCCTGGTTAACAGTGATTCCGTGATTGTCCTAAACCCACTGAACGAGTGCTTTCTGTGTGAGGCAGGGGTTTTCCTTTTTGTGTTGGCACAGGGCAATGCGGACTGTATCGGTCATGGTTGTGTGCTGCGTTCCACGCTGTGGCATTTTTGTGATGGAGACGAAGGTCCGAAGATCTTGGTCTAAGAGCTGGGTTGGTCTATGCTCGGTTCGTACAAAGAATGCCTGGCGCGAAGGTTTCTCACGGAGAGGGGGTACATATAAGGGGGTGAAAAGGGGTAAAGGGGGAGAAATTTATTCGACCTCCATTAACTAATAACCTCCCTAATCTAATACTGACCTTCCGGTCCCAGCAGTATTAGTTTAGACAGGTTCTACTATACATGCATGTATAGTATTTTGTTTGTATAATTATATATATATATATATATATATTTATGTTTAATATATAGTTATATATTTATTTAATATTAATCTGCAAGATTAAACGTGTGGTGGGTCCCAGGAATGCCACGCGGCGCATCCTGACTTGCCGGGACAGTACAGTGGGCCCCACGGTCAACAACAGACGAGACACTGGACCCCACCCGAGACATGCGGCGGGATTTGATTTGCTGCCGAAATGTAGGCGAGGCCCACGAGTCGATGGAGCGGCAGACCGAGCCGTTGGAGCAGGATCCACGTCCTCGGGTCCTGCGATGCTCGCGGGGGGTGCGTGTGGCCCATGGTTCAGCTCTGGTTGACCCGGCCCGACCGGGAGCTCTCGTCTTCTTCACACACGAGCTTTGGGGATGCTAGCTAGGGTTCGAGATACGACAGTCATCCACCATCCGATCGAATCAGCTCGCATGCCATTGGACGGGAAACACCGAGCTCGGGCTGCTGGTGGAAGGATCTGGCCTTAGGAGGCCCTGATCGAGCACAAACTGCAACTCTAGGCTAGTGTATTTCGAACCCTACGAGGCGTGCCATGGTTCTAGCCTTAATCGCGACGATCGGATCGGGCTAATCTCGACCAGACCTGTTAAATTCTTAATCAGGCATGAGCAATTAAAGTTCGAATGGATGGATTAATAATCCAATGTGTAAAGTGGAAGATCAGGCGAGTACTTGGATTGACGGCAGGGAAGAGCTCGAGGGTTTGTGGTAGATCCAGGTCCAATGCACCAAAATGATGGGTTCTATGCATCAGAAGAGTCCTTATGGGCTTTCAGGCGGAGCCTTCGAAGCGTGGGAGGGGAGGCCGGTTGGCGAGCTCAGCGGCAAAGTCGCCGCGTGTCTTCGTTCGACACGCGAGCGATCCCCACGAGGAAGATGGATGCCAGCCGTCTGATTCTTGGATCGAACGGCTCGGATGAGCCGTTACGTCTGATGGTCCTCCAAACAACGCATAGTAATTCGGGTGGACGGCATCACTTTACTAATGGCGCAGAAAAGTAAAATTAATTATTTATTAATTTTTGAATTAATTAATTAATTTATTAAATTATTAATCAATCATACCCAAATAATAAATTTCTGAAAATTCCCAAATTCTCACCCCTAGCTAATTGAGGGGTGAGGAATGCAACAGTGAGGTCAGATTTTTGATTCGATGAGTATTTTAATTTCCCAATTCTCGGGGTATTTAAATATTATTAAATATTGGTCAAAATTTTGACGACTTCCAATTGACACGAAAACATCATCTCTAGCTAATTTGGGGGCAATGAGCGCATTAGAGAAGTTCGTTTTTTGATCTGATGTCATTTTATACAGGTCAAAATTTAGGGTTTCTAGATTTTCTAGAAATCAGAATTCGATCCATTTGACTCTTGATTTGGATTGGATTTGAGAGGATGACTCCTAATGTTTTGATTAATACTTAGAGTTAGGTTTAAGACTGAGATTAGTCCTAATTGACTAAGGTAACAACTAGGGTTGTTACAGCAACCTTCAGTGTGGCTCAGCCTTTTAGCTATTCGGGGAGATGCTTGTTTCCCTGAGTGGCGCACCACTCCGCCGATCTGATATTTAGGTTGTTCTTTTTTGTGCATGGCGATGGGGTGGGGCACTACAGTTGGTATCAGAGAAATATCATAAAGTATCAGATGAGGAGTTTGTTTCTATCTACCCTATGATCTATTCTACATCAGGTCAAGATTATAAGTTACTAAGTGTAATGAAAAGCAAATATCCAAACGTTCATTAAATTACCTCAGAAAGGAAAGAATTGACTATGGCTAGAATAATGACATCCTCAGAATTTAACACACATAATAACTTCATTTAAACCATGCCTATTCTTAATATCAAAACTGACATCTTAGGATTTGAATGAACTTGAAGGTAATAATAAAATGACATACTTATAAAATTGAGTTATTTTAAGGATGGAATACTCGTAGTCAGCATTTTGGTTCTACCTTAGGAGGTTTGACAACTACTGGATAGATGACCTCCGAGATGGCCAGATCTACGGAAGGGTCGTCGATGGAGTATCACCTCGAGGAGTTGAGGCGCTAGATAAAATCCTTATCAATTCATCCTTTGGAGGCACCAGCCTTTCAGCACTCGCCAGAGAGTGGTTGGATCGCGTTACTACCACACTTCAAGAGACAGCCTGTCCAGAGGAGCATCGCTTAGAGATCGTAGAGATCCTACTGAGGTGATCAACAGGTCGTTGGTGGTATTGGGTATATAGGAGATTAGCTCGAAGGAGCCACATAGTCACATATGATGACTTCTGTGCTGTCTTTTGGATAGAATATTATAACTAGATTTTAGAGATCTTATTATGTTATTTTCTTTTTTATATATTTTGTGGATCCATGTATCTTCTCTTTTGAGAAAGAAATGAATGAATAAAATTATCATAAAATTTTATGTTTCTAAGTTCATACTTGTATTTGCAGTCATGAATCCTGGCTCTCCATCTGCTCCCACTCCAATTAAAAATACGATCACGCCGTCAGGCGGACCTGAGGAGTCCAACCCTCTTGTGGAGTTCGCATACCATAACTATTTTTAGGCAAGTATTGGTATGGCTCCATATAAAGCTCTGTATGGCAGGAAATGCAATACTCCATTAGCATGGTCTGAAACAGGCAGTGTGTAGTTATATGGTTCTGATTTAGTTGAAGAAATAAATTATAAGATTCAACTAATCCAGCAAAGAATCAAAGCAGCTCAAGATTGCTAGAGTAAGTACCATGATGCTCATCATAGTACTCTGGAATTTGATGTTGGAAATTTTGTGTATCTTAAAGCCAGTTCGATGAAAGACGTGTATCATTTTGGTGTAGTCGAAAAGTTAAGTCCCCGCTACGTCAGACCATTTGAAATTCTAGAGAAGATTGGTTCTGCAGCTTATCAATTGTAACTTCCCGAAGATTTCTCTGCAGTTCATAATGTATTCCACATCTCCTCTCTGCGGAGGTGTCTTCGCAACCCATCTCATATAATTTAACTTCTAACGGTGTCACTCCAGTCGGATATTTCCTATGCGAAGGAGCCAATTAAGATCTTAGCTCACGATCAAAAGCAGCTGAGAAATTGCTTGATCCCAATGGTAAAGGTTCAGTGGAGGAATCGCTCTTTAGAAGAATCTACTTGGGAGAAAAGGTGGATATGAAAAGAAAGTATCCCAGTCTCTTTGAAAGTTCAGGTACCCTTTAATTTTTTGAATTTTATTTCTATTATTCAAAGAAATCCTGCGTGTTTGTCTTCTCTCTTGAGATAATGTCGAGAACAACATCATTCTTAAGTAGAGGAGTCTGTAATAACCCTAAGTTGCTACCTTCTTAAAATATAGATTAATTACTCTATAACTTTAATACCATTGCTTATAGAATACCAAATTGAGCCTATCATGAAAATTTGAAGTCCAATGGACTTCTCTAAGTTCAAAATGATATTTTGATCAGTCTAGATGCCCTAGATTAGACCTATAATATTTTGATCTCATAATTTACATCCGATTGCATTTTTGAACCTAAATTAGCTAGGGGCAAAAGTTTGGTGCAATTTGGAAATCATTTATGCCATAATTCACATTTAATTAAAATGGTCTAATTACATATTAGGGTTTCCAACAATCTGATTTTGCAAATTTACCTATACCCGTTAAAACGGTCGGGATCTGCTGTACGGACCGCCGGTGATCCGCTGCGGAGCCCGGGTCGTGTGACAACGGAGCCCCACAAATCAAGCCGTCGCACTTAAGGAATCAACGACTAGGATTAGATCACACGAAACCGCGGATCTGCCATTGGATCTGCCCAACCGATCCTACGGCCCGGATCGCTTTCGTGATCGGCTATTAGGATCCGAGCAATCTGTGCCGTTTCGCCATCTGATTGATCGATCAGACGGTATACGAAGGTCTTGCCACTGTGGACGTTCGTCTTCCTCTCGCTCGTGCACCCGACAGAGAAAATGCCCGTACTGCCAGCTACCGAGCCTGTCCCCCCACTCCCGCATCCACTTCAGCAGGTCATTATGACCTCCCCTATTTCGGCAAGGAACCCAATTGGGGCCTCGTAGCCCGGCCAAGCTCGAAATGGAATTTCAAGAGCTCGACCATGGCCCAACCTCTCGGGTCCTCACTAGCCAAATTCAACCCTCTAGAACCTTCATCGCACTCACCTGAGGCTATAAATAGCCTCAGCACTTCTCCATTTGATCCTTGCTAATCAATCGAACATGCTTACCCTTTTCCGCCATTGTCATCTGTCCGAGCTTACGTAGGTGATCCCAAGAGCTCTCGAACTGCTGATAGTAGGCTCTCCTGGTGTTCAGGATCCTTTGCAGCATTTGAACCTCAGCTAAGGCCAGCCAAACCCTCAATCGATTGTCCCGAGCTCCCCCGTCAAACAAGGTACCCCTTTTGCTGGTTTTGAGCCAATGAGGCTCGGACCTCCCTTCCTTTGACACATATAGATGCGTATTGTAGTTTTGAACTCACAGCTATCGTAATTGACTCATAAGCTAACCCTGATAGGTTGAATCGATCGATTGGGCTAAGTCCCTTAAGGAGCGCCTTGGGTGAGTAAGGTCCCGGTGTACCAGCCCACCTCAGGCCCTAAGACTAGGGGGCTTCGATCCGTCTCACCTCCCTGAAGGTGTAGGGATTGAGCCCTGAGTCTGGCATGGCCTCTGTGGGGAGAATTGTCTCTCCACAGTAGGTCCATTAAGGGAGCCCTCAGGTGAGCAAGGTCCAGCAGATCCGGACCACCTCACAGGGGCTTCAAGTGTCTATCGGTGCGTCTCGGCTAGGGGATTGATTCTTGATTGACTCGAGGCAAGGCGTGCGCTCTAGACAGAGAATTTTTCCGTCTAGGGTTTCCCAGATCGGTTTTTGTCGAGAGGAGTCGGGGCGGGGATGAAGACCCTGTGCGGGTCAGGTCAGCCCATGACCCGCGAGGTGCGACAGTCCTGGATCTTCGGGCCCCGGTCGACCCGCGCGGTTCGGCTAATGGGCCGAGCCCATTTTAAATAAATCCGATTAATTGGATTTATTTTCCTTAAGTAAAATATTCCAATTAATCAAGTCATAGGAAAATTTAATTGAAAAGAAATACAGAATGTATTAATTGAATAACTTTCAATCCACTGGTCCAAACCCTATGATATCATATATGAAATGGATCAGAAAATCCTCAGGAATAAGAATATAAAATAATATTGAACATCTAAGGGCTTGATTTTCTGTTTTAACCTAATTATTATAGATCTTAATTAGGGTTGATTGGTAATTATACTTAACCAAATTGCTTGTTTAGGATGCCATTAGTCTCCTCATGAAGAGTAGAATAAATGTGCTAAGTTATTATTTTTTTGATGTCTATATTTCAATTTAGGTCCGAATCTTGTTAAACCATGATTAGTGAAAATTAGAGTTTGTAGATATTGGATCTTAGCAAACTTAGTCTCTGATTAACTGTATGATTAAATAGAACTTATGTGCCAATTTGAATGAAATTCTGATGGTTAGATTTGTAATTATGTGCTAATCCTTTTGGATTGATTTAGGGTTTGATTAGCACTAATTACTATCTGTTCTTATGGATTTTTCTGTTAATATGCTTCATAACAGTAAGGTAAATGTTTGGAAACAATGTATGCTAATTTATGATGTATAAATTGAATAAATCTAAAATTGGAAACTTAAACCATTTAATTAACCTTAAGAATTCTTAAGATTTTGATCAAGCTATTAAGACTTGATCTAGGTCACCAATAATACATCCCAAATTCATTGATTTGACATTGATTTATAAATAAACATTTGATCTTAATTTGGAATGAGTAAGGGGTTAAACCCTAACCTATTTAATTAAGATCCAAACTCTTAAATCCTTAATTAAATTAACTTGATTATAAGATAATGAAATTGACATTATTCCAATAATGCATCTGATTTAGTATTGATCTTAACCATTTGAATTAGACATGTTAAGGTATTGATGAATCTATGTGATTGATTAATCTGAATCTAAAATTTAGATCCTTGATTTGCTCCTAAATAAGATTACTAGCATAATAGATAATATAACTAAACTGATTTAACAATTGATCTGACTCTAATAACATCCTTAATTTAAATCCCATAATCTTAGAATAAGATATGATCAGATGGCTTAATCATCTAATTTGATCACTCTAAAACTAACTATTAAATAGAACCTAAAAATCTTAGCTTTAGAACTAAGGGTGTGAAGTCTTAAGTATCTCAGCATAAGATTGTCTCTGAAATAATTTAAAGAACTAAATTTAAATATACATTGAGGTAGGAGAATTTTGTATAACTCATTGAGGTGGAAGCTTAGATGATCCCTTAACCTTAGAAGTTGATCTTAACCTCTCGTAATAGGAATCACTTAAGATATTGTAATGACACTTTCCCCTGTGGTAGAATCTATATGTAGTGATCTGTGATCACATTTTTGGAGCCTTGTATGGACTTACCTATGGCTCAAACAAACTAAGTAATTAGAATCACCTTCTTTAAGATACTGAGTGTGATTGTAAGTTAGGCATCTTAATAACTTAGCTTGAGATACAAATCGTCAACGGGCGATGCCTCCTATCGAAGACCGCTTCGTTAGGGTGGCTTAATCAAACTAAGTGATAAGAATCACCTTTTTTGCAAATATTCTAAATATATATATACAATCATCCCATCTAATGATCTTTAAGTAAATCTTTAACTTTAACCAATTATTGTTTAGAAGCTAGGAGATAGAATCCTTTTAGTAGGATCCTGCACAGTGGAGATCTCAAATTCATTATTTGTATTTAAACCTTATGGATTTCCAGGTTTTCCTCATATAGCATAGTAGCATGGGCATAAACATGAGCATGAGCATAATGAATGATTTAGTAGTGACATATGAGTATCAGTGATGAATTATGGGTTATGGAATAATACATACATTAACTGGAGAATTTCAGGATGCATCGGCATCACCATATTGTCTTCCCAACTGGGTGTATGTATACATTGGACCGTATGACTCATAGCCTTTCAGTGATAGTTCTGTTACATACCGTGGTATACCGTGTTGTGGCATATTTGGGTTCATCATTCCAGTGACATATAGTATAACATTGGACATTTTCACATTAGTTTCTGAGCATTTGATATTTTCGTTTACTTTCAGTATTCTATTTTGATGCAGTTTTATTTTGCTTAGTCTTTACAGTTTCAGTTACATAGTGCATGTACTATTATTTTCTACAGTCGTGTTTACTTTACTGTTGTGGCGGCCCTACCCCACCGTGGTCCTGTTAACCCTTAAGTTAACATGATTACGGTGGAGGGGTCACCAAATGACAAGGTCCCCACTTAAGATTGGATTAAACACACATTCTAATCCAATTTAACTAAGGACTTTGCCATTCATCCAAAAATACTATCACTAAATGATCATACAAGAACTCAGAGTGCGGAAGCATAAAATATAACATCCATCCATACAGTATAAATACAACAATACAGAATAAGTAAATTGCTGAAAAGAGAATGTTAACCTGTATTATTACAACATTTAATAAGTTTAAGAGAGTTGAAAAAGGAAACTCTCGATCTCACAAGCAACAGAAACTAAAGCTAAAGATCTTCAGGAACGAGCTTCTCCTCCAATGACAAGCTCTCCACTAGATCTGCTGCTCTAACAAACTCAGAACCTATCATTATCAGTTTCATAATGGTAGGGCCCCAGCCAACAAAAGAAAAACTGGTTAGACTATTGTCTAAGCACATTTTAGGGCAAACAATTTATTAAGTTACTTGAATATCACCATAAACCAGAACTGAGCAAAATAGGTGCAGAAAGCGTACAAAAAGAATAGTAAAAGGTTATAAACAAATAGTTTATAACTAAGCAAATAGGAAGTAATACATATCTCATCCAAGCAATTGCAACAAGGACAGGTAAGCAAAAGACTAAACAAAACTGAAAGAAAAGTACAACCTAAATATGCTTATGATCAAACAGATTATACTAGGTGACATACAGAATTTGAACAGTATAAAACTGAAAACAACTAACATTTTAGGTGAGCATATGAAAACAGTAAGTAAAACTAGCATCCTATATAAAAACAAGTGCAAGAAAATTGTAAGTAAAATAGTACTAAAATACAGAATATGCAAGGTAAAACAGTAACTGAAAACTGAAAACTGCAATGACTGTCCAAGCCACTCAACTGAAAACATACTCAGCAAATCTTAGCCTGATGGGCTAAGACAGAACCAAATGTAAGTGTACTTGAATTAGTATATCCATATCATAATCCTGACTCTATAGTCAGTAGGGCGAGAGTCTATCCATCCTATCCTATGGATTAGGCATGGCCAATAGACTGTCGGACATTAAACCCTCGAAAGGTTGCCGACCCCGAACGAGTTGATCGAAGAGGTATACTAATCAAGCTACACCTTACCAAAATTACTCTCAACTAGTACTCACCATGTCCAATCCTGATTAAAGAGCGCAAAATGTATTTCTTGCCATCCTGGGAATTATTTCAACCAGATATGGATAGACTTACCGACAGTAACAAACCAGCGTGCTATGCCGAACTCGAGGATTGGAGAGGCATACTAGTTAAGCCACAACTTCTGAAAATTGAAAAAATCGATCAATTATGAATGATATGTATGCAATTCAAAATTAACATGAGATATTTATCAAATATCCTATGTCCAATATATGTGTACAAGGTAAGGGGCACAAAACAAGGTATGCAAAGCATCAATTCAAGGTGAGCAAGAGACTCTATCTAAAATACGGGTGATATCCATTGTTATCTACTTTATTCGTTCTATCTACTCTAAGTTACACAAGTTCAGGATCTCCAGGTCCTACTATCGAGTGTAACTCAGATTCACGTCCTTACAAGTTGGAAAATAATTAGAACTGATCAGGTTCCAATCTTATCAAATCAATGTCGACTAGATGAGGTAAATAATAAGTCAAACGTCCTATTTTAATATTTTTAAATAGTCCCAACCTCATCTTGATTGATCAAATCAAGATGAAAGGATTAAGAATTAAATTCCAAATATGGAATTTAATCACTTAATCCAAATGGTGCATCTAAATGTCTAAGGTTTAGAACCCAAATCTCACCAATTAAGTTAAGGTAAATCCTAATGATAAATCAATTCATTAGGATAGATCTCTACTCTTAGTTCTAAAGTTTAAAGATCAGATAATCATTTAATAAACTAAGAAAATTTATAAACTAGTAAACTCAAGGTTTCATCTATTTGAGTAACCCAATTTACTCAATAGATGAATTCTAACTTAAGATCTATTCTTAATCTTAGGAATTAAAGCTCTTTAATTACTAAGAGTATCTCTCAAGACACACATCCTAACTAATGATATAAGACCTAAGGTAAGGTCTAAGAATGATTAAGGAAAGGAGAACACTCACAATTTACTTAGGAATTTTCTTAAGAAGCCAATTTTGGGATTTTAATCAAAATCTAGTTAATGATTGAACTTATACAATTTCTATTCTAAATCATTCTAATTACTGATTAATATGGTTTTAAACTGAATTTAGGGCTTTTGAAGGTTAAACCCTAAATTTGGGCAAAATTACCATTTTGCCCCTATTTAAGGTTTCAAAAGATCAAATTTTGATCTAGGGTTATAAATCTGAAATTTTCTTTTGGAAAGTATTTCTTACTGTCTAATGTAAGATTAGACAACAACTAAATTAATTTTGGGTGATTATTAAGTCATATGAGATCAAATTAGAGAATTTGACTCATAAGGGCAAATTAGTAATTTAACTAAGTGAAAGTTAAATTTTTTTTCAGATTATTGACCTTTACTATCTAAGCTTTTCATAGAATTTAAATTTACTAAATTTTGATAAGTATTGACTAAGTTATGGACAATACAAGATTTAGGGTTTAAGGGTGATTTAAGGAATCCTGAATTTATGGGTCAAAACCCTAACTTTGCCAATTAGTGTCTAAATTAAGCAAAATCGGTGGCTATGGTTTACAAATATTCTACTATTCACAATGACATGTGTTAGGCTCAATTTGGATCTAATTTGACTAAGTTATGACCAATTTAGGTTTAATAGTGATTAGTGAGTGATTAGCAAAATTAAGCTCTCAAACACTAATCAAACTTCACAAATAGATTTTAAGTGGTTCTAGGAGTCTTCTAAAACTTAAATCACTTAATTTGGACTACTAGATTTGCTAAAATTCACTAATCAAGATTTAGAGTAATTAGGGGTGATTAGCAAATCTAACCATTGGATCTAAAATATTTTTACATATTACTGTTAATTAGGTTTTTCTGATCTTCATTAATATTTGAATCATTCAATTTGAAGTTCAATTGACCAAGTTATGGTCAATTGAAGTTCTAGGTCTAATTAGGGTAATTAGAGTTAGGTCCTAAAAGTGATTAGGCAAATACTAATCCAAACAGCAAGATGAACACTACCAAAATAATTCTTAGGATTTTCTGATCACTTTAAGACCCATATTAGGTATGTTTGGATCAACATACACAAAGTTATGAGCTAAATAAAATTTGTAATATTTATTTTAACTTAACTAAACCCTAAATAATCACTTTGCTAAATATAAGTCCAAATGCAAAATTATTGGCATCAATAAATTGCTCATATTTTTCTGATCAATTTGATATATTCATTTGCATAATTTGGATGTATAAATTGTAAGATATTAATGTTTAAAGTTTAGGATTTAATTAATTAATTAGTACTGTTTTAATATAAATAATAAGTCTGTTATTATTAATATATATAAATTAGTATTATTTAAAACGTTATATTTATATATGTTTTTATTATTTATTAAGCAGGTACACGTGGCACTATGATTTGCCGACGGTACGAAGGTGGGACCCACAGGTGCTGCAGACCCGACAGGATCTGTCCCGCGAGACACGTGTCCTCGCGGGATTGGCTCGTTGCCATGCGTGCGGGGCCCTCCAGCTGCCACGGTACGCCGATCGCGACCGGTTCGCAGACGGACGGTTCGACCGGTCCAGATGAACCGTTCTGGATCGAACCGGTCCAGAACGATCGGATCAGATTTAATCTATCCTAGATCTAACGGCTGGATCTGATTTGAATCAGACGGCTGGAATCGAAGGGCGATTCATCTTCCTCTTCGACGAACCCTAAGCCTACTTTACAGATGAACGGCTCAATCGATCGAGGCTTGATTCGATCGATCGAGCCCTAAACGCTTATGCAATCATTAAATAAGACAATAAGAACGCTAAGAAATTAAGAGATGTGGAAGTACCTCAGACGAACGGCAGACATGGTGTGATGACCCACTTAAGTAGTAATAAGTGAAACTCTTAAACATCGAGGCGCCTTTTCAGATAATGGTGGAGTTCCTGATAAGAACTCCAAAGTTAAGCGTGCTCATGTGGGAGCACTCCCAAGATGGGTGACTTGCTGGAAAGTTATCTTCTGAGGGCAAAACCGTGAGGCCTTTCTGGCCAAAGCAGACAATATCTTAGTGCTTAAGAGTTTGGGCTGTTACAAATGGTATCAGAGCAAACCATAGGGTGTCAGATAGGAGCTAAGTGCCATACAGGGTAAAGTACCACTTCATGTGAGCAGCCGCTTGAACCCATGAAGGCTAAGGTGCTACATGGTTGTGGGTACCTCTTGTTCCTGTAGGGGTCACCTCTAGTCCTATCTACCCAATGGATGGTTCTTGGATCTGTATGTGGATACTGACGAGGACGTCAGTTACTTAAGTTAGGGAGATTGTGATGACCCACTAAGTAAAAATAAGTGAAACTCTTAAACATCGATGCGCCTTTTCAGATAATGGTGGAGTTCCTGATAAGAACTCCAAAGTTAAGCGTGCTCATGTGGGAGCACTCCCAAGATGGGTGACCTGCTGGGAAGTTATCTTCTGAGGGCAAAACTGTGAGGCCTTTTTGGCCAAAGCGGACAATACCTTGGTGCTTAAGAGTTTGGGCTGTTACACGTGGCTTGAGGTTGGTTTGCGAAGATCTCGAGTTTCTTTAAGATCTAGAGGTTGAAACCGAGAAGAATGGGGGCTCTAGTGGTATTATACCATCCCTAACGTGATTGCAAGCGGTGGCTTGATACGCTGGAGGAGGCGAAATCGTCGCGCGTCGATTCCTTCGACACGCGGAAGCTACGCTGAGAAGACGACCAGCCGCCGTCTGATCAAATGATCAGACGGCTGAGATCTCTCCGCTCTGTCTAACGATAATGAGGGATGGCGTTAAGGAAATTAACGGTGCGTTAAGCAAATTGACGGAATCCGTCAGTAATTAATATTAATTATTAAATTAGAAAAAAAAATATATATATTAACCTTATTAATTAATTTTAAGAACTCAAATGTATCTAGAAAATTTCCAATAAATCACTCTTAGCTAATTGAAGGGTGAGGAACGCAACGGCGCACTCGGATTTTTATTTCGACGAGTATTTATTTATTTGAATTTTCAGGTATCTAAATATTATTAAAATATTTGACGAAAAATCAATGATTTCCAAATGCTTCCAAAATTTCACCCTTAGCTAATTTGGGTGTTCTAAATGCAATGACGAAGTCAGATTTTAAATTTGAGGTCTAGGTAAAAAGTCAATTTATTAGGGTTTGAGATTTTCTAGAATTTCTGATTTGACTCAGATGACTTTTGAGTTGACCTATGTTTTAGAGATGAGTTCTAAATTACTTAGTTAGTGACTTAGAATGTTAATTAAGACTTAGATTAGTCTTAATTGAGCCAAGTAACAACCTGGGTCGTTACAACTGTCCATTGCATTTAGTTTTAGAACTGCTTAGTTAGTTGCGACGTGTTAGACTTCTTGTCTAACACGGGGGTACTTTGGGATCCGGAAATTTGCTAGATCCCGAGCAACTTGTGGATACAGGGCAAGAGGACTTATAGGAGATCTAGGAGGAGTACGTAGAGCCTTAATGGATCAGTCTTCCACCTTTTACTTACTGCTTTATTTTTAGTACTTCAGATAGACTTTACTTTGTATCTTTTAAATCAGTTGTAATAATTCTGGATGCATTTTACTTTTCTTTTTTGAGATGAATGCTTACTACTACTTTGTGATAAATATATTCTGAATGTTTTGCTTTAGTTTCTGCACTCTGTTATATTACTATACTTAGTATTGTGATGTGATCAACATACTGGTGATGCTGATTGATATAATGATAACATATATTAGATTCATATTTACCTCTTTAAATCCAATGTACGTGTTAGTCTAATACTTAAGACAAGTAATCTACTCTTATCTTAAGTATTGACTCTTGATCCTACTCTTAGGTTCGAGTCAGCAGCCTTCAGTGTGGCTTGGTCTTTTAGCCTATTCAAGGAGATGCTCGTTTCCCTGAGTGGCGTACCACTCCACCGCCTATCTGATATTGAGGTTGTACTTTTTTGTGCACGGCAACAGGGCGGGGCACTACACCCCCCTAGCTAATTTTGTGGGTGAGTCCAATGGTTGAACTCCATTTTTGATTCTGAAGTCTAAATAATTTAGACATTCTTGGAATTATCAAAAAACTAGGAAATATTGGAAATTACCAAACGATCTCCAAATCACATAAAAATTGAAATGGAGACTCCTAATACTATTATAAGACTAATGGAAAATATTAGAGTCACTTAGGTCACTAATTGATGAGAAACAACACTAGGGTTGTTACACACATATCTTCAAATTATTGGTAATGCACTTAAGCGTCATCTTTGAATGTCTAACGATTTCATTAGTTAACTTTAGTTTGCTAGTGTTTTACCTGTGCATGCATCTTTACTTTTATACTCTTATTATCCTAAGCTCATGAGTATGGTGCTTGGATATAACTCTGGTATTTAGTTAGTGACTGATTAGCAAAAGAATAATCCATTAGGTAGAGAGGAATACAAATTCCAATCGGACATCTTATGGAACTCTCTGATACCAATGGTAGCGTCCCACCCCCTGATCCATAGTATTACACTCAAGGGGAGGTGTGCCACTCTGGCAAATCCCTCACTTATCATTGGATTAGATAAGATCCACAATCCACGAATAAGGGAAGGAGGTGCACAGAAAAAATATAGGAGATCAGTCACTAAATCAACACAATCACAGAGTGTAGAAGCATATAAAATAATAGTACATCCAGTTCACCATACATCAAACATAAATAAAATGAAATGAATAGCTCAGAAAATAATAGTGCAGAAAAGTAATCATGGTCATGGTACTAGTATTATTATAATATTTAATAAATAGTTTAAAAATGACTGAAAATAAATCTAGAGAGTCTCATTCTCACAAAAGCTGAAAGAAGATTAGGCAGTGTCTATCTCTCCTAGTTGATGCTCCTCCTCTAAATAAGGCTCCTCCTCTTCAGTATCCAACTTCTCAAACCTATCTGAATCTGAGATTATCAGTTTCATAATATCAGAACCCCAACCAATAAAAGAAAATCTTATTAGACAATTGTATAAGTATATTTTAAGCTGAATATTTTAAATGAATTATTAATGTCACCCTTTAATCTTATAACAAAAAGTGAACTAAAAGCATAGGAGCAATAAGCATACAAGGAATAGGATAAGTTATAAATATAGTATTTATAACTAAACAAAAAGTGAGGCAAATGCACACCTTAAGCAAACTAAGCAAGGAATGGGCATATACATATATATAATGTTGTAAGTAAAAGTACTGAAAGTAAAATCTAATTCTAAATATGCTGATGATTATATGACATATGCTGATTAAAAATAGTAAGTCTAAATATGGTACATATAGTAAGTAGTAAATTCTAGCATTCTATAAATATGTACAAGTGAGCAAGTAAGTAAAGAAATAGCTGACTAAATAACATGCATTAATAATAAATAAAACAATAAATTGAAACTGAACAGGTATGTTAAAACTGCCATATCAGAAAATTGGATAATCAGGCCTAGACAGAAATTCCCATGGCCTTTCTGGGCTAGAGCAAACAGAACAGAACATAAAAACTGAGGAGGCAGTAAATACAAATGCAAAATATTTTTAGTTATTTTACTTTTGTTTCTGTGTACACATCCAGAAATAGCTGAGGAATCAAGCATGTTTACAAGACTATACGGGTTCTAATCTTAACACACACTTTTCAATGAGTAATGTTAAGCATCCTTATTACTCCTTATCCCTTTCCATTATGGTAAATGTGCTCCAGAACCTACCAGAATATACTAAACTCAAATCAATTATTATCCTAATTATTCTATGTTTTAATTTTATGCTCAAAGTTTTCTTACACGATATGTCCAAGCAATTAAGCACAAAATACAAGGACTGCGTAGCATGAATAAATCAAGTAGTAAGCAAGGAACTCTTCTAATATGGTGATATTGTTGTTGCCTAATTAAACTATTATAACTATTCTAAGTTACATAAGTTCAGGATCTCCAATTCTTACTATCAAGTGTAACTTAGAAGTCTGCCCTTGTAGGTTATAAATTATTAAAACTAGCTAGGTCCTAATATGATTAATCAATATCGATTATATAAGAAATCAGCATGACCTAATTATTGATTTTAGATGTCATAAACTATAAGCTGATCAAAATCTACTAAGCTAGATATTATAGATTAAATACCATAAGATTGGGCTTAATCACATAATCTCAAAGGTAAGACTTAACATCTATATTTCAATTTAAATGTGATATAATGATTATGGCAAATCCTATTATGCAAATCAAACTTAATAGGATAATTCTTCTATCCTGAATATAAGATTGAAAAACAACATAATCAAAATAAGTTGAAAAATTTAAAAACTAATAAAATCAAGGGTTCATTCATTGAAAGACCCTTATTTTTTAATGAAGAAATCTAACCTATGATCTGGTCTTAGTCTTAAGAATAATCTTAATATGAGGTGTAAAGTCATAAGAAAAGACTTAGAAAAATTTTAAGAATTTTACAAATTTGACCTAATAGTTAATTTTACTCACTTAGATGATTCTAATATAGTTCTAATACTGATTTTAGTGATTTAAAAGATAATTTAGAGGTTAAGGACTTTAACCTAAATTTTGTGCAAAATAACTATTTTGTCCAAAAAGTTACTTTTTCATCCAGGGTTCCAAGTTAGAATTTCTTACTGCCAAATGATTCTTTACTGTTTAATATGAAGATAAACAGTAAATACACTCAATTTAGATAAGAAACGGGTCCTATAAGTCCAAACTAAGGTTTTTGACCTAAGAGGTATTTTAGTAATTAACTTATAATAGAGTCTAACTTTTATGCAATTTATTGTTGGTTACTATTCAAGAAATCCATAGAGTTCAAGAACACTACATTCTGAGGTCAAATGGCTAAGTTATAGCTATTTCAATTTTTAAGGGCAATTCAGTAATTTTTAACGGTCAATGGGGGACAAAAACTGAACTTTTCTGTTTGGAGTCCAAATTCAGCACATTTTGTTTCTATAGCTTCCCTATAATATATTGAGTGTGTTGACAGGGAATAGACTCAATTTGGATTTCAAATAGTCAAGTTATAGCCTAACTAGGTTAGGGATATTTTGGTCCTTTTTGATTTTTTAAAATTTTAGATCCTAAATATTATTTTTGATTATTGATGACACTGAAATTCTAGGCTAGTTAGCATTTTAAATTTCTGGATTTGGAGTTGAATTGACCAAGTTATACTCAATTAAAGATAGGGGCATTTTAGTCATTTTTCAGGGTAAGTCCTAAATGTTACTTTTAAAATTAAACTCCAAATTGGGAAACTAGTACTTCTATAGTGTTGGGGCTGTTCTCCTGAGTATTTTAAGACTCATATTGACTATGTTTGGATAACTATGTTAAAAGTTATAAGAGTTTGTTTTGGTCATAAAATGTCATTACATTATATGTACCCCGAAACGAATTTTTGAATTACGCCATTTGATTCCTTTTATTTTTCTGAGTAAAATGAGATTTATATTTGCTATGTTCGAATGAGTATTTTTAAAGTTAATTTGAGGGTGAGGATCGCAACGACGAAGTTGGATTTTAATTCCGACGAGTACATAATTTTTTTTTTTTTGTAGTATTTAATTACATTAAAATATTCGATAAAATCTGACGACTTCCAAACACGTTCAAAACATCACCCCTAGCTAATTTGGGGGAGACGAGTGCAATAGCGAAGTCGAATTTTGATTTTGAGGTCAAACTAAATATCTCAATTTTCTAATTAATTATATTTTAAATATTTCAATTATTTGATTGAGCTCCTAATTGCTCCAAATATTCGGGGATTGGTTCTAATAACTAGATGAACTCAATGAAATGATAATTAAGATGCAATTAAGTTAAACTTAAGCTAAGTAACAACCTAAGGTTGTTACACTATCACAGCATGGAGAAGAGGCAAACCAGATGAAATCGACCAAAGCAACCATCCACCACTAGACCTCCAACCAAAGCAAAGATGAACTAAGAACTACTTTAAAAGCTAAAATTTATTTAGCATGAAAAAAATCACAACCTAAGAAATAGCAAGATAGACCACCCGATCTAGCCAAATCATAAAATGGGTTATCACGACAAATTAGAAACAACAAGCAAATAACTCCAGACACTCAGCAGCAAAGGAAAAGACTAGGGGAAGCCAAGAATTTAAGCAATAAAATAGACACTGAGAACCCAGACCAATGACAAGACCGATCAAGCATCAGTTGTGGGGACCTACAAGTTGGATCAATATAGCTAATCCAGCATTAGGTGCTCACTCTCTAGAATCATATCAGGGTTTAATATAACAATATATTTAGAGGTGTATAAATACGTACTTCCACATTTATTGCAACATTCAGAAATATCAGAATAATAAAGAAAATATTCATTATAAAGATAATAATTATTTTACAAAATTTGTTACACATTATGCAAAAATTTAAGGCTTTAAGAAAATCAACATCTAAGTTGCTCTATTATGCATTAGATCTGCCTCAAAGACATGATCTAGAGATTATTCCTGAACTGCCATATATATATATAATATATATATATATGTGTGTGTGTGTGTGTGTGTGTGTGTGTGTGTGTGGTGTGTGTTTGTGTATGTATGACAGGTCGAACCAAAAAAAAGAAAATAAAATAAAATATTTAATCAGACACAAAGGCCTAAGTAAAGTTTGTAGGATATTAAAATTTGCATATAATATTAAGCGGCATGATTCTGCATGAGAAGTATATAAAAATAGAATGTGATATTTAAGTATGATATGCTTGCAAAATTGTCACAATTATGAATATAATATATATTTAAGATATTTGCTCATTTTGAAATAAAAAATAGCATTATATAATATTTATTCTGTTGGATAAAGTTACAGAATAATCGAGGAGTTAGATACGTCTAGCTAATTATATGAGATGTGGGTAACTAACTAACTACATATTCTCCCTCAAATGCTACGTACAGTCTCCTTATTTCTCTAGATATCAGCGTGTCATAGCCTAACGTATTATTTGTACAAATCTAAGATCAACCTGAATGAACCCATGATATTAATTTCTAATCTTTTATTTCAAGTTCTAAGCACAAAATCAATTATAATATCAAAGTAGGTCAAAGCTTAATAGTGATGCAAATGCTGTAAATGAAATAATTCAATGATAAAAAAATATTCTTCATTTTATTTTAGTAAAAATATCAATATTAATATTATCTTGATTATTTATCTTTATATATTAAAAATAAGAATTTATTTTATTATTATTATAAGTATATATATATATATATTAACATAAATAACTTACTGAATTGAAAAGTTGTATCACTTATTAATCTATCTCTATCATTATTATCTCTATATAATATCCTACCCGACTGCAAGTTTCAGATTAGACACCATCTCTCCGTCTAGAAGCCACACCCACATGCCCGAAATGACGTTGTATAAATTAAGAAATATATATAGAAAAAAAAATGAAAAATAAAAGTTGCATAAATTAGGAAATATATACATATAGAAAAAAAAGTGATAGAAATGAAAGTTGCATAAATTAGAATATATACATATATAGAAAAAAAATAATAAGAAATGAAAGTTGAAAAATTAAGAAATATACTTATATAAAAAATGATAGAAAAAAGTTACATAAATTAGAGAATATATACATATATAAAAAAAAGGACATAAATTCAAACTTGTAGAAATTAAGAAATATATACATGTATAGAAAAAAAATAACAGAAATAAAAGTTGCAAAAATTAGGAAATATATACTATATAGAAAAAAAATAATATAAATGAAAGTTGTAGAAATTAGAAAATATATACATATAAAAAAAAGAAAATAGCAGAAATAAAAGTTTCATAAATTAAGAATATATATATATATATATATATATATATATATATATATGAAATATCATAATAACAGTATAATATTAATATTAATAATATATAATATATTATATTATTATTATTAAAAGAAGAAGAAGAAATGAAAGAGTATAATATATTTCATTTATTTCTCATTTCTTACTCTATATTGTCGTTGATGATGCTTTACTGGAGTCAGTGGGGGAAATCGGTGGTGGCCGAGGAAAAGAGGGAAGAAGTGGAGGGGAGAAGAGGAGTGGGGGAGGAGAACGAAGGGGATGAGAAAATGGGGGTGGGGGTATATTATAAACTTTTTTTAATTAATTTATTTATTAATATTTCCTCTCCTCCATTATTTAGATGTGAATAAATTTGTCATCTTCTTCATAGATGCCTTAAGTGTTCAATTTGGCTTTCTCTTCCTCTTTCTTATGCTTCTTTCTCTCTCCTCTCTCTCTTCTAATTATTTTCCAGAAAATAACAAAACTTGACATAGAGGTGTATTTTAATGAGAAAACATACTCGTCTAAATTTTTTTCAATTTAGTGCAATATTTTATTTTTTATTAATTTTTGAAGATAAAAACTTTAAAAATTAATTATGGTCAATCAGGAGCTCTAAATTTGACAAAAAAATTTCTATAGCCTTTTTATAATATTTTTAATCCAACGGTACTAAAATTATAAATTTGGACTTATTTTTAGTTTTCCCAATTTACTAATTTAAAAATTCAAAAATTAATTCATGAGTTTCGTTATCTAGATTGCTCCCAAATTTGAACATTGCGTTCACAAAAATATACTCTATCCAATATTATTTTTAGTTTTTTCTAATTTTAAAGTCACTCTGGGTCCTAATTTTTGAGTCAAGTTTAATCATAATTATCCTAATAACGATTTGGGTGATTACAAACTCTCCTTCTTAAAAATGATATTGTACTCGATATCACACAAACAAAACTTATTTATGGGAGAGAATAATACTTGACTTAGTGAACAGTATTGGGTAATTCTTCCCCATGAGTCTTTTCTTTCTCAGTGGCTTCTTATTTTGATGAATTATTCAATTGTACCCTTACTATTGTGATGTGGCGACTCCGTAATTTTTGATTATCTGAACATAATTTTTTGAGTGGTTCTTCTTTGTAAGCTAGATCAGGTTGGAGGTTGATTGTAGGGATAGACATTTGCTGGAATGGTTTTTGTAGACACCTTCTTAATGAAGAAATGTGGAATACGTTGTAACGGTAGAAAAATTGTCTGGTAGTTAAGCTTATAAACGACGTCTTCAATTTTGGAAATTATTTCGAAGAGTCCAACGTATCTTGGACTTTACTTCCCTGTTAGGCCAAACCTATGAACTCCTCTTACCGAGCTTACCTTTAGATAAGCATAATCTCCTACTTGAAATTCTAGCATTCAATATTTAGCATCATGATATTTCTTTTATTGATCTTGAGCTGTATTAATCATGCTCTTTATCAAATGAATTTTATTATTAGTCTCCTCAACTAGATTAGACTCGTATAGCTGAACATATTCTACTTCAGTCCAGGCCAATGGCATGCTATATTTTTTTCCATACAGAGATTCAAATGTGGCCATTCTAATACATGACTGATAGTTATTGTTATATGCAAACTCCACTAATAGAAGCTGATCTTCCCAACTACTGCGGATGTCCAATATGCTTAATTGAAGAAGATCTTCAAGTACTTGGTTTACTTTCTCAGTTTGACCATCTGTTTGAGAGTGAAATGTTGTACTCATTGCTAATAATGTCCCCAAATCTTGATGTACTGCCTTCCAAAAATGGGATCTAAATCTGTAGTCATGATCCGAGATAATGGTTTTAGGGATTCTGTGAAGTTTGATTATTTCCTTAATATGTAACTTGGCTAGCTTTTTCACTGAATTTGTTTACTTAATCAGAAGGAAGTGTGCTGATTTTGTTAGATAATCTATAATTACCCAAATTGCATCTACTCTAGTATGGATTCTGGGCAATCCCATCATAAAGTCCATAGAAATATCTGACCATTTCCACTCTGAGATATCTAATGGATGTAATAGTTCGCCTGGCCTTTGATGTTCTATAACAACCCTAGGTTGTTACCCTGCTAATCTATAACTTAATTACTCCTTAATTTGATCTCATTGCTTTTAGAATATTAATCCAAGCCTATTCTGCAAATTTGAAAATCATTGGACTCCTCTAAGTCAAAGATGGCATTTTGATTAGTCTAGATGCCCTAGATTAGACCTAAAATATTTTGATCTCAGAATTAAAATCTAATTATATTTTTGAATTCCTCACCCCCAAATTAGTAGGGGGTGAAAGTTTAATGCAATTTGGAAATCATTTAGGCCATAATTCATACTTAATTAAAGTGGATTAATTGCATAAAAGGGTTCCTAATTTTTCTAAATTGTAAATATCCCTTTAAACTAAATTAACAGTTGGGATCTGCTGTGCGGACCGTGGGCGTTCCACTGCGGAGCCCGGGCGGCACAACAGTGGAGTTCCGTAAATCTAACCATCACACTAATGTAATGGATGGCTAGGATTTGATCTAGCGGAACCACGGATCTGCTGTTGGATGTGTCCCGTGAATTCTATGGCACGGATTCAATCGGATTCGATCGTTAGGATCAGGACCGTCGTACCTTTCTAATTGATCAATCATGAGGCTCCGAAGCCTTTTGCGACTGTGGAGCTTCGTCCCCACTCGCTCCGCACGCCTGACAGAGATCCTCCCCGTACTGCCAACTGCCCCCCTTGTTTCCCACTCGTGCTTCCAGCTCAATAAGCCATTGGGGATCCTCCCTTTATGGCGAGGTGGCCCAATCAGGCCACGTGGCCCGACCGAGCTCAAATTGGAAATTCGAGGGCTTGTCCATGGCCCGAACTTTCGGGTCCTTCCTAGCCTGAGCTAACCCTCCGAAAACTTCCTTGGACTCGTCTGAGGCTATAAATAGCCACAACAATCCTCCCTTTGCTCCTTTGCTGCTCAATTGCCCTCAATTCTCCACTATCTTCTCTTCCGCCATTACCATATGTCCGAGCTTGCATAGGCAATCCAGAAGCTCTCGAACCACTGATAATAAGATCTTCTGAAGTTCAGGAGCATTTGCAGCATATGGAAGCTCATCTAAGGCCAGCCGAACTCTCGACCGATCACCCCAAGGCTCAGCCAACGAACAGGTACCCCCCCACTTACCAGTTTTGAGCCAACGAGGCTCAGATCTTCCTTCTTTTGATACGTATAGCTAGGTATTGTCAATTCAAACTCAAGGCTATCGAAATTGCGCCTTGAGCTAGCCCCGATCCATTGAATCGATCGATCGGGCTAAGTTCTTAAGGAACACCTCGGGTGAGTAAGGTCCCGGCATTCCAGCCCACCTCAGGTCCTCAAACCAGGGGGCTTCGATACGCCTCACCTCCCCGATGGTGTAGGGATCGAGCCTTGGGTTTGGCGTGGCCTCTGTGGGAGAATTGTCTCCCCATAGTAGCTTTGAGGTGAAGCCTCTCGGGTGAGTAAGGTCCGGGCTATCCCGACCACCTCACAAGGGGCTAAGGGGTTCCATCGAAGCGTCTTGGCCTACTGATGGGGTGAGGATAAATTAGTGGTCACGGCGTGGTCGAAGCACTCAGAATTTTGTCGCGGAAGCCAACCCTAATTCCCTGGGTATCGAGGAAGGAGAGTTGGGGATGATGGCACTGTGCGGGTCGGGTCAGCCCACGACCCGTGCAACACGACAGTGCCGGGTTCCTCGGGCCCCGGTCGACCTGCGAGGTTCGGCTAATGGGCCGAGCCCGTTTAAAATAAATCCGATTAATTGATTTATTTTCCTTAAGGAAAATAATCCAGTTAATCCAATCATAGGAAAATATTTAAATAAATATACAGAATGCATTAATTGAATAACTTTCAATCCACTGATCCAAATCCTATGATATTATATACAAATTGATCAGAAAATCCTCAGGAATAAATATAAAATAATATTGAACATATAATGGTTAGATTTTCCATTCTTGCCTAATTATTGCAAATTTTGATTAGGATTGATTAGCATAACCACTTAACCAAATTAATTGTTTAGGATGCCATTTGTTTCCTTTTGATTAATAGAATGAATGTGCAAAGTGGTTCATTTTTTTGATTTCTATATTCTAACTTATGCCCTAAGCTTATTAAACCATGATTAATGAAAATTAGGGTTTCAAATATTTAGATCTTAGCAAACTCAGTCTCTGATTAATTATATGATAAAATGGAACTTATATGCCAAGTTATATGAAATTTTAATGGTTAGATTTGTAATTAGGTGCTAATCCTTTTGTATTGGTTTAGGATTTGATTAGCACTAATTATCTTTTGTTTTTATGATTTTTTCTATTATTATGCTTCATGATAATAAGTTAAATGTATTGAAGTCATGTATGCAAAATTATAATGTATAATTTGAATAAATCTAAATTTGAAGATCTTAAACATCTTAATTAAGAAGTCTTAAAACTTTGATGAAGCTATTAAGACTTGATCTAGGTCTAAGATTGCCACCAATAATATATATTTAATTCACTGATTTGAAATTTGATCTATAAATGAACACTTGATCTTTGGACATGAGTAGGGCTTAAACCCTAACTTGCTTAATTAAGATCCAAACTCTTAAATCTTAATTAAATGGGCATGATTATAAGATAATGCAATTAATATTATTCCACAATGCATCTGATTTGGTATTAATCTTAAACATTTTAATTAGATATGTTAAGGTTAATAATAAATCTATGTGATTGCTTAATCTGAATCTAAACTGTAGATCTTTGATTTTTCTCTTAAATAAGACTATTAGCATGAAAATATTTATAGAATTATATTGATTTCATAATGGATCTAACTCTAGTAACATACTTGATTTAAATCCCATAATCTTAAAATAAGTTATGGTCAGATGACTTAATCATCTGATCTTATCACTCTAAACTCAAATTATAAGTAAAAATTAAAATGTTAGCATTAAAATTATGAGTGTGAGATCTTAAGTATCTCAACATAAAGTTATCTTTGAAATATTTTAAAGACCTAAATTAAATATACATTGAGGTAGGAGAATTTGTATAACTCATTGAGATAAAAACTTAGATGATCCCTTAACCTTAGAAGTTGATCTTAACCCCTTATGGTAGGAATCACTTAAGATATTAGAATGATACCTCTCCTTATGGTAAAATCTATATTGAGTGACCCTTGATCACATTTTTTTGGAGCCTTATATAGGACTTTCCTATTTAGTATAGGAATTAATAGTCTTAATAAGCCCTTGATAATTAAATAGAGTTGCCTAAATCTGGATTATTAGTTGGGTATAGTAGAGTATACCCATAGTATTGGAATATTTCAGTAATATTCAGGAATATTTAAGTCACTCTAAGTAAGATTTATCTTTGGGCTATCCTATGGGTTTAGGCAGATACAATCTCACTTCAAGTAAATCAATTGATCATAAGAGTGTACTAAACAGGGACTCATTCCTTAGTTTGATCGAAATACAAATTGCCAGCGGGCGATGCCTCCTAGCAGGGACTGCTTCAATAGGTGTGGCTTAAATAAATTAAGTAATTAGAGTCACTTTCTTTAAGACACTGAGTGTGATTATGAGTTGGGCATATTAATAACTTTGCTTGAGATACAAATTGTGAATGTGCGATGCCTCCTATCGAAGACCGCTTCGTTAGGGTGGCTTGATCCAATTAAGTGTTAAGAACCACCTTTCTTGCAAACGTGCTAAATATGTGTATACAATCATCCCATCTAATGATTTTAAGTAAACCTTCAACTTTAACCAATTATTGTTCTATAAGCTAGGAGTTAGAATCCTTTTAATAGTATTCTGCATAGTGGAGACCTTGAATTCATCATCGGTATTCAAAGTTTTTATGGATTTTGGGATTTTCCTCATATAGAATAGCAGCATGGGCATAAACATGAGCATGAGTATGATGAATGATTCATTGGTGAGTATGACTATCAGTGACGAATTATGGATTACAGAATGTTGCATATATTGACTGGGAAATTTCTAGATGTATTGGCATCACCGTACTGACTTCCCAACTGGGTGTATGTATACATGGACCGTACGACTCATAATATTTCAATGATAGTTCTGTTACATATCTGTAGCATACCATGTTGTTGAATATTTAGATGCATTATCCCGGTGACATACAGTACATCATTGGACATTTTTACCTTGGTTTCTGAGCATTTGATATTTCACTTACTTTCAGCATTTAGCTTTCAGTTCCTTTTTACCTTGTTTAGTCTTTATATTTTTCAATGGTTCAGTGTTTTACTGCTTTTATACAGTTTTGTTTACTTTACTATTTATGAGTATTTACTTTAGTACTACTTCGTTTAGTTGTGTGTGTTAGACTTCTTGTCTAACACGAGGTACTTTTGGGATCCGGCAATTTGCTAGATCCTGGGTAGCCTGTTAAGGTAGGACCGAAGGACTTACAGGAGATCTAGGAGGAGTACGTGGAGCCTTAGTGGACCTATCTTCTACCTTTTACTTTACTGCTTTAGTGCTTCGGATAGACTTTACTTTTGTGTCATTTAAATCAGTTTGTAATAATCTGGATGTATTTTACTTTTCTTTTCTGAGATGAATATTTACTACTGCTCCATAATGAATGTATTCTGGATGTTTTGCTTTAGCTTCTGCACTCTGTTATTCTACTATTGCACTTAGTATTGTGATGTGATCAACATATTGGAAATGCTGATATATTGATAACGTATATTGGATTCATATTTATCTCTTTAAATCCAATGTACGTATCCGTCTAATACTTAAGGCAAGTATCATATACTTGTCTTAATTATTGACTCTCGATCCTACTCTTGGGTTTGAGTCAGCAACCCTTCAGTGTGGCTAGTTTTAGTTAGCCTATTCGGGAAGATGGGTTATGCTTATTTTCTTGAGTGGCGCACCGCTCCGCCGCCGATCTGATTATAATTGTAACCTTTGCGCACGGCGACGGGGTGGGGCACTACAGATGGTATTAGAGAAGTATTAAAAGTGTCAGATAAGGAGTTTTGTTCCTATCTACTTTATGATCTGTTTACTGTTTCAGGTCAATATCAAGTTACTAAGTAAAATCAAACATCCAAAAGTTCATCAAGTTACCTCAGAAATGAAAGAGTTGATTATGTATAGAATGATGACATCCTAAGAATATATCACACAGAATAATTTGATTGAAACTATGAATTTTTAATACCAAAAAGGACATCTTAGGACTTGAACAAACTTTGATAATAATGATAAAATATGAATGAAATACTTATAAGTTGAGTTATTTTAGGAATGGAACACTCGCAGTCAGCATTTTGGTTCTACCTTAGGAGGTTTGATGACTACTGAGTAGATGACCTTCTAGATGGCCAGATCTACGGAAGGGTCATCGATGGAGTGTCACCTCGAGGAGTTGAGGTGCTAGATAAAATCCTTATCAAATCATCCATCGGGGGCACCAGTCTTTCAGCACTTGGCAGAGAATGGTTGGATCGTGTTACTACCACACTTTGAGAGACAGCATGTCCGGAGGAGCATCATCTGGAGATCGTAGAGATCCTACTGAGGGGATCAGTGAGTCATTGGTAGTATTGGGTTTATAGGATATTAGCTCGGAGGAGCCATATTGTCACATATGATGCCTTTTGCACTGCCTTTTAGGTCAAATATTGTAACTAGATTTCAGGGATCTTATTATGTCATTTTCTTTATCTCAGTTATATATTTTGTGGATCCATGTATCTTCTCTTTTGAGAAAGAAACGAATACATGAAAGCATAGTAAAATTTTATGTTTTTGAATCCATACTTGCATTTACAGTCATGAATCCTAGATCTCTATCTGCTCCTACTCCGATAAAGAATACGATCTCGTCATCAGACGGACCCGAAGGATCAAACCCCATTGCTAGTCTTGTAAAAGCCTTAATAGAAAGTAATGCACAACAAGTGCAAGAAAAATGCACTTTGATTCTCTCTGTTAGACAACAACCTGCACCCCCATCAGGGTCCTCACACTTTACTGGCGATGG